>OY101448.1:38175185-40575185 GCA_956483635.1 Panzeria rudis | reverse complement strand
GATCAATCGATTTTAATCAAATTTGTAACGGTCGGCGTTGTTTTTTGAGTTTAAGATCTGATTAGATTTTGAGCCCAATCGGTTTCGTAATTTCAAATTTATTTAAAAAACAATTTTTTTTCGAAAACTTTATTTTCGAAAATTCTCAAAATTTACCGAACCACCTCGGTTCGTTTTATCATAGAATCTAATTGAGATCAATGTCTTTCGAATGCCATAAAGTTGGTTCCGATCGGCTAAACCATTCGTAAGTTATGAGAGGACTAATGGTCTGCATCGAATTTGTTAAAAGGCATTTTAATGATTTTTCAACAATGAATGGATTTCATTCATTGTTGAAAAATCAAATGAATGAATACACAAAGCGAAAGACAAACAAAAGCAACTTGAATAGAAAAGCAAAAAATACTACAACACTCAAATAAAAATAACAGAGTAAAATCTGTTAAGTACTCGAGTATACTCGAGTATAACATTATTTGAATGTTTACTCAAATAAGTGAGTTTATTAAAAGTGCTACTACCTTGCTGCTCTTTAGTTTATACACACTATTGATGGGCAAGTGAAAAAATATATCGATACATATCGATCGGTATATATCGAATAAAAAATATTTTTTTATAAATAAAACACAAAAAGTGCTTTTCTTAGAAATAAAATTACCTAAAAAGAGTCAAATTCCAACTTCCTTACTGTTGCAACAATATTTCATGGAACGTACATCAAGAAATATATACTCAAAGAAAGATAATTTTTCGAATACACAAAAGATTACAAACAAAACAAAAGATTTTGTGAGTAATATTCTATTTAATGAAGATTGTGTTGAAATTTAAAAAAAAACTGAACGAAAAACAAAATATCGAATTTTATACTGTCGATATTTTTTGAAAAAAATATCGATACATTGCAATTAAAAATTACGACGATATATTTTTAAGAAAATATCGATATATCAGCATATTGATATGTTTGCCCTTCCCTAATACACACACACATGCATGCACGGACATCATCGTAGAAATAGTCAGAATAGATTCCCATGACCAGTCCTGTTAGGCATTTCTTTCAAGAAATCGTTAAATTTAGGAAATAAATCGTCAAAATGTATAATCTTCGATGTATTTTAAAATAAACTCCTTAGTTATTCACTAAAAATTTCAATAAAATTAAAAAAATATGGATAACACTCAATGCATTTTTTTATACAAACCATGATTGATCGATGAAACGTTTTGCAATATAATACTATTCAAAAAAGCTCACAAAACTTTTCAATATTTAGATGTATTAAACCTACGCTGTTATTTTAGTGTATGTTGTTAATGCAATTTTAATAATTAAACTGAACAATGAAGCGTAATAAAAAAACCATAATGCTCAATACGCAAGACTGCGAACAACAACAATACAAAAAAGAAATTATAGTTTCTAATATTTTCCAAATATTATATGTGTGAAATAAGATTAGTGAATGGAAATATTCTAAAAATGTTATCTCGTTTTTGGAAAAATTCATAGTTTCTTAATGCGGAAAATGAACGACATGCATTACGGACACGCCATTTTGTATGAAGAGAGTATAAACCGTATTTTCGTTCTTCGTTTTTAACACATAATGGACAGTCTTACACAATAAAACTTATGTACATACATTTATTTATAATATATTAAATCATGCTAAAGCAGTTTTCATTTTAAAATTTATGCGTTTAACATACTTTCATCGGACACGAAAAAAACATTTGAAATGAGAATCAGCCATATATTTTTATCAGATCTAACGTTTTATATATGGGATACTGAACAAAAAATCATCAATCGTCATTTTGGTAAATTTGATCTAAAAAATCGTCAAAATTACGAAAAATCGTCAAAATTACGAAAACGTCAAGATCTGGTGAAAACTCGATTTTCGAAAATCGAGGTAAAATAAGTAACTTCCTATTTTGGAAAGCGGGAGGTTAAGAATAAATAAATACATAACTAATTGATAACCTTTCACCGTTTTTTGAAGTCAGTTAAAAATTTATTTAATTAAAAAGTTTATTTTGTATTTATTTAGATATTTTTTCAAACTTACCTTACTGTTGTATCATTACTGCCCGATACTACATACTCTCCGGAAGGATTAAAGTCCAACGCTCTCACACTTTTCATATGACCATTTAATGTGGAACATATTGTTTGGGCATTTAAGTCCCATCTTCTTATAATGCCAATATCATCGGCAGAATATACAAAGTCATCATTGTATGCAAAGCGAACACAATCTATGGGCCGATTGTGACCAGTTAGTGACTAGAAAATGAAACAAATAATAATGATAATAAAGGCTGTAATTATAATCAGACATATTAACAAAATTAATCACATATCGTGCCTTCGCAACAAGTATGTACATTGGGGTGTCCCTATATTTAAAAAAGTGCTCCGATTCGAATTTATCATCCCCTAGAAATGACACTATGCCAAAAAAAATTTCCCTCAAAAACGAAATGTTTTCTCAATTGGGCTGCTGAACACGAATTGACATTCATTTATTTTTCTTAAGGAGCGTTTTCGAGTTTGTAAAGCTATTTCCAAAAATGTTGTGTACTGTTTACTTGAATTAAGCAAATTTTGCACTGTTGTTTAGTTCATGTTTATACTATTTTTGTTGATCAGATAAAAATTCACTGAAATTTTGCAATTTCAAAAAGAAATGGCTTTCAGAACATTATCGAATATTATTTCATAGCTTTTATCCGTTTTTGTTATTTTAAATTTATTTTTTCTTATTTTTTACTTTTTCAAGTGACACACAAAAACAAACCAACAGCTCTCAAGTAAACCAAAAAACTAATAAAAAAAACATTCAACCAAAGAATAGAACAAAAACTCTTTTGGAAGTAGAGCCATGACTCTTTTGTAATCATGGCTTGATTGCAAACAAGCTGATTTAAAATAGTATGGACAACAACATTATTTTATTGTTATAGAACCATACTGTTATTGAATTTTCAAATATACCATGATTGTAGCTAGAATTTGTTTACGAATAAATTTAACCATGTTGCAAACAATATGAATGCTAATAATGTCGCAGTTAAATGTAAAAATAAGTTTTTTGTCGTAAACTAATTAAGGTTCGCAATTATTTAAAACAATAATAACTTATTTGCCACAACCATAAGCTATATCGGGATACATGACAGTGTTGACGCAACCATGCCACAACCATATATTTTCTTTGCGTATGGGAATGGACTCGTTAGTCATACTATTAATTTTAAAAAAACCTTTTCGAATCATTTAGCTGCCTAAAACTTTCAATGCCTTTTAGCTTATTTTCCAGAAATAGTATTTTCTTTGTTCTAAATGTAATTTGGGCTTTATTTCTTAACCGTTTGTATTCCGCTCTAGTCCCTCGTGTATTTGTTTGCAGCATTTTTCTTCTAGCTTCATTTTTTAAATCGTTCGCTATTTGACACTCATCATCCCACCAGTTTTTCTTGGATTTCGTCTATTTGAACATAGAATCTCATTTGCGGCATTTATAACCGAGTCTTTTATGCGTTTTCAATTATCTTCAATGTTAATTTGTCCCATATGTTCCAGTGCGGGGAGATTTCCACTCAGTATATCAGTAAAGTTGTGTTGTACATACTTCGTTTACCTTAAGTTTGCTGAGATGCCAGTTATTGGCACTTATTCTTTTAACTTTATTTTCATTGGATATCCTAGCCTTATACTTTACTACTACCAGGTAATGATCTTTGTCGCTTAATGCACCTTTAAAGCTTCGTACGTCTTCGATATTTGATTTATGTCTTGCATCTATCATGACATGACCAATTTCATTTGCATATAATCCATTTGGTGCTTTCCATGTTCGCATATGGATATTTTTCTGGGAAAATAAAGTCCTTAATTCCGCTAAATCTATCACACGCCCTCCACTATCATTTAATACATTGTGTAGTGAGTGTGGTGTCAAAGGGGTTTTACCAAGTTGGGCATTGAAGTCGCCTATTATAATTTTGATATAATTTTTTTTTTGGTAAACTATCACATAACATGTTTAAATCATTGTAGAACATATCCTTTACATGGTCGTTTTTCGCCTCTGCAGGAGCATGTAAGCAGATTATAGCAACATTAAACAATTTAGTCTTCAAACGTATTGCACAGAGTCGTTCATTTTTTGCTTTAAAATCGACTACAGTATGATTAACCTCTTTTGATATGATGAAACCTGTGCCAAACATATGTTTGTTATTTCCGGATTTAAAGATGCATACTCTCATTTAGCCATCTTGATTCTTGTGTTGCAGTTATCTGTATTTTATATTTTTCTATTTGTTGTAGAATATTTTTTAGGGCACCAACCTTGTTTAAGCTTAAAACATTCCATGTACATATATTAAGTCGTAATTCGTTGTCCTTTTTCATTGCCAAGGTCGCCATCATTTTTTGAGGAGCCTAACCTCCTACCAGGAGGACCAGCCATCAGTATTCAAACCCTCGACGGAAGAATTTAGAAAAAAAAACACATTTCTTTAGCGAGCCACTTGATGCAAGTACAGACATCCGCTTTATGCCGCACCTCACATGATGAGGAGCCGACCCGACGCATAATGTTGTGGCTTGTTCTTCCGCCTTTGATTTTCCCCTGTCCACCATTGACATCCCACGTTGTGGATTGTTCTTAGCTTCAGTGCTCCCCTTCAACCTTACCGGCATGAGAGCCGCTACCGGTAGCTACGCTACCGCCGGCATTGCTCTCAGAGTCCTTGCACCTACAGAGCGCCCTCACCGCGACAAAGTGACACTCCGAAGAGATAGCGTCGCGCATGATCATTAAATTTTAAATTCCATTTTTAGTTGTACCTTTTCTAAAAAAAAAAACTGGCTATGCCATATTGTATACCGACCTTATTGATAAAAATATATTTTTTATATATATGTAAGTATATTGTTAAATATTATAACTTTGGCAGATGAGGTAAATGATCGTAAATAATAGATTTTCAGCGAAAATCAAGAATCTGAAATCGCGTTGTTTAAGATTTTTTTAAGGGTTGATAAAAATTATATGAAGTAATACATGAACATACAAATCGATGGTCTCAAGTAGAAAGGCTCTAACTCGTATTTTTTACGAAATTGAGTTTTTCAGTAATTCCAATATATTTCACACATCAAATCTGAACATCAAAATTTTGTTTGGTTTTCATTAAAACATGCATTTTAAAAAAAGTTACATTTTGAAAATTACAGTTTCTATTATGTTTTTACCTTCTCCTGTAAAGTTAAAATTATTTTAGTTGGGACCTTTCTACTTGTGACCAACGATATATACATATAAACAAATAAAAATCTTACCATAAAACATTCTGTTTGTCCGATTGCCCACAAATTAACATTACGATCTTGACCACCTGTAACTAAAACACGACCAGTTTCACCGACATCCAGACAAGTAACATTGCCATTATGCGCTTTTATCTCATCTTAAACGAAAAGAAAGTACATAAATATTTAAGTTAAATATCTTTTCACAATCTTTGATTGAAAAGTAAAATTAATAGTTAATAAATAGCCCAGCCTGGTGGAAACAGGCATGTGAACTAAAAAAAAAATTACAGAACTAAACATATGTTCAACTTCAAAGTTGAGAACTATTCGTTGCTTCATTTTTCTCATAAGCAATAAAAACCTGGGACCGAAAATAATAGTTATTATCAAAATTTTAGTTCAAAAAGTCAGACAGAAATAATTTGTCTATACGATATTTGAGTATAGCATTGTGATGGTCGTGAGCTAAGGAATAAAAATCTAAAAATACATTTATTTTTACTTTTTTTCAAAAAAGTCAAAATATAACTGTTATTTTTTGACTTATACTTTTTCGGTCAAAAATAGAAGTTAAAATTTTACCGATATTTTTTTGGTCGAAAATAAAAGTTAAAATGTGACCGATATTTTTTTAGTTAAAAATAAAAGTTAAAATTTGACCGATATTTTTTTGGTCAAAAATAAAAGCTAAAATTTGACTGATATTTTTTTGGTCAAAAATAAAAGTTATATTTTGACCGATATTTGTTGGTCAAAAATAAAAGTTAAAATTTAAACGGATTTAGAAGTTGCTACCCCAGCATTCTTTGTTTATTTTAACCACTTGTCATGCTTAATATTAGTGAGCAGGAGCATCAACTATTGAACCAATTTATTTAACGAAGTTGTATATAACGGCTATTAATGCTCCTTATATGCACTAACAAGTTAAATCGATGTTTATTAGTAGGATATTCACCATGTGAGATTATTAGCTCCAAATATGACTTGCTCTTTTTTGAAATTTTAACTTTTATTTTTGACCGAAAAAATATCAGTCAAATTTTAACTTTTATTTTTGACTAAAAAAATATCGGTCAAATTTGAACTTCTATTTTTGACTAAAAAAAATATCAGTCACATTTTAACTTTTATTTTTGACCAGAAAAAATATCGGTCTAATTTTAACTTTTATTTTTGACCTAAAAAATAATAGTCAAAAAATAACCATTATTTTTTTAAACGAAAACATATTGGTCAAAAAATAATCATTGTTATTTGACTTTACAGTCCCTGATAAAAACTACATAAAATAGCATGGGATACGGTCAGCGTTGCCAAATGTGCAGTTTTCCCTACATTTTGCAGTTTTTTTAAGCATTGAGCAGTTTTGTAGTTTTTTGCTTAAAAAATAAGTTTTTTTTGTAAATTGTGCAGATTTTGCAGTTTTTCCATTTCAGTTTTTTAGTCTTAATTTTATTATTTTAATTCCTGTTTCTGAAGCCATAGTTTTACCCATTTTGCTTAATATAGCAGTGCCAGGGTTTAATAGCACTTTTTCAACCAGCAAGAGGGAATTCACACACATTTAGGTCTACGAAAGTTGTATTTTTCTATATGGAGTTTGCTATTATTGTTTGCAAGTTGAGTTCATACGTAAAAACAAAATACTGTGGTTTTAACACGTCCTGTATTAATATTAATTCGCCTTGTCTTATTTAAAAAAAATATATATGCCCACTTTCTTCATTGAAATAATTCGATCGCTTATAGAATGATTATGCTATAAAACTCGACAAAATATATACGAACTTAAAGAGTAAGCCCCATATAATTTGAAGCAATACACTTTTTTTCGAAACTCTCTTAGCGAAATTTTAGTAATTCACAGAAAACACAATACTTCCTTTTGGCTAAGAAAATGTATTAAATAAATACATGAGCTACAAGTAAAGATGTGACTAAACATGGCCAAAATCTCTCAGAAATAGTAAAAGAATTTCTTAAGTTCAATTTTCAAAGTTATGTAAAAAACTTCACAAATACAATGCGACTTATATTTGTTTTTGTTAAAAAAATAAATAAAAAAAAGGTGTAGATCCTAGGCTACAATTTTCATATGGTCCAAATGGGCTACAAGTAAAGATGTGCCAAAATCTCTCAAAGATAGTCAAAAATTTACTTAGGTCCAATTTTCAATGTTTTGTAAAAAAAATTCACAAATACAATTGAACAATGCGACTTATATTTTCGAATAGCGTGGATCCTAGGGTAATATTTTCATATGGTCCAAATGGGCTACAAGTAAAGATGTGCCCAAACATGGCCAAAATCTCTCAGAGATAGTCAAACATTTACTTAAGTTCAATTTTCAAAGTTTTGTAAAAAAAGTCACAAATAAAATTGAACAATGCGACTTATATTTTCGAATAGTGTGGATCCTAGGCTACAATTTTCATATGGTCCAAATGGGCTACAAGTAAAGATGTGCCCAAACATGGCTCGATTTTCAAATTTTGGTCCAAATGGGCTACAAGTAAAGTTGTGCCCAAACACGGCCAAATCTCTCAGAGATAGTCAAAACTTTACTTAAGTTCAATTTTCAATGTTTTGTAAAAAATTCACAAATACAATTGAACAATGCGACTTATATTTTCGAAAGTGTGGATCCTAGGCTACAATTTTTATATAGTCCGAATGAGCTACAAGTAAAGATGTGCCCAAACATGGCCAAAATCTCTCAGAGATAGTAAAAAATTTACTTAAATTAAATTTTTAAAGTTTTGTAAAAAAATTCACAAATACAATTGAAAAATGCGACTTATATTTTCGAATAGTGTGGATCCTAGGCTACAATTTTCATATGGTCCAGATGAGCTACAAGTAAAGATGGTCCCGAACATGGCCAAAATCTTTCAGAGATAGTCAAAAATATTCTTAAGTTTAATTTTCAATGTTTTGTAAAAAAAATTCACAAATACAATTGAAAAATGCGACTTATATTTTCGAATATTGTGGATCCTACATTACAATTTTCATACCGTCCAAATGAGCTACAAGTAAAGATATGCCCAAACATGGCTAAAATCTCTCAGAGATAGTGAAAAATTTACTTAAGTTCAATTTTCAAAGTTTTTTAAAAAAAATGCACAAATACAATTGAAAAATGCGACTAATATATTCGAATAGTGTGGATCCTAGGCTACAATGGATATCCTATCATATCCTAAAAATCATATACTAAAAATTTCAAACCTACTAAAAAAATGTTCAGGCAAATAAAATTAAATCAGTCTAGACGTTCTCAAGTGATGCGATTACATACATACATGGACCATTTCATTTATATATACATATCGACTCCTTTGCGCAAAATGATCGTAAGCGACAAAAATTAAAATTTTCAGGAGAAGGGTTTTTTATTGTATTTAAACATGATTTATATTCATAAAGTGTCGCTTACGATCAAATCTTACAGTTTCAATAAAAAAAAATAGTTTTTTACAATATGTCGCTAACGATCATTTCGCGAAAGGGGGACGATATATAAGATAAGCTGAATTAGGACATTATTCCATATCAGATTATGAGTTGGAAAAAGATAAGCAACAAGTCGTTACGCTATAACTTCCTGAAAATCATACAAAATAAATTAAACTTTGCACAGAGGCACTTTTGAACATGAAGCATACAATGGTGACATAAACTAAAAACTATTTTATCTCGACTTAAGTACTTTTGCTTATTATCACAGAATTAAAGGCGGCATAGTGACGAGAAATGCAGAACTTGTGGCAGCACCATTTCCAAAGAACGAAAGAAAATTTATAAAGAAAATTAAGAAATGTAATTACATATTTGCATATTTTCTACATTTGGTACGATTTTGCATTATACCGATTAACGTATGTGTTGCTGTTGGACAAAATTAGCACTATATCCCTTAACAAAAACACACTAGAAAGATGCAATTACTTACATATTCTCTCGGTTAATTTACGCGCTAATGCCATCACTTTATATTAGCCACTTTTTGGATTTTTGCTGCTTGTGTTGTGTAGTTGTTTGGGGTTCGTTGAATTTACTTCAGTTTTTTCAGCATACAGTAGATCAATTTACATATTACTGATGATGTATGTATTCGAATTATAACTTTTATAATATAGTACATATATTAGGTATATGATATAATTAATTGTTTTGTTTTTGTTAATTTTCCTGTTTTTTTAACTGATCTTTTAAACCACTTTGTTAGTCATTCACTTAATACACTCACTCACTTATTTAACCACTTGAATTTCTTCTGTTCTTTACTCTTGCTTTTGATTGGATTTATTTTTTACTTACTTAATTTCTTCGAATACAAATCAATTGCTTGTTTGTTTCTTTTTAGAATTTCCGCTTTTAGCTATTGGATTTTTTGTATTTTTATTTTTTTCTTCACTATTTTGCGATTATAATGCCACATTTAGATATTTTTCGTTGTACGGACCAATTTAGCTCAAGAATTTATACACTAGTCGAAGCGGAGTGGAGCAATTGATTTGGGTTTTTTTTATTACACTTCACTGTTGTTGTATTGCACAGAATGTATTATTTTTACACCTTAAATTTAATTTCGTTTGATTTTCAGTACATATTTAATTTCTTCTTCGTGCCATTTCTTGGGGCCTCAAGTAAAATTTTCTATTTTCAAATTGGACGTACACGGAGACAATAATGACTGAAAGACACCGTCAGACATACGAAACACTAGTTTTGTTTTTTTTTACTTTTGTCACATTCACATCACAATTTACAAGCTTTTAATGTTTTTATTAAAATTACTAGCATTTACTTAGTTAGCATAAGAAATTTAACATTTTTTATTATAAAAAGCAAATGTAACAAAAGAAGTTGCCTCTTAAATAAAAACAAATTAAATCCTTTCTCCCCTGTTACTTTTTTTGCAGACGCACACACGCAAGCTGTCAAATTATATGGACGGCAGAGTAGTAGAAGAAAATATAAAATGAAATGATAAAACAGACAAAAGAAACCTAAAACAACAACAACACGAAATGAAATTTTATTCTCAAATTTGTTTGACGCAAATACTATAGGACAGAAGGAGATAAAATCATGCTTATACTGTCTTGTTAAACTATCAATTGGACGATTAGTAAGAGCGAATAAGATATACTAATTATTTCAGTGGTGTGAACTTACAGCTTTGACAATATTATTAGGGGTTTTAATACCTTAAATGATGAAACAGAGCAAAATTGCAACTTCAGGCTAGACGAGTTTTTCCATACAAATTGACAGTAATCATACGCCGTAAAAAGCAGTCATAAGATAGAATCTATTTTATTTTGAGATCGTTTTTTCTCATGCTGTCAGTTTTAAGCGAATACCACACAGGTCAATATTCAGCTTCAATATATGTGTTTGTGTGCGTTTGTTTACAAAAAATATGTACACATATACGCAGGGGAAATATTGAAGAATATGAAAATGCTTTTGATTTTCATAACAAACACACACAAGCAAATATATTGAAGCTAAAATATTGATCCGTCTAGCAGCCACTTTAGTTACTCATACTCTCAACAATGTTGCCGTGTTTTAATAAAATTTCAACATTTTTCATACGAAATATCAGAACAAAACAAACTAAACAATAATATGAGAGAAATTCGTCGACAGAGCTCCAAGCCGAGGCCTTTTCATCGGCGGTGGCGTCGCGGACAATATTGGTCGGCGGCGGCGGCGCGTACAACAATGACTTGGTGGCGGCTTAAATGGTGGCTTGAACGAAAATATACTGAAAAAATTTTTTAAAATAAAAAATGGGAAAAAAATTTTTTTCTAGCTAAAAAATTTTAATATATACTGAAAAATAGTTGTTTTGTATAGCAAAAGTTAATCGGCGGTGGCGCGGCTTGGAGAGAAAGGACCGGCGGCGGCTAGCCGCCGATTTTGAGCCGATCGGCTTGTTACTCTGGTCGTCGATATAGTTTTGAGCCTGTTTATTTTTGCCTGAAGTTGCAGACTTGTTCTGTTTCATCCAAGGCGAATTCATACTAGGTGGCCGCAAGAGCCCAGCTGTTTACGTAAATGTTTACACACTTGGCCTGTCAGCAGTGTTAATGTATCAGCTTTTTTGACAGCCCAAATGTAAATTCTCCACGGCGAATTCTCTTGCGACTACCTGGTGTTGATATATCTTGTGTTTCATCATTAAATTTTCATGTGTGTGCACCAGGGATGGCATATGAGATTTTAAAATTGTACCAATCGTTCTCTAAAAGTGTACTTTTTTGGTCATAATTGTACCAAAACAGATGTTTGAAACCAGGTAAAAAATTTAAGTACAGAAAATACATCACTTTTCTGTACATACATATATCTGTGGCAAAAGGGAAGCTGTGTATAAGTCAGATTTGGCTATTGCAATTTCCAATCTAAAATAGCACACAAACTAGCTATTGGAAGAGAGAACAAAAGGAACGAAAGGTTCCGAAAATTTTACCTTTACTACAATGCAAATAAATTTATAAAATTTAATTTTTTCCTCTAATATGTATCATGATCATGATGTATCATGATCATGATCAGTATGACAAATGCAACTTCAAAAGAAAATTTAAGAAAGTTGCAAAAGCAAAAGTTGCTTCATATGGACATGGACTTACGGATCGTGTGCGTTGAATGTGACGAAAACTTTTGCGTTGTTTCTGTGCTTCGCACACGTCTATACTACCCAAAATGCGATTCAAAATTTGCGGCGAACGCGTTCGGCGCAAATTACACAGGGAAATCGATTGATTTTTTTTTTCGAATCGGCTTAAAACTGTAAGGAGCAAAATTCAACAATTAGAGTAATTGAAATTTAAAAATTAATATAAAAAATTTGAGAGCAAAAAATAAAAATGTGCAAACTGCAAAATCTGCACAATTTGTAGAAAAACTGGTTTTTTTAAGCAAAAAACCGCTGTGCTTAGAAAACTGCAAAATCCAGATAAATCTGCACATTTGGCAGCGCTGCCACCACCTGTAAAATTAATTCGCCTTGCTACCAAGGTAGATTATCAATTCGCCTTGCTAAATACCAAACAAAACAAACAAGTTTTTATCACAATTGTAAAGCATCAAAATGGAAATTTTGGACAATTTGTGCAGATCTTGCAATATTAATAAGAATAAATTGTTAAATATACACGATATCAATGAGTCGACAAAATTGACAAAAAGAATGCTAGAGTACTGTTTACAAACAACTATAGCAAATGAATCTAAATATCCGAAATTTATATGTTACGATTGTTTGCAGCAATTAGAAATTTCTTACAGATTTATTAAAAGATTTCACTTATCACAAAATGAATTTGAAGAAGGCTATAGTCGCTTACAAGAAATAGCGGACACAGCCGAAGATTGCTTTACTGAAGATGGTGCTGTTGATACATATTATTACGACGAATTAAAGCACAAGTCAATAAACACAGGATTGAAAAATATTAATTCCATTAAAGATATATCGGTCGACATTCATATTCCTGTAAAATGCGAAAAATCTTTGATGGACTCCAATGGTTCTAACTATTTATCGGATCTAAATGTCCCAACAGAGTCGGAGAATTCTGCGGCCATATGTTCACTTTGTAGTAAACCGTTTCTCACCAAAAAGGCATTAAATTTACATACAAAATTGAGTCACAAACAAAAAACTTAAAATTTGTAATGGACGTGTCCTCACACGAAGAATTTATTTACATACTTATTACCAAAATAAATTACGTGCATAGATGTTGACAGACAACACACTTGTAGTTTCAATTGTTAATCCTTATGTACTTTTGCTGCTCTAGGATCATCAGGACGCATTACTACATATCCCAACTTGTAACGGCGGTTATCGCCATCATTTCCATAATAAGTTGCCAAACCAATACCAGCTAAGCCTAGCCCAATAATAGCTAACACGGTACCACCAACAATATCTGGGAGTTCATTCCAGGCTCGTTTAATAAGTCCCACTGAGTTACGGGCGGCAGGAGCGGACATGGTAAACTGCAAAACAAAAATTAGTTTTTATACCAAAAGTTTTAGGAACATCTACAGCAAAATTCAATATTACACAACACCAAGGTAGAATTATATTTTGTGGTAGACTCAAAGCGAATAACTTGGCGAATTAATATCAAGTGCATGGTAGAATACAAGGTAGATTGACCAGGTACCACTACAAGAACAGCTGTTTTAATAATTTGAAAATGTGTGCGTCACACAGACGATAGATTTTGACACATGTGTGGAAATTTTCTATCAACAACAGGCATATTTAGTAAATTTGAGAGAGCTTATGAATGTGTGCGACTCACAGATAATGGATTTGACATATTTCTGGGGTATATCTACCACCATAACTAAAACAAATGTTTTAGTTATGGTGGTACCTGTAATGAATATGCCTTGGTAAATTAATATAACAGGTAGCCGCACAACTAAACAAATGTACATTTTGGGATAGAAAATGCCAAACATTCGTAGAGAGGGAATGTGTGTGTTTGTATAACAGAAGCAGCAAACATACGTGTGGTATTGTGTGTGCAACGTAGTTATTTCACATATACACAACATTTGACAGTTCGTACCATGAGAAAAGCATATAAAATATAATCAGCCGACGTTCCAGGGCTACCTCATTGTAGAATAATATACAAGGTAGCTTGGAACGCCAGCTGATTATATTTTTATTTGCTTTTTTCATGGTACGAACTGTCAAATGTTATGTATATGTAAAATATCTACGTTGCACACACAATACCACACATATGTTTGCTACTTCTGATATACCAACACACACGCACACCCTCTCTATTAATGTTTGACATTTTCTATCCCAATATGTACATTTGTGTTAGTTATGCGGCTACCTGTTATATTATTCTAACATGGGCTACCTTGTATATTATTCTACCACGGTACGAACTGTCAAATGTTGTGTATATGTGAAATAACTACGTCGCACACACAATACCACACGTATGTTTGCTGCTTCTGATATACAAACACACATATCGCGACCTTAGTATTGTTTTGGCCCACCGACCATTAAAAAAAAATTGAGCTAAGTATGGGGCAAGGCATATTCATTACAGATAGCACCATAACTAAAAGAAATAAAACACCAAAAAACACATGTATTTTTTTAGTAGAAATACCGCAGAAATATGTCAAATCCATTATCTATGAGTCGCACACATTCATAAGCTCTCTCAAATTTACTAACACATGCCCGTTGTTGATAGAAAAATCCCAGACATGTGTCAAAATCTATTGTCTCAAATTTACTAAAACAGCTGTTCTTGTAGTGGTACCTGTGTTGTCATATCGTAAAAAACTTACTATATGACGACACTGTGTGGATATTTCCGTTTTGTCATATCGTAAAAACGCGTACGATATGACAAAGCTGGTTATATTATTCTACTAAGCCTGTTATATTACTCTACCATGGTTTTTACCATGTAATGGTGGTACCTGTGATTAATATGCCTTGCCCAAGGCGAATTCACTACAGGTGAACTTGTAAACAGAGCTGTTAATTTTTTTTGATTTTCTTCATGGTCGGATGTCAAAATACACTATTTGCTTTGTGAGTTTGAGTACGAACAATTATTTTACAAAAACCAAATGCTTGTGGTTTTTGTTACATGTTGTACTTGTTTTATTAGTGAGATTACCTGGTATGAATTTGCCGTGGCCCTTGGTGAAATAAGTATACAGGTGGCAGCATAACGTCAACGGATTATTGTTTGCCCTGCTAGTTTTGTGCATAATCAACGTCCACAAGATATATCAAGACCAGGTAGTCGCAAGAGAATTCGCCGTGGAGAATTTACATTTGGGCTGTCAAAAAAGTTGATCCATTAACACTGCTGACAGGCCAAATGTGTAAACGTTTACGTAAACAGCAGGGCTCTTGCGGCCACGGCGAATTCTCTTGCGACTACCTGGTGTTGATCTACCTTGGACACCACAATTCCCAAGGTGAATTAATTTTATCAGGTGGTGTTGATTCTAAAACAACTACAACATTATAATAACATTTGACATATCAGCCTCTATGTCAACGTATACAAATTTTGACATACGAGCGTCTAGTTAACGGAAAAAAGTAGAACAGCTGTGCTTATAATATCACCTGTATTAATCCACCCTGCAAAATTCCCCAAAAAAAAAGTTTCGCTGTTGTATCACAGAGAAACAAGCCAGTCGATTTCGAGCCGACGGCGCACCGCCGCCGGTTGTTTTTTTGCCTATCGCGCCGCCGCCGATTACACCGCCTCGTATCGGCTCAAAACCAGCCGCCGAATTCGTTTAAATTTGTTCAGGACTGAGTTGCGAATTTGCGTACTTTTTTCGAAAATTTTTTTTTAATTCCTTTTTTCCCAAAATATCCGTGTATTCCGAAAATTCTGTTGGCGCGCCGCCGCCGACCCAAAATGTGCCCAGCCGCCGATAATTTTGCCTCGGCTTGTTTCTCTGTTGTATCAATTCGCCGATAGATCTACCTTGAGCTAACTGTAAAAGTCGGGCTTGTAAACAAGAAAATTTTGCTTGTAATTTAATATACGGATACATACAAATTTAGAAGGAACATTTTTTGAATTAGAGGTAAATTTGATAAAATTTTATATGAACTTTAATAAGTATTTTAAATATTTTAGGTCAAAGAAAATGGAAAATGAGAATTGTATCACAATAACGCATTTCATAAATCCTCATTTATTTTGGTACAAACCCATCGAAGTTCCTGGGGAATCGAAGCTCCACGTGCTAGCCACCTTCGAGCAAATTTTATTAGAACTTTATAAAAATAAACCATCATGTGATAATGTGCTGCGTCCTCAAATAGGGGACAAAGTTGCCGTCAATTTTATAGCATGGAATAAATATATACGTGCCAAAATATTACAAAATGCAGAATTTCAACAAGAGGAATATATAGTATGGGCTCTTGACTATGGATTTCCATTGCTTACGAAGAAAGAATATATAAGAAATCTACCCAACGATTTACAAGCGGATATTGGCTATGTGCGACTTGGTGGCATTGTCAATGTATGTCCAGCCGAGCAAGAATATGATGACACCGAAGGCAACTTGGTCATGGATAAGAAAGATAAATGGTTTCAAAAAACTTGTAATATGCTAGAAAAGCTCTTGGCGGATGCCAATTCAGTAAGTTTCATTAAACATTACCAAACTGGAAACGATCATACATGGGGTGATTTGATTGTAATGAATCATAAGGGCGTTCAAATTAATGCACGCAACTATTTATTAAACACGACAAACGCTGTCGAAGAACATGGTGAGACTTTCAAAAAAACTTGTGCCAACTTTAAAAGCATTAAAATTGCTCCTTGGCTTTCAAATGATCGGAAAACCAAAATGAAATTTAATAATATTAAGCATAATTACATTGAACATTCAAGTAAAATGAATGAAAAACTAATTGATGAGAATGCCAAACGTAAAGTCGAGGATTGGCAAGAGCGAAATGAACGGAGAAAAATTGAAATGGCTACCGACATTCTTGAGACTAGCTGTGAATTGCCTGAAGATAATATAGACGATGTCACATTCGATGATTCTGTATCAGTGACTCATAACCAGCAAATGAGCTATTTAGGAAAAGCTGGAATTCTAACAAAAAACAAGCAACAGAAATACGCAACAAACAAAGATTTACCACCGTTTGCTGTACCCAAGTCTTTTGAAATCGGCGGCATGATGGCTGACGTAAATTTGCCGACAGAACCGCAGCATATGTTTTCTTTAAAAGAAGAGAAATATAATAGCCCCTTAATTGACTTGGAATCAGATACATCATCTAAAGTTTCTAGTGGGAAACTACGTGAACAAAAATTATATGAAATGCGTTTAAATGTTGCTCGCGCTCAAAGAGCATTGAGAAACAAGTCAATGGTAAGTGTTGTGCTAATATCGAAAATAAACAATTACGAGCATATGCATAACCAAAACTTGACAGGTAACTTAGTATAAGTAACGAAATTGAACTTTGTATTCATTCGTTCAATTTGACATCATATATAGTATGCCACTTTTATTTATAACTATCTAACCCGACAGACATTGTCTTGTATAAATAATTTTTCAATTATGCGTGTACAAACATAAAAATTTTAAAAGATAAAAAAATACACATTAATTGATAAACCTTCTCCTTTTTTGAACTCAGTTAAAAAAACGTAAAAATATATTTATTTTTTAATGCCAAAAATAGGCAAAACGGCAACGCTGCTAGCATTGTTTTTGTTTCTTTAGGATGAGGTGCAGCTCATGTGTCTAAATTTGGAACATTCACACGTGCAAATGCCACATAATTTCTATCTTTAGGAACAGGCACATTTACGTGTGCCAGTTTGATTGGCACACGTACATGTGCCAAAAGCAGGCAAAAATTTCGCACTTACTCGTCTCCATGTGCCAAATTTTTTTTGTGCTTATTTTAGCACATGTGCATGTGACGCGCATGTGTGTGCAAATCCGTACTCACATGAACTCGCGTTAATGATTTCAAAGTTTTTGACTGCACTCAAAATCGTAAAATAATTTTATGATTTCAATTTTAATTCATGAAATCAATACGATAGGAAACGATTGAATAAATTTTTTGAAATCAATTCCTAATTAATTGATTGCAAAATATTGAAATTCTGACAAGATTTAATTTTGAAATTTGAAATCGCTGTGAAATCTAAAAATGAAATCTGTTTGGTTGAAATCACTTTGATTTCAATGCCAATTGATTGCTGCTTGTTACAGCACTGACGTATAAATTTATCTTGCTTAAAAGTAATAATTATGTATATACCATCAAAAAATAGAACACAATTATAAATTCTTATTCAGCCTGCTCATGTAAACGGAATTCAAACTCAGTTCCAATTATAAATGGGTTCATGAAAACGGAGCGAAATTCCTTTGTTCGTAAAGTCTTTAATTCGTTAAAAAATTTAAAATGTTGTTAAAATATCGTTTAGAAAATTGTTTATTAAGAATTTGGAGGACGGGAAAAATATATTCTAGATGTTAAAAGCTTAAATTAACGAACTCCTGAACTCCAATTCATTAAGACGCAATTCCGTTCCCAAACCGAAAATGTTCGAATTCAAACACGAATGAATTTCATGAACACAATCAACCGGCTGTAGCACGCTACATTTATCCTGTAGCTTAAACTTAATTCTCTGTTGATAACGGGGAATAAAGACGCCGCCACCTACTCCCACGTCCGATTTAGATCCGTCCGTGTAAATCTCCAGCACGTCCCCCTGACGAGGGGAGGACGTGCCCGAGAGCACCACGGTAAATCTTTTATCAGACAGAGGAATAGGTGAGCAGTAATCAATGTTTTCCGGCAGAACGTTTAGGAGTTCCAAAATGTTGGCGTGTCCCTTGGGTGCCTTTTTTCATGCACCTGCTGCATCAAGCCTGATCGCAGAGTTCATGGCCAGTTGTCTGACCATGAGATCAGCTGGCAGCCAATGCAACATTGTGAAGAGAGCTTTTGATGGGGTGGTGCGTGGAGCGCCTGTAATAATCAAAGCTGATGTACACAGGATCCTTTCTATGATCCGACAATAGGTGATCTTGTCTAATGCAGTCCACCATACTAGCGCGCCATATGTGAGTATGGGCTTTATTACCATGCTGAAGATCCATTTTGAGTTCTTTGGATTTATTCCCCAGCTTCTCCCAATGGCCCTTCTACATGTATATGTATATGGCCACCGCAGCCTTATTTGCCCTTGACTGGACATTACGGTGCCATGACATTTTCGAGTCCAGATATATTCCCAGGTACTTCGCACTGTCAGACAGCCTAAGTTCAATTCCGTTTAGAATCGGAAGTGGAAAGGATGGTATCTTGTATCTTTTTGTGAAGAGTACGAGATCCGTTTTCTGAGGGTTAACACTGAGACCACTTTCGGTAGTCCACCTGCTGATAGTTCTCAGTGAATCCTGCAGTCGCTGTGAGAGGGTATCCGGGTATTTTCCAGTAACTGCCACAGCTATATCGTCGGCATACGCCACGGTTTTAAACAGCTTAGAATCAAGTTCCATAAGCAGCGAGGTAAAAGCGAGATTCCACAGAAGAGGTGACAGAACCCCCCAATTTGTTTTCCTCCTATTTCGCTTGGGTATTGCCCTTGCTACCTGAATCCCTATAGTGAATTCAATATATCTATGGTCAGAAAACGAGCAATCATTTGAGACCCTCCATTCCCTAACTAAGTTAGAATGCCTAGTGCTTACTAGCGTTATGTCAAGAACCTCCCTTCTATTTATAATCATGAAAGTGGGTTCTGACCCGACGTTAGCTACGTCTAAGTTACTACAGAGAATGAAATCAAGTAAAGACTCACCCCTTGCATTGGAGTCCATTGGTCCAGATTATAAATGCTAATGCTTTTTCCAATAGAAGACGATTACTAAGGTGGTTACTCCATACTAAACCATAAGATGACTGAATTCTTTATATTGATGGTGCACTAGAAGGCAATTCATTAGTGAAGTGAAAAAAATCGCTAAAGTTTGCAGGTAAACACTATTAATTTTTGGCTTTTAACATTTTCCACCATTGTTTTTCATTTAATTTGATAAACACTTCTTCCTTAAATAACGATTGTGGAAAATACTCTGCATGTTTAATTTTAAATGCCAAAGAAGGTGCTAGAAATAAGGGTGCTTTTGACTTATGCATTGTTCTGCTATCTTTTCGTTTTCTTTACTACTTAGTTGCCCATATATTTAGAATGCAGCAGATTCACCAAATAATGAGCTGGAGTAAGTAAGCTTTTCATTAGCTTTTTAACAAAATCATGCTTTGACAGTAGTATAGCATTGTTCATCAAATCACACAAAAATTCAACGGCCATTGCAATTGCAGCGGAGTCACTTTGTAAAGCATTTAGATCTTGTTGAACTGGGAGCAGTGATGTTATATACTTTTTTGAAAAGTCCTTACGCAGCCCGAAAAAAATCCCTACTTTTCCCTACGCGCCCAAAAAATTATCTTGGGAGGTTAAAGATTTGTTACTGACTATATACTTTATACTGAAAATTTTGAAAAAAAATTACGGAATTATAATGGATCAAACTCATAATTTTATAAAATTTTTAACCTTTTTAACCAATTTTTGTCATTTCGGAAGCTGTTATGTACCACAAATAATAAAACAAATCCAATTGCAAAAATTTTAAGACATAATGGACCGAAATCGGCCAAAATCTAAAAATGCTATAATAAAATAACGAAAAAACTAGCTTTTTTAAAAATCCCTACATTTTAATGATTTGAAAAACTCTGTCATTTTTTCCCTACGGTCATTTTTTTATACAAAAATCCCTACGAATAGGGATTTTTCCCTACATATAACAGCACTGACTGGGAGTAACATTTGTTGGAGATTTAAAGCTTCATTATACAACTGAACATTGTTTAACAATGCGATAACATTACTGAAGATTTTCTTGCTAAATCTATACCGAAAAGGGCTAATTTGACAACATAGCTTAGATCAATTATTAGATCATTAAAAAAAAAACAATAAAACCCAATAAAGACCAATAAAAGCCAAAGAACCCAAGGAAAAAACCCGCCGGGCTGGGTTTTATTTAAAAAACCCGGTTTTTTCCAACCCTTGTATTGGATTCTATGAATAGACTGATTAATTGATTTTTTTAAAGAATCCTTTGTTCATTTTCTGTAACATGTGAGAAGTTTTCGCATCGAGAAAAATTTAATTATTATATTAGTCATTATTACATTAGTCAGTGTGATTTATAAAATGTTTAAACTAAATATATTGAAGTAAATAACGAAAATTTAAGTTTTTTTTATATTCACCCTGCGCTCTACAGGATGATACAAATTTACTCGCATTGAAAAGTCCTCACATTAGTTATAGAACATGGGTACTGTTTCTATTAGTTCCGGCTGATACAGCTGTAGCGGAGTTAACAATCTTTGGCCGGATGAACAGCATATCGTTTCGGAACGAAGATCCATTCGTTTTTTGGTATTCGATAGTGTTTTTTTTAATATGGAATTTTATTTAATTTATATTTTTAGAGCAACCAAAATGAAACTAATAATTCAACCATAAGTCACTCAAAACCTTCAGAAAGCTACCCTTACCAGCTACTGGAACAGTCATCAACTTTATCCACATCAAATAACACATCAGTTGATAACATAAAGGTTAGTAAAATTTCTATTGTGCAAATAATATTTAAATATAATTAAATTTTGTATTGTTGATTAAATAATCTGCACCTAATAAGGCCTAACGCAGTTAATGTCAATAAAAAAACTTTTTATTTCATATTTACCCAACGTTTCGTCAAATTTGTTTTTACTTTTTCAAGAGCTTCGTAAAATGTTATTAGAAAATCACATTACATGTAAATATTGGTTTTTCTAAAATATATAAACTTTAAAATTTTTGTAGTATAAAGAATTAAATCAAATACAACTTAAAAACTAATATCACACTGAAATATTATTTTTTAAGTTGTGTTTGATTTAATTCTTTATATAAAACAATTTTAACAGTTTATGGCCCCTATTATGATTCACAACTAAATTGATAGTTGAGTCGTAGTTGCCAAATTCTTATTATGGAATACAACTTCATCAAAGCAGTTGTCTCAGTTTTTTATCAGTTGTGTTTTGGTTTTTATTACGACTATTGTGTTACTTTTAATTACTTTTAAAATGGTACTTTTAGGCGCCAATCTATCCCATTTGTCAACCCATATTGTTGCCATATCCATAAAATATAACATCTCAAGCAAAAATAGAGAGGCCAAAACTAAAAATATTTTAAAATATTTTGTGATGGCTACTATGGTTTCAAAAAACAGAGAGTATAGATAAGAATCTTTTTTCGAACATTTTTTCGAAGACAACTAGAACTAGTTGTGAATCATAATACAAAAAAAAAAAATGGTTGAGTTGGGTCGTAGCATTGACAACGCAACCTAGTTGAGTTGTGAATCATCATAATAAGGGCCTATATATTTTAGAAAAACCATTGACATGTAATGTGGGCCCCTATTATGATTCACAACTCAACTAGGTTGAGTTGTCAATGCAACGACCCAACTCAACCATTTTTTTGTATTATGATTGATAACTAATTTTAGTTGTCTTCGAAAAAATGTTCGAAAAAAAGTTCTTATCTATACTCTCTGTTTTTTGAAACCATAGTAGCCATCACGAAATATTTTAAATATTTCTAGCTTTGGCCTTAGTATTTTTTCTTGAGATTTTATGTTTTATGGATATGGCAACAAAATGGGTTGACAAATGGGATAGATTGGCGCTTAAAAGTACCATTTTAAAAGTAATTAAAAGTAACACAATAGTCGTAAAAGAACCAAAACACAACTGATAAAAAACTGAGACAACTGCTTTGATTAAGTTGTATTCCATGATATGAATTTGACAACTACGACTCAACTATCAATTTAGTTGTGAATCATAAAAGGGGCCGTGATTTTCTAATATTTTACGAAGCCCTTGGAAAAGTAAAAAAAAAAGTTAAGAAACGTTTGGTACATATGTAATAAAAAGTTTTTTATTGACATAAACTGCGTTAGGCCTTATTAGCTGAAGATTATTTAATCAACAATACAAAACTACAAAATTGGCCAAATAATATAAACAACATAATTAAATTATTTAAAGGACAACAACAGTTTGATATCAGCAAAAAACAAAAGAGCCAAGGAGCTAATGGCTATGCGCAAAAAGCATGCACCATCTTCTTTTCCATCATCTAAGGATATTAGCAAAATAAACACTAATATGGAATCGCAATTTCCTTTAAACAATAACCAAGCTAAGGTAATAAAATTATTTATACGGGCCTGTTCTGAAAATGAGTATGATTTCAAATCACGTGATTTCAAATACAAACTATTAATAGCTGACGTACTAGTGGACTTTTATTGTATTTTGAGTTTTTAATTTGTTTAATTTGTTTGAAAATACCGTGATTTACAGCACAGTAGTGCAATTTACAAACTTATTTTAACGCTAATCAAGGCGTTTAAAGAAAACACCAAAATTATTGCTTTTGCTATTCGTGAACACATTTTAAGCACTACTAGCGGCATTAACTAAACGGCAATAATTTTTGTGATGTTATTGAATAGACAACAGCCAGCTGTTCAGTTGAAGCACATCGACTTTTGGCAAAACTCAAATAATTATTCGACAACAATATACACTCATATGAAATCTTTTATATGTATATAAATAACAATTGCTCAATTCACAACCTGTTGTATGTGTTGTAGATCGTATAAATGATGTTGGTAATTTCCATATAAACATGTTTCTAAACAAATATTTATTTGGAAATTACCAACAACATTTGTACGATCTACAGCACATATAAGTTGTGAATTGGCCAAATATTTATATTATTTAAACATTTAATTTAACTTATTTCTCAAAATTAAAGAAATTCATGAACATATGTTTGTGTGCAAGCATAAATTCATTTGTTTTTTTTTTCTATTCCTCTTTGTGCTTTTCGTTTATTTTAATAGTGCTGGAAAGTGATATAAAATTTTAACTAAGGCCTTAACACGAAGTTAATGAATCAAATAAGAGTTAATGCAAACAGTAATTATTGGAAACAAAAATACCTTTTATTTAAGCGTTAAAATTTAGTGAATTTCACTACAGAGGCCCCCTAATTTTGCTTTATAAACTAAATGCAGTGAACAAAAAAAAACTTGTGCACCTTCCTCACTAAAATAAATCGATCTCATAGAATCAATATGAAATAAAACCCGATTTTTTAAATCCTCGAATGTAAATGTTAAATCCTCGAAATGTAAAGCCAATATTATTGGTGCATTGCAAAGCACCAATGAAATGCATATAGAAAATGCTTAAACTCCAGCAAATAAATTTCATTTAAAATCAAATTATGACAATAGCTCCGATCCCATACTTTCTGGGCAAAGTTCGGTAAAATGAGAGTAAGCAAGAATTACTCTCACTAAACACAAAAGTACGCGAACAGCAAAAACCAATTTTTTATCCCAAAAGGTAGTAACATGAATGTGTTGTGAAAATAAACAAAAAATAAAAAGCAACATACTGAATTTTAATAGCATTTTTATTTTTTAGATACTTTGCTGAATATATACAAATGTATTTTGCTTTGAATTTTGAAAAACTAGCAATTATTTCGTCAGTATTTTTGTTGATTAAAATACTATTTTTCATCTGTTATTTTTAATTTTTCAAACAGGTGACTGTTTAACACTTTACACAATATGCCTGAAGAAAAAGTACGAGCTGTTTCGTGCAAGAAGAAGAAGAATATTTTTTTCTCAAATTCACTCATTTACCCAATCTTGCAGTACGGGAACAGTTTTCGTGCGAATTGGGATCCCCCGGGATCCCAATGTTGAGTACGGAATCTCACCTAATATGTCAAATAATAAATTTCTTAAAGATTTAATAAAGAAGTGTAGAAGTCTTTTTTTTTTGGTTCACTGTACACATATAATTGATAAGACCGAAAAATGCAAAATATTTTTCTCTAAATAATAGATATTTTTTACATATAAATTGAAATGTGTATGTGAAAAAACGAAAAAAGAACGGTAGAACATTTTTCGTGTTTCAAATTCTTGCCAAATTTTTTTTTTCTTTTAGAAATTAGTTTTTGTTTTACATTTTGTGCTGCGATTGGTAATTTCTGTCTGGGTGACTTTGTGGCATATATGTACTATGAATGATAACATGTTTATCTTTATTAAAGTACATAGGCTTAATGTAGAAAAGGCGTGTTTCGTATTGTTATTTTACAGGCGAAGGCTAAATAAAAACTAAAACACATACCGTCAGCTTAGTATTGGTTTGGCCAATATCCCACAAATCCGAAATGGATAAAAACGACAGGAAGGTTTACATAAATACATAATATACAGTATAGATTTTGTTGTTGCAATGTTTAGAGTAGGTGCAGGTAATGTGGTATAGGCTGGTAATGTGGTATAGTAGCTTTTCTCTAAAACTAACAATATAAGAATAACGGAAACAAAATTAATAGTTTGCTGCTATCAGAGAATTAAGAGAGCAACGATCTGTTCCATTTTTGCAAGTCATTCTGGGAGTCAGTGGAAAAAATTCGCGTTGGAGTGTGGTTGGCTTTTTTTTGTTGGTGCTAAAGGTGTATTTTAAAGTTCTTAAGTTAAAGATTAAAATAATTGGTAAGTACTAAATAAGCGAAGAATATATGCAATTGCTCCAATATATGTAGTAGTTCTTTTTTTTTCAAATATATAAATATCTACATTAAACACAAGTGCAGCTATTGTGGTATAGTTTGAGCCAGCTAATTTGGAATGGTGTACATTACCTTCCAAAAAAGCAGAATGCCCAAAAAGGTGAAATAAGGAAATGGGTAGCAGAGTCATACAGGCTGTTCGAGATGATAAAATGGGCATTCTCTTTGCTTCAAAAACGTTTGGTGTACCCCACACAACTTTACAACGTAATGTGGTACAATATATGTACCACATTACCAGCATATGGTGTACCACATTACCTGCACATTTTTTAAAGTCGCGTTTAAAGGAATATGCAATATTTTCTCAAATATCTCTGAAAATCTGGGTTTAATATTTTTTTGCAAATGGCTTCGTGGAAGCCTAACACATGTAGCATGTAAAATTTACATTGTAATTGGTTAAATTATATTTTAATCGGACAAAAACTAAAAATTTTGGGAATCTAAAAACAAATAGGTATACCACATTACCCGCACTTACTCTACCATTAACGCCGGCATATATTTAATGCAAAACTGCACATTTTTGTAAACATTCATAAATATAGTTAAAAGCTAATAAGTTTTTATTGAAAACGAAAAAAAACCTTATTTTGTGCTGTATATAATTTTTTTAATGTTCCCCTTTTTGCTACATGTCTCTACAAACAGATGTATGTATGTTAAGGAAACACATCTAGAATACCAAAACTATTAAATATTCAAGAAAAAAAGATCATGACGTCATATAACTGGTAAATATTCTGTCTGTCCCACGATGTCGACAAGTCGAATTCGATCTCATATTTATATTGAAAACAATAATATAAAGTTTAAATTTGTTTTTATTTCCAATATAAATTTGAAAACGAAATCGAGTTGATATCCAAAATACATATGTACAACTCACCATAACTCATTTGTTTTTTCAAAATGGCCGGTAGGCCAAACCAATAATAAGCTGACGACATAAAAAAAATATTTTCAAGTGGCAATAAATACATTATTATCAGTCGTAGCGCACTTAGTTAGTTCTTTAAGGCGGCGAGCGTATTTATAAACTGGCTATCAAAAATTGTAAAAAAAAAACGATTTCTAAAAAAACCGATACACACTGTCTATAAGGGACATCGATATGTAGGTTTAACATTGGGCATTATTGTGGTTGGCGTTTTTCGACTTGTACTAGATTAAAAAATCTAAATTTCAATTTAATCTAGTTGAAGTGCTTAATTTTTCATTTTTTACAAAATGTATTAATTTATGCGAGTTTTGAAAACTTTTCAAACATGGTTACATCATCTTAACATCTGATAAATCCTCCATTGGAGGACAACAAATGTTAGGCCGATTTTTTAAAGAACTACTGACGAGTTGGCATTAGCACCCAACGAATTGCAGGCATATAGATTAGCTAACCACAACAAATAAATTATTTTTTAATACCCAAATTCATATGTACTTTAAACTAACTTCAACTTCAATAATCCTTCATAATATATGTATGTATATGTATGTATACAATATTGATATAAATTTTTCTTACAAATATGAAGACTGAAGGAGAGCTGCAGCATGATATGGATAAAAATATAAGAGCTTTAAATAATTTAAATTTCGAACTTAAACCCAAAACGATATCAAAACTTGAGGATAAAATACAGCAATTGCCTCAAATGTATTCAGTGACTTCGGTTTCGAAAAATGCGATAAAGGAAGGCTTACAGGTATGTGCTCATTAAATTCATAAAGCATACATATTTGCTCAATTCACAACCTATTGTAAGTGTTGTAGATCGTAAAAATTTTTTTGGTAATTTTCACATAAACATGTTCCTAAACAAATGTTTATTTGGAAATTACCAACAACATTTATACGATCTACAACACATACAACAGGTTGTGAATTGGGCAATTATATTCACTGCCTGTTTTTGAAAATAAAATACAAATTTTCGTTTGGTAACTTATATTGAAAATAATGGCGCATATTCACAGTTAAAACAAAGTATACTTTAACAGCCAAATTCATAAAATATTCTTATTTTAGGTTTAAGACTCGCAATTGTTATTGAACAGTTTCACGCTTAAAACTGTTTAATATAAAATTGCATTCATAAACACTACAATAGACATTGTGTGTTTTAAGGAAATTTAGATTTCGATACTGGCAACACCACCATGTTTTGTAGTTAGTGTTGCAATAAAAAGAACATGATTTCATCCGGATATCGAAATAAACGAATAGCTTTTTATTGTTTTCGTGTAAGTTAAGATATTTTGAACTCTCTTTATAATATATTTCTCAACTTATTCTATGAAGTAAAAGGAAAAAAGAGAAATGATTACAAAAGAGTTCACACGACTCTTTTAATCATGTATGAAAAAGGTACTCGCATAACGAGCCTATTTTCATTTGTGTTGATTGTTTCTACATCACTAACATTTCTTTTTGCTTTTATGTGTTTTGAGGGTGTTTTTTTGCTAATTTTGTTGCGAATTTTGTTTAACTTAAACAATTAAGTGACATATTTTATCAAATTTAAAAAAAAAACATACGTAAACGCTTATAGCCAAGACTTCAAGCTTTAATTTAAAGCATATCATGTATTCCTGTGTGCTAAATTTGCAAATATATTTGAAGTTGAAATTGATATATCGATGATATGAATTTATTGGAGGTTTATAGTAGGTGCATACCATCTTTAACCCTCTTTTAAAATTTTCATGTAATATACATTTTTGAATGCAATTTTATGAAATTTTGCTTAAAAGTAGTTTATTGCCCTGTTTTAAATATTTATGAATATGGCTGTAAGAGTTTAAAACCAGTATTTTGTATGGCAATACTGGCTTTAAATTCCTGAAGTATACTTTGTTTATGACTATGAATATGCGCCAATAACATTAAATTAAACATTTTGAAAATTCCCGAAGAAAATGAATGATAACACCAAACCGGCTGGACCGATTTTTTTAAATATAAGTTAAAAGATTTTAGAAAAAGTCACCTTTCAAACAAAAACCGATCCAGCCGTTTGGGAGCTACGGTGTCATAGACACACATTCAAAGGATACAGATAGAAACTTCTAAACGTCTGGATCGATTTTCTTCAAACATAACTAAGAACACTCTCGATCAAGTCACATAAAAAACCGCTCCATCCGTTTTGGCTCTGTGAGTGGGGGCTAAAAACAAATTTGAGTTCTTTTATTGTTGTTTCAAGATAAATTTTCAAAGAGAATTTTTATCTAAATTGATTATTTGGCTAAGGTTCGTAACGTTATATTCAGAAAGAATCAAGCATGTAATATTCCAAGAAACTACGGAAAAATTAACATCACTTAAATTTTCAACACATACACAGCAGAACACAGCACGCTAATTTCGGAAGCCGCTACACTTCCATCAGCAGTGCTCATGTGTATTTTTGCTTATCACCAGTTGTGAGGTGGCTCTGTTGAATGTGATTACAATTCGAACTTCCCTATAATGAATCTGCATGGGACCAGAAAATCGCTTCATTATATATATATATTTTTCCACTTTATTTCAAATAATCAGGTATTTTAAATCGGATAACACTATTCCATTTTTCATCTTCAACAAAAGCTTCTAATACATTTGGAGATTTAAATACATTAGTCGGCACCTTTGACCTAATCTCTACAAAGGTTCGTTTAGTCATTTTCGTTCTAAATTGTTATTGATGGGACTTTGTTCCTTTTCGTTCTTATGTTTTTTCATCTTTTGGGAACCCCTAATTATATATTACTTCATTCTCGTCATACAGTGTTGTAACAGAAATTTTTTGAAATAATTCACTATATGTATATAGAGACAAAAGCACAAGACTCTAATTTACATCTGCAAAATTGTTGTATTGTAAAGAAAAATTCACTAAATGGAAATTCACTATAAGGAGATGAAAATACTCTAACATTGGAACGAAAAGCTGTGGTTTTGAAATGAATTCATAATAGGGAGAGCTTCATTGTATAGAAGTTCACTATAGAAAAGTTCTACTGTATACAAACTTTTCGTGAAAATTGCATACGGGAATTAAATCACTACTAAACTTTGTTAATTTGATGTTTCACCACAGGTATTCGCAGTGTTACCGTTGGTTTATTTTTCTTCATGCCCATTTTCTGATTTTTTCTTTTACTCTAGTCAATTTTTTCGTTACGTTAAGAAGCTCAGTATCAATAATCAATTTGGATCCTTAAGAAAATAAGTTAGAAATAATCATATCAAACGAAAATTTTTATTTTATTTTTAAAAACAGGCAGTTAATCTTTGTAATATAAAACCTTTAAGAGTGACTTTTTAACATATACATCAAATGGCAATAAATAGATTAGTTAATCTTAATATAAATCTAATATAAGTTTAATCTAGTTGGACGTTTTTTACTTCTAGTTTAAGCCATTTAGGGTGCGTTTTTAATGTGAACATTAGAGATTTAGTCATCCTTAATCTTTGTTTTCTGTTTTTAATACGATAATGAACTGCTTTTATCGCCCTGCTTAAGCGGCCAACGTTGGTGGTTTAAGCTGTAAAAAATAAGTATGTCAACACACACATTCAATTGTACTTTTTTCAATATATATATTAATAATATGATATAAATTCTGTTTTTATGTTGTAAACCCGTCTATACTTTTATTTCACAGCACATAACAATTATTTCTTAAGTTTTTCTATTGTTTCTTTTTTATTTTATCTTTTTCTTTTATTTTCTGCAATTTGCAAAGTCAGCTGATCAGAGATGCCATATTTTATTATTTTGAGAGGCTTAAGCTTTCAGTTAAAAACGGCAAACAGAAATAGCACTCAATTAAATTTATTCTCAGATTAATTGATTATAGTTTCAAACTAAGATTAAATGTTCACATTAAAAACTCACCCTTAGCATTGCCATTCGAAATGCCTGTACTCTTGTATTGTATCAGTATGGCAGTCTAAGCAAATGTTGCAAAATAAAGAAACAAAATGATCCAGTAACTTTATCTAAAGAGAGGGAATATCGAATGAAGATCGTGTGTAAAAAAAATACCCAACAACCCGTGAGGGAAAAACAAAATGCGGCCGTGATCTTAAAGTTTTCGAATTTCTAATAATTTTTTATTTAAATTTTGAAATGTTTCGCAATCACTTAACTCTTCGTCAGCACTTGAAAACTTAATTTTAATGGGGTTTCTACAATTGATTATGTTTATACTTTTTATAGTTCCAACGCAACATTAATCCCCAAATTTTGGTGGCTTAAACTAGGAAATAAAATGAGATAATGACCACTGAAAAACAACATTCAAAGATTACTTTTCATTTAATCGCTAATCTTTATGTTAAAAACTTAAAAATTATTAATTCGATTAAAATTAGTTAAAATCCTAACGTAGATAAGTTGAAATACTTCCTTTCCTATCCTTTTATATAGTTTTCCCAATCTGGATATGATAGTCTTACCTTGGTACCGGCAGGCTTTGATGTAACACGTCTGCAAACTTATAAAGATGAAGAAAACCACTGGCATCGTAAAAAATCTACACGTAACGATTATGTACCACACGATCAAACATCATCGACCGATGAACTCCTTTCAAACATCACAAACGATCAAAGTTTTTCCTCATCGGATTTTACTCTAACAAAATCACTTAAAGGGTTATCCCAAATCTCAAAAGATCAATTTAATCGAATTACTTCTTTTAATAACAAAACTAATATTGCTAATATTGTGCAGGATTCGCAATTGAAAATTGCCCAACAACAGCATTCGAGAAGTAAAGAATTTGAAGTTAAGAATCTTGGTGGAAATAACTTATCAAGTGAGCTTTCAACGTAAGTTTAATATTTTATTTTTCCCACGTTTTTTTAATTCAATAATTTATTCATTGTTCTCTGTAGACGAATATTTTAATAAATTTTCATTATTTTTCTGTAATTTCAATATTTGAATGAATACTATATTATTTCATTTATAATGAATAAAAATTTTAATTTTTAAATTGTGTGGTTTCATTTATTTATAAAAATGGATCAAGTCTTGGGTAAACTTATTTTAAGAAAATTAAACTTTTGTAATGTTTATTTTAAAATTGAATCAAGTTTATTATGTCTATATTTGGTCGTAAAAAATATTTTATTCAAAAAGGCTTGATCCAGTTTTAAAATAAATGAAACATGAATGAAATGATTTTATGTTATAATCATTGCAAGTCTAAAATGGCACAAAAATTTGACAAAAAGTTATGCGAAATGGCCCGAAAATGTTTTAAAAATGGCACAAAAAAGGCATAAAATAAAACTTAAAATAAAGATTTTAATGCAATTTCATTTGGTTAAATTTTTATTGCATATTACAATCATGTGTTTTGTTATATTTTCAAAGATAAATGATCTATTGTTACACAGAACTGTTGAATACATGGAAAAGACACGATAGATGTTTTTGCTTAATTTTCTTTGAACCGAATATCGTTGGCTGCAATGCAAAATCGCGTAACTACCCTTTTTTATTTTATAGGAGAGCGAAAAAAATAAATAAGTGACTGAAGCAAAGTCTCTTTATTTTCGTTGTTAATTCGCCTGATTTTAATGATAAAGGTTTGAAAACTTGTACGATCATGCGTTTCGATGTAATACGCAATAATTAATTAAAAATGCGATCTTGAATTTTTTTGTTAGTTACGTGGTTTTGCATTTCACTGCAATTTCGTGTATCTTTGATTATATATAGATTATGATATAGATATAGATTATGATGTTACGAATATCAATTTTTAATATTCGCGAATACGAATATCTGAGCCAATATTCGCCGAATTGGAATACGAATATTCAATCTAAATAGTGCCACTTGATATTTTAAATTTAATTGTAAAAAATCTACCCTTTGCGTCAATAACAATAAATTGAGAAAAACTGTCACAATACATTTAACATTATTACGATATTCTGATGACTGAATTTGTAATTATTAACTTAGCACCTGAATGACACTTTTTTAAATTTTTGGTGGAAAGTAAATAAAGGAAAATACGAGATTCTTTTACCTATAGCCAGGCAATATTTAGTGACACCACCAACGAGTGTTCCGAGCAAGCGAATGTTTAGAGGTGCGGGGCTTATTTACACACCGCGTCGCAATAGGTTTGAAGGAGTAAAGACTTCAAAACTTTTATTTTTGAAGTTTAACATTCCTCTACTGAGCTTTGATTATTTATTACTTTAACATGATTAATTAATTAATTTAACAGGACTTTACTTTTTAAATACCATGTCGTTGTGAAATATATTTTTTTGTTTCTTTTTTCTTTACTAAAAGAAGATTATTATTTTGCGTTAGAGATAAAGGGGTTTTTTAAGTGAAAATTATAAAAAAAAAATTATTTTTAGTTTAATTTTCAGTATTTTTGATGTACATATTATTTTTTGCAACGTATTCGCAAAATATTCGTGAAATATTTAATTGAATTTGGCGAATACGAATATCATAAAAGAGACGAATATTCGGCGATACGAATACGAATATTCGTAACATCACTAATATAGATATATATATATAAGAAATTTCTGCAAGGTTCTGTGTTCGGTGAAAATTTTACCGAACGCCAACCGAACATACTTTTTTTGCCGAACTCTGACACTGAACCCCGAACGTTCGGTCGGACGCTAAAATTTGTTTATAATATTAAATCATGCCAAAACAGTTTTCATTTTTTAATTTATGTGTTTATTTTATGAAATATTTTGTTATACTTTCAACGGGCACGAAAAAAGCATTTGAAATAGTAATCACCCATTTAATAAATACAAAATTAACAAATTCAGAGTATGTATGTTGTTCTTTTCGACAATATTTTATAGAACTGCATTTTTGTGTATATGATATATGAATGTATAAAAAAATTTACCGAACGTCGAACATCAACCGAACATAAGCTTTTTGTCGAACTACGGCACCGAACCCGAACGTCGTACTATTTATATCTCAGTGACTGTTGATGCATCGTTTTCTTGGCCTTGGCCTGATGTCGCCGAAAGTCTATTTGGATGTTTTTTGGGAGAGGTTTCTGCATTAGAATTTGACGATTAGGGTGGCTTGGCAGGTGAAAAGCTATCAGGAACTGCTGTGTTAAAAGCAGAGTACGAAAAAACGCAGCTTAGCGCCGCTTTTTGCTCTGTTTTGCTCTTTACACAAAGAGCGGAGCCAATTTATTATTGCGCTTGGCCGCGCCAATATTTTCGCGCTGCGCATAAATGGAGCAAGCGCAAAAAGGAAAATTTTTCTTTTGCGCTGCGCTTTTTGTTTGCTTAAAAAGAGCCAAATTATCATGAAATGAGCATGGCGCATTTACAGTAGTAAAAATTTTAAAAAAGCAATGAGCGTTATTTCCATGGATGTTATTACATGCCATCGTAGATTTATTTTAAATCACCGTATGTAACTTCCGGCTTAGGGGCTGGACCGGAAATTGGGTCGAAACCGGAAGTTGGGTCGGTAGTGCAGTTCACACTTCCGGTTTAAGGAATGGATCGGAAATTGTGTCGGTAGTGCCGTTCACACTTCCGGTTTAGGTGTGGACTGGAAATTGGGTCGGTAGTGCAGTCCATAGTTCCGGTCTGGACCGGAAGTTGGGTCGGTAATGTGGTTCATATATATGGTTCCGGTCCCGAAGTTTGACCCGTCTAGGGGCATCATATTTGTATGGGATCAAGAATAAAAAAAGGAAAGAATAACGATATAATGCTACAAATCCAAATGTCTTAAACGTCCCTACGAAAGACGTATGTATATATTTTGCAGCACTGAATAAACTCAAACTAACCACTGTTGGCATAAAAAAGAGCATGCGCAATGCGCCTCTCAATACGCGCAAAGCGCTAGACGAAAAAAATAATTACCTCTGTGGTAGCATCAATGTATACTAATGAAGGTACTCAATATTGGTAATTTTTACGCATCCTGTTGCGATTCGAAATACATTGTTTTGTGTGGTTTGCAATGATCACCATTGCGATCGCCTTATATGTTGCTACTGAAGAGCTGCACAAGCATAAGAAAAAAGGCTTACAAGCAAATTCATTAAATTTAAATTGTGTGTATATTAGTGAAGTTACGAATATCAATTATTAATATTTACGAATACGAATATTTGATCCAACATTCGCCGAATACGAATATTCAATCTAAACGTATAGTACCACTTGATATTTAAAATTTAATTGAAAAAATCTACCCTTTGCGTCAATAACAATAAATTGAGAAAAACTGTCACAATACTATAGGTATTTAACATTATTACGACATTCCGATAGGAAAAGTTGGCGTAAAAACGGGTGGTAAATGACGTCGACCCACTCACATGGTGGAAAGTAAATAAGGAAAAAAATGAAAAATGCTGCCTGTTCCACCAGGTGCGGTCGGCGGTTTCCTATTTGAGGCTGTCGTCCGCAGTTGGAGGAACAGGCAGATAGTTTTTCAGAATTTTCATGTTTCAGAATTATTTTATTTATTTCACGCTTAATGAAACTAAATATTTACTTTATGTTATTTTTATTCTTGTCTATATTTTTGTCTATATTTTTTTAAATAATAATACGAGCGCATATGGTCTGGTTACCGGCGCCTTTTTGTATATATTTTATGAATTAATTTGTAAAATATATTATATATAAATAAATAAATGAGCTTCTCTTACCAATAGCCAGGCAATATTTAGTGACAGCACCACCGAGTGTTCCGAGCGAATGTTTATTAGTGTGGGGCTTATTTACACACCAATTCGCAATAGGCTCGAAGGAAAAAAGACTCCAAAACTTTTATTTTTGAAGTTCAACATTCCTCTATGAGCTGTGATTATTAATTTAACATGATATGTTCAAACAGGACTTTACTTTTTATATACTATGTGGCTGTGAAATATATTTTGTTTGTTTTTTCTTTACTAAAAGATTATGATTAAATGCACAAATTATAAAAAAAATATTGGCTTTAATTTATTTCAATAAACACAAACACACACATTTATTTATTTTCATGTTTTTGACATTTCATATCATAAGATTGTTGTGAAAAAATATATTATATCAACATTCTCATAATAATTATTATAACATTGCGATAACATTAATTTGAATTCTACACGTAACATAATTCTCTCTGCGATTGAATTTGACGCTTGCTAACAGGAAAATATATGATATTATATCAGTTGTAGACGATGGTGTCTATTCGGGAATACGCGTCGACTAAGTGAAAAATACATGGCAAACAAAAACAAAACTGCATAAATTGTTTTTGTTTATCATACAAAATTTACCGGTTTTAAAAGAGAGAGTTACGCGTTAAAATTCTCAAGTTTATTTAATTCTAGAAATATGTATATAGAAAACAAAAACAATTTGTGATATTTTGTTTTTGTTATCATGTAATTTTTCACTACTTCGACGCGTTTTCCCAAATAGACACCATTATGTTAAATATTACAAAAGTTTGTGTGACTGATTATACGACTAAGTTTACACGATGAAGTTGTTGTTTAAGTTCTCGTTTAAAGCTGCTACGTGTTTCATCGTCTGCTTAAGACTAAAACTTCCATCCATTTTTTTTAATTCCATGAAATTAGTCACGCCATTTTTCCTAACCTGTCTATAAGAAAAATTATTGCTTGATTCGAAAACTACATGCAAGATGAATTTAGTAGAGGGTGTCGTTTAAGGCCATTTCAGACTATAATACAAGTAATTTTCAAGAAAGTGCCTCCCTGATTTAATTATTGTTTGAAAATGTCCAAAAAACAATAATTTATCATGTCAGAGTTTCATTTTCCTCAAAAGTATTAATACTTGTATTATAGTCTGAAACGGCCTTTAATCACTATATCAGAACAAGGTGGAATACTTTGCATAAGTACACACAAAAAAAAAATGAATGTAAAATCAACATGACAGAATTGTGATTTGAAATCATATTAAATTTACAAGAAATAAATTGTCGTTTAAGTGTGTTTTTGATTTGTTCATTGCTATAGTTCACTTTTGTGCTTAGTTGTGACTTGTTGTTGTTTATTCTTATAGACGACAAAAAACAAATTACCAGCGAAAATTTACTGCTGCTGCTTTAAAATTACCATTGATTCATATTAATTTTAAATGAAAAATTATTAATCTAACTTAAATCTCTTTGATTTAAAATTTTTCTTCGGATTATATTGGGTGTTTTTTATTGAGGTATAGAACTTTAAGTTGGCATCACTTTTTTAACTGGCGGCCATTTTGTCAGCTGTCAAGTGATTAATATTTAGTTTGGTTTGCCATTTCATCATGAACAGGTTGACAAAAGAACAACGCTTGCAAATCGTGCAAATTTATTTCGAAAATAATGGTTCAGTTCGCGAAGTTTACCGCAAGCTCCGTCCATTTTATGGTCGACATAATCGTCCATCAGAGCAATTAATTCGGTTAACCATGGATCGTTTTCGCACTACGTTTACTCTATGTGATAATACGCATCCGCAGAGACGTCGAACAGTGCGCACCGAAGAAACAATTGCCGCTGTAGAGCAAAGTGTTGAAGAGGACCCGAATGAATCGATTCGCCACCGTGCACAGCAATTGGAGCCATGATAACCGACTATTTTGTTCCCGAATTGGATGGCATGAATGTGGATGAGTTGTGGTTCCAACAAGACGGCGCTACATGCCACACAGCGCACGTCACAATCGATTTATTGAAGGAAACATTCGATGAGCGCATAATTTCGCGGAATGGACCTGTCAATTGGCCACCAAGATCGTGTGATTTGACACCATTGGATTATTTTCTTTGGGGATATGTGAAGTCGCTCGTCTACGCCAACAAACCAGAAACGTTAGGGGACTTGGAAGCCAACATTCGTGGCGTTATTGCCAACATACGGCCCCATATGCTCGAAAAAGTGGTTGAAAATTGGACCTGTAGAATTGGCTTTATTCGAGCCAGCCGCGGCGACCACATGCCCGAAATCATATTTAAACATTAATGGCATAAAATTATCCTTCCAATAAAGCCAAATTGATGGACATTAAAACGATTTTCTTGTGTTTTATTTCAATTCGAAGTTCTATACCTCTAAAAAAAACACCCTGTACTTGCACAGACCAAAAGTTACATACACTTATAAACCAATAACATTATTTTCAGTACGTTGTCTGACCGAAAGCAGGAAACAGAAAATTTTCATGATAAGATCGTCGAAAACAAGGTTAGTTTAAAAATTTTCGGTAGTGATTTTACTTCATAGGTATTTGATGTTAACACGATTTTACAATAACCCTCAAAGAACATTTTTCCTTTTGAAATAACTACGGCATCTATTATGATTCACCACCACTCAACTCTGTTGAGTTGTTAATGTTACGACCAAACTGAAGCATTTTTTTTTTGTATTATGATTCACAACCAATTTTAGTTGTCTTCGAAATAATGTTCGAAAAAAGGTTCTTATCCATGCTCTCTGTTTTTTGAACCCATAGTAGCCATCATAAAATATTTTAAATATTTTTAGTTTTGGCCTTACTATTTTTTCTTGAGATTTTATATTTTATAGATATCGCAACAATATTGGTTGACAAATGAGATAGATTGGCGTCTGAAATAATGATGCACACTGCAAAATCACAATTTTAAAAGTAAGCAAAAGTATTGTGTCGAAATAAAAACCAAAACACAGCTGATAAAAAGCGGTTGTCTCACTTTGATGGAAGTTGAGTTGAGTTGTAACCCATAAGGCTGAACCCACACCAACATAAGACAAAACTGTTTTTTTTTGACTAATACGAAAACAGTGCATTAGTTCTTATGAGACAACATCCCAGCAGCTAAAATTACAACTAGTAACGCTTTGGGACAGTCATATTACTAGTTGTAATGATACTAGTAAAAAAAACGACAGTCATATTACTAGTTGTAACAAGACTAGTAACGTTACTGGTCAAAAAAGAGCAATCATATTACTAGTTGTATCGATACTAGTAATGATACTAGTAAAAAAAGACAATCATATTACTAGTTGTATCGAGACTAGTAACGATACTAGTCAAACAAGGACAAAATTTTAATATAAAACATATTTTTAGCTATTAAAAAAAAATAAGTAGATTGTGGCTCAGTGGGTAGAGTACTTGCCTTAAAGTATGAGGAATGTGTGTTCGTACCCCGGTTGAGCCAAAGTTTTTTTAAGAGTTGCAAAATTCTTAATAAAAAACCATAACTAGGATTCCAACTGGGATATAACTGTATACAAACGAACTAGTTGGTCTCCTATGACAACGTAATGTTAAAATTGATAGTTCGATAATGAAAAAAGGATAGATAGGCAACTAGTCTGAAGCAAAAAGCAACTAGTATAGTTCCAACTACATACCAGTTACTTTGTCTGCAGGAATACACCAAATTTTTTTTTTGGTGTGCGTTATAATCATACGAGTGTGTTTGACTGAAAAGACAAAAACGTTTTGTCTTCTGCGGTATGTCTTCAGGCTAATAAGAATTTGACAACTACGACTCAACTATCAGTTTAGTTGTGAATCATAATAGGGGCCTACATTTCATGTTGATCGGATATTCTAGTATAGTTAGAGCAAAATGATGTTTATACTGAAATAATACGAAGAATCACGTTGAATCGAAGTTATTTCAATTTGAAACAACGTGAATTTGCTACTGAAATAATACGAAGAATCATCTTGAATCAAAGTTATTTCAAGTTGAACCAACATGAATTTAATGTAGCAATTTTATTAATTATTTTACTTAATAACCTGCTAAGGAGGGCGCAGCTATATGTATTAGCATACATATCAGAAACATTTTTGTTGTATATGCCTGTCCCCAGCCAAGATTTGAATGAACTCCGGTTCACAACTATTTACGTATTAGTGTTGCAAATGTTATTTTAGGAAATATAATATTGGAATTAATTTTGTTAGATTTCAATCTAGTAAGACCGATAAGTTAGAATAAGAATAATACAAAATTTTTATTAGAAACATAAATATTTGCGAAAGTTATTTTCTATCTTTATTTTGCGTTTTATTATTTTTTTTAGAAATGTATTGAGTTTTTATTAAACCGGAAGCATGTTGTTACAAATAATTTGACCATAAAGGGAATATATGATAAATATGATTTTGTTGTTGTTGTTGTTGTTAAAGAACAACAAAGAAAGTTATAATTAGAACACAATAAAACCTGTTTCTATTACTATACTAATATTTGTAAAACTTTTTGTTAATATCTTTCTAGTAATTTTCTGTTTCTGTTATTTTTGTGTGTTTTATTTTTGTTGCTTTTTTAAAAAGCATATGGCATAAAAGCCAAGTATATGGCATAAATTAACCTAGTTTGTTGTTAAACAAAAACAACAAAATTGAATTTATGCAAATTTTCCTTTAAATTTATTTATATGGATCATTCTCATTCCAAACGTACATATTGTGTTTTTATTTTTATTACCAATGTAACTAATATATATGAGAAGATAGGATTTTTATTATAGTTTTTGCCTCATTCTATGGTTCCTAAAATAAAATTATATTTTTCGATTTTTTGAAATTTTTTGTGTATTGAGCGTTACATTCGCCATCGCGGGTGTTCTGTGAATGATTTTTGCGAAAAAGTACACCACAAAATTTAGTATAGGCTTTGAATGCACTATACATCTATTCTCTAGGCACAAAAAATTATAATAATCGCAGGACGCAATTAAAAGTTATAGCAACTTTTTCAATTTAACTTGGCTTCACACGGAAAAATATAAAAATTTTATGTTTTAAAATGATTCTTTACAAACATTTATACATAAGCAAAAAGTAGGCTAACTCTTCTTTCAAATAAGACTTATTTTAATAAAATCGACCAACAACGTCAAAAGTTATGTCAATTTCAAATATTTTTTTCTGTAGCAAAATACGACCAACCTAATACATTCTTCTAAAATATAACAATCCACAATGAGAAAGAAGCAAAATTTGTAAACAGAAAATTTTCCTTAAATCGTTTCTACCCTTCAGCTGCAGTTAACTTTTTTAACGTCCTAAAATTTTTATAGATAAATTATTTTAAATTATTTTTTTAAGTAACGCTCAATACATTTGTATACGAATTCAATATTTTTTTCAGAACACATACCTTATTTTGAGCTCAATAAAATTCAGATGTATATAATCTTCGATGTATTTTATAGATAAATTATTTTTAATTATTTTTTAAGTAACGCTCAATACATTTGTATACGAATTCAATATTTTTTTCAGAACACATACCTTATTTTGAGCTCAATAAAATTCAGATGTATATAATCTTCGATGTATTTTAACTAGGGATGTAACGAATACCGATACCGATACCGATATATCGGCGATACTTCAGATTTTCCGATACATCGGTATCGGCGATATTTTACTGTCGATACGACGATACTTTAAAAAAAATTTTCAGAGTTTTTTTTAACAAGTAATTTATTTTGGTTCGATTTTACCATGAATTAAATTCACTTCGTTATCTTTTAAATCTTATTAATATCAATTTTAAAAATTAATAACATTTTATGCTGTTATTTTGTAAAAAAAATTATTTATTTTTTGTTAATTTTATCATGAATTCAAATTCAAGTCGTTGTTTTTTAAATCTTATTCCAAAGAAGTCATGAAAATGTAGAATTCGCGATCTGGAATTATTGCAAATTTGGATAATTTCTAATTAGTTTTACATATCCTTGCCATTGCAAGAGGTTCTGTTTTTCGATTACCAATCGTCAAGGAAAAAGGATAAAAAATTACCCATTTTCAAAATTTTTTTTTATGCGAATTAAAACTCAGAACTGCATTTTCATGTAAATTTAAGTGAATAAATATAAACTTAGAAGTCTTTTAATAATAATAAATGTCCTTTAAAAAATCAATTTTTTAAAAAGCATGGCGAGTATTTTTTTAAATTATAAAGGAATTAAAAATTTTTCTTGCTTTTCTAATAATTATCTGCATATTTTTAACATAAATTTTTTGGAAGCAAAGAAAATGTAGCTCCTTAAAAATTATTTCCAATGTTTTATCAATTTTAAATATTCTCTCTTATAATGTAATTTTGCATAATAAAAAAATTACACTTGAGTTTTGTTAATCTAAACTTGAACTCAATTTCAATATTCGTATCGGTATCGGAATCGGTATCGGCGATATTTATTTTTAAATATCGGTATCGGTATCGGATCGGCAAAACGGCGTATCGTTACATCCCTAATTTTAACATAACCTCCTTAGGTATTCACTAAAAAATGTCAATAATATTAAAAAAGGTGGTTAACACTCAATACATTTTTTTTGGATACAAACGATGATTGAGTGATGAAACGTTTTCCAATATCATACTATTTAACAAAGTTCACAAAAGTTTTAAATATTTAGAAGTACAAAGCTACACGCTGTTATTTTAGTGTTTGTTGTTAATGCAAATTTAATAATTAAACTGAGGCAGATTGATATTTTAATTGATATTTTAATATTTCGATGTCATTTTTAATTTTGATAATTGTCATATTTTCTTACTGTTGCAATATTTATTACTGAAATTTTTACTTAAAACAAGTTCATGACAAAACATATCGTCACTGCTTGCTATATAATATATAATCGAATGTTCTAATATTTCATATATAATATATGAAATATTAGAACATTCGATTATAACATATTCGATATTCGAATATAAAATATTCGAACGAAAATCAGGAAACTCCTTCACAAAAATTTCTAAACCGGTTATTTGAGAAAACGGTTGTATTAATTGTATCGTATAATGTTTCATACATAAATATATAACCGTTTTATGTTGACACAATTTGCATATACGATGTATTTTTAAAGAATAAAAAAAAATCAAAAGAATAATCGTGTCTGTCATGACCAGTGATGCCAATTTAGCCGCTTTCTGTATCCAAAGAAAAAATTAAAAGAATTATCGTGTCTGTCATGACCTGTGATGTCATGACTTTCTGGCTAAATTTAGCCATTTTCCATTCCGTTTAGCCAGAAGAAAAACTAATTTAGCTATTAGCTATTTTTTCTTTTATTTTAATCTAGCTTTTTTTTTTAGCAATTTTTTCATACATGAAATTTGTTTCCGATTTTTTATAAAAAATTTAAACGCGCAACAAAGGAACAGTTATTTACTACCGAAAAATACAACAGAGTAATATGTTGTTGTTTTCGCACGCTTGAGAATAAACTCCCGGCTCACAACCTTCAACTTTGGAAGAAAGCCAGAAATTTATATTCCTTTCTCTGGCTTTCTTCCAGCCGAATTAAAAGTTGATCAACAAAAGTTAAAGTGTGTGAACCGTGGCTTTGGTAAAACGGTAAACCATTTTTCAGAGATGCAAAAAAGGTATTTTGCTTACATTCATATTTATTTAGAAGTTATACCCAGCAAACTTTTTAAAAATTGGCAACAATCACCGAAACGTGTTTTCGTGTTGCGTTAATGACAGTCAGTTGTAAGAGAGTTAACAATGCAAGCAATATCATTAGTTCATATTGATGTTAAAAAGCATAACAAAAGCATTGTAAAATGTGAGTGGAAAGCGAAAGTGAATCAACTCATACATTTCTCTGATAAGCAATAGCAGCCTTGCCTGTCCTAGCTTGAACGTTGGGGTTCATGAAAGTTTAGAGACCAGTATAATACCGAGATACTTCGCGCTATCTGATAACCCAAGAGTGACCTCGTTGAGAGTCGGAAACGTGAAAGTCGGTGTCTTGTGTTTTCCCGTGAAGAGAACTAGGTCCGCCTTTTTAGGGTTAGCATTAAGGCCACTTTAGATGCTCCATCTACTCATGATTCCTAATGCCGATTGAAGACGCTGTCTAGAAATTAGTATTTTCCTTATCGTGCAGGAAGTGTCTATATTCGTCAAGAGTCCTCGGATGAAACAAATTGTTGACCGATCAATGTTCAGTCTTCCATTTTTAAAGGAAAAAAAAAGACCACCAATGTATATTCTTTGTTTGCCATGGAATTTTCAATAAACCCAACGAGCGAGTGATTGATTTGCCCTTCGTGTAGGAAATTGTTGATCTAAGGTGAATAAGAATTATCCGTTCCAGAGTTTTTAGGAGAAAGGATGATAGGCTGATAGGTCTAAATTTTTTCGGGTTTACGTGAGTGCTATTACTCCCTTTGGGGATAAAGACCACGGAACATTTGGTCCATGTTATCGGAATATAATACCAATTGCAATATCTCCCGTGTAGTGAGCGCAACCGGGAAAGTGCGTGTTCATCAGTACCCCTAGCGTCACCTGACTAATGATAGTCCTACCGCTACGTGAAATGAAACTGCAGACAGTTGGAAGAGTAGCCAAGATTTTGCGGAGGCGGGTAGTCTCAGGAGCTCCCTCTACATTGCTGCAGAAGGACCTCCATGACGTCCGTCTCGCATCCCTTACGAGGTTCTTGAACCTGTATCCAGAGGCTTTATAGGCTCAGTTTCCCCATTGAATAGTCTGCGGCTCTTTACGAGCGTTCGCTAGTTCAAGACTACATCATGGTGGTTTTTTCTTCCCACGCAGTACACGAAGTCTGCATGATTCTGCCGTCGCTAAGTTGAAAGCATTTTTGAGAAAATTGAAAAGTCTTTGTCAATGTAAACAAACTTTCCTAATGCGAAAGGAGACTTAATAATGTGTGTTCGACTGCGAATTTAATTTTCTTGTGGTTAAAAACCTACAACATATAATTTTTTTTAAATAATTAATTTTTGAAATAAATTTCATAAATTTTATAGCTGAAAAATAATATATATGTACTTTGTGTGGGTGTGGACTGCCAATTTTCTAATCATAAAGTTGTCGGTATAGTTGAAGTAGTATTAGAAAAAGGACAGGGGAAATTCAATAAAAGCTTTTAAAATGAGAACTACATATTTAATGATGAAATAATACAATTATTTTTAGATATTTTATAAAAATATTAATTTAACTAGTTTTAATTGTTTTTTTTAATTTTGACAAAGATCCAGCTCTTCAAACTCATCTCTACTTAGTCAGAAATTGCGCAAAAGAAGACAGCTCAAATCTCCAGCTTCTCAATTATCCAAAATTGATCAAATTTTGATGGAACATTGTATTGAAAAAGATTTGGGAAACAATAATATTCTAGACTTACAACTTCTAAATACAAGCTCTAGCTCTCAAAAATCTTTAATAGCGAGTACGTCATCAAGTATTTCGTGCAACAATATAATTGTACCATCTGTGCCACAAAATAATAATATTAAGAACTGTAGTTCCCATTCTTCTTCGTCTATAGACAATATACGAAAGGAAAAAGTTTGCAAAGAAGTTTTTAATTGCGAAATATTAATGGATGTTAAACATACCGAGAACTTGCCTATTATAAAAGGAGAACGTAAAATTCAAACAAAATTTATTGATCATTTAGTGCTCGCTCATTCTAGCATACAATTAGCGCCAATAGAAAATATATCGGACGCACCATTTCTTCCAGAAATTCATGAAGAGTTGCGTCAGATGCGTGTAAATAAAGTCTATCGAATACAGGTATATTCTTGGTCTCATGTCTTACGAAACAACTCTTTGTTCGTTGTGAATCCTTCGAGGTCAGGAAAAACTTGGTCATACTTGCCACCATTATGCAGTCTGCTTTGTTGCCGCAAAGATACATTTAAACCTTCGTATGGGCCAGTGGCAATTATATTAGTGGCTTCGCTAAAACATGTTGAATTGGTGAACAATTATTGTCGTCGCTTGATGAATGGTCTTAAAGCAGAAGCTCCTACGTGTGTACCATCATATGGTATGCGCAATTTAATTGAAACTAAAACTCGTCTACTCGATGGCTGCGGCGTATTAGTTGCAACGCCTTCCAATATATTGCGTTTACTCCATGAAAACGAAAACGAACCTCTGTTTGATTCTGATCGTTTACAACACATTGTCATTGATGATATGGACATCATGATGTCAAGAGCTCAAGAAGATTTTGAAAACGCATATAGAATTTTATTTAAAATGGCAAGAAAATCAAAGTTCAAGAAAATGGCGCCGCAATTGATTGTAACATCTCGGGATTGGGATGGTCTGATGGTAAAGTTTATCAGAAAATCCAACCAACCTTTACTTTTAATTGGAGATTTCCTAGAAGCTGCTGTGTACGGACAGGCTACTCTTTCAGTAAAACTTAAGTCAAATACCAAAAAAAATGACACTATATTGAAATTCTTAAAAAAAGTGTCAGAATCTGCACAAGATATGGACAATCGTACGCTTATAATTTGCAACGAGGATGAAGATGTTCAAGATATTCATAAGTTCTTACAAGATTCTGGATATCCGTGCTTAATTTTTTACAGCCGTTCCACTGAAGACGAGCGTGTGACAATTAATGAGTGGAAAAAACAGGTGAGCATTTAAACACTTCATTTTGCAAAATATCACTATCCTGACAAAAAGTTTTTGCTCTATATTATAACCGATATTATGGACGGCAAAATGCAGAAAATGATAACTGATAGAATACACTAGTCGACAAATTTAAACTTTGTTGCACAACCTCCTCGTGTAATATAACTCTTTAGGCAAGCTGAATCTAAATAAAGCAAAGTCTACTTGCAGTTTTTGAAATATGATTTATATTTTTAAGGATTTCAACAAATTTTCAACAGTTTTATAGATTAAAGTTTGTTTGCTTTATGACTATAAGCTGTCCTTAAAATATAATATAAAGTGCTTTAGATATGGTTTGAATTTCCCGTAATACAAAATAAACAGTGCTACCAACGTTAAAAAAAAATCTCTAATTTCCAGCAGCATCTATATTGGTGTCTATTCGGGAATACGCGTCGACTAAGTGAAAAATACATGGGAAACAAAAACAAAACTGCATAAATTTAAAAAATTTGTTTTTGTTCGAAATGAGATATTTTATCTCGGCAAAAAGTAGAGACGTACGAATGTCGCGAATTTTTCGTGTCAGGCGTGATTCACGTCTTACAAAATTATGATTTTATTTGCGAATTTTATACGACATTTCTATAAATTTATAATTTTAAATCCTACTTTTCTCCAACATTAATACGAAAGCACGTAAAAGCTATGAATTAAACCGGAGAATTTTCTGACATTTTTCAGACATGTCGAAAATTCCTTTAGAGTTTCTCTAGAAAATTCTTCAGAATTCGTAGAGAATTCTCTCAGACATTTTTTAAAGTTTTCAGAATTTCCTCAGATGAATAGGTTCGTTTTTTTTGTCAACATCTCATATGATTCTGGGTACGTTTTCTGTCCGTCTTCGGAAACGAACTCGGCATCTTATGCAGACTTTCTGACCGACTTCAGCCGAAATCGGCAAACAAATTTTTACTGGGTATGTATATCAAGTACGTGTGCCTACAACAAAAGAAACCAAGTGAACAGTTTTTGCGACATGATTGACGTCAAGAAAAATGTTTTCGTAAACTGAGGGGCTGCTGAATATGAAGCTGAAGACAACCCAGCGCACAAAGTCAGAACGTTTGAAATACGATATATCGTTTATTTATTAAAATAACGGGCGCAAAGATTTTCTCTTCTATGATATTTCGCACCGCTTCGTCCCTTACTAAAGGTTTTTGTGTAAAACGAATTTGTACGAAGTATCTTTAAAAACTGGTACATAAACTCATATTTATTTTTTATGTCATTTTTGTAAAATAAATTTCCGCACCAAATGCAACTTTTAAAACTATCCAAAGAACTTTTATTTTTTTATTTTTGAAGAATTTTTTTTATTTGTTTACATTTGTGGTATATATGAGGCATAATTCTTGAAGCGGACAACCCAAAATTATTTTTTTTACCGAAATTCTTTGATATTTGGCATAACTATAGTTCTAGTACTTATAAATGTGTATGCAATTTTTTATGATGTTTATTTGTGAAATTATGGGGTGCGAAAGTGAAAATTTTAAATTATTGTTTCGAACTAGAAAAAATAAAACAAAAAAATTAAAATAAATGATTCTTATAAGAAATCGTCTGATCTTAAAAAAAAATTTTTAATGTGCGCGAACATTTTAATGTTTTTTAAATCTTTGTATACTACGAAAGCAATTTTTCATAGAATTTAGAAAAGAAAATGTAATTTCACAAAGTAAAAGCGATAAATATAAAGATAAAAACATAAATAAATAATTATAATAATATATAACAATAAATAAATAATAATAATATATAACAATATTGCAACATCCGCTTCGCAATTCATGTGTCCTTGTTGACGTTTATGTTGAACAGGCTGCCGGCTTCTAACAACCAGCCCACTTGGGTCCTTTGGTCCCTTTGTGATGTTGTTGACGTTTAAGTTTATTGTGATTTCTTCGTCGTTTGTGGAGATTTGGTACGCGAACAAATCACACGAACAAATCTCTCGTGTGTGTGCTGCTTTAGCGCTATTGAATAAGACAGCTCGATCATACTTGTTGCAGCTCCCTGGTGTCTACGTGCCATTGTGATATTTTAACAAGTCATAAAAACACCATAATATGCACGAGTTTATTTTTGTAGAATCAGCACAGCAAACAATTTTTGGTGATTTCGTTCCGAAGTCGGTCAGAAAGTCTGCACAGGATGTCGAATTCGTATCCGATGTCGGTCAGAAAACGTAACGAAAATCATATGAGTGGTTGACAAGAAACCTGATCTCTTGTCTGAGGAAATTCTAAAAACTATACCGAAAAGTCTAACATAATTCTGTACGAACTCCGACAAATTTCCTAGGGAAATTCTAATGGAATTTTCGACATGTCTTATAAATGTCGGAAAAATGTCTGACAAAACATCAGACAATATTCCGATTTATCTGATACGTGTTGCGTCCTGGCGTATTAATATCAGAGAAAAATCGGAGCTAAAATTAGAAATAATCAGAAATGTCGTTTAAAATTCTCCATACAATGTTGTGCTGCTTATGGCAGCTATCAGAAAACGTTTACCCATATTATATAAGTTTAGAAACTCGAATATTTGTGCGTATAAACTCAAGAGATAAATGAGAATTGTAACGAAAACTGAAATCAGACAATGGGTAGAAGTGACTGCTAAAAGTGCTAAGACGTAGATCAGAAAATGTGCAGACTACTCTGTTAAATGTCTTAAAGGAAATTAAATTGCCTTCGGATAATGTGCAGACTATTCTGATATTAATCGGATAATATTTCAGCCAATGTGCAGAAACGTGTACCAGAAAATTGCCTACTGCTTCGCCAAATGTCTGAGGGAAGTTTAGACAACTCGGCTGATTGTCTGGTAAAGTCTTAGATTTTTTCTGATGTTAGACATGTCGGCCAAAATTGTTTCCTGGGAGATTTCCTCTAGTCTTTATGCAAAAAAATTTCAAAAACTTGAAAAAAATGTATCTTGTACGAACGACTACACTGGACGCACGTCACAGATATTTTCTTTTTTTGCTAAAATATTTTTGCCAATATATTTATCTATTATCTTTTACTTTCGTTAAAGATATCTTGCCAAATTTTGATCTGCACCGATGCACGTTTTTGCGAGCTGAAAATACAAAATGTTAATAATCTTATTCACTATTCAATGCCAACATCATGGACACAATTTACGTCTAGATTTTCTGCCTTAGCTCGTACTTACAACAATTATATAAGTCAATTTGAGCAGAGTATTTTGTCCACAGCCAACGATATTAAGAAGCATTGTGCTCACTCCATTATACTTCTAGATGAAAACAATAATTTGCAATTGCCACGCCTTGTCAATTTTATGCGCAAACATAACCAAAAAGTTCAAGATGAAATTAAAGAGGTATCAAAACGAGTCCTAATGACATGTGAGGAACAGCGAATTTTTAGTACTTTGTGCCCGCAACTGTTAGAGTTTGGTGAATGTGACGAACAACGTTGCGATCATCGCCACGAACTTACGCGACTGGATGTTGTAAATAAAAGTGATGGTATACCATGTAGTGGAGAAATTCGTATACATGTTTTAAAAGTATTTTCACCTACTTACTACGCGGTGCGTCTGTTACAACATAAACATTATAATACTATGAAATGGCTCGAAACTCGTCGTTCCAGTGAAGCCTTAACTTTTAGTATGCATCTAAATAGGCATTATCATAATGAGAATAACCTCGTTTTACATTGGCCCCCACATGTTAATGACTTGTGCATATATCAATATGCAGAAAACTTTAGAAGAGCTCGTATACTAGAAGCTCCTACATTCCTAAAAAAAGAAACTAATGTAGTACAGTCTAATCTGAAAGTTACTCTTAGACTTATCGACGACGGCAATATCATTAGTTCTGTAAAATGTAATGAAATCTTTGTTTGCGATGAAAAATTTAAAGACTTCCCGTCTCAGGCGATTGACGTTCGTTTAATGAAAGTAGTTCCATTTGATAATGAACGTACCTGGGACTCTAAAACCACTAAGCAAGTGCAAAAATGGATAATGGAGGATATTAAATCAAATTATGTTGTTCAAGCTAGTATTGACTTTTCCTTGGCGAATACAATATGGGTTAAAAATGTTGTAGTCATGGAAAAGTTAACTGGTATTGATGCCTACTGCCAAGTTGTTAATTTGAAAAAGTCATTGGTGCAAAAAAATTTCGGTGTTTTATATAATGGTGATCGAAAGCATGTACGTGATCTTGCTGAAGAATTTGATTTACTAAACTCTTTCCAATCTGATAATGTCGATACTGGTGACTCTGATATCGATTACCAATCCTGTAAAAATGAAAGCATAAATTTAATAAGATTTTCATCTTCAAATGATGAAGCAACGAACAGCAGTATGGAATCGACAGAAACCGGCTTAAAACAAATAAAAAATATAGAAAATATTACAACGGATATCGAGGGTACAAAGAAAAAAACAGAATCTGCAAATGTTAAAATCGTAATGTCTACTACACATGAAGAAGATAATTGGGATGATAATTTGGATAGTGGGCAACAATTTGAGGAGGTAAGTTGAACATAGAAATGACATACGTACATATGTTTACATAGTTAAAAAACTTCAATCTGACTGTTCATAGAACTGGTTACAGAATAGGGTTGATTGATAGTTTATTGAGACTTAAACAAATAGATTGTTTTTTAATTACATGTTCTAGATCTTGGAAACTTAAAATTGTAAAGTTTATCCTCTGTTCTGTACATATTTTATGTTTTGATTCCACTTGGAGTGCAGAATAGTAAAGACTATTGTAATTATACATATGTATGTATTAATAAAAAAATTAAAGTTAATGACAATTTATAAAAGCTATTGTATTTCTTATACGCTTTATATAAGTTATTTAACAATTTTATTTGGCAATTTCGCTGGATGTCTTAAAAATTCAAAAAAATCTTATATAAATAGGCCACACAATAGTTTGTCGTACACTTTTAAGTATCTTATTGTCGATCAATATTGATGAAACATTATGTTTTAAAAGGTATTTTTCTCTAGATGTGCACAATACATTTTTTTCTTTCTTAAAAACACATGTTACAAACAAACACGGTTACGGATCAAGTGGTCGAATTTCGACCACCCGGTGGGATCCTAGTAAAAAGAAAAATGCGATGGCATAAAAACAAATTAAATAAATACCTACATAATTATATATATGTTATATAAAAAAGTTAAGAGTAAGAGTGAATTTTGAATAAGAGATTAAATTAAATATCATCTGGTATGTGATGGAAATCGATCGATTCAAATCGGCGCCGATTTCTAAAACGAATTCTGCTGAAAGATGACTTATTTACGTTTTTTATTGTTTTGTATCGAAAAAAATATTCTAAGCCTTGAAAACATTATAAGGGGTAAATAAGTCATCTTTAAGTAGAATTTGTTTTTGAAGTCGGCGCAGATTACAAATCGAACGATTTTCTTCACATACCACAATATCTGGGTTGCTCTGTAATGTAATGTGAAAGGAAAACTGGTCGCATTTGTATGTTATTTACGTTGCAATGCGAAAGCATTTCTTTCGTTTCGAATTACAGAGTAACCCCCTCTATTTTCTCTTTGAGTTTACTTTTTAATAAATTTTTTTTTGCTAGTTTAGATTAAACCACAAACAACTAGAAAAAATTAATAAATTAAAAAAAGTCGATTCAAAGAGTAAATAGATATATTATATTTAGATCCAGTTTTTTACTTAAAAAAAAACTACATTTGTCAGTTAACTGTAGCTTAAATTTAAAATATTGTTTTTCAAATAGATTATCCAGTTAATAATCTAAGTTTTAACGAGCAACACTGCTCAGTTAAACCCAAGCTAGAATTGTGAAAAAATAAATTTTAAAGTTCGATACTTGAAAATAAAATTAAATTATTTTTACAAAAATTCAATCAATATGTAAAAAACTGAATAACAAATTCATTTATTTAATACTATTATGCGGAAAAAAGTGGAAAACTGCATTTCGAATGTTTGCATATGAAGAAAATATTGCTATTTTTCTTCAAATTTAAAGTGTTCCCTTACTTATAATAAAAGATTCAAGAATACCACATATTGATTGAAAAAAGTACGGCAGAGCTTTCAAAATTGACAATCCCTAATAGTGATGTTACGAATATTAATTTTTAATATTCGCGAATACGAATATCTGAAACAATATTCGCCGAATTCGAATACGAATATAATATTCAATCTAAATAGTTAGTACCACTTAATATTTCATATTTAATTGAAAAAAATCTACCCTTTGCGTCAATAACAATAAATTGAGAAAAACTGTCACAATACTATAGGTATTTAACATTATTATGACATTCCGATGACGGAATTTGAAATTATTAACTTAGCACCTGAATGCCACTTTTTTAAATTTTTGGTGGAAAGTAAATGAGGAAAAATACGAGCTTCTTTTACCTATACCCAGGCAATATTTAGTGACACCAGCAGCGAGTGTTCCGAGCGAGGGACTGTTTAGAGGTGCGGAGCTTATTTACACACCGCGCAATAGGCTTGATGGAGAAAAGATTTCAAAACTTTTATTTTTGAAGTTCAACATTCCTCTACTGAGCTTTGAGTATTACATTAACATGATTAATAAATTAATTTAACAGGACTACTTTTTAAATACCATGTCGTTGTGAAATATATTTTGTTTCTTTTTTCTTTACTAAAAGAAGATTATTGTTTTGCGTTATAGACAAATTTTTTTTAGTAAAAATCAATATTTTTTTTTTTTTTATTAATTTTCAGTATTTTTTATGTATTATTTTTTTGAAACGTATTCACAAAACATTCGTGAAATATGCGCTTTAATTTGGCGAATACGAATATCATGAAAGAGGCGAATATTCGGCGATTCGAATACGAATACGAACATTCGTAACATCACTAGTCCCTAAATAATGAATGGTAAGTCGATTTCGATTGTAGTCGGAAATCTATTTTCAATGCCAAAATACGATATTTTTTAAATCGATTTTTAGTTGCCAACTTTATACTGAAATCGACTTTTGGCTTCGATTAATCGATATTAGAAAAACGATCAAACAATAAAATTTATAAAGAAAGATTTTGTGAACCATATACATTTCTATGGTTCAATATAGAAGAGGCGTTTCTCAAGTTTTAGTTATTTTACAGGAAAAACTAAATAAAATCCCGTTTTTAGATGGCTTTGCTCAATTTTCTTTACTTCATTTGCTTTTGCACACTTGCAATTAGGAAGCAAATAAACAAAATAAACAATATACAAATATGTATATAATATAAAAAAGACAAATATTTGGAACAATAAAATATTAAAAATCACCGTTTGCTTAAAATTTTATCTGCCTGTTCGCCGATGACGAAGGAGTTCTTTCTTTCGCACAATTGCATTTAAAACAATAACTCAATTTTTGAATTCGTTCTTGCTTTAAATGTAATTTGTGCCAAAAAAAGAACTCCTTCGACATCGGCGAATGGGCAGTATATTTTTCTCTTTTGCTTCTGCAAAGTAAATCATAAAGCTATAGACAAGAGATACATAAATCAAACACACAAACTGTGTGTACTCATATGAGTAGCATCAGTAAGGAAACAATAACAACAGCAACAAATGTCAGGAATGTGTATGTTACTGTTGTTGCTACAGAAAGTGAAAATGTAGTAAACAAAAATTTACACTTAGTTGCAACATCTAGCCGAAAAAGAAAAAACGACAGGAAGTGGCCCCCTAGAAAATGATACAGAAAAGCCAAAAATCCAAATGGGTATTGGTCGTTACTTTGAAGTTGTAAATAATAAAAGAAAAAGAAGTCCAAAATCGAAAAATCTCGCTCCAGAGGCGAAATCGCCCAACGATGGTAAATCTGATGCGGCAATACCAATTATCCCCAGTTGCTCCAACCAGCTACCAGCCGGCCTTCATACGTCAACGTTTTTCTCATCACACCAAAGGGTCGCGTGTGGAAAGCCAACTTAGTGGCCAACAGATCGCCGAAAAACCTGATGTTATTGATTTTGGAGTGGTAAATGATGTGCCCAGCGAAATGGTCTAAGTTGAAGTATCTTTAGATTTGTCTTCAGATCACTCACCAACTATTATCACTATATATTCACATCAACTTTTTCACCCACTTGTGATTTAACGATGACAACCGCACGTATTAATTGGTTAAAATATAAAAAATATTTCAGTGATCATTGCACAGAAAATATTCCATTAAAAAGGCCTGCTGACATAGGCCCTTATTATGGTTCACAACTCAACTAGGTTGAGTTGTCTATGTTACGACCCAACTCAACCAGTTTTTGTATTATGATTAAAAACTGAGTAATTCCATTTAGCCGGGTGTGACCATTTTACACAATTTTTTTTTTATAAATCAAGAATTAAAAATTTTTTACTTAAAGAAACGTTGCGGCTCGCAACGACATTAAGCTTAAAGTTGTTGAGTAACGGGTAGACTCTGATAGAACCCGATTTCTGCTCAGAATGTCGTCAGAAAGATACGACGAGTGTGACCTTACAAATCTAAGTTTTAAAAAATTATGACTCAGTATAAATTCTGTAAAACTTTGACTATAAGGTACACAATAATTTTGGTATAGATATCTGTTCAAAGTGTTTTTAATTGTATTCTGTATTTAATGTTTGGCAAAAAATTATTTTTCTTAGAAAAAAAAAAACAATTTTTAAAATGAGACGCGTGTGACCTAGTACGGAAATGGTAGTTCTACTTTTAGTTGTCTTCGAAAAAATTTTCGAAAAAAGGTTCTTATCTATACTCTCTGTTTTTTTGAAACCATAGTAGACATCACAATATATTTTAAATATTTTTAGTTTTGGCCTTACTATTTTTTCTTGAGACTTTATTTTTTATGGATATGGCAACAATATTGGTTGACAAATGGGATAGATTGGCGCCTCACTATTTTAAAAGTAATCAAAAGTAACACTATAGTCTAAATAAATCAATTGAGTTGTGAATCATAATAGGGGCCATGTTTGAGACAAACCTTAAGCAAGCTGCTCTACTATAAATCTTCAGGTTAGATATAATAAAATCTATTCAGCGGATGTAGAACGGCTTTTATCTGAAAAAAGAAGAGTTCGTAGAGAATGGCAACGCTACAGATCCTCTCAGCTAAAATCTAGTCTGAAGGAATATACTAAACAGCTTAAAACTCTACTAGAATATAAAAAAACCGCTTCTATTCAAAAATTTCTGAATGGGCTCGACGCAACACCTCAAACAGACTATTCGCTATAGAGAGCAGCCCGAGACCTCAAAAGACCAGTGGTATATAACCCTCCTTTGCGAGGTTCGAATGGAGACTGGGCAAGAACTGACGCTGAAAAAGGTACTCTGTAAATCACTTGCAGAAAGTATTTACTAAAGAGCTGCACAAGCATAAGAAAAATAGCTTACAAGCAATTTTAATAACTTCAAATAGTGTGTGTATAAGATTTTGTCATTACAAAAAGAATAGAATAATAATGCAGTAGAACAATGTTGAAATAGAATAAAGCTGAATCAGAACAAAGATGAAGTAGAACATTCAAACTGAAATAAATAGAATGAATATTCAAAACATGTTTGTATGTTTTGATTATATATATAGCCCAAAGAGAAATTTGCATACATTTGCGTTTTGTTATGAATATGGAAAAGCTTAAAAAAGTTTTTAGTCACAATAAATTAATATACATACACACATTTAATGTTTCCATTACTGTTTTTAAGTTAATGACCACTGAATTTTTCTAATTCCTATTTACGTTTTTTGTATACATATCGCGACCTTAGTATTGGCTTAGCCCATATGCCAAGAAGTCGGAATGGAGAAAAACAACAAAGAAGATTTACATAAAGTTTTCTCAAAATATATTCGATAGCATTTTTTTGTATTCTCACCACTGCTTCCGTCATATGTTTGGAAGAAAAATGTAAATTTTTGTGAACTTTCATCAATCCGATTAGAAATCAACATATTTTTACTGAAAGTAAAATAGCTTGTTTTGTGCTCCAGTAGCCACTTTTTTAATTTTATTTGTAAAAAGTAGCTTTTCTTGCTCCATGTGTATACTAACTGCTGTGTATTGAGTAACTTGTTATTGAGATGAAATTTTCTACTTTTATTGAAAATAAGCATATAAATGTTATTAGAAAATATTTTTACATGGAATAAAAAGTTAATATTGATGAAACTTGGTATTTTACTTGATTTCTGATTTTTATTTTTTTATTTAAAGAAAAAAATTTTTTTTTTACAAAAAATTTATCAAAAATGATGATGGTGAGCACAATGAAAGCTTGATATCTCAGAAACCAGGAACAATTTCGCGAAACAGTTTTTGGATTCTGAAAGAGGGCATTCAAAATATATTACCGCATACATAACAAAATTTTTTTGAAAATGGTCGGTGGGCCAAAACAATACTAAGGTCGCGATATGTTCTAGTGCTCTCGATGCTTTTGCTATAATTTACCGTTTCTTTATTTCATTGTGGCTTTTTGTGTTGGTATTCTACTTGTTTTGGAAGCACAAGCACTAACAAAGCTGTAGACAAAAACTTTTCAAATTATGCTTGGTTTGTTTTAGTGAGTCATGTTTTGTTAGTTTTATTTTGGAATTTATGTTTACAGTAAAATACAGTGCTTCGAAGTACTGTGAAATAGAACACAGAACATTTAGAATATTTTGCGCAGCTCTTTAGTATTTACTCCAAATACATCTGATACTATAGTTGAGCTACCACCAGTCTTCGCTATACCAGATGTTACCTTGGTGTTCAATATTCGAAAGATTGAACACTGTATTGCGGGCTTAATTTCGAAAAAATCTCCAGGCGCTGATAAAATAAGCAATAAAATGCTCTTAGAGATACCCCATACTGCAAAAAGAATAATTCTATATATCCTGCAGAATGGAAGGTTTCGCTGGTTACCATGATACCTAAGCCATGCAAAGATCATACGAAGGTGGAATCCTATAGGCCTATAACCCTATTGTCTAACATGTCAAAACTATTTGAAAAACTACTTATGAGTAAGCTAACACCCATACTGAATGGTACTGGATGCTTTCCATACCACAAATTCGGTTTTAGGAGACAACATAGCACGATCGAACAAACACATAGAGGCTGACTTCCAAAACGTCAGTTGCTTTGTATTCGAACAATGTATAGTGTTTCATATCGTCGCAGTACAAAACATTGACAATGCATACCTTTTCAAAACGTCGTCGACAAATATCAGAAACGCCGCAAAAGAATAATCAGGGTATCGGTTTCAAAGTTGATGCAATGTTTAGCAACTTCGCATACATACACGATCTCAATACCGCAGCAGAACTGTATACAAACTTTGTATTGATACGTTTTGGAAGTCACATACAGCCAGACTCGTGAACTTGGTTAGAAAAACTATCGGAAATTAAATATTGTTCTGCGCTCTTCATCGATGTTTCTCAGACATTTGATAAAGTATGGAACGAAGGTTTAATACATAAACTAAAGCAAAACCTACCCGCAAACACCCTTTAGCTTTTAGAAAGCTACTTAACTGAGCGAACATTTGTTGTTAAGCCCTCCGCAACCGATTGAAGCCGGCGTTCTTCAAGGCAGCATCTTCGGTCCTGTATTATATCTGATATATGCCTCTGACTTGCCGGTAAGCATTAGCATACACATATCAACATTCGCTGATGATACAGCTTTTCTAAGTGTTCACAAAAGCCATCAAGAAGCTTAACGCAAACTGCAAGACTACATAACCCAGTTGGAAAAATGGTTAAAACAATGGCGGATAAAAATTAACGAACAAAAATGTCTACACATTACTTTTAGACTGTGCAGAGAAACCTGCCCACCTATACAAATCAATAACCAAACTATACCCCAACACACTGAAGTAAAATATCTCGGTGTTCATCTTGATCGTCGTCTAACATGGAAGTCCCGCATAAATGCAAAGGTGACCAAAATGAAATTAAAAGCAGCTCAAATGAATTGGCTCATTGGAAGGAACTCTACACTAAGCCTGGATTGTAAACTTCTTCTATATAACTCCATTCTAAAACCAATATGGTCCTACGGTATCCAGTTATGGGGCACTGTCTCGGCATCAAATGTAGAAAAAATTCAAAGGCGACAAAATAAAATACTCCGTACGATTACAGCAGTCCCATGGTATGCCAGAAACAAATGAATTGATAAAGACTTAGATGTGTCGCTGGTTAAGACTATGTTTTCTAAGCACATGACAAGAAACATAAAAAAAAACTTGAGTTGCATCCAAATCCCCTAGCCCGAAACATTACTAACTTTAGAGGCCACACTCGGCTGTGAAGAAGGGACACTTGCGCTCAGCCGAACACGACAGACGTAAGACAACCAACCGCTGAAACATATATTTTTGTCTGGCATTGGATGGACTTAAAAATTAAAATTTTAGAGTTAAGATTTGATTACTTACTTATTGTTAGTTCAATTTCATTGAAGCTACAATAATAAATAAAACCGCAAAAAATCCAATTACAATTATAAATGGGTTCGTGAAAACGTAATGAAATTGCTTTGTTCGAAAGTGATTATTTTCATTAAAAATTAAAAATGTTATTTAGAAATTTGTTTATTTTGTAATTGGAGAATAGGAAAAACATATTTTAGGTGTTTAAGCATAAATTAAAGGGCTCCTAATCCTAACTCCAATGCACGAACACGAAAATTCATTTTCGAACGGAAATTTTTCTAAATTCAAGCACAAACTGATTTCAGGAACGCAATCAACCGGTTTTGCAGTGAAAAATATTCCAAACCAGTCCGTATTGAATTCTATGAACAGGCTGAATAAAAATAAATCACTTTGGATTAAAAATCAATTTAGCTCGAAAAAAAATAATCATACAAATTAATTTTTTTAAACAGGTTTATGATCCGTTCCAAATAGGCAATTTCGATAAAGGCAAATCATCAACGGAGGAAACATGGTCGAAATTGACCCTCAATGAACTTGTTAAAGTTGAAATTGGAGATGAAGGAGAAAATGGAAATTGGGAAAATATTTTTTTGCAAATTGTTGACAATAATTCCATGTTTTTGTTCGAAAAGCTTAACAAATTGGTTGTTGAACACGTGGAAAAAATGAAATCGAATAAAGAAAACCAAAAAGAAATATACGATTTTGAACCCCTACACAATTGTATAGTCAAATACGACAATAAGTATTTAAGAGCTAAAATCTATGGAGTATACGGTGAAAATTTACAGCAACGTCTATACAGATTTTTCTTGTGCGATTATGCCTGTTTTACTAATGCCAAGACTGAGGATTTATACAATGACTTTCTTTATGACACAAATGACGAAATTGTCACTTTTACACCCTATCAGGCAATACATTGTACTTTAGCTGGAATAAAATGGGATCGTTTTAGCAAAAGATATCAAGTAACAAAAGACTATTTATATGCGTGTGCTGTATTAGAATGTGACTATGAAGAAAAGTCTTCATCGAATATGCACAATTTACCTATACAGTCATATAAGATTTTGTTGTACGAGTGCGAAAACGAAAATGTGTTTAGCAATGCATTCTTGTTCAATAAGGCTCTGGTGGACAATGGTATAACTGTTTATGATGAAGAAACTAAAAACTTTCTCGAATATGAAATTGGTCTTCCAGAGAAAGATGACCACAAATCAGGCAACACGGTAAATAATGAAGTAGAAGATAAAGTTGATGATCCAAAAACAAATAAAGATGAACTTTTAACGTGTGAACAACTTATTGATTTCATTAAATCGGATGCATTTGACGTTCAATGGAATGATATATTACCAGATGTAAAGAAATCGGAAGTGAAAAACATAAAGAATAATGCTATTGAATATAAGAGTAAAGAAGACATAGTGGAATCTGAAAAAAATGTTGAGAAGACAACGTTAAGTAATATAAAAATATTAAAAGAAAAATCGAAAGTATCAACGTCCGACAGTGAAATTGAAGAACAAGGCCATTGTACAAGCTCTTCTAATAGTAGTATAAAATCTTCAATTTCATTGATTTCCACAGATGTTTCAGAGCCAGAACTACTTCTGGCACCACTACCATCGCTAAAAGCACTGCACAAGCGTCCACTAACCACGTGGTATCAAAATGATTGCATGGTATTTCTATCAATTTATGCACCAGATGTCAAAGACTACCATCTCGAAGTTACTTCAAAAACTATATTATTTGTGGCTGAAATTCAGTATGAAGAATGTGTTTTAATTTTAAAATTTCTGGGTTCCATAGACCCAAAAAGTGTTTCCCATGAAATAAGAGGACTAAATGTTGTCATACGTTTAAAGAAAAATGTTTTCATGATATGGCCAAGATTATTGGAACAATCTACTAAATACTCTTGGTTAAAATATAATTTTAATGATTTTGATTCAATTGAAAAGGAATACATAATGCCCCAACAGTTTTTACATACACTATTAGACAATGATTTAAACTTTAAGGGCCAACAAACAGATAATTATAATTCCGACGAGGACAATGAACGTGAACTTTATCAAACATACAATCCCATTCAAACTAATGATGATGATTGCGATCCATTTTCTGGATTCTAACTAGTAAGAAATGCTTTTTGTTCTTTTTAGAATTAATTATTTGTAATTTTATTTTTCAATTGTTTTTTTATTTTTAATTCTAAACCCCATATTAGCTTTAAAAATCCATATTAATACATTTATATGTACCTTGGTATGGAAATAATAATTTTGTAATGTTAAAAATGAACTGCTTGGAGATTTAGCAAAAAAGTTAAAAAAAAATTGAAAAGCTGTATAAAAATGTCAATAAACGTTTATTTAAAACCATTGTGTTTCTTACGTATTTTTGGGTGCTATGTATAGGACATAACAAAAATTCTTTATCCAATGCTGGATGCGTTATACTTTGTTAAATACTGAGATGCATACTATGAACATCTTACCAAAAACGATACACAAAACTAATTTAACTTACCGATCTACTAACACAAAACTTATTTGACTTGCCGATCTAATAACACTGTGACAAATTGTAACATTTTCTTTTGGCAGAAAAACCACTGCATATCCATTAATCTAGAGGCAAAACATAATCTGCACCAGCGCTTTTGTTTGCCATTTTCCGCCTATCGGAGATCGCCAGTGTTCCGCTTTCCGCCTGCATTTAAATTGTCATATAGATAATTATATGTACCTGAGGAAAAACAGATTTAATAGAAATACTGCTTTCCTTTGTCAATGTGAAATTTTATACAGATCGGTCTATCCGCTTAGAAATGGCAGATTTATTTCAAAAATATTTTCATTCTGCCCCACAGAAAATATATCGATGACTTAATATAAAAAGGCGTATCTCGAATTTTCCTTATTTTACTGGAGAGGGAAAAAACTGTGGAAAAACTAGAATGATTTCGGCTTACAGCTTTCCGCATGCCGCCTTCTGTATACCGATTGCCGTTTTCCACTTTCGTCCTGTCGTTTCCATCAGCCGCTTACCGGTCGTAGTGTGTTCATACACTTCCTTCTTTCAAATGAAGAAAATTTCCGAAAGAATTAGACATGATCAATATTCAAGGGTTTCCTTGTTCCCTTAATTGTGTTCTTTATTTTAATTACTTTCCACATAAAGTTTTATATATTACGAATAGTTAGTTGCAAGCTTGCTTTGAATTAGCTAATATAGCGATCCAGATTTAGTTTTACTCCCTGATTCACAAACACGAACATAAACTTCTATATGAAAATTTGTATGGAAAACACTCAGTTTTTTTTTATAGTATTTTTCATAAAATTTTTTTTTTAAAGTTTTATTTCGTCTATGAATCAGGCACTTAATTTATAATCATCTTTTTAATTGGTTTGACTGCGTCTACTAAAGTCTTAAGGTGAGATACATCGTCCATCTCTACATTGTGAGCTGTTATCATATGCTGTTTAAGCCTAAAAAACAACTCGTAAAACAAAATATTGCTGTAATGAAATATAGGTAAGTAAGCTTACATGTGTGGTTTTAAAAATGCCTTTTCACATAACTCGCAACGATAACGATGTTGAGAATGAACTTTGTATATATGATCCTGTAGACGTTTTCTCGTTTGGAATGATTTCGTGCATGTTGCACATTGAAAATTCTTTTCGCCAGTATGGATGAAGGAGTGATCAACTAACTGTTTTCTTTGACGAAATGCAGCTTGACATCCATCGATATTACATACAAATGGTTTTTCATCACGATGCATTCGGTAATGTAGTATGAGCTGTGATCTACGTGCAAACTTTTTTCCACATTCAGCACATTCAACTTTTTTTCCAAAGTGTAAAGCTTGATGAGTTGTAAGAATATTTTTTTGGCGAAATGACTTGCCACATACATTGCAAGTAAAAGGTTTGACTCCGTTGTGGATGTTACAGTGGGATTCAATGTCATAAATGCGGTTGAAACTTTTATCTAAAAATAAAGATTTTTCAAAAAAGTAAAAAATTTGTCATATTAGAAAAGCATTAGTGAAGGAGTTATATTTATTTAGGGGCTATTCACTTATTAACACTCCAGGAGTGTTAAAAAAGATTCCCAGCGAAAAGTAACATGACAAATCATGTGTATAATCAAGTGATGATGAACTGGTTCGATTTAGGTGAAACATGCATGATTTTTCCATTAGCGTATCATTGGAGATCATGTGTTTGTGCGAAAATTTAAATAAATTGATCGCCATTAAAATGAATGAATTGAACCCACGTAAGTTCCCTGATTCGATTACGGGGTTTCATGTAAATATAAAACAAATGAAAAAAAAATATTGCCGCAGCTGGGATACGAACCATGCTTTTCTGACTGTTAAGAAATGCTCTTTACAAGTGAGCTATTATCTTCTTATTTTTGTTAGACCTAAAACTTTTTTTATTAGAATGTGTCAATGTGATGCTTTAATTCTGTTTTGACATGCCTTTTTCGGTGAATATTTTATGCAATTGTTTAGTAGTAAAATCGCATGCGTTTTTAATAGGTTTAAAAACTAGCTTATTTACGATGACATTCCGAATGCATTCGAAGAAATCATGAAACATTATAGCTCCGATCCCGTACTTTCTGCGTCGTTCGGTAAAATGAGAGTAAGCAAGAATTACTCTCACTAAGGATGGGCAAGTGAAAAAATATATCGATATGGATATATTTTTAAATATAGATCGGCATCGATATATATCGAATAAAAAATATCGAAATATCGATATTTTTCAACAATGATAAATTCATACGTAGTCGCCAAATTTTTTTTTTAAGTAAAACAAAAAATTACCTTTCTTATAAATAATTTAGCCGGAAAAAGTTAACTTCCAAGATCTTTACTGTTCCACCAATATTTCGTGGAACATACATCAACAAAATTAAACTCAAAGAATGATAATTTGTCCAATAGGCAAAATATTGGGCCTTATCGTGGTTGGCGTTTTTCGACTTCAAACTCGACAATTTGCAGTAGATTAAAGAAAATAAACAACATTTTTCTTTAATCTAGTACAAAACGCCTAATTTTCGCCACGAAAATGCCAACCACGATAAGGGGGATTATAAATAAAACAAGAGATTTTGTTATTAATATTCTATTTGATGAAGACTGCCGAAATGTTTTTAAAAATTGCACGAAAAACAAAACCAAAGCTAAAAAAATATCGAATTTGATACCGTCGATATATTTGGAAAAATATCGATTATCGAAATTAAAAATATCGATATTTTTCGCCAATCCTTACTAACACAAAAGTACTGGAAATTGTTATCCCGAAAGGTAACATTAATGCGTTGTGAAAACAAACAAAAAAAAATGATAAAAAAAGCAACATTGATTCTTAATAGCATTTTTAGTAGCTTAAATCTTGCTTTTAACAGCTTCGTTACACTTCTTCCCACATTATATTTTAAGGTGCCCTACTTTCATCGGTAACATTATGCGGTTATATCTACTTACCACAATGTGGACATTTGTAAGTCATTTTTACTTTCCCATTTTCATCTACAGATGTTGTAAGAAAAAACGCATTTTGAGTAGTTTCAGTATGTTCCTCTATGGTTTCTTCCGTCTCAATTTTTTCATAAGCAAATGAACCGTAGTCTACTCCACAAGTACTTGAGCTTGCAGTTTCGTCGGTCCGAATTTCTTCAATTTCGACTTCATCTTCTTCTATTCTATATTCATATTCAATGATTTCATCGCCACCGTGCTTTGTGATGGTATCGCACTCTTTATTTACATGCACTTGAACTTCTTCATCATCGTCATTTGTCTCATCCGGCCAATTTGTTAAGTCAATGGCGTTAAATCCATCAACTGGAACTGTTTCGTTCTCATCTTCGCTTATTTGGGAAGCAAGTAACGAAATTGTTTCTTCTTCCTTAACCTGCAGACTTTGTTCAATTTCAAACTCTGGCGAATCAATTTCGTTTTCAACTTTTTCTTCGGATTGTGTATAAATTGGTCTTTTCACTCCTGTTGTGGACACTGTTGTATCAGCCTCTAGAGAATTACTGTCTTCTGCCAAAGGCAATAACACAGTTTCTTCGAATGTTGATTGCTTTTGCAAAGGAATTTCATTTAAATCATCAAACTGCGCTTTCCAGAACTCATCTGAATCTTTGCATTGTTCAAGGAAATCCTGAAATTCTGATATCCTATTAAAACACGGCGCACATAAATTTTGTTTAACATTGTCTAGCGTTTTAGGTTTTGCAACATTTGCTAGTTGTAAACTTTCTTCAAGAAACCTCAATAAGAGGCGAGTCATTTTTATTGGCTCATGATTAATTTCCCGTAAACAAATACGACAGTTGTCAAATAGGTCCATAGTTATTTTTATCGAATATAAATAACTGTTTTTTATTTTAAAAACTTGACCGGTATTAATGTAATTTCGCCAAAAATAAAATAATTTCACAAAATATGTAAAAGCGACATTAGCAGTGATGTCAGTTCAGCGATTTTCACATTCCCTTTGCAAGGCGAAATCATGCCAGGCGGCGCAAATGAATTCGCCTTGCCGTGAATTTATATTGTGAAAAATTAGGGAAATTCACAATAGGTAGTCCTTATATAACCCCGCCTTGACACGGCCATATTAAACCTATTGAGCCTTTGCTGCAATATAGTCATAACTGAAAAAAGGAATTTTTGAGTTATTACCTCAGAATTAATCATCATATCGTTCTTCATATTGTGTAAAACTTTCACATAAATGTCTTGTACTTTACTCTTGGCCCTACATTTATACGCACGCGTTATTTGAAAATAAAAACGTAGTGCTACCCAAAGCGAATTAATATCAAGTGGCCTTATCACTAAAACTACACGCATACAAAGTTAAAGAGTTAAAAACAAAAAATGAGCGCAACAAAAAATTTTCTGGACAAAGTTTGTAGAATTATACGGAGAATCATTTGCATTATGGCATATTGAAAGCACCGATTACAGCAAGAGAATCATAAAAGTCGAAGTATACGAAAAATTTGTTAAAAAAGCAAATTTTTTGTCTTTGCTTTCTTTTTATTTATATAGCAAGCAATAACATAGCGCTGTATTTACACATGTTGTCTCCTTCGCTGCAGCTTTAAAATAAAAAAAACTGCGCAGTTTACTTGTATAGTGTGTATCACAAGTTTCGTTTACGCAGTGCCAGACTTGTGTAGTGTATGGCTGGCATAATATCTATATTTCCATACAAGGTGATGTCAGTGGTGAATTCAATTCGTCGTAGCAAATTCGTTTGGACCGCATATATGCTAAACTTCATATCAAAGCATATCAATTCGCCTTGCATCATATAAAAAATGTAATAAAAATTGTTACGAGTTTTTTATATGGAGTTTGACATTCATTCGGTCAATTGCCTTGGCTTAAGGCAAGGCGTATCTAAAGGTACGTTCACACTTGAAAAATATTTGCCGAAAAAATTGTGACCAACAGACAAGCTAAAATCGTATTTCCTTCAATTCCAATATTTTTTTTTAAATAAAAAATAGCTTTTTGCAGCATAATTAATTTTGTGATATAAAAACCAAGTTAAATTACACTAACCGTTAGCAAAAGTAGTGGTTTCGTTTTTTGGTCAAATATTTGCGAAGTGTAAACGTGCCTTAACAGGTGAACTCAGTGCAGATGAATACATTTTTGTGCAATGGAAATCAAACTTAAAAATGTATTTTTTTTCAAAATATGGAAGCAAATCGAATTAGAAACATTAAAATGAAAAGAAAAAAACCAACGAGCAACGGTCTGTGTGTCAAATGCTTTGTTGGCATATTTTCAGTATATTTTTGGACAACGAAAGTGGGTATTTTCCTAAGCGAATTGAGGCGATTCTACCTGTCATGAATATGGTAAAATAATATACGAGGTAGCCCTGGAACGCCAGCTGATTAATTTTTTTGTGGTACGAACTATCAAATGTTGTGTATATGTGAAATAACTACGTTGCATAAACAATACAACACGCATGTTTGGTGCTTCTGTTGTACAAACACACACATACACTCTATTAATGTTTGACATTTCGGACCTCAAATGTGCATTTGTATTAGTTATGCGGCTGCCTTGTATAGTATTCTACCATGGTTATGAATTTGCCTAGCAATTAAAGAGGGTATTTTCTAAAGCGAATTGGAGCGAATCTACTTGTTGATTGTCAATAATATACTGAAAAATATGCTAACAAAGCATTTGAAATTCAAACTAGATCAAAATTAAAAGCGGCGGAAATAAAATTCCTGATCTATCGAGGCCACCTGATATGAAGTCGTCTTGTTTATTTGCCTTAAGCTGCTGTTGTGTCGCCACCTGTTGGGTAATTCGGCAGTGCACGTCGTGCACTCAGGTTACACTGTTGAGCCTTTGCGGCGAAATTGTATTTGTGTATTAGCGTTGCCACTTATCTTAAGTCGCCTTATTCCAACATCTAGTGTTTACCGTTATTGTTTTTAATGTGCAATACGAGTGCAAGTGCATATTACATTTGTGGTTAATTTGTTTGCATGTGTTTGAAACGAAAATTTATAGTTTTTCCAAGCCATATATTAATCTACCTTGATTTTTACGAGACATAGTAATGCGTATACCTGATAATGTAAGTAAATAATATTTGATATATAATTACATACATATGTAAATACAAAATTTTCTGTAGACCATTTGTAAAGTTTGTCAAGGGGTTTTTTGTTGTGCTGAGTGTCGCCACAAGCATGAAATAAAATGTCATGCTATAGTTGTTCGCAAACCTATTATGGTGCCTACAGAAAACATTAAAGATGGTGCTACCGAAAATGTTAATGGCGAAAAAGAATCTTTCGATACAACTTACTTCTTTTGTCCAATCTGTGAAAAGCGACCACTGATATTTAAGTCGGAAATACATAATGAAATTCTCTTACATATAGAATTACATCATTTGCCGTTGCGATGTCAGAAATGCTTCAAAACTTACTATAAATTAAATGATCTAAAGGAATTTTCAAAATGCGTATTTCAGAATCCAGAATCATTATCCTCCAATCAATCTTGCTATAGTGATGAAGCTTCAAAAGTAACTGTTACCAAAGCCGATATGCCACACTGCATTATATCGCAAAGTTCTCCTTTGGCACGCCAAGGTTTTAACGAAAGTCATATGACACCTATATCAATAATTAATATGCGTTGGAAAGCCAAAAGTAAATTAACAAATGAAGAGTTTATAAGTGACAGTGTGTCATCGATAAAAAATTTGTCATCAATAAGTAATTCCTCAATTAGGCGAAGCACAGAAAAGGCTACGGCGGTAAAAGGCAAAGTAATACGATGTTCATCAACACCTGTTCAACTAGAAATGGTTTTTGCCAAACCAAAAGAACAAACATTCAATGCGACTGGCGGACACATGTCAAGTATTCAATACAACAGCGGATGCGAATCGGACATTAGTCCAGCTTTATCACAACCAAACAGGTAATACATCATATACAAACTTAAAAACTGTATATACATTCATATATATGTATATATATATATATATATATATATATATATATATATATATATATATATATATATATATATATATATATATATATATATATATATATATATATATATATATATATATATATATATATATATATATATATATATATATATATATATATATATATATATATATATATATATATATATATATATATATATATATATATATATATATATATATATATATATATATATATATATATATACAGGGTGTTTTTTTTAGAGGTATAGAACTTCGAATTGAAATAAAACACAAGAAAATCGTTTTAATGTCCATCAATTTGGCTTTATTGGAAGGATAATTTTATGCCATTAATGTTTAAATATGATTTCGGGCATGTGGCCGCCGCGGCTGGCTCGAATAAAGCCAATTCTACAGGTCCAATTTTCAACCACTTTTTCGAGCATATGGGGCCGTATGTTGGCAATAACGCCACGAATGTTGGCTTCCAAGTCCCCTAACGTTTCTGGTTTGTTGGCGTAGACGAGCGACTTCACATATCCCCAAAGAAAATAATCCAATGGTGTCAAATCACACGATCTTGGTGGCCAATTGACAGGTCCATTCCGCGAAATTATGCGCTCATCGAATGTTTCCTTCAATAAATCGATTGTGACGTGCGCTGTGTGGCATGTAGCGTCGTCTTGTTGGAACCACAACTCATCCACATTCATGCCATCCAATTCGGGAACAAAATAGTCGGTTATCATGGCTCTATACCGGTCTCCATTAACGGTAACTGACTCTCCAGCATTATTTCGGAAGAAGTATGGCCCAATGACTTTACCAGCCCATAGAGCACACCAAACAGTCAGTTTTTGTGGATGTAATGGCGTCTCAAGGGTCTCATGTGAATTCTCTTCACTCCAAATGCGGCAATTTTGCTTGTTGACGTAGCCATTCAACCAAAAATGAGCCTCATCACTGAACAAAATTTTGCGATGAAAATCAGCGAACTGAACCATTATTTTCGAAATAAATTTGCACGATTTGCAAGCGTTGTTCTCTTGTCAACCTGTTTATGATGAAATGGCAAACCAAACTAAATATTAATCACTTGACAGCTGACAAAATTTCCGCCAGTTAAAAAAGTGATGCCAACTTAAAGTTCTATACCTCAATAAAAAACACCCAATATATATATATATATATATATATATATATATATATATATATATATATATATATATATATATATATATATATATATATATATATATATATATATATATATATATATATATATATATATATATATATATATATATATATATATATATATATATATATATATATATATATATATATATATATATATATATATATATATATATATATATATATATATATATATATATATATATATATATATATATATATATATATATATATATATATATATATATATATATATATATATATATATATATATATATATATATATATATATATATATATATATATATATATATATATATATATATATATATATATATATATATATATATATATATATATATATATATATATATATATATATATATATATATATATATATATATATATATATATATATATATATATATATATATATATATATATTTATATATATATAAACGATTGCAAAATTTAATACAATTTGAAAGCGCTTAAATATCAATGCATAGGAATAATCACGGACCGTATCTGTTATGACTTGTTTTAAAAAAAGTAAAATAAAGCAGAATTCCCCCATTTTGTCCAGCCAAACATTTTTTTCGTACTAAAACCGCGAAAACTGAGCGTGCCATGTATATTGCATTTATGTAAAGAAGATTTGTTTAGTGTTTTCGGTTTTTGCGATTTTTCCTTTTATGGCGATTTTTTGCTTTTTTGCCGATTATTTTAGTTTTAGCGATTTTTTAGTTTTGGCATTTTTTAACCATTTTTCCGTTTCTTACGATATTTTTAGTTTTAGCGTGATTTGTTTAGTTTTAGCGTTTTTTTTTTTGGTTTGACAATTTTTTTTTTGTTTTGGCGATTTTTTGTTTTGATTTTTTTAGATTTTTGGCTATTTTTCGTTTTTTACGATATTTTTAGTTTTAGCGATTCTCTTTAGTTTTGTCGTTTTGGCGATTTTTTCGGTTTTTGACAAATTTTTTTAGTTTTTTGGCGATCTTTTCAGTTTTGGTGATATGTTGCATTTTAGTGATTTTCTTACTTTTGGTGCTTTTTTCCTTTAAGCGCTTTTTTCATTTGGGCGATTTTTCGTTTTGCCATATTTTTAATCTTGGAATTTTTTAGTTTTAGCTTTTTTACATTTCAAGTGTTTGCCTATTACGGTTTCCAAGATACTGCAAATTGTCTAAATTACTTAGTCAAAATTACATTAACTGATTGAATACCCTTTAATTTTGATTGTTTTAAATATCAGTGTTAATTGGTGTTGTCTGTATAACTCTACGTCTCGAACTAACCTGAAATGCTGTTGTAACTTGAAGTTATGACTGCGTTGTTAAAACAATTGCACTAACAACTATGTTATAACCTGAAAAAAACATTAACTTAAGCGGTCTACACTTAACATTAACTTGAAGTTAATGTTAAGTTAAGTTTGGTGGAGACTGCAAATAATAAAACACTCACTTTGAAAATTTCAAGTGTCTATATGTGAGTGTCTGCATATTACATTAGTATTTCATAATTTTTCGTTCAGGGTTACCATTGGAAATTATCAAAAGGTCGCACCAAAAGTCGTTTTAGAAAAATAAAGTCGCTCAAAAAGTCGTTTCAAGAAAAAAAGTCGCACACATTTTTTAAGGTTTTTATTTATGGAAAACACAAAGAAAAACAAAAATAAAGTAACAATTCTAACCAAACACAAAACAAACGAAAAGTATAAGTGATAGTAGCAACGTTGTTTTTTTTATTATGATGTCACCGGGCTTTACAGCAGAAGTTAAAATCGCGATTTTTATTGATTGAGTTCCCTCATTTAATTGTGAATAAAATCAAAAGTTGTGGATGGAGTTTAATGAATTATAGTTCGTTTTGTTTAGAACATATTTCCCTATATGTTTATAGAAAAAGACTAGAATTTTTGTCGTCTTTTAATTTTTATGAATTTCTTAAAAACAAAAATTTTAATTTTTTTTTGCCACAATATCTCTGAAACTATTGAGCTGATTAAAAAACAACCTTGCACCGCTTTCGCACTAGCAAAGTTTACTTTACAAAGTTTTAATTCAGCCGGTAGAAAGACAAATAGCGGAATACTTCATCTCTCTGTCTTTCTACCGGCTGAATTAAAACTTCGCAAAGTAAACTTTGCGGTGTTGGCACGGCTTTAAGATAATGTTGTTGCCGAGTTTCGGATTTTTATTTAACTAAATAGGACAAACCCTTCTCCAGTTAATATTTGTCGTGCAACTGCTCCTTTTTTGACCTAACGGTACGTCTCGAAAACTAGAACCAATTAGAACAAACTGAGTGCAGATTCGAATTCAGCGCCCCAAACAACAAAACAACAATTTCCGTTGCTCCAGTCCAAAAGTTGGCCTGATTTTGTACACTTCTGTAATCGATAATTTTAAAAGTGATCAATTTTCAAAAAAAAAGTTTAGCAGATGTAGCGTATGACTAGGAAACCCTCGATCAGTTTTTGGTATGCATTTTGGTTTTCGCTTGTTGGTCAGAGAAGTTTTAATTATTTTTTTAATTGAACTCAATGTTTTCATAGTATTTTATTTAGGAACTTCATTAATATTACTTTTGTATTATATAAAATTTTCTCCAAGTTTTTTCTTGTAGAATGGAGTGTTCACTTGCTTCTAATGAATCGATTTGACCAATTTATCATTATATAACTATTCTGCAGACAAAACTACAAAATTGCTTAAGCAATGTGGTATGTTATGGAAATCGTTCGATTTGAAATCGGCGCCGATTTCAAAAACAAATTGTACTGAAAGATGACATATTTACCCCAAGATACATCAACACCAGGTAGTCGCAAGAGAATTCGCCGTGGAGAATTTACATTTGGACTGTCAAAAAAGCTGATACATTAACACTGCTGACAGGCCAAATGTGTAAACATATATGACAGCTGGGCTCTTGCGCCCACGTAGTATGAATTCACCTTGTATTTACCCCTTTTAATGTTTTCAAGGCTTAGAATATTTTATTCGAACATTTTTTTTCGATACAAAACAATAAAAAACGTAACAGAACTTGTTTTTGAAATCGGCGCCAATTTGAATCGATCGATTTCCATCACATACCAGAATAAGTCCTTGATACTACGAGTATTAAGTTATTTTATCAGAATGTACATTAAAATTCTCGCAATAAATTCCACGGATTGAAAAAATTCCACAGTTTCCGAGAATGTATGCAAGGCGGAACTATTTTTTTAGTTAACTCCAAAAAAGGTAAAATGTCGACAAAAATGACAAAAGTCACAAAATAAGGTGAGTTTGAAAAAGTCGCACAAAAACTCGCTGGTCGACGAAAAGGTCGCAAATCGCGACTTTAGTCGAGGAACGGTATCGCTGGTTTCGTTGTTCGCTTTAGAACGCCCTTTAATTTTAGCAGTCATATATTTGTTGCTGTAGCGGCCAAAGTTTTACATATTCTGTAAGAAAATTTCAGGTCCATAGCTCTTACGGTTGTCGAGAAAACATCCTGTGACAGACAGACAGACGGATAGCGTAGCGAAAACAATAGGGTTCCTTTACACTTTGGGTGCATGGAACCCTAAAAATATCTTTAAATAATTTTTAAACTCAGCTTAATTTAATCCCAAGTCAAGCTATTGAGCCAGCAAATCGTTACATGAAACTGGCCGGATCACGCCCCAGAATCTCTGCGGTTACTCCACTGCGTCAAGTAATGTCTAAAAGTATACAAAAAGCATTTGCAGAGCACGGTATTCCAGCAACAAATGCAGTAAAAAATTTCAATACATTTCAACGTAAAAACATGTTTGATAGCACTTCATCCCCTGAAGTTAATCATGAACAATCTTCTCTGCATCCCGCCTTAGATCTGCGTTTGTCTCCCGCTGTCAGACGTAGTCAAAGCGAGGGTGAGGAATATTTAAAGAATCGAATTTATAATAACAAACAAAACGAATGTAATGAATTTCCCAACATGCGACGTGAATTTCTTTTATCAGCGCAAAAACTTACAACCGAATCTATTGTTATAACACGTACCGAACATTTGTCCAGCGTTTCAACTTCGGCAGTAAGTTCAACTTCGGCACTAAGTTCAAATTATAGTATGAATTCAATAAACTCCTATCCCATATCGAACAACGAGTATCAATCTGTTGGGTCGAACAATACGGGTAGTTCATTATTCAAGTCATGTAGCAGTGTCGAAATTATTACTGCCACAACAGAAGAAATTCAGCAGTTGCAATCTTTTGACAAGGAAAGCGTAGGAAGCAGTGTACTACCTCCAATAACACCAATAGCTCGCATTCCTGGATCATTCATACAGAAAAAATATATAAAATTTGAAACCCCTAAAGTAGAATTATGTGACACACGTGAAACTGAAAATTCGCCAAATGATTTGTTTTTTACACCTAATGCTACACCAATACATAACAATAGTGAAACGGATTCGGCCGAAACAAAGCGTAAGCTTTTGGTAAAACAAAATTTAAATGGGCTATTTTCAACGCAACGAAAGCCCTCCCTTAAAGAAAGCGCTCATGACACTTCTTTTAGTTGTATAGAAAATATAGAAAATGATTTTGATAATTTAAATAAAATTTATGATAAAGATGACGAAGTATTTTTGCCAAAGGAACCAGAGATGAAATCACAAAAATTAAATGGTTTTAAAAAAGAAAAAACTCGCCAGTCCAGTGGTTTGTGGTCCTTAATGACTTCAGTAATGCGTTTCCCATCACTTAAAGGAATAAATTCGAAGGAATCGTATAAAATTGAACAACCATATTCTTCAGCTGATTCCAATTCGAATTCTTTAATCAAAAGATGTGCCTCTATAGCTGGTACTAAGCAAATATTTACACAGAAATTTAATTATTTCTAGTTTTATTTAATATTTCAGGTTCTTTGGTCCGTTCTAAGTCTTTGGTAGATGCAAACGAGCTAAGTTCATTAAAACGTAAACGTACTCATACGATGGATAACCAATCGACTTTATCATATTTGGTGGAGTTAAACAACTCCAAATCTACATCGCCTACGTCGGATATTAATACTTCGTCAAAACGTTTCCGTATTCAGGGACGCCGACCTATAGATCGTATGCGTTTAAATAGCTAATATAATATTTTAATGTTATTATGTTGGCTTCAAGAAAAATGAGGATTTTGAAAATGGGAAATGACTCCAAATGGAACAAAAATTAATATAAAAACCACGTCGGTGTCTCGGAAATGTATTCTATTTCCGCGCGTATACGTCACAGTAGTAAACGAGTACAATCACAATTAATTGTTTATATTTCGATTTCAACGTCATTTTGACGTCACTGTAGTCACAAAAAGTTAAAGAACCTGCGCAATGTACTATCTTGTATTCTTTGTTTTCATGACATTGAGGCCATTTTCACTTTTGATTTTTCTCATTTTTCATGAAGCCTATTACACCGTCCGACAAATTAAAATAAAGTTGGGCCTGATTATGTAAGGTTTTGGTGTATTTATCTAAGTCGTTTTTTTGTTGTAGATTAAAGAATCGGCCTGATTGTGTAAGGCGTTGGCGTAAACGCCTGTGGTTTTTTTGTAATAGATTAAAGTAACACTCTACCCGTGTTCTTTAATCTACTACAAAAAACGACTAAGGCGTTTACGCCAACGCCTTACACAATCAGGCCCAATATTGGTTGTGTGCTACTTTAATCTAGTACAAAAAACGACTTACATAATCATCCCCAATAATACATATGCACATGCATATATGCATACATAGGTACATCTGAAACAGTGAATCAAGTAGAGTTAAGCTGTGTTTGCAGTTTTTTAGTTTGTGTCCCGGTTTCGTTTTTAAAGGATACAATTTCTAACAAAAAATAAATTTAAAAAAACAATAGATATTTTATATCCAAAATTTTTAACAAATAATGGGCTTTATCGCGGTTGGTGTTTTTCGACTTAAACTTCGACAATTTGTAGTAGATTAAAGAAAACAAGCAACATTTTTCTTTAATATATTACAAAACGGCTGATTTTCGCCACAAAATCGCCAATCACGATAAGGGGGAATAATATCAGATTTTATCCTACACATAATTTGATTATAAAATAATTTTCACTTTTACTTTCATTTAAATAAGAAATATAGATGGATGAAATTTCAGTATATCGATGGTCATACGTTGACAACACGTAAAGCGCCCTTCAGACTATTAGATTTAGTATTAATACTTGTCAAAACATCAAATCTTAAGTAAAAATCCAACAGTGTGTTATGATCCGTCAAATAATACGTAAAGAAATTTGGCAGTCTTATGGTATTCGGCATTTTTAAGAAATTTTCTAAGCAATCACACTTAAAATGTTGCCAATACATTTCATATGTTTTCCTTAAGAAAAACAGATTACTACTTAAGCAACATTTTTTTATGAATGATTCATTTCAATATTTTTGTTTCGACAGCATTTCACGTGAAATGTTGAACACAATACCATGCTTAAGACGTATTACGAAAATTAAAAATTTACATAATCGCTGTTATTTGCAAGCAAAAAATAAAAATAAAAAACAATCGTTAAATTTTGAGCAAAAAAATAAAAATGAAAAATAATCATTATTTTTAAGCTAAAAAATAAAAGTCAAAAATAAGAATTATTTTACGATCAAAAAATAAAACTAAAATAATTCTTATTCGGCAAGCAAAAAATAAAAGTTGGAAAATAACAATTAATCGTAAATTTTATGATATTACTCATAATCGTTACGGTCGGATGTGTTCTGTATTCCATGCGGAATTAAAATGTGCGAAATTAGCAAAGCATTGTTGTTGCAAATTATTTATAACAACAATGCTTTGGTAATTCCGCACATTTTAATTTCGCATGGAATATAGATTGTGTTCTGCGTTTTGTGAAAAATAATAAAAAATCAGTTACGTGTTGTCAACGTACGACCATGGGTATGTTCCTTAATGTTCTTCAATATATGTGCATTCTTCCAAAGGATACTTCTTTGAAAATGGGTTTTTTTGATTAGAGGGATACATACACAATTGCATAAAATAGTCAATATTGTCCTCTTTCATACGCCACCAACTTAGCATCTTTTTATTTAAACTTAGTCCTCGGAAACTTTGAAATCCTTTAAAAAGGAAACCGCAACTCGAAATAAAAAACTGAAAATGCAGATTTACTACATGTGGTAGATAGTTTCAGTTTTATGCCGTAGAAAGTGTAATACATATGTAATATCGGACGGCGTTGTTTTATTAATTATGTGTTTTTTATCTTTGTGCAAAATTTTTAGAATTTAAAAAATAAAAAATGTATCTACATATGTATCGAAAATGGAACACCACGTTAAAAAATTACTATATTGCATTTACAAGAAGTCATGGACTATCCCCAAAAGCATATAGCCAAACGTATTCTCAATTCAAAACCTGGGACCCATTTCTCAAAACTACAAGTTATAAATCTACAAGTAATATACGGACAAAACAACAACACTTTTCAAAAATGTTGTTGTTGTTTTGTGTGTATTTTACTTGTAGATTTGTAACTTGTAGTTTTGAGAAACGGGCCCCTGTCGTAAGTGTTGTAGATCGTAAAAATGTTGTGGGTAATTTTCACATAAACATGTTTCTAAACAAATGCTTATTTGGAAATTGCCAAAAACATTATAAGATCTACAACACATACAACAGGTTGTGAACTGGCCAAATATGTCATAGATGTGGTAAGTTTTAATATCCAACGCCATCTCAACCCTTATTCAAAGCTGTTCAGATATGCATTAATTTTGACAATTCAACACAGCAGATTGAAACTCGATATAACTTTCATCTATATGCTACAATAAAAGTTAATTCAATTAGCATTTGCAAAAAATTTAATATCATAAGCCTGGTACTGTGTTCAAATTTGTGAAAAATGTTGGCAACATTGATTATTTCATGCGAAAAATTTGGCATGCACGTTTGTGTTTGTTGTAAATTCCATGCGAAACAAGTGCCACTCATATTCGCCCATGTTTTGGAAAACGCATATCACTTAAAACTCACGTTTTCGATTTGAAAACGCTAAGCTGGTGTTCTGAAAAACGAAAACGCTAGAAATTTGGCGCTTTCAAACCGCTAGTGTATACTGAAGCGATCTGGTCCATTTTATTTAAACTGCACTTTACAAAGGAAATAAAATTTATGAAAAACTTGTAAAGTTTTTTCATGATTTTAATTAAAAACATGCAATTTAAAAGTTTGCTTTAAGCTTGTCAATTGTCTGTCTCAATTGTCTACTTATGAACTGGCACTGATTGTATTTTTTTTAAGACAGAATAGCAACCAAGAACGCTGTAGGCATTTTAATTCAAAACTTATTTGTTTGTTTATGGTTTATGATAAAAAATATTTTTTCATTGCTCGAACACAACTTCCGAAAACAGCAAAACGCTAGCAAATCGTACTGTTTTCAGAACATGCTGAAATTCGTTTTTCAAACCGTAAGCGATTTGAAAACGCTTCGTTTTCCAGAACATGGGTGACTATTTCGCATGAGAAGTTAAAATGTTGCCAATACATTTCATATGTTTTCCTTAAAAAAAAACAGAGTACCTACTACTTAAAATTTTTACTGATACACCAATTAAATTTTCATTACCAGTAAATGTTTACTGCTTACTGAAAAAAATTACAGTAAGCAGTAAAATTTTACAGGCTACTGAAAAAATTGCAATAAGCAGTAAATGTTTAATAGTTTCTAAAAATAATTGCAGCAACCAATAAAATTTTACTGATCACTGAAACAAATTGCAGCATGCAGTAAATTAAAAAAAAAATCGGTAAATTTTTAATAATAATGCACTTTTATCATAGGAAATATTCATTCGTGAATAAAAATATTTTAAATACTTTAATTAAGAAAAGCTAATAGTGTATAATTACACGCTGTTACAAAATAGCATTTTTTTTACTCGTGAAAAACGACTTTTTAGTGTGGCTTGTAGATATAGTTGAGTAGATCATTTTGCCATTTTAAAAAATTGTAACACCCTCAAAATCGGAAGTTATCAAAAAAATTCCAAAAAATCGTTTTTTATCGATAACTTCGGATACTGAAATTGTTTTCAGTAATCATTTAAATTTATTTTTACCGCAGTTTTACTTTTACTGCAGTATGCCCCAAGCTGAATTAATTTTATCAGGTGGTGTTGATTCTAAAACAACTCCAACATTACAATAACATTTGACATCTCAGCCCCTATGTCAACGTATACAAATTTTGACACGAGCAACTAATTTGTGGAAAAAAGTAGAACAGCTGTGCTTATAATCGGCCTGATTGTGTAAGGCGTTGGCGCAAACGCCTATGTCGTTTTTTGTAATAGATTAAAGTAACACACAACCCGTGTTCTTTAATCTACTACAAAAAACGACTTAGGCGTTACGCCAACGCCTTACACAATCAGGCCCAATATCACCTGTATAAATCCACCATGATATCCCCTAATGCGCCGCCTAGGGAACGTGGCGTCATCTAGTGGCGAATTTACTTCTCAGATGCCAAAGTACACAGGTTGCCGGATAAGGGAAACAACAACAAAAAACTAGTGATGCTTGTCAAAAAATATACGTGCTGGACGTGGCTTATACTCAAAAAAATACCAGAGCAAAAAATAATCAGCTGACGTTATGCTGTCACCTGTATACTTATTACACCATGGTTGCCGAAAAAATTTATATGACAAACAGCCGTACGATAGACTTGCGCCGAGCAATTTTGTCGGCAACGGTGGCTCGTGAGAAAATGTTCGCGGCGGCTCAAATTCGGCTTCAGCCGGCTGAGAACAAATTACATAAAAATTAATTTTAAGATAAAAAATAAAAATATTAATAAAAAAATATCATATAATATTGTACATGGAGAATCGGTGGCTGTCTTTCAGGCGATATAAGCCAAACTGTTCTCGGCGGCGGTGTGGGGCCAAAAATTATCGGCGGCGCGGCTCAGCCGGCTATGAGCCTTCATGGCGCAGGTCTCTGCTGTGCGATTGCAACTACATAAATAATAATTTGACATTGGCTTGACATTTTACATTTTCTATTTACGCGTAAAGTTCCTTTAAAAAAAAATTTACTTTATTTAATTGGTTGAAAACCCACTCTTAAAAATACATATAAAATATATTTGAAAACTAAAGTGTAGTAAAATTAAGGCTAATAGCGTGTAAAAAAACCAACAAAACAGCATCTATAATAAATAAAATAGTGAATTAGAAAAACAGAAATTATGTAAGTTATCTTTTGTCTCAACAAAACAATTTACGCAGCATTTTTTAAACGGTTTAAATTGTTTTCTGTTGCTTAATTATTATATTTGGGTTGGTATAAAGTGAATAAGAAAATAAAAAAATGCGGTCACGCAGTAATTCCGGTGTACGTCTGGACTACTACCAACGTATTGTTCACCGTTTGATCATGAGTCACCAGGAGCCTGTAACAGGTTTATTTCCAGCTTCAAATATTAATACGCACGCTTGGATAAGAGATAATGTTTACTGCATATTGGCGGTGTGGGGTCTGTCGATGGCCTATAAAAAGATTGCAGATCAAGACGAAGATCGGGCAAAATGTTATGAACTTGAACAAAGCTGTGTTAAACTAATGCGTGGCCTATTAATGGCTATGATGAATCAAAAAGATAAGGTGGAAAAGTTTAAAATAACGCAGAACCCGTTGGATTCTCTACATGCCAAATATTCAAGCAAAAATGGTCAACCTGTTGTCGGCGATGCTGAATGGGGCCATTTACAAATCGATGCTGTATCGTTGTATCTGTTGATTTTAGCCCAGATGACAGCATCTGGCCTACAAATTGTATTTTCGTTAGATGAAGTATCATTCATACAAAATTTAGTATTTTATATTGAGTCTGCCTATTGCATACCCGATTATGGCATATGGGAACGTGGTGACAAAACAAACCATGGTGAACCCGAGCTCAACGCGAGTTCCATTGGTATGGCTAAGGCAGCATTAGAAGCCATGAATGAATTGGATCTATTTGGGGCTCGTGGTGGTCCAGCTAGTGTAATTCATGTTTTGGCCGATGAAGCTCACAAGTGTCAAGCTGTATTACAATCGATGCTGCCACGTGAATCCAATAGCAAAGAATTAGACTCAGGCCTTTTGTGCGTGATTGGCTTTCCAGCGTTCGCGGTCGATGATCCTCAATTGATACGTAACACTAAGGATGCCATTTTACAAAGATTGCAGGGTAAATATGGTTGCAAACGTTTTTTGCGTGATGGCTATCGTACACCTAAAGAAGATCCTACGCGTTTGTATTATGAAAGATGGGAGCTGCGTATGTTTGAGAATATTGAATGCGAATGGCCATTATTTTATTGCTATTTAATATTGTTCCACGCATTTCAATCGGATAAGTTGGCTGTTAAGGAATACGCTGATCGCTTAGAGGTAATTTCTAATAATATTCACTCAATAAAGATCAAATATCTAGATATATTGAGTAATTACTAAAAACTTTAAAAAAATTTTTGACAACGGAAATCTCTAGAAACAACAGAATCTCTAGAAAAAAATTAAACAATTTGGATAGAGTTTGCCACATTAAAATCGTTCAGGGTTAAGCAATGTCTATATGCGACTTATTAGGACTATTATTACAACTTGGCTTGATAAAACTTTACTTTAACTGAAAGCGAGCAGCAAGTGAAAAGCAAGTCCACCTTACCTGGTTGGTTGAAGTAAATTTGTAATAACGACAAATTGTTTATCCGTCTGCGACTAATTGTATAAAGGTGTAGCAAAATAAAATAGATTCACATCGAATATACATTGGTTGTTTGGTTTTGTATAAGTTTCTAAGCCACTACGCTTATTCTAATATGGTTTTGTAAATTTTCAAATGGTTTTTGCAAGTCTATGCATAAGATAAAAAGAGGTTTGAAATTTTTCGACAGAATGATTGAAGTCTACTGATATTTGATAAAGATCCAACGAAATGCATGTAGACATTGCGTAACCCTCAACAAATAAATCTTTTATTTATTCATTTATTTTTTATTTATTTATTTTATGTATGGGTCATTCTCATTTCAAATGCTTTTTCTGTGTCCGTTAAGGTAAATATTTCATAAAATAAACGCGTAAATTTTAAAATTAAAACAGCTTTAGCATGATTTAATAGATTGTAAATAAATGTACATACGTTTTTTTATAAAACTATCCATTATGTGTCGAAAACGAAAAACAAAAATGCTTTTTTCCCCCTCTTCATACAAAATGGCGTGTTCGTCCGTAATGCATGGTGTTTTTTTGGTAAATGCACTATACCAATAATAAGGTGACGATATAGCAATTCGCCAAGGTCTTCAACCGATATGAGTTTCTTGAGGGTCCGCCCAATGATCTACACCTTCGTATAGACTTATTCCATATAAAACCAACGAGTGATTGGGCCCGACCTCCTCTGAATCGAACCAAACTTGGTATGGCAGTTAAGTCTTGTACAACTAACATTTCACCAAAAATATTAGAGGAATATATCCAGTTGCTCCCAAATTATGATGCATATAATCTATGAAAACTTACAACATTTGATTGAAATTGCTTTCACATAACTGGTTATAACTTTTTTAATATCTAAGCTAATCGAATGATTCATGTCTTGTTTTAAAGGTATTATTATTTTTTAACGGTTATATTTATTTATTGTATCTTCAATAAATTGAACTAAATTCTCTAATTTCTTTGGCAAAATTTTAGTTTTACAAAACTTAACTATCATACCAATTTTAGTTGTTCATTTATCATGATATAAATTCATCAGGTGTGGACATCCAGTAAAGTAAACGTGGAGATCAGGAATAGAAATCATGATAGAAGTATTCTCTTTTTTGTACATTTTGGAACTTGTTGGCACGATACTAGCGCAACATATTTGATAAATTTTAAAAATCTAAAATTTTTATTACATACTTATGTACATATCGTCATATGAATTCATTAAAGCCCTAAGTTATATTGAAATAATTTTACAGGAGAAAAACAAAAAGCTCTTTAATATGAAAAATTAACCCATGAACAGGTCATGTATACTTATAATAATAATTTTACATGGACGAATAGAGGAGTAAAGCTTAGGAAGAGAGTCGCAATAACATTTATTTTGATACGATGCATCATAATCAATCAAAAAGTCGGTGTTGAATTTTTTGTAACTTAGGGCTATTTTGAAATCATATGACGATATGTATATGACAATTATTCATTTTTGTTTTTAAATTTTAAACTTGAAAAACTATAAAACAATTTCCAGAGTTGCAAAGAGAAAAAGGAGAACAGACATAAATGTGTATTCACGGTAAATTTTCAATAATGATGCATTAAACACATTCACCACAGCAGGCTACCGACTGCAAAATGTCAAAAATAGAATACATGTGTGTATACAAAAATGATTATTTTCACGGCTATACGACTACAGGTTATTGTCCATGCTACTTTTGTCGTGTAGTCAAATTAAACTAATTTCTATTTTTGTTGACTACAAAACAAAAACCGTGTTGACAATATAACAAAATATGTACAGCAAATTAGTGCTTAGAAATACTTTTTATTATAAAATAAAAAGGAAAAATGCAAAATTTAAATGTTACAATGAATACCCTGTCATATGTTCAAATACTAAAGACGAAAAAAATTCAAAAATTAAACAAAAAAGTATTAAATAAAAAATATTTATGTACATACAATCAAAATACAAAAACTCAAATTCAAAATAGAATCGGTTTTATGCGAAAATTATTCAGCTGAACACATAGCACACCATAAAAACATGTATACATAAGTTGTAGTGTCATATTATATATATTTTTACTGAGAATATCAACAACAAACATACATACTATAATTTACGTATTTCATCGGTGACGGGTTTCAAAACACACCAAATAAAAACATAGAATGTTCTGTATAAAAGTGGATACTTGGTTATGTACCGTTGTATCGACTAGTGTTTAAGATAACGGCGATTCTGCGTGAAGTCAGATATCAAAATTTTAAAGTTGGATTTCACACGAAATGGGTTAATAGATTTAAGAAATTTATACACCAGTAGGAAGGTATTTTACAGAACTTTCACGTGATACCCATTTCACTTATATATGTTCTTAATTCTAGGATTTATGCCCAATAAAAACAAAGTTTTCAACCCCTTAAAGCACCCCTTAAAGCACTCAATTTTGTATGGAAATCACTCAAAAAACTGAGTGCTTTTCATATACATTTTAGACAAGCAGTGCTTGTTTGCATTGTGGAAACAACACATAGATGTCGCAAAATGTAAAAGCAAATAAATTTATTTGTTTAATATCTCGTTATTGTTATTGCACTTTTAATACTTAAATTTTTGATTTTCTCTTTGTTAAATCAAATAGAAGATTGACTAAAGGTACGGTCAACACTTGGCAAATACTTACCCAAAAAAACGTAACCACTACTGTTGCCCAGGGCTAGTGTGATTTAACTTGGTTTTTATATAACAAAATAAAGTCAATTATGCGGTAGAATGCTATTTTTATATTATTGTGCTGTTTCCACGATGCAAACAAGCACTAAAATTTGTATGGAAATCACTCAAAAAACAGTGCTTTTCATATAAATTTTAGACAAGCAGTGCTTGTTTGCATTGTGGGAACAACACATATGTTTAATAAATGCAAACCCATATATAAAAAATATTGGAATTAAAGAAAATTAAATTTTAGCTTGTCTGTTGGTCACGTTTTTTCGGCAAAAAATCATGACGTAGTAGCCTTTTTAACCAGAGAATTTTAAAGGACTTTTTTGGAAGATCTCTCTTGGCTCTGGAGCTACGGGGTTCAAAACTTTAATTTTTTATTAGTCATAACTCCTAGAACTAAGAACAAATATAAGTGATATGGGTATCACGGTAAAGTTCTGTAAAATACCTTCCTACTGGTGTATAAATTTCTGAAATCTATTAACCCATTGCGTGTGAAATGCAACTCTAAAATGTTGATATCTGACTTTTCACGCAGAATCACCGTTATCTTAAAAACTAGTCGATACAACCATACATAATCATGTATCCACTTTTTTAGAGAACCTTCCATGCTTTTATTTGGTGTATTTTTGAAACCTGTCGCCGCTGACAATATTATTCGGGTGAGACGTTTTCTATAACTAACTCCTTAAGTTAGGCGGTACTGAACGTTCTAGCGTTACGCTATACGTTTTTACGAAATATATCTTAAGACATAAAAGATGGATATAATGGCCTTGTAAACTATCTCAATAATTAATAAGGAAATGTCAAGAAATAGTTAAAATTTTAACTAGACCAGAAATAACGTGAGCATGGTTTAAAAATAAAATTTTGTTTTTATAATGGATGCAAAATAAGAAAACCCATTTCCAATCCTAGGTGGAGACCTTAACGACATAAAAGAAGATGCAAGATAATGGCTCACTTGCAACTTATTTTCAATTTGCACACTATACCAATTCTTTGCAAAAAGTGAAAAGTAATAAAAACTTGCCCTTCTTTAAAATTTATTACAACCTAGCTAAGCATTTTCCAACATGTATGTATGTATGTATGTATGTATCTATGTATGTATGTATGGATGTATGTATGTATGTATGTATGTATGTATGTATGTATGTATGTATGTATGTATGTATGTATGTATGTATGTATGTATGTATGTATGTATGTATGTATGTATGTATGTATGTATGTATGTATGTATGTATGTATGTATGTATGTATGTATGTATGTATGTATGTATGTATGTATGTATGTATGTATGTATGTATGTATGTATGTATGTATGTATGTATGTATGTATGTATGTATGTATGTATGTATGTATGTATGTATGTATGTATGTATGTATGTATGTATGTATGTATGTATGTATGTATGTATGTATGTATGTATGTATGTATGTATGTATGTGTGTATGTATGTATGTATGTATGTATGTATGTATGTATGTATGTATGTATGTATGTATGTGTGTGTATGTATGTATGTATGTATGTATGTATGTATGTATGTATGCATGTATGTATGTATGCATGTATGTATGTATGTATGTATGCATATATGCATGTATGTATGTATGTATGCATGTATGTATGTATGTAGAGTAGATTGAATAGGTTTAACTTTGTCCAATTCCAGCAAATAATGGTCAGGGGTGATGATGGCATACTTTTAATACCCGAAAGTTATGCTGTTACGCATGATACCGTGCCACAAGAATATCAAATGCCAGGATCGCAACCAAGAGAAGTTGTTGGGCGATGTCCATTTTTATGGGGTCAGTCTTTATTCATCTTAGGCAGATTATTACAAGAGGTATGTATTAATAAAACACTATGAAAATGTGATATAACATGAAAGAAGTAACCTTTTATTTTAGGGTTTCCTTGCTGTGGGTGAGCTAGATCCACTAAATCGCCGTTTGGGTGCCCAGAAAAAGCCAGACGTTGTAGTTCAGGTGGTCATTATTGCCGAAGATAATGAAATACGCGATAAATTAGCTGAATATGACTTGCATGTTCAAACAATAGCAGAGGTAGCCCCAATTGAAGTTCAACCAGCTCGAGTGCTGAGCCATTTGTATACATATTTGGGTAGAAATCGTAAACTTGGTTTGACTGGTCGTAAGTCTCGCGATGTGGGTATTTTGAGTACGAGTAAATTATATTCGTTAAAAGATAGAATATTTGCCTTTACTCCACAGGTAGGTCAGAACTTATTTAAAGCTTCTCAGATTAAAATAATTTTTTACATAAAATTTTTTTTAGCGTGTTTCATTTAATACTTTAATTTTATTTTTTTAAATCAAATAGTTTGTCGACTTATCACGTTTTTATATCGCCTCCGACAATGAATTAATGATTGATATTTTAAAAGGCGAAATTAATTTTCTTAAGTCCGCTTGGGACTTGCTTGGACGTCCCTTGGTTACTTTAGTTTTGAAGAAAATACATTTAGGTCAGGTTATAATTTCATATATGTTTTTTTTTTGCATTCTCAGTTTTTTCGTTCTTTAACTTAATTGCAAGGGATGCATTTTGTTTATATTATTTCTGTCTAGTTTGAATGTTTTTTAATCAAAAGCAAGTTTAAATTAGTTATGGTATTTGATGTTGTTTAATAAATTAGATTAAATGCGAGTTTATAAATATGGTACGGAGGTTTAAATATTTAATAATGACTAAAACACAATAAAAGTAAAGTTAAGCAAGATATTTTATTTTAAACATTTAATAAAATATTAAAGTTTATACACAAATTTAATTCGGTATTTGAAGCAAGGACTTAATAGACTTTTGTAAGTAAATATTATATAACATTTTTATTTTTTTTCGTTATATATAATAATTAAAACCAATTTTAATAGAATATTTTTTAAAAATTACCAAATTTTTGCTACTTGAAAAATTTGCATCATTATTATTTAGGGTCCTTGATTTGAAGCAATTGTCGATTTTCAGTTGCTTTAGCTATTTTCACGAAAGAAATTTTTAAAATAAAGCAATAGTCAAATTTCTCTTACTACATATCCTTACTGGTGTAAAACAGATTTGACGATGATTAAAATTTAAAGATCTTGCTTAATAATCGATTTCTTATTTACGAAATTTTAATTGGGTGTATACTCTTGCTTTTGGTTAATGTATATTCTCTTAATAATTTTAGTTTTCTTATATTTTTCTATTTTTGTTAAAATATTACATTTCGTAAAACATGTGTCTTATTAGCATTTGCACATAAGTATGTATTAGTAGAATTTTTAAACCATTTACCGAATTTGAGTATTTTATTGAAACCAGAAAAGAAACAATTAAAATCATTGAATATATCATTTTACATTTAAAAAATTTTTGAATTAATTTAATTAGCATATCGATTATGAAGAATATTACACCACACGTGATCCTGACTTGCTTGCAAGTAATTTCACCACCAATTTAGCTTTTCTAACAAATAATTGGCGTCATATGTTAGGAAGACCCACTATAACTCTAATGGCAACACATTATATGCTAGGTAATTACCCTTTAATACCCTGAAATTAAAAAAAAACATACATACGTATAAGCAAAAAGCTATAACACAATTATAATTATTAAATCAAAACAAAATAAAATCTAATTAAACTATATCATTTCTTAATTGCTTAGCTTTTTAAAAAAGCAGTTTTTGTTGCAGTTTGATCTATAAGCATAATTAATTTTAATTTGGTATGTTGTCCCGCTGCATGCTTTAAAATTTTTTTATTTTATTTCTTTTTATTTTTTATTGCAATAAGTTCTTTTTATTATTTTAAACAATATGTAACTAATAATGAAAATTTAATATATAAAATTTAATATATAAATCGTGAATACATATACATACTACATACGTATGAGCGGGTTTATTTATGTATGGATGTGTGCACTTTCTGAAATAAATTCTTGTACCGCATAATATCAAGACAACAAAATCTCAACAAAATAGTATTTAGTATATACGCATGATCAATTTACAAGATAATTACTAGTTTCAATTTTCACCTGTTGTTTTTTGTAACGCAAGACGGTTTATATCTGCGAAAATACGAATTACTTCAATTTTTCCTAAGTTCACGCGGCATAAATTCTAAAACGGGCTATACTTTTATGTTCGAAAAATATAATTCCAATTTTTTACGTAATTTTATTTTAATAAAAATAATTCCAATTTGTTTTTGCTTTTATTTTAAAATACACATTTTTAATGTTTTATTACTTTAACGCCAGTTCTTATTATAAAAGAAAAAAAGGTCTTTAGTAAATATAAATATGTATTTTAAAAATATTGATATTTACTAGACTTATTTTTGTTAAATAAAGGAGAAAAGTGAATATTCGGGTATATTCTGTATTTCATGTGGAATTGAAATGTGCGGAATTATCAAAGCATTGTTGTTGCAAGTTAATATTTATAACAACGATGCTTTGATAATTCCGCACATTTTAATTCCACACGAAATACAGAACATACGCGACTATGTTCTTCCATATCGTTATCTCAGCTTCTGGTTATGGCAGAAAACCAAAATTCAATGGGTTTCTATGGTTATGGCTATGGCGTTATGGCAAGTCACATATAATCAATTACATTGTTGTACATAAGGTTGGTTCGAACCGCTGTTTTCTATGGTTATGGTTATGGCACGTCTAATTGAACCTTTACGTTAGTTACGTTCTTTTGGTATCATATTTTCTTTAGCGTAACTACAATGAAAATTGTTTACGATTTAAAGAACGAACTAGTTCAATTGAGAGTAGTGAAACGCTCACTTTACTGAGCGTTTTTAGCTCATACAATCTCCCAAAAAGCTCAGCGACTGGAGTATCGATAGTGGACTGAGTGTAAATCCCACCAAAACGGAGCTATTGCTTTTTACAGGCAAATATAAGACTCCAAATTTCAAATTGCCGCCACTGAATGGGACAACCATGAGTCGTATCAGACAGCGCTAAGTATCTGAGAATAATCCTGGCTGTCATGGAAAACCAACATAGAAACCAGAACCAGGAAAGCTATGGTCGCGGCTTACATTTGCAATAGAGCTATAGGTACGTCGTGGGGTATTAGGCCTCGCAATGTGTGCTGGTTATTTGACACAGTCAATACTCTTATGGCGCTGTGGTATGGTGGAAAGCCATGGAAACAGCGTCCAATCGCTATCGTTTTGCGAAAGTCATGCGCAGCATGTCAATGCTAATTACAGGGGCTTTACGCTCCACGCCTAATAAGGCTCTTCTCACTATGCTTAATTGGTTACCAGTAGATCTGATAAAAAGCTTGCCCTGAACACATCAGTGCGTCTGCACGCCACAAATGCATAGAACTACAGACGCTGGGGTCATGCTAGCATCATAGATTCTTGGGAAAATCTGCCTGAGTTAATTGATTATACCTCGCCGAGACCATCATTTCTCTATCTCGGAGGAAATGAGGTCCACTAAAGTGTCTCCTCCCCTCGTGGAGCACTTCGATGTCTACACGTATGGCTCCAAGAAGGGTGACAGGGTTGAAGGTGGGGTCTACTTTTAACACCTGGAAGCCAAAATTTCCTTCAGACTTCTAGACAAATGTAGTATACTACAGGCCGATATATCGGCCATAAAGAAGGCGGCAAACTGGCTTCGGTATCATAGGATATTTAATATAAATATCCGAATATTCACCGGCAGCAAAGCCGCAATCAGGGCCCTGTTCCACAAAACAACTTATCAACTTTTCACTTTGCATTTATCAAATTTTTCGTCAATTTGAAAAACTCTGTGTTCCTCAGAACTATAAAATTTGATAAGTGATAAGTTGAAAGTGATAAATGTAATTTGCAAAGTCTTTGCAATTTTTATACTCTCTTTGCAATTTGTATTCCACGTACGTTCTCTTGTGCAAAGTGCAAAGTTAATATTGAAAAGTGTAATTTGCAAAGACTTTGCAAATAATTATGTAGTTTCGTTCCACAAAAACTGTAAATTCTATTTTTGCAAAGCAAATTTTGATGTTTGTCAAAAATTTGCAAGGTAAACGACCGCTTTCCAAATTCGTATTGTTATAACTAGTGAAGCTTTCAAAATGTTAATACATTAGTTTTTGTTCGACGAAAGTGAAGAAATTATAGAGACCGAATTAATTTTTCGGGACTACAAAACTTTATCTTAAAGAGTATTTTCGTTTAAATCAAATTCAAGTTGATTTAATTTGAAATAAATTTAAAGAAAAATTAGAGCACACAGCGCAGCGCAGTCATGCTCTGTCGGCTTCCAAAGCCCCAAAAAACTGTCCCTCGCATAGGTCCATGTTTTTTTGCCGATGCCAGTTGCAGGGATTGGGCTTTTTTCAAAACTTCCTCCCAGGCAGCCTGTTTATCTAATTTATTAACCTTCAACATGAAATGTTAACTTTAATATGTTCTAAATATTTACAATAATTTTATAAAAAAAATACTTTATTGTTTTGAAAACTACCAAATAAAATTTAATATTTTCTTAATAACTTGTAAAACTGCAAGTTTTTTCCATTTTTATTTTGCGGCTCATTTTAACAAGTTACATATATTTAGCAATGCAAAGTGAAAAGTGATAAGACATAAATGCAAAGATGATTAAAGTCTTTGTGGAACACTTTGCAGATTCACTTTGCAAGGAGAGCGCAAAGAGTGCAAAGTCTTTGCAAAGATTGCAAATTCTTTGCAAAGAGAGCAAAGTCTTTGCAAAAATTGGCTTAGTGCAAAGTGATATTTGCAAAGAATATTGTGGAACAGAAACGCTTATCACTTTGCCAAAAAATACAAATTAATAAGTGCAAAGTGAAAAGTTGAAAAGTTTTTTGTGAAATAGGGCCCAGGTCCCTAACAGGTGTATACACAACATCTAACCTGGTCCAGGAATGCCGGGCATCCCGAACGGGATGGTGAGACATTCAAATATCACCCTTATATGGGTGCATGGACGCGGGACCAGCGCAGGCAACTGCATCGCTGACGAACTAGCTAAAAAGGGGACGACACTACCAGAGCCGGACATTGATATCTTCTGCTGTATTCCCCTACACTCCTGCAAGCAGGAAATCGAAAACTTTTTACATACCCTGGCACAGACCAGATGGTGCAATGAACCTACTTGTAGTATCTCCAGGCTGATCTGGCCAAGGCTGGATTCAGACCGTACTAGAAATCTATTTTTAAGACTTCAGAAATCACACCTAAAAGACATCGTCGCAACGATCACAGGTCACTGCAAATTCGGCAACCATGCCAAGCTAATGGGACTAACGTCCCATTAGCTTGGCTGTCGGGATGAATAGGAAGAGGCGACGATCTTTCATCTCCTTTGCCTCTGCCCTTCGCTGGCAATGACGAACCCCAATAAACTTAGCCTTTTCATAAGGCGCAGTGGATGGCTCCAGCCCTGAACCATCCCCTTCTGGCGATTGATTGCCCTACCCTCTCTTTTTTTTTCTTCTCATTCCCTTCTTTCTCCTCCTCACTTTCACACCTCTCACTTGTTCTCTTTCGTTTCCTCTATTTACAGGTAACAAAGGGACCAAGCATGGACCCAAGTGTGCGCAAGCAGCCTGTACAACCTAACCTAACCTTAAGTAGTCGTTGATGAAAATGTCGGGTATCTATTTAGCCGCGAAGCACATACACAAACAAAGAATAATATAATGTATGTGTGGCCACCACTGCCCGGTTGGCCAACTCGTCGTAGAGGACATTTTCATTCAGGAAATTTAGACATTTGTCATGCACGACATTTGTCGATTGCAGTTTCTTTTAAGACAATCTAACAGAAACCGTACTCAAAGAATGGATGAAAGAAAAACTACAGACATTGTGAATAACAAACAAAATAAAAACTTTTCTGCAAATAAAGTAGTAGTTACCACAGTGTAAAAAGGGCAGTATGAACACATTAAATAAAAGTGAGGGTAAAATATGCTACATATTTTCATGCAACATATTCACAAAAGAACTTGAAAATTTTCCCCACAGTTGTATCTTTTGTACAATCGAACACAAAAATGTAGAATATGTAACATATATGAAACATTTTTCTCAGAAAAGAAATCGCCATTAGTTTATTTTACCAATACACTCACATTTTAATATTTGCTTTGCTTTTTTTTCTCATACATTTTTTGACACCATAATTCCCAAAAAAGTTGCTTTGTCGTATGAATTCGCTGATAAGTATACCTTATAGATCTACCTTGCACAAGTTTAAAAATGGAATTTTGAAATTGTTAAGTAAAGTATGCAATGCAAAATTCAAAACCTACTATGAATTATTTCAATTCAATAAAAATAAGTATGTGTTAGGGACTATTTAAAAGAAAGAAGTATGCAGTTACGTGCTTTTGGTTTGTATAGTACTTGGACTTGTATGTAGTTACATACTTTCGATTTTCGCTTATAAAATGTATAATTTTTATTATATGGGAGTAAAAATTGGAGAGGACATGGATATTGTTGATGTGCATTATAATCAATCAAAATACCGATTTCGCATTTTTGTTAGTTATGTGGTTTTGCATTTCAGCTAACGATATAGTACTTACGCTACAGCGTACGATCAGTAAAAAAATATTTCAACTTTTTTTTAAAACATCAAACAAATGCATATAATTTAGTATATTATAAATTTCAGTTAACTATAAGGGTGATTATAATTTCAAATTTCAAAATTGGCATAGTATGGTCTGATAGGCGATAGAGAACTAACTATGAAGAGGAAAGTTTTTACTTTTTCGCTGTTGACGATAAAGTCACGTATCAACAGCGATGAAGTTTAGCACATATTAGATTTGTATTACTTTGTTTTGTATTTGGTTAAATAATAGAATATTAATAAAAAATTTGCAGATTTTTTATTATATATATTTTTTTTAATTTGAAATATTTTTACTTGAATAACTACACTAGAAAAGTAATACAACATTGTCCAACTGGTGGTGCTGCGCCAATATTTTAGTTAATAGGTCTATTGTACGTGTTATGATATTTTTTTTAGACCTATACGGGACTTAGGCGAATAGTTTAGCTTGATTTTTTTAGTGTTGATGGTCGAACGTTTAATCGGGTAACAAGTCCAAAAGATATTGCCTAAGGAAGAACGTTTCTTTTGGATTTGGTATCCTGATGATGCCGTTCTATCTCGTTTGACCATGAACTTAAAAAAACATCAAGCTAAAAAGTCTTCGTCTAAAACCCGTATTACTGATTTTAAAATATTAATAATATGAGAAATTAAAATCAATATTGTAGTTTTTGTGAAATGGTCGGTTTTTAACGTTTTCGTTGATAAACTTTATGATTTTATCTTTCACATATTAGAGTATATCGAGGTAAAATAGAACAAAGTTTAACGTTACGTTTACCTAACAGCTGGACATAGACAGACTATCGCTGCTTGGATTTCAATATAACCTATTATTTTCTTCTTTAAAAAAAAATGTGTACAATTTAACAAAATCTTATTAATTTTGCGTGATCGTGAGAACTTTTAAGTTTGGCCGTGAGCTAAATCCTTTAAAATATGTACATGCATATATTTTTGTAGATAACTTAGATAATTTGTTTTTGTAATTTTATTAGTATTGTAACTAACAATTTATAATTTCTGTTATATTTTATGTTTAGCTAACTCGATGAACTCCAATGAACTAGTTCTTTATATTTTCTTTAATTTTTCTGTCATATGTAGATCAAGATAGGATACCCTTGGCTATGATACAAACAATGCGTAAATTAAAATCAGGCTACATTAATGGCACTCGTGTAATGTTGGATAATCTTAAGGATTTCCTTAATACATCAGCCATTACAGATTTGAGTTTTTTGGGCAGTACTGAAGATGGCTATCCAGATCGCTTACATCCTGATGTACAGACTTATCTCGATGAACATTTGTTACGTTCATTTAGTCATCGCAATACTATGAACTTTAGAGGCGGCCATCTCCGACCTAGACATTTAAGGCGACGTATGTCTTGCAAAGGAGCTATTAAAAAAACTCGATCAATTAACGTAGATTGTAAGTAATAGACAATAATGCTAGTCAAAAACTGTTGATAAATGTTCTTTATTATAATACCTTTTTCGCGAAATTAGCTGATAATTTGGGCATGGAAGGACCTCTGCCCTTGACAGAAAGGAGATTGTCATCGATAATACCACCACCTTGGTTGCAGGCTAATCACCAAAGTCAAATAAATACTTTTTCCACTACACCCGAAGGAAATGATAACAATTCAAATCAAAACAAGTCAGAAGTTTTGATACGTGAAAATATTTATCCAATTGACATCAACCATAGCCGTTCGGCTATTGAAAAACGCAGTGAGTTTGCTAGACAGCAAGAAAGTGAGTGTTGTAGTTTAATTTTATTTTAATTTATTATGCCCTACATCACTTTTAATTTTTTATTGAAAAACAATCTGTTTTATATGTATTTTGATTTGCGTCCCATTAAGAATTTATTTCATTATGCTTTTACCATTAGCAGATATATACGAATATAAAAAAACCGACTACATCCCACATTTTTGATCATGTTGTACTTTCACCAGAACTAATTGTACGTGTGAATTTTCATAACAATCGGTTAAGTAGAAGTAGTTAAAATTAATTGTTACTTTTGATGAGCGTGGTACTGCTCACTTTTCTAACCATAATGTTGTGTTGTAACGATAACTAGGTTAGGTTTCTAAAAACCGGCCCACTTGGGTCCTTTGGTCCCTTTGTGATAACTAAATGTGTATGCAAAATTTCATAAGAATCATTTTAGTAAAAGTTATTGAAAAATAATATCTACTTTGCATGAGCGTGGCACTGCCCACTTTTTTAATCATGTTGTAGTATTCAAACAGAAGCTTAATGTGTGGCCAAAGTTCCATAAGAATCGGTTGAGTAGAAGTATTTGAAAAGAAATGTGTATTGACTTTGTAAGGGCGTAATCCTGCCCATTTTTTTAAGTGGGTAAATCTGGAAGTACATCCTTTTAAATATAGAAAGAAAAATCCGAAAGCGGTTTAGAAATGGCGTAGTTTTGAGCGAACACACATAAAAAAATACATAACAAATTGATAACCTTTCTCCTTTTTTTAAGTCGGCTAAAAAAATGCTTTTAGCAAAAAAATTTTAACTGCCATTTACAGAAGGATATCTGACAATGATATAGGAGAAAAAAACAAGAAAAGTGAAAATTTGTAGTCACAGCAATAGAAAGATCATTACAGGGTGATTTTTTTAGCTGGCGATACCTTTTAAAATAAGTGACATAGATTTTTTTTCTAACTTTTTTTGGAGCAGTCATTACTTGCCGTATCATCCGCTTTCGGCTTGACGTTGATTAATAGGACACCCTGTATAATAAGCACGGATATAATAAGCACGAATAGAAAATAATTTAATGTCTTATTATTTTCTTATGATTTTATCTCTATATTATTTATATTAATGAAATCAATAAAAAGTTTTACTTCTTCGAATTTTTTCAAGTTATCATACCCGTCGGTCACAACCGTCATATTTTAAAAATAGTATTTATTAAAAAAAAATTTTTTTTTCAAACAATAAATACTTCATACAATGAAAACAATTAAATTAACTACGTCAAAAATTATTGTGTATACTGTAGTTAGAATTTTACAGAATTTATCACAATTCTTTAAAAGCAAAATTTGTACGGTCACACCCGTCGCAACCTTCTTAAGACCATTCTGAGCATAAATAGATTTTTTCAGTGTGTACCCGTTATTCAACGACGTTAGGCTTCACATCGTTGGGAGTAGCACCCTTTTATAAGTAATAAATTGTATATTCTTGATTTATAACAAAAAATGCGTGTAATTATTAACTAAATATTTAAATAAATAAAATAGGTTATTAGTGGGATGCAAATCAGCTGTTTCCGTTTAGAATGTGAGCGAGTGAAAACGTTCGACATTGCGGAACAGGCTATTAGCCTGTTGACGAACAGAATAGAAAACACTGAAATCTTTTGTGTTTGCATATATATAAATATACGTAGTAGATATGTATATAAATTTGTTTTTATTTAACTTGCTTTAATTTTTTTGTGGTGTAGGATTAATTTTACTCTTAAAATATTTGTTTTCTTACTTTTTTAGTTTATTAAGATTTTTTTTAATTTTTAATTATTTTTTATATTTTATATGTGAACAACAATATTTTTTGGAATGTTTTATTATTTTGACTTGTGTAAATGTTAAAATCCTTGTAAATAACAATGTGCTAAAATAGCCAACAATGTTCCTAAAATTCTTGTGCAACGTCATCGTACGGAAACAAATTTTGCGGATACAGAAGTCGAAGAGCTTATAGCGATGCTAAGAGAAACCGAAAATCTTGAAGAACAAGGCGATATATTGCAATATTTAGTTGACACACAAGGACTGGATTTCAATACAGGTATGTTGTATGTCTGTATATAAATAAACAAACACAATCAGGTATGTGATGGAAAACGATTTCGAAAACTATCCTATTTTAAAAGGTGTTTTTTAATAATATTTCTTTATTAAAAAAAACTTTACCACAAATATTATAAACATATTCCTTTGTTAAATATAATTTTATCACAAAAATTATAAAAATTGGATGGAAAGTGTATTAAAAATTACCTTTAAAAGTGCTTCGTTTTCAAAATCGTTTTCCATCACATACCTGTATATATAAAATTTACAAGAAAGTAAACATTTTTTTATTTAATTAAATACGACTTACTTATATTCTAATACAACACTACAAAAGTTCTATACATATTATATTTAGATATATACATATTTCTTAAACAATTCAAACACACATATTAGAAAACCAAAAACTCCTCTGTAGTGTCTAATGTTTTTCCATAAATGTACAAATATTTTGTTTTATGTTTTTACTTGCACATCATTTAATGCTATACATTTCAATAACATTCCCGATTTACTTTTATTTTGTGATATTCCCGAAACTTGTTTTATAATGTTGTTGTGAATTTATTTTTTGATTACTACTGATCATTAGCCGGCTTAGGAGTTAAAAATAAATCATCATCGTCCTCCTCCTCCTCTTCTGGTAAGTGCAAGTTTAATGCCCTCCTTGCTATATATGATGGCCCATCACCAAATAATAATTTGAATTCCTCCTACCAATAAAGACGCACTTTTAATTAATTTTCAATTCCTCACTACTACATCAATTATTGTGGCTTTATTTTATCACTTTTCAAAAGAATTTGGTGTTGTGTGTTTTATATATCTATTAATGCGAGTAACGTTTTCCTATGGATATTTTGTTTATACTAGATATTGAATGGGCTAAGTTTAGACTATTATTTTACATTTACATATTTGTTTTTCATTATTTTTCTACTGTAGCTGCTGTAGCTGGCTTATGAACTTTTATTAAAACACCTTATTTTATTTCTAATACTGGTATTTATAAACACAGTACAGACTTAAAACCATCAAATAAATTGGTTAATCAAACAACTCATCACTAGAATTTATATATTTTTATTATTTATATCCGGGGCCTTATCATATAATAATTTTATGTATTTAAAATACAAAGGATTTTACAATTAATTATAGAGAACAGTTTAGGAAATGCACGAACTGAACATTTTTATATAATTTTTTCATTATAAATTTTCATGGCTCTAAAAATTTTCATGAATTAACGAATTGGCGAAAAAATCACTCACTTTCACTATGAACAAGCGTTCTTTAAAAAACACGAGATCGCTCATCTCTATTTCATACCATAAAATATATCTCAATTTGACAAATACATGAATCCACATGTCTATTCTTTACAGGCTTGATATTTGATTTGATTTGTTTTTTTTAACTGTAGTAATAAAAACCTTGTCAAATTCATGAATTTTAAATTATATAAAAATCTGTTATTCGTTGCATTGCTGTGTTATTCTGGAATAACACAGGCAATCTTAAACTCACCACAATATCTTAAAACATAATTATATATTATAATATTTTCTTTAATCAATATTTTCATCAAATAAAACTTTTCATCAAGAAATGTTTTTTTTAATCAACACTATTCATTAATAAACAATTCGCATCAAACAGCATTCCTCAACATTCAATATTTCCTTCTCTTTCTGTTACATATCCATTCTCAACATCTGGTCACTACCCTAGAATATACTATGCAACAAAATGAAACTTTTGTCATGACCTTTGATCATCACTATATATTTTTTTGATGTGTTATGGTCCGCTAACTACAAAAACAGTCGAAATTTGAAAATTTATGGACATGTTTTTTTAATTTGTTTCTAAAATTTGGGATTTTTCAAGGGGCGGCTTGGAAACGAGTTATCCAATTTCCTTACAAAAAACCCAAAAAAAAATTTTAATAAAATTACCTTTTTTACGTAGACCTATTCTGATATATTATTTTTATGGCAAAATTAGAAAATATTTATTGTTTACAAATTTATAAATAATCGAAAATTGCAAAAACTTAGCATTTTTATTAATTGATCATAAAGCCACATATATTACAAATAAAATATGCTTTATTTCATGAAAATCGATGGATAAATATTGTTTCATTCATAATAAATTGAAGTCAAAAAATTTTTGCAAAAGTTGCGGATATTTACACTGTACAACAAAATCAACTTTTTTTTAAATAATAAGGTTTTTATAAAAGTCACCAAAAATAAAAATATATACGTGTATCGGCGTTTTGAAAGTTTACATTTGCCATTTATTATAGGGAGAGTTTAATTTTCCGTCCTTTTACACATAGTGCCTCGGCATAGAATATCTTTCTTGTAGGGCTTACTTTTAAGGTGTAGGATCTGTTCAACAATTTTATGTAAAACGCTACGAGGAACATTTTTGTGGAACAATTAAACACGCTATATCGCCTCTGAAGGGAAGTTGTTTGGCCCTCATTTATTTAGGGGCCAAAAAGACCCATAACCCGAAGAGCTAGAGGCTTAAAATGTTAACCGTGTTATTTTACATAGAAATACTGAACACATCTTATACGTTAAAAGTAAGACCTACAATATATACTATGGAAAAGGGGGAAAATGTAACTCCCCCTAAAATAAATCTCAAATATATATGTATTTTCATCATTGCGGTATGTATAATTCCGAAACCATTGAGTATATAAAAACTGTTGTTGGAATGGCTTAAAGGTAATTTTATTCCAAGTTTTTTAGTGTTTTTTTTTGTAAGGAAATTGGATAACCCTTTTCCTAGTTATGATAAAATCGGTGGAGCAACGTCTCCAAAACTCGTTTTTTTTCCAAAAATTTCACCTTACTGTTTTTTAATCTATTTTGTATACTATATCCATCGATTTTCGTGAAATAAAGCTTATTTTATTTGTGGTATATGTGGCTTTACGGTTAGTAAATAAAAATGGTAACATTTTGCAATATTCGGTTTTTTATAAATTTTTAAAAAATAAAAATATGTATTTCCATTTTGCATAAAAAATATATGTATATTTTTCATCATTCGGTCTGAATAATTCTGAAACCATAGAGTATATAAAAAATAATGTTAAAACGGCTTAAAGCTAATTTTATTTCAAGTTTTTTAATGGTTTTTGTAATTTATAAGCTATAAATAAATATAAATAAAGTTTATAAATGAATAAAAAAATAAAGAAAAGATTTATATATAGAACTAAAAATTTCGACTGTTTTTGTAGTTAGGGTACTATAACACATAAAAAAAATATAGTGGTACTCTCCGGCATTTTTCTTGTTGCATAGTGTTATCTATCTTTAGATTTATCCCACTCTTGAACTTTTGTAACCTCAAAAAAAAATATTCGAATTTATTTACATACAAGAATAAAAAATAGTTGTACTTCAAAAAATGGCTTGATTCAAAACTTCAACTCCTCTCCGCTACCTCAAGAATTTAACCGAGAGAGCTAAAAAGTTTTTTTCAGTGTGTTCCAGGACATAGAGCATCGATTCATAGTACAGGACAATTCAAATTAAAGAAACACATTTTTCGCTCGACCCTAATGTACATACGTATGTAAATGTTAATTAAAGTTGCCTTTTAAAAATTAATTTCCAAACAGCGATGTTTAAACATTTTATACAAAACATTCACACATTAATCTGTAAATATTTGAGATTCAACACCGTACACATCACATGTCCTTAAAACTCTTAACTAAATTAATTTTTCAAAAATTAAATACTTCTTTTTATTTCTCTATTTTTTCTTCTTTTTTGTAAATTGTTTTCGGTAAAATTATTTGGTTGTTTTGTTTCAAATGTCAATCTTTCATAAATCTCATATAAACTTCATCCATGCTCATATTTCAACAACAAATGGCTGCTTATGCTTTCAAACATTCATTTTATTTTTCATATTATTCATTAATAAACTCATACTTTGCATGCTAATATGTGTTAATGCTTTCTAATAACATGTTGGAAATTAAAATTAAAATCAAAAGTAATTGATACAACCCTTGTGGAGGAATCACTTGATGATTTAACTTTAAAAAGTGCTGCAGCTAAGCCTCCATTACCACCATCTGTAATTTTGGTGGTGCCCGATGAATCTGCATCTTGTAATAATAGCAACAATGTCAATACTATTAATTCTTCTCACTCTGAAGGCATGCTGGAAGAGGGTCGTATCGTTACTGTACGTGATCTACTGAAGGGCTTATACGAAAAGGCCTGCCAACAAAAACTGTGGGGCTTAGTCCGTCATACCGCCGGAATGTTAGGAAAGCGTGTTGAGGATTTAGCTAAAGCAGTAACCGATTTGCTAGTTCGCCAGAAACAAGTGACTGTTGGCATGCCACCGAACAATGAATATACTATAACAGCACCTTTGCCGGAAGCCGATTTGAGACAGTTAATACATGATGTTTGTATATAGACTGAAATTTCTGTATGCTGTGTATATTATTTAATACAAAAATATATAACATTTTTGTAGGCTTATGGCGATGATGAAAGTACAGCCATGTTGACACAAGAGTTAATGGTTTATTTGGCCATGTTTATTCGCACCGAACCACAATTGTTCCATGAAATGTTGCGTCTGAGAGTCGGTCTTATTATACAAGTAATGGCCAAGGAATTGTCGCGTACTTTGAATTGTGACGGTGAAGCCGCTTCGGAACATTTGTTGAATTTGTCACCTTTTGAAATGAAAAATCTTCTATATCACATATTAAGTGGCAAAGAATTTGCTGTAAGCAGCGGTAAGTTTTATTATGTGTCAATACATACACATGTCGATGGCTTAATAAAAAAATGCGTATCTCGATTCTTTCGAAATCGGGTTTTTAACGTTTTCTGGTAGACAACTTCTAAATACAGCCTCGCTAAAGAAATAAGTAAGCGGTTTTATGGCCGCTTGAAAATTATTTCTTGCGTGTAAGTGTTCTAGTTTTTATTCAGTTTTTTCCTTCTCCTGTAAAATAACGAAAATTCGAGTTACGCTTTTTTTAACCCCCGACTAAAAAAAGGGGTGTTATAAGTTTTTAGTGTGTGTCTGTGTATCTGTGGGGATGTACGAACCCTCGTACAGACCAAACGGCGTAGTTTTTTCTGTTTGAAAGGTGACTTGATCGAGAGTGTTCTTAGCTATGTTTGAATAAAATTGGTCCAGCCGTTTAGAAGATATCACATCTTTTCTAGATGTATCCTGTTGAATCTGTGTGTCTTTGACATCGTAGCTCCCAAACGGCTAGCTCGATTTTAATTTAGTAAATTTTGTTTGAAAGGTGACTTGATACAAAATCTTTCAACCTATGCTTAAAGAAAATTGGTCCACCCGTTTTGAAGTTATCATCTATTTTCTTCGGGGGTTTTTAAAATTTTTAATTTAATGTTATATTACGCCATTACATTGTATGTACGTATTCATGTATGTGTGTATATTATGTAGTAATTTGCACCTTTTTAAAATTATTAAGTTGCTCGTGGCAATCTGTCAATTGTGAGTTGCAAATCAAGTCGTGTAAGCAAAAAAAGTCAAATTGGTTTGGGTGATCCAGAGGGTGAAGATGCCATTATAGCAAGTATTGATGACAGACAGGGGCAGTGGTTACGTAGGCGCCGTTTGGATGGCGCTCTTAATCGTGTGCCAAGGGATTTCTATTCGCGTGTTTGGTCAGTTTTGGAAAAATGCCAAGGTTTGGCCATAGAGGGTCGTATTTTGCAACAGAGTTTAACACAAGAAATGACACCTGGCGAGTTAAAATTTGCTCTAGAAGTCGAGACAGCTTTAAATCAAATACCACAACCGGAGTATCGTCAATTGGTAGTGGAGGCTTTAATGGTTTTGACCCTAGTAACTGAACACAATATGGTGCCAAATTTGGGCGGTATAATATATGTTGAACATTTGGTGCACAAAGCCAATCAATTATTTTTGGAAGATCAACGCAAGGTGCAGGGTGATGCTACACTCTGTTGTGCCAAATCTAAAGATGGTAAGGAACAGCATCAAGCAGCCTCCGGCATGTTATTGTGTGGTGGTGCCGCTTACATTTGTCAACATTTATATGACAGGTATGTAAGACTATCTTCAAATTCGCTTTATATGTGTGTATGTATGCATGTATTAAAAAATTTTCTTTATTCTTAGTGCTCCTAGTGGCAGTTATGGTACTATGACATATATGGCGCGTGCAGTGGCTTTAGTCTTAGATTGTGTTCCCAAACATGGTGAAATGGAATGTGCTATATCTTAATCAAGATAAACACTGTGATGTTTTTTTAAAGAAGCATATTTTTTAGGAATTTGCAATTTTTAAAGTTGTTTTCAACAAATTGCAAAGAAAATTTACTCGAAATATTGTTGAATTTACTGAACTTGTTTCGTAATTTAAATGTGTATTAAGTTAAATAATTTAAATATTAAAAAATATGTATGTATACATATGTACGTGCATGTTTTATTTACATACATATGTATATATATTTGTTTCAAACAAAATAAAGTTACATAGAAAATAAAAAATAAATAAAACATTTTATTTGCACCTAGAAAAGAATCAAACTTTTTCTGATATGAAGAAAATCTTTTAAATATTTAGTTGCGTAGATAAAAAAATATTATTTAGTTTTAAACCGTGAGATTCGTAAAAATTATTCGCGTGCTGAAGTTCAGCATATGCTGGATGGAGTTCGCGTGTTTTATTTATTTTTCAAAATGATGTTCGAAATGAGGTTCTTATCTACCTATCATAGTAGTCAACATCATGAAACAACCCAGAAAAAAATAAATGAACGCGTTCAAAGTAAAATAGTGTTTCATGATTTCTCGAGCACTTGTTTCTTCGAATGCATTCTGAATACCTTCGTAAATCGTAAATAAAGCTACAGCCTTTTAACTCATTAAAAACGCATGCGATTTTACTAGGCAATATATTGCATAAAATATCCACCGAAAAAGACATGCAAAAATGGAATTAAATCATCACATTGAAAAATTTTCATAAAACAAGTTTTAGCTCCAACAAAAAATAAGAAGACAATGGCCGACTTCATAAACGCCCCAATGAATTGCAGTGATGCGACTTTACATTGTTTATAACAACAAAGCACATACGACTTTGAATCACTGCAATGCATTGTGGCGTTTATGAAATCGGCCAATATCTCAGTGGTAGAGAGCATGTCTTAACAGTCAGAAGAGCATGGTTCGTATCCCAGCTGCGGCAATATTTTTTTATTCTCATTTTTTATATATGAGTTCACGAACCCATGCAAAAACGTAAGCGAATCATCGAACTTGCATTGGTTCTAAGCACTCATTTCAATGATGAGCAGTTTTGTTAAATGTGCTTGAGCTCAAAGCGAATTAATATCAAGTGGCCTTATCATCAAAACAACACACATACAAAGTAGGTGTAGGACTATTTTTATTTATGCTTTGACAGTTCGGGTTAAAGTTTTTCTCTTTTCTTATATAGAGTTTGACTGATTGGGTGTAATCAGCTGATGATCATCTGTGATGATAGGGCTACCTGGTACTGAATTCGCCTTGCTTGAGCTCTGACGCAACTGTCAAGACACTGCAATAACACTAATAAATGCGGTCTATACCTGATACATTTTTATGTTGACTGGGGGTCTCCACGAGCAATAAACTTGGAAATAATTTATATTCTCATCTGTCAAATTCTATTTCCAAACTTATGTTCAAGAAATAATGTTGAGCATAAGCTGTCAAATTTGATCGGCATTTGTTGTTTGCGTGAATTAAACATAAGAAATTTGTAGCTGTGGTAAAAATACAAAGTTTTTTAAATAAAATAAAGCAAACTAAAATAAAATAGTTTTAAACAAAATTAAATAAATTAAAATAAAGACAAAAAACATCGATCCATTCACAGTGAATTTTTTAAATTTATGTCCAATACCACAATACGTGTTCTATAGCTCAGAACATAAGCCTATACATGAACATATTTGTGCTGTTATTCTGCCGACGTTATTTGTTATGTTCGGAAATAAATATTGCGCGTGGAGACGTGCAGTGATAACGATTTGACATTTAGCATGATATAAATGTATCAGGTATAAACTCACTGTAACGGTTCCCCCGGTTGTACTCTGAACGTGCTCTGAACAATAAATTTTATCTCAATTTAAAAGAAATAAGATAATAACATCAAATCAAGAACATTTAAATATTGACTTTTTATTCCATGTACATATACGTCCATGTTCTGTATTTCATGTGGAATTAAAATTAATATTTATAACAACAATGCTTTGATAATTCCACACATTTTAATTCCACATGAAATACAGAACATACCCCATAGTTTAATAATAGCCAGGATCAAGGTCGATATATAAGGTCTGTGCATCAGTCCATATGTTCGGTAATTTTCCTGTCAAATTGTAGTATATTTTACCAATACACTTACATTTTAATATTCGCTTCGAGTTTTACTCACACATATTTTGACACCACAATTTCCAAAAAAGTTGCTTTGTTGTATCTATTCGCCGATAAGTATACCTTATAGATCTACCTTGGCCAGGATTTTGTACAAAATTTCGTTTATAAACGTTTCAAATTTGTATGAAAAGTAACGCAAATACGTTTAAAAAATTTGGTTTCCATACAAATTTAAAAAAGGAAAAAAGCGCTTGTATTTACAATATCTGGGCGGTTACTCTATAATTCGAAACGAAAGATATGCTTTCGCATTGCGAACAGTTTTCCTTTCGCATCGCATTACAGAGTAACCCCTACGACATAAATTTTTAAAAATAAGTGATATGTATATCGTGACGATTTTTTGGCGAATTCGATGAATCATTTTGCCGATTTTACTCCGAAACTCTGGCAGCTATGTTGGTAGCACATGTCCCAAGGCATAAAATTAGATACGCCTATTTCTACAACAACACAATAATTGTTGTGGAACTACTATAGTAGTTGTCAAGAAGCATTAAAAGCGGGTGGAATTATCAGCGCAGCTATCTCTATAAGGACGTCAAATACCATATCGAAGGGAATCTTTATATAGAGTTTGAAGGCAGTGGTGACATTATCAGCATATCATCACATTCTATTCATTTTGACGTTTCATCGAGTAACAAGTAGCTAGTCAGCTGAGCGAGTGAACCCATCTCTAAAATACGTCCTCACATGCCCACATTTTTTATTTTATTTACAAATAAGTTGCGTAGATAGAAATGCCTAAATCAAAAAGAGATAAAAAAGTTTCCCTTACAAAAACTGACCGCAAAGGATTAAAATGGAAACAACAAATTATTAATGACGTCCAACGATGCGTATCAAAATATCCAAACATTTTTGTGTTCCAAGTACAGAATATGCGTAATAACTTGCTAAAAGACTTAAGACATGAATGGAAACTAAATTCAAGATTTATTTTTGGGAAGAATCGTATCATGCAGATTGCATTAGGAAGAACTAAAGAAGAGGAAATGGAGGATGAATTGCTTAAATTGTCATGTAGACTTACAGGACAAGTTGGACTACTCTTTACAGAAAAGACAAAGAAAGAAGTTTTGGAATGGGCTGAAAAATATTGGTCTGTGGAGTATGCTAGAAGCGGTTTCGTTGCTACAGAAACCGTAGTCTTACCGCAGGGGCCTTTAGACGAATTCCCACATTCAATCGAACCACATTTGAGATCTTTAGGAATGCCCACGTCATTAAAAAAAGGTATAGTCACCTTAAACTCAGAATTTACAGTATGCGAAAAAGGCAAAGTGATAACTCCTGAACAGGCACGTATACTTAAACTATGTGCCAAACCAATTGCAAAATTTCAAATGACTATTAAATGTTCCTGGAACAAGAGTGATGGTTTTGAATTGCACGTGAAGGACGATAATCCTGATATAGCTAATAATGATGTAGACGAAGCTATGGAAGAAAATGAGTCCGAAGCTGATGATTAACGAAATTTCATTTTTGTATAAGCCAAGTAAAAATTTTTAAAATTGAATAAATGTATAATTTTTCATTTTCATCAGAGCAGAAATTTTCGTCTCTACAGCAAATCACTCAATACACTATAGTAAGTGTAGGGTACATTCGTAAATTCAGTAATTGAGTAATAATCAAAATTCTGTTTTCGAAAACCACATGGCAATATTTTTCTTCGTCAAAAGTTTATTTACGCCAAGTCCCGGTCTGCACGCGCATTTTTTTGTTTTTTGTGAGAAAGAGCGAGAGAAATATATAAGGTTATCTCAACAGCCACAAATTCAAAAATTGTACGAGTACACGGGGAATAACAATTGATAATGCTGCCGCAGATTGCTGCAACTACGGCAGCATTTTTATTGCTCAGGTATTTGACGGAAATCGATTTTGAAAACGAAGCAATTTTGAGTCCTTTTTAATTTTTGTGATGAAATTCTCTTTAGTAAAGAAAATTTTTTATGATATTTGTGATAAAATTCTTTCTAAGAAAATTATTTTTAAAAAACACCTTTAAAATTATGTACTTCGACTTCGAAATCGATTCCCATACCTGTTTCATTAGTTTGCAGAACGGTTGCACAAATTTACTGCATTTACGAATTCACCCATACGTATGCAGCACAAAAAGCTTCTCTTGAGGGTATGCGGTATAAAACAAAATTTTCATTTTCAATAAGAGTAGTAACTTTATCAATGTTTATTTTCTTTTCGTTTAAAGGAAAAATTAGTTTGAGATATTTTCTTTTAGTTTAACATTTACAAATGCAGTTTTGTTTAATCGAATTTATTATAATTTGGTATGTGATGGAAATCGTTCGTAAAAGGCGTAAATACTTTGTTTTTAAGGCTAAGAATATTTTATTCGAATACTTCTTCTCGATACAAAACAGTGTAAATAAGTCATCTTTCAGTAGATTTGTTTCTGAAGTCGGCGCCGATTTAAATCGATCGATTTCCATCACAGACCAGAATGTATGTATGGCCGACTTCCTAAACGCCAAAATGCATTGCAGATTCGACTTTACAACAAAGCACATGACTTTGCATCACTGCAATGTACTTTGGCGTTTAGGAAGTCGGCATATGTATGTATATTGGGGAAATGACTCTTAGTAAGCATTTAGCGACAATAAGATATTTTAAAAATACTTCCTCCCACACTAAATACTTACAAGTCTAAAGGCTAAGCTGATTTATTTCCCAAATTGTATCAAAAAGATTTAAAACAAATTATCATTACATAAATAAAAATTGTACAATTATAAGAATGAATTTATAAATGTTGGCTGGGAGGGTTAATGTGTTAAGTTTGTTTAACAAAAAGCGATTTAATTTAGAATTTTTAAAAATGTAGATATAATTATGAGTTGTTATGCAAAGAAATACTAAAAGTAATCTTAACAGTAGCCACGGTCAGGAACACGTTTTCTTGGGGCACATTTAATAATGTTATCTACACGCAAAATCATTTCGGCTGCCTCAGCTGCTGACAACAGAACTTGACGTTTAACAGCAAACGATTCAGTGATACCCAATTCCTTCATATCACCCACTTTACCCTTGTCCATGTCTAGACCAGCTGTTATTTTGCCTTGAGCATGAGCAGCTCTCAGCTCAGAAACTAACTGGGCTGAATCGTAGCCTGCATTATCAGCAATAGCAGTGGGCAAAGCCAAAAGAGCACCTAAATCATACAAAAATGAATTAAAACTATGTTTAAAGAAAGTTCATCAGAACTAACGTGCAAACGCTTCCATAGCAATAGCTTCCTTTCCAGCAGTTTCAGCAGCTTTTTTAAATACAGCATTGGCCATCAAAGCTTCTGATGAACCACCTCCATAAATAATACGCGATTCCTTAACTGTTGCAGCTAATACGCACAAAGCATCATGCAACGAACGATCGGCTTCGTCCAAAATTTGTTGTGTAGCTCCACGTATAACAATGGTACAAGCTTCACCCAACTTAACGCCACTGAAACGAAGCAGGATGTCTTCTCCAATCATAACCTGTTCAATAAGATCACATTCACCCAATTTAACCAAAGCGGGATTTTCGAATGTTGATACAATTTCACCACCTGTCACCAAGGCCAAACGTTCAATACCTTCAAAGTCGGCATGTTCAATGGCCATAACACCAGCATCCGCAAACAATTGCTCAGGATAGTTGTAAATCAGTTGACGATTTATGAACACATTGCAATTGTGGTTAAGGATCTTTTGTACTTTATCCTTCATTTTCTCTTTTTCTGCCAACTCCAAATCAGCAATTTTTGCCAAGCTGTCAACCTTAATTGTACTGCCAAAAACTTTAATTTTATCCGTGTCCATAGGAGTATTGGCAATGAGAATCTTGGCTTTTTCAATCTGGAAGAACAAAGCCAAATAATAATATTTATATTTCCTTTTTTGTTTCAATAATAATTATGTTTCACATGTTCTTAGTTTTGATGAATTTAAATACACCATCAAACTCGTCAAAATGGCTGTGATATGATAATTATTAAAACATAGTTCACAACCAATTTGACGGATCCATAATGTACAGTTATCTTCCTTTCGCTAATATAAGCATTATTCACATTTTCTTTTAAAATTTTTATAAAAAAAATATCTTACTCTTTGTGGTTGGTGTACACCTGGTTTTTTGTCCAACAAGAAACCCTCATCCAAAAATGAGTCATCCAAGGTGCCCCCGCTCTTCTTAATGATTTGTATGGCGTGTAATTCACCAGAACCCTTCAAACGCAAAACAGCGTCAACAGCTAACTTGGCAAAGAAGTCTTTATGTTGATGCAAAATTTTCGAGGATAATGTAGTGCGAGCAATATTCATAAGATCTTGTTTAAATTTAGCATCATTGGCAGAGTTATCTTGTGATGATTGGGTCAAAGCGTCACGAGCTACTTTGGTAGCCATACGCCAACCAGCAATAATTATTTGGGGATGAAGTTTTTGATCAATTAATTTTTCAGCTTCACGTAGAAGTTCAGCAGCTAAGACAGTGACCGAAGTGGTGCCATCACCAACTTCTTCGTCTTGGACACGGGACATGTCTACTAATATTTTGGCTGCGGGATTATCTACACCGATAGCGCGCAATATAGTAGCACCATCGTTGGTGACGCTCACCTTTCCATTTTCGCGGCCATGACTCACGAGGATTTTATCCATACCTTTAGGACCCAAGGTACTTTTAACCAAGTCTCCAATAGCAATGGCTCCTATAAACGATGAAAGGCGAGCCATTTCGCCTTTTTCTTCCTGTGCCTCATTTTTGAGAACACGTACAGGATTTAAGGACATTTCCTATAAAAAAAATAATTAAACGCATACAATTATAACCATCTGGTAACTTTCGTCACGCTTAATTTCTTTCAATTAGGGATATGGCCAGCAATTAACATAACCTTACTTATTTCAGCCTTGAATTTCCTCATTTAATTACCGTCTATGTTAAACTTTAAAAATCCTTACTTTTCTTCAAGAGTAAATTGCTAATTGCCCAAACGAGGAGTATGATTCATCTTGAAACACGCTGTTTAATGTCCCACAAAATATAATTACCCAATATATGAGTCAAGCTTTACTTTGACCCTCTTTAAAATATAATTTTCAATACTTTGACTATCGAATAATTATAAAAGTGTGCAATTTCCCATTATTTTTATTTCAATTCAGAATAATCTAGAACAGAAATCTCACGTGCAACTTTTCTTTCGTATTTACGCCGCTTGTATTCATTAAATTTAATGATGCGGTCATTGTGCTTCTCAATACACATTGTTAATTCCTCTTTTTGCTTTCAACACCCGGCAATTTTGTTGCCATATATTTTAGCAAATATCACACTAATTTAATAAAGCTCTATTTTCCATTGTTCATTAAGAAGCAAAGTAAAGGTTTTTATTTATAATTAATTAAAAAGTTGCAATAATTTACCATTTTTATTAAAAATTTGATTCACTATTATGTTTTCTGTTCACAGCCAAAGAAAACACCCGTATGAAAAAAGAAATAAAAATGGCGAAAGAAATGGTATATTTCACATGGTTGTATTTTACTAAAGCATCAGTGATGGCATAAAAACGACATTGCCACTTGATACTTTTTCATGTTACATGTTGGCGAACATTTATGTTCGACCAACCGATTCCCTCGTGCAATAAGGCAAAAATACGTGTTGTCGAGCATGCTCGCGTGTTTTCGAAAATTTTTGATATTTTGGTTCGCCATTGAGCCATCCAACGTGTGTAATTGCTATTTCGTCCAACACACATACAAATCGTTATATCATAAAAAGTTTTAAACAGAAAAGATGGCAACTGGTGAGCGGAAGCTTTTAAAAGAATTTATAGAATTGTATGAAAGAAATTTGAAAAATAAGAAATATACAATTAATAAAATAGAAATTTTATTTAATTAAATTTACTAGAATAGAAATTGTAATATCTAGAAAGAGAAATTTTAATATTAAAATAATATTTATCCTGCATATTCTGTAAATCGAGTCGATTTGAAAACGCTCGATTTAGAGAAATTAAATCCACTAATAACAAAAATTTCTTAGACTTTTTTCAGTTTCATATTCTTCAGAGCATAATATATCATATCGGGTATGTTCTGTATTTCATGTGGAATTAAAATGTGTGGAATTATCAAAGCATTGTTGTTATAAATATTAATTTACAACAACAATGCTTTGATTATTCCGCACATTTTAATCCTTACTCGCCTAAACGGCAATCTTAGTTGAGTGATGTAATGATCATAATATCACCACCTCCTTCAAACTGTCAAGCTATGTATAGAGAATCCTTTCTCGACGGTATTTGACATTTCCTTTAGAGCTAGTTGCGCTGATAGCTCCACCCGTCTTTGAACGTTTTTTGACAGCTAAGTGAAGTATTTCTACAACAACTTTTCTATTGTTATAGAACTGCGTGTACTGTTAGTTGTATCATGGTACATGGTGTCCACAGCATGGTATATTGCCTAATAGCCTGTTCAGACATATGCCTTAATTGTACTTTATTGTACTTAATTGTTTCATAAATTGAGTAAGATTCGAAATGCACCCTTTGTCACAGTCCAACCAGACACGTCAATTTTGACAGTTGAAAATTGCCCAAATCAGCTTTTTATGCCGGCCAGTGTTTAGTTTAGTGTTCAGTGAAAATTGTATACAGTGGCAAGCCCATGGTGTAATAAGTATAGAGATGGCAGTATAACGTCAAATGACTTTTTTTGCTCTGATGATTTTGTGCATAGCCTACGTCATACACGTGAACTTTTTTGACAACCATTATCTAGTTTTTGTTTTATTATTGTGTTCGTTGCGGCCACCTGTATACTTATTACACCGTTGGCGAGTCAAATGTTAATTGAGTAAGCTTAATTTACTATGTGTGAACACTAAATTTAATTGCTCAATTAAAACTAAACTGTCTCAATTAAAAATCCATGTCTGAAAAGGGTATAAAAATTAAAAAAAGTCCCTATATCTATCTTTACATGGCAATACAAAGTATTAACGACTTTTTAGAACCAAAATATTATGAAATTCTCTTCGTGCTAAAAAAAAGAAAACAGAAGTCTGTTGTAAGTATTTTTCATGTTTACATCACATAGCGTCTTCACGACCCATTGATTTGTCTTGACAAAAGTCAAAGACGATATGAAAAAATAGCATAACATTTTTCTGATGTTTTTATGTATGAAGTTTGACAAATGTTAAAACTAGAGTATGTCTCGTGAAGGCGGGGTGTAATACATAAGTTTCTAAAATGGTTTAGAAAATAAACATTTACCGAACGCTTGTCAAATTTTGTATCCGTATTCTCTCCTACTCAATACATTTTGCGTTTACATACATGATAAGATTTTTTCATTTTTAGACATATCGTAATACATGTATTACCATGTAAAGACACCTTAAAGTATGATTCGAAAGTTTAAAACTACATTATAAACAAAAACAACAACATAAACGTTTCTATCAAGCAACAAGAACAATTTATTTTGTTTTCATTTCGTTTTTATCAATCATCCTTTATTAATAGTATTTTTTATATAAATTATATATGAGTAAACACGACAAGTGACCCCCTTATTTTCCACTTGATCATGGAATACTTGCAAAAATATATTAATCGAAAGTAGTAATCACTAATAACCATCCCTTAAAAAATGTTTGGAAAATTTAGAATGACATAATTTTTTACAGTAAATTTTTTACAGTAATTGGCGCAGCTAGACATTTTTGCATACTGAATTGGGCTATAAGACAGTTAAATTTCAACGCAAAAATAAAAGGTCGAATGAAAATCTTAAAAAGGGAGTTTTATTTTGCCGTCATAAAATAAAACTCTTTTGAGGAGTTTTATTTGTCACGTGAAAATAAAACTCATTTTGTGTAAAGTGGCGTTAGGGGCTATTCACATATTACGTAACGCTTTAGGGGGGTTAACGATTTGTTACGGATTAGATACTTTATACTGAAAAATTTGTAAAAAGCGTTACAAAAAAAGGGGGTATTAAACCTCCGAAAATAGCGTTACGTAATATGTGAATAGGCCCTTATCCGTACTTATATAAATTGGCAAAAACTGTACAGTGTATTTCTGCAAAGCAGGAAGTGCATTCTCTGCACTTAAATTGATATTGAGCGACCTGCGTTAAAACTTTTTGTGGAAATTAAAAAAAAATTATATTCGTTAAATTAATGTGCTGTTTTTTGAACCCAAACAATCGAATTGAGTGAACAATTTGTATGAAAAGCACTCAGTTTTTCGAGTGGTTTTCATACAAATTTTCTACTCAAGTCGATTGCTTGGGTTCTAAAAACAACACATAATTAAATAAATTACTACACTCAGATAGAGTCAATAAAAAAAACAGTAAAAAAAAGAAAATAAACAAAAGGAGTTTTATTTTAGACGAAAAAAAGCAAAAGTACTCATAAAATGAGTTTTATTTTCGGACGGGAAAAGCAAAACTCCTAAAATGAGTTTTATTTTATGACGGCAAAATAAAACTCTCTTTTTGAGAGTTTCATCTGATCTTTTATTTTTCCGTTGAAAAATAACTCTTAACTATCGAGATGAGATCGGTTTTTAAGATCCCTATAGATTATAGGTAGGTATATGACAGTATACCATTGACTCTAACATAGGGAGTTGTTGATTATAAATTTTTTGGCTAACTGTTATTTACGGTCCCTGCTTAATAGCTTAATAGCTTAATTGCTAAAATTCTTTATATTTTATAGTTTATATTTATTCACTTAAATTTATATGAAAACACAGTTTTGCGTTTAAATTCCCATAAATAGAAACAAATTGCGAAAATGAGAAATTTTTTTATTCTTTTGCCTTGAGGAAAATATCATTATAGAACGCCAAATTGCCGATAGCACAAGTAGCTAGTGCTATATACTTTGTATACATATTAGTCTTATATTTATATAAGGTTAATATCATTTAAATAAATAAATAATAGAACGCCAAAAAAGAAATTTTTCTAAACATCGCTTCCAATTCGGTGATTGTTAATCGAAAAAGAGAAATTCTTGCAATGACAAGCATATGTAAGACTCATTAGAAATTATCCAAATCCGCATCGCAAGTTCTACATTTTCATGTATTTTTTATTTATTTATTTATTAAATATTACAAATACAATTACAAATTATATCATAACTTAATTTAAACGAGAATAGTAACAAAGACCTTCACTCGTTGTAGTGAAACAGACCAGAGTCTATGGTGGGAATCGAACCCACAACCTCCACACTGAAAGGCTAGCGCACTACTCACTAACCTACCGAGGCACCCGGTATTTTTTTCGGGGGATAAGATTTAAAAAACAACGAATTGAATTTGAGTTCATGGCAAAATGAACAAAAAATAAATAATTGTTTTACAAAATAATAGCGTAAAATGTTATTAATATTTAAAATTGATATTAATAAGATTTAAAAGACAATGAATTGAATTAATTCATGGAAAATTAACAAGAAATAAATATTTGTAAAAAAAATATGAAAAAAGTTAAAAAGTATCGTCGTATCGACAGTAATATATCGCCGATACCGATGTAACGGAAAATCTCAAGTATCGCCGATATATCGGTATCGGTATCCGTTACTCCCTCATCAAAACTTATCGAGATATTTTATACACACTTATTTATTATACAGTAAATACTTATTTAAACTACTTCTGCTTAACCGATTCTTATGAAACTTTGCACACAATTAGTTCTCGTCAAAGTACAGCATTATGACAAAAATTATGGGCAGTGCAACGCCTACTTTGTAGTCGATTGTTTTTGCGAGAATTATTTGTATAAAATTTGAAAGTTAAAAAATTTACAACTTTAAAACTTAATATAAAAAAAACAGAAACGATCTTTTAAAAACGTTCGTGTGGCTTGGCCCTTTTCAGTCAGCTATTGTTGACTTATAAGACTAAGGGCTAATAAATTAGTGCAAGTTAATCTCTCTTTTTGGTTTAAAATGTGCTTAAAACAGCAAATATATGAATCAGTAAACATATAAACCATATATTAAACAAATAAAATTGGGCGTTTAATCTACCAATACAAACCATATGTTTTTGATCGATATATCACAAAACCAGCTATTTTGACACGTATCGTGGTGCCCACATTCACATTATTATTGTTTAATACGAAATGATTTACTGCTGTTGAGTTTAAACTACATTTAAATATTAGTTTGGTTTAACAAAACTAGTGTTTAAGAGATCACTACTTTATTAGCCAGAAGCGTCAAACATTTGTTTTCATAAACTTAAAAAGTGTTTGCCTACTTATTTTATTAATACATAAGATCATATTAAGAGCTTTCTGATAATGCCACAAATTTTATTAATTACTATGTCATTACTACGTCACCCATTAAAAAAGTACTCAAGATTAAAAAAATGCCAAAAATTTTTGCTGGGATGTTGAGCAGAGTACCAGGCTTAAGGGAGAAATAAACAATTTTAATTATGCTATTGTATTTTAAGTCCTTTTTTAATTAATATAAAATAAATAATGATGTATACAAAATTTTATAGCGATAAACTAATTGAAAATGAATCTTAAATTTGGTAGCTCATTAACTTTTGTTGTAATTGTTGGCACAAAAGGTACATATTGTTGTTCTGCATTCCGTTATATTTTGATTACATTGATGTGCTTCCGTGGAATATATGCCACATGGTTTCTCCGTAGTTCCTAAAAAGATAGTAAATAAATGAATAAATTTAATTGTATGTAAGGACAGTCACCACTACGAGATGACTCGTTTTAGACACAAGCCTATGATCGAACCAAGGCAGATTCATTACAGGTACCACCTCGACGACAACAAATACAACACTAAGAAACACATGTATTTTGTTGCTAGAAACACTCCAGAAATATGTCAAATCTATTGGCTGTGTGTCGCACATATTCATAAGCTCTCCCAAATTTACTAACAGATACCCGTTGTTGATAGAAACATACCATAGATGACGCGCTAGCTACTCAGCCAACAGCACCTTACTATGTATGGGGAGTAGTCTCAATATGATATCAACAGTAATTATAATCAAAAGCCTCGATTTTTAGCATATCTTATGTATATACTACATATAATTTATTTAAATACGCGTTGCTGTTAAGCTTGGTTAATCTACCTGTTTTTCACAAGCTACTTTCTTATATGGTTTTTACTAGGGATGTAACGATACGCCGTTTGCCGATCCGATACCGATACCGATACTTAAAAATAAATATCGCCGATACCGATTCCGACACCGATACGAATATTGAAATTGACTTAAAGTTTAGATTAACAAAACTCAAGTGCAATTTTTTTATTATACAAAATTACAGTGTAAGAGACTATTAATATTTAAAATTGATATTAACCCAGTATAAAAAATTGCGAGTATTTTTTAAGGACCTACATTTTCTTTGCTTCCAAAAAATCTATATTAAAAATATGCAGATAACACAGTGCAATAGTCCAAAAAACAAACGGACTTGACAGTATAGATTCGATTGTACTACCACGGGGTAGTAAAACCCTATACTTAGCTTGGCGAATTTGGTGACCAATTTCGTTTTATGCACCTCCAAAGTTTTGGAAAATCAGCGGGCCCTCAAAAAAAGGTGTCATCAACTTTTGGCCAACAGAAAATTCAAACTCGATGATACGGCTTAACTATATATGGCAATAATGTAGCTAAGAGTTCGCTAAACAGATTTTATTACCATTTTATGCCAAACAAATTTTTTTTGTGCACCTTTTTTGAAAAATTAAGGGAAAATTTTTTTTTTCACTTTTTCCAGAATAACTTACAGGGACTCGTAATTTTTTATTAACAATATTTGGCAAAGTTATAGCTACGGTAAAGCTGAACAACTTTTGTTAACATGTCAATACAATCTGAATGTATCTGGGCACCCTAAACCGCCCAGAAAAACTAATTTCTACCTTAAAAGTTTTCGTTTTTTACGAGTTAGGCTATATTTTTATTGCATTGTTTTGGTTTCCTTGTTATTGTTCCACTTCTTATGTTGCTGATTTTAGTATTTACTATTTTTTATTGTTTGTTGTTGTTTTGCCAAATAATGGTAATGAAAAATTTGGAGTCCCTACAAGTTATACTGAAAAAAGTGAATAAAATAATTTTTTTTCAAAAAAAAGTACAGGAACATATTATTTTTCTGGGCACAAAATCTTAGTGAAACACAACAAAGAAGTATGCACTTGAATATACTGTTTGCAACAAAAAAAATTTTTTTGCATAAAAAATAGTGAAAAACTGAAATTTTTAAGGTAAAAAGTGGTCTGTGTGAGCTATTAGAGTGCCTAGATACGTGCAGATTGTATTGATGTTCACAAAAGTTGTTCAGCTCTACCGTAACTATAAGTTTGCCAAATATTGTTAGTTAAAAATTACAAGTCCCTGTAAATTATTCTGAAAAAAGTGAAAAAACATTTTTTCCTTAATTTTGTGAACAAAAAGTTAACGAAAATTTTTTTTGCCATGAAATGTTAAAAAAAATATGTTAAACAGACTCTTAGCTACATTATTGCCATATACAATTAAGCGGTATTATAAAGTTTGAATTAGCTGTTGGCCAAATACTGATGACACCGTTTTTTGAGGCCCCACTGATTTTTAGAAAATTTGGAGGTCCATAAAAAAAATTGGTCACCAAACTCGCCAAACTGAGTAAAGGGTTTTACTACGCCATTGTAGGAAAATCGAACCTGTACTGTCCAGTTCTTGTGTTTTTCCAAAAGTCTTTATTTATCGCATAGTGTAATTAGTAGAAAAGCAAGAAAAAAATTTAAATTCCTTTATAATTTAAAAAAATTCTCGCCATACTCGCATTAAAAAAAATTGTGAAAATGGGTAATTTTTTATCCTTTTTTCTTGAGGAAAAATCATTATAGAACACCGAAAAAGAAATTTGTCCGAGCAACGCTTCCAATTCGGTGATTGGTAATCGAAAAACAGAACTTCTTGCAATGGCAAGGATATGTAACACTAATTAAAAATGATCCAAATTTGCAATACTTCCGGATCGCGAATTCTACATTTTCATGACTACTTTGGAGTGTCTTTTTTTTTGCTGGAATAAGATTTAAAAAACAACGAATTGAATTTGAATTCATGGTAAAATTAACAAAAAATAAATAATTTTTTTACAAAATAATAGTATAAAATATTATTAATTTTTGAAATTGATATTGATAAGATTTAAAAAATAAGGAAATGAGTTTAGTTCATGGTAAAATTAACAAAAAATAAATAATTTGTCAGAAAAAAACTCTGAAAAAATGTTTAAAAGTATCGTCGTATCGACAGTAAAATATCGCCGATACCGATGTATCGGAAAATCTGAAATATCGCCGATATATCGGTATCGGTATTCGTTACATCCCTAGTTTTTACAGACAAATAAAAACGTTTCACCAAATTAATAATTATAATTGTTTAATTATTGATTTTTTACAAATATAAGAAAAATTAATTTTGCACAGAAAATACATATTTTTCGTTGCTATTCCGCCAGCTTTTTACCTATGTTTGTATCTTGGCTTCAAATTACCCCATACCAAATTTGAAAACTCATACTATCATAGTTTTTCAGATAGCACGTAATTACTATGTATGAGGAGTATCCCTGCCCTCGCACATACCCTGTCTCGTTTTTACTCATCTTCGTATCTTGTCTTCAAACTACCTCATACAAAATTTGAAGACTCTAACCATAATAGCTTTCTGGATAGCACGCAATTAATAACTACTTTGGATGGGAAGTACCCCTTCCATCGCACCTACCCCGGCCAAACTTTTATATATCTTTGCATCTGGCCTTTTAATTAAGTCATAATAAATTTGAAGCCTCTTGCTATCATAGCTTTCCAGATATCACGTAATTACGAATTACTTTGTATGGGGAGTACACCTTCTCTCGTAGCTACCCTGCCAGCTTTTTACCTACGTTTATATCTTGTCTTCAAATTACCCCATACCTTATATCATGGTGGTATAGGAGGAGGGGAGACTTACATCGCCCACATAAAGCAATTTGTAATTAGCCTAGCCTCCCTCCCTCACCCGATGTGCTTTGCTAACACATTGTTGTGAAGATAAAGGAAAATTAAAACGTCCTCTCTCCAATTCCACCAGGTAATTGTTTACAATCGAAATTTATTCTCACTGTAACCAAAATCAAATTAATATTTTCGCCATTTAAGTTTTTTTCATTAGTTATTTTGAGTACACGAAGAAGGAATTGCGTTTTTTTTTCAATGTACATTTTTTTAATTTATTTCGTTGGGATGGGTGTGGCGAAGCTCACCGGGTCTTCTAGTTTACAATTAAAATGGCTCTATTTTGAAAAGCTCTGTTTAATTCAATGACGAAAATTTAAAAAAAATTTTTGTAGCATAGGCATAAATATGAGGTAAGTTAACGCAATTTTTCGTGCAAAAACGGGGTAAATCAACTATAAATTTTTTTTGCGATTTTTAAACACAAATTTTCCAAAACATTAAAAATTTTGCTATAAACCCAAGAAAACTTAATTTTTGCAAATCGGACAAAATTTGATTTTCCCATTAGCAAAACAGTAATGTGTAAAATTTTAATTTTTCTTGTCGAATATCTCCTAAACTGTAAGCGAAACCCCTCTTGGATAGGCAAATCTACTTGCAAAATGTCTTGTTCATCAGATCAAAAACATTAGCTTGGCACATGTTTGAATTTTTCATAAGCCCGAGGTGACCCACCTTGGTATGGCTCCACCCCGTTTTAAGATATAAATTCCAAGCTCCAAAGTTAAGCTCAGCAACACCTTCTGAAATGCCATATGCAATTTTTCAAGAATCGGGCGGGTGGCTCTTTTAGAAACTGCAGATTTATCAAAATTTTTTCCACAATCCCTCCTCACTCTGCACTGGTATTTGTTGTGGTAAACTTCAGATAAATATGTAATTCTCGTATTCAAATTCATTAGAAAGTTTATGTACATATATATAAAAATTTCGATCACATTCAATTGAGCCACCTAACAAGTAGTCATAAGCAGAGATACACATTGATACACATTGACGATGGGAGTGTAGCAATTTCCAAAAACAAAGTTGTTCTGTTGTGCAGTGTACATAGAAAATTAAATTGGTGTTGCTGTTTGATTTATTTGGCCAAATATATATGTATGTAATTTGGTGTTGATTTTTGACTTGTTTCTTGGAATCTTGATAATTTATAATTCTTCCTGAATATAACATTACGGACCATAGCCTATATAATCACTTTAGATTCTAAATTTAAAATATCAAAAAAACCCGAAAAGATGATTTTCAAATACCTGTCGATTGACACCCATTTTGATATAGTTCGCCGACTTTTTATTTTTTTCGTATAAACAAAATGGCGTCTGTTGGCCGCCATATTGAATTTTTACTACTGTCATATCTTTAGTGACACTCCCCGGATTAAGACGAATCGATTGACGTAAGAATCGTCAAAATCGGTCTACGCGTTCGGCTTATATAGTGCCGCAAAGGAACACACATACATACATAGGCTGATAAACACAATACCCTTCTTTGCGTCGCGCAGTCGGGTAAAAACACTTATTTACCTGTAAGAATAACTGCATCCAAATGAGCAATATAGCTTTTAGCCAGACGTAGTATCTCAATTTTAGACAGTTTGCGATCGTATGGCTCGGTGGGTATTAAAGTGCGTAAAGTGTTGAAAGCTGAGTTGACACTGGAGAAACTATTGAATTTATTATTTATGCAAAAAAAAATAAAAATTAAAATAACTCGCACTACATACCTCTGAGTGCGGCAACGTTCTCGAGCATTAACAACATGTCTTGGTTTCGTGGTGCTATTCGATGAATCGGACTCTGAAGGACTAATACGACTATTCGTACATATTTCTATTTGAGCGTAATTTGTATAGAGTTCCATTGTGGATTTTGTAAATTGTAAATGTTTTTTTAGTTAATTAAAATAAATTGTTAATTAAAATTATTGTATAATACTCGTATGTAATTTGTGTGATCTCTTTGTTTTTCTAACTGCGAGTATTTAAGAATTTCAATTTGATCTTTTTTGCCTTATAACTAGTTAGTTGGCTTTCTCCCACAAGACTGAAACAATTACAATGTTTGCAGCTACACTTATATTGTACATTCGATCTTTTTAAAAAATATACAGAATTTGTGTTATTTATTTAAAATATTTATTTCGTTAAGAGTGGAAAAAGTGAGGATTGGGTTGAGATGGGATGGGATGGATGATGATGGGTCATATAAGATATTCTGTTGTGCGGTTGGGCTACTGTTTTATTTTTTACTCAAATGTATTAAATGTTTTTATTATTTGTTGTTGTTGTGGCTGTTGTTGTTGTTTGTGGCATCCACACTCTATTGGAATACTTAAATAAATACTGTAAAATGAATTAAGTCATTAATGACGACAAATTGTCCATAAACACTTGAGATGTGTATGAGCAATGAGATTTTTTTTTATGAAATGATTCTATACACTCGCAACAAAAATGTGAATATAAAGGAAATATTGTTTAGCGTTCATTTGCTCTAATGGAAGAGTTTGTTGTTCTTAGTCAATGGAGGGTTTCCTTTAGGCTGCAGTGAAAGATGCAGTTTTTTGTGTGGTCACTTTGTTGACTTTATGGCTAGTGCGATTTTGAGTGTTACCCAAGTCAAAGAAAGATGAGACATAGTACGTACGTACGTATTATGAAATATATTATAATACTAAGTTTAAGTGAAAAGGAGCTCCCAAAGAAGTGTGTCCCGAAATTGGTATCAATCCCGATCATTTCGAATGATTTTTACATGGGATTTGCCATTACAAGAAGCTCTCTTTTTTTATGATTCCTATTCATTGGATTTGAAGTCCCATTCACAATGTTGGGAAGAAACGATGTTTTGTTCTAGTCACAGCTCTTACGTCTCTACCAAACAGAATGTTATACACACTGTATATGTAGAAAACGTATATGTAGTCGAATGTGCTGATCGTTTCTGTCTTATAGCTTTTCAATGTGACAGAAACGATCAGCACATTCGACTACATCTACGTTTTCTACATTTACGGTCGGCTAAATCAGCCTTTATAAATGAATCGCATTTTTATATCAAAAACATGCGTCGTACACCTCGAAATATAAAATGGTTTTGCAAGGCAATGTATTCTTCTTTTTTGCCGAACGTAGTGGTCGCTTTTTAAAATTTTTCATTAACAGTCGGATACAGCCGCGGATCCAGCTTGCGCTATTGGGGGAAACTTATAACTGAAACATACTATTTTGCAAAATTTTTCTGCTAGAATCAGTCGTTAGAGCCTTGTTAATTTTTAGTGGTTTTCATTTAACATGAATAAAACTATTAAGTTTTTCTAAACTTATAAAATTTCTCTTTTATTTTAATTTGTTCGCTGGGTATAGACAACGATTTAATTAATTAAAATTGCTGATGTTCTCTTAGATTAATAAATTAAAATACATTTTTTTGTTCGCTTTCAAATGAAACAAAATTATGGGTAATTTTTATTTCCAGTTGTTGTTTTGAAAAATTGTGATGAATTAGCTGCAAGTAATTTAAAAAATTTTCGGCACGGTCTGGATTTTTTCCTCTCCGATTTTAATGAAATTCGACCTACATATATATTTTACTTTTGTTTGCGCATCACGGATTAAAAAGTTACAGTCAGAGGTCATCACAATAAGTCAAAGAAAATTTTGGCTGTACGGAAAGTTGAACTGACGTCATGATGTTTCGTTTGTTTTAAAGTCCAAAAATGCATATTGTTGTTGGCTTTGATGGTCTATAACATCTGAAGGAATAAAGAAAACCCTAGATATGTACATTAGAGTGGTCATAAAAAATAAAATTTGGATTTCTTCGAGTCTCACAACCCAAATCGATGGGTATTTATAAAAAAACTACCCTTAAAAACTTTCAGGTCAATCAGTTAAGATTAAGGCGAGTCCGCAGGAGCAAATGCTCCTTTTCTGTCAATTACATATGTCTCATAACTTAATAAATATAGTACTTAAAAAAAAATTCTTCAAAAAATTTGTTGTCTGTGAAGTTTCTAACAGATTTTGCCTTATAGACTTCTATCTAAATTCCATGTCTAACAAAATAAACAGCAATATCGAAAAAAGCCCATAACAATTATAATTTCAAAATGATTACACTAATTTAAAAATTTCGATAAGCTTATTCGTTCCCTAAAACTCATTACTCTCAAGATAGCGGCCGTTCCCGACCTCTCTCGACCACGAAAACTCAAACTTAAGCTCACGAGCACATGTGTAACTGAACACGTGAAAAATTGCCGCCTATATGAAATGCAAATTGAAATGATAATTTTACTGTACTATAAATAATAAACAAAAATATTAAAACCATTTTAGTACAATTAGGGTCGTAAAAGTACAACTTTGTACTTAAGCAAGTACCAACTTTGGAAATGTAATTTGTCATCCCTGCTGTATGTAAGCATACTTATGTATGTATGAGTATCTTAACACAAAAATATTATTCAGTCCACTTAAGTGATAGAATTTCTCAAACCACTTGACACTCGCACAAAACGGAAATACATATTTTGACACATGTCTATAAAAAGCCTTTAATTACTCACCAAAATCCACAAACAAAAAAACTCTGTATATATATTTTTTTTAATTTTATGTTTTTATTTATTTTTAACTAATTTTCATTTATTTTTATTTACAACACTTAAATATACAAAAGACAATAAGAGTTATTACAAAAAATAGGAGAAAAATTTCATAAAAGAGAATAGATTATACACAGCGAAAAAATGTGATTATATTTAAACTTAAATTTTAATAAAAAAAATGTAAAAAAATATGAAAATTCCATACCAAAGTTGTAAAAACAGTTATTAAAAACGGAAACTAATTATTAACTTTGTATATACTTTAGACAATTTAAGGATACATTTTATAAAACTTAAAAGCTAATGAAATAAAAAATAAATGACTTGCACTTTTAGAAATAAACAATGCCAAACATAATATTAAAAATTAACTTAAGATTTTTTTTTGCTTTCTTTTTGATGGGTAATTATTTCTGAATTGAGCAGTAAAAAAAATTAGTTTTTATAGAAAGTTTAACAACAACTTCAGAACTTAAGCAGATTTCTTTTTTAAACAATAATGTTTTACAGTGTAAAATGTTGTGATATTTAACTGCTACTGAGTACTACTTAATGAGAGCAACTACAAAATTCTACTTTTTGATTTATTTAAATGATGGGTTTTCGTTTACAAACTGTTAACAAATTAATAGTAATAGTTTATAAAACTCCACAGTCATGAACATAAACATGTTTTTAATAATTCATAAGGAAACTTTTACAAGATAGGAAATATTATAATAACAAACAATACTACAAAAATTATAATAAAAAAAAACAGCATTTTATATTTACAAGCAGCATACTACAAAATAAAGGCTACGATCGATACGGTTTTTGTTTTATCTCTATCTACTATTGTTAGTAATAATTTTGTTTCTTCTCTTTTTTTAACAAAACATAAATTTGTTTTTAAAGAAGTAATTTAAATTTTTGTTTGTAGTTTGTTTTAATTTTAATAAATAAGATTTAAGAAAAAAAAGAAATGATGAATAGGTAGTGAGTGATAAAGTTTTGTGTCAGTTTGTTCTTTAAACAAATTTGCCAATTGGGTTTTTCTTTTTACACAAATAAATTATACTAATTATGTTTAAAGGAAGAAATTTCGTTGTTTTGTATTGGAAAAAAGTGGAAATTTGACTAATTTCGAAATGAACATCTGTTGACAGTAAGTAAGTTGTGAGTAAGAACTAAGCATGTTGCTTAAATGAGCGCAGTAATAAGTTTGGCCTTGAAGTTAACGAATTTCTCACTTGTGGCAGCCACGCGCTATAGAAGAAATAAATAGAAAAAATACAAATATGATCATATAGTATTTCATTTTTATAAATTAAACGCATTTTTAATAAACTTACCAAAATTAGATCTTGTACCAAGTTGGCTAAACCTCTGTTGGCTAAAACGACTAATCTGGTTACAGGACCGGGAATACCTTCCGTATAACCATCACTAGCACGATTGCTATCATTATCGGAATCACTGTCTGAGGAACTGCTTACACTATTGGCTGATTCATCGCCAGCTTGTGTTTGTACACTACCAGAGAAGAGCTTTAAAATTTAAAAGATAAAAGAATAATAAAGGACAAGGATTGGGAGTAGAAATTTAATAAGATTATGTGTATTAATATAGCTAATAGAAATCTAACCTAATAAAAGCAGCAAGATATTCCTGCCTGTTCTGTAAATCGAGTCGACTTATAATTATTGGATATAAAAATATTAAATCCACTATCCAGCAAAAAAATTGCATGCTTTTTGAAGAACTATGGCAAAATTTTAAAATAAAACGCTAAATAATACGCTTTAAAATAAAAAACTTATTTCAGAGCAGTGAACGTTCAAGCTAAGTGAATTTTTTTTTTAAAGCGAAGTAACACACAGGCAATTAATGCCTACCAGTTAATTAATTAATGTGTTACCTTCTTTGGGAAAGGGATAGTGTAGAGAGAATAGGTGGTGAAGTGGGAGAGAGATAGAAAGCTTAATTTATTTACAACCCTGCTATTGCGCGTTTTTTTTTGTAGAGCAGTGTTGCAAGCCCCACTGGTGTCAAGTAGAGGCATTGAGTTGTGTAAGCTGTGTAGCCATTTTATAAATAGAGTTACGAAATAATAAGAGTTCAAAATGACTTTAGCGCCGCCAATCCACATCGAACCATTTTTTAACCGACTTCAAAAAAGATGGAGGTTATCAATTCGTGTGTATGTTTTTTTTTTACTTTTTTATGTTTGTACACGCATAACTTTGTCATGTTTTATCCGATTTTCAAAATTCTTTTTTAGTTTGAAAGGGCTTGCTTGTAGATTGGTCCCATACATTTACGAAAATCAGGGGGAAAATTCTCCCCCCCCCCCCCAAAAAATATTGATTATCGTATAACTCCTCCATTTATGCACCGATTTTCAGAATTCTTTTATTGTTTGAAAGGCCTTGCTTGCAGGTTGGGCCCACAAACTTTTTAAAAAAATCGGGGGAAATTCTACCCCCCCAAATATTTATTATCGCACAACTCCTCCATTTATGGACCGATTTTCAAAATTCTTTTTTTGTTCGAAAGGCTTTGCCTGCAGTTTGGTTTCGAATATCGGACGGGCCATCACCCCACACAAATAGTTCATTTTTAATTTAATCTTTCGATCAAATTATTTTTATTTAAGAAAGAAATTCTAAAGCCTGTAAATATTGAACATTCAAAGAAAAATTTGGATGTACGGAAGGTTGAGCTGACAGCTGCTTCAAGACTACCAAGTCTACTCATCAGAGCACTTTACCTACACTACCAGTGACAGTAGCAATAACACTGTAGCGAAAGTCCTACTAATTTTAGTAAGCTCAATTAACAGACTGTCGCCATCTCGCGGTGAGTCGCACCTATTATGAACTTTTTTCTAAATGTTCGGGACTTCACTAACTGTCTTTTCTTGGCATGTTCAACTATTTTAAGCTTTTTTCATTTCGGTCTTACCAGCGTGGAATATCATCGATATTCTCAATGCTGGGATTTTTTGAATGTTTACTTTTCCCAAGTTCTTGGAACAGTACACATTCATGTTTTAGCTAAGTACCTTTATAGTTTTAATAATTGAGTTACGAATGTTTAGTCGAACTGTATGGTTTTTATCCAAAGTTATTTAATTAGTTCGGCTTAAGTTCATTTTTAATTTAATCTTTCGATCAAATTATTTTTTATTTAACAAAGAAATTCTAAAGCATGTAAATATTGAACATTCAAAGAAAAATTTGGATGTACGGAAGGTTGAACTATTATTTTTTTTATTATTTTTTTTTGTAAAAAAGTTTGGCCAATAAAAGTAAAGCGTGCCCCTTTATTTTATTTGTCCCCCTAGATACAAACTCCCCATTTGCAAATTTTTCTGGTTACTTCTTCAACAAGACCTAACTGCATACTAAATTTAAGATCTCGGTAATCTTTTAAAGTAAAACTTTCAAGCTTCATCTATGATGTTACCTATATCGAGTATCCTTAGGTTTCAAGTTTAATTATTTTATGACTAAGTGAAGCAAAGTTAGGAATGTTTTCGTCTAATATACATACTGAGTGCATGGCCTGAGTCTGGCATGACGCACTACCTTGCGCCTCAACCAAAAAGAAAACGATGTAACCACTATCACTTGTGCTATTTGAGAAACTTTTTCCTTCTCCTCTAAAATTTATAAGTTCTAGTTACATGGCTTTACGCTTTATATGAAGATATATCAAAAATTAAGAAAATGAACTCGAGAATAAATCCTTTGATTTAATTAACTAAACAATTTTGTTCAAGTCGTACTAACATAAATTTTTAGTCCGATCAATACTTTTGGAAGTTTTAATACGTTGTGTCCTTAAATAAAGATTTTTTTCGCCTTCCAGTGGGGAATTATGGAGAAAAGTGGAAATAGTTAATATATTTAGTTAAAAATGAACCACCTTGCACCTTTTGAGGACTAGTTACGTGCCTAGTTTCACTTAATCTCGAACAAAAAGAAAAGTATCTTAAAATAATATTTACTTACTCTGACAATATCGAATAAAAAGTTACCGGAACCTCCTGCACCGCCAGCACCTCCAGAGCCACCGGCACTTGAACTACTGCTAGCACTGCCAGCTACACCGCCACCGCCAAATTGCAAGAACCTTTTGAAAATATTGCTAAATAAGAAAATGTGTTGGAATAGAAAAATACCATAGTGTTGTTTTACCCAAAATTTTGAAAAGTGTATGTATTAGAGTGTACAAATAATCGGGATTCTATTTTAATCGCTTAATCGTGCGATTAATTAATCGGCTAACCGTTTAATTAAAATTTGCAATAAATTAATTGGCTTGGAGAAGTCAAATTTTAAAAACATCCAATGAAAAAACTAATAATTTCTAAACTAACTCAAACAATTGAAGAGTTCCTAGTCCATATATTGTTATCTTAATATGTAAATATATCGATAGATGAACGAACCAATAATCCACGAAATTGGCAAAACATTCGATTAAACAAAAAATAAATTAGGGCATTTCTATATTAAGGTAACGATATATAAAATAGTAACGTTCCTGATTGATATAGCATCGCCCAGCTCAAATGAATTGAAAGTTAGTACGTAGGCTTCTCTCCCGATGTTTAGGTTTACTACGAAGAGATTTTTAGAAATTCGAATGCGAAGGGGATAAAAAGGAATAAAAACGGTTAAATTCGGTGACCTTATATCTCCTGATCTAACCAAGACTGACACAAAATTAAAAGTACATTATAATTTAATAAAAACAATAAGCCGACAGGAGTTTGGTACTTTTCTGATGTTCGTGTATTTAGGGTAAAAACCATAATTTCGGTACTTTTTTGATACCACGTTTATCTTCTAAAGTAATAAGCTTAGAAATATATTTTAAAATGTATTGCTCTCTCCTAAGAAAACCATCAAATTCGTTTTGGTACTTTTTAGGAGTTCCAATATATAAAGGGTAAAAATTGTGCCCCTTTTTGGTAATTTTTTGATGCAACTTTATTTTATATACGTTAACATAGTGAATGAATATATTTTAATAGAAAAATATTTTAGAAGGGGGAAGCAAATGACGATAAAGGGTATATGCAGAAAAGGCACTTAATCCAAAACTATTGGAGCAATTTATATAAAATTTGAAACACATTTTCCTTAAGTCACATAAAACTTAAGTTATTTAGAATGTGGTCATGTATGGTCATACAGGGGGAGCATTCGGGTAAACTTTGGTACTTATACAGTTTCTAAACTAACAAAAAAATATTATATCATACGTTCTTAAAATAAGCATTCGGCAAAGTAATTACATATTTAAAATACTTTCTGTGTTTTAGAGTTATTTTTATCATTTTAGTATTTTTAATTTAAGAAAAAAGAGGCGTCTTTGTACCAGGACTTTTTTTGAAAAGGTTAAGTGGTACTTTTTGAAAATTCATGTTCAGGAAACGTACTTTCTTGCGACATTTTTTTGGAAAGGATACTTTTACGACTATATTCATTGTTGGAAAATGTACTTTTTGCAAATGGCATTTTTCGAAAAAAGTATTTTTGAACAAGATGCTTTTGAAAAAGATAACTTTTGCAATGCTCATTTTTAAAAAAGATACTTTTTAAAATAGGTATATTTTGAAATGGATACTTTTTTGGAACAAGTAATTTTTAAGAGTGGTACCTTTTGAAAATAACTTTTTTGGAAAGGTACTTTTTTTAAAAATCTACTTTTTAGAAAAGGTATTTTTGAACATGGTACTTTTTGAAAAACGACCTTTTTGTAAAATATATTTCTTTGAAAATGTGCTTTTTGACAAAAGTACGATTTGGCACCGGTACTTTTTGTGAAATTTACTTTTTGCTAAAGGTTCTTATTAAAACGGTACTTTTGGGAAAAAGTAATGTTAAATGTATTTCTAGGTTTTTAAAAATTCCAAATAGTATGTCAAAGAATAGAACATTCTTTTTGATTTTCTCATATGCCTTATGTATAGCAGGCTGATATCATGCCAAATTAATAGGGAATTTTCTTGACACCCTCAGATTTTGATGAAATTTGGTTTTGTTATTATACTAACGTTAGTTATAGCTGAAGAACTGACAAATACAAATTTTTAGCTCAACTAAGGCGCTGCACTCTTGCAGCTTCAAAATTCAATATCTTCGGTTCTATTATATCTACAAAGCCCAATATTTAACTAGTGCCGAAGGATTCGTGGAACCCGAGAGTTGTATGCTTTCATGGCTCTTTCACTTTTACCCACAATTTTGAAGGTTCAGTCTTTTTTTCTGGATCTCAAGACAGTGCAAAAATTTAGATTTTTGGAGAAATGGTAGAATCGAAAGATTATATTTTGAAGCTGGATGATGTTCGAGGTACAACTTAGTTATTAAACTGCGAGGAACAACTGTCGATTTTATTCATAATTAAGTGAGGGAACTTAATTGATAAACATCACAATTTCCATACAAAATAAAACTTTTAATTTTTGTGTCTGTATGTATGTGTATGACTTTTTGAAATCGGATAACATTTAAAAAAGTTACAAGCCTCAGAAGTTTGTTTGGTCTGAGGTGGTCAATTTTGGCCCACTTTAGCTCCTCTCGGCCTTAAGCTAGAAGGCTTCTGAGACACGGCTTATACGACTCCTTATCTAAAGGTATTTCAAGTTTCTGATAAATTCAATATGCAGTTTAGAAGAAGATTTATTAACATTTATTTTAAGAAAGTCCCCACTGTGCATATGTACAAACACTAAAAAAATATAATTACAATTAATGGCCGTTTTCACAATGCACGATTAAGAGTTAACATGGACTTTAACGGAAACTTCGCGATACAAAACTTGCCGTTAAAGTCCACGTTAACTCTTAGTCATACATTGTGAAAAGGGGCGTAAGTGGATTAATTTGTTAATCGACTAACCGACTTAGGCAGAGTTTTTGAGATCTCAGCTAAGTTTAGGTTTAGTTAATCTGAAAACAGATTTGTGCCGCCATAACAAAATTTTTACGGAACAGCTTAGTTTTGCTTAAAATATTGATCTTTAATGAAACAATAAAAAAAAATACATTTCGCCTGAAAAATCACGAGTTTCAGATTACGTTAAACTAAGTTTAATCTTAATACATATCTCAAAAAACCAGCCTTAATCATTCCTCCAAATGTTATATTTTAAATTAATCGAACGGTTAACCAAAGAAAAATTAATCATTTAACCGGTTGAGTACCCCAGTACGTATGAAAGTATGTATGTAGATAGTTTAAGAGCCAATTGCGTTTGTAAATGTGTGCACAAATACATAATATGCTTAAAATAGTTGAACCTAAAAATATGTAAATACCTTTTGTTTCGATCATCCAAATCGGTAGTATCTTCATTTGAGTCCAAAGACAGTTCATCAATAGCCGGTGACTTGGAATCGCTCAATTGCAATTCATTGCTTATCGATTTTGGTTTATCACTGTTGGTCAACTCATTGTTGAAACTCAATTGTATGGTCTCTTCAATCTTGGGCGTGGGTATTGGAAGTTGAGCTGGCTGCTGAAGAGCTGCTACAGCTTGTGCGGCGGCTTCGGCTTCTTTGACTTGTCTGGCAACGCGTATAGTTTCTTCCAATTGTTTGTTAATAGCCGATAAATCAAATTGTGTATCAGTCGCACCATTCTTTTGAATACGAATCAAAACCGACATCATCGTGCATAGAATTTTGAAATACGATTCATTTTGAATTTGTTGTTTTCGATTAATTATTTCGCGCATTAATTATTTCATTTGTACCCGTAGTATCAATATCGTGTTTTTTTGCCAAATTTAATTGGGAAATCCAAGGTTGCCATATTAAAGTTTTAGTTTACATATATTTTGAGTATGCGTTTTGGTGAACGTTTGGTTATTTGTAGTTGTTTTTGTTATTACAACGTGCAAAAGTTTTAGTAAAAAAGGGACATAAAAACACAGGAAGGAAAATAGAAAGGATAGTTTTTTAGAGAAAGATATATGGGAATGCATAAGTAGGGAGCGGTTATGAAAATGAGAGTTAAGTGTGGATATAGAGAAAGAGAATGCGAGCAGGATATTGTGCAAATAAGTATATCAAGTGTAAATGATATTGTGGTGATACGGTGTTCATGTGTGTACATTACAATATGCATACAAAATGTTTAATATAAAAATGTGGCAAGTTTGTTTTCATTTATAGTTTTCAATAAAAGTTTTATAAAATGAACATTTTATAAAAATAGTTATTATATTATATACGTTAATCCCAACATTTTAATTACATTATTAAAATGAATGCACGTGCATAATGATGTATTTTGTATACATTTTCAAACAATTGATTAATTTGGTTTTATTTTTTTTTTGCATTTGTGGTTGATGGAATTTCGTTTTTGAATAAAACGATTTTGGTTATTTCACAAGTTGAATTTAAAAATTTTTTTTATTGGTATGTAGTATGCGCATGAAAAAGAAAAAAAGAGAAAAGAGAAAACAAAAAGCATGAGAAATCATGATCATTCGAATGGTTAATTTTCTAATAAGGTTTTTTTCCTTAAGTAAATATAATAAAAGCCAATTTTGTTTAAAAAAAGAAATTATAACTAAACATAAATTTAGCAATTTACAATAGCAAGGACTAAAAAAAGAAAATATCCTGAAAAAAGATAACTAAACTTATACTAAGGTAAAACAGTTGAAAAAAAGCGTAGATCACTTAACAAGTGACGAGAGAGTTAGTTATAGAGGAAACCGAAGATTTTACATCCGTTTAAAGGAAAGACAGTTTTGTACACTTTGTTTTTTATAATATTTTATAATCAATTTCTGTAGTTGTTTTTGTGTAAAATAGTTTTTGTTGTTGTTTGTTTGTTTACTGCCAATTATTTTCAGAGTGTGTGGTCTATAAATTTCTGTTCAAAAAATTTCAATAGAAAAGAGAATATTTTTATTAAAAACCAAATTATTTGTTAACCAAAAATAAGCGGAATTTAGAGATTAAAATTTTTAAATAATGCTGTCATATAAATTATAGCACTGGTCTGCAAAAACAAAGTTTTTTTTAGGTCCTTTGTCAATATATTTTACTCTAACTAAGAAAATCGTCAAAATATGCATAACAAAATTAACTTCAAACTTTATAGTATAATTTTTTGATTTGATTAACGCTTTTGGGATTACTCACAAATTACTATCGATTTTCATGCAAAATTGAATGCTCATAACAAATTTAAAACTGCAAAACCTTTTTATGTGCTTTTAAAAAGATAAAATTTATAAATTATAACTAGTTTATAAATTAATGAATTAATATATTAATAAAACTTTTTAGAAAGGAAAAAATAAAATTTTGCATGAAAAAGCACTATTTTCAATACACTTGTGAATAACTCCGAAAGCGTTGATCAAATAAAAAAAAAATAACACAAAAAGGTTTGAAGGTAATTTTGTCATGCATATTTTGTCGTTTGGTGCATTAAAATCGGGCACACCGTTCTCGAGTTAGAGTGAAATATACTGATGCACATAGTGGGAATAATAGTCATGCACATTAAAAAAATCTGTACGTGATAGAAAAAAACTGAAAACAGATTTTAATTTAGCGCCTTAAACTCTTTATATTCCACATATTTTTATTTAAATAACTTTTTCTTTGACGACCAGTGTAATCAGCACAATATATAGTAGTAGGCTAGAGCTCATTTTAAAATTCTCATTTTTATTCCGCTTAAATTTTGATTAAAAAAAGTTGTTGTAGCAATGAATGTCTCACATTTTGAGGACTCTGTAGTTGTAGTAGTTGCTGCTGTTGTTGTTGTTGTTGTTGTTGAAGTTTTATCATCACTATCAACTTCGTTGTCATCATCTTCTGGCTCAAAAGTTGGCAATTCTATAGAAACTCTAGTACCACTGCTATTCGAAGATAAAGAAGAACTATTGCTGCTACTACTGCTACTGGTGCTACTATCATCATTATCATCATCATCGAAATCGGCATCAAAAGAAGCTCTTGCTCTATTGGCAGTATTACCTTGTACGGCGGTACGTAATATAGTGGGACCCAAAGTGCGCAAAACTTTTGCAATAATCATATTAGCTTGATCATCGATTTGCTACAACAACAATTGTGTGAAGAAAATTTTAATGACGATGTTTGGGGTGTGTTTATTTTTTCATTTATTTCATGGTGGAGATGATTAAAAAAAATTTCATGTTGCGTTTGTAAACAAATTTTATTTGCTTACATTTAACGGAATAAATGGGGAAAGTAAAAATTAGTTTGATTTAGTTATTCGCTGATCTTACCATAGTACATACATATTTTGAGTCCTAATGCTTAAAAATATACACTTCTTATATAAGAAGTCCAAGTTTGTCAAATTCAGTGATGAAAATAGTTGGTAAGACTGGCTATACACGACAACAATATTATGGTTGTAGCAAACAAATGGGCCAATTGCAAAGTAAATGCTATTTTTTTATCCAAACTGTTTAAACTCTGGGGTATAATCGTCGTTTTCGATATCGAGCTGATTCGAATGAGTTTTCTTAGTTTGAGATTGTGATATTCGATATCGAACAATGTGTTTATATTGTTCGGTAGCGTATGCCATAATCTCAAACTAAGAAAACTCGATCGAATCAGAGTAGAAAGAGCAAAAAAACATCAAACAAATAGAAGAGTAAATAGAGAGTAATCATTGAAGAATATGTCACAAGAAACGCATTTCTTAGAACTCAAAATTTTTTTTTTCCATAATGATGGAGAACATTATTTAATTGCTACCGCAGACTCGTTCCATATAAAAACACTTGTTCCGCTTGTCATAAACATCATGAAAAAAATCTTTAAAACAAAGTAAATTGGAAACATCTAATAGCTGTTTTTAAAATATTGAAATTTGTTCTCCGAATTTGTTCTGTTTTTATTCCAAAAATATTCTAAGCACGGACTAGGATTTTTTAAAAGAAATTTGTCCCCGCATTGTCCTGACCGTCATACTTTTTGCATTTTCTTAAAATTTGATACACTGAAAGAATTTCACTTCACAAATTCAATGAAATAATTTCGTTAGATTTTTTTCACATTTTTTTCTAATGAAATATTTCACGAATATTGTGAAAAAGTTTCATTGGAATTGCTTCATTAACTTTCATAGTTTTGTTAGAAAAATTTCATTCGATTTATGACAACAACATTTTGTCATTTTATGGAAACCCCTTTAAGTTTGGACAAAATATTTTAATTGATACTTAAAATTCTTGAAATATATACTATAAAAATAAATTAAAAAAAAATTAAAAATTGTATGCCCTTGAATGTCATAATTTCAATGAAATGTATTTCATTGTTTTGATGAAAAGTTTCATTGACTTTATGAAATAAATAAATCATATATTTTCTTTTTTTAAAAGCATACCCTTATGACTTTCAACAGTCGGCAACCAAAAGCAAACAGCAAAAATTGTTTTTTTATGCTATTTGTTGTTGTACATTTTCTTATTATTATACACATTATGTTGACAGTGCTGTTGGCTGAAATAGTTATGGCATTCATTGCCTATAAAGAAAATGATGACAATCAAGAGTCTGGATACGGTGCTGTGAGCGGTCATCAATATTACAAATTTTTCTGATGCGCATTGGCGTCTATCGTATGTATTTCAACCATGGAATTGTCAATAAATTAAAATAGTCAATAAAATATATAAGAGGCTACTAAGTAATGTAGTAATTTCATTAAAACAATGAAAGAATTTCATTAAGAGAATGACAGAATATCATTAAAATAATGACAGAATTTCATAAAAATAATGAAATAATTTAACTGACATGATGAAACAGTTTCATTAAAACGATGAGCTAACTTCACCAATATAATCAAAAATGTTCATTAGATCAGTGAAATTATTACATTGGACCAATGAAATTATTTCATATACTTAATGAAATTTCCATTAAAATAATTTTAACGAAATTATCATTAATCCAACGAAACGTGACGTTAGTTGAGTTTTATTGAAAATTTTCATTGGATTAATGTCACAATTGACATAATTTATGAACAAAATTCTTACAGTGTAAAATAGTCATTATATTGAACTGAAGTGCATTAGGGTAAGACAGTGAGTGCTTGATTTAAAAAATACGAAATTTGAAGAATAAAAAAACAATTAAGCTGAAGCGTTATTTTACGTCTGTTTCTAGTACATAATGGTACACAGAAAACAAAAGATTTGTAAATATAATTAATTTTTTTGTTATATAAATTAAATAATTAATTGATTTTGAACCTACAACGTTATTTGTAAATACAATTACGAAATTGTAAGTTTTTTTAAAATTTTTTTCGGGGATTTCAAAATTATTTCAATTAAGATTATTGTTATATTAACAATGTGAATTGTTGATTTTTCGTACAAATTTCAATTACCATAATTGTTGTAATAGGAATATTTTTTTATACACAACCACAACACTCGAAGCGACTTTTTGCTTGTGTGCGAAAAACACTAAATGTCTTTGGGTGGAGTCGAACCGGCAACCTCTAGACTAATAGACTAACGTTCTTACTTCTCAGCAACAGAGTAATTCGTTATTAAATACGCAAATAGTGAATACACATAAAGCTTGGATTGCTTTGTGTGTGCATTCATTTGTTATATCCACAATGATGATTGTTAATTTTTTTTCACACGTTTCATTTGACATTTTTAATAAAAAAATATTTATAAAATTTTTTGAATTGTTGAAAAAAATTTCTGTGTTTGTCGTATCAACAACTCAATTTGTTATATTAACTAAATATATTTTTGAATTTAAATTACATATTAACAATTCGAATTGTTAGTTGCAGTATTGATGATATTTTTTTCTGTGCAAAATACATATAAAAATATCTTGGCCTTCATGTAAATTTTCTGAAAACTGAAAACATATCGTCATATAAAATGCAAAAGGATCAATCTACATTTTTTACAAATTTTCAGAAAAGGTAAAAAACTGAATAAAAAGCAAAATATTGTGATTATAAAAACTGTTTTTTCAGCATAGTATCATTAATTCCTTTTCATTAAGTTTTTTATCTCTCCTGAAAAATTTTTTAAAATGTAGAAAGGCCCTTTTGCATTTTATATGACGATATACTAAAGAAAGTTGAAGCTTAAAGTCATTGTTTCACAGGTTTTGATTCATTTATTTGCAGTTTAAGTAAAATTGCAAAATAGTCTTATTAAAACATATTAAAAGTAGTAAATGTATTGGTCGTCATTTTTAAGATGTGTCTGAAAAAGTATGAAAATCGATATTTTTAGCTTTTGGGACTAGTTATGTATGAATAATCATGCTTGAAAAATATAGCTATATATCAAAATATCGATATTTTATCGATATATTTGCACTTGCCCGTCTCTGCTAAGTACAACCATGGAATTGTTTTACGTAACGCCAAAACAAACTTTTAATATCAACAAAATGTTTCCCCAAAAAATTAAAACCGTTCATTCTTAATGGCGGTCAAGACAAAAAGCCACAGGTATTCCATATCAAAACAAAAATTTATTTTTTCCCGAGACTAAAAGCCACTTCGTATTCTTTATGAATTTTCTCGTAAATCGAGTAGTAATTCGGGTAAATTTAATAAACTTTAAACATTTAACAACAGGAATGCGTACAAAAAGTTTTGATTGCAATTGACCCACATGCATGTGTTGCTCCAGCTAACCTTTTTTTTCGTTGAGTGTACTAAACATTTTTAATCAATATTTACAATATTTACAAAATTTAATACACAATTTTTAACTGCATACCAATATTGCTACTAACAATTTCAAACCCTACTCATACCAATTTAGGCTAACCCATCTTTATATCTGAATTGAATTGCAATATTTTAATTTTAAGGGTCATATGTAAGTGTTGTCAACTAAATGAGCCAATTCAAACTGAATGTGTGTGTGTAAAATCATAAAAACTTTCCATACATTTCGTTGTTTTAAAATTTAAAGTTTTGAAATTTTAATTCAGTTCAGTTTGAATTGGCTCAATGTATTGTTTACATAAACAACATCGAAAATTCTAGCCTCACTTAATTTTTATATAATTTTCATATTAAACTCTCATGCCTTTTGTACAGAAAAACAAAAAGTTTTAAATATAAAACAAAAAAGTTAAACGGAAAATGATGTGTTGTTGTTGCAATTAAATTGTAATAAAAATATTAAATTCTTAACTACTTCTTGCAAATAAGTACTAAAATGAGAGAAATTGCATTAAATATTATTTTGTTGAATGAAATAAACAAATAAAATAAAATGAATATAAGTGCCAACAAAAATAAAAATATTCAAATCTTTATCTACCATTCAATAAATATAAAATAAAAAAAAAACTTCTACATAACGATGCATACAAAAAAAAAAAAGAAAACAAAAAAACTATAAATGAATATTAATAATGTAAATCGAGGAATTTTATTTAAATGAGGAGCTAAACGTCGAATTTTAAAGCGTTGTGATTTGAAGGTCTGCTTCGTGTTATGTTTAGATAATTAAAGAAGTTGCATTTAATTATTGACTGGTAATAATTTTGTAATTTTTGGTGTTGTGGTTGAATCTGCTGTTGTAGTTGAAGTTGTTGTTGTTGCTGTTGGTGTTGCTGTTGGTTCTGATGGCAATGATGATGATGAGGCGGGCAAATTATCTCTGGTGGCAACAAAATAATTTGTAGAATTTAATAAACGATTCAAACTTTCAACAATAGCCATCAATTGTGATTCATTAACAGCTCTCGCTCTAGATTCTGAATCGGAATTTAATTCGTTTTGTAGAGATGTTGTTAATGAATTCACCATTGATGAGGTTAACGAATTGGGTACATTAAGGGTGATATCAGGTTTAAGAGTGGTGATGGTAGTAGTGGGACTAGGACTGGTAGTAGTGGTAGTAGTAGTTGGCGTTATAACATAAATGGGACTTTCGGTTGTCGTTGAGGTTGTGGTTGTGGTAGATGGTAGGGATGTTGTGGGAGGGGAGATGATTAAAATGGGGCTAGTTGTAGTAGTAGTTGTTGTTGTACTGGTAGTAGTGGATGAGGAGGTGGTAGAGGGGGTAGTACTGCTAGTTGTTGAAGTTGTGGTAGTAGTAGGAGTTGCTGTTGAGGTTGATGTAGACCTGGTTGCTAAACTGTTCGAACTCACTTTATTTGTTGCATCAGCTTGCGAAGTTTCTGGCGGAAATGTGGGCAAATCAATTTTAACTCTAGTGTTATCATCACTTGACGAAGTTCCAGCTGCACTATTGTCATTGCCTAAGGTATTTGTATTCACCTCGTCATCGTCATCGTCGTCATCATCAAAATCTGCTGCTAAATTTGGTCTTGGTGTCGTATTACGATTGTTACTCAATACAGAGCGCAAAACATCGGGTCCAGCTACCCGTATCACCTGAGCTATGATACGATTTACTATACCATCAATTTGCTATTTGGAAAAACACAGTGTTACGGAAAAACACAATTTTTGGGTTTTTATTGCTTTTAAGATTAATTCTGTGTAAATTTATGCAATCTGCAATTGTGTGTGTAACATATAGAGAGAGATAGAGTGACCATAATTTACAATAATATTAAATTCCATGCATGTTTATTGGGACCGTCTACCTTGTTCGCTGTATTTTTATTACAAAAAATATCATTAATTAGTATTTTTGTTTTTTTGGATTTTGAATTTAGTTTTTTCTTTGTTATAGAAGGATTTGTTTCGTTGTAGTTAGTAACAAGTGATTTACATTTATTTTCGTTTTTAAAATGAAATAATTAATTTTTAATTTATAGCCAATTTCGGTACTTAAATCTTTAAAAGACATTTAATTTTCATAAGGACTTAATAAATTTTTTTATTTTTGCATTTTAATATTACACCAAACACTACTTTCAACCTAATTTCCAACTAGTTTTAAATGGAATGGAAACAGAGAACCGGTGCTTGCTTAGCTTTTTCGCAAGAATAACTACCCTGAGGTAAATTGCAGGAGAAAAGAGCCATAAGGCCTGCCAGTCCGCATACTAATTTAATTTTTACCCATGCCGTCAATCCGCTTGCTAATGTAGGGATTCTTACAGGTCTCTTCTGGCATGCCATTTTGAAGGCTATCTAAGGAAGGTCTGTTAAAACGCATGCTGGAGGTGCACATATTTTCTATTTCAGTATTTTCATAGCGGCTTCCTTCGATTTGATTAATGTGTTTTTTTATTTCGAACTATTTCTTTGCATCTAAAGTAGTTTTTTACAGTGTGTGAAAACAAACAAAACTTTTCGCAAACGTTTCTTGCAAAGACATAAACTTTTGTAAATATTTTTAATCGTTTCGTACATGAGCAAAATCAAAACAAATACTTGTGCAATGACATAGATTGCAAACAAAACAATTGGCTTTTCAATTATCTGATTGCTTTAATATCCCATTCCAATCGCACAATTGCAAACAAAACAAAAGCAGATATGTATTTCCTTGAATAATTCATCGTATTTAGCCTAAATACACTAGCACATTCTCTACTATGATGAGCACAACAATCGGAAGACGTTTGCAAACGTATTTTCTTAATACTTTTCAATTTGGTCTGATTCTTTGCTTTTTTAGATGCGTACATTTAAGTTAATGTACATGTAGTGTACACAAGCACAAATAATACATAACTAAATGCGACAATCGCTATAATTGTTTTGGTTTTTTTTTATTTTCCTCATTAAAAAATGCAAAACAAAATGAAAGCAAACGTTTCGTTTTGTTTATTTTCCCACTCTGGTTTTGTAATTTGTATTACAAATCAATTTTAACAAATTACATGCGGAAAAGAATACGCGAATGTTCGTTAAAGATACAATACTCCTTCCATCTTCCCTGCTTAAAGAAGGGAATGTGGAATGTCTATCGAACGAAAAAAAAGTGTATCGATATTGCAGGCCTTCAAGAAGGCCTGAAATTTGCAGGCGTGTTGCCTTTTATCGCTATCGAAGTACGGAGTTTCCAGGGACAGGCTTGCCATGCTTTTCCGCTAAAAATATTTGATTTTTGTATACGTTGATATTAATTAGCTTTTACCAAAAAATAGTCGTTGCTCCGGGCACATCCAGTTTTTAAAATATTGGGGCTTTTGTTTTTATGTTATTTGCCCCAATTTTGTTAATTTTCCATTAAATTTTTCAGAACTGAATACAGTTTTGTTGGAATTTGTCTCACGCAATGCAATTTACGATTAGAAGAGTGGGCAGACTTAGCGTAGTTAAAAAGGTGGGTGGGGTGGGGGTCTTAAGACCCACATTAGTTCCTACAGTTCGCTTATATTATCAAAATTATCTAATATTTTGAATTTATAGGGGGCTAGAGCGATTCTGGGGATAGCTTAGCCCTCTCCAGAAGGGCCTAGCTATACCAATGGTGGGCAGTGCCTCACTCATACAAAGTAAGTGTTAATTCCCTAATGCTGCTACTCAACCGATTATTATGAAACTTCGTATATGCAATGAGTTTCCGTGACAATAGGCAGTGCCACACCCATATATAGTAAATACTATTTTTCAACTACTTCTACTTAACAGATTCTTGTAAAACTTCGGACTTACATTGGGTTGCGATAGCTACCAAATTTTATGATTAGAAAATTGGGCAGTGTCACGGTCGTGCAAAGTAAATACTAGGGTATTCAAATGGTTAACCGATTAATTATGACCTAATTAACTATCGTTATCTGATTAAATCGGCTAATTTAGTCTTTGAACATATATTTGAATGTCTTCGATTAAAAATTTAAAGTAGTTTAACTATTCAAAATGAAAGGGAAGAAAATTGTGAATTGAAAGATAGTCGTGATTATGACTATGCTTCGTGCCTTTAGTGTTTAACAATTGAGGTTATGATTTTTAGTCGAACTGTATTAAAAAATTTTTGATTGTTCCAAACACATGAACAAAACACACCCCCGACACCTAGTATTCGATAGCCGAAAGCTTTTAGCTAGGTCGTAGTGATTGACTTAAGTGGCCCACACACTTGCAAATTAATTGTGCAATTTTCCATGCTCTGCAATAATATCGCCATTGTGTATGCCATATTAGAAGATGGCACAATATATTGGCAAAAATCCAAAGCCATTTGATTTTTATTGAACAATCAAGAAAAGTATGCAAAGTGTTGACAACATTGCTTAGTATTACGTTTATTTTTATTTTATTTGAAAGTATTGTGTCATTTATTGCATAGTATAAGTCAAAACGACAATAATATGTACAATAACATATTTAATAATATTGTATAATGTATGGGCCGCTTAAGACAACGAACGAAATGTTGAAAAACTTCTTGATTAGTAGGTTTCAGAGGCCGAAGCTTTTTCACGAAAGATCACTATCCTGCTGAAGTAGAATTAATTGACACCGCTTCGAGAGAAAGATGTACTACAGTTTCGGGGTAATCTTCCTGAGGAACTATCGAGGCGATGACAGGGGCTGTCTCCTTGAATAAGACGGTATGTGAACATTTTATACGATATTTCCCATAAAGTTTTTATTTTAGCTGCGACTTTTCTCCGACATTATTACAACAGGTAGTAAAAATTATCAGAAAATCGGCAAATTTTCTGAAGTTTTGTCAAAAAATTTTCCGACATTGTTCAGACATATCGAAAATGTCTTTATAATTTCCCTGAAAATTCTTCAGAATTCTATACGAATAGAATTCTCTCAGACATTTTGGCAAAGTTTTCAGAATTACCTCAGACAATGAAGTCCGTTTGCTTGTCAACCGCTCATATGATTATCGGTTCGTTTTCTGACCGACTTCGGATATAAATTTTACATCTTGTGCAGACTTTTTAGCACAGTTCGGACCGAATTCGATAAAAAAAATGCTTGCTGCGTCTCTATGTCAATCTCTCATAGCTTTTAAGCCGATGGAAAAAAGTCTGCGGAATGCAAAATTATTTGTTTTCACTTAGATATCGTGTGAAAATGAGCCGATTTGATTTGGTAGATTTGAGAATTTTCGAAAATAATATTTTTCGAATCAAGTTTTAAGCTACCGCTGCGATCGCATAAGCTGTCTGTTGTAAATTTTATTGGAATAGATTGAATTGTTCGAGATATAAAAATTATTACAAAAATTCTTGTTAAATTAAATTTTTGTGCACTTTGTAGAACTTGAAAAAGTGTTCCGAATATCAAAATTTTGATCTGATTTAGTTAAGTTCTTTGACAGATGTTGCTGCCAAAAATGTTGGAAAAATTTGTTATTTTAGTACTGCAGCAAACTTTAGGGTTTCGAACGCTTTAAACTTCAATTTAGCGGGAAGTTCTGGGCATAGCCTGCAAGGTCAATGTTTAGTTTCATATATTTTTCTATTTCTTCCGCCTCAAATTCCGCCATTTATATACTGGTTTCGAAAAACTTTATTTTAAATCAAATGTCTATGTGTTTGTTTTGGAATTGCTACGCATCCGTCCGTCCGTTTCTCTCTCTCTCTCTCTCTCTCTCTCTGTCGCTCTCAGCTTTGAAGCTATTTTTTTATTGCGCCAGAATTATGTAGTTTTTTAATCGGATCATTAGTTTAGAATCTAAAATATTATTAGCATCATTTTGAAATCGGGTCTTCTGTGGGGCTACGCATTCTTAATTAAATTTTATCAGTGCTTAGTGTCTCAGAAATGATCACATTTTAGACTTTTTAGTATATAAAAATTATTGAAGAAACTTATTTGTTTGGTGTAATGCAAATGTCAAGCATAGTTATTTTTTTGTAATGCATGATATTATTGAAAATTGAACTAAAATACCAAAAAGAAAAAATAATGCCTTGTTATTTATTAAAGTATTTCCACAACTCTTTATAGAGCTGCTTCCATTTTCTAACAAAGTTTTTCGAAAGTACCAATCACAATTACAACACGTAGCGCCAATTAAATCATAGTATGTATTTTTTTTGTACCAATGTTGCCAATTTCAATAAATAGAGCTGCCAATCGTTATATCAAGTTCAAATAGAATGCCAATTCGGTTGAGGTTTTTGTTTTAGGTGTGGCCAATTAAAATTTCTTTGAAATGTTATATATATGTTATTTTTTAATCGAATCTCTTCCACTTTGCTGCTGCTTATCTAATGTCTCCTGTGATCTTTCAAAATCACTATCTGGTTCATAGACTGTAAATTCCTTTGACATTGTGCTATTTCTGGCATTTATATCCAAGGCATCATCAACATCATCTTCAGTGAGTGGTAAACGTGGATGATCATTAGTTGGATTTAAGGCAGTACCCAAGACAATGGGACCCAATTGTTGAAGAATATTATTAACAAAACGATTAATTTCCAGGTCTAATTGCTATTTTTAGAGCATTAAAAATTTACAAATATAAAATTCTTTCATTAGCTTTGTTTTTTCCCCAACAAAACAAATATGTATCAGTCAGTTATTTTGCTTTTAAATTCAATGCCTGACTGATTGACTGACTGACTGACTGACTGACATGTGCATCTGTCGTTTGAAATAATTATTCAATAGTATCCTTTTGAATTTAACACACCTACATATGACTCTTTTTTTGTTTAATTACTTATGCATAAAAATAAACTATAAAAATAAATATGTTTGTATTCAAAGTAGAAATATAAATAAGTAGAATAATAAAATCAATTAATTGTGTATTCATAACCAATTGTCTAGTGTTATTTTTCCATTTCTTTACGTAATGTAAAGAAGAATAATAAACAATCAAAACACATACCTTTGTTATATCTGGAAACAGTTCACGTAATAAACCTATTGTTCTTTTATTACGCTCTGCTATTATTTGTTCTTGGTCGAGGGATCCCAATGTTAAAACATCCAATTCCTAAAAATAAATTAAAAAAAACTGGTCTTTAAAACTGAGGGTTGATCTTTGGTATTACGTTTAAAGTTTTGGGTGGTTTGTTATAAAAAGTGAAAGTTTTTTATTTTAATTTTACACGTAATTGCGATTTTGTAATTGTTTAAGTTTAAAAAAAAACACTAAACCTTAAATCACTTTTTTGTTAAGTGAACCAAAAGTTAAAAGTGAATTGTGTAATATGAAGCATAACTTTAACTATTTGGGCTGAATTTGGGATGCTGTTTAGTGTTTTACAATCTATTTTTTTCTTATTATCAGTATGTATTATGCAAACTGTTGTTAATTTGTTTTTTTTTAGCACAATTTTACACCTACAATTACAAATGTAGTGATTGATTTTTTTCTTTTCCAACAGTAGTTACGATTTCCTGTTTAAATAATAAATAAAAGGCAATCTTAATTGGCGGATGTTATTCTTGAAACTTAATTTGCATATCGAATTTAAATAAATAAAATAACTTCTTTGTTTTAAATTATTGCATTCAGAAGGAAATTACGCTAGTTAGAAGATTTCCAATGAACAAAATTAAAATAATTAATTTGGCGGTGCTTTCAATAGTCACGTTGTCTATGAATTTTAAGCAGGAACAATCTGATAATATATGCGGCTTTGTTGATATTTATTTTCATATGCTATTCTATCGAATTATGACTCTTTTAATGCCAAATTCATAGTCTTTAGTTAACTAACTACGGTGGTTTAAGTAACGAGTTTTCATATACATACATAAATATCATTAGTTAAGACACTATCATTAGTTAACTAAAAACTGAGAATTTGAGCCTTAATGTTTTACATTTTTATTATGTACTTGGATCCAGGCTGGTGGTCGAAATTCGACCACTTGATCCGTAACTGGGGTTGTTTGAAGCCGGTTCTGCAACCCGTTCTGTAACCGGTTTTGTAACCGGTTCTTATAGGCCAAAAGCTATTTTGTGCATATCTAGAGAAAAATACCTTTCAAACCATATCTGTTTCATCAATATTGGTGGACAATAAGATACTTAAAAGTGTACCACAAAAAAATTGTGTGGCCTATTTATATATAAAATGTACACTAGGGTCCTCTCGGCAGGAAAAATGGAATTTATTTTTTCTATTTTCAATATTGAATAGCACTAGAACGTTACATTTTATCCTCACATACATGGGAAAAGTAAAGAAAAAAATATTAGGACCTACTTTTGGACCTCTAATGCAGCATTAAGATTTTCAAAATACAGTTGAACCTCGATTTTAACAAATTTTTTATTATTGCTAACTCAGTAACACAAAATACTTACTATTTTTTTATTAAAAATATCAGATTTCAGATAAACTTCAGATTAACTTATGATGCCAATTTACAAATTCTTGGCTTTTTGCCATAACTAAAAAAAATATATATTTAAAAGCTAATTTGAGGTCGTTGAACACGAATATAACATCCATTTATTTCTCTTAAGGTAAGTTTTCGAGATGTTCACGAAAATAGTGTATTTTTTGGATTTTTTCGTTTATCATCCAAACTTTCGAGATGGGTTCATCTGAATAAAATTAGTTTTACACTGTTGCATAGATGTCTCATTCTTCTTTCTTATCGATCGCATAAAAATGTATTGACTTACAGGACTTTAAATAGACGTTTTTCTCATAAATTACACCAGTTTAAAAATTCGGGTCAACTTTTGGACTGGGGCAACTGAAACTTGACTCCTAAGTAATTTGGAGTTATGAAGTCAAAAATATACAGTCGGTTTTTTAGGCTCTTGTTTTCGAGATATTCATTTATTTAAAAAATGAGGATTTGTCCTATTCAATAAAAAAACTAAATAATAATAAATTCGACAACAATATTATCTTTGAGCCGTATAAGCATTGTTTTTAATCTGCGCAGTAGTTTCAGAAATATCATGGAACTTGTGGGAAAAACCATTTTTTAAGCTTTCATAAAAAATAAAACAAAAATCCCAATTTTTTAACAATAAATTTTTATCAATTTAGTTCCCTCACTCAAGTGTGAATAAAATCAAAAGTTGCGCATCGATTATAATGAAAAACTACTTGTTTTTTTTTTTGGAATGAGACAAAAAGGGACGTGTCTGTACATGAAATATTATTTGAAAATTTTTATGGTGGCGTTAACAGTAATCGATGTAGAACACAAAACACCAACTTTTGTATTATTTGTATGTCTGTCTAGCCGACTGTCTGACCGTCAGTTCGAACGCGCATCACGCAAGAACCACTAAACGAATTTTTATGAAATTTGGTACAGAGGTACTTTAGAGTCCTGGTTAAAACTTAGAATCCTTTTTACAGCGATAAAATATTTTATTTCCAAGTGAATATAGAAAACAAACGAAAATACGCAATTTTACTAATATAAATGTTACTGGATATTTATTATAAAGATGTATTTTTTTATGGCCAGGTACACCAAAGGTGTTTTCGCTAAGCTGTCCGTCCGTCCGTCTGTCTTTCTATCCGTCTGTCACAGGCTTCTATCTCGTGAATGGAAAGAGGTACTACCTACGGCCGCTATAACAACAAATTTTAAAATTTATGAAAGTTAAAAACTAAAGGGTGTTCTAAAGCGGACACCGAAGAATGTTGAAATTTAAATGTAGTATACAGACACTTGATATATAGAACTTAATATTTTCAAAGTGAGTGATTTGTTATACAGACTACACCAATAAATATCAGTATTTAACTAAAAAAATTAAATAAAAAAATTGTCAAACGAAAAAAATTTGACAAAATGAAATAAACTCTGAAACGAAAAAAGCATCAAACAAAAAAAATCATGAAAAATGAACAAAGCGCTAAAGCGAAAAAATCGTAAAAAACGCTAAAAATAAAAAACCATAAACTTAAAAAATATCCAGACTTAAAAAATGGCCAAATCGTAAAAATGAAAAAATGCTGAAACGAAAAAAAGCGCAAAAACTAATATAAATCGCTAAAATGTCAAAACTAAAATAGCCAAATCGAAAAAATTGCCAAAATGAAAAAAGCGCCAAACGAAAAAATTTCAAAAAAGGAAAAAATCGCAACAAAGGAAAACAATTGCCAAACCTAAATAAAACCCAAAATGAAAAAGTAGCCAAAACGAAAAAAATCGTCAAAATAAAAAAGCGCTTAAATGCCCCAAGAACAAGCAAACAAAAAAAAAAAAGCTCGTCAAAACGGTAAAAGGGATATACATATGTATATCAAGGTGCACCTTATTTAAACAAATGTGCAATTGCAACCTAAATCCCCCCAGAAATGTTCTTCATAGCAAAAAAAAATATATATATTGTGGAAAATTTTATGCAGATAGCATCAGGGAAAGGCGGCTTTCCACCGCCCTGTATCCGCGCCTGTTTTTCGGAAACCTCATAGCCATAAAATGAAATTTAAGCACGCGAAGCGTTAAGTACGTCTAGTATACTATAAAGATAATTGCAAAACAGAACATCTATAAATACATCTAATTCAGGTTCAAGCGCAAAACCGAAGAGTGTTGTTTTTCATAAGCGACGTAAAACCAAAAAACCACTATCACCACCACGTGGTGCAGCCGATTTCAATCACGTATTGTAATTTTCACAATGACAGCCGTTAATTTCTTTTTACTTGTTCAGCGACTTCAATCATCTGTTTCCTTATCAAGCTTTATTCAAATATTTATTGTTTTATTGTATGTTGCACAATATTTCAACTTAAACTACAATAAAAGTAACATCAAATAAAAGTGCCACATTATTGAAAATAAGCGCTAATTTTTTTCTTTCACTTCAACAAATCCCTTCCTGGTGCTTTTGCGTTCAAAAACGTTTAAAAATTGGCAACAATTGCCAGTCATTTTCACTTTTGTGTTTCCAATTTCTATTACAATAATTTTAGTTAAAGCATTTTATGGCAAATTATGTAATTTTTATATATTTTAACGATCACTCAAATTAATTTGAGTAAATATGTATAAAAGTGATTGATTGCAAAATAAAAAAAGATTTAATAACTATTTAAGTCTAATCTAGAAAATGTTTGCAAGCTAATTTATTAACAAATTTTAAATAAGACCCAACAAAATTTGTGAAGCTGCCAGCTTATCTGTTGTGTTTGTGCTTATTATTATTATTATTCGTATAATTTATTATCTGCAAATATTTAATATTTTAATAATAATTATGTTGTTAATTATGTTCATCTTTTCTGTTTAAACAATAACAGTCTGCTGTTATTATTTGTATTATATATTGTCTGTTGTCATTAGAATCGTGGGAGTTTCGTGACAAATGACGCGTGCTGCATTTGATGTTCATGTTAAATAATTGTAATTTTTTTTCTCTCTTAACTTGAATAATCTTTGCCATCTTAGTACGTTTATGATTTACAGTAGAGAAGTGTTAATATTTAACAACATGTTATAATTTGATTTTAATTGAATGTATAAGTAACACGCAACTAAGGAATGTTTTTGTATGTTTTTCTATGTCTATTACAAAATGTTTGGAATGTGACATACTTCCTTCGTGTCAATTTAAATGTCAAACTTTAAAAAATTTGTATAAAATGATTTGGTGTTTTTACACAAGGCGGCGGATAAAAAGATTTTGACCTTTTTAACATTTTAGTTTTTTTTAGTATACGTATTTTTTTCATGTTTATTTGATTCTTTATAACTCTATTTCGCATACTCAAACGAAATACGAATATGTAATTGCATATATTTTCCTGTGAAACTGGCGAAGGTCGTAACAAGATATTTTTATGTTTTAAAACTTTTTAAGAATTGTGACATACATTTTTTAATGTCTAATTTTGCATATTTTAGCCTTTTACAACATATTTGTGCATTTGTTTGCCTTTCGAGTAATCTACGGTATTTTAGGAATATTTGAAACATATTTTACGCTTATAGTACAATTTAATTAATTACACAGCACAACAGAATGCGAATTTTTTATATTTAAATAGCTGATTCTTATGTATGTATTTTGATCTGCTGACTACGACGGCATCATTAATTTTTCAATAAAATAGTTCTACTTTTAAAGATATAGTGAAATTGAATATTTGCATAATTAACACCATTTTTAGGGTTCCGTACACCAAAAGTGTAAAGGAAGCCTATTGTTTTCGCAACACTGTCCGTATGTCTGTCACAGGTTGTTTCCTCGGGAAACGTAAGAGCTACGGACCTGAAATTTTCACAGAATATATACAACTTTGGCCGCTACAACAACAAATATATACCAGCTAAAAACTAAAGGGTTTTCTAAAGCGAGCTACGAAAAATGTTGAAATACTTATGTAATAACGAGTGATTTTTTTGCTATTATCTTTTTGGCAACACTAGTTTTGACAGCTCACGCACGTTTTGTATCTTGTGTCACTGTCAAACATCTTCAGTTTGGTCTATAATTTAATCATGAATCGTCTTACAAACACCACAACGCCAAATTTTTGGTGAATGGGCTCTTGAAAAGTTAGATGAAGATCCACTTTTTTTATCGAAGAATTGTGTTCAGCGACGAGGCTCATTTCTGGTTGAATGGATACGTGAACAAGCAAAACTGCCGTATTTGGAGTGAAGAGCAGCCAGAAGCATTGCAAGAGCTACCAATGCATCCACAAAAAACAACCGTTTGGTGCGGATTATGGGCTGGCGGCATCATTGGGCCGTATTTCTTCAAAGATGATGCGAATCACAACGTTACTGTGAATGGTGAGCGCTACCGTGCGATGATAACAAACTTTTTTCTGCCCAAAATGGAAGAGCTTGACTTGCATGACATATGGTTTCAACAAGACGGTGCCACATGCCACACAGCACGCGAAACAATGGACCAATTGAGAGGCGAGTTCGGTGAACAGTTTATTTCACGCTTGGGACCAGTCAATTGGCCGCCCAGATCGTGCGATTTAACGCCTCTAGACTATTTTTTGTGGGGGTATGTTAAGGCTAATGTCTATAGCGACAAGCCCGCTTCGATTGACGCACTGGAAGCCAACATTGCCAACATTATTCGTGAGATACCGGCCGAAATGTTGGAAAGAGTATGCCAAAATTGGAATAAGCGGATGGACCATTTGAGGCGCAGCCGCGGCCAACATTTGCATGAAATAATCTTCAAACATTAAATTATATCGACCCAACTATCGATCCAAATAAATATTTCATGCATTTTTCTGAATTTTATGTGTTTTTTTTTTGTTTACTTTCCGATAGTTCTTATAAAATCACCCATTATAAAGACACTTATATATAGACACTTTAAATTTTCAAAGTTACAGTTAATTGGTGTAGTCTGAAGAATAGACTATACCAATTAACACCGATATTTAAAACAATAAAAATTAAAGGGTGTTCTATCAGTTAATGTAATTTTGCGTATGTAATATAGACAATTTGCTGTATCTTGGAAACCGTAAGAGGTAAAAACTTCAAATTTAAAAAGAACGGTAAAATTAAAAAATTGCAAAATTCAAAAAATTTCAAAACGAAAAATCGCCAAAAAGAAAAAAGCGCTTAAAAAAGCACCAAAATTAAGAAAATCGCTAGATTGCAAAAAGTCACCAAAACTAAAAACATCGCCAAAAAACTAAAAAAAAACGCAATAAACGAAAAAAGTCGTCAAAACAAAAAAAAAGCACTTAAACTAAAAAAAATCACTAAAACTAAAAAATCACCAAAAACCGAAAAAAGCATCAGAACTGACAAAAAGCGCCAAAACTAAAATAAATCGCTAAATATAAATATATCGTTAAAAAGCGAAAAAACGCTAAAACAAAAAATACGCCAAAACGAAAAAAATCACCAAAACTTAAAAAATCGTAAAAGAACAAAAAAAAAAGTAGAAAACGAAAAATCGCAAAAAAACACCAAAATTAAAAAAGCGCCAAAACCAAACAAAATCCTAAACCAAAAACAAAAAAAAAAAACTAAAGTCTAGCTAAAAAATCAAATGAAAAATTGGCAAAATGAAATAAGGGCAAAAGCGAAAAGGGACATATGTGTATTCCTTCGTGTGCGAGCTAAAGTCGCACTTTACTTAATTTATTTATTATTATTTGCTTAATATTTCACGAACGGTCCCCCAAACCTTACTTTCCGGATAATTGAAAAAAAATCCCTCTCATTTGAATAGAGTTGCATCGGTGTTTATATAAGGATTTCTTACTGTTACTGCAATGATGTTAGGTCCGGCGCTAGAAATCATTCAAAACTTGATATGTGCTTAAGGGCTAATTTAGTATTTATGCACAATTCGTACTCGGCATAGAATATCTTGTAAGCCTTACGTTTAAGGTATAAGATGTGTTCAGCTTTTTTATGTACAAGATCACGAGATATATTTTTGTATAAGATTTTTTCCCGCTATATCACCGTTGAAGGGGAGTTTTTTGCCCCTTCTTTAAGAAATGTATAAAAAGACTCATAAAACGGAGAGTTAGACTGATAAAATGTTCCAACAAAATAATTGCCTTAACATTTTCGACAAAGCATCTCAAATTTAAAAAACACATAGTTTCATGTACCGATATGCTGCACGATCAGGCCAAAAAGGGGAAACTTTAACCCCCCTAAAATACGACACATGGCTCCTCTACCAGAATCGGTTTACAGAACCGCTTAATTTTGAAAAAAGTTCAAAATTGTTGTATAGTGTAATAATAATAAAAATTAATATTAAAACAATTGGCTAAATAACTGGCTAACAATTTAAACAATTACGAGCAGAAAACAAAAAAAAACGTGTATCAATTGATTAATTATTCGAACTTTTGTATAAAACTGTGAATTTTTTATTTATTTGTTTAAACCATAGATATTTCATTTAACACATATGTGTATGACCTTAACCGACATAAAAGCAATAAGTACTTTGAAGCACACGAAATAATAATAATAATAATAAAAAAATAAATGGAATGGCATTTGATTTAAAATAGCCAACATATTAATTTATAATTGCTTACTCTCATACAAACACACACACACTCACTCACACAGACACAAATACACGCATGCATATATTGAAATAAAACACCAAATATTTTATCGATGAATTAATATACATTCATGGAAAAGTACTTTAAAATCTTAGTTTTAATTTGATTTTGACTTTTTGCCCCAAATAACAGAAGATGTTAAAATTTTTCAGAAATTAAAACAAAAGTCTTGTTAACAAGATGATTTATTTAAATTGGTTTGAAAAAAAAAATGCACTTAAATGTTGCATTTATATGTGGTCATCATTAAAAGAGATATGTCATAATGATTGTATTCAGTGATTTGTTAATGTTAAAAGATGATTTGATAAGATTTATGATATTGAATTGAAATGTTATTGCATTTATTTTGTAATATTTTACAGAGTGCATTACATTATTTTTGGATATAAGTTGGCACTTAATTCCTAAAATAACCATAAATTGTTTACATCAAAGAAAAGAGCATACATACAATATGGGATGACATAATCAGGAATGATAAAGGTGGTACAATTGTACTTTTTTCGGTACTATTTATACATAAAAAGTACGATGGTACCCCCTTGACTTATTTGGTACTATTTGCAAATTTTCCCAATATGGTGGCTGTTATACATTGAGTATTCAAAAATCATTTATCTCTACTTTGGCTCTTAATTTAATTCTCTCTGAAGTCTACTTACATAAAGCTCAACCTAAATCAGAGCGTTGGGCGTTGCGTTGGTAAGAGGTTATGTATTTACCGTATATTGTGGTCATCATTAAAAGAGATATGTCATAATGATAAACAACTTACTTTGAATGTACTAAAAATACATACCCTGTTGCATACGCGACGCTGAATGCTCTGATTTACGTTTGGCTGTTAGGCGGTTATTTTGTGAGTGGATTTTTGCATTTACATACCTAAAGCGAATATATAACTGGTAGTCTTGAGATTGTGAATAACGATGCTGATGGACTAGCTTAATGTCAACTTTCATATTCTATAAACGAATCTGCGGTTTTCTTGAATAAAGACGTATGTCTTAAAACTGATTGCTTCCGTTTTCAGTCGACATAAATGACATTTTCTTAGTAAAATAAAACAAAAAATGTAAAAAGATCTCAAAACGTTCGTGTTTAGATAATAGCAACCAGGGGCCTAAAACACCTTTTTTTAGTGCATGAAGTCCTTATGCACTAAAAAAAGGTGTTTTAGGCACCTAAAATATGGCATAAAAAACGGGCAATATGCACTAGAAAATATGCACTTATTTTTAAATTTTTATTCAAACAAAAACGTAACATATTAATTCGGTCTCATAAGGTAATAATAAATACGTGAGTACAGTATGTAAAAATACAATATACGGCCATGTCAGAGAGTTCAATTCCGTTCGGTAACGGAATTCAAACTTCCCCATTTTTGTAGCAGCTAGTGTCTAAAAAACAAAACTAAAATACGTAAATTAGTCCGGTTTTTCCAGACTGTTGGTGGCGCTAGTACACTCTAAAACATTACTTCAAATTTACGATCATATATTGTCTAAATTTGTGTTGAAAATTTCTCCTTGTCTAAATTTACATCGATTTTGTAGTTATTTTATTAAAGAAAAAACCTTTCAAATTAAACATATTTAGTCCGAGTGGAAAAAATGTAACATAAAGTATAATACGGTTATGGCTGAATGGTAGATACGTCAGACTATCAGCCAGGAGGTCGCGGTTCAAACCTGCACGCAGCCAATCACTTTTTTTATTAAAAACATTTTGTTGAAAAATAATACGTGTGTAAGTTTAGGTCGATAATAATCTGTAAAGTGTTGCCGACTATTATCGACGTAATTTTCAACAAAAGTGTTTTAGAGTGTATGCTAGCGTATGCTCCAGCTGTTCCTGACACCTTGGGGTGGATTCAATTCAGTTTCCGAACGGAATTGAACTCTGTGACATGGCCGATAAATGGAAATTAAAATATACTCTTATTTTTTACATGTAAAAGTAAAATTTGCTTCATACTTTCAAATGAAACCTTTTTTGATTTACATAAGGATACCTTAAAGGTAGATCAACAACAGGTAGTCGCAAGAGAATTCGCCGTGGATAATTTACATTTGGGCTGTCAAAAAAGCGGATACATTAACACTGGTGACAGGTTAAATATGTAAACATTTTCGTAAGCTCCTGGGCTCTTGCGTCCACCTATTATGAATTCGCCTTGGACACTTTTTATTAAAATAAAAAATAATCCTTTTGTTGAAAATTGAATTTTTCACAAAATGTAACGCAAAAATATGCATTTATAACAAAAATATATAACAATATGCATTTCCATCAAAATATGTACAAATAAGCAAATTCCTTATTTCGGTTTTGCCATAATCCGGCGTAAGGGCAAAAACACATATTTGCATGAAACCCCTGCCCCTGGATATGATACTGGATATAAGTATACACATTTTGTTATTTTTTATAACTTTAGACAATACATAAAGAAGCTTGTAATATTTCTTACAACAAATAAAAAAATATTCTCCTTGCTTTACATGTAAAATGCTTCATATTTCCAAATGTATGTTCAATATATTTAGTATTAGAAAGCTTTTTAGATTTGGATCAGGATACTTTTAATTAAATTAAAATACTGCTGCCTTAGATTTTATAAGAAAAACAAATTTTGGTGAAAAATAATTATTTTGTCGAAATTTGAATTTTTCACAAAATATGGCACAAAATATGCATTTATAAGAAAAAATATGTAAAAATATGAAATTTCAGCAAAATATGCAAAAATATGCACTAACAAATCGATGCCATTTTCAAGCAAATTCATTATTTCGAAAAGATATTTCGGTTTTGCCATAATCCGGCTAAAGGAAAAAAAACATGCATTTGCATGAATCCCCTGCCCCTGATAACAACGTATTTCTTACATATGTGTTTAAATAATCAATTACACACGATAATAGCGTTACGTAATATGTGAATAGGACCTGATACACATGTAAGTAAAATAATTAATAAAATTATCACCTTAATTCATGTTGATTCAACTCAAAATAACTTTAATTCAACAAGATTCTTCTTGTTATTTCAGTATTAAATTCACGTCGTTATAACTTGAAATTGCTTTGATTCAACTTGATTCCTCGTGTTATTTCAGTATCAAATTCACGTTGTTTCAATTTGAAATAAAATTGATTCAACACGATTCTTCGTACTATTTCATTATCAACTTAATTTTGATTTAACAGTATTGAAATATAAAAGCAACATGAAATAGAGTTATTTCAAACGAAAAACATTTTCCTTGAAGTTTAATGTAAAATCATGTTGGATTAACATGAAACACCTATGAAGCAAAACCGCTACCGAAAAATGTTAAATTAGACCTATTTTCGACGATTTTAATATGACATTATTCTGTGCGTGCCTTAAAAAACTTTTTTAAATCAATACTTCTTAATAATACTATGCCATAAGTTTCAAGATTTACTTCTTTTCATTTGATGTTATTTACGTAACTCATACATTTTAAACATCGAAGTAATTTTTAATAAAAACTAAGCCATAAAAATTTTTTGCAATATTAATATGACTTAAATTAAATTACTCATATAAGTGATTTTCTCTAGAAATATTAAAGCAATAGTTTCTTTTTTCTAAAAACATTAAGTAAATTTTTCAAACGAGTGCATTTAATAACAACGACCTAAAATTTTTCACAATTATTCACATGCAAATCAAAAATGTTTAATGAAACAACAATTAACACATCATACCGAGAATTAAAATATAATTCTCAAAAAAAAAACTGTTAAAAAAGAAACATTTAAAAAATTCAACTCAAACGAACTAACAAAGACAAAAAAAATATATATAAATGAGATACAAATGAATTGTTGGACTCACACTAAAATCATTAAAATGTTGCTACAAAATTTTGTGGTGTATGTGTTTTTTGTTTTGTTTTATAGTTTATCTAGCAACAAAATACGAATGAATGCGTATAAAATTTAAAGTCTTATAGAATGGCTGCAGATCTGAAAAATTGTTGGATTTAATTACATAAAATTTTACAGCAGACATTTGCACTAAACTTAACTGTGTATGAATTATACAACGCTAGTTCAATTGATATTAAGCTACAAAAATATTAAACACATTCCTAGTGTTGCTAATTTACTTAATCGGTTACTCAATTAAACGATTAACCATCAATCAAAAATTTTTATTAATGACTTCAAAATAAGTAGCACTGAAGATATTTAAGTGGAAGATATTTAAGTGGAGTTGAAAAAAATGTTTCTTTAAATGATTTATTAAAAAAATTATTTACTCACTCATATGTGAAGTCATTTCCCCCAAGAAAAAGTATCTTCAGTTTTAATTAATTATATTTGTGCAAAAGGTTACATATTTATTTCTTCCTTGAAAATGTCTTTAAAATGATTATAGAGCCACTACTTGCCACAGAAAGATGAAGTATAATCAATTATCGCGCATATTTTATTCTAAGAAAGTTTAGTTTTATACCGTCTTCCCAAGGAAAGTGATTTTTTTTAAAGAGAAAAATTGCCAAAAACTCAAATTTGTTGCAGTTTTGAAATTTAAAATTGTTTTTAAACGCTTCTAATATTTTGTTGTTTGACTAAAGAAAAATTATACTGTACACTTTTATGTAAAATAACACGGCAAGCATTTTTGTGGAAAGTTTTAACCTTCTAACTCATCGCTACATGAGCCTTTTTATCTCTTTCTTTAGCAACAGGCAAAAAAAACTTCCCCCATAGCGGGCTGCCATGTCCTACAGAAATATTTGCCATAAAATTTTTGCAATATACGTTGTCAAAGATCCTCAAGCTCTCGACTCAACTTGAACGCCAGAAATCATTCAAAACTTAAAATGTGTTTACAGGGGGTTAATTTCGTACTTATTAAGAATTAGTACTCGGCATAGGAAATATATTGCCTTTGGAGGGGAGTTTTTTGTCCCTTTTTTAAGAAACGAAGAAAAAAGCCCGTACAAGGAAGAGTTAGACCTCACAAGATTTTCTATGCTGAGTTAATATAACTATGTGTATGCAAAAGGGGGAGGAGAGTGGAGTTTAACTCGCCATAAAACGAGTCCCAGATGTAAAATTTCAAAACGCCGCTACACATAAATATTTCTTTAGTGCCCTTTACCAAAATCAACCGTTAAAACCTTGTTAATTTGATTTTGTTGGACAGGGTTTTTGAATAGTTGAATCAAATATCTTGAAAGTTTGGAACCAAGTTTTGATAAGAAATTAGTAGCATAGGAGTGCATGTTTATTCCAGATCTTACTAGACTGTATAAAATTGTTTTGTACCTGATGAAAAGCAAAATAATGGCGAATAATAAAAAAAATTTTCTGTGACCAAAGTATCCAAAGGATCCTATTTTAATCTTCCCAACTACACGTCCACAGTGGCTTAAAAAGTATTTTAGTGGAAGTAGTTCGGTAACTCGTGAGCCATTGAAAATATCATTATAAAATTTCGGACAGACATAGCTGAGGTGTTTTTCAAATGCGAGAGCACGCCTTCATAACGATAAGGGGAGCTCGTGGGCAAAGCCCCAAAGTTGGCTACCTCTGACGATTACCTTTAAACTAAAAACGCCAAAACTTAATTTATAGTCCGAATGTTAAAATATTTTACTATAGATAGTCCTTGAGAATTTCTACAAAAAACATGTTTACATGTGTGGAATATCTCTTTTAATTGTGTCGCAGCCATTCTCTGCGTATAGGAATATATATAATTAAATCAGATGTAATTGTTTTTCTTAGAAATAGTTTTGCTATTTTAGAAATATCTTAATTTAGAAAATTTATTCTTTATATTACACTCTTCCTCCTATCACAATAGTTATGCTACCATTTGACTTATGATGTCATATAAAAATTTCAAAATTTATTGATACAGTTTTTGTTTTCTTAACCCATATTTATGATTTAATAATTCGCATTTCCTGTATTTATAAGACATTTTGCGACAAGAAAGCCAATACATTTTCTATGAAAAACAATCAAGCCAGGAAAAACCCAACCAGTTTAATATAACACTCGAGCAATTCACACAATGACTTAAAGACACATATTTTTTCTCTGGAAAAGAAAAAAAAACTATAAACTAAATTTCAACCACATTCACTGCATCAAGAAAAACAAGTCTTTGTTATTAAGCGCCTATTGGTTGGAGCTCAACTAATAATCCTAGACATAATTTAAGTCTGAACAAATAATAAAAAATAATAAAAATTCAATTTTAAACACATTCACATTGCAAGGAGATTACAAAATAGTTTTTGAATTATAAAACTTTGTAACAAATCAGTATTAATTTGCGGTTTTTAATGGAAATTATATAAAAAAGCATGTAATTATAATCTGTAATTAGTTCTTTTAAACATTGTGTATTTCATTTATTTTTTATATAATTTTATATTACGGCCATTTTTTTAAAGATCATGGGAAATTTAAACATGACAACACAAAACCTGAGAATTTTAACGATTAAGTGATTAGCAAAGTGCGACTGTTACTTCGAATTTTTCGCACATACATAACTTTTTACAAAATCAATTATTTATTAGTTGAATTTAATGATTAAATTAGTACAAAAGCTTTGCTACAGTTTATAATTATTACACAAAAAGAAGTACAAATCATTAGCAAAATTTTTACAAAAACTGTGTCTAAATTTGAAAGGAGGCAACCTAAATTGTATAACTGTGAGTAGAGATGCAATTGTGACTAGCTTCTCGTTCACGATCTTGTGCACTAGCGCGTCACGTCGGTTTTTCAAAATTACTCACTCTCACAAAAACTCATTCTCATGGTATACCATGAGTATATATACTCTGCTCGCTTTCGCCCCAGCGGCGAAAATTTGGTTACAGAAGAGATGATCCGATGCACACATGTAAGACAGTAATGCACACCATCTCATATACGAACCCAGAAATGCGTTGCCGCATTTCTGGAGTGAACACCTTCCAGGTGTATACAAAGTAAGCGAGATACTGAAGTGTTCATCCAAGAAGACATTTTGACAGCTTGCAATTTCGAACTATCGCGGATTTCAGTTTCTCATTATTTACCCTACTTTTTGGTGTTTTTCGTCCAATTTTTTTTTTTGAAAAATGGTCGAGATACAGAAATTTAGACGGTTTCAAAAAAATTATACCGACTCGTGTTCCATAAGATACTAAGAATAGATTCTACACACAACAAATTATCACCAAACAATTTTCAAACAAAAGTTTGTCTAAAAATAAATTTTATTTTCAGTAAATTCATTGATTATGTGAAGAATCAATGAATTGTTTGTTTGCTCTTATTTAGGATGCAAACACCCAAAACAACAAAAAAGCTGTGCCGTAAAAAAAACAACCCCGATGACGTTGTTGTTATATAATAACAACAACAACAACAGAAATAATAGCAAAAGGTATGCGATTGTGCCCAGTTTGTTTACTGAAGATTTTTGAGTGAATCAATTCGTTAATGTCGTTGCGTTAATTCTCATTCATTCTCTTAGAGTCTTTCGACAAACATTCAGACTTGAACACATTTGACAAAGTGAAATTTCATAAATGCTTAATGCATGATGATGATGATGATGACTCTGACAAAAAATTTTGTTTGATATATTACAAAAAATCCAGAAAATATTTTTGTTTAATATTTGTTAGAATTTTTAGACTAATTGTTTTATAAATTCAGACAAAAATATTGTTTGATATTTTTCAGAAAGTCCAGCAAATCTTTTTGTTTGATTTAGTAATTGTTTGGCTTACAGTTTGGAAATATTTTTAGACAAATTGTTTTATAGATTTAAACAATTTGTTCACTGAAAAAAAACACGCTTTTCTTTCAATGAAATTGTTGACATATTTTTGTCTATATTTACAAATTTGTTTGTAGGTCCGTTCCTAGACAAAATATTAAGTATTTCATTGAATTCCTTTACAGAAAATGAAATAAAATTTTTCTGCGTATACTCCGAATCTCCCTAAAGTCAAACATGCAAAAAAATGTAAAAAAGAACTTATGCGTTGAAAATTACCCAATAGCATTATATTATTTGCAGCGCTGTTCTGTATTCCATGCGTAATAAAAATTTTCGAAGTTGTCATACCATCCTTGTTGTAAATATTAAATAGCAACAATGCTTTGATTACTCCGAACATTTTTCTTTCGCATGGAATATAGAACAGGCCTAATAAACCACATATATTTTATTTATTTTGAATTATTCTTGTTTTACTAGAATAAAATCAAATAAACGCCTCATGAAGAAATCAAATCCTAGTTAAAAAAGAACTTTTAAAATTTTAGCATGTCTTAGCATTATTTTTGGCCCGATTTACCTGCAAAATATTTTTAGATATATCCAAAGAAATTGAATTCTTTTGGCTTGAGTTCGGTTTTAATTTAATCTTTCAATTAAATTATATTTTTATTTAGAGATAAATATGAAGAATATAGACAAAGAAAATTTTTGACTGCACGGAGGATTGAACTGACGTTTCGATAGCTCCCGTTAATCTCTTCAGAATTCTTTTCCGCTTGACCACTTGACCAAAGTCGGTGGTGTGCAGTCGAGAGTTGAATATCATCTACTTTTAATCAATTAATAGTGTCACTCTTAGAGCTGCATTTCATTTGATAGTTATTGATATTCACTTTTGTCTATGCCTTGTGTTAAGCTTCTTTTTATTATTTCTCTATTCTAGTATGAATTGTCATCGATAATTACAAGTACTAGTGTGTGTGAATGTTTGCTTGTTTAGTTTATTTGAACATGTACATCATTTTGCAAGGTGCCTTTAGAGTGACAGTATGAATTGATTAAAAGTAGATGATATTTAACTCTCGACAGCAAACCACCGAATTTGGTCAAACAGAGAAGAATTCTAAAGATATTAGCGGGAGCTATCGAAACGTCAGTTCAATCCGCCGTGCAGTCAAAAATTTTCTTTGCCTATATGCATCATATTTATCTCTAAATAAAACTATAATTTAATTGAAAAATTAAATTAAAGCCGAACTCAAGCCAAAATAATTAAATTTCTTTGGATATAAGCTCATATAGTTCGACTAAATTCATAACTTAATTATTTTTAGATATGTCCACACACACCGGTTATGATAAAATCACTGGAGCAGTCTACGCAAAATTCCAAATTTTAGAATAAAATTAATAAAAAAATTTATCCATAGAATTTAAAATTTCTACTGTTTTTGTAGTCAGGAGATCATAACACATAAAAAAAAATATGTAGTTATATAGTGGAACTCCTTGGAACTTTTCTTGTTGCATAATGATATATGTATGTGCCAAAGGCCAACTGTGCCAATTTTCAAATCTCCAAGAATTATTTCCTTCGATCTCCCTTGTTATGTCTTATTTGACTGGGCTATATCAGAATATATCCCACGGTTTTTTTCAAAATTTTTGTGACCTTAGTTTTCAACTTATGTTGTCTACGAGTTCGAAAATTCTCTCGTTATCCTATTTTTTTGGAAAATTTCAAATGATAGTACTAGTTCGGGGACGCCTTCTAGCGAAAAACATCATTATTACTTTTTTGTTCCAAATACTTCAGGGGCTGGCTTATGAAAACTTTATTAAAAATTAGTTTAGTTGTATATACTGCAAAACACCTTGACTACATAAAAAAATAGGGAATTTCTTACCGTTAAGCATATTAATCTGAGTGGAAAGTAATAAGCGGACTAAAGACTAATTTAACAGAAATACTCATTGAAAAATATTTGAAGTAATTTTTAAGAAACTACTATTTAGCTGCTTCAAAAATATCAATAAGTATATATATTCAACTTCCACATAAATAATAGAAATGTTATTCTGCTTCAGCAATCCTCTCTGCCAAAGACATTTACTTTCTCAGCTACTCTCAAAGTTATTTTATGTATGAATATGTTAGCTTCGTGCTGTTGCTTTTACAGATAGAGATGTGGCTGAGGATCAATAAACAATCATGAAATAAAATTCCTTGGTTCGAGTCCAACTTATGCTAATCGACAAAATATCATTTATATTCATTAAATTATATGAATAAAAATTAAATATAATTATTTCAAATAAGCATAAAAATATTGGGTACTTAATTGAATTTTATAACTTCTTGATCAATTAATAGATTAACTTAATAAGCATAAAACTATCAAGTAATTAATTGCCTTTTATAACCTCTAGACTTAGAAATAAATTAATTTAAAAAAAACATAAAACTATTAAGTAATTTAGCGGCTTTTATCGAATCTAAATCTAAGAATAAATTAGCTTAAAACTTGTGAGTAATCAATTGGCTTATAAGTCCCCATTACAAAAATGTTCGTTTTCTGTTCAAATTTGCTAATAAGAAAATTTTAAAATGAGATTTTCTTTTATTATAAAGATATCGCCATAGTTTTTACATAAACGGTTAAATATATAGATAGTATCCAAATACATACAAACGTTCCAAACATTCTATAAAAATTTCACGATCTTATCGTTCACTAGGAACGAGTTATACTTGATAGAGCATACAAATCAAGTGTTTTTTTTCAATTTCGAAATACATACTTCGTAGCCTAATCAAATTACGGAAAATGGGAAGTAATGAATAAAGTAAAGACACCAAAAAGTTATAATTCAAACAAAACTCATTTTACATATATAAATCCAGTTTTATTTTTATCAATGACTATTAAAGCAGTTTCTGTGTTATATAAGGAATAATGGCTTCACATGGGTAATTAATTTATTTTTATAACCTCTTGATCTACGAATAGATTAAGTTAATAAGCATAAAACTATTAAGTAATTAATTGGATTTTATAACCTTTAGAATTAATAATAAACTAATTTAAATAAACATAAAATTATTGGATAATTTATCAGCTATTCTTACAGCCTTCAAATCTAGGAATAAATTACATTAAATATGTTTAAAACCTCTAGATCATTATAAAAATGTTCCTTCGAAATTTAAAATTAATAGCAAAATACATATACTCTTAGTTAAAATTATTATACGAGTATATGGCATAAGAAATTCACTATTACAACCATATGCTATTATAAGACTAACATGTTCTGGATCCTTCAATAGTCCAAAAGTTAGTCCGAAGCATATGCTAATGTAAATTTAATATGTAAATAATTGCTCATATTGTAAATAAAAATATTGATAGGCCACGAGATTAATAGCAGCGAAATATAAATAAATATATTTAATCATACAATATGAGTAGTAATCAACACAATATGAGTAGCAATCAGCTAACTGACAGATTGGCGTCTCCTCCGATGGTGGGGTCTACTGACTATCGATTATAAATAGTAACAACAATGTATATGTTGCATATGTTGTAATTAAATAATGACAGCGGAACGTGTCAGCTGCAAACAGATACTTTATTGTTGCTTTGCTACTGTAAATACGAGTACAATTTAAAACTACAATAATTCATGGAATTTTATTTGCAAAAAAAAAAAATTACAGAATTTAAGCTGTTTTGTTGAAGCAAAATAGGAAAGAAACAACTAAGGCGTCAAATTGAAAAAGAAATAAAATAATACAAATATTTGTAAACTTAATTAAGGACTGTCTATAGTTGAAACGGTTTAAAGATGAAACTAAACTTTCGAGGTTAGTTAGCAAAAGAATTAATTGCAACATTTAATTAGCTCAATTAGTATGATTGGTGTTCGTTCATACATAAAATATATATATTTTTTTTATTTCATTGTATGTCGCCATTGACTTTTAATAAATTTTCATTGTAAAATTATAAATTCAGTGCGACTTTGACACGCACACGAAGGTTTTAACTGAAACATACTAATTTGCAAAGTTTTTGTTTTGAAATATCCGTATAACAAAAATAGTCATTTCGGTTTCTAGATGGAAAAAGAAGATAATTCGTCAACAAAAAACAACTATCGCCTAAAAAATACTTAGTCTATATTTAACCGATACTTAGGTGATACTTCTTAAGAATTTAGCCGAGACACATTCATTTAGCAAGGGGACCAACCATTAATCAAGACACAAACCTGCTTTAGGGATTCAAAAAAAAATATATACCAAAATTCCAGAAGTTACCCGTATTCCCAAAAACATGACAAAATCTTACTAAAATCCCAGAAGCTCCCCATATTCCCAAAAACTAGGACAGAAATATCCTTAAAGTCCCCAACCTCCCCCTGAAAACAACGGCATTACCGAAAAATTAGACCAAAATCCCAGAAGTTCCCTGTATTCCCAAAAACAGGATAAAAATCTTCCTAAAATCCCAGAAGCTCCCCATATTTCCAAAAACTAGGACAGAAATATCCTTAAAATCCCCGACCTCCTCCTGAAAAAAAGGCATTACCGAAAAAGTTAGATCAAAATCCCAGAAGTTCCCCGTATTCTAAAAAAAAAGGAAAAAAAATCTTCCTAAAATCCCAGAAGATCCCCACATTCCTAAAATTTAGGACGGAAATATCCTTAAAATCCCGAATCTCCCCCTGAAAACAACGGCATTACCGAAAAGTGCGAAAGGACCAAAGCGACAACATTTGTGGAATATTTTAGCCTTCTAACTCTTCGTTGTATAGGTCTTTTTTTTGCCTTCTTAAAAGAGGCGTACAAAACTCTCCTTATAGCCGCTGAAGTAGAGTTTCTTATGTCCTTTTTTAAGAAAGGGACAAAAAGATCCATACGAAGAATAGTTAGAGTTTTAAAGTAATTCACAAATATGTTTCTGATAGTGTTTTTTTTTTACTTTAAAGTGCTGACCATATCTCATATCTTAAACGTAAGACTTACAAGATTTCCTATGCTGAGTTAATTATGCAAAAGGGGGAACTTTAACTTCCCGCAAAACTGAATTCCAGATGTAAACCTTCAAAACGCCGATATTTTTTTGAACCTTCTGCCAGAACTATGTTTTTTTTGTTATACAGCATTATTACGGTTCATAAGATAAATCTTATTATCAAAATTACACTACCTGATAGAATACCCTTAAATTTCTGTTTTAATTCGTTTTTAATATTCGTTATTGTTGCCTCTTAAATGCTGCACTAGCTGTAAACATTTCAAGATTTTGCCTCTTACGGTTTTCAAGACAAACCTCAGTATCAAAAGTACATACACTCTAAAGCAGTTTTGTTGAAAACTAGATCGGTAATAGTCGGCAACACTTCACCGATTATTATCGACCTAAAATTAGACACGCATTATTTTTGAGCAAAATGTTTTTACTAAAAAAGCGATTGGCTGCGTGCAAGTTTGAGCTACGACCTCCTGACTGATAGTCTGACGAATCTACCATTCAGCCATAGCCGTATTATACTTTATGTTAATTTTTTCCACTTGGACTAAATATGTTTAATTTGAAAGGCTTTTTCTTTAATAAAATAACTACAAAATCGATGTAATTTTAGACAAAGAGTAATTTTTAATACAAATTTAGACAATATATTATCCAAAATTTGAAGTAATGTTTTAGAGTGTAGTCAAAATTACAGTAACTGATGCAATACCCTTTAATTTTTATTTGCTTAAATTTTTTTTATCAATTATTGTAGTTTATATAATATGTAATACACCAAGTATCTATATATTACGGTTCACAAAGCATATTACAACCTTCTCATGTTACATTGCTCGCTTTAGACTACCCTTTAGTTTTTAGCTTTTGTGTATGGGCCATAGTTGCACATATTCTATGAAAATTTCAGATTTGTACCTCTTACGGCTCTCGAGATAGAAGCCTGTGATCTACAGACGAATAGATAGACAGACGGACAGCGTAACGAACCTTTGGTGTAAGGAACCGTAAGAAAATAGATACATTTATCTACCCAGTAATTTAATATAGAACTAAAGTACATTAACATTAAATGCGTTCCGTCCTTACAGTTGTACAAGTTTCTATAGCCAGTTTGGTTTTTGGGGTTTTTTTCTGTAAACTTAATATTATTTGTAACAATTGTAATTAAATTGCCTAAAATTATTTATTTAGTTTTAGTTAAACAAAAAAGTGGAAAAATACTTAATACTCGCATCACTCAATTCAACTACTTGAGTACTTGAGTTTATAATTCCAAAAAAAGCTTTTTCTGATTGCGGATTTTATTCGACTGCAGTAGCTGTAGAGTTAATGGAAAATTACTTTCAATTTTTATTGTTCAGTCTCTCTCTCCCTCTTTAGTTTTAGTGTTTGTTTTTGTTAATTTCAAACTTCCTTGGTATTGGTAAGAATGAATTAAGCCAGGAACTGGTTTGTTTTTCAGCAATATTTTTTTTCTGTAATGTTTTTATTAACCATGCAAACCCAAAGACCTGAATACCGTTTGCAAGTTTTTCCAGTTGCATTTTGTAAAAGGAAGTTGAAATTTAAATGATTCATACAATTGGGCTTATTTGATTGAGTAAATGTCTGTTTAGAAGTGAATTGTTGTAACAAACAGTTGAAGGACTGTAAAATAATTTTCTTGTAAATTAAAAGTTTACTAACCTTGCCGAGGTCATTAAAATATTCATACATAAATACTAATTTAATTTATTTGCTAGATGAAAGTGTGAATATTTTTTTTTTATAAAAAAGTTTTTAATATGTGCTTATAATGTATTTGCTAAAATCGTTAATTTTATTCAATAACAAACATCCTCATGTTGATTTGTTGTTTGTGTTGTTTTTTTGATTGAGCAAATATTTAAAATTGTTATTATGAGAGTTGTACGTAATTGCAAAGGTTAGTTGCAGTTACAAACTAGTGATGAATTACAGTTTAATTTATAAACTAATAATGCAAGACCTTGTAACTTTTCACGAACAACAGTTTTAAAAAGTTTCTTTTTATATTTTAACCAAAAGGTTGAACAACATTTTTGTTTTTCTAAATATTCTTGGCAGAAAAATATTTTATTAATAAAAAAAAGTTTCAATTTAGGCGAAACCTTTTCTTTCAATACTAACATATTTTAAAATTAATCTCAGATGTAAACTTTCAAAACGCCAATTGTCTTCGAAGACAATAAATTTCTAAACTCAACTGGAATAAATACGAAATTAGCCCTCAAGCACATTTTAAGTTTTTACTGATTTCTGACGTTCCAGTTAAGCTAAGAAATTTATTGTCTTCTGAAACTTATAATAAAATTAAATGAGAAATTTTTTTCTATGATATTGCAAGCCGCCCGCTATCGCGCCTCTGAAGGGGAGCTTTCTCCACCTTTTTAAGAAAAGAACAAACAAGACATAAATTTAAAAAATCAAAAAAACCCGCCTGCGTAAAAAAAAGAAAACAACTTTAAACCGTCACAGATTCTAAACGGTCATTTGAAATTAAAAATCATAAGAGAAACCTAAAGATGATTTTCAAATACCTGTCTAATGATACCCATTTTGATATTGTTCGCCGACTTTTTATTTGTTTCGTATAAACAAAATGGCGCCTTTTGGCCGCCATATTGAATTTTGACTGCTGTCATATCTTTAGTGACACTCCCCGGACTAAGACGAATCGATTGACGTAAGAATCGTCCAAATCGGTCTACGCGTTCGGTTTATATAGTGCCGCAAATGAACACACATACATACATACATACATACATACATACATACATACATACATACATACATACATACATACATACATACATACATACATACAGACATACATACATACATACATACATAGGCTGATAAGCACAATACCCTTCTTTGCGTCGCGCAGTCGGGTAAAAAAGACCCATACAGCTAAGCGCTACAGGGTTAAAATGTTCCATGAAATTATTTCTCTTGAAGTTTTACATAAAAGTGCTGAACACACGTAATACTTAAAACTAAAGGTTTTACACGATATTTTATTTCGATTCTCAATGACCAAAAGGTGGGGCTCATGTAAAGAAATTTGCATAATTTTTAAACTTATAGAGATCACATTATCAAACTTTTACGGTACAATGCTAGTATAATTTTAGTAAAAAAAAAAAAACATGTCGAAGTTTGACAAATTTTATTTTCAATTGGTCATTTCCGGTTTCGCACCTGAAAAATTTTTTTTTCAAATCTCATTTTTTTAAAGATCAGACGATTTCCTATAAGAATCATTTATCTTATTTTTTATTTTTAAAATTTTTTCTAATTCGAAACAATAATTGAAAAAAAAATTTTCAAAAACGGCAGCACTTTAGCATCCCATAACTCGACAAATATACATCATACAAAAAAAGTCTGGCACACTCATTCATATCTACCAAAAGTATAGGTATGCCAAATATCAAAGAGTTTCGGCAAACAAATTTTTTTACCTTGTCCGCTTCACAAAGAATGACTCACGTATATTTGTTTTTTGTGCTCTTCACCCGCATCAATCATTAGAATGTTGTCGTTTTGAAAAAAAGTGATAAACAGAAATTGAAAAAAAAGAAAAAACCGATTTGAAATTTCAAACCCAAAAATCAAAATCAGAAAAAATTAAACATATTTTTTTCTTATATTTTTCTGGAAAAAAATATCGAAAAACAAAAATTTCAAAGCAAAATCTTTTTCCAAGCTATGAGCAAAAAACTAAAAAAAAGTGATTTTTTTGAAGATTTAATATTTGGAACGATTTTCCGTCATCCCACGTCAAATTTGGTCGATAAACAGACCGGTTTCAGCTAAGTACCATCTTCACTGTTCTATTAAGCATTGTATTCAATAGAACACTGAAGATGACACATAGCCGAAACCGGTCTGCTTATCAACTAAATTTGACGTGGGATGACGGAAAATCGTTTCAAATTCCAATAAACCCCGTCGGAAGAAAAACACAACACTCAAGATTTAATATCTTTTAAACGAGTAATCAAAAAAAATCTAAAAATTTACGAGGAAGGCTCTTCTGAGGGATTCTAAAAAATATCAACAAATTAGGGCGATACATTTTTTTCAAACTGTCCGATTTGGCGTGGCATGCCCCATATGTAAAAATGAATTTTCGGTTGAGTTTATTTTAATTATATTATTACATTTTCAACTAATTTTCAGATTTTGCTGCAACTAATTGTTTATTATAATATCTTGCGGAAAAGTATTAAACGAATTCTTTAATCTTCAGTCTACTCATGCATTTTTCTTGACAATTCATCAAAAGTTTTCTATATAAATTAAAAACGCATTGTGTTGCGGCACATAAAATATATATGACATTCCATTGGTGCATAATTGTAGTATACAAGCTGTGCGCATTGGTTGCACCAAACAGCGATAATAATTGCTATTATAGATTGGAACTTGTTTATGGTCCTTCGAACCGGTTTTTTTATTGCAATAAAATGCTGGCTCTAAAACATCTGTTATTTTCTTAAAGCAGTTTATTAAAATAATTTTAGAATAATGATTAAACAAAATCGCCGTGTAATAACTTTATAAAAATGTAGTTGAAAACTAACGAGTGATTTTTTTGCTATTATCTTTTTGGCAACACTAGTTTTGACAGCTCACGCACGTTTTGTATCTTGTGTCACTGTCAAACATCTTCAGTTTGGTCTATAATTTAATCATGAATCGTCTTACAAACGAACAACGCTTGCAAATTATTGAATTTTATTACCAAAAGTTTATTACAAAAAGTTAGATGAAGATCCACTTTTTTATCGAAGAATTGTGTTCAGCGACGAGGCTCATTTCTGGTTGAATGGATACGTGAACAAGCGAAACTGCCGTATTTGGAGTGAAGAGCAGCCAGAAGCATTGCAAGAGCTACCAATGCATCCACAAAAAACAACCGTTTGGTGCGGATTATGGGCTGGCGGCATCATTGGGCCGTATTTCTTCAAAGATGATGCGAATCACAACGTTACTGTGAATGGTGAGCGCTACCGTGCGATGATAACAAACTTTTTTCTGCCCAAAATGGAAGAGCTTGACTTGCATGACATGTGGTTTCAACAAGACGGTGCCACATGCCACACAGCACGCGAAACAATGGACCAATTGAGAGGCGAGTTCGGTGAACAGTTTATTTCACGCTTGGGACCAGTCAATTGGCCGCCCAGATCGTGCGATTTAACGCCTCTAGACTATTTTTTGTGGGGCTATGTTAAGGCTAATGTCTATAGCGACAAGCCCGCTTCGATTGACGCACTGGAAGCCAACATTGCCAACATTATTCGTGAGATACCGGCCGAAATGTTGGAGAGTATGCCAAAATTGGACTAAGCGGATGGACCATTTGAGGCGCAGCCGCGGCCAACATTTGCATGAAATAATCTTCAAACATTAAATTATATCGACCCAACTATCGATCCAAATAAATATTTCATGCATTTTTCTGAATTTTATGTGTGTTTTTTTTTTACTTTCCGATAGTTCTTATAAAATCACCCATTACAATCTCCTGGCAACTAATCACCACGTGTTAAAAAACTCAGTGCAACTTAAGGTATTACTGATTTTGCTTTCAACACTAATTTAACTATAATTGATGGATGGGTTCCCCTCTTTGCTGCATTGAAAGCTTGTTTTTTAATGTAATTTATTTTTTTTGTGGTTTTATTTTTCATAAATTTTTGAGTGATTTAAATTAAGTTTTAAAATAAAATTTATTTAAAAACTTACCTTTCCATTTGAAAGTGGAATCTGTAGCACATCTAGTTCCTGATTGGAGCCAGGTACTGGTACGGCGGTAACAAAAGCGAGGGTAGAGCACAGGCAGGCGAATGTTATTAAATATGGCCTCATTTTGGCTGTGATTGATTGTGTTTGTGTGTGTGTGTGTGTGTGTGTGGATTTTTGGAAAGGGAGACTTTTTTTGTATTTAAAATAAAAATACTTTTTAAAAACGTTTTATGGTACCAACCAACAACTTGTTTGAGGTTTTATTTTCCAACAAACCAAAACGTTGACTAAACCAAACTGTAAATAAAACAAATAGAAACAAAAAACTATTCACATTAAAATATTTAAATAAGACAAAAATCCGTTAATTCATAATTCATATTTATTAAAAGCAAGAAAATCTTAAAAATCTTAAAAGGTATTTCTATATAAAAATATGTGAGAAATACTTGAAAATTCTTAAAGCTTTATTTAATTTTTGTTTCATAATTTAAAGTTTTGAAGATAGTGATGTCGAAAATAACCTTGCTCTTAGATTTAATTTGTTCAAGTCAATTATATACCACGCTACTAAACATCATGTATTTTACACATTTCCTAAAAAAGATGTTCATATCAATCTCTTTTATCTTTTATCGTATACATTTCATTATAAATCGGCCAAGGTCAGTTTTTCGTGTACATATTTTTTCTAAGTATTTAAAAAAAATTTATGGTAATCACTAAATTATGTTAATTTTTAGCGCCAATAGATGTATAATTTGTGCTCAAAATTAATTTGTATAAAATTTCTATAAATTATTTTGATGTATTTGAAAGTATTTCAGTTATTAACTTAAGTTATATCAAATTTTATGACCTGAAATTTGTGAACACTTGTAATATTTCTCAATAAAGTTTTTATATGAATATTTATTTAAAAAATTCCAAATATTCACATTTTTCGTACGTGCTGTTTTTTCATCAGAAGGTCTTTTTGTTTCAAATAGCTTTAACGCTCAATCGTTTGAATGTATTGTGTGGGATTTCATGAATCATACAGTAATTGCAGGTTATCATGGGTGAAAGATTGATAAAATATTGCAGGTTTTAGTAAAGTTTTAAAAACATTTTCAAGATCAACGAAATTTTTAATTATTTTAATTTTTTTTTTGTTGCATGCATCTTATTTTACAACCCCAGTCCATAGGAAACTGTATAGAAAAAGTTTTGTCATTTTTTTGAAAGAGATTTCTTTGGAAGAATAACAAATGTCGCAAAAAGGTCATAGCTACTCATTTACTGACTACAGCACAGGACAGGTACCTTAGGTTTCAATGGAATCCAAGACACCCGAATGCTGATGAAGTGAGTTGCAGCACAAAAATACGTATTCTACAAACTATACTGCCAAACCTAAACAACAATTGCAATTACCGATAACCGATTGAAATTGTTCAAGAAAAAATTTTTTTTTCACATACACACACCGATACTCACAAGATACCCAGCAGCTAAATTTACAACTAGAAACCACGTAAGCGCCAACAACTCGTTTTTCAGAAAACGAAAAAAACTTAATAACTTTTTAAATAGCTGTTTAATAACAAACATTTTTTTTACAAAACTTGGCTTTCCGGCTCTCTGAAGGGTGTAGCATCATTTTTTAAAAAAATTTATTACTAACAAGTAACTGTATCCAAATTTGTCGCTTACGTGTTTTTGGCGCAAACAGCAATTCTCAAATTTTGTCGCTTACGAGGTTTTGTAAAAAAAAAAAACAGAAATTTCTATGTGTAAATTAACATTTATTCTTATATTTTCAAAGAAAGTGTTTATTCTCTTAAAAAAAAGAAACGAAAGATGTTATATAAAATGAATACAAAGAAACTTATTACATATTATTTATTTCACTCTTAAGCTCACGTTAAAAATTCAAAATATTGTGACGCTGAAAAAATTTAACAAATAAACTGAATATATAATATAAAAAAAGAACATTCCATTGGTAAAAAGAAAGTTTTCATACGCCACTTTATACAATGAGTTAATGTGGACTTTAGCGACAAGTTTTGTATTTCGAACTTGGCGTTCAAGTTCACGTTAACTTTTAATCGTACATTATGAAAAGGGCCGATAACTAATTAAACTTAAAAAAACACTTAAAAAATCTTACTATTTTTATTAATAACGAGTTGTTAAAAAAAATGGTCAACTATTTGCCGTCATTACTTTTTCCAAACTTATCAAATCTTCTTATTTCCCTTTTTAATGCCAGTGGATCTTTTGTGAAGTGAAGGCAACGTTAAATTGAGACCAACATAATTTTTGTTATGGGGAGACAAAAGAAATTTATTTTCAAAGTTCAATTTGTAGAGCATGCCATGCTCATTATATTGCGTAAAAAATAATAGCTCAAATTCGATCAATTTCATGTTTTTCCGTTCATTTTACGGTTTGTATGGGAGCTACTCTAAAGAGTACAGTTAGCAGCCGTTAACCCCTTAGAGTCCGAAAACGAACTTCAGCTCAAAACGGCTTTTTGTACGGCAGCCATGTTTACATATAGAGATAAAGCTTTCGCATACAGAAAAAAGCTGCATTTTATTAAAATAATTGGGGTCCAAGGAACATTTTGCTGTTTAGGATATATAGTTTTTGAGTTACTCGACGAGAAGTATCGTTTTTATCAAAGCTACTGACTTTGAGAGCCTGACGCCGCACCAAGAATGCTCCGATTGGCCTGAAACTTTCCAGATTTTTTTTAATCTCAAAAACAAAGAATTTGGTGGGTGAGACTTAAACATTTCCAGCTTTAAATATAGAAAGAATTCTTTTTTGCATGCGAATGTCATTTTGTATGGCGCTTACGAGGTTTTCGAAATGGCTTTAATTTCTATTTTTTCAGACAAAGTTATCAAGATAAGAATGCAATCGGGTGGCAAATGTTATTTTCTACCATAAAAACCAAAAAAGTCAATTTCGAAAAAATGGTGCTTACGTGGCTTAAGAAGAAAGCCGACGATATACTAGTTGTAATGATACTAGTCAAAAAATGACAGTCATATTTCAGGTATACGACTTCTACATAAAACATATTTTTAGCTCTTAAAAGAATAAGTAGAAAGTGGCTCAGTGGGTAGAGTACTTGCCTTGAAATATGAGTAATGTGTGTTCATACCTCGGTTGAGCCAAAGTTTTTTTAAGAAATACATAACCATAAATAAAAAAAAACTGGTAAGAGCACTATTTTACAACAACTGGTATTCCAACTGGTATATAACTCTATACAAATAAACTAGTTGTGCTCCTATGCCAACCTAATGTTAAAATCGATAGTTCAATATATGAAAAAAGTACAGATAGGCAACTAGTCTGAGCTAAAAAGCAACTAGTATATTTCTAGACACGTACTAATAATTTTGTCTGCAGGGTACTATTAGCCGTAATAAAATATAATTTTACATATCGCTCATTTACACAAAAAACTTAATAACTCAATAATATAGCTTTGAAGAAAACGTTATCTGTTTCATCCATTATCTGTTTCATCCATTTCAAGCCCAACCGAACAAGAATAATGATGCCCACATATAAATAAATACGTTTCTTATTAATTTAAATGTAATTTTCATATTAAATTTAAAAGTTTTTTTTTTTTGGAAATTAGCAAAATTTTAATTTATTGGCTGCTATTTAATGCCATAAATTTTTATGATAATTTCATTACTTATATCTGACATTGTTAACTTATCAAAAAAAAAAAAAAAAAAAAAAAAAAACATCAAAACTTACAGCTGTTTCTAGTTTCTATTATATTTATGTATGTATTTACAAACATTTTAAGCAAATTTGCTAATGTTTTCTACCAAGTTACACAATTCGAAACACGATTTACTGCATGTCAAGAAAGCAATAAAATATATTTTTATTTAAAAAAATTATGCAATTCACAGTGGCACATTTTGCCTTGTTTCATGATTACAAACAGCTGATTTTCATCGATCTTGTCTTGAAATTTCTGCTCTCCAATTTTATTAAAATTTGGAGTATAGCGTCATATGAAATGCAAAGCTCATCATTTTTAAAAAATCTTCAGGACAGATAAAAAACGCAAAATAAAACGCAAAGCTATTGGGATTATAAAAACAATTTCTCAGATTTCATCAGATTTTATTTAAATTGGGTTCATTTGAAAGGTTAAAATTCCTTCTTCAATAGTAGTAACCGTAATATTAGATTAAAACTTATTTACAAAGCTTAGAACTTCGATTAAAATTCATGTAAAATACAATTCAAAGGAAAATATTGTAAAAAACAAAATAGATTTAAGTAATTTCTCAACAGCTAGTCGTAAAGATGCAATTTTTGTATATCAGGAGCAACTAAGTGCAGTTTTTTTCTGCTAGGAACTTATTGTGACATTTTCTCTTGAGTAATGCAGTATAAAGCCTAAATGTTTCAAAAGGTAGCTTCTCTCAACTTCACTGCTCTCTTGAATTTGATGCTCCTTTCATTTGATGAAACTTCGCTTAAGAAATATGACTATGTGTTTCACACAGAAAAAACTAAATTTCTTTTTCTGTAAAGGAATTCAATGAAATAGTAAATATTTTGTCTAGGAACTGACAAAAAAAAAAACAGATTTGTAAATATAGACAAGAATATCTCAACAATTTCATTGAAAAAATCGTGTCTTTTCCAGTGAACAAATTGTTTAAATCTATAAAACAATTTGTCTAATAATATTTACAAATTGTAAACAAAACAATTTACTAAATCAAACAAAAAGATTTACTAGATTTTCTGAAAAATATCAAACAATATTTTTGTCTGAATCTATAAAACAAGTAGTCTAAAAATACTAATAAATATTAAACAAAATAATTTACTTAAACAACCAAAATTATTTACTGAACTTTTTGTAATATATTGAACAAAATTTTTGTCTGGGTCACCAGCATCATCATCATCCGTTAAGCATTTGTGAAATTTCACTTTGTTAAATGTGTTCAAGACTGAATGTTTATCTAAAGACTCTAAAAAAATGAATGAGAATTAATCCAACGACATTAACGAATTGATTCACTCAAAAATCTTCAGTAAACAAACTTCGTACAATCGCGTTCCTTTTACTATTATTATTATTATTGCGGTTGTTATATGTGTGTCTGTCGTCATCAGGGTTGTTTTTTTACAATACAGTTTTTCTTGTTGTTTTTGGTGTTTGCATCCCAAATAAGAGTCAAACAAACAATTCATTGATTATGTGCAGAACATTTACTGAAAACTAAATTTAGTTTTAGACAAATTTTTGCTTGAAATTTTTTTGGTGATAGTTTTTTCTGTGCACTAATCATTTACGCTTCAAAAAGTAAATTTCTTAGTCTTTTCTTCGCTATAATTTGTTTTGTTACTCGTATCGGTTATATTTATTTATTGTATCTTCAATAAAACTGAACTAGCAATAAGTAATCAAATCTTAACTCAAAAATTTAAATATTTAACTCCAGCAAATGCCAGACAAAAATATTTGTTTCAGCGGTTGGTTGTTTGGTTGTCTACGTCTCTCCTATTCGGCTGAGAGCAAAAGTGTCCCTCCTTCTCCGCCGAGTGTGGCCTCTAAAGTTAATGATGTTTCGGGCTAGGCGATTTGGGTGCAACTCGAGTTTTTTTTAAGTATCTTGTCACGTGCTTAGAAAACACTGTCTTAACTAGCGGCACATCTAAACCTTTCTGAATTCGCTTGTTTCTGACATACCATGGGGCTGCTGTAATCGTACGGAGTATTTTATTTTGTCCCCTTTGAATTTTTTCTACATTTGATGCCGAGGCAGTGCCCCATAACTGGATACCGTAGGTCCGTTTTAGTTTTAGAATGGAGTTGTATAGAAGAAGTATACAATCTAGGCCTTAGAGTAGAGTTCCTTCCAATGAGCCAATTCATTTGAGCTGCTCTTAATTTCATTTGGATCACCTTTGCATTTATGTGAGACTTCGATGTTAGACGATGATCAAAATGAACACCGAGATTTTTTACTTCAATGTGCTGAGGTATAGTTTGGTTATTGATTTGTATAGGAGGGCAGATTTCTCTGCACAATGTAAAAGTAATGTGTAGACATTTTTGTTCGCTAATTTTTACAGTGAACGAATAATTTTACATAATTTCAACAAATTACATTCATTGACCTAGATTCATTAATTTTTGCAAAAATACATTGATTTAATGCACGCATACATTGTTTCAATGAAAATATTCATTAAAATTTATGGTAAATATTCATTGAAGTTCAAAGTAAAACGGTTTATTGAAAACATTTATTGCGGTTATTCTTTAACATGATTAATGAACCAGTTGATTGATTTAACGGACTAGTACATTGAGTGAAAAATAATAAACAATTCGTTGAACAAATTTACTTTTTCCTTGAGTTTTTCATTCAGTGTAAAAATATCATTAACGCCAAACCACCCTCATCAACATCTGTTTGCACTAATAATTCTGGGATATCTCTTGCTGGCAAATTACACTGTGCAAAAAAATACATGGACTAATTCTGGCAGAGAGCATAAAAATATATATATATATATATATATATATATATATATATATATATATATATATATATATATATATATATATATATATATATATATATATATATATATATATATATATATATATATATATATATATATATATATATATATATATATATATATATATATATATATATATATATATATATATATATATATATATATATATATATATATATATATATACTTATATATTTATACTTATATATGGGATTAATTTTGGGAGGAAATAAAGTTTCTCCATTTTGCACATAGTTATAGTAACTCGGCATTAGAAATATTGTCAGGAAAACATTTTTGTGGAACATTGTGACCCTCTAGCTCTTCGTTGGATGAGTATTTTTGTCTCTTTCTTAAAAAATTAAAAAAAAACTTCCTTTTAGCTGCAGTTCTACAGAAATAATTGCTATAAAATACATAGAAGCTCCAGAATTACAATTAGTACTTGACATAGGGAATCTTGTAAGCCTTAAGATATGTCTCACGATTTTATTTAAAACACCACGTTACAAATTTTTGTGAAACATTTTAACACTCTAACTTTTCGTTGTATGGGTCTCTTTGTGCCTTGCATAAAAATCGGCAAAAAGATACCCTTCAGCAGCAATATAATGGGCTAAAGTGTTCTACAAAAATAATTACCATACAATTCGACCATAAGTCTTTAAATAGTCCTACGCTCCAGACTCAACTTGAACGCCAGAAAGCGTTCAAAAGTCAAAATGTGTTTTAGGGTTAATTTCGTGCTTTTGACCATTATTACTCGGCATAGGAAAACTGGCAAAACTAATGTTTAAGGTTTAAGATATTTAGCACTTTCATGAACAACAAATCACAAACAACGTTTATGTAGAATCTTTCAGCCCGCTATATTGCCGCTGAAGGGGAGTTTTTTTTTGCCACTTATTTAAGAAAGGGACACAAATATTCATACCGCGAAAAGTTAGGGGGTTAGATTGTTTTACTCAAAGCCAATTAAAAAAATTCCTTCAAAAAGCAGATTTGCTGATTTTTGTATGGCGAGTTCCCAGTTTGTAGTACTACATTTTTGATACAAAAATCGCTTTTTGAAGCGCTGAAAATCATCACCATTTTCAGCACTAAAACTGAAAATATATGAAACTTTTTCGATTAAAAACCTGCTTTGTGCCATCAGTGAGAAATCAGCTTTTTAGGGTTCCGTACACGAAAAGTGCAAGGGAACCCTATTGTTGGATGTAGGATGTTCTAAAGCGAGCAACGAAAAATGTAGAAATACTAATGTAATAAACATACACTTATGTAAGACAGTTTACATATTCAAAGTCAGTGTTAATTGGTGCAGTCTGTAGAATAGACTACACCAATTAAAACAATAAAAATTAAAGGGTGTTCTGTCAGTTAATGTAAATTTGACTATTTAGTTTAGACAATTTGCTGCATCTTGGAAACCGTAAAATCTTGAAATGTAAAAAAAACGCTAAAACTAAAAGATTGCAAAATTAAAAAATGTCAAAATGAAAAATCGCCAGATTAAAAAAGCACTTAAAGAAACAAGCACCAAAATTCAAAAAAAAATCGCCAAAAAACTAAAAAACGGAAAAAATTAAAAAAGTGGTCAAAAAGAATGAAAAAAATCGCTACAAGTGGAAAAAATAACAAAAACGAAAAAAAGCGCAAAAAAACGCCAAAACTAAAAAAATCGCATTAAACCGAAAAAATCGCCAAAACGAAAAAATTAAAAAAAAAAACGCTAAAGATAAAAAAATCACCAAAAACCGAAAGTCCCCAAAACCGAAAAAAAACGCCAAAACTGAAAAAAAGGGCATGAACTTAAATAAATCGCTAAAACTAAAAATATATCTAAAAAAGCGAAAAAATACGTTAAAACAAACAACAAACGCTCATGCCAAAATTAAAAAAATCGCCCAAAACGAAAAATCGGTAAAAAAAGAAAAAAAATCTGCAAAATGAAAAAAGCGCCAAGACCAAAAAATCCCCAAAACGAAAAAAAGTTGAAAAATAAAATAATTTAAAATTAAACAAAAAAGCTAAACGGAAAAATTGCCAAAATGAAAAAAAGGACAAAAACGAAAAGGGATATATGTGTATTTTGTGCGAGCCAAAGCCCAACTTTACTTAATTTTTTGTATAGTAATTTCATATACATTCACTGCTCCGAAATAAGCTCTTATTTTAAAGCGTATTATTATGCGCTTTGTTGCCTTAGTGCTTCAAAGGCAGGTTTCATGTGGTGTTTTACATAAACATGCTAAGCACAACTGATACCGTAAACGTAACTCTTATAATGCTGAATCACTATAACAATGTATCAAAAAAAGGGGGCGGGTGGGGTTATTTTCCCTAAAATGAAGCCCAGTTGTAAACTTTTAAAACGCCGACACACCAGAATCTGTCCTTATAGCCTTTTAATTAAAAACCATTTATTTTTGTTTCACTGTGCTACCATACAGTACACAGCTCACACTGTGTAACATATAACGGAATTCAATGTCCCCTCTCTCAACACAAAAAAATAGGGAAAAGCAAAAAGTATACGGATTTGGAGACCTCTTCGCATAATGTCCCACTGTGCTCAACGCTCAATTTAAATATAAAAAAAAAATACAAATAATTTTTTATTGCAATCGACTTACAATGTGTGAGGCAAAGCAGAAAGTTGTTTGGTTGTTTATTTGTATAATTTGTACGCGAATTTGAACTAATCATTTGACAGCAATCAATAAAATCTATTAACCTCATTACGATCTTCTTCTTATTTTTAATATTATTGCTAATGCTTTAAGTTTTCACTATTAGTTTCTTAATGAATTTCATTACAGCTGTGTAATCTATCTTTTTTAAACTATATGGCTGATTCTCATTTCGAATACTTTTTTCGTGTCCGTTGGAAGTATTGCAAAATATTTCTTAAAATAAACGCATACATTTTAAAATAAAAACTGCTTTAGTCTGATTTATTAGATTATAAATAAAGGTATATACTTTTTTATTTATACTGGCCATTATGTGTTAAAAACGAAAAACTCTCTTCATACAAAATAGCGTGTCCGTAATGCATGCTGTTGATTTTCCACATTAGAAAACTATGAATCTTTCCAATAACGAGATTAAATTTATGACGGTAAAATTTTTGAAAAATATTAGAAATTATATATATATTTTTAAATTGTTGTTGTCCGCAGTCTTTTACATTGAGCGTTACGCTTTTTAAGTACGCTTAATTACTCAGTTTGATTATTAAAATTGCATTAACAATACACAGAAAAAAATAGCCAATAATTATGTTCAATAACACCATGTTATTGAAAAAAATATGAATTTCAGTAACATTTGTCATTAACTTAATACAATATTTCGTTGTATGTATTTCTTTCCCATGCCGGTTATTTCTATTCGTTTCATACATAAGTATTTAAAACAAGTTTTATCTCATAACAAAATAACTGGGATATGGCTCAGCTGTAGAGAGCATGCTTTACGTACGTGAATCCCGGGTTCGTATCCCAGCCATGTCAAAATTTTTTTTTAATATATTTTTTTCTTTTGAAATAATTTTGTTATCAATATAGCGGATTTCTTTATCACAGGAAATTTGAAAAAAAATTATTGAATAATGGGATTTTCGTTATCAAAAATAAAAATTATTTTTTTTTCTTTTCAAAAATGTTGTGAACTTTTTTTAATAGTATTATATTGAAAAACGTTTCGTCAATCAATCATGGTTTGTATCCAAAAAAATGTATTGAGTGTTATCCACATTTTTTTAATTTAATTGAAATTTTTTAGACTATACATATATTTCTTTTTTTAATTCAAAATATAATGTGTGTTTTGAAAAAGTATTGAATTCATATAAAAATATATTGAGCGTTAAAAAACTAAACAGCAGCTGAAGATTAGTAACGTAATAAAGAACATCATACGTTTATACATTTCGGAATTCTTTTCCTTTCCTTGTTGTTATATTGTCAAAAATGTAGTAGGTAAGTCATATTTTGCTACGAATAATTATTTGAAATTTACATTGTTAATCGATTTTATTAAAATTAGCTTTATTTGAAAGAAGAGCTAATTCACTTTTCGCTCATGTATAAATGTTTGTAAAGAATTATTTAAAAGATAAGCATTTGCATGTGAACCCAAGTCAAAATTGAAAAAACGCTAATAATGTTTAATTCCGTCCTGCGATTATTATAATTTTTTGTTTTTAGATAGTAGATGTGTATAGTGCTCTCAAACCCTCTGCTCATATTTAGTGGTGTATTTTTTTTTGCTAAAATCATTCCCAGAACGACCGCGAAAGCAAATGTAACACGCCATACAGAAAAATTTTAAAATCGAAAACGATAGTTTAATTCAGGATCGATTGAATGAGGCGAAAACTATAATAAAAATCCTATATTCTCATATTTCATTTAGTTACACCGGTAAGCAAAAAATAAATAAATAAATAAATTCAGTAAAGTGTGACTTTGGGTCGCACACGAAGGGTTCCGTACAAATACATATACATATCCCATTTCGTTTTTGCCCTTTTTTCTCATTTTGAAAATTTTTGCGTTATGCTTTTTCGTTTAATTTTATTATTTTTATTTTTTAATTTTTTTTTTGTTGATTTAGCGATTTTTTTTGGTTTTGGCGTTTTTTTTATTTTAACGTTTATTGCAAATTTTTTCCGATTTTTTTAGTTTTATCGATTTTTTGGCTTTGGCGTTTTTTTTTGTTTTAACGTTTTTCTCTTTTTTTTAAATATTTTTAGTTTAAGCGTTTTATTTTAGTTTTGGCTTTTTTTGTTTGTTTTTGGGATTTTTTTCGGTTTTTGGTAATTTTTTTTAGTTTTAGCGATTTTTTCCGGTTTCTACAGTTTTTTCGTTTTGGCTATTTTTTCGGCTTTTGGTGTTTTTTTTTTCATTTTTAGCAATTTTTTTAATTTTTTAAAGATATTTTTAGTTTTAGCGATTTTTTCAGGTTTTAGTGCTTTTTTCGTTTTGATGCCCTTTTTCGGTTTTTTGCGTTTTTTTGTCGATATTTTTGGGTTTTGGTGATTTTTTTGCGTTTTAGCGTTTGTTTTTAGTTTTGGTGTTTTTTTCCAAGCGCTTTTTTTATTTTGGCGATTTTTCCTTTTGACATTTTTTAAATTTTGTAATTTTTTTTGTTTTAGTGATTTTTAAAATTTCAAGAGTTTGGCTTTTACGGTTTCGAAGATACAGCAAATCGTCTAAATTACATAGTCCTAATTACATTAACTGATAGAACACCCTTTAATTTTTTTTGTTTTATATATCAGTGTTAATTTGTGTTATACAGACTACACCAATTAAAACTAACTTTGAAAATTTCAAGTGTCTGTATATTACATTATTAGTATTTCAACATTTTTCGTTGCTCGCTTTAGAACCCCCTTTAATTTTTAAATGTCACATATTTGTTAATGTAGCGGCCAAAGTTTTACATGTTCTGTTAAAATTTCAGGTCTGTAGCTCCTATGGCTCTAGAGAAAACAGCCTGTGACAGACGGACAGACAGACAGACAAATGGACAGCGTAGCGACAACAACAAGGTTCCTTTACACTTTTGGTGTACGTAACTCTAAAAAACACAAAATGTTCGTTTAGAATGAGAATCAGCCATTTGTATATACAAGTATACATATAAAATAAAGTTACATATCGATGGATTAATATAAAAAAGGCGTATCTCAATTTTTTTTCGAAATCGTGTTTTTTGCGTTTTCTGGTAGCCAACTTATACATATATACACTCTCCCTAAAGCACTATATAAGCTCCTGTTGCAAATAAAGGTTATATGACTACTTAAAATTATTTTTTCCTATGAAATAATAAAAATTCGAGCTACGTCTTTTTTATATTAAGCCAACGATATACTTCGATTATAGGCATTTCTTATTTGCAAATAAAAATGTAGTGCTGCCAAGTACGCTTTTATTGTAACTTACGAAAACAATTGCTGATTAACGCACTATTTATAAATAAGAAGTTTGAAATGCCACCTTTACACATGTTTGGCAATGAAAAATAATAAATAGATAAATATTCAGTGATTTAATATATGACGATAAAAAGTATTTGGCACCACTTTAAGTTCTTATTTGCAAATAAGCCCTGCATATAAATGTAATAATACATAAATATATATGTAAGTGATTAAGGCAAATGAGAAATTGCAATTTAGAAACAAAAACCAAAAAGTGTTACTTATATTAATTCTATAATCGACATATGAAGTTTAAAGGATCAAATAAAAACTAGGATTAGCCAAGTTGTCTTAACATCTTATGAAATCTCCAATAAATTCTACAACGGCTATATGTAGATAAAGTTCTTAGCTTATCCTCCCTCATACATTTAATTTTAAGAATTTTCCAATAGACTTCTAAAATGATAAAATAAAATATATAAAATGTTAAAATAAAATAATAAACTGTGAAACACAACAAGTGTAAGTTTTGGCTCCTAAAAAGTTGCGCTAAACTTGAACAACAACTATAGCAATAACAAAAAAGCTACAAAAATATGTGGTAACACGTCAATAACAACCAACACATTGCAAAGTGGCAGTTATAATAATGCAAGCATGAAGTACCAAAAAAAAAAAAAAAAAAAAAAAAAAAAAAGCTAAAAACATTACTTTGGAGTATTGAGAAAAAGACGTACTAAACGTTTAGCTGCCGGCCATGCGTTTAAAACTCATGTGTTTATTTGTGCTATTGTTACCGGCATTCCATACAAATGTGTTAAAGAAACGGACATAAAGACGTACAGACAGACAGACAGACAGACAGACAGAGAAACCAACAAATGACTTGCAGACTTAAAACTGTTTGCTAATATGTAGATATTTTGTTTTGTTAGCTGAAATATTATGGTTTGTTTGTCTGTTGGTTTGTTTTTTTTTTTCGTTTTCTTTTTTTTCCAATTTCTTTCAACTCAAATAGAAAGAGATATTATGTCATCCGTAAATGGTAAAGTGTGGTAGTAGTGTTTGCGTTTGTTTTTTTTTCTTCTCGTATGTTACTTTACATTAAACTCGAGTATGCCACATATTTTAAACCAGTTTTGGTAATTTATATTGTTATTTATGTCTTGAAAATTTAAAAAGTACTTTTAATTTATTTATTTAATACAATTTTTGCTATTTGGTTTTTCTTGAGGTTTTGAGGGTTTCAGAAATTACCACACTTTGTGCAGATGATATGACTTGTGGAGCTGTCACCTTTAACTTGATGTTTTTTTTGTTTGTTTGTTTTGCGTTCATAATATGTGTATGTATATAAGAAAAAGTAAATCATTGTTATATTGATAATAAAAATTTGTGGCAATTTTGCAAAAGTTGTTGGATTATTTAATATGATTATATTTATACTCTGAAAATTAAAAATTTTGTTTTTGCTACAAGTTTGTTTCTTAAGTCTTTTGTTTATTTGCAAACAAGTCGATCACCAAGCAAATGGTTGCAATAAGAAAACTACTTAATTATTAGTAAAGTCTGTATTTTTTGGTAGATTTAGGATATCAATAGTACGAAATTTGATTGTTTTGTAAAATATCGGTAGAGCTTTCAAGATTTATCTAAAGCGAGATTACAGCAAGACTAAGCTGGGAGATGTAATATATAATATTGTACAACAAAATCAATGTTTTTCAAAATATCAAGGTTCTAAGAAATTATTTTGGTAGAGGGCACCCAACAAATATATGCATGTATCGCTGTTTTGGGAGTTTACCTCTGGGACTCATTTTAGGAAAAGCTAAATTTCTCTCCCATTTGCACATAGTTATACTTACTGCCTGTTCGCCGATGTCGAAGGAGTTCGTTCTTTCGCACAAATAACATTTAAAGCAAAAACAAATTAAAAAATTTTGTTATTAGCTTAAATGTAATTATGGGAAAGAAAGAACTCATTCGCCATCCGCGAACAGGCAGTTAATCGGCATGTGAAATCTTGTCAGCCTTACGTTTAAAATATAAGATATGCTCATCACTTTTATTTCAAACACTACGAGGAATATTTGAGTGGAAAGTCTTAACCTATAATTCTTCGCAGTATGGGTATTTTTGTACCTTTGTTGAAAAATGGGCAAACAACTGCCATTCAGGGCCATATAGATGTCTCAAATGTTTACCTAAAATGTTTCTCGTACTGTTTTACATTAAAAAGCTAAACACATTTTATATCTTAATACCTTATACCGAGTAATAATTGTGAATAAGTACGAAATTAAGCCTTTAACACATTTTAAGTTTTGAATGATTTCTGGTATTCACGTTGAGTCTGGAGTTTGAATGTCTTTAGACAGCTGTAGCAAAATTTTGTAGCCAAATATTTATGCGGAACATTTCTGCGCGCGCTATATCGCCGCTAAAGAAAAAAAGAAAGGGATATAAAGACCCACACAGAGAAAAGCTAGAAGGTTAAAATATTCCACTAAAATGTTCCTCGTAGTGTTTTACACAATAGTGCTGAGCATATCTCGTAGCTTAAACGCAAATATTACAAGATTTCCTATACCGAGTCCTAATTATGAATAAGTACGTATTGTAAGTTTTGAATGATTTTATTGGCGTTCAAGTTAAGTCTGGAGTTAAAAGATCTTTGCTATATCACCGATGGAGGGGAGGTTTTTTGCTCATTTTGTAAGAAAGGAACTAAATTTTCTGCAAACATTTTTCTTGTAGTGTTTTACATAATAGTTCTGAACACATCTTGTACCTTAAATGTAACACAGAAAAAACTAAATTTCATTTTCAGTAAAGAAATTCAATGAATTAGTAAATATTTTGTCTAGAAGCGGACTTACACAAAAATTTGTAAATGCAAACAAAACTGTTTCAACAATTTCCAACAGTTTTATTGAAAAAAAATCTGTTATTTTTCAGTAAACAAATTGTCCAAATCTACAAAATAGTTTGTCTAAAAATATTTACAGATTCTAAACAAAATAATTTACTGAATTAAACAAAAATGTTTACTGGATTTTCTGAAACATATCAAACAGGATTTTTGTCTGAATTTATAAAACTATTTGTCTAAAAATACATACATATTCTAAACAAAATAGTTTACAGAATCATATAATATATTTACTGGATTTTTGGTAAAATATCAAACATTTTGTCAGAGTCAGTAAAAACTTTCCTTTTGAAATATTTTTAGGTTTTAAATAATAACATCATCGTCCATTAAGCATTTAAGAAATTTCACTTTGTTAAATCGGCCCAACTCTGAATGTTTATCTAGAGACTCTAAAAAACCAATGAGAATTAACGCAATAGCATTAACGAATTGATTCAGTCAAAAATCTTCAGTAAACATACTTGTAACAATCGCATTCCTTTTGCTATCACTGTTGTTGTTGTTATTTGTGTGTATGTCGTCATCGGAGTTATATTTTCTTACGATACAGAAAACAGGTTTTTGTTGTTGTTTTTCGTGTTTGCGTCCTAAAAACCCGTCAATCAAAAAGTTCACTGATTCAGTAATGAACATTTACTGAAAATGAAATTTCGTTTTAGATAAAATTATATTTGAAATCTTTTGATGTAATTTTTTCTGCGTAAGGCTTCCAAGAATTCATGTGTCGCGTAACTATAACTGTTTGGAAAAAGGGGGAGGGGAGGAACTTTAGCTCCTCATAAAATAAAGCTCTTTCCTTAAATCAGTCGTTAGAATCATGTTTTTTGAGCTGTACAGTGTAATTAATAATACAAAAATAATTCAATTAGTACAACTTAAGTTCTCAAACTAAAGACTGATATAATAAAACAAACTTTGGACTTAAACCAACAACCAAAGTTCAATAAATAGTCATATTCACAATCTTAAAAACATTTTTTATACACGTGCCATATAATAAAAATACGCATAGAAATAATAAGTTCTTTCAAAGATGGCCTTTAATAGCCCTTGTTTTAATACATTAAAAAAATAAATATATAAAAAATAAACTAACGCTTAACGTTGGCATTGTATTTTATATTAGCAAGTATGTAAATTCCCTCTTAACCTTTGTTTTGTAAATGACTTTGCGGTGGCTCTTATTAAGAAATGCAAATTTTATTTATTTATTTTGTTATTTTTCTTAAAACAATATTTGTTTGCAACTTGTTTTTTGATTATTTTATAAATATTTGCCTAGCGAGAGAAATCTCTCAAAACAACAATCATCGTATTTTTCGCTTTTATTATAGTGATTATGTAATGTTTTTCCATTTTTTCTATACATTCCAAGAGGTTAAATATTAATTAGTTAGATTCTTTGAGTAGAAAAAATCTCAACATATATTAAAGCCAGTATAAATAGTTTTCGTTTTAGTAAATTGCAGTTTAATTAGTCTATTAAAATAAGTTATACAGAATTAGAGGAAGGCGGTTGAGCTTGAAAGTTATTTGCCAATTTTACTTATTAGAACAGAAGCTCGAAACTACACTGAAAGAATTTTGTTCATTAATTCTGTGAATTTAAACATTAATCCAATGAAAAACTTCATTAAAACTTAACCAACGTTACGCTTCGTTGAATCAATGAAACAAGTTTCGTTAAAATTATTTTAATGATAATTTCATTATATATAATTTCATTGACCCAATGTAATAATTTCGCTGAGAAAATATTTCATTATTTTGATGAAATGTTTCACCATTTTAATGCAATTTTCATTATATTAATGAAATTATTTCATTATTTTAATGCAATTTTAATGTCATTGTGTTGATGACCGCTCACAGTATCGAACTCAGAATCTTGACTCTCATCATTTGCTTTATAGGCAACACCTTAACTACTTCAGCCAACAGCACTGTCAAAACAAATGTGTCTATGAGTGTACAATAATAAGAAATAATACACATAAATAATACATATAAAACCATATAAAAATATTTTTGTTGTTCGCTTTTGGTTGCCAACTGTTAAAATTAATAGGGTTATGTTTCTTAAAAAAGAAAATATATGATTTATTTATTTCATAAATTTAATGAAAATTTTCATTAGAACTATGAAATACATTTCATTGAAATTATGGCATTCAAGGACATAAAATGTATTTTTTTTAAATTTTTGTAGTATATACATATGTGTCAAGAAGTTCAAGTATCGATTAAAACATTTTGTGAAAACTTGAAGAAGTTTCCATAAAATGACAAAATGGTGGGGTGTCATAAATCCAATAAAATTTTCTAACGAAACTATGAAAGCTAATTAAGCAATTAAAATGAAGTTTTTTCATAATATTCGTTAAATTTCATTAGAAGTATGAAATATTTCATTAGAACTATGCAATATTTCATTAGAATTATCAAATATTTTATTAGAATTATGAAATATTTCATTAAAAATGTGAAAAAAAAATCGAACCAATTGTTTCATTGGATTTATGAAGCGAAATTCTTTCAGTGTATGTGTGTTTCAATGCAAGATCTTAAGACACTTATTATTTAATGTGACTTATTTTTCAAGATATGTGGAATTTGAATCTATATTAATTTTTATATTAGACTGAAATTCTTAACTTTTTATGCAACAAGAAAGAGACGTTAATTAACACCAACCTACACAGCAGAGCATAACAACTTCGTGTGGCAAAATTAGTGACAAATGGTAGTGGTATCAATAGCACTGTAAAAATGCTTCTAACGACTGATTATGGCAAATATATATATGTATGTATCGACGTTTTGAAACTTTACATCTGTGACTCATTATACGGGGAGATAAAGTTCCCCCTTTGGGCATAGTTATACCTCCTTACGTGGAAGGTATAAAATGTATTTTGCTATTTTTATGTAAAATGCCATGGTAACTCTTCGCGGTATGGGTCTCTTTGTTCCTTTCTTGAATAAGGGGTGAAAAACTTCCCTTCAACTTCCCTGCAATATTGCGAGATCAATTGTTCAATAGAAATGCTCCTGGTGGTATTTTACATAAAAATGCTAACCATATTTTGTACCTTAAATGTAAGGCTTACTGGTTGTATAGGTCGGAGGCTAAAAACTTCCATTCTGCGGTGGTATAGTGGGCTTACAAAAATATTTGCCTTGAAATTCTGCTATCTAACTTCAAAGACATTCAACCTACAGACTCAACTTGAACCCCAGAAATCGTACAAAACTATAAATATGCTAAGGGTTAATCTCGGAAATCTTGTAAATCTGAAAGTACCCAGGTACGTTGCCATACTGTTCAGGGTGTAAGAAGTAAATTGGTCTGGCACGCTTATCAAAACAAATTTTTTAGCTCAAAGTCAGTAACATATCGAGCTATAATCGCCAAAAAGACGTAAGTGGTAATTGATTACCATGTCGTTTACGTCTTTTGTTGGCTTGCCTGAAGTTAGTCTTGAACTCAAGAACTCAGGGTTTGTAGTCAAACGCGCTAACAATTCAGCTAACAGCACACTCAATTTCATTAAAGTGAGACAGTTGTGTTTTTATTACGACTATTGTGTTACTTTTGTTTGATTTTAAAATGGCGATTTTAAAGTGCACATCATTATTCCAAACGCCAACCTATCACATTTGGCAACAAATATCTTTGCTATATGCATAAATATTTTATGCATCTCAAGAAAAAATAGTAAGGCCAAAACTAAAAATATTAAAAATATTCAGTGATAGTTACTATGGTTTCAAAAAAACATACAGTATAGATAAGAGTCTTCGAAAATTATTTCGAAGACAACTAAAATTGGTTGTGAGTCATAATAAATTGTTTTTTTTTTGATTTGTCTTGTAACATTGATAACTCATCTTAGATGAGTTGTGAATCATTATAGGGGCCTAACATTTATTAAAATTTAGGAGGGTTCAAGAAGTTTCAAGTACGTAAATCTTTAGCTTCTATAAAACTATTAAGCTTAAGACTCTAAAAGTACCCGGGTACCTTGCTATTGACATAAAGGATAAACACATTATAAGTTTTGAATGATTTCTGGCGTTCAAGTTTAGCGTGAAGTTTCGGTAACTTGGAAGACTTATAGTAGAATTCTATGACAAATGTTTTTGCCGATCATTTTAGAACGCTATATCACCGTTGATAGCAGCATTTTTGTCCCTTTGTTAAGAAAGGGAGATTTTGCGAACTTTAACTCCGCATAAAATGAATTCCTGATGTAAAGTTTCAAAACGCCGATATACGTCCATATTTTTTTGGAGCCCTCTAACAGAAAAAGTCGTTAGGATTAGGTTATTTCTTTTGTGTTGTACAGTGTCATATAACAAATATTTCAAATATTCCAAATATTTTAAATATTTCGGCTTTCCTTAATAATTAAGAAGTTAAATATGCAAGAACATGGGTCTGAAGCACTTAAGTAACTTATCCAAAGACAAAAGTAAATAAAATCAAGTTTATTTAAGATAACAGATCAAATAAGTTAGCCTGTTATTCAATCAATCAGAGATATAATAATCGAGTCGTAATGGAAATAATTTAATGAATGTAATTTATTCTTTTGTATTTACAGATTCTTAGCAAAGTAGTTTTTTAAGATATTTAGCAAGAATCAATAGGAATAAGTATCAAACTTTTCTTTTAATAAATTTATTATTTGAGATAAATATTCGTGCTTAAGAAATGCTTAATTTACAACAAATAAAAACTGTTTTGTTTTTTTTTCTAAATTATGTTTTTATTCTTGAAAAAGTTAAATAACTTTTAACAAAATTTTATTCTTTTTTCATTAGCAAGAGTTTTTTTAAGAAAAATTTCTTTTATGCTACATTTAAAAATGTTTTTTTTTTCAATAGAATATCTTCTCAACAATGTTAGTTTTTTTTCTTTAAAAAAGTTTTTTTTTTTCAAATAAAATTTGCTTTCATACCACCTTAACATATTATATCTTTCAATAGAATATCTATCTATTCAATAATAATTGCACAACACCAAAAATTTATTAAGACATAAAAACCGCACACCACTAAATTTGCTTTTTTGTTTATAATAATAATAGTAAAATGATGGTTACTGTAAGAGCTGCAACATTTTATTTGATTAAATTTTGCAAAATTTTTTTAAAGCTTTTTTTTTGTGTTGAGATTATTCTTCATGTCATGATTTTGTATTCATTAAACGTACAGTAAATGATTTAGCAGTTTCATTATGGTTTAGTTTTTTTGCTATTTTAGTTTTCTTGCTTTTAAACCTCCAAAAAATTTTTTGGATTAAAATATTTTTTTATTTTAATTAAATTAACACGTACATTTTTAGTAGAAACGCAGAGACTTGTTGTTGGTGTTGTTTTAGTGTTTTTAATAGAGTATTATAACTTTAGTGAGTATCCTCCGTTTTGTTTTTGCTGTGTGAATTTTGGGGTGTTAAAAATTCACGATATAATTTTCAAAGCACACAACGACTAGACGCGCTTTTGAAGACCACAAATGTCTATGCTGTTGGAGTTGCAATTGATTACTAACGTATTTTTATCACACCACAATAGACTAAAGCTTAAGCAGATATATTTTTGTTTAAACGAAAAAACAAGAGTCATAAAATCGCAGTTTTATTTATACATTCACATGCAAACATGTATACGTATATGAATACACACGTACATAAATACACACGTACTTATAAGTGATTAATAAGAAGTTTTATTTAAATGGTGTATCTGAAGAGGGTAAGTGTTAAAAAAGGGAGGCTTTAACACAATACAATGCAATAAGATTTTAATTTAAAAGCTCTCAATTAGGCTCAGAGTGTCGAGGTTTAAGCTTTACTCATTGCACTAAAAGCTTTATAATTAAATTCAATGCACTCACTCAAATGAAATTGAAAGTAAAATACATACACGCGTCAGTTGAATGGTATTCACTCAAAATGAAATAAAAAGTGTTACAAATACAAAACATATAAACACAAAATCGACGGACTAAGACTCAACTCTGGTTTATCTGACACTGCTGACACCGTTTTTACGCAAAATAACATAAAAACCAACAACGAAACCAACTCGCCCATAATATAAACTGGATTTTTAATTAATTTATTATTTTGATAGTCAAAAAAATTTATAACATGTTGCATAGAAAAAAACTGGATTTTTGTTACCCTCACTTAACAACAAAGTCCTCGTCACTATCGTCTATCTACATAAAACATCAACAACTTTGTTCATGTTAACTATGATGTAAAATCACCAAAAATATAAAAAAAAAAAAAAAAAAAATACAGGAAAATAAAATGGTTGCACATAAAACAATAACAATATTTTCCACCTTTTCAATATCATGTTGTTGTAGGTTTCGTTACATTTCAGTTGATTTTTCATTATTCCTTTTCATAAGAGAAGCTGATATATTCTTGTATCTCCCAATAACATTCGCCAACTCATTTCCTTTAATTTTAATTATTTTATACTTAGAAAACTCTTTTATTTTCTTAACAAAAGTTTTTAATTTTTGCATCATGAAAATATTTTTATGGATTACTAAGAAATAGTCATGAATTGCCATAAAAGTCACTAAAAAACTTGTAAATTCATCCCACATGTTGAATAGTTGACTGTTTATTATTTATTACCATTTTTCTTAATACCAGTTTTAGTATTTTAGTACTTAAGATTGTTCATTATGCCTAAGAAAACGATAAAGATAATGATTATCACCTTTTAAGTATAGTTATAAAAGAATTTTTATAAAAACTCACCTGTTGTGCATTGTAAAACAAAAGACTTAAGACACACGCATTGTTTGTTCAGACGGTGACAGAAGATTTTGAACTTAAAATCAAAAATGATTGATGTGAAAACTTTAAAATACTCAAAATTAAGCTTACGCAATAGATATTTAAAAAAATGTTTGTGGTAAAAGTATGAAACTATTATGCAGGAACTAGGAAAATTGGTTATGGAAAGCCAGACAGAGGGAGAAGCGTTTGTGGATATTTGACTTTAACTTTTCAACATTGAAAGTGACAGGTAGCCCCCTCCCCAGCAGGAAGCTTATGCCACATATAAACTGTTCGTATAAATAACGAGTTTTCTTTCTAATGCATAGTGAATTTCGATTACAAATGGCTCTTCTCTTAGTGAAAAACCTATTGTTCGCAGAGAGAGCGAGACGAGTAACTTCAAAATAGACTTTCAAGCACTGCCCATATATGAGAGTTGTATTACATTTTTGGTCATATATAGAAGACAGTAAATAAAACGGAGATCAGAACTATTTCTTGTATCATCTAAAAACTCGAGACACTTGAATACATCTTTTGAGGCTTAAACGATATCATGCTACAGCCGCCAAAAAGAAAATTACAGGAGAATTATTTTAAAATAGTAGCGTTTTCGCTAGTTGAGTTTTTGTTGTTGCTGCCATCGCTGGCAGTATGCTCTAGGAGAAAAAGGGCTCTGATGAGAAGACTGTGGTGGTCTCGAAACATCTGATGTCAGTTCAACCTTCCGTACAGCCAAAATTTTCTTTGAATGTTAAATATTTACATGCTTTAGAATTTATTTCTAAATAAACTACTCGTAATTAAATAACTTTGGATAAAAAGCATACATTTCGACTAAAATTCATAACTCAATTGTAAACTATTTTGTTAAGTATATGTTGGCATTTTTAGACTAATTGTTTTATAAATTACGACAGAAATTTTGATTGATATACTGCAGAAAAGCCAGTAAATATTTTTGTTTGATTCAGTAAATTATTTTGTTATGAATTTGTTAATATTTTTAGCCAAATTGTTTTATAGATTTATACAATTTGTTTACCGAAAAAACCATTTTTTTTTCAATGAAATTTTCGAGATATTTTTGTCTATATTTACGAACTTGTTTGTAGGTCTGTTTCTAGACAAAATATTTACTAATACACTGATTTTTTTTTACTGAAAATGAAATTTAGTTTTTTCTGTGTAAATATATGTTTTGCTAAATAGCCAAATAAAAATTATTCGTATACAATTTTTTTCCAAATAAATTTATTCGAAATAAATTTTTTCGAATAAAAATTAGTCGAATAAAAATTATTCGAATAAAACTATTTACATAAAAATTATTCGGATAAAATTGTTCGGAGTATGGTTTGAAGTCGAATAAAATTATTATAAGTAAAATAATAAAAAAATAACAAAATTATTCGAAAATACACTATTCGAATAAAACTATGTATTCGTTTAAAAACTATTTTCATTTGTCTTTTTCATATTTCGCAATAAAAGGACGCTAAATGAAACATCAACGTACTTGCCCTATATCTGGTTAAGAGTATCTTAATTTCAAATATGATATTTTAAGCTCTAAAAATTGTGAAACTGCAAAAAAGTCAGAAAAAATGTTGCTATTACTTGACTTAATTTTTTTAAATCGAGCGTTTTTAGATTGACTCGATTTACAGAGCAGGCAGGTATATCAATCATTAGCGTAGCTAGAAATTGCTAACTAACACTGTACAACAGTCAAAAAAAAATCCTGGAAGATTCTGACGGCTTATAATGTTTTCCAAGTCGCTTAATCCGAATCTGGAGTCAGTTTTTTTGGGTCACGTCAGGGTGTTATGCTACAATATTTCCCATTTTTGGGACAATCGGAGATGGTTAATATATACGACCGACCCCTGTTACTTTTTCAAGAGAAATATTTTTTGGTTTATAGCTTATTCCCTCCGGACTATAGCTATACATATCTACACAGAACAAATTATCACCAAAATATTTTCAAGCAAAAGTTTGCTTAAAAATAAATATAATTTTCAGTAAATGCCCTTTACTTAATCAATGAATTGTTTGTTTGACTTTTATTTAGGAATTAAATACCAAAAACAACGAGAAAAACTGTACCGTAAAAAACAACCCCGATGACGCCACATACACACAAATAACAACAACAAAAATGATACCAAAAGGAGTGCGATTGTACCAAGTTTGTTTACTGATGATTTTTGAGTGAATCAATTCGTTAATGTCGTTGCGTTAATTCTCTTTCATTTTTTAGAGTCTTTAGATAAACATTCAGACTTGAACATATTTAACAAAGTGAAATTTCATAAATACTTAATGGATGATGATGACGATGACCCAGACAAAAATTTTATTTGATGTGTTAAAAAAATCCAGTAAATATCTTTGTTTGATTAAGTAAACTATTTTGTTTTATATTTCTTTGTATTTTTAAACTAGTTGTTTTATAAATGCAGACAAAAATATCGTTTGTAATTTTTCGGGAAATCCAGTAATTTTTTTTTTGTTTAATTTAGTAAATTGTTTTGTTTACAATTTTTAACTATTTTTGGCCAAATTGTTTTATAGATTTAAACAATTTGTTCACTGAAAAAAAACACGTTTTTTCAATGAAATGGTTCAGATATTTTTGTCTATATTTACAGATTTCTTTGTAGGTCCGTTCCTAGACAAAATATGTACTATTTCATTGAATTCCTTTATAGAAAATGAAATGAATTTTTTTTCTGTCCCTTCTCTTCCCTTAAGTAAAATATCCTTAGTTCTTTTATGTAGAAAAAACATGTAAATTCCAACAGTTTTCTTTAAGAATCGAATGACAGAGTAACTGCTTGAACTAAATACTGTATCTATTTTCTGATGAATTAAATGATTTATTATGAGCTATTTAGTTTTTATGTGCTATTTACTATTTAAATAAATGTAGACCCATTCTGTTTGTAGCAAAACAATTTTTAAGGGCATGCAATCATTAATGAAATTGATACCAGTATTATTAAAAATAAATTAAATGTGCATTAATTCTAATCATCGGCTGACTTTGATTCCGGTTTTTTTTCATATCAGGTAAATTACAATAATCTTGGAGAAGAAATACATGTTGAATATTTTAATAGCATACGTTTGTGGTCAAACTAGAAGTTTGACGGTAAATCATAAAATAAAAACTACAAATGACAAGTAACTTATAAATATTTCGAAACATTAAAAAAAGTCACAAAGGTGTACTGGTTAAAAATCTTACGAAACTACTTGTCACCTTTAAAAAGATTTAATATTGAAAAACTTAGGCATACAAAGTAATTAAATACTGGAAATAGCTAAACATAATTTAAACGATTAAAAATATAACTACCACAGAAATAAAAAGATTTTATAGTGCAAAAACCCTCAAAATAAAGCAAAAAATTTTATGAGCGGTTAATTGCAAATAATTTTAAACACTTAAGAAACTTTTAAGAAATCGAAATTAAGTCGAAAAAAATTATTTAGTTACCGGAAGTTGGAAATCATCATTACAATTGATATTTGCAATTTAGTTTTTTGAAGTTTTCTGTTTAATGTTTGCGATCTTTCGTTTTTATTGCGTACTGCTAAAAGCAAAATTTGCATTTGTTTTTGTCCACTTATTTTTCGTTTATTAAATATTTTTTTCTTTTATATTTTGTTTACCTTCAAATCATTTGTAGAGCACTTGAGACAAATCTCGAATGCGCTTAAGAAACAACTATCAATTGCCAACTTGCTTTGAAGGACTACAACTTTGAGGCAATACATTCGCTTGCAGCTGTAGACTTTATAATTTTTCGGTTATCGACTTTAAGGCCACAAATACTTGCAGGCATTCACCACTAACACATCCAAACAAATATACATAAGTATACAAATAAAAACATATATTGACTCACATTGAAAACTAGATTGAATTGCAGTAGTCATACGAATGCAAGTAAGTGTTCTTAGATTTTATGTACGTTTAATTGTTAATTTTTTCTTCTTTCATTAAAAATTCTCCACCTCTTGTCATGATCTTTTGACTACTTTTGCTGTGTGTTGTGTCTGCAAGTTTGTGGTTATTCTCCTCCTCTCGTGTTATGTTCTTTGTATATCGATATAAAGTATACGCCATGTTGAACACAAGCCAAAATATTGTATAACTTTGCATGACTATCATTATGATCATAATTTGTATGTACAATTTCTCAATATTATATATGCTCTAAGTCAATTTATTTATTAATATATTTGTTGCTTTTAAGCCCGACTGCTTGGTTGCAGCTCTTAATTTGAAAAAATAACAACTGTACCACAGCCATGCATTATAGCATTTAATAGTTTAAAGTTTAGTGGCAGCCTAATATTGCAACAATATTGTACAATTTACAGCAGAGATTCTTAATCAACTTTTATGTATCTGATTTTAAAGGCTACTTAAAAAGTTTAATCCCTTCGTAAAGCATTTTATTTTTATAATAAGTTCTCAGTTCGGTACACTGAAAGAATTTTGGGTCATAAATCCCATGTAAGGATTTTGTCTTACAATTCTAATGAAATATTTCACAATATATGTAAAATTTCGAAAATTTTGTAAATGAATTTCATTGGAATTGCTTCATTCGGCTTAAAGTTTTGAGAAAATGATTTATTAAATACTTAAAAAGCTTGAAATATGTATATCCTTAACAATAAAAAAATTAAAAAATTCAAGTCTTTTAATGTTTTAACTTCAGCGAAAAATATTTCATACTTTTCATGAAAAATTTCATTGCATTTATGAAAGACCATTAATCACACATATATTTCCTTTCCTTTCCTAGTTGTCAAAAGCGAAAAACAAAAATAATGTATGATTGTTGTTGTTGTAGTCCGCCTAATAATTATATCCTAATAGATCACACACAGATAAAATTATATCCAGTAAATTTTCAAATAAAAGTTTGACTAAAATAAAATTTCATTTTCAGTATATGTTCTTTACTGAATCAGTGAATTTTTTTTAACTTTTATTTGGAAAGCAAACAACCCCGAAGATAATATACACATAATTAACAACAATAACAATGATATCAATTGGAATAAGATAGTACCAAGTTTGTTTACTGAAGATTTCTGAATTATTATTCGATAATGTTGGTGCGGTAATTCTCATTAATTTTTTTAGCGTCTTTAGCCTCTGTGGCTGAGTGGTAGCGATGCTAGAGTGTCAGCCCAGAGGGTTTGTGGGTTCGATTCCCCGCCGTAGATCCTGGGTGTTTTCAGGAGACAAGCTAATCGCTTCGCGTGTTGTGTATGTTTATTAAAAACAAGCATAAACATACAGAGTTGAACACGTTTCACAAAGTGAAATTTCATAAAAGCTTAATGGATGATGATGATATTATTATTTATTATTTAAAACTTTTACTGACTCAGACAACAAGTTTATTAGATACACAATATTACAAAATATCCTGTAAATATTTTTGGTTCGATTCAGTAAATTATTTTGTTTAGAGTTTGTAAGTATTTTTAAACAAATTTCTTTATAAATTAAGACAAAAATATTGTTTGATATATTTTAGAAAGTCCAGTAAATATTTTTCTCTGGCTCCGTAAATTATTTTGTTTAGGATTTGTATATTATTTTAGACAAATTGTTTTGTAGAATTGAACAATTTGTTTACTGAAAAAATCCGTTTTATCAATGAAATTATCGAGACATTTTTGTCTGGTCGAGACATTTGTAGGTCCGTTTCTATACAAAATATCTACCAATTCAATGATTTTCTTTACTGAGAATGAAATTTAGTTTTTCTGTATATTGCTGTAAGAGCGCTGGAGTATTTAGGAGGTGGCCTATAATGGAAATGATAAAAATTAAAAATCTGATTTTGATACTGTGATCGGTCGTTAATATTACAAATTTTTCTGATGCACCTACATTAGTGTGTGTATCAAGGAATTGTCAATACATTAAAAAAGTCAATAAAACAATTTTAGTTAAAATAAGCCACCTTAAAAATGTGACAGTTTCATTAAAATAATGAAATAATTTCATTAAAATAATGAAATAATTTCATTAGTATAATGAAACAATGATAAAAACGTTTCTTCAAAATAATGAAATATTTTGATTAGTTTAGCGAAATTATTATATAAAATTAATGAAATGTTTCATATATTTGGTGAAAATTTCTTTAAAATAATTCTAACGAAAGCGTGGCGTTGGTTGAGTGAGTTTTGATATAATTTTTCATTTTATGACATTTTTGACCATATTCGAGTCATTTTCGACACCTCTCCGCTGTCAAAATAATCATTTATGACTTTTTCGGTATTGGTATTATTTGGTTAGAAAGACCAAATGCACTATAGCTCATAAGACCTTTTGCGTATCTTTAGGCACTTCAAGAAACTTTGTGCTACGGAGATTAGAGGCGGATCGTCGCACAGAAAGTGCTCTGGATCCTCATCATACAATTCACAGAAACTAGATTGGTTGGCTTCAATGCTGCCAATAAGAAATTGGTGACAGCTAAAAATACAAACAGGTACATACTAGCTCATTTGATATAGTATGGTATAGTATGCATAATCGCCTCTAATTCTCATTCGGTCAATGGTAAATATTATATAAAGTGTCAAGTTCTGCTATTAATCGGGGAGCAAGTCACAACACCGTACAAATGGTAGATATAAATAGGCCGCTTGAACAATCGTCCACATTAAAAAAAGTATTTATAATTCGTTGACCCATTCGTTAGTTTTTTGCAAAAATGCTTTGATTTAATGTACGCATACGTTGTTTCAATGAAAATGTTCATTTAAATTTAATGTAAGACGGTACACTGAAAGCATTCATGATTTTCTTTTTAACAAAATTAATGACCGATTTCATTGATTTAATGTAATAGTACGTTTGGACCATATTAATGAACAAGTCGTTCAAAAAATGAATTTTTACCTTGAATTTATTTATGTACCTTTTTGGTTCAGTGCGGGAGCTTCGTCAATTCTTGTTTCTATATTTTAATGGAACGAAAGTAGTTTTGGATTATAGGAACCTCCGAACTCTTTGACTGATACTGTTATATGCTAATGTACATCACAGCGCCCTTCTTCGTTGGCAATCTTAACAAAATTGTTGGCGAAGTAAAACAGTGAATTAAATGGCTACAAAGAAAAGCTTAAGAAATTTAGTACGTCTACTGAAAACCAGAGGCGCTTCAATTGGTGCTGTAAAATCAATATAGCGAGCAATAGCAGAGTTGAAAAATAATTAAGCTTCCTCTCACTTCACCATCTCTATTCTATCCTTTCCCAAAGAAGGTAACACATTAATAAATTAACTGGTAAGGCATTAAGTGGCAGAGTGTATTACATCTCTTAAAAAATATTCGTAGGTTTTAATTAACTCGTATTTATCCGAATGCACAAACATCTCATATATTCGTTACATAGCAGATTGCAGTATATCAAACGTAGATTTGGAACTTACGAACTTTCGAATTTTTCGTAGTTTGTAAATTATTTCGTATATAGTATAGAGCTTGCGAATTTTGCACGTGTTCATAATTCGTATTTATAGGAGTGCACGAGCCTCTGCATTTCTCGTGTATTCGTTAGTATATCAAACGTAAATTTGGAATATACGAACCTCCAAATTTTACGTGAGTACGTAAATCGTATTTAGCCGAGTGCATGAACCTCCGAGCTTTTCGCGCATTCGAAATTTGTACTTACAATAAGAACTAACATAATAAGTCATGGGTCGAGATTCACGATAGCCAAAGCGAAATATATCCAGTGATTTCGAGAGATTTGTAGTCTATATTTAGTCAAAAATTGCATAAGTTAAGTTTCATACCTTACATCCTCGTTTTTAGGGTTCCGTACACCAAAAGTGTAAAGGAACCCTATTGTTTTCGCTACGCTGTCCGCCTGTCTGTCTGTCTGTCTGTCTGTCTGTCTGTCTGTCCATCTGTCTGTCTGTCCGTTTGTCTGTCAACGGCTGTTTTCTCGGGAACCGTAAGAGCTATGGACCTGAAATTTTCACAGAATATGTAAGAGGTTGGCCGCTATAACAACAAATATATGCCAGTTAAAAATTAAAGGGTGTACTAAAGCGAACAACGAAAAATGTTGAAATACTAATGTAATATATATACACTTATATATAGACACTTTAAATTTTTAAAGTTCGTGTTAATTGGTGTAGTCTGTAGAATAGACTACACCAATTAACAGCGATATTTAAAACAATAAGAATTAAAGGGCAGGGTGTTCTATCAGTTAATGTAATTTTGACTATGTTATTTAGACAATTTGCTGTATCTTGTAAATCGTAGGAGGTAAAATCTTGAAATTTTAAAAAACGCTAAAGCCAAAAAATTCCAAAATTAAAAAAACGTCAAAACGAAAAATCGCCAAAATGAAAAAAGCGCTTAAAGAAAAATAGCACCAAAATTAAAAAAAATCGCTAAAACGGAAAAAATTATCAAAACTAAAAAGATCGCCAAGAAAACTAAAAAAAAAAATGCAAAAAACTAAAAAAAGTCGCCAAAACGAAAAAAGCACTAAAACTAAAAAAACGCTAAAACTAACATCAAAAACGAAAAAAGTCGATAATAATTTAAAAAAATCACCAAAACGAAAATAAGAGTGCCAAAACTAGATACAATCGCCAAAAACCAAAATAATCGCCAGAACGAAAAAAAGAGTCAAAACCAAAAAAAAAAAGTCACTACAACTAAAAAATCACCAAAAACCGAAAAAATCCATAAAACCGAAAAATCGCAAAAAAAACGAAAAGATCACGAAAATGAAAAAAAGCGCCGAAGCCAAAAAATCGCCAAAACAACGAAAAATAACTAAAAAAACAAAATCAAACAAAAAGCACAACGAAAAAACTGCTAAAATGAAAAAAGGAGCAAAAACGGAAAACGATATAGGTACATATGTGTATTCGTACGGAACCCTTCGTGTGCGAGCCAAAGTCGCACTTTACTGAATTTATTTGATTTATAAACGATCCGTGATTGTTCGTTTTATTAGGAAACTATAGCTGAAGTAACAAATTGTGAATTTTTATACATAAAAAAACAGCTTTTATTATTGCCATAACATGCATATACATCTTTTACATTTTTTAGCGAGCTACAAAAGATGAAGAACAGCTGCTCTATAGTACATGCGCCACACATCAATTTTTATTTCATATTATACTCGTTAGTACGAATATGTATAATATTAACACGAGCATTAAATAATAGTTTAAGGTGATTGAGATTTTTTTGTTGTATTTTTCTGTTAAAATCAATGCAATAGCAACAACAGAAGCTAAGTACCAAATCAGCAAAACCAAAAAAAAACTGCCATTAGCATCGACAACAGCTTCAGCCATGGCAAAACGCAAGCAAGATATCAATTCACATTAAACGTCTGCAGCAGTCGCAATAAAAAAGAGTAAGAAAAAAAGATAATAATAAAAGTTTTGATTTGATTGTTCGTGTGATTATTTAAATGACTTGTTTTTAAGTGGCATAAATTATTAAAAGTTGTGCAAAATACAAAAAAAAAACAGAATAAGTTAGAGGAAAATTGTTGAATCTTTAAATGGTTACCGAAATTTCAAAATTATTTTTACAAAGACGTTACTACATATTTTAAATATTAGGAGAAGCTAAAAACAATAAAGGCAAAAATATGTATGTGTGTATATATAAATATGTATTTGTTGATGTACATATATCCATAGTTACATTGAATTTTTGGCTACAATAACCTTCACCTTAAGACAGAGTGTCAATGATTTGTTTTTATTATTTTGGCTTGTGCAGAGTATTTTTATAATTTCAAATTTAGCTAAATATTTTTGAATATTAAATAGTTATTCCTTGTTTTTTTTTGAAATATTAACCAATGATGTTTGTAAATAAATTTTGCAATATTTATTTTTTGCAATATAGTTTTGTTTATAGGATTATTTATTGTTGGCATTAAGATCTTTCCAGTGCACTTGAGATATTTATTTGATTGAGATATATATTGAAAAATGTATTTATGTATGTATTTTATGCGGATATATTTATAGTCGTATAAACCTATATAAATACTTAAAATCTTTATAGTTTTTGCGGAAAGAAAATGTTCACTTTAACTACACAGGTCAACACAAATTGATTTTCTGCTCAAATTTTGATAGTCAATTTGATACATGAAAAATATGTTTTTTTTGTATATGCGTAGCACTACTGCCTACTTTTCTCATGACAATGTTATACTGCCATCTAATCTCAGTGTGTGTAAAAATTTCAAAAGGAAATCGTTATATCGGGTAAAAAAAGTGTGCTTAAAATTTCATAAGAATCGGAAAAGTAAAAGTATTTCAAGAGGAGTATTTGTTTATGCGTGTGTACGGGCGTTGCTATGCTTACTTTTATAATCTCAAAATTTTGTTGCTGGAAAACCTCAATGTTCGTGCAAAGTTTGATACAAAACGGCTAAGTAGAGGGCATTGAAAAATAATGCTTATTAAATATGGGCGTGGCATTGTTCTCTTATATAATCATAAAATTTTATTGTCAGTAAAAGTTAATATGTATCCATAGAAAATGAGGTTAATTTAATATTTTCGGCAGTGATTTTGTTTCATAGTTCTTTCATTGTTTCCGAACAAAATTTTTGCCCGGACAAAATTTTTTGATATGTAGTTTGACGTCTTTCTTCGTGAGAGAGATGGAGAGAGAAAGAGAAAAGAAGAGAAATAATTTTGTTCGGAACATTTTCAGCTTGAATTGGTTTAATTCAGTGCATGATGGGTCAGGATTCAAATATTTTGGCCAAAAGTACTTTTCAGGTAAATGCAAAATTTATTGGCACTACCTAAAAGAGGACAACTTAAGCTTTATTCCCCTAAAGTATTTTGTGATTGTGGTCTATAGAATTTTGGCAAGTGATTAAAGTATCAATTCCGTAAATTGCATCTTCAGAAAACGAAAATTTTCTTCGTAATCAAACAACTTTTGAATTTCAAAGTGGAATTGAAAAACACTTTTCTACAGACTTCATTTGCAGTAAACATTAAAAATCGTGCATACTTTTAGGAGTGTCAAATAAATATTTGGTCATGAGCTTTCCATGTTAATAAAAAGCTTAATGTGAGCTTTGCATCTAAAAACAAGAGTAAACAAACGCCTCAAGGTATAAAAACTTTATCATTGTAAAATCGAAATACAAAATAAACGGAATCTAAAGCACCAAAAAATGTACTTTTTCGGAATGATAATTACGGAATCAAAACCAATCCGAACTATTGAGTTTTTAAACAAAATAATATTCAATTAGCTCAAATGTAGTTTTGCTTAAAGTTATTTTTTTTGGTTTTTGTAATAAAGTTTGACAACCCTTTCACAAGTTATGATAAAATCGGTTGCAAAAATCATGTATTTATTTATTTATTTTTATTTATCTATCGATTTTCATGAAATTATGTATATTATATGCGGCTTTATTATCAAATTGGCAACATTTATCCATTTTCGATTTTTTCATAAATTTTAATATATAAAAAAATTTTTTAAATTTTATATAAGAAAATATATTTTTCATCATTGCGGCCTGAATAATTCCGAAACCATTGAGTATATAAAGAATATACTAAAACGGCTTAAAGGTAATTTACTTTTAATTTTTTCAGTGGTCTCTGCAATAAAATTGGACAAATCCTTTCCAATTTATGATAGAATCAGTGAGGCAGTCTTTTTAAATATACCAAATATAAGAAAAAATTAAAAAAAACATGAAAAAAGTGATACTGTTTGCCATTTTTCTTGTTGCATAGTGTAAGTGGATCGATTTTGTCTATGGGCCTCTTCAAATATTACGTAACGATATTTTCGAAGGTTTTATACCCCCCTCCCCCCAACCCTTCGTAACGCTTTTTACAAAATTTTCAGTATAAAGTATCTAATCCCTAACAAATCTTTAACCCTCCTCCACCCTGGTGCGTTACGTTATATGTGAATGGCCACTATGTGCCATCTGCATTGATCAATTTCTTAATTTATAGGAATTTTTAATAAAAATATGAATTACATTTATCAGAGACGCACTGCACTCCTCATATATGCAATTAATTGACTTTCAATTATTTGAATATTTAAAGAAGCTAACAAGTTCTTTTAAATTGCAATCATTAACTCATTTTCTAGATTATTGCAAAATGTGTTTAATACAAGTAATGCGAGTGACATGCATGATGAGGTTTGATTGATTTTGACGATCATGACTAATGCGCTTAGTAAAATTAACAAAATTACTTAAATGTAAATTGTTGCAATATTAATATACGTATACTGGTTTCTTTTCTAGTTTTTGCTTTGGCTTAATTTCAATACAACAAGTTCTTGTTAATAATTGCAACTACGAGTATGTGTCTTAAGTCTTTTGATTTCTTTTAACATGCATTTTCCAGTTTATGTCTTAGTTCAATGACTAATGAAAAACACGAAATGCGCCTACAGTATTTTTTATATATATATATTTTTTTTTGAAATAAAGAACAAAGAAAAAAACTAACAAATCTTAGCTTTTATTTAAATCCGGTATTTAATGTGTCAAATTAAGTTTTCTAATATTTATTCTAATAAAGGCAATTGGTCTCTCCCCTTAAAACAACCTTGTTTTTTGTATGAAAAAAAAAAACAAACATGAACATTTGGACTGTGTTAATATGTAAAACTAAAGTTTACGTGATTATTTGTAAAATAATCATATTATTAAAGCATTGAAAATAGTTTTACTATATTCATAACTTAAGTTGTAATTTGAAATTTAAAAGTGCCAATAAAAAGAATTATATGTTTTTCTTAGCAATTATAGAATCTAGACTTATTAGAGCATATTATAAACATGTTACTAAGGTACATTGTTTTGTTTTATAAATATTTTTAGCATTAACATAAACAAATCGCATGAATTCTATTGCTGGTAAAATTATTCTTACAAAGAAACTTTTAACTTAAAACAAAAATACATCACTTATTTTTTAGAAGAACGTTACTGACTATCAATCACTAAATAAATGGGCCTTGCTATGAATGTTTAAGAGCATTACTTTTTTTATGATCTTGTAATATTAAGGCGGCTCCAGAAAATTTTAATAAAAGTTGCAATTAAAAAATTAATATTTTTAAAATCACTTTAGACACCTTTTTAACCTTTCAATCAAGCACATTGTTGATAACATATTAAACAAACTTATTTTAATTTGTTGTTATGACTTGCGAATAATATATAAATAAGCCACATGAGCAAATTTCATAACTTTTCATTTGACGTGCAAATTTATTGAGAAATTTGTTCCATTTTTATTTAAGTTTTTGCAAATATTAATTTGATCATTCACTTGTATGTATGCATGAACGTTATGATTTCATATTGCAACATTGTTTTTTTGATTTCATTTCATTATTATCTTTTGCTCTCTCCAATTTTGCTCAATCATTATTTCTTAATGCTTTCATTTGAATTTCTTATTGTATGTCCTCAGATATTCATACAAAATATATTTCTTTAACTTTCCACCGAGTGTCTGATCGATATAATGTTATGAACTGGAACAAATTAAAACTAGATAGACATTTACATGAGTTGTCGTAATAAGGGGCGTCTTTAGTGTTTGAATTTGTAAAGAAGGGCCTAAATAAAATACATTCCAATTCTCATTACATAAAAAGGTGATGTAAAAACTGTTAAAAAAAAGTAGATTAAGGGCCTGATTTTGTAGGACGAAATGTTTCTAAGTGAAAACCACGATTTTAAGAGATTTTAACTATTTGAAATATGAGAAGGTAGGATTTATATTATAGTTTTTGCCTCAATCAATGGATGCTGAAATAAAATTATATATTTCGTTTTCTTGCATTTATTGTCTCTATTTGCGTTCGCAGTTGTTCTAGGAATGATTTTTGCGAAAAAAATATACTGTAATAACAAGGCAATTTAAGAAACTGATTTCAAACCATCCAAAATATTGCTGTACAAATTTTATTTTTTGGAGCTTTTTAATTTTCTAATACATTTTTTATGGTAATTAAGATGTGATAAAAAGGAAAATAATCATTTCGATGTATATTACTACTTTAATCGTCATCTAGATTCACAGTCTGTTTCGATTAAAAAATTTATATCTTGTATAAAAGGCTACTAACCTACGCATCGAAATCGTTTTTAATTGGACAAAAAATGGCTGAGTTATAGTGGATCAAACGAAAGCACTTTCTTAAAAAAATTTCATTTTATTTTTTTCTAGTAAATTTTTTGGTAAATTTAAATCGTACTGTTTTCGTTTGATCTACTATAACTTAGTAATTTTTTTATCCTATTAAAACGAATTAGCCACTGAATACTTAAGAGCCACTTAATTACTAATAAAATCAACTTTTGTCCCCAGATTTGCATTTTATATGGCTTATTTCTTTCCTAAGATTTCTGTCTTTAAGAATTTAGGCAGTTGCACCGCACCAACTATTTTGGAATTCTTATTAAAAATAACTTATTTTACAATAATAAATAATTGCTAATGCGATCCGTGTAATCGGTTAGGTGGATCAATAATAATAAAAGTAACCGCTAGTTAGTAAAGTAAAGTATATTTCGAAAGACAATTTTTTTAGTTGCAAATACTATAATTGGTACTAAAATCTAGTTCATAATATTTTATTCGGTTGTGCTTATCATATTCGTTACTTAGTCTGACAAAAGCTAATCAATTTAAGAATTGTCAGAGTCATATCTTAATTATAACTATAATCTTATGGTAACAAACATGGATTGTTTTTTTGGATTCATAGAAAATTTATAGCGTGAGCTGAAATATGTATAATCTATTCAACTAACATTTTATCCGCCTAATTATTTTCCAGCCAATCTTTTTTCTGGGTAGAAAAGTTAAGGTTTTTTCAGTTTTAATATATTTTTTTTGGATTTTAAAAAGAAAAAAATTTTTAATTTAGCATGAAAAACACTTTTTTTTGTTTAAAATTTGTAAATAACTCCCAAAGCGTTGATCAAATGTTAGTTAACACAGTAATTTTATTTAGCAGCTTTTGGTGTTTTTTTATATCAAAATCTGTCATTCCGTGCCTGACTTATGGTGAAATATATTGATGTACCTAACGAAAATATGAGACAGGCTCTTTAAAAAAATCTGTGAGTGATAGAAATAAACACAGTATTTTTAAGCAGATTAAACTGCTTATAAATATTGTAGTTTTGTTCAAAAAAGTTTTTTTCGTTGGAAATTTTGATTATTTTGGAAAAAGTTTTATTAAACTTTAATACACATATCGTTACCTAAAACGCAGACGGCCCTATTTAGCATTTTGAAAAATTTCTGGATGAGCGAAAAAAATTTTAAAATTAAAAATATCGAGATTTGCAATGCGAGTTTCTCCAATATAATAAAAAGACCAATGAAGAGTTCATTTCTGCATGAATTTTGTATATATTTGTAATATTTTGTATATATTTGTATATTAAGACAAACTAATTAAATAACTTTGAAAAAAAAAAACATACAGTTCGTCTAAAATTCATAACTCAACTGTTAGAACTCTGAAGGCACTACGCTAAAAACATGAATGTATACTGTTCCAAAAACTTCGGCAAAATAATATTCAAAAATTCCCAGCATTAAAAATATCGATGATATTTAACGCTGTTAAAACAGAAATCAAAAAAGCTTTAAATAGTTGAACATCGAAAGAAAAAACACTTAGTGAAGTTCCGAACCATTACAAAAACTAAAAAATGGTTGCGATTCGTCACGAGATGGCGACACATCTGTTTATTAGTTTAATAAAGCAACTAGGATTTACGCTCGTTGGTTGTTGCTCCCGTCGTTGGCAGTATGGTCAGTATGGAGGAAAAGAGTTCTAATGAGAAGACTGTGGTGGTCTCGAAACATTTGATGTCAGTTCAACCTTCCGTATAGCCAAAAAATTTTCTTTGAATGTTCAATACATGCTTTAGTATTTCTTTCTAAAATAACAAATAATCTAATCGCAAGATTAAATTAAAAACGAACTTAAGCCAAACTAATTAAATAACTTTGGATAAAACCCATACAGTACGACTAAAATTCATAACTCTATTACTTGTATGTAATATTTTAAGAGTTATGTTATGTTAGGGCTTTTTGCTTCTGAGCCCAAAAGCCCTATTTTCACTGAAAGTGTGTGAAATATAATGTTTTAATAGTAAAAATTGATTTTTTCACACGCTAGACGCTTTGCATTGCCATGGCCGCTTTAACAGCAAATACTCAAAATGAAAGAAAGCTGCAAATTAAAGGGTGCCATAAAGCATTTAGTGTAATTTTCATATTGGCCTCCATCTTGCAAACCGTAATAGGTAGGGCACTTGAAATTTTCAAGTGCCCTACTATGGCCGCTATAGTAATAAATACCAAAAGTTAAATAAAACCTAATATTTAAAGGATGTCCCAAAGGAAGTAGTGCAATTTTGACTTTGGGCTGTATCTTGTGAACCATAACAGCTATACATTTGAAATTGTCAAAGGATGTGTACAGCTATGGCTGCTATAGGAAAATGAAATAAAACTACAAATTAAATGTTGAATAGAAAAAATTTTAATTAATCAGCTCTCTTTGGTGTTTTATTTTCTTAATAAAATCGCCAGTTTAGTTTTTTTGTGGTGATGCATTTTATTGAAATACATATGAATTTATAGAAAAAGTCGATTTAAATTTTTTACTAGTTAGGGCGGTTTCCGTTTCAGCTACCGATATAAAACATTTGCGAAAAGTTTTCAGTTTAAGCTATATAGAATATGTTTTCTTGCATTTGTCTACGTATATTATGTGTATGACCAACATTGGCGTAGAAATGCCACTCTGGGGAGATACTGTGCTGTTGCCTTTGTTATACAAAAAAATTGAGGAAAGGCTCTTTTTCAAAGGAATCTTTTTGTAAGAGTACTTTATGTAAAGTGTGTTTTTTTTTCTTCAAAATTTTAAGTGGTTATTTCTTTCAGCATTGATACATACCAGCAAAAACTTTGCTTACTGGCAAAGAAGTATATCAGGATTTAGTCGTAACTATGTACTTATACTTTGACTCGATAACTACTAATTTTTGTTTGAGAAGTTTGTAAGGGGTACGCCTTACAAATGCACTTACATTGTCACAGCAATTAACTAAAATTAGTAGTAAAATAAACAAAATAAAAATTTAAAGACACTACATCTATCTTCTATATAAATAAAAGAGTAACGTTATTGAGTGACTGACTGACTGACTGACTGCCTGACTGACTGATTTATCATCGCCCAGACCAAGTCACTAAAGCTAGAAAGTTGAAATTTCGTATGTGGGCTCCCCTCAGGATGCATAGATCCACTAAGACGGGGTTTTGGGAAATTCAAATGCTAAGGGGGTAGAAACGGGTAAAAACGGGTAAAAACGGGTAAAAATTGGTAAGACCGGTAACCTTATATCTCCGAATCGAAGTAAGGTAGACATAAAATTCCAAAACCATCCTAATAAGATAGAAAAATGAGCGGACAGGTATTTGATACTTTCTTCTGATTTGTACATTTAGGGGCCGATAAAGGGTAAAAATATAATTTTGGTACTTTTTTGTTAACCGTTTATCTCCTAAAGTAATCAAGATAGAAATTAAATTTAAAATGCATTCTTCTATCCTTACGAAGCCCTCAAAATCGTTTTGGTACTTTTTTGAAATTCGAATATATAAAGGGTAAAATTGGTTGCTCTTTTTGGTACTTTTTTCCATACAACTATTATTATAGTGAATGAATATATTTGTATATTTTCACTAAGAAAGGATTTTTAAAAATTTTAGTTCTAACGGGACTAAAAGGGGTAAAAACGGGTAAACTCGGTGTTCTTATATCTCGGAATCTAAGTAAGGTAGACATAAAATTCCAAAAGCGTCATAATAAGAAATTCATACATTTAGGGGCCGAAAAAGGGTAAAAATATAATTTTGGTACTTTTTTGTTAAACTTTTATATTTTAAAGTAAAGGTACTTTTTCGAAAACCTACTTTTTTGAAAATGTAGTTTTGAGAAATGGTACTTTTTGAAAAATGTTTTTTTTGGAAAGAGTACTTTTTGAAATGGTACTCTTTTGAAAATGTTTACTTTTTGAAAAGTTACTATTTGGAAATGGTTCTTTTTAGGGCTCTGTACACCAAAAGTGTAAATTAATCTTATTGTTTTCGATAGGCTGTCCGTCAGTCCGTCAGTCCGTCTGTCTTTCTGTCTATCACAGGCTGTTTTCTCGAGAGCCGTAAGAGCTACGGGCTAAAGATTAAAGGGTGTTCTAAAGCGAGCAACGAAACATGTTGAAATACTAATGTAATATACAGACACTTTTATATAGACTCTCGCAATTTTCAAAGTTAGTGTTAATTGGTGTAGTCTGTAGAATATTTAACACAAAAAAAATTAAAGGGTGTTCTGAAAGTTAATGTAATTTTGACTATGTAGTTTAAACAGTTTGCTTGTTACTGATTAGATAATTTGTACTGTAGATTTTACAAAAAGCGTTACGAAGCGGAAAGGTGGTGGTGTATAAAACTCTGCAAACAGCGCTACGTAACATGTGAATATCCCCTTTACAATAATTTAACTGCAGCATACATATAAAATGCCTTTGAAAGGAGTGTCAAAGAAATAAATTGCCAAATAAATTTATATTTCATTGCAAATTGTAGCCATTCAACATTAATCGTTTAATTTGATTATTTTTATAAAAATATATTTATGTAAATTATTGTACTTTTTGTTTACTTAAACACAATGGTTTAGGTGCTTTATATTCAATAATTTTTTAAATTTTATGTTAAAAGCTTTTAAAGTGATTGTCTGTGGCGGATATTTCAAATAAAACTACAAATTGGATTTGTTTAGTTCATTCAACTTTTACGATTTTGCTCTAGATATATTAAATTTGAAATAAAGTTGTTAAAAAATAGCAGGTGTTTTCTTCATTGTTGTCGTTCTTAAATATTTGAATAAATATTTTTTTTTTGTAAATTTTCCATAAATATTTAATTTAATGATGTGTATTTATTTAATGTATGCACCAGGTCAAGAGATGGCTTTAACTTGGAAAATGATTAAAGCGTATAAAATTTTAAATAGAAGATGTCAGCAATAAACTTTAAATTTTAGCTATTTTTTTTTGGCTTTTGCTTTTTGATACAAAGTTGTGTAATTTTATGTCGTTGATTTAATAAATATGTATTAGCACTGAAATTTATATTTTTTTGTTTTATAGCAATTTATTAATGTTTTGATTTAAAAGCCATGTTCCAAATTCAACTTTAAGGCATTTTTGAAAAGTAGACTTAATGATGGCCATAACAATTAAATTGTGGATCAATGAAATATCATATTTTTTAATAAATAAAACATTTATTTATATCAATGTCCTTTAATGGAAATATTTCATAAAGAGAAGAAGTACACATAATTCTTTATGATTAGACATTTAGCAAAGAATAGTCACTCGCTTATATATTCAGATCGATAGTTGGTGATCTCTGCTGAATTTATACAAACTTTTTGCAAATCGAACTATTGCTTATTTGTTTAACATTTAAATATAAGGTAAAAAAGAAAATTTTCGACACGGGCTGAATTTTTATCCTCTCCGATTCTAATGAAATTCGACATATATATTCCCACTGTTGTGTTTCTATTTTGTAGGCCTCTAAACTTATGCATTTCGGCCATTTGTGGGAAAAGTTCGTCATATTGAAGATTGAATAGCTTTAGGATGCGCCATCGAATATGAATAAATTTACTGTCATTCGAAAGCTCTAAGTCTCTTCTTAATAAATGCTGCTTAAAAAGAGTAAAGCTCTCTGCTATAAACGCCATAACTGAAAAGAAGAGTGGATTTCACATTCGTATTGAAGATATTTAACATTTCAATGATTTTACTCAAATTGTTTTTTTTTATTTCCATTTGTATGTGCATATAAAAAATTATAAATAAATAACTTAACTTTAATGATTTAAATTAGAGCTTAAAACATAATGCAACATCAACATCATCCCTTAGCATCAGCCGGTGCTGGCTTATGGCCTGCTGAACTGCCAGCAAATATAGTTTGCGAGGCCTGTGAAGCACCACCAGAAGCTCCCAATGCAGTATTTAATATCAAACTTACTACGCCGCCCACAATATTGGATACAACGTGCTTAATAAAGGCCCCAGAATCAGATCCACCTTTATGATCGTTTTCATTATTATCTCTTCGTTCTGCTGACTCATCATCACTTAAAGGTCGATTTTTGGCTTCTATAAAACTACTAACAAGATTTTTTAAGAATATCAAGGGTCTAGGGGGAACATCATCTTCTTCGGGATCCTAAAAGAAATTTACATAAATAAAATTAATTACACTGTACAGCAATATATTTTTTTATTCAAAAGTATAAAGTTATATTGACTGATTCTCGTTGAGGACATAAAAAAATATATATATTTGTATTGGTATTTTGAATTTTTACTTTTAAGATTCATTTTTGGGGAAGCTAAAGTTCCCCCTCTTTGCACATTTTTATAGTGAATCGGCGTAGAGTCCCTTTGTCTTTTTCTTTAAAAAGAGCAAGAAAATTCCCTTTCAGCTGCGATATAGCGTTCTGAAATATTTCACAAAAGTATTTGCCATTAAATTCAAAGACATTAAAGCTCTAGACTTAACTAGAATGCCAAAATGTGTTTAAGGGTTAATATGGTACTTTTCACAATTAGGATATTTTGTAAGCCTTAGGTTCAAGGTATAAGATGTGTTCAACATTTTTATGTAAAACCTCACAAGGCACATTTTTGTGGAATATTTCACCACGCTTTATCGCCACTGAAGGGATGCTTTTTGGCCTTTTTTTTAAGGAAGGGACAAAAAGAACCATATAGCGAAGAGTTACACGGTTAGAATGTTTCATAAAAATGTTCTTGTGCAGTTTTACATAAAAGTGCTAAGAACATTTTATAACTTAAACGTAAGACTTCCAAGATTTCCTAAGACAATTACTAATTTTAAATAAGTACGATATTAGCCCTTAAACATATTTTAGTTTTTAATGATTTCTAGCGTTCAAGTGAGTCTAGTGCTTGAATGTCCTTGAGAAGTTAAAGTATAGTTTTATGGGAAATATTTTTGTTCAACATTTTACGTCGCACAGTGGGCATTTTTGCAAAATAAATGATAATAAATCTGCAACTTCTAAGCTGCTGATTAGATTTATCTGAAATTTCGAATATCTTTAGGGGAAGAGTCAGGCCTTATAACGCGTGTCTCGGTGGCCTTCTGGTTCAACCACATTAGGATTACATTTGTTGTTTTTATGATTTATAGGTAGAAGTTTAGAAATTATAGGACTTGTGGGAATAAGAGGAAATAAGTTAAGAGAATTCTTTATATTCTTAAAACTGCGCACACTACAATCGGAATAAATCGAGATCAGTAAAAGATATTCGAATAATTTTTCAGACGTAATAAAGCGATTAATATAGAAGTCAAAAATGTCAATTTAAGAAAGTAAAATTATTTTAATATATATTTTTTATTTTTATTTTTCCAAAAATTTTCCTATATTTTGATTTTTTAAATCTGCGCGTAAACCATTTATGAACAGGCTGTCTAGAATTTTTGCAAACATTTTTAGAACTATCTATCTTATAAAAAGTTGTAGTTGCAATTTTCGAAACACAACTTTACAATTTTTTTATAAGCCCTTAAACGCAAAAAAAATATATTTTTAAAATTGACGAATACTAAATTATTGGCACTAAACACATTGTCGATGGATTACCATTTGAAATATGTGATTAAAGAGTGAATGTGTTATAAACAAAGCTTTTTTTAGATTTATTTAAAAATTTTGATTTTTTAGTCCTTTCCTGACTTCAAAAATGCAATTATTAAAATTTTTTTTCTTCAGTTTTTCTTAAAATTTTGTTAAGAGTCGAATGCTGACTTTTAATTTAAAATCAAAGTGTAAACTAAAAAGTTATTAGCGAAATACAAAAAAAAAGTGAAGACAAAAGCAAATTTTTTCTCTTTAAAGTCAAACATCTTTCTTCTATTCTTTTTTTTTTTGTATTTTTTAGCTTAACTCAAAGCGTTTTAAATTTTTAAAATCGTTTAACATTTAAAAAAGTTACAAGCCACAGAAGTTTTTTTTTTTGGGTACCAGCTGGTCAACTTTGGCCCACTGTAAGTGCTCTGGTACTTAGACCATAAGTCCACCGAGACACATGCTATAAAGGCTGACTCCTGCTCTAAAGATGTTCGAAGTTTCAGATAAATCCAATTAGCAATTTACTACCATTATTTTGCAAAAGTACCCACTGTCACTTTTATAAAAAAGGTCTTTTACCTTAAGCGTAAGGCTTATAAGATTCCAAGCAACCTTAAGCACATTTTAAGTTTTCAACGATTTTTGACATTCAAGAGACTTATATTAGAATTTTATGGTGCATTTTTGTAGAAAATCTTTATTGCTGCGGGATTTTTTTTTGTCCCGTTTTTAAGAAAGATATGAAAAGATACGACGAAGGGTTCGGAGTTTAAAATGTTTTACAAAAATAGTTCTCGTTTTGCTTTTACATAAAACTGCTTAACACATTTTATGCCTTAAAAGAAAGAATTACCATATTTTTTATGACGATTCACTATAGCAAATTGCAAAAAGTGGAGAATTTTAGTGGCCCCTAAAATTAATCCCAGATCAAAATTTTGAAAACACCGATACATGTATATTTTTGTGGTACTCTCTACCAGAATCAGTCGTTAGAATCAATTTTTTTTTGTTGTAACGTGTCATTAAAAGTACAAGTTAAAGATTGAAGAAATAAAAAAGGTTGGGGTATAAATTATAGCTAAATTATGCAAGTGAAATATTATCAATATTTGGCACAGTTTAATTAAGAAAATTATACAAAAAAGAAAAAGAAATAATTACTGCGCTTAAAGAAGCTACAACAGTTCCCAAGAAATTGCCTATAAATTTGCCATTATTAATCTAGAAAGAAACGAATTAAAATAAATAATTTTTTTTTTTAAATTAAATTGCTTTCATTTGCGACTTACTGCTCCCCCACCGCCAGTAAGGCCATCAAAGGCTGTCCCCACATAAATGCCCAAAACTGTTCCAAAGTTTTTATCACCCTAATTCAAAAGAAAATTTTCAATATTAAAAGTTGCAGTTGTTAAAAAATATAGCTCACCGCTAAAAGACCCGATATCAGAGCAGTAGCAGAGCCAATTAAACTTTCTATATCCAAGCCACCAGGCTGAAAAAGCATTAAATATAAATAAATTCGATATAAATCAAAGAGTTCTTATGGGTATTTGCTACTTACACCAAATATTTGTGATATAACCCCCGTTAAAGCACCTATTAAAGCACCAATATCTGAGCCACCTTCTCCCTGTTATTAAAAATCCACACAAAAGATTACACCTTTAAAATGATTAATAAGCCAGCAGCAGCTCCCGCACTCTTATACTTACTCCACTTAAACTGGTTATAATGCCAACCAGACCACCACCACCAGCCGGTGGCTGATCATCGTTATCGAAAAACTCAGGTGAACCTTCTTCCTGTTTGGCTGGACTTGTGTTATTTTCGGCAGTTGTACTATTTGTTGCATTCACTGCAACAGAGACCGTTGCCACTAGCCCTTTAGTGCTATTTCTTTCCATAACATTCTTTCTTGGACAAACAATTTTAATTGCATTTTATAGTTATAAAAATTTTATTTTAGTTTGTTATAATTATAACAATTTAGTTAAATGTATGTTGAAATAAGCTAGTATACACCCCAGCCTTTTAATAGCTACAACATGCATACATGATTGGTTTTGTATAGTCAATCCCCTTTGATACTTACATTGGCTGCCAGCAATAGATTGTCATCGTCCAAAGAGTTATCTTGATTGTCTGATTTTGACATTTCAACCAAATTGTTGCGAAAATCATCCTGAAGAAAAGTTATATAAGAAAAGAGGAAAAAAAAGGTTTATTGCTTAAGTCTTTTGTTTTTAAATACAAATGCTATTTAACAGATGAAAAACTCATGTAAGCTTGTTGCTTAAGTCTTTTGTTTTATGTTAAAATGTTAATTTGATGAGGAAAACCATAAAGTTTGCTGCTGAAGTCTTTTGTTTTTATTGTATAAATTGATTTTAAATAACTTTTTTATATATTTTATTTTAAAAATACTTTTGTATTGATTTGTAGAGACATAATAATGTAAAACTATTAAGTCCTTCATCTTTCTGAGAGAGTATCTGAAACGAAATCTAAAGGCACTAATTGTTGTGGCCTCAGGCCCGGCGGTCATAACCCGCCTGTACTAGTCGAGAACTAGCTTAAATTTTTTGGTAAGCCGACTGAAATTCCACAACGAGCAACGAAACATGTTGAAATCCTAATAGACACTCGAAATGTTCAAAGTTATTATATGATTATACAGACTACACCAATAAATACTGAAATTTAAATAAAACAAAAATTAATGGGTGTTCTATAAGCTAATGTAATTTTGACTATATGATTTTGAAAATTAGCTGTATCGTGGAAGCTATAAAAGGCAAACTCGTCAAATTTTCACAAGTAGTGCAGCATTTTGAACGTAACAGAAGCGAATGCTAATTAACTAAAAATGAAAGGGTATTTTATCAGGATGTGTTATTTTGAAACTTAGATGTATCTTTTTATCCATAAACAAACAACAAGCTTAATAATTAATGGATAAGTTAATTCTTAAAGGGTATCCCAATCAGTGATGCAAGGAAATCGTCAAATCGCCAAAACGAAAATAATCGCAAAAAAAAAAAAACGCGAAAACTTAAAAAAATTCCAACATTAAAAAAGATGAAAAAAAAAATGAAAAAATCGCCAAAATGGAAAAAGGGCTTAAAGGAAAAAGGCAAATAAAATCGCTAAAATGTAAAAAATCCCCAAAAACAAAATATATCGCCTAAAAACGAAAAAACGTCGGAAAAATTAGAAATTCGGCAAAAACGAAAAAAACTCCAAAGCGAAATAGATCGCCAAACTAAAATAATCACAAAAAGGCGCAAAACTAAAAAAAACCGCCGAAACCAAAAATATCATCAAAACTAACAAAAATCGCCAAAAAGAAAAAAAAACACCAAAACAAAAAAAAAAAAAATCGCTAAACGAAAATAAATCTTCAAAATTAACAAAAATCGTCAGAAAACGAAAAAACCTCCAAAAACGAAAAAATCGTCAACACGAAAACAAAACGCCAAAGCGAAAAGATAGTCAAAACAGAAAAAAAAATCGCCAAAACTAACAAAAAATCGCTAAACGAAAAAAAACTTCAAAATTAACAAAAATCGGCAGAAAACGAAAAAAATCTACCAAAATGAAAAAAATCGTCAAATCGAAAACAAAACATCAAAACTAACAAAATCGCCAAAACTAATAAAAAATCGCCAAAGCGAAAAAAAATCGCCAAAGCTAAAAAAATCGCCAAATGAAAAAAGCGCCAAAACTAAGCAAATGGCCAAAATAAAAACTATCGTTAAAAATGCCAAAAAGAAAACATTGCCAAACTAACAATAATCGCCAAAAATGATAAAATTCGCCAAACGAAAGAAAAAATTACGCTAAATTAAAAAATCCAAAAATAAAAATCGTTAAAACGATTTTTCGTATGCGAGTCAAAGTGTGTGAGTCAAAGTCGCACTTTACTTAAGTTAGTTAAGACTAGCATTTATCAGTGACTTCGTCGGCCAACTGATGAAAAAAAAGAAAGTAGCAAAAGTATAAACTTCTAATAGTTTTTACCCCTTAAAAGGTATCCTATATTTTAATCTCGGCCATATTCTATCCGTCTACCAAATTTCATCCAAATCCATTGAACGGTTTTGCCATGATAGTGGATCAAACATCTAAACATTTTAGCATGAAAACATTCTCATTTATAATATTAATAGTATTACATCTGGGACTCATTGTAAGTGCTTGACTAGTATAGGTTATGACGCCTACTCTTGGACCACAACAATTAGTTCCTTTAGATTTTGTTTCAGGATTTAATAGTTTTGCATTTTTGTATATGCCCTCAAACATAATATATGTAAAAAAGTCATTAAAAAATTACATTAAAAACAAAAGACTTAGGCAACACACTTTCTAGTTTTCGTCCCATGTGCATAAGGAGGAGAAAATTAATCCCAGATAAAAACTTTGAAAACTACGTACAGTGGGGATTTTGGAAAAACAAAATGGAAATAAATCTGCAGTGTCTAAACTGGCCGTCTGATCTTCATAAATCAGTTTTAAGGAGTGTTTTCTCAAATCGTAAAGCTTTCTGGGCAACCCCAGTGCTTTTTAAACAAAACTTTTTCAGAATCATAAGCATTTTGTTATAAATCTACGAATTTTTTTCTTGCAAATCAGACAAGATTTGGCTGCTCCATTATAAAAACAGTGGGCCAAGGTGGGTAAGAAATTTAAAATTTTAATTTTTTTATTCGCATATGTACTAAACTTAAGCGGAAACTCATAAATACAGATGACTTTTTTGCCTCTTGGATAGAAAAATCTACATGCAAAAACTCTTTTTTATTAGATCAAAAATATCATCTTTGCATAGGTTTGAATTTTTCATGAGCCCGAGCTGACCCAATTTGAGGTCTTGTGGCGCCACGCCCTTTATATAAGCCAAAGTCTAAACTTTAGCTTAACATCACCTTGTTTAAATGCCGTATGACATTTTATAAGAATCGGTTTGCCCGTTTAGAAACTGCAGATTTATTTCGATTTTTTTTCTAAAATCCAACACTGTGCTACGATTCATGTACATATACATATATTTCTTTGTTGCCCTCTACCAGAATCAGTCGTTAGAGCTTTGTTATTTTGAAAAAATTTGATTTTGTTATACAGTATTATTTTTCAATATTTTATTTGTTCATAATCACCTCTGTCAGTATAGATTTAACTTGTCTTATCCGAGCTGGTTCCTCCACATCCGTTTGCCTTTTCTTAAGCACTTTATTACTAGCCTTAGCCAAAGGACCATCAGCTTCAGCATGATCGATTAAATATTCCAGTGTAAAATCGATTTTGTAATCTACGACATTTTTCATTAAATCAACTTGCTTAAGAATTTGTTTTCTTAGCCGAGCCACCCTGCTGCCTACTTCATTTTCAATATTCTGGTTTGTATCATTCACTGCTGTAACAGGACTTTTATGCCTTTTTAAAATATCTAACATTTCTTGTTTGAAAGTTTTCGAGTCCTTGGATTTGGTGGCCATATCTAAGGACTTTGTTAAAATTTCTAAAGCTTTTTGATCTCTCTCTAATTGATTCTCGATTTTGTCGATTTTAGGTAAAACAAAATCTTTATCATTCATATTTGTATTAAGCAATAGATCTTTTACTACTTCAATTAGATTTTGCTCAATTTGTTTTTCGGCCTGTTTGGCACCATTTAAAATGCCAATAGTAGTAATGGCTCGTAACTCGTTGCGCGCTAATTTGGGCTCCAGTTTTTTATAGGCTGCCATGGCTTTAAGGTAATAAGGATTTAGTTGAGCCTTTAGATTAGAAATCTTTCGTACGGGCACTGAACGACACAAACGTGAGCACATTATTATTGTTAAAAGGCATAAGGATATGCATGGCTTACGCATTTTATTTTTAAATTGTTTTATTTGTTTTATTTATCTTAAAAGTTTTGCACTTTTGAACCGACCGACCACTAGAGTTTTCCTTTAATAACTAATTTTCCATAATATCTTTTCTTTGCTTTTATATAGGGAAAATTTAATTTGGAATATTTTGTTGTAGTTGGTGGGCGTGTCTTTTAGACTTTATGGGGTTTGATTTTGTACATTTAATTTAGCGTTCAATTACCTTATTTATGTCTTATTGAGTGATACACATTTTATTGATTGTCATTTGTTTATCTTTTTCCTATGATTACATGGTTTATAAAGACAATAGATTTGACTTTATGCTTTTTTATAAGGGTGATTGATTTTTTCGGAATAATATGTAAAATATTATAGTTTATCTAAGCTTATACAATTTTTTTTCGTGCGGAAATAATAAACTAATTTTTTATTTAAATGTTTGTTTCCATAAGTGATTTTACAATAAATGGGATGTGTAATTTAAATTGCGGTAAATGAATTGAATTGACAAATAATTGTTTATTTGTAACGAAATTGTTTGCTAATAATTATTTACGTTTTGAGAAATAATAATGTTTTCAAACTAAACTCTGTAGGAAAAGGCATTATAAAGAAATATTGTTTCGATAAAAATATAGTGTATTATAATTTATACTATATTTCTATCGAAACCATATTTCTTTATATTGCCTTTTCCTGGAAATAGGAAAAAGGCTTTTGTAAAATTTTTGCACTTAAAATTACTTAAATAGGGTCATCAGCGTCTACCCGCTTAGGCAAATTAAGTTACAGATATTGAAATATAAGCTAATTCATAGCAGTATCATTTTACTCATACTTTTCATATTTCATATTTTTCCTTAAGCATGGTACTGTGTTCATCATTTCGTGCGAACTGCTGTCAAAAGTTCATATAAAGAAAATTCTCACGAAATTATCATGAACAATTTTTGCAGAAGTAGTACTCTGTTTATTTTGCGAAAAACATATGAAATGTATCTACAACATTTTCAGTCTTCATGCGAAATAGCCCTGCGGAAAATTTGGTGACAAATGATCCAAAAGTACTCGTCCCATGACTTGAGAAACTGAGACTGGTACCAAAAATAAGGAGTAGTGAATGGTTAAAAAAAAGACATGTTGTGTAAATGGTCACATATTAACCATTTTCAGTCAATTTAGTTGGTACTCCGGCTAGTATATTAGTAAACGGCACTGAACTAACTCGATGCACCTGGATCAAAGGCCTATCACATAGTATCTATATAATATTAATTGTCTCCCTTCAATGAGACTGCCATGCCACTCAGGAACCTGTTCCGTAACTATATTCAGATATTAATTCCAGCTTAGCTGGTATTTACAACATTGAAATATTAGTTCCCCTGTGGTCGAGTGGGTAGTGAACTAGCCTGTCATGACGGAGGTTGTCGGTTCGAATCCCATCAAAAACACATTGGGTTTTTTTTAAAAACGTACACAATTGCAGCATACTTTCAAGGGCTAGTTATGATTGGTTACTTGTCATACATATTTTTCGTATGAAAAAGCCCATGTTGATCAACATTTTTCGCAAATTTCAACAGAGTACTCTTCTACACTATGTAACAAAATGAAACGTTAGTCATGGCCTTTGATTATCACTATATTTTTTTGATGGGTTATGGACCCCTGACTACAAAAACAGTCGAAATTTAAAATTCTATGGTTACGCTTTTTTATTTTTATTTTTCTAAAAAAAAGCTGCTACACCAATTTCATCATAACCTCGATACGGGTTATCCAATTTCCTTACAAAAAACCTTAAAAAACTTGGAAGAAAATTAACTTTAAGGCGTTCTAATACTATTTTTTTTATATACTAAATGGTTTCGGAATTATTCACACCGTAATGATGAAAAATATATTTTTTTTAATGCAAAATTGGAAAATTTTTATTATTAAAAACATTATAAAAAATCGAAAAGGGCAAAAACTTACCAATTTTATAAACTGATCACAAAGCCACATATATTACAAATAAAATAAGCCTTATTCCATGAAAATCAATGGATAAATATTGATTTTATTTGTAATAAAGTGAAATTACCTGAGTTTTGCTAAAATTGCGAATATGTATTTACACTGTACAACAAGATACATTTTTTTCAAATAACAAGGTTTTTACAACTGATTCTGGTAGAAGTCACCAAAATATTAAATGCGTGTATCGGCGTTTTTGAAAATGTACATTTGGGTTTTATTTTAGGGGGAGTTATTTTGCCCCCCGCCCCTCTTTATGTCTTTATGATTTGTTAATAAAAAATTGTAAGGGTACGGTTACACTTGGCAAGTGTTTGCCCAAAAAAAAACGTAACCACTCCTTTTGCAGGGTGTTAGTGTAATTTAACTTGGTTTTTATTACGGAAGAAACAATTAGGGACGAAAGTCTTCTAAAACCTTATATTTATTCACTTAAATTTACATGAAAACGCAGTTTTGTGTTTAAATTCGAATAAAAAAAATAAGTTGTGGAAATGGGTAATTTTTCATCCTTTTTCCTTGAGGAAAATTCATTATATGTAGAACAGCGAAAAAGAATTTTGTCGTAAGATCGCTTCCGATTCGGTGATTGGTAATCGAAAAAGAGAACTTCTTGCAATGTCAAGGATATGTAAAACGAATTACAAATTATCGATTGCAATCTTTTAAAGCTCTGGTGAGCATAGATATTCTGTCTTATTACGGTTGTCATAGTCATGGCAAAATCGATAAAGTGTGGCAACGCTTGCTATATGTTTTGCATTGGGTTTGTTGAATTTCTTCTACGACAACGACAACCGTAATAAGGGTCATTGTTGAAACTTTTTATTTGTATAAATACGAGTCTTTACTTTTTCAATGAAATTTTTGAAATTGAAGGTTGCCTGAAGATCTACATTAGCAAAGACGCACAGAATCCAGCTATACCCCACAATAATAAATTTCAAGGTGTCTTTAATAATTACTGAATAAGTAAAACTATAGTTTATTCAACAGACGACATAATCGTCCGTATTCTACATGTTAATAATTTCCTTAAGGTTCATAGAAAAATTATCCAACGTCATAAAAATCTCTTAAAATAGAGTAAAAAATATATAAATAATTAATAATACATAGTAACTTTCCTTTTTATCATTTTAGCGATTTTGTTTGCTTTTGGCGGTTTTCTTTTGCTGTAATTTTTTTTAGTTTTTTCGTTTAGGTCTCTTTTGAGCTTTATTCGTTTATGCGAATTTTTTACTTTTGGCATTTTTTCGTCTACCTGCTTTATTCGTTTTAGCGATTTTTTATTCTGGCGAATTTTTCGGCAATTTTTTTATTTTGTTAATTTTTGTAGTTTTGACAGTTTGTTTTCCTTTTTGGTGCTTTTTTTGGTTTTTGCGATTTTTTCGTTATTGGAATTTTTTTTATTTTTTTGGATTTTTTAGTTTTGTATTTTTTCCGTTTTAGTGCTTTTTAACAATTTCTTTTTGTTTGGCGACTTTCTTCCTTTTAGCGATTTTTTTAATATTGGCAATTTCTTCAATTTTGACGTTTTTGTGTTTTTTTTCCGTTTTAGTGCATTTTTCGTTTTGGCGGCTTTTTAGTTTTGGGTGGTTTTTCGGTTTTGTTCTTTTTTCGCTTTAGCTAATTTTTCGTTTTATCGCACTTTTCTTTTTAGTGGTTCTTTTTTGTTTTTAGGATGTTTTAGCTTTCGCGTTTTTTTATGTTGGCAATTTTTTTGTTTTGGTGATTTTTTTCGTTTTTTAAAACACTACTACAATTCAAAAAAAGCGCAGGTTTTTGATTTCAAAAGATTTTGGAAACATGCAAGATTGAATATAAAGCTTAAATTTACAATTTAAAGTTTAATAAATGTGTCCAAGTTAAAACACAAACTTTTTTTATTGTTGGTTACAATTATGTAATTATTCAAATGCAATTGAAATTGTTAAGATCCCATACTATTCGAGCCACATCATTGACAATGTCGAGGCATATCATCATTCAGATGACATAACTTCAATTGTAATAGTCTGAGGTGTGTTACAAGTATAACTGTTATTTTAAGTACTTGACTTTTAATTACAATGTAATCATCAGGGCTCGCAGTTTCATGTAAATGCATGTTTTTTGTGGTGTTAGATAAAGAGATATTGACTAATTATTTATTAGAAACATCAATAGTGGATAGTGGATCAGGGCCTTTACTAGTCAACGATGATGGATATACCAGTTGACTAATCAAACAAGACTAATCATACAAGTCAGTGATGAAAAATTCAGTACTATTGTACTATCTTTAGTACTTTTTCATTCTCAAAATACCTCAGTACCCCCACGACATGAAAAGTACTTTTTCCAATCTGTAACGTTAAAAAAATTTTATTTTTTCCGGTTTATTAATATTCAACCCATTATATTCAAAAACTGGTTCGAAAACTCTTGATGTCTTTATTTGAAGAAATAAAATCTGTCCAAAGAGAAGTTATTAGATAACTGTTTATAACTGGTATAAAATTCATTGCTACATGTAGTAGACTATATAAGTTGCACTTTGAGATTATACCCAAATCAAATTTTAAGTCCTCAGTAATTTCATTTCGAGTGATATAAGATATAAAATCATACGAGTTGTTATGTATAATGGTAACCACAAACTTAAATTGCCTTCAATTAATATAATAATTGAGTCAATTATCCATGCGATTCAAAACAAAATTTTCTATAAAATTTTGAAAGTTTTGAGTAAAAAGATTTCAATTACGAACACTGCAGTTTCAATTAATTTCGTTGTTGAAGTTTAACCTACGACGAAAATGATACATTTAATACCAAAATTAAAATTTTCAATTGCTCAAAGCTTGTGAAAATTGTTAGATAGGTGGCATGAAATAAACTTATAAAGGGAATATACAGAGGGCAACAACAACGATTTATTGGGTGTTCCTTCTTTTTTTTTGGGACTTATTTCTTGTGATTTATTTAATTTTCGCTTTGGGGAGCTATTTTCTGGGGGATTATTCCACGCCGCCGTTGGATAATATTGTTTTTGATTACATGAGTAATTGATTCAATTATGAAATTAATTAAAAATGAGTTTAGTTTTTTAATTAAGTATAATAATTGAAAATTTTTTACGTCTGATTTTTGCTGCGTACTTGGCAGCGATTTGCAGTTGCATATTTTTGCATATTTTGCTAGTAAGCGCATATTTTTGATTATTTTGGCAAAAAATTCATATTTTTAGGGCTATAAAATTTGTTTAATGCATATTTCTCAATAAAAAAAACCATATTAATAGGCCGATTATGGATGGACCTGAGCCTCAGTTGAGTTGCCAGGTACTAAAAATGATACTACTGATGGCAACTGGCAACTGAGAGCTGCCAATTTCAGTTGCTAATTAGTGCCTTTCTGGCAGCCATTAATTTTCAATTGCCAATTGGCAACGCAACTAAAGTTCGGTTGCATTAAGTAACAGACCCAAGTCGTTATCAATTCGTGTGTATGTCCTTTTTTTTACTTTTCTTATGTTTGTACACGCATAACTCTGTCATTTGTGAACCGATTTTAAAAATTCTTATTTTGTTTGAAAGGGTTTGACAAAAGTTTTGTTGAATATCGGAGGAATATTTGCCCCCCTCCAAATCCATAAGTCTGTCATTTGTGAGCCGATTTTCAAAACTTTTTTTGTTTTTTCTCTATTAATAATTAAAAAAAAATTTTTCATATTATTTTAGTTCTGCTACATTGTTCGTAGGTAAATGCATACTTTTGCGCCTATTTTGCATTTTTAGGTGTATTTGTTAAACGCTTAAAGTCAACTTTTAGTTGCATGAAAGTCCGAGCCCTGGCAATCATTTTCTTACTCACTCACCTGTATAATATATCTTTTTTTTAACTTGTAAAATTCATGTTTGTTTTAGTATAGTTATTTTTATCTCTAATTAAAAGAGGGTTAAAAAAAGCTATAATATATTTAAACTTGAAAGAAGAAAAACAAAAGAAATAAGTAGCTATAAATTAAGTGTTTTACCATAAACAATTCGTTTTTAATAATTACACGCAACTAGGGACAATTTCGTTCAACCACCACGATCATGATTAATGTACGTATGTTTTTTTAAACGTCACTTGGATTTTTTAAAATTAATTTTTGAAATTAATTCCATTTTAATCTAATCTGATTTAAAGGTTATATTTTAAGGTCGTATTAAATATGAATATATTTAAAAAATAAGCTTTGCAAGTTTTTATTGCTGCAAAAACGTGAGAAATTAATGTAAACAACAAAGAGATTATTTGTAAGGATCCACATAAAAGTAAAACATTGTAAACATAAAGATATGACCTTTATCTCTTCACATAATTTACATATAAAGATGGTTCTTAATGAATAATAGGGCATCAAATGAAAATAATTGAAATAGAAATATCTCGAAAACTTTCACCAAACCTAACAAAACGGATGACGCCATTTGATTTCTTAGCCCAAAATAAGGTAAGATCAACTATCGGAGCCTTTGTCCCTAAACAATGGAGCGACATCCGAAACCTGGCTTAGGTAATTCTAAAAACAGCAACACAGGTCAATGTGTCTTTTAAAATGAGAATATTGCAGCGCAAATCACAATATTGGATGTCAGATTGATTAGACAAAAGCACAATATTACGATTATCGTTTCTAGTCCTTCGAGACTTAACTCTTGATTTTTTTTAAACTTATGGATCAGAAATAAAAAGCCACGTTTTACTATCAATCGGGCATTTAACAAAGAAAACGGACGAAGCCCAAAACAAATATTAAAAAAGTTCAAGGGAGCTTTCTTCACGAAAATCGTCTAGGGAAAAATGAAATGAAGGCATATTTAAAAGACTACACTATGCAACAAGAAAAATGCCAAGGAGTAACACTATATTTTTTGAAGTGTTATGGCCCAATAACTACAAAAACAGTCGAAATTTGTAATTCTATGGATACATTTTTTTAAATTTTTTTCTAAAATTTGGAATTTTTGAAGAGGCTGCTCTATCGATTTTATCATAACTTGGGAATGGACTATTCGTTTTTATTATAAAAACCACTAAAAACTTGAATCTAAATTACCTTTTAGCCTTTTAAATATTATTTTTTTATATACTATCCGGTTTCGGAATTATTCAGACCACAATTACTGTCTTTTTAAAACATTGAATAAAAGACATACTTTTAGATGATAAAAAGGCTAAATGAAAATTTTTGAGGAAATTATTGTCTGTGGGAAGGAAGTTAATTGCCGGCGGCATGATATAACCCCCCCAAAGCGAAAATGAAATAAAACCCCCAAGAAATGTATAGAGGGAAACAGCAACGATTTTTGGGATGCTATTTGGTTTTTTGAGGACTTATTTCTTTTTTCTTTTTGGGTGTTTATTTCATATGAAATTACACCCCAAAAATTAATAATAAAATAAGACCGACCCCAAATATATTTTTGGGGTCTTATTTCATATTTATGCAAAAATTGTAAAGAACGCAAATTTGACAATAATCATTTATTTGTTCCATAATTATAAGGAGGCATGAAATAAGGCCCAACTAAGAAAATTAATTAATGCCCCATGAATGGAAGTATTAATTATCCGAAAATATGGAAGTGTCTTAATATCCTTTGTATAGTAGATCATCGGTATGTCGAATAACGGATTTGCTTGTTAAAAACTTTCTGCCTAGCTGGCCTTTGGCCAGGCTTAAAGCCTTTCTCTTCTATATATATCAAATATCGGCTTCGCTGAATAAAGAGTCTTTGTGTATGCGGCGGGCCTGAAGAATTTTCTCCTCTATATATAAACCAAAAAGTGATTTTTTTTTTTGACATACATAGAGGAGAAAACAGTTAAGGCCGGCCGAAGGTCAGCTACACTAACAATCTTTCTTCAGCGAAGCCGCTATTTGGCACAACAGAGGTGACAAATCTTCAGCAAAGCAGAGAATCTTTAATAATAACAGTAAAACTTTATTTCATCGGGCTTTATTTCGTGGCTCATAATTTAAATGTATTATATTGGGTTCTTATTTAATGTCAGAAATTGGGGTTTTATTTCATAAGAAATAAGCCCCCAATAATCGAGTGTTATTTTAATTCTCTTTGTCATGTTATCATAGCTGCCAGATAAATTATGGTTAATATTGTCAAATTTTGGATAAAAAATCATTAAAATCGTCAATTGATTTATCGAAATCGTCAAAAAATCTTCATAAAATTATATCACTTTTTTTTAAACAAAATTATGTTAAAATCAAAACAATTATAGTTGCTTACTGTTAAATTATCTTCTGTATACAATATTGCTTCCACACATAGAAAAAACTATCACCGAAAACTTTTCAAACAAATGTTTGTTTAACTTAAAATTTCATTTTCAGTAAATGTTTTTTACTGAATCATTGAATTTTTTGTTTGACTTTTATTTACGACGCAAACAATAAAACAATAACAGAAACCAGTTTTCTCTGTCGTAAAAAACAATCGCCATTGGTTGGGCTTTATTTTTTAAATTTACTTTTTTATTGAAATAAGATATACGATATTATTAATATCATCAAATTAAATGAAAAATTTAAAAACGTTCGTAGATACACACTGGTGCAGTTCAAGCAACATTTTTTTTAACATTTTACTCGTTAAATTAGTAAAACTTTTCATATATTTTGTTGCTGTAAAATTTATTTTAAAAACTGTTTTGACAACAAAATCTATGGGAAATTTTAACAATATAACGAGTAAATAGTTACCGCATGAGGTGTGAACTGTAGCACTATAAACTTAAAAATACGAAGAGTTAATGGCAATCAGGACTTTTAATTAAATATTGATATCAGTGAATCGCGATGTAAGTGCATTAAATAATTTTAATGGGTATAATTAATATTATTTGTAGGAGTATTTAATTATACAATATGTAAGTTCTTACTTCATATGTATGTATGTAAGTTTTTACTGCAGAATAAGTAAATGCATTAAAAGGGTTTTGCACTTCCTTAATAAACACAAACATATTTACTGAAGGTCACACACAATTCATTGAGCAACATTTCAAATTAAAAAAAACGAGTTAATTTTTATTATACAATGTTTCATACATTAACTATGTATTTATGTACATATATGTATACTTCGAAATACATTTGCAATTTATTGCTTTTGTCTTATTTGTGTCATAGCCCATATAAAAAAAAATATAACAAAAGCAATTCATTTGCTATTTTTTATAACAAAAAATCAGCAAAAAAAAAACACTAAAACCGCAAAAACCACTAAAATCCTAAAAATCCCAAAATGCATTCGCAATAAAAAACATCAACTTAAACTAAACTTAAATCACGTAAGTTTGAAAAAATAAAAATCCATCTGCATATCTCATTTCATATGAAATATACCTAAAATCGAACTAAGCGAACTAAAGACTAAATAATCAAATTTCTTTAAGTTATACTTAAAATCTTTAGACACTAAGGCCTTGTTTATCTTAACATCATAATGTTAAACATTTCATTATAGCTACAAGGCTGTTAAACTAGTTACACTAGTAGTTATAGTTTTTTTTTTGTTGTCTTATAATAAAAAGTGTATGCGGTAATCGTTAGCACGAACCACTACAATGAAAGCGAAAGTAAAATAAAAATATTGTAAACAAAAAGAAAAGTTAAATAAAACAAATATAAAGAAAATGAAAAAAGAAAAATAAATTGTGCTTTTTTTGTTTGTTTTTGCTTTGGTTTTCCACTTAAAGCTTTGTATTAAAATGGCTTAAGCCAAAACAATTGTTAGTATAATTTTAAAGGCGGAAGTAAGTACATGATGATGACAATAATTGAAGAAAAAGCTTTCGAGTTTTAGTCTCTCTTGTCTGTTGTGTACAACGTTTTCCTGTTTGTGGTTTTCTAAATTTCAAGAGTATCTTAAGAGAGCTTGAGTTTCTCTTGCATTTTGCTTTCATTAAAGTCGAATTGAAATCATTGCGAAAAATTCACTCTCGATGTACGCTTTAACACTTTCAATACCAATAGAAATCAAGATCATCCAAAACGGAATCAAGTGAAAAAATAAAGGAAATGTTTGAATGTTTAACCTTTAAAGTGGGAAACGATAAGTTCAAATTCTATTTATAAAATCTAAGACATAAATTTCTCTATGACAAATAAATGTTCACCATACATACACACTCACATATATCATGTAATTAATGTATGCTATAGTTGTAATTTACTTACTGGTAGGTACAACAATATATGAGGATTTAAGCCGTAAATACTTACAATTTGAATCGATAACTACTTATTTTTGGTTTGAGAAGTTAAAAAAATAGGAGGTAGCCCTTACAAATGTATTTACATTGTCACAGCAATTAACTAGTTATTATTCGACTTACTTGAAGCTAAAAAATAAGTAGTCAAATAAACAAATTAAAATTAAAAAAATTTTATATATATTATATTTTATTGATATTCTTTTACAATTTGTTTTTTGACCCAGTTGGGATACGAACCAGTGTTCGTTCACATTTGAAGATAAGTACTTTACTCACAGAGCCATTATTGACTTATAAGTTCAAGTGACAAACATTATTTTTCGTATACAAACACACGTTGACTTAATAATTCTTGTAAACAAACCGAATAAAAAATAGGCGTAAGTCTGCCCATAATTTTTATCATAATGCCGTACTTTCACGAGAACTAATTGCGTGCGAAGTTTCATAAGAATCGGTTAAGTAGAAGTAGTATAAATGAATATTCATGGGCGTGGCACTGTTCATTTTTTTTACCATAATATTGTATTATAACAATACTAAACGTGTATGGAAAGTTTCACAAGAATCGGCTTAGTGGAAAAAGTTTAAAAAGGATATTTCCTTTATATGGGCGTGGCACTGCCCACTTTTTTAATCATGATATAGTATTCAAAGAGAAGCTTGATGTGTGGGCAAAGTTCCATAAGAATCGGTTGAGTATAAGTATTCGAAAAGGAATGTGTATTTACTTTGTATGGGCGTGACCCTGCCCATTTTTCAATGGGGCCAATCTGGAAGTACAACCTTTTAAATATAGAAAGTAAATCCAAAATCGGTATATAAATGGCAGAGTTTTGAGTGAATATCCATGGAACAATGTATGACGAATTAAGAACTTTTCTAATTTTTTTGAAGTCGTTTAAAAAGGGCTTGTCCACTTATTTTATTAATACATAACAACAAATTAAAACTACTTTCGCATAATGAGAAAAATACGTACTAATTTTATTAAAAACTAAGTAGTAATTATAATTTGAAACATAATAATAAGATAAATAAGTACCACTTATAACCTTGTAACCCATTCAAAAAGTACTAAAAACTACAAAAATGGCAAAAGTTTTTGATGGGTATCAACACAATGAAAATATGCATATCATGTTTACTGGTAATCGGGTAACTAGTTCTGCAAGACTGGATTTTACTAAAAAGACTCCGGAAAAATGTACATATAACATTTACATTGCGTAGGAAAATATTCCCACATATGCAAATCAATAACCAAATGAGTGATTTGAGATCGAAAGCACTTTAACTTAATTACCTTATTGAGAGAAGTTCTAAACTAAACCGATATTGTAAACTATTATTAAACAATTCCATTCTAAAACCAATATGCTGCACAGAAAAAAGTAAAAGCAAGATTCAATTAAGAAAATCGTTAAAAAAAATTAATTAGTTTTCACACTATCACGATATTAGTAGCACTAAGACAACAGTTTTAATTTAATTTGTTTTGTTAGGGTTTTTAATTAAAAAAAATAATTAAGATTTAAAAAGAGCAATCAATTTTCTTGATACAATGTCTCATACTCTGAAATGTTAAATAATTTTCATACACGCAAACATAATATGTTTTATTTTAATGTAATTATTTCGAACTTATTTGTATAAATCGAAAGTGACTATTTAGGCTAAGATTCTTAAAGTTATATTTAAAAAGCATTGGACATAATCAATATGCAAAGAAATGAAGGAAAAATCAACATCATTTTAATTTTCAACATATATAGCAATACGGAGCTATCTTGTTTTCGGAATCCGCCACACTCCCAGCGTCAATGCTCATGTATATATCTGACTATCACCGTATAGTGTGATTACAATGTTATATATGGCTAAAATTCATTTAACATCGTACAAAAACGAAAGCAAATTGAAATATGAACTTTATTTTTTTAAAACTCTAAAATATATCAAATCAAAATTGCGTCATGTTGATTTTACATTCCATTTTGTTTAGGTATACTTCCAACGTACACGAAAGGAGCATTTGAAATGAGAATCACCCATGTATATTTAATTGCTAAAACTACAGTTTTCACTTACAATTTTAAAACATTTTTAAATATTTTTTAATCACACAATTGATATGCCCATTATTTTTGATAGACAAACAAAAACTTTCGACGTTTTACTAAATATGTATAAAGCCAGTAATCTGGCCTGCAAAAATTTTTTTGGTCTCTTAAATTGAAATATCTGGAAGATAAAAATTCGTTTTCAGTTTTTTTTTATCACGTACAGATTTCTTTTAATGGACTTGACTAATATTGCCACTTGGTACATCCGTATATTTCATTCTTATTCTAGAACAAATTGTTCGTGTTGAACAAGTAAGCCTTTAAAGTCATCTATACATAATTTTGCTATATTTCCAAGTGTTTGGGAGTTATTCAGAAAAAATTGTGTTTTTCATACAACATTAAATTTTTCCTGAAATTTATTAATTCGGCTTTTTAGTTCATTATTTGAATTAAGGTAAATTAAAATTATTATTGCGATTGGAATGTTTGAATATTCAATCAGATTAGCAGAAATTATCAGTACTACTAATTTTGACAGGCCGCTACAATTTATCATCAGCGTTCTTGTTCACTTTTACCACTTATGAAGGTGGATGCTTTTTATAAGAAACCATCAGCTATTTAACCAATGTTTGTCACGAAATAGAGTACAAGACTTTTCCTGTAAATTCTTTTATTGCAACTCAATTTAGTTAGCCGAAGTCCCCTCTATCTGATTTAAGCAAACACTCACAAAAGCTCTTTTTATTTTTGTGTTTGCTTTGATGGTCATTTGTATCAATACCTACAATCAAAGCTGTTTGTTTGTTTGTTTTTTATACATGCTTAAACCGGTTTTCTTACACGCAGTTCATACGATGATTTTCTCCATGATTTTTAAAACGTGATTTTTGGAGAATGATAGCGAACGGGCTAGAGAAGCAAACGGGTTAGAGAAAAAATCACATTTTCAGTTTTCTGTGTTTTTTTCATATTTTTCTTTAGTTCTATTTGCATTTTCTCTCATTGTCTATCTCGTATGTAATTGTGTTAGGTTTTTGTTGTTGTGAAAGAGCAAATGAAGCAAATTTGAGAGTAATTTATAAAAAAACATGCAACTAAAAATCATCGTATGAATGAAAAAGGTTTTTGAAAGCTACTTTTAAAGAGAATTAAAAATAAAACATGATTTTTAAATCAGCGTATGAATTGGGTGTTAGTTATTTGAGTGCATTTTTTAGTTGCAAACAGACAACAGAGAAGTAAATATGCATATAACTTTTTGCTCGGGCCGATCGCATTAATAATTTCTTATGTAATTTTATTTTGTGAACTGAATAGCTATAAGTCTGAAATTTATTATTTCGGCTTTTTAGTTCATTATTTGAAGAACGTATCAGTACTACTGATTTTGACAGGCCGCTACATCGTCTCATCAGCGTTCTTGTTCACTTTTACCTTTAATGAAAGTGGATGCTTTTCCCTTTTCGAAAACTCATAAAAAATTAGAATTTTTATCGTTTTATAAAATGTTTATGAATTTTAAAAATGATATAAGCCATAAGCCAATGGCTACACAGCTTAAAGAACTCGATGCCTATACTTAACGCCAGAGGGGCTTGCAACACTGCTCTACATAAAAACCCGTAATAGCAAGGTTGTAAATGATTTAAGCTTTCTGTCTCTCTCCCACTTCACCACCTGTTCTCTCTGCACAATCCCTTTTCCAAAGAAGGTAACACACTAATTAATTAACTGGTAGGCATTAATTGCCTGATTGTGTTACATCTATTAAAATAATATAGATCGGCTAATGTTGATTTTATTTACAATTAATTGAGGGAATTTAGGAGACAAAAATTGCTATTTTCATACAACCCATATACACACACACAAATTAAAATGGTTCTTTGTTTGGAAATTGTGATTTTTATCAATTGAGTTGTTTCACTTAATTGTGAATAAAATTGGCATTTGTCCATTGATTATAATGATTTTTTTATTTATATCATAAGAATATTAAGAATATAATTCTTTTGTAGTTCAATAATTTTTTACAAAAAATAATAAGAGCATATATCAGAACATATATATAGCATAATTTTAGTAATATCAAAAAAAAAAAAAATAAAAATAATATACATACGTTTTTGATATAAGATTAATATGTAAAAATTTTTTATGACCTTTTAAAAACGAAAAAATATATATAATTTTGCATGAAAAAAAATCTATTTTCCGTTGTTAGTCTCATTTCGCATCTTTTAGTGGGCATTTATTAAAATCAGGCAAAGCGTACTAGACTTAGGATGAAATATACCGGTGTATTTAGTTGAAATATGAGTCACGCCTATTAAATAATCTCTAATTGATAGAAAAAAACTGAAAACAGATTTGAGTTTAGCGCATTAAACTTCATATATTCCACATATTTTTATTTATTGGCTCGGCACATTTTTATTTTATTTTTGCAAATCAGTTTAATCTAAAAATGATTTCGGCTTTTGTTTTGTCCACTATGATTTTCAGCTTTTGATCCTGGTAGAAGGAACCAAACAAATTCTGCCATCATATTTTTGTTCCAAATCATTCACAATGCTCGTCGCTAACTTCATCAAGGTTTGACTTTTCTTTTTTAAATATTTTCGAAACTATTGGATTTCCCTTTTAATCAATTCGACCCACTGGATCTCCATTTTTGGTGCGCATAAGCTAAGTTAATAAAAAAAAGTTATTTGGAGGCTATGAAAATCAGAATTGACTAATACCGTGCAACAAAATAAGTGAGCCGGAGCATAACCTTAAGAAATCAATGTTCTGTTCAAAAATAATAGAATATAGATTGCGCATTGCGCATATCTGTTAACTTGTATGTGCTGATGTGACATCAAAATTACGTTGAAGTCGAAATGTGACTAAAATTGCCCTATACCAAATGCACGTGTCTGTGCGATAGTGTTTGTGCTTGCTTATCTGCCGATGTGACGTAGATGCGCAGAAATAGAATGTTTTGAAAAGCTGAATGCGTAATCTGTATTTTATTATTCTTGAGTCTGCTATTTCCTTCATTTTCACCCCTAGTGGGTTAAAGTGAAATTTACTTTTGTTATTTGTCATGTACCTCAATGTAGTATTAACTATAAAAACTTGATTTCTATTTGAATGCATTAAGTTTATTATTTTAATTCCACATTGAGTATATTTAAGTCACATAGTCTTTTTCAATATCATGCGTGTCTTCTGTAACAATATTGCTTTTTCTTTTTAAATTTGATCATTATTTATTAATATTGCTTTTGTTTTCTATTTTTTTTTTCGCCAACACTTCTTTTTTTTTTTGTAATACTCAGCCTAAAATATTTTCTTGACGTGTTTTCAACTGTGTTGTGGAAACAAAACGAAAAAGAAAAGAAAAAGAGTAAGAAATAATAATACATACGAGTATTAAAAATGTCAGTTACGCGTGGATCTTTCATAAGTTATGTACTTGAAATAGTTGAAGTAATTTGTAAATTTTTCAACCAGAAGAAAAACCAAAGTACCCAACGCAGCAAAAAAGAAAAATAGAGCAAATTTAATTTAAAAAAAAAGTTTGTTAATTTCCGTATTTTGTTTTCATTTTGAAAATAAATTTTGGAACAACTATCAAAAACAACAAATATTTTTTTTTATTACTTTTAACCAAAAAATAAACGCGTCATTTATTTAATTTACTCCCAAAAAGTTTCTTAAAGAGAAAAAGTGTGGTGTTACTCTCTGTGTTGAAGTCATATTTTATATGAAAAAAATACAAATTAAAAAGAGCTAATTAAATTTCGTAAACTGAAATTAATTTTGTTGAAAATCGTGTGTTAAATAATTTTGCAATATTTTTATAGAGCTGCAATATGATGGCATGATTTTGATCTGACATTTAATTAAAACGAAATGTTAAAAAGTGGTAAATAATTTTAACAATTTTAATGTGTTTTTTTTAATTGTAAATTTTATGTTAATTTCGGAAATTCAATTATAAAGTTGCGAGACTAAAAGAGTTGTCTTCAATCACGTTTCTTTCTTAAGTCTTTTGATTTATTAGCAAAGCTTTTTTTTAATACGGACAGCTATAGAACTTATAGCAGCAACATGTATAAATTTAATTATTGCACAAAATTTTATATAAAATGTTAAATTTAATTTAATTGTACAAACTATTTGCATAAATGTTAATTTATTTCCCAATATATGATTACAGTCAAAAGCAACACAATTTGTTATTTAATTCTGAAATAAAAACTGAAACTCGAAATTGTGTCCTTTTATGATAAAAAATAGTATTTATGTAATGAAATTTATTTGCTGGTGCTTAAGCATTGCTTATATGCATTTCGTTGGTGCTTTACGAAATCGTTAGTAGACTTCAAAAACATTTTTGAACAGTTACAAACCCTTTATCTTATGTACAGGCTTTCAAAAACCATTTGAGAGTTTGCAAATATGTAAATGATTTTTAAAGGTGTAGAAAAATAAAATAGATTTATATCGAATACAAATTATTTGCTGGATTTTGTATGAATTTCAAAGCCTACTATGTTTATTTTTGAAAATCATTTACATATTTGTAAATCCTTAAATGGTTTTTGAAAGTCTGTACATAAGCTAAAGGGTTTGTAACTGTTCAAAATTGTATTTGAAGTCTACTGACGATTTGGTAAAGCACCAATCAAATGCATATACACCATCCAATGCTTAAGCAGCAGCAAATAAATTTCATTTCAAATAAAATTATGACAATATGTCAAATAAAAAATTTCTTAAATTATTTATGTAATTTGATACTCGAATAAATAATATAAAAGTTTAGTATAAACGGCTTGTCATAGCTATGACCAGAATCTTAATACTTCTCTTATAAAATAACTAGCAATTAGTGTCATCGGAAAAATATTTTTCATTATGAAAATATTTCAATAAAATTTTAATAAATAAATATAAATATATTTCTTAAAGGCTAGTAGTTCTAGTGAAAAATATCAACTTGTTAAAACATTTTTTTTTGTAATAATTTCAATTAAAAAATTTTCCATAATTAAAAAAACAATTTTTAATACATGTTATCAGCAAATTAGCTTTAAAGATGAGTTGAATTAATAAAGAAATAGGTATTTATTACCACTTCTAATTTACAGACTCGTATATCTCTCAACTTCATAAAATTATTTATAGAGTTTGCAAATGAATGCAGCTATTAAATAAAGGCATTAGCACTTAACGAAATGCAGGCATACAGATTAGCTAGTCCACACCAAATAAATGGTTATTTAAACATGACAGGAATATCTGTATAATGTAGGAAATTTAGGAAATAATAAATACATAAAAGCAAAGAAATTTTTTTAGTTTGGCTTGAGTTTTGTTTTAATTTAATTTTTGAATGAAATTATATTTTTATTTAGAGAAAACTGTGAAGCATGTATACAAAAAAAATTTTACTACGCGGAGGGTTGAACTTACATTTCTTGCGACCTCTTGGTTCACTCATCAGACTTCTTTATTGCTTAGGCCACTCGAACAAAGTCGGTATTTTCAAGTCAACTTGTTGAATATAATTTACCTTTAGTCAATTCATGCAGTCACTCTAAGAGTTGTTTTTCCGGTTTAATCATTTGTCCCAACTCATTCATGCCAAAATAATAAAATTTCTTTGTATTTAACCCACACAATTCGACTAAAATTCATAAATTAATTATACAAAAAAGTATATAATAAATTAAGTAAAGTGCGACTTTGGCTCGCACACGAAGGGCTCCGTACGAATATACATATGTGTATCTCTTTTCGTTTTTGCCCCTTTTTAATTTAATTTTTTTTTTATTTTTTAAGTTTTTTTCGTTGTTTTTGGCGATTTTTTTGGTTTTGGCGTTTTCCATTTTCGTGATTTGTTTCATTTTGTTCTGGCGATTTTTGGTTTTTAAAATGTTTTTTTCCGATTTTTTTTTATTTTCGCGATTTTTTGGTTTTGGTGTTTTTTAAGCGTTTTTTTAAACTTTTTTTGCGATATTTTTAGTTAAAGCGATTTTTTTAGTTGTGGCGATTTTTTTAAGTTTTGGCGCTTTTTTCGGTTTTTGGGCACTTTTTTTTCGAATTTTGGTGATTTTGTTAGTTTTACCGATTCTTTTTTTGGCATGACACTTTTTTCGTTCAGGCGATTTTTTTCGTTTTTTTTTTGTTGCGATTTTTGGTTTTTTGCAATTTTGTTTGGTTTTTTTCGGTTTTGGCGATTTTAACGTTTTTCGCTTTTCGACAATATTTTTAGTCTTGGCGATTTGTTTTAGTTTTGGCGTTTTTTTTCAGTTTTAGCACTTTTTTCGGTTTTTGGGAATTTTTTTTGTGATTTTTTTAGGTTTTTGCGATTTTTTATTATGACACTTTTTTCGTTTAATGCGATTTTTTGGTTTTTAACGATTTTTTAGTTTTGGCGCTTTTTTGGTTTTCTTTTATGATATTTTTAGTTTTAGGGTTTTTTCTTATGTTGTAGTGCTTTTTTTCGTTTTGATGACTTTTTTCGGTTTCTGGGTTTTTTTTTGTTTTTTGGCGATCTTTTTAGTTTTGGTGATATTTTGCGTTATAGCGATTTTGTTTAATTTTGGTGCTTTTTTCCTTTAAGCACTTTTTTCATTTTGGCGATTTTTCGTTTTGATATTTTTTTAATTTTGCAATTTTTTAGTTGTAGCGTTTTTGAAAATTTCAAGAGTTATCCTCTTACGGTTTCCAAGATACAGTATATTTTCTAAATTATATAGTAAAATTACATTAACTGATAGAACACCCTTATTGTTTTAAATATCAGTGTTAATTGGTGTAGTCTATTCTATAGACTGCACCAATTAACACTAACTTTAAAAATTTAAAGTGTCTATATTAAGTGTCTGTATATTATATTAATATTTCAACTTCTTTCGTTGCTCGCTTCAGAACACCCTTTACTTTTTATCTGCCATATATTTGTTGACAGCGTAGCGAAAACAATAGGGTTCCTTTAAACGTTTGGTGTACGGAACCCTAAAAAAGTATATAGTATAAAAATTAGCAAAACATTAAATAACAAAATCGACCTGTAGCCATTGAAAGCCCCTGTTTAAAACTTCTTCATAAACTATTTATAACTTATTGAAGTTTTTATTTAAATTCATAATACTTATCAATAATTGCATTTGCATTTAACAATTAATTAAATATGTATGTTAAATTAAACATAGTTTTACAACCAGATTAATGTGAGTGTGTGTTTGTATGAAGTGACAGCTTTTTGATATGCAAATTGTCCTTGACATGACAACATAAAAATAAAATGACTTAAATTTTTTTATTGTTATGCAAGCGAAATTGGCACAAAAGTCAAGATTTATAAAAGTTGGTTAAAAAATTAAATGCAAAAAAAAAAAATCAATACAGTAGCAGACTTTAAGTTTCATATATAAATTGCAATTAAATAAATATATACAGTATAGACCATATGAATAAGGAAAAATACTGTCAAGTTAGAGAGATGTGGAACCTTATGTCAGCTTAATTCAGGTCTAGTGTTGTATCCAAATATTTTTTAGCTGTGGTAGAAACGCACTTTCTAAATTCCCTATATATGCACAACAACAATATGGTTGAAACTAGGGATGTAACGATACGCCGTTTCGCCGATCCGATACCGATACCGATATTTAAAAATAAATATCGCCGATACCGATTCCGATACCGATACGAATATTGAAACTGAGTTCAAGTTTAGATTAACAAAAAAGTGCAATTTTTTTTCTTATACAAAATTACAGTGTAAGAGATTATTAATATTTAAAATTGATATTAGCCCAGTATAAAAAAATTGGAAGTAATTTTTGAGGAGCTATATTTTCTTTGCTTCCAAAAAATCTGTATTAAAAATATGCAGATAATTAGTAGAAAAGCAAGAAAAAAATTTTTAGTTCCTTTATAATTTTAAAAAATAATCGCCATGCTTTTTAAAAAAATCGATTTTTAAAGGACATTTATCAACTAATATTCTTCTAAATAACTTAATAGCTTAATTATTAAGTCTTCTAAAAGTTTATATTTATTCACTTAAATTTACATGAAAATAAAGTTTTGAATTTAAATTCGCATTAAAAAAATTGTGAAAATGAGTAATTTTGTATCCTTTTTCTTTGAGGAAAAATCATTATAGAACACGGAAAAAGAAATTTGTTCTAGCATCGCTTCCAATTCGGTGATTGATAATCGAAAAACAGAACTTCTTGCAATGACAAGGTAATGTAAAACTAATTAGAAATTATCCAAATTCGCAATACTTCCGGATCGCGAATTCTACATTTTCATGACTTCTGTGGAGTGTCTTTTTTTGCTGGAATAAGATTTAAAAAACAACGAATTGAATTTGAATTCATGGTAAAATTAACAAAAAATAATTAATTTTTTTACAAAATAACAGCATAAAATATTATTAATTTTTAAAACTGATATTAATAAGATTTAAAAAATAACGAAATGAATTTAGTTAATGGTAAAATTGACAAAAAATAAATAATTTGTCAGAAAAAACTCTGAAACTTTTTTTAAAAGTATCGTCGTATCGACAGAAAAAATATCGCCTATACCGATGTATCGGAAAATCTGAAATATCGCCGATATATCGGTATCGGTATCGGTATTCGTTACATCCCTAGTTGAAACCATGACAAATCGAAAAAAAATATTTTTGGAAACACCCACTCCGATTTCGTTGTAAAAATTTTACTAAATATTCACCACAAATGTTATTCATTAAAAGTGTTGAAAAAATTCACACCTCGGACCCATCCCGTTTATGAAATAAAACGTCATGAAAATTGGAAATATTGCAAAATTTTGACTAATTACTGAATAGTCAAATAGAACAGAATTGCAGCGCCGTTTGTTTTTAGTAGGCCCATTAAATAGTTCTACAATGATTTAAGCGATTAATATAGAATTTTGTAGAAAAATTTACTATTTTTGTCCAATACTGGATGTAGTGTGCATGCTTTCATCGATTTCTAGTTTCATCAGCAGCTACTTTCAAAGTCTATTCTTTTGAAATATTAAAACAAATTTTAGTTTTGAAATTTTTCGGGAAAAAACGTCGAACAATTAAGCTCTATTTTTGTCAAAATTAAACCATTTTCACTCTCATTTCAAAGTCTTGCATTTGATTCTTGCAGAACTACATGAATTGAATTACATACATAATTAAATTTTTTCTTGCATATCATCAGGGATTGTATTGAAAATTATAAAGTACTTTTTGCGCATATTTTTCATTTTAAGGTGCATTTGTTGAGCGCCTAAAATCAATTTTTTGATGCATGAAAGTCCGAACCCTGCTGATGAGCCACAAAATTTCAATTTGGATTGAACTTAGCTAGCTATGTTTCAAGAAAATTTGCCATTTGGAAGCTGCGACGCTACAAAGACTGAAGGTTGAGATTTTTAAAATTAAAAAAGAAAGCACGGTGTTTTGGAACACTGGGTTGGAACTTAGTTCCTTACGTTAAACACACCATAGCAATTTTCCCTTACCTCCAAGTGGGCTTATTTAAAAAAAATATATATTGCGTTTGTGTCCTTCCAGACTCAGGTCTAATAATGAAGGCAGAAAATGCCCCTTACAGAAATTGTCCTTATATTGAAAAGATATATCACCTACATATATGTCCGTCTAGGCTCAGATCTATCCAAGTTTTAAATTTCATTAATATTGGTGAGCTGGTTTCAGAAAGGCAGAAATCGCCTCATATCCCCCTCCTTGTGATCCTATTTTTGAAAAATATATAGCCTCTGTGATCTTCCACACTCAGATTTCTCCATGTTTTAAATTTAATTAGAATTGGTTAGATATTTTCCTCGTAGTCCTAATTAAAAAAATATATATCTGTCCTATGTGTCCTTTTGCACCAGATCTATTTATGTTTTGAATTTCATCAGCATCTGTTAGGTAGTTTCAGAAAGGAAGATATTGTCCCCTATCCCTCCTCGTTCTCCTATTTTTGGAAAAACGTATAGACTATGTGCTCTTCTAAGATCAGATATATCTATGTTTTGAATTTTATCAAAATCAGATAGATGGTTCCTAAGAGGAAGAAACTTCCCCATGCCTCCCCTCGTAGTCCAATTTTAGAAAAAATTTATGGTCTATATCTTTTTTTGCACTCAGATCTATTTATGTTTTGAATTTCATCGAAATCGGTTAGATAGTTTCTGCGAGGCAGCAATTTCCCCCTCGTAGTCCTAGTTTTTAAAGCACATATGACCTATGTGTCTTACTAGACTTGGGCCTAGTTATGTTCTAAATTTTATTAAAATCGGTTCAGTAGTTTAGTCGTTAAAGCGCAACAATCATACAAAAGAAAATTTACTTTCGCATTTATAATATTAGTTAGCAGAGACACCTTCAGCTATCACTGTCACGAACCGCTTATCCAAGTCACAAACCTTTAAGCAAAGACACACACACACACACACACACCATATTGGAGATCCCCTAAAACTAGGCTAAAATCCCCAAAATCCCAGGAGTTCCTTAGTACTTCCCCAGAAAATAACGGCAACACTGAAAATCTTAAAAAATCTGTGACAGCACCATTATGCTATGTAGTTTTTTCCAGTATTTGTAACCAGTATTCCCGGCCAGTATTTTTTCATATTCAAAAAATTTTTGTTTTACTCCCCAATCATTGATTTTTGTTATTCAAAGCATTTATGTGCATGGCGCGACATAAGTAGTTTATGTTCCAAAAATTTATATATAGATCGTTTTGTGATTTGATCAATAGCTTGCAAGATAAATATTTCTTACCATTACTTTTGTGTTCAGGCCCTCTGCCATATCATGGCAAATAGAGTTATAACTACAGTCATATTCAATTTTGTAGCATGAGAGGTACAAGTAAATACTCGGATTATATTCATATGTGTCCTTTATTTATATGAGTGGTAGTGTTTGTATTAAATACTCCAAAATTCGCAGAATTTAAAATTCATATAATTTTATCAAAATAGTTCTACATTATCTTGCAAATTTCCACAGTGTTCCAAAGTGCACAGTTCTTAAATAAAACTGATATTCTGTTAATAAATAAGCGGTAATATTGTGATTTGAATTTGTATATTTTTCTCCAAATGATAAATTTTCACATAAAATTCTTAATAATAATTGCCTCTACTCATGCCATTTATATTATTTGAGGTCATAAGAAATTGTTCCATCAAAACAACAATAAAATTCAAAGTTGAATGAAAATTTTACTAAGAGAACTTTAGACAATATTCCATTTAATGTCTATGAACTTGTTAAATATACTCTGCCTATTAGAACAATTATGTTTTAAATGGAGAGTTATTAAATGTTTTCGCAATTTATTTTTTTTTTAAGAATTTTAAATTTGCAATTAAATTAAATGAATTTTAATTGTTACAACTCATAAAATTAAAACAATTTCATAAAAAGCATTTAGACAAACTAAATTGATTTTAAAGTCCAAAGTTTGTTGTTAAGATTAAAAGTGACAAACTTTAAGGTTAATAAATTATTATGAGTTATGGAAATAATACAACGGCAGGAACGAATGTGTGCAGTGAATGTGAAATGAGTTGATCTAATTTTTTGTTTTGCTGTTTTTGTTTTATTAATTTGAAGTCATGGTTAGTTTTCTATACAATTACTAGGCGTGCTTTACGTCTAAAGATAATCATAATGGATTCAATTAAAAGAACAAGAAATATTGTTAGACATTTTCAATTTTATTTGCAAGTTTTAAGACTTGTCTTAAATAGTTATTACTTTTTAAATGCTAAATGTTAAAATAAAATATATGTTGCAATAAACCATTTATTGCAAACGTATACACAATTTAGATTTTTACATGTTTGATTGTTTTTGTTGTTATTTTTAGCAATTATTGATTAAAGCAGTATTATAAAACTCAAACATCTAATTATTTTTAGTGCACATAAATAAATTATCTTTACAATGTTGCTAAATTTCAATAAAAACTTCTTATTATTCAATGTTAAATTTTATAAAAATAATTTAAAAATTATTAATTTATGTAAGAGTACAAGTGTAAACAAGTTTTTTATGGTCTTAGAACAATTATATTAAATCAAAAGACTTAAGCAACGAACTTGGCTTTTAACCTGTTGAAAAAGGTGTATGAACGCACACGCACATTCAAACAAATGGTTCATTCTTCAATAACGTTTAAAGCCTAAAGGTCGTTCAGTCACTTTTAAAGATGCCTTATAATGTAATAATTAATGTTTCTTTATCTCTATTTGTGGACTTTAATAAAGTTTAATGTGGTTATAATTTAAGTTATAAATATTTAATGAAGTGATGTTTAATGAATATAATGGAATGAATTTTTTTTTAAATACAGAGTTTATTTCTTATAGAAAGTAGTAGAAAACAATTTTTGATGATGTTCCTTGCAAAGAGTTAAAGTTTGATTTTATAAATTACAATCTTGGTTAGATTGAAAACCAATTGAACTTTTTTGTCTCATCAATTTTCAATACTATTTCTCCAATAGTATTGAATAAACAGTAGTAAAACCTTTACTGAAGGCAGCACACTTACTTTGCAATAAGTACATCATTGCTTATTTTATTTTCCTTCTTATAAAATGATATATCACACCTATTTAAAATAAATTTTTTTCTCGTTTTTACGCTGTAGTCTTACGCATCGCATTATTTACAAAACCAGAAAACAAATGCAAAACTAAAAAAACCATAAATAAAAGCAAACACATCAGTTTCGTTTCCAAATCCCATAAAATAGATAAAAGTTCAAAAGAAGAGGCTTTGTTTGTTATTTTAAAAGCATGTCTACAAATTGTTTGTCATTCGTGACTTTTCTTTTTAATAATATATACTATCAAATAAATCAAGAATATGGTGTAGACGATTCAATTAAAAATATATGTGTAGTAATTGTAACGCAAAAAACTTTATTAATAACATGTGGAACTAAGTTTTTAGTTGGAAAATTTTTAGTATGAGCTTCATCAATTCGCTAAGAATTCGTCATTCATTACTTGAATAATTTTATAGTCTTAGCATGAGCCTCATCAATTTGCTAAGAATTTGTCATTCGTTACTTGAATATTTATTTCAAAAATTTAGGCAAGTATTGAATAAAAGTAAAGTTTATTTCTAAAATAACAAATTATTATTTAACCGCAGTAATTTCTGATGTTAATAATTCAATTATACGAGTATTATCCCATTGGCATAAACATTGAATATGATGAAAAATAAACATTCAAAAAAAGTGTAATTCGAGGCTTGTTTATTTGTATTGATTTTTTCGTTATACAAGGTGGCGCAAATTTAATCATCCAATTTTATTTTTGAATAACTTTTTTCCTAAATAAAAAAAATATGATTTTGAGTGATGAAAATCCTTATTTGGACCTGTAGCATCTTTTCTGTTAAGTGGAATAGATGATATCCTCCAAGTGGCTGCCGTCATTGTTGATACACATTTGTGCCCGTTTTATCGCATTTTCCAAGACTTTTCATATGTTATACTTTTCCATTAAAATCCCCGTGTGATGCACGAAAATCAGCGTGTGATGCACGAAAAACCGTTACATACACTCAAAGCCACTGTGTGGTGCAGCGTTCGCGTGGGAGGAGTGATTGGATCGTATTTTTTTGAGGACGCCGCGGCAATACGGTTTCTGTTATGACAAATGACTTCTTACTGCCCGAATTGAATAAGCGGGGCTTGGTGAACATGTGGTTTAAACAAGATGTTGCAACCGCACACATAGCACAACCCACAACGGATATTGTGAAGGAAGCACTTCCTGGTTCCATAATCTCTTATTTTGTCGATTTGGCATTGTCAGCAAGAACGCCTTATTTAACCATCCAAGACTTCTATCTTTGGGGCTACTTGAAGTCGCGAGCTTATGCCAACAGCCCCCAGATAATCGCTGCCCTTAAGGAGAATATTCGACAGTTATGCATACTGTTATCACTGGAAGTCTTGCGGAAAGTCTTTGAAAATGCGACTAAACGGGCACAAATGTGTATCAACAATGGCGGCAGCCACTTGGAGGATATCATCTAATTCACTTAACAGAAAAATTTCTTTAGGTCCAAATAAAGATTTCCATTACTCAAAATAATTTTTTTTTATTTAGGAAAAACGTTATTCAAAAACAAAATTGGATGATTAATTTTGCGCTACCTTGTAGTGTGCAATATCTGGTTTTTGGCGTTTTGTTATTATTTTTGGTTTTAAAAAAATAGAAAAAATTTTTTTTACCATAGCAAAGATCCAAAAATATTAAAATAGACGAAAACGGTACACTCTGAAACATTACTTAAAATTTAGGATCATATAGTGTATAAATTTGTGTTGAAAATTTCTCGTTGTCTAAAATTGCATCGATTTTGTAGGTATTTGCAATAAAAAACATAATTTGTCTAATTTGACTTCACAAATTAAACATATATATTTAGTTCAAGTGGATAAAATGGCAGAAAAAGTATAATATACCTATGGCTGATAGGTAGGTACGTCAGACTATCAACCAAGAGGTTGCGGTTTGATGCCAGAATACAAACAATGCGCAGAGTAGTACTGTATCTGCTTATCATACAGACGATAAGCAGTTCAATCCATGGGGAAGCAAAATTGATTTTTTATTACCATTTTAACTCATTACTTTGTCGTCAAAATTTTTTCTGGGTATAAGCGTTTAAAGTTGCTACTAATACGATATCTTTTCTCCTCTTTGGTGTTGTTGTAGGATAGAAATAAGACTAAAAGAAAATAGAGTCTTGAAATTGAATTAGCTAATTTGAAAGGATTTTGTTTTTGGATTTAACTGTTGTTCCTTAATATCAAGGAAAGTTACTATATATCATTAATTAATTACACTGTGCAACATATTGAACAAAAAAAAATGTGAGTCCGATCACAGGGGAGATGTGTAAACATCTATTGATGAAACATTTCACCTTCTACCGAAACATTCTTTTCATCATTCACCCGTTTCAACTTTGGCGAACCGGGCTTCATCCGCTTCTTTTTCACCCTCGCACCTTCCTCCACACCCGACAAATCGCTCAAACCGATAAGCTTCGCATCAGACACCTCTGACTCACTCCCACCAGGCATATCACCCTTCCGCTTCCCTGCAGACATAAATAATAGTATTATTTATCCACCAGCAAAAAATAATATACCCGTACAAAATAGTTGGAATTACCGCAGTTAAACAGCAAAATAATCAACAGTCAAAGACAAATGCAGTCAATAAACCGTCAGCCAAATATCGCACCAAGTTCAGCAACAAATTCGGTAAAACCGAAAAACCGTTTTTTTTTTAAAAAAACCGGGTTAAAAAACCGAGACGAACCGGGTCTGAATCCAGAAAAACTGGACACAAAATCCCCTAAATCCCAGAAGTTCCCGGCAAAAATCAAAAACGGCAACGCCGAAATACTCACTCAATTCAAAAACACGGCAAGACAGCACCAACCAACAAACTAACGACCTTACTGCAGGTGTTTGACCTTGAGACTCCCTTTGCCAGTGTTAGTGTATTTCTATGCAGCTGTTAAGTGTCTCTGTACTTCTTGTTGTCCGTATGATTACACTAATACACTCATATACAGCTCAAACCACGTTATTACAATCTTACTCAATTAAGATTAATCTTACTCAAAATTTGTGATTGTATTGTGAAAAAGATTTTTACCCCCTAGCGTATAGATGTTTACACATCAAAAATTTTTTCTTATGGTGTTTTACATAAGTCTTACAAGATATCTAATGCCGAGTCACTATAACTATGTGCAAAAGGGGGAAAATTAAGCAGATTCTCTTGTTATAGTTAGTTTTGTAATTTAAAAAAATAAAATTTTGTTGTACAGTGTAATTGTAACAGAATGATTTTTATCAAGAATACGGACTGTTTTATTTACTTATTGCAAATATGAAGGAACAAATAGGATTAAGAAACAAGAATCATTTGAAATTTCATTTGAATCATTGAAATTTAATTTTCGAAATTAACTTTCTTTTTAAGCGACCTCAAAAAAAAAGAGAAAAGTTATCAATTCGTCATGTATTTTTTATTTTTTTTTATGGATGTTCCCTCAAAACTCCGCCAGTTATAAACCGATTTTGGATTTTTTCTTTATTTAAAAAGAGTTACTTCCAGATTGGTCCCGTTGAAAAGAGGGGTCACACCCATACATAGTAAATACACATGCCTTTTCATATAGTTCTACTCAACCGAGATCTATGAAAGTTTGCATACATATTAAGCTTCAGTTTGAATACTACATCATGATTAAAAAAGTGGGCATTAGCACGCCCATGCAATTTCTACTACCCCAATTCTTATGACACTTTGCTTACACATTTAGTTATTGTTACAATACAACATTATGGTTAGAAAATTGGGCAGTGCCATGCCCATGAAAAGGAAGTATGAACGTGAATGTACAGCAATATATTAAAAATTATGGTCAGTTCTACGCCTATTTTATAGTCGATTTTTTTTCAAGAATTATTCGTCCATAATATTTCTAAATAAAAAAGTTATAAAAAATATATAAATTTAGTGTTAATTTAAGCAAGTAAATTGAATTGGTGAAGAAAGATTCCAAGGTACATATTCATAACTAAATGACTGAAATATTAGCCCTAGGCTTGCCAGTCGGACTCGAATGAGCTTGGTCGTCAAAATATTATAGGTTGAGTCTTGTGCTTTTCTTTCGACGGGATTTGTTTGCATTTGGAACGATTTTCCGTCATCCTACGTCAAATTTGGTTGATAAACAGACCGGTTTCGGCTATGTGCCATCTTCAGTGTTCTATTAAATATTATAAACACTGGCAGTTCTAGAATCTAAGAGTAGTGGCAAGCTTATTGGTGATGATCCGACCGCAAGGGGGTGCTGCAGTCATAAAGGTTTCTTTAAAAACCTTTTCTTAAAATTTTATTGTAATACAATTGGATTCGGGATACATATTGTTGAAAAGTATTTCCTTCTTATGCCTTAACGGGGCTTATTGGTTTTTTTTTGGGTGAAAGTCGTTCGCCATATTGAATTTTAGTAATTAAATCTATAGCTACTCGAGTTTAAATCATATCATTGCGATTGTACTTAAATAATTAAGTTTAAATCGAAAACGCGCGATATCGTTCGCAATACTCTTTATTATTTAGTTGAATATTGTTGTAGTGTTAAATTAAATTAATCAGGAAGAAGTTTACACAAATTGTGAACTCTTAATCTCTTAACAAATAAATGAAAGGAAAGTTTATCGTAGCTTTGCCTATTTTATACTTGCAAAAATCCTACAAATTCTTGTGTTTTGTTTTTCTTTGTGGTAAGCTGTTGTTCCAACTCAACGAGGGCGCTGTTTGGAAGCTAGCCTCGTTGACATTTTTAATCGGTGTTGGCAAGTTACAAGCTTAAATATACAGGTATACAATTCGACTCGATTTCAAATGAAATCAAAAGTTGAAAACGAATGAAATAGTTTTAGGTGTGATGGAAATCGTATCGATTTCATTTTCCACTTTTGTTTCTGTTCCATGTATTTCTTTATATAAAAACTTTTTTGACATAAAATTATTATTATTTTTTTAGTATTTATAACAAAACTTAGAATTCCTATACGACACCGTATAATCTTTAACAATGTTACATGTCCTAATATGTATGTCTTATAAAAGTTTACGATGAGTATGCAATAAGTAATCTACAAACCTCTTAGCATGTTGGTACATTGCTAGCATTAGTTCTTGTTTTACACTCTTTCTTACCAAAAAAAAAAAAATTGCTTATGTTATTTAATTAGTCTTCAGCAGATTTTAAAATATATAAATTCAAATGGGTCCACGGAAATCACTTACATATACGGTAATATTTATAGATGGAACTCAAACCAGTATTTATCCAATATATGCGTATATTCCTTTTTTGGGTATGTATTTCAAAAACGTTAGCGATTTTTCGTGAACATGCGGCTTGACGGTTTCTAATCAATGTTAGGCCTTTTTTCCGATATTTCAAATTCACGCAAATTTCAGCAACGTTCGGAATAGAAGCGTCTTTTTGCAATTTTTGAAAATCTTTACAGTTCACACGATTAGACTTAGTTATCATGCCGCTGTTAACAAATTTTTGCGAATTTTCGCGATTTTTTCCGAATGTTTGGCATTTCTTACGGTTTTAGCGATTTTTAATTAAAATTATGGCTCGTTTAAAATTTTGCAATTTTTGGCGATACGCGTAAGTTTTTCAAAGTTGTTGGTTTTCTTCAATATTTTGGGCTTTTAATCAATCGCAACATTGTAATCATTCATATATAAGCAAGTTTTTTGTGAATATTCGTAATTGCACGGTTTTTCCTAAAGCCAAAATGAGCTTCAAAGTTGCGTAACCCAAAAACTTGCTTATATAAAAATGCCGATAAACAGTTAAAACTTAGAAAATTAGTAACGCTAAAACTCGCAAAAATATTGCGAGAGTCCGAAAACTACAGTTAGTGACTAAAAACCGATAATACTGTAAAAATTATAAAAGTTCGGAAAAAAATTGCTTCGACGCCGAAAATTTGTGAAAAATACATTTATGACATATATACCTAAAATTTATTAAAAACCGCTAGTGTCGTAAATTCGCAAAATTTTGCCAGCATCGAAAAACAGCAATATCTAATATTGATTAAAAATCGCTAAAACTATAAAAAATGTGAAAGCTTGCAAAAATCACTAGTTCCACAAAAGTGGAACTAGTGATTTTTGCAAGATAGGACTTATTTTCTATTTTTGCAAAATAGAAAATAAGTCCTAAAATTTATTGAAAATCGCAAAAAGAATAAAAACTAGGAAAATATAAAATTTTGCGCGAAAATAATTCGCGACCAAACGGGGACAAGCTCTAAAATGTATTAGAAATTTCTAAAAATAGAAAAAAGCTACGGAAATTGTGCTAAAGTGCTAGTGAATATTTATTAAGACATCCAAAAATTATATATCAGCAAAAAATATGTTTAAATGTCAAAAAACACTCCAGTGACAAACTAATTTAACATTTTAACAAAAATTATTGCAAAAATATGTGTGAAATGCATACATATCATACGAAACTTTTGAAATCGTCAAACATATTCTATTCGATTTGAAAACAGCAAAACAATAGAAATTTCGTTTTCTATCACATCTATTTTTTGTTGATATTTTCATAGAACAAAATAGAAAATTAAATCGAATTCGATTTTAAGTAAAATCGATATGAAAACAATACTTCAGTAGCCATCACAACTTTCTTCGTTTTTGTGTCGATTTTCATTCGAAATCGATTTCCATCACATACCTGATATTCGTAATTTCTCAAGCTGTAATGATATTTTTGATTTAATAGTGCTTTTACAAAGCTTGCAAAAATAACTTCAAACATCCTGTGAAATATATCTCAGTGTACAAGCATCAAAACTGTTTACACTTAAAACAATTTTCCTTAAATTAATATTTTGTGTACAGTTTCTTGTTTTTCATAGGCATTTGCAGTCTCTTGGGAATAGAGTCGACTCATTTTTGATATTAACTGTCTGAAAATTTTTTCCATTCCTCAAATATGATTTTTTTTGGCTCAGATTTGCGGGAAGCCATGTGCTCTGGGATTTTTATTGAGATAATAGCATAACATGGGGCATATAACGTAGCAGCCATGATCTTACTTTGTGGGCCTTAGGTGTACGATCATTACCTATCCGTTATTCAAATTTTTTATGAGCTTGCTTTTAGCCATAGAAGCAAGTTTTTCTAAGTTTTTTTATTGTTGTCCTGTTTTGATTTCTTATACACATTTAAGTGTGTCAACTTCTCTTCTGAAAATCGAGCTGATTTTAATTAAATGTCAAGCTGGTATACTATTTAAATCTGGCAACCTTAATTAACCCACATATTTTATATATATGTGACAAAAATTATTTGTGGCAAAGACTAAACAGTTTCAAAATGCAGTTTATTTAAAAAATATAGATCTTTGTGAAACAAAAGATCTTTATAGCAATAAAGATCCATAAATTAAGTTAAAAACATTATGAATGAGTTTAAAAATGTTTCAAAAAATATATACAAATGTATTAAACTACAAGTTTTAAGCCGCAAGAAAAAGGTTATCTCATTTAAATATTTAACTAAATATTTTTAAGTTAAATTAGGTTGTCAAAAGTTAGTAAACCAACTCTTAAATCATGCGTATCTGTAAGTGAATATTTTTTATTTTTATGGCAATCCATCAGTAAACCTGTATTTTTATAATTTATATAATTAACTTTTGGGATTGTTTCATTAACGCCTCTACCTTAAAAAAAAGTCCATCATGATGATGCAAGTTATTACTGATAAAAAAGATTAAGATGGATGCAAAAGCATTTAGCTTTTGGCTTGTTTCAGTTTAGCAACACGTTGACAACTTTTGTATTTGTTTCTGGCGAAAGATGCACTAACAACAACTTTCGGGATTTTTAAAGATGCTGCCTTTCGGGTCAAATTAATAAAATATTTATTATTAATTAATAGAATGACATTGATTTTTTAAAATAGTTTTTAATTAATTACATATAAGTGTCACGGTGGGTTTTTATGTTAAAAACCTTAGAGATGTCATCTCAAAACCTATAAATTGTCACAAATATCACGAAAGATATCAAATATATTAAATTATAGTATATATAAATTTTAGTATATCTTAATTTTTATTATTGTTTTATTAATGAAACGAAAAGTGTATATAAAATTACGATATGGGTGAATCCTCGGACAAACGCTACATTCGTATGCGTTTCCAGATTAAAATAAAAAAATTCTTTGGTCTTTCAAAAGATATACCTTCAACTTATGCATAGTGTTTGTTCAGTACGATAAAACATAATTTTTTAACAGCTATTTGTTGTGAAATAATTTATCACAAAGATTTCTGGCGCACGCTACAAAAAGTGGATGTAACTTTAAAAGTTGAAATGTTTTTTTTTCGTAAGTTTTAGCGCATGTGGCATTATAAAGCGCACAAAATCTAATTAAAAAAAGAAGCGGGAATATAAGAGAACTCTAAAATGACTTATTTGTCGTTATTTATCAAAAGCCGTGAACCCTTTGTGACGCACGCTACGTGACGCACGTTACATTTTTTCTTAATACAACAAAATATCCTTAGTGGAGTTGTAGATAATATTATTATCTAAAAGAGAACTTTCAACAAAATTTTAAAATTCCTTATAGCTTACGAGATAATCTGAAAAGTAGACACTCCTTTATTTTCAAGATAGGCGGCACCACATGTGTAACTAAACACATAAAAAAATAGCATCCTATATGAAATTCATGGTAATTTTTTTCGGTGTAGGTAAATCCCTGCCATTCATAAAGGGGTCACCCAAAAAATTTTCCTTTATATATTTTTAAGGTTAAATATAGCACGTCCCATCAACATATATAACCAGTTTTGACAACTTTAAAATTCTGTGCTTGGTAGACATTTCTGGGATTTGCCCATATGTATAAAAATTACGATATTTGCCTCCTTTATCTAAATATTTGCTAGTAAATACTGAATGGAATGCACAGTAATCACTTATGCGTAAAGAAGACATATTCCAAATTATGGTATTCGGTATTCATAGAAATTTATATGGGTGAGTCTCATTTCAAATACCTTTTTCGTGTCCGTTGAAAGTATAGTAAAATATATCATGAAATAAGCGCAAAAATTTGAAATTGAAAACTGTTTTAATAAATTTAATAAAGTATAAAATATTAATAAATTATAAAAAATTAAGTTATGAGTTTAGTCAAGCTGTATGAGCTTATATCCAAAGAAATTTTTTATTATTTTGGCTTGAGTTCGGTTTTAAATTAATTTTTCAATCAAATTGTATTTTTATTTAGAGATAAATGTGAAGCATATAGACAAAGAAAATTTTTGACTGCACGGAGGGTTGAACTGACTTGTAATTATAAATGATAATTCATATAAAATAGAGAAATAATAAAAGATGCTTAGCACAAGACAAAGAGAAAAGATAATATCCATAACTATCAAATGAAATACAGCTCTAAGAGTGACAGTATGAATTGATTAAAAGTAGATGATATTCAACTCTTGACTGCAAACCATCGACTTTAGTCGAGTGGTCAAGCGGGGAAAGAATTCTGAAGAGATTAGCGGGAGCTATCGAAACTTCAGTTCAACCCTCCGTGCAGTCAAAAATGTTCGTTGCCTATATGCTTCACATTTATCTCTAAAGAAAAATATTATTTAATTGAAAAATTAAATTAAACACGAACTCAAGCCAAAATAATAAAAATTTCTTTGGATATAAATTATAAATAAATGCACATAATATTTGTTTGTGTAAAACTGTCCAAACAAAGAACGGAAATACTGTTTGTACTCTCTTCATACAAAATGACATGTTCGTAATGCATGCTGTTGGCTTTCCACATTATGAAACTCATACTCTCTTAATGTGGAAAGTGAACGAGAACGAGATTAAATCTAAACCGGCTTAAGGCCAGATTAAATTTACACCGGCTTTAGAATATTTGCATTTGCTTCTCTTATTTCACACATAAAATTTTTGAAAGATATTAAAAATTAGAATTTATTTTTAATTGTTGTTGTCCGCATTTTTGTGTATTGAGCGTTATGCTTTTTTAGTACTCAATTTATTTATTAAAATTACATTAACAACATACACTAAAATATCAGCGTAGGTTCCCTGCGGAAAAATGACAAATAGTACCAAAAGTAAGGAGTAGTGAATGGTAAAAAGACATATCGTGTAAATGGCCACATATTAACCATTTTAAGTCAATTTAGTTGAGACTCTGCCAAGTATTGTAGTAAACAGCACTGAACAGATTCGATGCAATAGGATCTAAGGCTTATGACATAGTATCTAATTAATGTCAATTGTCTGCCTTGAATGAGACCGCTATGTCACCAGTACTGTGTATATATATATATAAATACAAACTTCAGCTTAACTGGTATTTATAATTTAGAAATCTAAGTTCTCCTGTGGTCGAGTGGGTACTGTGCTAGCCTGTCATGTCAGAGGCTATCGGTTCGAGTCCCAACAAAGTCTCCGCTTAAAAAGAAAATAAAATTTCTACTTGCATTTGTAACAATAAAAAAATATAAATAAATAAAGAATTAAGTTATGAGTTTTTAGTCAAACTGTATGGGTTTATATCCAAAGAAATTTTAATTATTTTGGCTTGAGTTCGGTTTTAATTTAATTTTTCAATTAAATTATATTTGTATTTAGAGATAAATGTGAAGCATGTAGACAAAGAAAATTTTGACTGCACGGAGGGTTGAACTGACGTTTCGATAGCTCCCGCTAATCTCTTCAGAGTTTTTTTTGCCGTTTAGACCACTCGACCAAAGTCGGTGGTTTGCAATAAATAAACTTTAAATTATTAATCAATTATTACAGCTAATTGTCGGAATAATCTAAAAAAGGATTAGTCTCCATAAGATAGTTCAGTGACAAGTCACAAAGTGCATACAAAGTATCAATTAACCCCGTGCTAGGCCATCACCATGTAAAAGTGACTGGTCCGCTTCATAGGAAGTGTTAGAACTCGGACTGGTCCCTACCACCGGGTAAAAGTGGCTTGTTTTCTGCCAGTTCCAGTTACCAAAGGGTTTGTACTTCTAAATATTTAAAAGTTTTGTCAACTTTTTAAAGTACCCTACGGTAAATGGAACTGACACAAAACGTGACCAATCCCTAGGTGATAGGGACCAGTCCGAGTTCTAACACTTCCTATGAAGCGGACCAGCCACTTTTATATGGGGATGGCCTAGGATTGGGTTAATTGATACTTTGTATGCACCTTGTAACTTGTCTCTGAACTATGTTATAGCGTCCTAATCGGTGTAGAATAATATAAGTTATATATAAATATTATTCCAAAATTCAGCTGTAATTATCGATTAATTAATTTTTTTAATGTTACAAGTCCAAGTAGAAATTGTATTTTATTTTTAAGCGGTGTCTTTGATAGGATTCGAACCGACAACCTCCGGCATGACAGGCTAGTAGACTACCCACTCGACCACAGGAGCACTTATATTTCAATGTTATAAATACCAGTTAAGCTGGAGTTGATACCTGAATATAATTACGGAACAGGCCCCTGAGTGGCATGGCAGTCTCATTGAAGGGAGACAATTAATATTATACAGATACTATGTGGAAGGCCTTAGATTCAGGTGCATCGAATTTGTTCAGTGCCGGAGTACCAACTAAATTTACTCAAAATGGTTAATATGTGACCATTTACACAATATGTCTTTTTTTTACCATTCACTTCTCCTTATTTTTGGTACCAGTCTCATTTTCTCAAGTCATAGGACGAGTACTTTTGAATCAATTGTCACCACATTTTCCGCAGGGTAGTATTATATTGCAAAACGTTTCATCCATCAATCGTTGTTTGTATCAAAAGCAATGTATTGAGTGTTATTCATATTTTTTTTAATTTAATTGACATTTTTTAGTAGATACCTAAGGAGCTTATGTTAAAATACATCGAAGATTTACATCTGAATTGTATTGAATTCAAAATATAATGTAAATATTGAATTCAGTTATGAAGTCTATCCAAAGTTATTTAATTAGTTTGGCTTAAGTTAATTTTTAATTTAATCTTTCGATCAAATTATTTTTTTATTTAAGAAAGAAATTCTAAAGCATGTAAATATTGAACATTCAAGGGAAAATTTGGATGTACGGAAGGTTGAACTGACAGCTGTTTCGAGATTAGCAAGTTTACTCATCAGAGCCCTTTATCTACACTACCAGTGACAGTAGCAACAACACTTTAGCGAAAATCCTACTAATTTTAGTAAGCTCATATAACGGACTGTCGCCATCTCGCGGCGAGTCGCACCTATTAATGACCTTTTTTTTAAATGTTCGGAACTTCACTAATTGGCTTTTCTTAGCAGGTTCAACTATTTAAAGCTGTTTTCATTTCGGTCGTACCAGCGTGGAATATCATCGATATTCTCAATACTGGGATTTTTTGAATGTTTATTTTGCCCAAGTTTTTGGAACAGTACACAATCATGTTTTAGCTAAGTGCCTTTAGAGTTTTAATAATTGAGTTATGAATTTTTAGTCGAACTGTATGGTTTTTATCCAAAGTTATTTAATTAGTTTGGCTTAAGTTCATTTTTAATTTAATATTTCGATGAAATTATTTTTTATTTAAGAAAGAAATTCTAAAGCATGTAAATATTGAACATTCAAAGAAAAATTTGGATGTACGGAAAGCTGAACTGTCATCAGATGTTTCGACGACTATGTTGTCTCATCAGAGCCCTTTTACCTACACTGTCAGCGACCGCAGCAACAACAACCGAGCGAAAATGCTACTTACTTTAGTAAGCCCAATCAACAGATTTTATCGTTATCTCGCGGCGAGTCGTACCTACTAATGAACTTTTTTGTAAAGGTTCGGAACTTCACTAACTGTCTTTTCTTTATCATGTTGAAGTATTTTAAGCTTTTTGATTTCTTGATAGTTCAATATTTACATGCTTTAGAATTTCTTTCTAAAAAAAAAATTATTTGATCGAAAGATTAAATTAAAAACGAACTTAAGTCAAGCTAATTAAATAACTTTGGAAAATATTGAATTCGTATAAAATGCATTCATTGTTTCTTAAAAAAGTTCTATATATATAATTTATCTATAAATTTTAGGATGTTAAAATAAGTTATCAGTAGCTGAAAGGTAAAACTATATAAAGAGCATTATCTATTTAAAAATTTCTTGTTTTCTTTGAAAAAAATTTGCTGCTATCGCATTGTGGGTTGTGATATTTTCAGAGAATGTATTAGGTAGGTCGTGTTTTAGTAGGAATATTCTTTTAAAATTGTTATAAGTTTTAACATTGTCGGTCGATTGTATTAAAATTGGTCTGGTTTAAAGAAAGATTTAGTCTGTTTTTTGCTTTTTTTGTTTTAATTTTTGCAAAGAACTACTTTAAAAGATACAAGTTTTTTACTTTTTCATGTGAGCCCAAGTCAATATTAAAAAAAAGTCTTAACTCTTATATTCGACGTGCGATTATTATAATTTTTTATTTTTAGAGAGTAGATGCATAGTGCTTTCAAACCTTATACTAATTTTTTTGTGGTGTAATTTTTTCGCAAAAATTATTCCCAGAACAACCGCGAATGCAAATGTAACGCTCAGTACACAAAAATTTTAAAAACTCTAAATATATGGATTTATTTCAGGATCCATTGAATGCTACCTTTTCGTATTTCTATTAGTTATATTGTTAAAAAAAAGAAGAAAAAAAACACACAAATTGAACACTTAAAATAAGAATCACCCATATATTAAATCAAATGAAATGTCGATTGATATGGAATGCTGTAATTTATCTATTTGTTTTATCTGTGAATAGTAAATCTTTATGTTTTTCGTTTTCCTAATCACTGTGAAGCAGTTGTTTTATTTGATCTAAATAATCATTATTAATGACTATAAAAATCTGTCTTTGACTGAATATTTGTTTTTATGATTTTAAATTGATCGACAAGCTTTTATTATTATCGTCTTTTTTTTTATTGCCACCACCAACATCATCATCATTATGATCATCATCACGATGATCAACTTCATGTTTGTTACAATTTCATTGCCGTGCTCTGTCGACTGACAAAACTCATTTGCTTAACGGACGACCTTGAGATTATTACCGGTTTAATAAGACAAATTAACTTAAATTCATTCGTACGCGTCGATAAACTTTTATTTACGAATGTTTGATTTTTTGCTTTACTTTTTCACTTTTATTTCAGTTGTCTTCGCATCTTTTTTTTTCGGCTTTGATTTCATTTCTTAAGTTGCTCTGTATTTGTTAATGGTGGTAGTTAGTATTGCAATTAAAAAGAGGTTTTTATTGTTCACACAACCACTATTATATGCATGCATTTGGGTGTGTGTGTGAGTGTGTGTTAGTGAGTATGTGTGCTTGTGTAATTAAGTTTTCAGTTCATTATTAATATCATGTTAATCAATTTGGTATCCATAACCTAAATTTTGACCATATAACATAATTTTATTTTCTTCTTGGTCTTTTTTTATTTGTAATAATTACGTTCACTTCGCTGATGATGAGGTTGTTGCAAGAGTTTTATTTTACTTATATGTTTGCATAAACTTTGTTATTTTGCTAAAATAAAATCTTAATGGATTTTCAAAATATAAATATTAAAAAGACACCCATAATATTATTTTTAGTAATCCTCAAAATAAAAGAAATAATGCAATACTTGGAAAGTACCAGCTACATAAACAGTTTTTATTTTGTTTCATTTAAGCTTAAAGCATTTGCAATGTTTCGCACATATTATATAACGATCTTATTTTTTTTTTAGTTTTTCATATTAAAAATATGAAGATATTTTTTTAGATAGTTTATTAGATGCACTATTGCTTCATTTTTTAATTTTCGATAATAATCTTGATTTTTAATCATAAATTTTATATATTATGAAAAAGTTTCCTTCTTAAGTCTTTTGTTTTTCTTATAGACTGTGACTCGTTAGTAAATTTTTATTGCAACAAATAGCAGAAATTGTTAAAAAGCAATCTATTCTTAAGGTCTTTTACTGTTATTTCAACTTAAACTTAAAATATAAAAGTATTTATTATGTAAATCATTTTAAATCGACTTATTCGGCAAACTGTGAAACAATTCTTATTTTACTTAATATCAAAACAAAACTATTAATACTAATAAGCCTTAACTGTGAAAAAAAATCGTAGAACTTTATTGTAAAACAGTAAACTTGAAGTTATTGGCTATAAATAAACATACATACTTAAATTAGTTTATCAAAATGTGTATAAATATTTATAGTATTAATTGTATATAAAGAAAACGGTGTATTTAGTAAAAATTTCAATACAATTCACAGTGTTGTATGAAACTTAAATTTAACAAGGCTTTAATATATTAAAGCTATAATTTTTTTACTTAGTATATTGAATTTTTAATCCAAAGTTTGTTAGACTTTCAGTGATGTTCTTTGTTATGGCCCACTGTAGCCCCATCAGTGCTTAACTGGCAAAATATTTCAAGTTTTAAATAAATCTAATTAGCATTTTAGAAGTTATATACTTATTACTATTTATAATGAGAGCAAGTATACATTTCAGTGGGAGTTTTTTGTATGTACTGATTATTTAACATTGAAATTTTGTTTAAAAATATTGTAATTATGCCAATTTCCAAACGATTTTTATAATTTTGTTGATATTTTAATTGTTATGAAAAAGGCTTTTAAAGTAAATTTTTGTAATTCAAAATTTCTATATAATTAGTAATCGAGATCATTTTTTGTGTTGTAGTTTATGGTCATATTAAACCGCAGATTTCGACAAAACTTATACCATTTAAAAGATATTTATTGATTTATATTTTTAGCTCAATGTATATTTTGTTTAAATCTGTTCAATATATTGGGAGTTCTAAGCGTTTAAAGTTGCTACCAATTAGTGTATTCACTCGAATAATGTTTGCTCGATTAATCGAATAATTAAAATCAAATAATGTTCGATCAAATAAAAAACTTCAATTTCGAGTAAAAATTTATTCGAGTAATTATGGTCGATTAATCGAATAACTCGATTAAAAAATTTTAAGTAGTTTTTCTTTTTTTTTAATGAGTTTTTGTAGATTTCTTAATGAAAATTGGAAAAATGTTTTTAGTTTATATGAAATTTGCCATTCAATTCGAACGTTATTTCATACTAATAGTCCGAATGATCAAAAAATTAAGTAAATAATGTAAATTGATAAAAAAATTCGGAAATAAAAATCAAACAAAAATTATTTGAAATAAAGAAGATATTTCGAGAGCAACTAGTTAACTAGATGTTTCGTATTAAAATATCGAATGCAATGTCCGGAATTATAAAAGCCTTAAAGTACGATTACACTTGGAAAATATTTGCAGAAAAAAACGCAGCCCACAGACAAGTTAAGTACTTCCTTTAGTTACAATATTTTTTTAATAATGGGTTCGCATTTATTGAAAATAATATAAAAATAACTTTTTGCAGCATAATTAAGCATAATTAACCTTATTTTGTGATATAAAAAACAAGTTAAATCAAACTAAGTTTGAGCAAAAGTAGTGGTTACGTTTTTTTCAGCTAATATTTCCTAAGTGTAACCATACCTTTATTGTTACAAGTTAATATTTATAACAACAATAATGCTATGCCAATTCCAATTATTTTTATTCTGCATTGAATACAGGACAGGTCGGAATGTTATTAAATATTTCCTGGCTCAAAATTTTCTCAAAGCGCGACATTTGAATAGTAAAAAAAAACTATTTTAAAGGATCAGTTTATGATCTAATTTATGTAGAAATGTTGTATTTTCTTTTGTTTTTATTATTAAAATATAGAAAAACGCTAAAAAACTTGTTTAGCTTTATTTTTGTCCACAAAATGTACAAAGACCGATTAAATTTAAACATTTTCCGACGAACTCGAATAATTTTTAGCAGTAAAGCTTACTCGAATAACTCGAACGAAATAAAAGTTTTACTCGATTGCTCGAGTAATTTAAACATCTCACTTTCGATGAATTGATTAATCGAACAATTGAAAAGTCGATTAAAATGAATACCCTAGTATACATGTATGTGTGTTTGTAGATTTTCCCGGTTGGCCTTCTCTTTCAGACATCTTGCAAGACCGATGCATGACAATGTTAAAGCGTCGATGACCTGTTGGTGACAGCTCAAAAAGAACACTGAGGACATTTTCGAACAAATGACCGCCAAGTTTCATTAATGACCATGTTAGGTGACAACATCCTAAGAAAAGTCCCCATTACATTTTGTCGTTTGTTTCGTTTTTACGTGTATTCTACAATAACAATTTGAGGAATTTGTCGCTCAGAGAGTATTTAATACAAGAAGTTTTAATAGACATTGTAACAGAACTTTTCATCAGTTCAATTTCGCTCTATTTTAGCAAGCAGGAATGTATCAAAATGATTCAAACTGGTGACAGACTGAGCGACAATGTCCACCAAAAGTTCGTTGGCTGGTATACGAAGATTAGTGTTTTTTGTTGTAAAGAAATTTTAAAAAATTTTAAATTGAACGTTGCAAGACTAGCTTGCGGACAATATCTACCAACAAGTTGGCATGACCAGTTGAGTAGTTTTTCTTTTACCCATTCTTTGAGCACGGTTTCTGTTAGATTGTCTTAATATCATTTTCAGTAAATGTTCTTTACTGATTCAGTGAATTTTTTGTTTACTTTTATTTAGGACGCAAACATCAAAAACAGCAACAAATTCCCGTTTTATGTGTGGTAAAAAAACAAGCCCGATGACGACATACACATACATAACAATAACAAAAATGATAGCAAAAGGAATGCGATTGTACCAAGTTTGCTTACTGAAGATTTTTGAAAAAATCAATTTGTTAATGTTGTTGCGATAATTCTCATTATTATTTTTAGAGTCTTTAGATAAATATTCAGAGTTGAACGCATTAACAAAGTGAAATTTCAAAAAAGCTTAATGACGATAAATCGAACAAAAAGTATGTTTTACGACACAAAAAACTGGTTTTGTTATTGTTTTTGGTGTTCGAATCCTAAATAAAAGTAAAACAAACATTTCGCTGATTCAGTAAAAACATTTACTGAAAATGAAATTTTATTTCAGACGAACTTTTGTTTGAAAAATAGTTTTGGTGATAATTTTTTTTGTGTATAAGAAAGTTAATATGTATTATTAACTATTAATATATGGGTAGTACCCATACATGCGCACATAGTATACATGTATGTGTGTTTGTAGATTTTGCTTGTGCCAAGATAAAAATAATACACAATTTTTTTTCTTTTCTTAGGTGTTGTTGTAGGAAAAGCATAAGACTAAATGTGAACGCAGAAAAAATTATAACTAACAAATTTTCAAATAAAGGTTTTTTTTCAGTAAATGTTCTTTACTGATTCAGTGAATTTTTTTGTTTACTTTTATTTAGGACGCAAACACCAAAAACAGCAACAAAAACCCGTTTTATGTGTGGTAAAAAAACAAGCCCGATGACGACATACACGTAAATAACATCAACAAAAATAATAGCAAACGGAATGCGATTGTAGCAAGTTTAATTACTGAAGATTTTTGAAAATATCAATTTGTTAATGTTGTTGCGATAATTCTCATTATTATTTTTAGAGTCTTTAGATAAATATTCAATGTTGAACACATTAACGAAGTAAAATTTCATAAAAGCTTAATGGATGATGATGATGACTCGAACAAAAAGTTTTGTTTTTGTTATGGTTTTTGGTGTTTGAATCCTAAATAAAAGGCAAACAAACAATTCGCTGATTCAGTAAAGAACATGTACTTAAAATGAAAATTTATTTTAGACGAAGTTTTGTTTGATAAATATTTTTGGTGACAATTTTTTTTGTATATAATATGTATTATTAATTAATTGCACTGGTCTGTAAAAAATAATTTTTTTCAGCCATTTAAATAAAAATATGTGGAATATAAAGAGTGTAATGCACTAAATTAAAATCCGTTTTCACCTTTTTCTATAACGTACAGATTTTTTCATGGTCATTACTATTATAACTCGAAAACGGTTTGTCTAATTTGGATCAGCAAAAAATCAAAATATGCATGATAAAATTACATTCAAATAACCTTTCTGGTTTTTTTTTCTAAAAAACCAAAATAAAATATAAATTTACTACCGAAAGTACCGAAAGTATGGGTTAGAGTGGTCGTAAAAAAATTTAATTTGGATTTCTTCAAGTCTCATACCCCAAATTGATGGGTATTTATATAAAGGTAATATAAAAAATTTTCAGATCAGTCAGTTGAGATTAAGACGTGTCTCACGCTAACCGAAGTTTTGAGGAAATGCTGCTATTTTGCTATTTTTTATGTCTCCTGAGTTAATAAATGTAGTATTTACATAAAAAGTGTCTTCAAAAAGGTTGATGCCTGTAAAGTTTCCAACAACTTTTGTCTTATCGAATTTTATCTGAATCGCATATTTGACAAAATAAAGAGCATTATCGAAAACTGCTAATAGCTATTAAAATAAATAAATGGTGAAATATACTGATGTACCCACTTTGTAATATTAGCCATGTTCATTTAAAAAATATCTGTGCATGATAGAAAAAAACTGAATACGGATTTTAGTTTAGTGAATCGACGTGTTTCTATTAAAGGACATTTTCTTTGTATACCAGTGTAATTGCATAGACATCAGTAACACTTGTTCTGTAAATTGTAACAATTATAATTTTTTTGTTCCTGTTCAATTTGAAATTTTTTATATTTAACATTCTTTGATCTTTAAAAGTTTATTGCCATTAATGTTTAATTTATAGAAAAATTTAAAATTAATTACTATTTCCCATACCTGCAGTGCAAAACTTTATTTTAGTTCAGTTTTTAAACTCAATTTATAACTGGTTTAAAACTAAATTACAAAATACCAAGTTGTTGGAAAAAAGTAATGGGAACACATTAAAAAAAAATCGGTGTTAAAAATTTTTTTTAAAAAATATTTCTTTTGAATAGTTTACAATTCAAATTTCTAGCAGAGTTTCTACCAATAAGACAATATAATACCATATATGTAGGTTCATTCAGTTTCATGCGAATCTATAGAAATATCCACGAAAAGCGTCAATAGAGTTCATACATGCACTCCTTGGTTATTAAAATAAATTAAATTAAAAGTGGGTTGCGAGCCGAGGCTTGTTGGTAGTGTACTAATCTACACTGTACAGCACAAAAGAAAAATAGCGTGGTTTTCATGACTGAGGCTGGCAGAGGGTATGAAAGCATAATACCTGTGTCGGCATTTTGAAAGTCTACATTTGGGATTCATTTTGGGGGGAATTGAATTTCCCCTTATTTTAACCATAATTATAGTGACTCGGCATAGGAAATCTAGTAAGAATTACGTTTAAGGTACACACAGAAAAAATGCCAAAGTAAAATCTCATGTCACACACACATGAGACCACGAGAAACTCGCTCTGCTCGCTATTTTTTAGCTGAAGACGAGTTTTTTTTACCCTTTTTTTTAAGAAAATACAAAAAGACCCTTGTTGTGTCTTACATTCAAATGCTGAGCATAATTATACTTTGAATGTAAAGCTTACAAGATTTAATATGCCGAGTCACCATATATATAATATGTGCTAAATAGGTACGGTGACCATTAATTCCATGGAAAAATAGTATACACATTTTATGGATTGAAAAAACATAACAGAACTAATTGATTATTAGGCTAAGGTTCATAACGTTATATTCAGAAAGAATTTGGCATGAATAATATTCGAAGGAACAAGAGAAAAATTAACATCAACTTAATTTTGCAACGTAAGCAGCAGAACAGAGTAGCGCCATTTTCGGAAGCCGCTACACTTCCATCGTCAGTGCTCTCGTGAATTTTGCTTATCACCACTTGTCAGGTGGCTCTGTTGAATGTAGTAATATCAAACGCTTTGGGTTTCCAGCTAGATTTCAAATTGTTTGCTAAATATGTTGGAAGTAATGAAAAAAGTGAACAAAAAATGAACATTTGTAAGAAAAAATTATGTACATAAGGGGCATGTATTAAAAAAAAATTTACAAACAGCGTACACAAAAAATAGTGGACAAGAGGCTAAAATAGTGGTCCTGTTCACTATAATAGTGTACGGTTGGTCACCGTATAAATAAGGGAAATTTAACTCCCCCTAAAATCAATCCCAAATGTAAACTTTCAAAACACCGATACTCGTAAAATTTTTTTTGTGCCCTCTACCAGAATCAGTCGTTTGTAGCTTGTAATTAAACAAAAAAAGATTTTGTTGCACAGTGTCTATCAGTAAGGAATGGCGCGGCGCGTGTGATTTAAGACAAAGGATCTGTTTCACTAAAGTAGGTAAAGGTTTTCCTTTCTATGCTTAGTAAATTCAGTTAATCTACAGTCAATTTGTTGTAGTATTGTACCATTTAATAAATATATGAAATAAATAAGATTAAAAGTTTTTGCTACTTGTTGCGGTTATTAACTTTTCATTTCATATTTTTTTAATTTAATAAACAAAAGCAAATCCTAAACTTGTGACTCAAGGGTCATACAGGTTTGCAATTTATATAAATACATTTTTTTCTTAACATGCACAACCAGGTCTTTTAAAAATTTGCAAAGAGTTTTTTTTAATATTTCTACATTCACATTGCAATTTTTTTTTGCTTCTAAAAGCTTTTAGTGTTTTTTGTACTTTAGACATTTTTGTTAAAATTATTGAGTTTGTTTAAGGTAGATGAAAAAAAAACTCAAAACTTAAGTTGAGCTTGTTTTGGACACTTGTATTGGTGCTTTTTTTTTAGATAATTGAGAGAATGGTGTTAAATACCAACACTATTCAACTGGGAGTTTTTTTATTTTAACGATTGATTTTTCAATGACAATAAATTGCTGTGAGAGCTTAAAGTTTATAATGCTAATGCTAGTGAGCTCTATTAGAGCTTTATTTCTTTTGCACCAAATGAGCAAAATTAGAGTTTAACACTCTTTTGTTTAATGGTGTAAAAGCGCAAGCGCATATAACCGAAAATATACAACTTTTTTTTGTTGTAGTTGCTATTGAGGTACATATATCGAACAAGGGGAGCCTCTGTCAGTTTAAGAAACTCTTGGTATATCAAGTCCCCCTTCCTAAAAAAAAAAACGGGTGAGCTTTAATGTAGTAGTTGTGTTTTGTAATTGTATTTGTATTGCGCCTGCCAGCAGCTTGTTGTAAGCGCAATTTTTGGCCACTGCTAAATCACAGACAAAACTTATGTCTGCAGTCATTTGCTTAAAGTTAGTGAACGTAGTTATAACGTAGATCTTTGCTACCGCCGCTCATTATAGTTGCTCCTGCCAAAATTTAGCGTGTCGTGTTTGTAAATTTGGTAAATAGCTTTATGACAAAATTTTTTTTATTTCTCTAAGCATTTTCTTTTCAAGACCTTTGAAATTTCTTTTAAATATTAAGCAATAATTTTTACTTTTAATAATATTCAAACATAATATTTTTTTTTTGTTTCTTTCCAGTTTTACTAAAATAATTAAGAAACAAATTTTATATCTAGTGAAATTTTCAACACAATAGAAAAATAATTTGTTGTTGTTGAAGTTCGTATAATAAAATAAATTTTCACAAACCGACATTGGAAAAAGAGCCAACCAAAGAGCCAGAAATAGTTTTTCTTTTTTATAAAACAACAGACAGACATTCGTTTCGAGCCAAGCAAATCGTAACGAATACCAGCTGAAAGTTTAAAGAAAAGCATAAAAGCAATCAACTACCACAGCCTGCAAAATGCAGTCACTCAAGTGCAGTTTAAGTTTAGCTATAGCACTGGGCTTATGTCATATGTGCATGGCCATGCCAGGACGTTATATACGCGCTGCTGATGATGAAAATTTATTGACACTACAATTCGAAGATATCGACAGAGATTTGAATCCCATCAATGCCGAGGTATGTTATATTTCTTGTAATATCTTTTTCATTAATTCAATTTTAGTTAAATTTTTTTTGGCTTAAATCGTAATGGAATTATTTGAACATACATTTTTTATAATATTTATTTGCGGCTTTAACTTTATGTTTGGCAGCATTTGCCATTGACTTGTGTGTGTGTGTGTTTTAATTTTTGCAAGTTTTTATTTTAAATTTTATTTTCGATATTGTTGTGTTTCACTAAAAAAAAATTGTAAAAATATTACAATACAAAAAAGTGAATGTTTATGCAATGTAATTTGGATTAATGGATTATTTTTATTTGTTTCTTTTACATTCACTTTGTAAATTTAAATGTAAAAAAAAAAATTAATTACCATTTAAAACCAGTCTTTTTCGGTTTGCTAGTTATGGGACCATTTTATGTTTTAACTAAAGCGACAAAAATTAATATAAATGCTTAAATGTAGCTTCTGCTTTATTATTTTTTGCTTGTTAAGCTTAAGTTATGTTCGGTAAAATGTTAAACATATTGGATGTTTATAATTTTAATGGCGTTAAAGTAAGATATGTTTTCATAAACTTCAATTGTGCAACATTAATACATTCATTGAGCCCAAAAGAAAAAAACGGAAATAACTCATTTCTACCTAATTAATTTTATTCCCATTAAAAAATCCTTCATCCCTTTTCTTATTCTCTTCATCGTACTTTCTATTACTGCCTCTATGGTGTCGGTACGCTTTTCGAGAATCGTAAATTTAATTCGGCAGGGCTGAAGAAATCCACATGGTACCATACCTGCTGAATAAAGTGCCTGCGAAACGTTTAACTGAAATAAGGGACAAGAAACTTCCCTTTAGCGGCGATATAGCGGGCTGAAATATTCTACATAAATATTTTTCATGGTGTTTTACATAAAAGTTCGAAGGATTAACAGATTTCCTAAGACGAGTACCAATTGTGAATAGGTACAAAATCAGCCCTTAAATACATTTTATGTTTTAAACGATTTCTGACGTTCAAGTTGAGTCTGGAGTTTGGGCGTACTTGCAGACCTCTAATATAATTTGATGGCAAATATTCTTGTAGAAGATTTTAGACCGCTTTCTGTACTTTTTTATTAATCAACTACACACTGAAAAATAAGTCTAACCGTCTTGTGTGTGGAACAATACAAGTAAATAAATATAAATAAAAATAAAAGGGGCGTTTTTTGCCCGCCCCCCATACCTTTTAAGATAAAAACCATTCAATAAAACCCATACAATGAAGAGCTGTTTAATCTTTAACAGAAATGTCGACGGTGGTGTTTAAAATGTTGTATAAAAATGTTACCGGTAGTGTTTTTCATAAACGTGCTAAGATCATGCTCTACCTTTAACGTAAGACTGAAAACATTACCTATGTCGAATCGCTATAACTATTTGCAAAAGGAATACCAGAAATGAATCAAAGATGTAAACTTTAAAATGTCGTGTATATTTTTCGTCGTTAGAACCATATACTGTTTTTGTTTTGTTTTGTACAGTGTAATCATATCTATGTAAGCCGGCTTTTGTGAGAATTTGTCACAGAAACATCGATCAAATACCTCCTGACTTCCAGCAAGGAGTTCATAATAAAGGAGTTCATAATAAACCTTTTTCCCTTAAATTGGTGTACAACTTTTAATTTTATTCACAATTTAGTGACAGAACTGCATTGATAAAATATTAATTTCCATATAACAGTAGCAAACACAAACAGAAAGTCAGAAATTGATGTTGTATGAAAATTTAATTTATATCAATCAATTCAGTTCACTCACTAAATTTTGAGTAAAATCAAAAGTTGTGCACCAATTTCCATAAAAAGTTTCTCAATTCTTTTAGAATACTTTTAGCTACAAGCTACTAAATCAAAAATAAGTTCGTTGTTGTATTTTGATTTTTTTTGCATTCTCAAAAACAAAAAATTTAAAATTTTTTATAAAACTTTTATTTTTTTGGGTTAAACTTTCATGATATCTCTGAAAGTACTGAGCAAACTGAGAAAAAATGTTAGCCACACCTCAAGATTATTTTGTTGTCGAATTTCGGTTTTCTTTTATTACTGAATAGGGAAGCCCCTTCTCAAGTTATGCTACTATATGTGGTAAAAGTGCTTTTAATTTTTACATAACGTTATATTGCGAAAACTAGAGCTGATAGGAAAAAAATGGAGTGCAGATTTACGTTCAGCATTTCAAATAACTAAAGAAACAACTTTCCTTTCTAGCAAACAAAAAAGTTTTTAAAAATTTGTAAACATGTGTAATAAATATTTTTTTCCAATAATATATTAATAACTTATTTTATATTTAATTTGAATATATCACACAGAGCAGTTGAAAATAAATTGTTTTTAATTAAATACTAGATTTCGAAAATTTCCGAAGGTATTTTTTTGAAATAAATTTTAAGCCACCGCGGTGCACCGCATAGTGGTCCCGATAAAAAAGTGTAATAAAAGTATCTTTGAAATTTGCGACCTGATTGCAAAACGATGTGTGTAAAAATCATAGAGGAGGACCTACGTTTTAAGAAAGTTGAAATTTGGACTACCATGTTGCAAAATAAGTTTGTTATCTTTATCTATTCATAAACTTTACAACAAATTTAAATTCAATAAAATTGGATAATATTTGCAAAAGTTATAAGCCCAACTAGGATTTTCATACCCGAGTCATTAAACTTTGACACCCTGTAGATCACCGTGTGTTTCAACAGGGTAGTCAAACTTTCAATATTCTCAAAGCTTAGATCCTCCTCTATGATTTTTCATACCTCGTTTTGTCATCGGATAGCATGTTTCAAAGATACAGAACTATTAAAATTTTTCTCCAATTGGAACCACAGTGTACCGTCCGGCAGGAATCTTAAATCTAATCATCTCTTTCTTAACTTTGTAAAACTACGGCCAGTGCTGAAAATTTTATTAAAATATATGTATTCGTTAGAGAGATGTCGTTGTCGATATAATTCGAAAGAAGTGTATTTTCAAGTTACTCCTAAATTGTTGTCGAACGATCTTTTGTACGCGGTGACTAATTGGAACAGTGGTGGGCAAACATACACTATATTATTCTTTGTTTGTGTACGTGCTTCACGGCTATATAGAGACCCTATAAGCAGCTCAGTTAACTTATAACGCACTTTAAGCTAAATATTTCTCAACTAATGGTGGTTGATGACTGAATTACTTTTAATGGAGTCAACTAACTATTTTAACATTGCGATGTCCTAGGCGGTAGTCAATTGTCCGACTCTGCATTACTTTCCAACTAACTTAAAGTTAACTTTATTTAAGTCCAATGGTAGTTAGTATGCAAAAAGATGATGCTGGGGTTCGAACTATGTATCACACGTTTTGTAGTCAACGTGCTGACCACGCAGCTAAGGTACCATTTAAAATAATAATAGCAATAAGTTAATATAGACTCGAAATGAGTTTCAAAGTAGCTGAGAGAGTAAAATTGTTAGCTCTTACCAAATCCTATTATGCACTCAACTTAAGAATTGATTTTGGGTCAGTTCTGGATTACATTGTAGTTAGCTTTTAGTTAGTCTAAAAAAGTTAACTATAAGTTGATTATTTTTGTAGTCGACTACAGATTTGCTTATAGGGTAGGCTGTGTGTCTCACACACACTGTACGTGTGTTGATGGTAAAAAACAGCCTATAATTGCGAAAATGCTCACCACTGATTTAGAACTTGAAAAACTGTGTCTAATGCTGCATGATCTAATTCAGTTTAGTGTTTCGACAAATATCGTTATTATTTTGAATTTTTTTTTAATTAAAACCACTTCTGTCTGCAATGGTACTCTGAGGCATTGCTGACTATACTTAAAAATAAAGTCATGAACACATAAATTGTTTTTTACAACACCAATTTAAATTATTTTTGAGATATAGAAACTTAATTTTAAATTTGCTATTCTTATTGCGAAACTTTATAATTGAGGGGGTGAAAAGCAAAAGGATACAAGTGCCAAAACTATAAAAATTGAGTTATGGAATCAGCACTTAGTACAAATATCTATCACTTTACAAAAATTTGGACCTGTACGATGAGCTCAGAAGACGGTATAACTTAAAAACCAAAAATATTATGTATGAAATGCATGGGAACAAAAAACGTTGAAGTTTAATAACTCAGAATGTTCTTTTTGCACTTGTACCCCTTTGCTTTTAAGTCCCTCACTTGTAAGTTTTTTTTAAAATAAGAAATTAAAATTTTTTACATTTTACTGAAGTGTTGGCCTTCAAAGGGATCATTAAATTCATAGGAAATCATTCAAGCGAGAGCGAAAATAATTTTTGTTTTAAATCACACATTAATCATTTTATTTTTAGCCATACTTTGATTACAAGCACACAAAATTGGTGTACTTAAGGTATTTAAAGGGGTATGCTCTACATGTTGTATTGATTTTATTTACTTATTTTATATACTAAATGTTACAAATGCATTTATAAATTATATCATAACTTAATTTAAACGCGAATACCCTAGAGACAAAATGACTAGTATGTGTTTAGAAATATACTAGTTGCTTTTTTATTCTGACTAGTTGTCTAACTGTCCATTTTCCGTATATCGAACTATCGATTTTAACATTAGGTTTTCATAGGAGCCCAACTAGTTTATTTGTATGTACATAGTTATATGCTAGTTGAAATACTAATTGTTATAGACTAGTGCGCTTACTAGTTTCTTTATTTATAGTTTTTTAAATATTAAAAAACATTTGGCTCAACCGGGGTATGAACACACAGTCCTCATATTTCAAGGCATGTACTCTGTCCACTGAACCACTTTCTACTTATTATATTTGGATCGAAAATTTTGTTTTATGTATTTACAGCTGAAAATATGTCAATTTATAAAAAATAATTTAAATTACTAGTTTCATTACAACTAGTTGTATGACTGTTCCAAAACGTTGTTGTTTGACTAGTATCGTTACTAGCCTCATTACAACTAGTAAAATGGCAGTCCTTTGGTGACTAGTAACGTTACAACTAGTAATATAACTGTCCCAAAACGTAACTCGTTGTACATTTAGCTGCAGGGTAGTAACAAAGACCTTCACTCGTTGTAGTGAAACAGGCCAGAGTCTATCCCTACGTTTAGACATGCAGGTACTTGCATGCAAGTTCTGTGTACGTATTATCAACGAAAGAGAAATTTGTATTCGTTTCTCTGTCTTTCTCATAGCTGAATCAAAAGTGTGTTAGTAGAAAAGTTTGAGTGTATTGAGTTTTTCGAACTTGCACTTGCATGTGCAAAGGTTGAAATCGAACCCAAAGCCTCCATACTGGCAGCCTAGCACACTACCCAATACCTTACCGATGCACCCAAAGTTGTATCGATTATGTGTGCTAAAGTTATAAAATTTTTATTGATATTATACAAATCACTATGATTAATAAATTCTACTACTTACACACAATACAACATATTGTACCATTATGTTGTCGACTTTGTGTTTCCAAAACGAAGGTTAGTCTTCAGCCTTGAAATTACAATATTCGAAATGTAAAAACTATTCCTTACATTATTTATCTGTTGGAACATGTTCTTTATAAGCTTTTTCAAAAATGCGATGCGCAGTATCTGCACTTTCCTTTCAATGGAAACGGTATAATAAAATCCTCCGCTAATGCTGCTTAGAGCACTTCGAAAATTTTAATAACATACAGGTATGCACTACTTCTACACGTGCAGGCAAGATACAGCTCAGTATGGTTGCGACAACTATATTATGGTTGTGGAAAACAAAGTATGGCTGTATCAAAAAACTATGTATTTTTATATATTAATATTTTATACATAATTTCAGTACTATAAACAGGTTCTTATATAAATTTTACCATAAAATTGTTATCACTCGCAACGGCTGAAAAATGGTTAGACAGCATCCAAAGTTTTATTAATCAGAGTGCGACTAAAAACTAAGAAAATATGTATTAGCCATATACACATACACACTCTCATTTGGTTATTTTTAAGGTTAACATACATGTGTCAAGTCTACATACTCACAGTTTCATAACGATTTCTGTAACACTGAATTGTCGATAATTATATTGTGAGTGTAAGATACCATATTTTGATTTCATTTCATTATAATAAAATAAGTTGGACTATATTATGATTATGTATGACCATATTATATTTATATTATATACTAATATTATGCCCTATTTGGAATATAAGTTACTTTTTGTGTGATTTGTATAGATTTTTTAACTATGTTATTATTTTTGTAATCTTTAATTGTAGTTTAGAATTTTCTTTTTCATCATTATGAGAGCTAGAAATATTTTCGTAGTGCGCAAGACCTGATTTTTTTTTAATAAAGTAAATTTTTAAAGTTCTGGGGAGAACAGCGATTCTGGTGCGGGCAAATTATACCCTAGATATTCTCTTATAATAAATAAAATTTTTTTGAGAATTATATAATCTATATAATTAATAGGCGATACCATGTATGTATGTGCTCGTATTATAGAGCTGGTTTTGACAAATCTTATACCTTTTTAAAGATATTTATTTACAGATGTCGTCAATTTATGTTTTGTTAAAATCTGTTCAGTATTTTGGAAGCTATAACCGTTTAAAGTCGTTATCAATATATACGCATATCTCTGTACTTGCATGTACATTAGAGTGGTCGTAAAAACTAAAATTTTGATTTCTCCTAACTTAATAAAAGTAGTATTTAAAAAGAAATTGTGGAGAGTTGTTGTCGGTAAAGCTGTCTGTCAACAACTTTCGCCTACCGACTTTTATCTAAAAAAAACCCCATAAAATTAAAAATTTCGGGAAACCTTTTCATACCCTAGAACCTGAAGTTGTTTCTTTAGTTATTTGGGCCACTAAGCGCGAATCTGCACTCCAAATTTATTTATCAACTCTAGTTTTCGATTAGTTAAAAAAATGAAGACACTTTCACGACATATATTAGCATAACTGGAAAAGGGTTTGCCCTATTCAGCAAAAGGGAAAAACCAAAATTCGACAACAAATTTATCTTTAAGATCATATTTCTAAACCTGTCTATTGTTTTCAGAGATATCCTAAGGTCCAAGTCTAAAAATTAAAAATTTTATAAAAAATTAAAAAAATTTTTGTCTTTAAAAATTCATAGAAAAATATACACCAACGATCCAGTATCATGTAGTTTAATATATTGTAAAGGAAATGAGCATTTTTACGTTGAAATTGGTGTACAATGTTTGATTTTATTTACAATCTAGTGAGAGAACCTTTTAAACTTTTTTATGACATTTTTAAAAAACTGAGTTATGAATTTTTAGTCGAACTGTATGGTTTTTTATCCAAAGTTATTTAATTAGTTCGGCTTAAGTTCATTTTCAATTTAATCTTTCGATCAAATTATTTTTTATTTAAGAAAGAAATTCTAAAGCATGTAAATATTGAACATTCAAAGAAAAATTTGAATGTACGGAAGGTTGAACTGACAGCTGTTTTGAGACTACCAAGTCTACTCATCAGAGCCCTTTACCTACACTACCAGCGACGACAGCAACAACAAATTTTAGTCAGCTCAATTTTAGTCAGCTCAATTAAAAGACTGTCGCCACCTCGCGGCAAGTCGCACCTATTAATGAAAAACCGAAAAAAACCAAAAATAGCGAAAAAACGAAAAAATCACCAAAATGATAAAAGCTCTAAAACCAAGAAAAAAAAAATAATCGGTAAAACAACGAAAAAAAGTAAAAAAAAGTTAAAAATAAAAATTAAATTGAATGAAAAATCAAAATCGAAAAATTGACAAAATGAAAAAAAAACAAAAAGGAAAAAAGGTGTGATCCCAAGTTGCACTTTACTGAATTTATTTAATTTCAGTGTAGGAAAAATACTATGTATCATTAATTAATTACAGTTACTCATCAGAAATGCATATAAATGCATTTTGTGTGGTGGTTCTTAAGAGATTATTTATAACGTTTGGATAATTGTTCTATGAACCTTAATAACATTATTTACATATAGGGAATTGCGTCGTCCTTTGGCTATATTACGTTTACCATTAAAAGTTGCCTCCATATATTATTTTATACCCATATCTAACTCCTACTAATATTATAAATTTGAAAGTTCATATGTTTGGATGTTTGATCCACACACAGAAATATTTCCATGCAAAATCGTCGAAAACCAGGTTAATTTAAAAGTTTTCTGTACTGATTTTACTTCATAGGTGTTTCATGTTCAGTCAGCATGATTTACAATAATCTTGAAAGAAAATTAATCCTTTTGAATTAACTATATTTCATGTTGATTTAATATACCAGTAAAGTTAAATCAAAATAAAAGTGATACTGATATAATACGAAAAATTATATTGAAACAAAGTAATTTCGAGTTAAAACAACGTGAATTTGATATTGAAACAACACGAAGAATAATGTTGAATCAAAGTTATTTCAAGTTGAAACAACGTGAATTTATTATTGAAACAACACGAAGAATCATATTAAATTAAAGTTATATCAAGCTGAAATAGCATGACTTCAAAGTAGCTATTCTACTAATTATTTTACTTACGTGATACTCATCAGAAAACTTTGCGTTGTAGCTGACTGCCCCAGCCAAAATTTGAACTCGTGCCACCTGCATGATACTTGCGCTAACACTTTACCTATACACTAAATAAAATAAATAAAATGTATTTGAAATATGTTTTAAGAAAATGTTGTATGAAAAATTTGACATAAAATACATTTCAAAATCATTTTTAATTCTATCAATACGGGGGTTGTCGTCGGTTTATTTTTCTTCATTCCCATTTTTCAGATTTTTGTTCTACTCAAGACAAACTTTTTTGGTTTGATTTTATACTTAAGTATATTTGAACATGTTGACATGTGAAAAGCTCAAGCCAGTAGCTAATTGTTTTATTAATATGATTATTTCGAACGTATTTGCTTTGTGAATCCAAATTGATTATTAGGCTAAGGTTCGTAACGTTATATTCAGAAAGAATTGGGTATGATTAATATTACAAGGAACAAGGGAAAAATTAACATTAATTTCATTTTAATTCAACATGATTTAAATGATTATTTGACATAATACTTATTTGAAATTAAAGTTATAGTCATGGCGATTGAAAATGAAATTTAACGTTTATAACAAAATTGTTTTAGCGGTGATTTAAGGTTAGATTAATAATTTTCCATTTAAAATTAATATAAAGCAATGGTAATTTTAAACCAGCAGAAGTAAATTTTCGCTGCTAATTTGTTTTTTGTCGTCTACATAGACGACACATGTAAGAACAAACAACAACAAGTCAGACAACTAAGCAGAACAGTGAATTGTAGCAATGAAGAAAGCAAATAAACACTAACATACTCAAACGACAAATTATTTTTTGTAAATTTAATATGATTTCCAATCAAAATTGCGGCATGTTGATTTTGCATTCCCTTTTTTTCTGTGTGCATTATCATACGAATACGGCTTAATAGATTTGCATGAAATTTGCCGACGAAGTCGCTAGTAAATGCCAGTATTTATATAAGAAACAAAATATAGTTTTAAGTTTTATATTCAAAAGTAAATGAAATAATATATGTATGATGTAGTAATAATTAATTTAATATTCGTACAAATCTGAATGACGATTTAAAGTCATTGACTATATCGATTGTATAAAGCTCTTATAAACTTATTCTATTTTCCTAATATTTCAATTAATACCTCCTTAACATTTCATAAATTATAGAACATGTTTTTTCTTATACTATAACGTTTGGCACCTAGACATAATACTCGTAATAAGAAATAAAATTTTAAGCAAAACTTTAACAGAGCGGCTAAAGTTTAAATATTAAATACTTGAAAATTTATTAGTTCGCCTTCAATATCAATGTTATTTGGTATTTTTTTTTATTTAAAAACCCAGAATATTAATTAAATAATAGTTTTTTCGTGGTCTACCAATCTAATAGAACAGCCATTAAAAAATTTATTAATATGAGACATGAATTTAAAATGATATTATAGTTTCTGGCTAGTGTTTAAAGTTTAAACATTGTTACTTATAGTCACTAAAATAGAAGGAAAAAACAAACACTTTCATTTCAAATGTGTCCAACTTGTATTTTTTGACATTAAAAAAAATGTTGCCAAAATCGGAGTGACAAATTAATTTGTTTATTTTCATTTGTGATTTATTAAATACAATTAAGCAATTTGTTAACATATCACAGGCTGTTATTTTGTGCCGGTATTTGTACATAAAATTTTAATCAAGGACATTATTAAATAAAGTTTAGGCACTAATTTTCGTCAAATTAACTTCCCTTTTTGTATACATTGTCAATGAATTTTTGCGATATATGATTAAAGAGGAAATGTCTTATATAAAGTTTTTTTTTAAAAAATTGAAAATAATAAAAATCCTTTTTTTGAAGCATTGTTTTTTCAAGTCAATTTTAAAATATAGATTTTTAGCCTTTTCCGACTGCAAGACTGCAAAAACTAAAATAAAAATTTCCTTAGCTTTGCTTAGAATTTTGTCAAGAATCGAAAGCTGCCTTTTAAATTAAAATCGAACTGTAAACTAAAAAGTTATGAGAGATACGGAAAGACATGTAAGAACATTATTGCTTTTAATTTTACAGATAAACTCAAAGCGCTTTAAAGTTTTGATAGTGGATAACATATAAAAAATTTTAAGTATTTTTTAGTCCCAGTTGGTCAGCTTTGGCCAACTGTAGCTCCTATCCTGATTGAGCCAGATGGTCACCAAGACACGCATTATAAAGCTTGATTCCTCCTTTAAAGATGTTTCAAGTTTCAGCTAAATACAATCATGAGTTTAAAAGTTCCTTTTTTTTAACAAGCAACCTGCGAAGAAATTAGCTTGTCTGTGGAAAATACCACGACCTCTGGACTGACAGGTCAGCATCGCTACCACTCAGTCACAGGCTCCCCCAAATTTATTACGATTTATTTTGCAAAAGTCCCCACTGTGCATTGTAAATTTTCAAAGACATATTTTTGTGAATACATACCTACGAATGAATTAAAAAAAGCTACGTTTAAAAGCTTTTCTGATTTTATAAAATTTAAATTAAAATATCATGAATTAATGCTGCCCTAATGTTTGCCAAACTAATCGTTTAATGTTGTCGTAGGTCGTTAAAGTTTGTATTTCGCTTCCAATTGGTTTCTTGAATTTTTTTATTTATTTTTTTTGTGTACTACTAAAAATTTCATTTGTTTGTTATTGTAATTTTTATCACGCTTAACAATAACATGCAAACAACATTTCCATTGTTGTTGTGCCTTTTTCAAACATTTATTGGCCCATGATTGCAGCGATGCCAACTTTTCGCGCTAGATTTTTTATTTATTTTTATTAAAAACGAACACACATACTGGCTTGAGGCTTTTTCGGCTTTTCTGCAGAGACAACCAGGGTCTTTGGAGGAATCGAACGTGCGACCCCCGGCTAATAGTCTAGCGTACTATCCACTACATTACGGGGTACTGGCTTTATGATGACCCAAAAAACGCATTTTTATATTTTAGCGCCTTTTTAAAAAAGCGCTAAATTAGCGCTTTTTGTTTCTTATTTTTAGCTCGTTTAGTGCTTTTTATATACAACAGTCAATACTAAGAAATTGTTTAAAGATACAGTGGTAAAGAGTATGAAAAGTAGCTTAATTTTTTAAAACGGCTCATTTCCATATTAAGCAAAATATCAGTAATGAGAAAAAACGTTTAAGAGATTTTTACTGTAACTTATTTTTTTAAATGCCTCCAGTGGTGGTGTGGTGATCTAATATTCTGACCCGCTTAAAGTATTTATTCCAACTTATTTGTATTTATTGAAAGAAGTAAAATACATTTTGTCGTATCGAAGTTATCTTCACGTATATCAAAAAAATTTTTTGTTTGAGAAATTGAACTTAAAGTTTCAACTTTTTATACAAAAAAAATTTACGTGGAAAAAGTAGTCCAATATTTTTGTCAGATATTATGCTTGAAGTTCTTTATCGATTTATGTGAAAGTATCCAAGTCATGAAAACGTTTTTTTTAAGTTAAATCCATTTTCGCCTCCGAAAAAATTTTACGTTTTGTTGTATAAGCCGCTTCTTGCGAAATATTTTTTAGTTTGTGGGTGCCCTTGTGGCTGAGTGGTTGTGATACTAGCCTGTCAGTCCAGAGGTCGTGGGTTCGATTCCCGCCATAGACCCTGGGTGTTTTTTGCAGATAAGCTAATCGCTTCGCGGGTTGTGTTTGTTTATTTAAAAAAAATATACGTGAAAAAAATGTCCTGTACAGTTGACCTATCTGTATATATTTCGATGCTCTGAATCTGAGGTCCGTATGTCTCGTACACCTTCAAAATTTCGAGTAAATTGTGAAAAGCTGCAGTTTTTCTTGATTTTCAACGGTTTTTTACTCAAAAACAATTTACTCAAAACCTTGAATGTGAACGATCGAAACGGTCATCAGATTCGGATTCAGCGCGTTGCAATACATATAGGTAGGTGGGTCTAGTCAGATTTACAGACCATTTCTTTTTTACCACGCATGGTTGCTGCCAATAAAAGTGGGTGGACCACGTCCAATTTTTCCCATAACAGATCGCTTATGCATAGACATTATATATACCAAATTTTGTTTCGATATCTGCTCCGAAACGAGAGTTAGTAATTTTGGCCACCTAAAATTGCGAAAAAAAACACTGTGATACAGTATAAGGATCGATAGACCTAACAAATTTACACTAGGAAGAGGTATTAGGGCCTATTCACATATTATGTAACGCTATTTTCGGAGGTTTTGTATACCCGGCTCCCTCCCCCCCCCCTTTGTTACGCTTTTTACAAAAATTTTAAGTGTAAAGTATCTAATCCTTAACAAATCTACTATTACATTGTTCTTGACCTTGATTTACTCGGAATAAAACGGGCTTCGAAAATGCATATGCGACGAAAGTGTAACTTGTAGTGGTGATAGTGGTGATAGTGGTGATAGTGGTGATAGTGGTGAGTTGGTACAGCTCACTGAAGTTAATTTTTACCTAAAAATCTCGTTTTTTAGCAGTTATCTCCAACATAATCAATTGGATCAAAAAAATGTAAATGCCAAATTTGTTGAAAACTAAATTGCTTAGATTAACATTTCTTGATATTAAACTTTAACTTATGGGTAGTATAAAATTTTTACGTTTATACTATTCATAATTTAAAGTCTAATATCTCAAGAAATATTAATTTAAGCAATTTGGTTTATTTAACATTTCTGTCGATAATTAGGTTTTTAACAAGCTTTCCATTGACATTATTTTGGTACAGTTTATTATTTCGGAGATAACAGCAAAAAAACGAGAATTTTCAGTAAACATTAACAACTCAACAGTACAAGTTACACTTTCGTCGCTATAGGCACTTTTGAAGATTGTTTTATTCCGAGTAAAGTGAGATCAAGTACAATGCAATTGCACAAAGTGCAGCTGAGTTATAGAATTTTTAAGAAAACACAATATTTTAAGTATAGTTTGCATGGAAAATGTTTGATGGAAAATTTTCTACTACTACTCATAAGTTAAAGTTTAATATCTCAAGAAATGTTAATCTAACCTATTTGGTCTATATAATATTTTTAAAATTGATTATTTCGGAGATAACAGCAAAAATCGATAATTTTATGTAAAAATCAAATTCAGTGACCCGTACCAACTCACCACTACAAGCTACAGTTTCGTCGCCACATCCATTTTTTAAGCCCGTTTTACTCCGAGTAAATCAAGGTCAAGTACAATGCAATAGCATAAAATGCGGCTGAGTATTAGAATTTTTAGTAAAAGCACATTATTTTTACGTGTATTTTGTAAGGAAAATCTTTACACGCCTTGGGAAAGTATTTAAATTAATATTGAGGGCTGTAACTTTTAGGATACTTTTTTTTTAATTTTCAACAGAATTTCAAGTGGGGACTACAAAACAGCATACTTGGAAAAAAAAAATAATCAGCCTAATGTAACATAAAAGAAATTAATGAAACATTTTGTTTCAAGATAAACGTTTTTGTTTTATTAAAATTTAGCTCTTTTTAGCGCTATTCGACTACTTATTATTTAGCACTTTTTAGCGCTTTTTGAGATAGTGTTTTGCGCTTTTTACTTTCAAAATGTTGGCATCGCTGCTTGATTGTTGTACTTTTTATTTATTTTTTTATTTTCTCTTTTACTTTGTCTTCTATTTATAAAGAAGCCATTGTTGTTGCTACATATATTAATTGTTTACACACTCACCTTACATTGCTTTTCTCTTGGTATTTTCGGATATTTTATCAAATGGGTGAGAGTGCGAGTGTGTGTGTCTCAAGGTCGCTGAGGTAAAAGTGAAAGATGTGAATATTAATTCATAAGAGTACTTCTCTCTAGGGAGGGAAATTTTATGCATTTATTTCTATGTTAAGGTGTGTAGCTGCTTAGTGCATTTGATCTCTTTTAATCGTTGTTCTATATTAATTTAAAACGTCTAAAAGCCTTGAATGATTTTTAATCTAATATGCAACATACATATTTTTTATGGTATAATTTTTGAATACTTGTTTTACTAAGATAACATTCTTGTAACAATATTGGGTCAAGTTTAACTGCCGCCGATTAATAAAATTAAATATTTAGTATGTTTGAAAATCTGTATAAAAAAATCATACTTGATACAATTTTGTGTTGTGTTTAGTTTTTTTTCTCATTAAAATGTTAATTAAATGAATAAAAAGCGTGACTTTTGCTTAAAAGTAAATATAAGTATTTGACATGTAACGTTTTTTTTTTGTTCTAGTCATTCGAAAATATTAAAACTATAGATTGATTAATATAGATAGTATTAATTTATTAGGTCAATATGAACTATTACTTTGAAGGTTGTAACTTCAAATTGTTTTCCAGCAGGGTAGATTATTTCTATTAATCTGCTCACCAAATAATATTAGAAAATGTGAAAGCTAATGTAATGTTTCTTAGGTTTTCTTCACTTTACGAAATTTCGAGTTCTATTCCGGTCATTTATTTTTTGTGGTTGTTTCCATTGATTCCGTGCTGAGTTGATCCTACCCCTAAAAGCCCTGCAGCCATGTATAATTCCACTTTTGCTGCGTTTACGTTTATGATAAAAAAATTTAAATCATTAAAGAAAGAAGCGTGTACTATCTAATCAGACTAGAACAGTATGGTGGGCAATACCCAACCCCTTTTAAATTTTAAAATGTCTTAGTTTATTGGTACTGGCAACAAAAATCAGTTTTCTTTATCAATCAAATTCCTCTGATTCCTTTTTATTATCATATAAATGATAAACTCAATCTTATATATATGTCGATATTTTGAAATAAATACTTTTTTATCCTTAAACAAATGACTTGAATATTTTCTAGGCCTTACCTAGTGATGAGTTAGAACGTAATAAAAGAAAACTTCCCGATGCCACATTTGAGGCTAAAAATGCTGTCTTGGGTTTCGTCTTTGGCGTGAGTATAGTATTATATTGGCTTTCTAAGCTATTTACAATCCAATATGAATGTTTCTAATCTGTGTTTTTCACTACTTTTCAATATTTTTCTTTGTATCTTATAGAAAATCGACAATCTGCTAGATACTAAAACTAGAGTGATCGAACAATTGGATCGTGCTAATATTGAGAAAAACAAACAATGGGACATTCCTAAGCCAGTACCCATCAATGATTTCCAATCCTTAATTACTGCCATAGTTTCACCCAAAATTCGTTCCATTGGAAATATAGCCAATGACTTGACTACTGGTGTCTTGACAACCATTACCGCCTTCAGTGGCAGTTCATCTGGCGGCAATGGTAACGCCAACGCTGGTTTGGGTAATGTAGTGTCGAAATTCTTAAGCTTCTCTGGTCCCATTTTACAAGGTTCCTCTGGTGCTGCTGGTGGTGGTGGCGGCAGTACTACTGCTTCTCCCGATTCCGATGAGGCTGGTTATTAAATGAGGCAGCATTCACAATAAAAATAAAAAAAAAAAGAAACACAGGTGTAATTAGGTATTAGATACCTAGTCCAAAATCCGTAAAATCCTGCAAAATTCATTTTGTAAATTTTTGTTAATTTTTTTTTAGTTTTAGCTTAGAAATTTTTTTCAATATACACGATCATTATTATAATTATTTTAAAAATATTGTTCAAACTGAAATTTTACTATATAAGGAGAAATAGAAAACACATAATATTGATATAAATTATAAAATAAAATATGTTTCTTCTTCTTTAAGAAATACAATTCTATTAAGCGTAGTACTTAAGCTATGCTTTAGAAAACACTTAACGTTGACGCCCTAAGGTATACTTTTTATTTTAACTTCTGAAATTTTCTTTTATGCTATATATTTTAGTGTGTTGATGTGTTTCATACATAAAATTGTATATGTACGGATTTTATATTTTCTTTTTTAATTTTATAAATAACTTTATACTCGTTCGCATACAATTGTAAATATCTGCATTATTCTCAAATTAATTACTACTAAATATCGTCCTATACTTATTCTTTTTATATTTCATTAAATAATTAAGTAGTAATTATTAATTTTATAATTTTTCATTCTATCGACATTATTTTTATTTTTTTTATTTGATAATAAAGAATAATATAGGAAAACAATATTTCGTAAAGAAAATGTTTTTTTAATAAAACGAAATGGATGTTTTAATTTTTTCTGATCTTGAAAATTTCAATAATATTCCCATAGTACGCAACGCTATTTTCAGAGTTTTTATACCATCCGCCCCCCCCCCCCCCCACACTTTTTACAAAAATTTCATTATAAATTATCTAATCCGTTTGAATATGTGAATAGCCCCTTATGATTTCGATTCCATTTTCAATTTCTTAGATGTTCATTGATGACCTCTGTATGCTTAAAGTAAATAAACGCAAACAATTTTTAATCTAATTGAAATATTAAAAAATGTTTATGTATATTTTTTTTATTTTAGAAATATTTGACAAAAGTTTAAAGTTTTAATGACGAAACGGAGCTTCGTCGTAACGTTATTTTTCATACAAATTGTCATTTTTAGATAGACTTTGTTTAATTTTTCGAACGTATTTTGTTGTGCTTTTACTGCTTTTAGTTTTATACTTTAACTCTTGTGAAAAGTACGATATTTTCAAATAATTTCATTACTTTTTTAAGCAAAACATGATTTGAAGTTATAGTTTTATTAAGGCAAACACATAAGCGATCCAATAAATAATTGGCAATAGTATTTGGAACCAAACAAAGCGATATTAGAAATAAATTCAGTAAAGTGCGACTTTGACTCGCACACGAAGGGTTTCGTTCGAATACAATATACAATAAATATGTGGCTTTTGCCTTTTGGCGATTTTTTCTTTTGGTGATTTTTTCGGTTTTTGGCGATTTTTTTAGTTTTGGCGATTTTTTTTTAGTTTTGGCGACTTTTTTTGTTTTTGTATTGAAACTAACAACACGTATTTGGGGCCCTTTTTCCTATTTTTTGAAGTCATTTTTTATGTTTAAAATTTTGGCCGTTTTTCCTATATTGTTCCTATATTTTATTTTTATGTTTGAGACCATTTTTCATTTTTCATAAAATGAAGAATGGCGCCAAACTGAAAATGAAAAATGGCACAAAAAAAGAAAAATTAGCCTCAAATTAAAAAATATAAAATGAAAAATGGCCCAAAAAGAGAAAAAAATTACCCCAAAAATCTTTTGTTGTTGTTTTTAATAAAAAATTTTGGGACATTTTTCAGTGCAGTGCTATCTATAATGGCATATATCATCTGCTTCGCAATGCTATTGGGCCATACGTAACAAGTGGACATATGGTAAATAAAGATATATTTTATAAGCTACTGTCATTATAATCTTCCTTCAGGCAGTCTTGACGAAGAATTTTATCCGCTCGAAGAGTGGCTTTGCTGATAAAGATTTTTGCAAAAATCTTTACTAAGCGAAGCCGATTTCGGCTGGCCATGCAAAAATATTTACTCAACCAAGTCGCTTTTCGATATACCTAGAAAAAAAACCTATGCAAATATCTTTACTCAGCGTAGCCGCTTTTCGATATACCTAGAGGAAAAAAATCCTTGATTTCGGCGGAAGACCGTCTATGCAAAAATCTTTATTCAGCGAAGCCTCTTTTCGATTAGCCTAGAGGAAAAAACCCTTAAGACCCGTTGGAGGCCGGCTATGCAAAAATCTTTACTCATCAAAGCCGCTTTTCTATATATCTAGCTAGAGGAAAAATTTTGGGCAGTTTTTCATTTTTCAGTTTGGGGCCATTTTTTATTTGGGCCAAATATATTCTATAGCAAATAACAACAAAACATTTTTGGGGCCTTTTTTCCTATTTTGGAGCATTTTTCATTTTTGGTTTGGGACCATTTTTAATTTTTGAGCTTGGGGCCATTTTTCATTTGTCAGTTTGGGGCCATTTTTCATTGGGGCAATTTTTTATTGGCGCCATTTTTCATTGGGCCCATTTTTCAAGGAGCCTGTCTTAGATCTTATTAAGGGCCATAATATAGCGAAATTTTTAAATCGAATAAGAAAGAAAAAATGTCAATCGTTAAAAAATTTTTCAGGGCCGAAGTGCCCTTCTTAGTGACTTCGTTATAATTTGGAGAGTTGGTATTTAAGACATAAACGATTCATATCGAATACAAATTGTTTGTTTTGTATAAGTTTCTAAGCCTGCTACGCTCATTGTATACTTTTGTGATTTTCGAAAATATTATCATTTGAAAATTCTCAAATGGTTTTTGAAAGTCTGTGCATAAGATAAGAGGTTTGTAACTGAACAAAGTTGCGGTTGAAGTCTACTGACGATTTGGTAAAGCGCCAACGAAATGCATATAAATAATGCTTAACTGTCAGCAAATAAACTTCATTTAAAATAAAATTATGACAATATAACTAATTTTACTTTTAATTGTTACCTGCCCTGTGATGAAAATGCGGATATCCGGTATGTCGATGATGATGTTCCGCTATTCTCCAGCTTGGCAGCAAACGGCCTCAACTAAAGATTTCGATCTATTTCGGTCGGGAGCTATTTGTACAGCTTCGTTCCATGTTAGTTGCGATGATGCTTGTTGGTTTAACGTCGATGTACGCCGTCCTCGTCGACGGGAACCTTGTGTGTTATACGTCAGAGCTGCCTTCGCAATTGTGTTTTCTGACCTGAGCGTGTGACCAATCCATTCGAATTTTTACCTTAAGATGTTCTGGTGGATTGGAATCTGCCTTGTCATGCGAACGAGATCCGAGTTACTTATCGTGTTTCACCAGAGACATCGGATGATGCGGTGCAGGCAACGATTGGTGAATGTTTGTAGTCTCCTTGTGGCAAGCTTTTTCAGACCCCAAGTTTCACATCCATAGAGGAGGATGAGCTTAATGCAAGTGTTGTAAACTCTTAACTTGAGGTCACGTGACAGGTCATTTGATAGCCATACATTTCTCAAAGAGTAATATTTAGAGCAAATCTCAAATTTAAGTTTATACGTACATAAGTAAGTAAATATGTAATTCAGCGTTTTTTGAAGTTGGTCCCAAAACGTGTTTTGATTTTCAAAAGAAATATTTAATAATTTAGTCCATTTTTACGCTTTTTCGAAAAATATTACTTGATATTGTTTTGAACGAATTTTTTTTTAATATAGCCTATTTTTAAAAATGTTTGCTCAGTTGGCATCACTGACTCGTTTGTATTTTTTTAAGTTCGTTCTTGCAGAGCATATGCGTTTATAGATCGATTTGGATAATTTTAAAGACATATTTCCAGATTGGAGGTTTTGTTAAAAGCTCTTTATTTTTGACTTATTGTCGACTCATTTGTATCTCTATCTCTCTCTCTCTCTCTCTTTTGCAGTGAGCATTATTTTTGAGCAAGCTGTTTATAAAGAATGTGAATTTAAAAAAGGAAAAACGAACTTATTGTCAGTGTTTACTTGATGTAATAAAAATTAAAAAGTTTTAGGAGAAAATCATGCTTTATATGTAAATATTTTGAAATAGGATATGAAACTGTTGTAACATAAATCGATTTCAAACAATTAATTAACTCATCATAAAAAATATTATTTTAGATGTTGCAAGCAACATAAAATTATCATGCATTAGCTTCAATAAAAATATAATTTAGATGTTGCTTCGCTGCTTTTATTGTTATGCGCTTTAAAGTTGTTTTGCGTAAGATGTATAATTAAAAGTAATAAAATTAAAAAAAATGTTAATTTGTGAAATTTGCTTAAAATAAAATCCATTAAAACTTACATTAATCTCAAAATATAACAAAAACTTGGTAATAATAGCTTAGATAATTAAAGCAATATAAACTAACATCATATATCATTAAAGATACCAGCTTTTACTTTTAAGCCGGCCAACACCACCTTAAAAATTTATCCCGCTGATACGCCCATATTTGATCGTTCAAGTGTATCGTTAGAATTACCCGACAGACTTTTTACAAGCACATTTACTACGGCAACGAATGCCTCGAAAATTCTTGGAAATCTAATCAAGGTATGTTTCCTTTTTGTGTAAAAATATTTGAATAAGAAACTAAAAATATATTGAAAATATTTTCACAGAATTCATCTAGACGCTTTTTGATCTTCGCTTGGCTGTTCAAACCGATTTTCGGCGATGCTTTAGTAATAAAAGATACATCGGAACAGGCGCTACTTAACATGACTTCTACTACTCAGGCAACAAAAAAATCTAATGAAATTGATAATTTTGTAGTTACAACAATGCAACCGGAAACGACAGATATGCAAGACAGTTTTGTTGGAACAACCATGAATAGTTTTGGTTTGAACGATGGCTCTAATGATGTTTAAATATACATATTTTATTGTTAAATTAGTAATTAAGGTTTTGTTGAAAACAAATTTAATATCTATCTATTAAAATACATGTTTTATAATTATAATTAAAATAAATAAAAAATTAAAAGAAAAATAAAATCTGCTCTTGTCACATTATAGCCCAATCAAATAAGCAATAAAAAGCGTTGAATCTAGGAATAAGAGATAATAAGCTGAAAACTCGTATACACATTCTTTTTGGCGTTCTAATATTTGTCTCTAATGATCTTAACATCTATTACAAAAATTATAGATTATAAAATTTGTGACAAATTTTTTTTCCTACAATTTTTCTATGAGCTCATGTACATTATGACTTTTACTTCCTACCTTTTTTGCTGCGAGTACGAATATATCAAAACATTCCTCAAATTTCAATTCGTGTCTTTTTTTCGTATACCGTAGGCTTCTTAACTCCTCTCACCCACATACTAAAAAGGCAAGCCTTTGAAACAGGAAGCGGCAAACACATACTAATACATATGGCTTGTATGGGTTTTATTTTGCAACTCTTGCTCTTACAAAGTTTTTGTTAGTGTATATCAACCAATAGCAAGAAACAAGCGATAACACAACCTGCTTGTTTGAATGTTCATGCCACACTGATTGATTTTATTTACTTTTAGTTAATCCGTGTGAGTACATACGCGTGAGAGTAAAAGAGAAAAAGCCCCATTTGATATGTTTTGCCGGTTCCTGATTTAAAGGCACAGTGTAAATTGCATATGAACAACGTTTGTTATATATTACTCAACTAGGGTATACTGTATTGGCTCGTTATTAGGAAATCACTACGCAATATTTGTTAAAATCGACTTGAAGACATACTTACGATTAATGAACTTGACCCATTGATGCCTCAAACATGAATGAACTTCTTTGTAAAGCTCGCCACTTTTTATACTAATTCTGCTCCTTAGATTATTGTTGTAAAATATTCATTACTTTCCCAATAACAAAATATATCGTACACTGAAAGAAAAATCTTCGTGCTAGCTATAAATTTCTTCATTGGATCAATGAACTTTTTTCATTAATAACGAGCTAACGTAAGATTTCATTGTATTAAAAAAAAAAAACAAAACTGTTTCATTGTATGTAAGAAACATTTGTATTATATGTATGAAACATTTTCTTGGGCTTTTATGGAATTAAAAAAATATATAGTATATTTTGTATGAAAATTTATTTTATTTCATATATTATAAAGTGCTTTCGCACTAAATACTCAATTCTAATGAGATAAATTTTTAGCCTTCTTAAGATTTGAAAAAAATTAAATTTTATAATATCAACGATATTTATCATAAATTATTATAAATATAATGAAAGCTAAAAAATGAGCAAATTCAGAAAGAGAGTAATTGCATTCAGCAAATGAAAATTATCATTCTATTTGAAAAAAATATCAATGAAGCCGCTTTATTAGCTGAATGAATGATTTTTCTCTTAGTGTACACTTATAGCAAAACCATTAAATGTTTATGCTGTGTTGTTGTTGGTGTAAATTAGTAATAAAAGTACACATTTTTTATTATGGTTTTTTAATCCGTTTGTTTACAAATGATTTTATTACCCGTGTTTGTTGTTATACATATTTGATTTCGTCAATATATTTTATTGGAATATTTTAAATGATTTAATACATATCAAGCATACATTGGATGTAACATCAGTTTGTGTAAAAACTGGTCGTCACAATTGGCCAATTCAAAGCAGTGTCATATGAGTGCTACTTTTCAAAATTTTCAGATTTTTCAAAAGGGCTTTTTTCCACTTCTGACCTTGAACAAACCTAAGAACTCCAACGCCTTTGTCATGCTTATCCTCTAGATCAAAATTCATTGCAAAGAAGAAATATACACTATAGCATTGGAGACATTAAAAACTAGTTACTGTGAACAGCTCTTAAGCGTTCTTTCTTATTACTGAAATTTAGCTCAATATGGAAATAAACTGGGGTCTAATTATCGCTTTCTATATCGAGCTGATCCGATCGACTTTTCTTAGCAAATGCTATAATCTAAAACTAAGAATGAAATCAGCTCGATATCGAAAGCGATGATTAGGCCCCTGTTTTTATCTTCGATTAATTTTAGGGGATATCGACTAAAAAAGAGGCGTGGCACCGCCCTCATGTTTTATCATCATGTACTTTTACGAAAACTAATTTTGTGTGCGAAGTTTCAAAAGAATCGGTTAAGTAGAAGTAGTTAAAATGCAAATTTACTTTTCATGGGCATGGCACTGCCCACTTTTCTAAGCATAATGTTGTATTGTAACGGTAACTAAAGGTATATGCAAAGTTTCATAGCAATCGGTTTAGTGGAAGTTGTTGAAAAATAATATTTAGTTTGTATGGGCGTGGCACTGCCCACTTTTTAATCATAATTTAATATTCGAACAGAAACTTAATGTGTGTGCAAAGTTTTATAAGAATCGGTTGAGTAGAAGTAGATGAAAAGGAATGTGTACTTACTTTATACGGGCGTGATCCCTCCATTTTTCAACAGCACAAATCTGGAAGCGCATTCTTTTAAATAAAGAAAACAAATCTGAAATCGCTTCACAAATGGCTGAGTTTTAAGGGAACATACATAAAAAAATACATGAGGAATTGATAACCTACGTCCTTTTTCAAAGTCGTTTAAAAAAGAAATAATGCCTTTTTGAAAAGAAAAGTACTGATTTTGTAGAGTAAAATTTTTTGCCTTACAATTTGTAAAGAAACTCGATGAAAAACTCGATGGGCATTTTCCTTCTTAAGCGATTAATTTAGAATTTCGTAGAAAAATTCACTATATTCGTACAATGCTGGATGTAGCGTGCATTCTTTAATGGATCTAAAATTTCAGCTGCAGTCTTTTTTTGAAGTCTATTCTTTTGAAATATGGAAAAATAAAAATTTTAGTTCTAAAAAATTTGTGAGAAAAACGTCCAACAAATAAAATCTATTTATGTTAAAAATTAGCAATTTTTCATCCTCAGCTCTTAATCTTGACTTGGATTTTTTTAATGACTACATGAATTGAGTTAACTCGAAAACTTCTTCGGCATATTATCAAGGATTTTGTTAAAAACCATAGAATATTTTTTTTGAAAATATTTGCTATGTTACTACCGAAGATATTTACAGAATCGGGAACAAATTCGCGACATAAAAGCAAAAATTTAAAATTCAAAGCCATCTATCTCTGAAAATATTAAAGATATCTTAATGAAATAAAGCGTATTTTCGTTGTCTATTTATAACCTTTACAACTAGTTATTTTTGTACGATTAGACAATTTTTTTAAAAGTTATGAGCAGGACTCGGACTTTCATGTAACTAAAAATTGACTATAAGCGCTTAACAAATGCACCTAAAAATTGAAAATATGCCCAAAAATATGTATTTACCTACGAATAAAATACCAAAACTAAAATAATATAAAGTAATTTTTTGTTTGTTTTTTATTATTATAAGAGAAAAAACATAAAACAAACATAATTGGGTCTATTATTTAATGCAAATGAACTTTAGTTGCGTTGCCAGTCGGCATCTAAAAATTAATAGTTGCCAGAAAATCATTAAATATTAACTGAAAATGTTCTCTCAGTTGCCAGTTACCATCAGTGTATCATTTTCAGCAACTGGCAACCAAACTGAGGCTCAGTTGCCATCCATAATCGGTCTATTAAATTTTTTTTAAACAAATTTTTATTGCTCCAAAAATATGCATTTATTGCCAAAATATGCAAAAATAAGCAACTACCACCAACATGTGCTAAAATATGCAACTAAAAATCGATGCCAAATACTTAAAATTTGATGATTCGCATACCTTTTTATCTATCATCACAAAAAACTTGCATTTGCATGAAATTCCGAGCCCTAGTTATGAGTATAACAATGTTTTTCATACCCGAGATAGCCAAATTTCAAAGTCTGTAGCTGAGAGAAGTTCTATGGGTATATTGTGCTATGTAGAAAATATTTACTCTACGAAGCCTAATTTTTCATTAATACACAGTGTTTCAGCAAATAAACAAACAACTTTTACATGCAAACGAAGACAAGTTTTTGGTGTTGGGCTATTTTAAAAATTAATTCAATATGAAATATTCTTTTCTAAAAAAAAAAAAACAAAAAAAAATAAAGCTACTTTATTTATTTTAGATTGAGCACAAACGAGTGAAACGTGCAGGCGGAAGCAAGGGAAAACAGTATCCAGCAGATACACCCGAATTTGACCGCGGCAGTGTTTCTTTAGACTTTCCAGATGAACTCTTTAACAAATCTTTCGCAACACTAACGAATGTTTCAAAATCTATATCACGACTTATTATGGCAAGTAGATAAAAAAAGCTCTTGTTTTACTATAACAAAAGCTTTGCCTGTAAAATAACAGAAAGCTTAAAAAAGTTTTACTAAATGGTTTTGTAAAATGTACATAAATTAATTTTCTTACAGAATTCTGCTAGACGTTATGCCCGTTTTGTTTTATTCTTTAAGCCTGTCTTTGGTGATGCCTTGGTGGTGCAAGGTTCTGAAGATCCTACTACTACTACTACCACAACAACAACAACTACGGCTCGGCCTAATGATAGTTTAAATGAAATTTAAATTTGTATTAAGAATAGCAGAGCATTTTATATTTATCACAATTTATTTATTATATCGCCACTTTTTTTTTGTTTGCATTTAAGTAGTTAAAGAAGAGCGATTGAACTTCTTTAATACAAGGGACTTAATTGCTTTAATTGCACATTTTTTTATTTATATGTACATATTTTCATTACATATCATATATTGTTTATGTTTATTGTTTTTTTTTGTTACATAAACATTATTTTTATAATTAATAAAATAATTTAATTTATAAAACGTGCCTCTCTCGCTTATTGTTTTGACATTAAAACTGTAATTTCATAGCATAAAAAATTAATCTGCTAAATCGCCATTAAATAGACGCACTTTGTGACGTCATGTGTTATGCAACTAACAAACGTTTATTTAAATTTTCCTTTATAAGCTTAAATCCTTTTGCTGAGTGAGTATACAAAAGCCTATTAGTATACTTTATACATAGTTTTATTAGTTTATGGAATGATAAGTCTGTTAGATGTTTTATATAATTACACTATGCAACAAATAAAAACTTTTGGAACCAATTTTTGACCAATTTTTTTTGTAAAATCAGTGGGGCCTCTAAAAACGGTGCTATCAGTATTTGGCCAACATTTAAACTTAATGATACCGCTTAACTATATATGGCAATAATATAGCTAAAAGTCCGCGTAACAGCTTATTTTTAACGTTTTATACAAAAAAAATATTTTTCGTGAACTTTTTGTTGCAAAATTTAAGAAAATTTTTTTTTCTCAAATTTTTCAGAATATCTTACAGGGACTCGTAATTTCTTACTAACAATATTTGGCAATCTTATGGTTACGATAGAGCTGAACAGCTTTTGTGAATATATCAATACAATCTGAACACGTTTTACCCTAAAAATTTTAGTTTTTTCCTATTTTTTACTGGTGAAAAATTTTTTATTTTTGAAAATAGCATATTATAATGCATACTTCTCTGTTGTATTATGTTGTAATTCATTAACATTTTGTGCCAAGAAAAATAAACTTTTCCCTCATTTTTTTTTAAATATAGAAAACAATTATTTTGTTCACTTTTTTCGGTATACCTCCAAATTTTTCACTACCAATATTTGGCTAAAACAACAACAAACAATAAAAAATAGTAAATACCAAAATCAGCAACATAAAAAGTGGAACAATAACAAAGAAAGTAAAAAAAATGCAATCAAAATTTAGCCGAATTGGTAAAAAAAAATTAAAATTTTTAAGGTAAAAATTTGTTATTTTGGGCTACTTAGGGTGCCTACATACGTTCTACATACGTGTAGATTGCTAAATAACATTAGTAAAAAATTACGATTCCCTGTGAGTTATTCTGAAAAAAGTAAAAAAATTTTTTCCTCAATTAAAAAAAAGTGCACAAAAACATAAGTTTTTCGCACAGGATGTTAATAAAATCTGTTTAGCGAATTCTTAGCTACATTATTGCCATATATAGTTAAGCGGTATCAGCAAGTTTGAATTAGCTGCTGACCAAAAGCTGATGACACCTTTTTTGAGGGCCCACTGATTTTCCAAAAATTTGGAGGTCCATAAAAAGAAATTGGTCACCAAATTCGGCAAACTGAAGATCAAATGAAGACTATCCCATGGTAGTACAATCAAACATATACTGTCATTCCATGCGTTTTTTGGACTGTTGCACTCTCTTATTAGGGAAATAGTTGTCATCTATCAGTTTATTTACTCATGTAGGTTGTTTCTATGATGTAATTATACTCTGTTTTTGGTAATTATTGTAGTGAATTTGATTTTGAAATGACCGGCATAATGCAGAGAGAGATTCCTTTCATGTTATCAAAAAACAAATTAACATATCCGTTGAAAGTATAGTAAAATATTCCATAAAATAAATGCAGACATTTTAAAATGACGACAGCTTTAATACAGCTAGAAAAATAATTATTATATTTATATGCTTAATGATAAGATAGATACCTTGCGGGACATTTTGTACCAATTTTCTTCAACATCCCTGCGGAAAATTTGGTGACAAATGATCCAAAAGTACTCGTCCTATGAATTGAGAAAATGAGACTGTTACCAAAAAGAAGGAGTAGTGAATAGTGAAAAAAGACATAATGTGTAAATTCTCACATATTAACCATTTTCAGTCAATTTAGTTGGTACTTCGGCTAGTATTGGAGTAAACGGCACTAAACCAATTCGATGCACCTGGATCTAAGTCCTATCACATAGTATCTATATCACAGTAATTGTCTCCCTTCAATGAGAGCTTAACTGGTATTTATAACATTGAAATATAAGTGATCCTGTGGTCGAGTGGGTAGTGTACTAGCCTGTCATGCCGGAGGTTGTCGGTTCGAATCCTATCAAAGACACCGCTTAAAAATAAAATACAATTTCTACTTGGATTTGTAGAAATAAAAAAATAGTTTAATCGATAATTACAGCTGAATTGTGGAATAATATTTATATATAATCTATATTATTCTACACCGATTGGGACTCCATAAGATAGTTCAGAGAAAAGTTACAAGGTGCATACAAAGTATCAATTAACCCCATCCTAGGCCATCCCCATGTAAAAGTGTCTGGTCCGCTTCATAGGAAGTGTTAGAACTCGGACTGGTCCCTACCACCTGGGGACAGGTCACGTGACTTGTTTTGTGTCAGTTCCATTTACCGTAGGGATGTTTGTCCTATAACTGTTTGTCCTATAACCGCAAAAAAGCTTAATCGACATAATTTTTGAACCTCGTTTTTTGACGGATATCGATTATTTACGATCGTACATAATAGATTTTTGCAAAAATATCATGTTCGAAAATTTTGTCGGTTAAGGTTTCTTTGCGGTTATAGCTCAATATGTTCCCGAGTCATGAGCAGCGAAGAGAGCACACTTAACTAGAACAAAAATACACTTATCGTACGAGCAAAAATATTTGTTTAAACTACAGTAATTTTACTAGTGGGTTATTCCACCTCCAACCAACCACCTCACCAACTTCGATTTTTTTAGTATATTAAAGTAATGGATATCAAATTTTTGATTTCTAACACCTTCAGTTGAGGAGATATGACGTCATCAAAACCGACTTAAAAAATTATGAGACCTAAGTGAAAGCAAACCCTTTCAAACCAATAAATAATTTTCCAAATCAATTGATATATGACAGAGTTATGCGTAAGGGGAAGGTTTTAGCCCATTTTATTTTTACCAAATTTCATTTAAGTCGGTTCAGCCGATTAGGCGTGATACCATAACAAAAATCTGCAAACAAGCAAACAAAAAAAAAAACAAATAAACACTCACAGCCGTTTAGTTAGACTATGTGGTTTTTAGCAAAGACCTCGCGCTTTCTTCATTAATTCATAAAACGGTGGTCTATTTTCTCTTAAATAACTTAAAAAATAGTAGCAAACTTTCAAGAAATTTGTGTTGTAGAAAAAAAAAATTAATAAAAATTTCAAAATAGCTTTCGTGCAAAATTTTGTTTGAAATGAAATAAATTTAGAAATATTGAATCATTTAAGAACGCACTCCACTCACTCTATTACTCATTTGACGATGCGATATTTGAAAGAGATACTTGCAGCTAAGAACTATAAAAACTAAAACCAATCATAAAAACAGTCAGAATAGAAGACGTCGCATAACACTTATCATCTTTAAACACTTTCGCTTTCGAGCATCTCTTAAAGACAATACGATTTGTTTGTTAAGATAAACATACATATAAAAAAATATAAAGAACAATAAAATATTTTTATCTGCAAAATGTTCAAATTATTGGCATTAATATTGGTTATATTAGTGATTGGCCAAATCAATCGAGTAATGTCACGTAATATTCCTACATTAGAAACACTGGAGATGCAGGAACAAACGGACATTTTAGTCAAGAAATTGGATCACCAGCAGGAACAGGAAGAGCAAATAAGAGAGTAAGTTCAGTTAATTTCCAACCCTAATGGTATCGATTACCAGTTAAAGGATCCGAAAACCTAAATATTATTTACTTTTTAAAATAACTAAAAATATATGTGTATATACAAATTTTTATCTTGTAGGACCCGAGCTGTTACCGAGGTCGTGCTAAACTGTAAGTGCGTTATGTTTCATCGAAGATGTTCAACGAATCCAAATGCCACGTGCTAACTATGGACATTTTTAAGAAGCTATTAAGAGCAGCTTTTTTCACAATATATTAGTTTAAGGCTATGACCTTGAAAATATATTTATTTACACCCAGATAATATACAATTTTTTGGACTTACTTATGAACTATTCCATCTGTTGAGTACTGTGTACTCGTTATATTATATTTAACTTTTACAGTATTATTTTTATGTTAATTTATTATATATATTTATATGTTTATTACAAAACCTTTTAAAATAAACTTATAAAATTATAACTTAACTCAGTTTTGGTTAATGTAAAAAAAAAATCGTTTCATATCTATCCATCCCACAGAAAAATTTTTTGTCTAATATAGTTTTTTCTAATTAACAGTTTTCGCAGCAAGAACTTTATTATTAACTAATATTTTAATTGAATCAACGCTTATTTTATATGGCTTAAATTTATTTTTAAAACAATGCTGTTATAGATTTTAAATCCAGATACCATAATATGGAAAATATTTCTACATACACACCAGAGAAAGTCAAAAAGTTACTTTTTTAATACTCGTAAGTTATCCATACACATACAAGTATGAGTATTAAAGCATATTCCCAGCAACAAGCATGAGTATCGCACACACAAGTGCGCATATCGATAGGTGCTAGTTCGATCAAACAAGTATGCGGGAGGTGTTGGTATAAAGAAGCATGTGCATAAGCATGTATTGACGAGTATGAGTATAAGAACAATGTTACCAAATATTATGACGAAAAATTTCACAAACTTGACGAGCAGCAAAAAATCGCACAATATCGCTTTTACCGTGAAAATACGCGAAAAATGGCCAAACTACAAACAAGCCGTTAAGTTTAGTAAACATCGCTAAAATTGTATGGAATGCCAAAATCTCAGAAAAAAACGCGAAAATGACGAAAATTCGCAAAAAATTCTTATTATTAAAAACATAGAAATGTCTGAGAGTGATTAAAAATCGAGGAAACTATAATAAATCCAAGAACTGGCTAAAAAATCAATTTTTTTCGAAAATAGCGAAAATTCCCGAAAAGCTGCAATATTGCAAACAAGTCTCGAAATTGCTTTAAAATAGCTAAAATTATAAGAAATGCAAAAAGCTCGGAAAAAATCGTGAACATGAAGAAAATTTGCAAAAATTTGATAAGATTAAAAATAAATCTATGTCTGATATTGATTAAAAATCAGTAAAACTGTAAAAAACCAATATATAAAAAAAAATCCCTTGTTCTGAATTTTTTGCATTCCTTGCAATTTCAGCTATTTTTAAACAATTTTCGTTTACATTTTTGCAATTTTTCGCACATTTTTGCTATTTTCGCGTTAAAAGTGATTTCTAGTCAGTCCTTCGATTTTTTGTAGTATGTATTACCGATTTTTAGTCACTATCACAGTGTTCTATATTTTTAATGTTAGGAAGTTTTTGCAAAATTTCGCCATTTTGGAGATTTTTTCTTGAGAGTTTAGCATTTTTTACTATTTTAGCGATGTTTAATAAATGTTGCGTGGCTTGTTTGCAATTTTGCGCCAATTTTCATGTAAAATTTAATTATCTTGATAACATCGGCATAATAGCTAAGCCTAATATTGACTAAAAAATAGGCTGACTTCCCGAACATCAGTTGCTTTTTATTCAAATTAACTAAATTTTGCATAAAAATAGTTTGAATAAATGGTTAGTACTTTTACAACTACAAAATATTTTTCTGGCAACACTTTAAAAAAAAATTTTAAAAACAGAACGTGTTGCAAGGCATTGGTATATCGATAGGTATGCGTAGCTATGCCAGGGTATAAACAATAGGTCCAACTCGTTCGAACTCGTTCAGCAGCTCGTTTAAGACACAAACCTATTATCAAACCTATGTAATATAAATGGGTTTGATCACAGGTTTGTGGATAAAACGAGCTTCTGAACGAGTTGCACCCAAGTCTATTAAACAAGATGTGTATCGATTCATACAAGTACGAAATAAAGTGCGCAGTGGTAAACGCAAGTATGAAAATGAATGCGTATAAGTATGCACAAGCATAAAAAATGCTCGATATATGCTAGAGCACTCACATTTTTTTGTATCGTTTGGCTTTCTCTGATAGTAACACAAACAATCTTTTAACAGAATTAACCGAAACAAATGGAAGTGTTAAGGATTAAAAAAAAATTAAAACAATACTCTAATGGCATAATGGAAGATGTTATAGTTATGTTTAGAGTAATCCAGGAAAAGGACTGAGAAATTAGATATTCTGTTTTTTTTGGATTGCTTTCGATTTCTTCAACATCTACGATTAGTGAAACGACTTTTTCTTTTTTTTTGCTTGATTTAGTTAAAAAATTGTTATTTTTGTTATGTTATTGTTATCTTTTTACAAATAAACTCAACACAATAAATAATTTATGCATTTTTATTTATTGAAAGTACTTAATTTATGAAAAATTTCATTAATCGGTTAAACGATTATTAACGAAATTAACCGATTATTAACCGATTAAACCAAAACCTCGATTAAAAAAAACTCGTTAAGCTTATTATAGTAAACGCCCGATTAAATGAATACTCTAGTTCTCACCCTTGGTTAAATGCTTTTCTGTCAGTTTGTGTTTTACTTGAACGCTATTGGTTTGTTTTTGTGTGCGTTTGGTTTAAAAAAATAAAATGCAAAAATGTAAAATAAAAATAACAAAATCAGATATAAATAAATGCTAACAATTAATACAATTAATAAAAAAAAAACATGTGTCAACAAATAAGCGTGTGAAAATAATTAATACTTTTTTATTTGAGATTCAACACACAGATTTTAGTTAAGAAATATAGTTTTTTAACTGCTGGCAATTTTTTAATCAATATATGGTTAAGAGACAACATGGTTACTTAAAATCATAAATATGGTTATTTTTGAGCCCCATATATGGTTATTTTGAACCATATGTATGATTTGGCTGCAACCATGTCTTCAATCTTGCTCTTAGATTACACTATACAACAATTTCGAAGTTTTTTTTTTTCAAAATTACGATTCTGGCAGAGGTGACAAAAAAAAATATATGTGTGTCGGCGTTTTGCAAGGTCACAACGGAATTTTATTTTAGGGAGGGTTAAATTTTCTCCCCTTTTGGCCTTATCGTGCAGCTTATCGGTATATGAAACTATGCGATCTTTACATCTGAGGTGTACGGTATGGCATGTTCAGCCAATATTAGAGCAAACATTTTTCGGGAACATTTTAGCCCTCTAAGTCTTCGTTTTATGGGTCTTTTTGTATATTTCTTAAAAAAGGACAAAAAAATCCCTTCAGCGGCGATATAGCGGGAAAACTGTTTAAGCGTAAGTCTTAGAAGATTTTCTATGCCGAGTACGAATTTTGCATAAGAACAAAATTAACCCTTCAACACATTTTAAGTTTTGAATGATTTCTAGCGTCCGAGTTAAGTCTGGATCTTGGGCCTCTTTAAAGCGCTGTAGAAGAATTGTATGGCGAATATTTTTTTGAAATATTTCAGCCACCTATATCGTCACTGAAGGGGAGTTTTTTTTGCCCATTTTTTTCAGAAATGTACAAAAAGACCCATAAAGCAAAGAGTTAGAGAGTTAAAGTGTTCCAGCGAAAATTTCCTAGTGGTGTTTTACATAAAAGTGCTGAACACATCTTATACCTTAAACGTAAAACTTACAAAATTTCCTATGCCGAGAACTAATTGTGAATAAGTATGATGTGAATCCTTAAACATAGTTTAAGCTTGCAATGATCTATAGTAAAAATCAATAGTAAAATTTTATGCCCCCAACATTTTTAGAGAACATTTTAAGCCCACAATCCCCCTGTTTAGGGATGTTTTGTTTTACGATTTGTTAGAAAAGAGCCAAAAATGACGGTTATGTGGGGGACCCTCTGTGTCATACAAAAAGTATTTGCCCCAATATTTTCTACAAAGTTGCTGAACACACGCTACACCGGAAATGTAAAGAACACATAGTTTCATGTACGGATATGCTACACGATCAGGCCCAAAAGGAGGGAAACTTTAACCTCCCCCCCCCCCCCTCCCCTAAAATATAATTCTGATGCGATCTTGCAAAACGCCGACACACGTATATTTTTTTGGTCTCCTCTACCAGAATTGGTTTAGAGAACCCCGTAATTTTTTTTCGTGTTGTACAGTGTAATGGTTGCCTCAACCATATTTTTTCTTTGCGTTGTTTTTTATTTTATTTATTTTTCTAAAATAAGTTTAAGTGCAGATCACAGATGATGTAACAAATTATATTGAAGAGTTCATAGCTTTTATCATTTTACTTTCATTGTGCTATCTATTTCTTAAAATAAAGTGATTTGTAAGATATGAGTCGTTGTTCTCTTAATATCAGTTAATTGTATTGAAACTGAATTCCGGGTTATAAAAAACAATTATAACCCGGAATTTATTTATTTATTTATTATTAGAGCATGCGACAACGCAACGTTGCGCCTTAACAATCAAAATTTTGTATTTTGTATTTTACATATTAAAATTTTGTTATATAATTTCATAACAGATCTTAATTTTCAGCTGAAGACTTTGGTCTTGTTAATTGTGGGTGGTCGCTTCATTATGACTAACAACAGCCGACAAATTACTACAGAACTTGTAGTATTTTCTTTTGCTAAAATAAGAATACAGATCATTAATTCATTATATAACAAAAGTATGTAAATTAGCTCATCTCTTTTATTTCATCACGATATGAGACGTTTTTCTTTTAATATCAACTTGCGAATAATATAATAATAATAAAGTGATTAAAAAGGGGCGGATTGCCTTATTTGCAGGAAACTTGACCTAGTTAAAGCTATTAAATATTAACAATAGTTTTATGGTCAATTATATATAATAATTTTAAACAATTTTTAAATTTTAGCACTTGATTAAAGAACAGACTCGTCAAGTGCTAAATTCCTAATTTTAGCCATTATTACGTCTGGTTGGACTTAGTTTTAGGTCAAGCAGAAATTGAATAGTTTGCACGTCTACAATATATCCAATCCAAAATCGTTTCATTATACAATTACCAAAAATTTCGCGTTTAATGCTATTCAACTAGAAAAAGAACTAACAACGTATTTGTTAGATTTATATCTGTACGTTGGAGGTAAAGTGCACCAAGCCACATTTTTTTCGAAATACGTTTTTTATATTGTTGGAATTAGCATTTCTGCCGTTCAGTTAGACAGTGTGGCTTTTAGCAAAATTGCTCTCGCTTTCTTCATTTATTCATAAAATGGTGGTTTTTTGGCTTAAATAAATTAAACCAATAATTAAAAAAAAACTTAATTTGTAGAAAAAATTATAAATAAAAATTATAACACAGATCGATCGTATTGCGAAATTGTTTTATAAAAGACATACATTTAGAAAGATTGATTCATATAAAAGGTGCACTGCTCTCTATTACTCATGGGACAAACAGATATTTGAAAGAGATACTAGAAGTCAAGAGTTATATAAACTGAAATCAATTATAAAAATAGTCAGAATAGAAGACGTCGCAAAACACTAATCATCTTTAAACATTTTCGCTTAGTGGATTTTGATCTTAAAGACAAAACGATTTATTAGTGAAGATAAACATTAAAAAAATTATAATAATAAAGAAAAATAACAATTTTTATCTGCAAAATGTTTAAATTATTTGCAATATTATTGGTTATATTATTGATTGGTCAAATCAATCAAGTAATGTCACGTTATATCCCTACATTGAAATTATTAGAGATGCAGGAAGAAACAGAAATTTTAGACATGAAATTGGATCAGGAACAGGAGGAGCAAATAAGAAGGTAAGTTAATATCCACCAAAAGAGAATTAATGAAACTTTGCCTGGGCCATGATTAGTTCGCTTAGTTAAACGAGCCGAATTATAGTCGGCCGAAAGTAAGAAATAGTTACAACAACAATGCCTAAGTTATTTCTTAATCTCAGGGACCGTAACAGCTATGATTTAAAAAAGTGAAAAATCTGGTTGTTTTTATTGGCAAAAGTAAAATTTTATAAAAAAAATTTTCGCCCGAAAAAAAAGTAAATTTTGACTTTTCTATTTTCAACGATAACAAGCATAGGAAATTAGTAATAGAGTTATTCCACCTCAAATTAAGCAACGGGTGCAGCTCGCCATCTTCTATTTGGATAAGACTTTGTGTGTAACTTTTTTAGTATATTAGAGAAATGGATATCAAAGTTTTTTAAACTTTTTCTGCTATTTTGTCTATAAATTTTTATATAACAATTTTACCAATTCGAGATTAAGTAGCTTAGGTAAAAATGAAATTGAAATTTTTAAATTAGGCTTTTATTAAAGGTCAAATAATTAACAACTACCATAATATCACTATACAGCAATTTCGAACTTTTTTCAAAATTACGGTTTTCTGTAAACCGATTCTGATGACGAGACAAAAAAAAATATACGTGTGGTGGCGTTTTGCAAGATTACATCGGAATTTTATTAAAGGGGGAAGGGGGTTAAAGTTTCCCCCTTTTGACCTGTTCATGCTGCACGAATATTCAAAAAGGGGTACAACGGTACATGAAATTATGTGTTCTTTACACCTAATGTGTAAGGTATGTTCAGCTACTTTGTGGAAAATATTAGAGAAAATATTTTTGTGCAACATATATTAACCCTCTAACTCTCGCACATAACGGTAATTTTTGGCTCTTAAAGGGGGAGTGAGGTAATAGAACGTTTTACAAAAATGTTAACCATAAAGATTTACTATAGGTCTTCAAAGAGAACCAAGCTTCAGACCTAACTTGTACGCCAGAAATCATGGAAAGCTTAAACGATGTTTAAGGGTTAACTTTATACTCATTCACAACTGGTACTCGGCATAGGAAATCTTGTAAGTCTTATGTTTAAAGTATAAGATATGTTTTTTACTTTCATGTAAAATACCACGAGCAACATTTTTCTGCAATATTTTAACCCTGTAACTCTTCGTGGAATGGGTATTTTTGTATATTTCTTAAAAAAACGTAAAAAAATCCTCTTTAATTTTATGTGTTTTTATTACATTAAAAAAAGTTCATACCGTTTTTCAATAAAATTGGAGAGGTCGAAGTCCATTTCACCCTTTTTCTTAGTTAAGTTGAGGGTGAATAATTTAATAGTAAAAAAAAATCAATCTTCAAATTACTTACATAAGAGTAATTTTTTTTATATAATTTTAAAGACCGCCTTTAAACCATTGCAAAATAAAAACATTTTTGCAAAATAAAAAAACCAACCAGCCTCCATGATCCTTCCTATTTGCCTGTCTAAAAATTTGTTTAACATATACGACACAAATTGTAAACTTCTACTATAATTTACCTTTTAAAATAACTAAAAATATAATGCATTTCTATATCTGTACATTTTTATCTTGCAGGACCCGAACTCTTGCTGTGGTCGTGCTGAACTGTGATTGCGTTATTGCTGGCAGATGTTCGAAGAATCCAAAGTCCAAGTGTTAACTTTGGGCTTTCTTAAGGAGCCTTTAAGGGCAGCTTTTTTTCACAACTTATTAGTTTAAGGCCATGACCTAGGAAATATTTTTATTTACACACTGCAGATATTCGTACCTGGAGAATATAAATAGTTTTATTGGACTTACTTATTAACTATTGCATTTGTTGAGTACTGTGTACTCGTTATATTATATTTAACTTTTATAGTATTATTTTTATGTTTATTTATTATACAATTGTTTTTATTACAAACCCCTTTAAAAAAATAATAAAATTATGACTTAGCTGAGTTTTGGTTAAGGTTATAAAAAACTCAAATCATTTCATATTTATCTATTGCACAGAAAAATTGTCTAGTTTATTTTTCAATTAACAGCTTACGCAGAAAAATTTGATTTTTAATTAATATTTTAATGGAATTAACGATTATCGTCATAGCTTTTAAGTTGCTTTTAAAACAATGCTTTCAATAGATTTTAAATCAAAATGGAAAACATTTCTATATACATACCAGCGGTGTATGAATAAAATAAATTAAGTTTGCTTGCATATGTGAACATAGTACCAAAAAATTTTCACACAAAAGTTTGTTTAAAATAAAATTTAATTTTCAGTAAATCTTCTTTACTGAATCAATGAATTTTTTGTTTGACTTTTATTTAGGACGCAAACACCAAAAACAACAAGAAAAACTGTGTCGTAAGAAAACAACACCGATGACGACATACACACACACAAATAACAACAGCAACATTGATAGCAAAAGTAATGCGATTGTAGCTGAAGATTTTTGAGTGCATCAATTCGTTGCTGTATTTGGGTTAATTCTCATTAATTTTTTTTGGAGTGTTTAGCTAACCATTAACCCCAATATTCATAAATAAATAAAATGTATTTGAAATCTACTTTAAGAAAAATTTTCATGAAAAATTTAACGTAAAATACGGGGGTAAGACTTTAACACATGTAACAGAGTGAAATTTCATAAATGCTTAATGGATGATGACTCAGACAAACAGTTTGTTTGATATATTACAAAAAATACCGTAAATATATTTGTTTGATTAAGTAAACTATTTTGTTTACTATTTGTTAGACTAATTGTAGTATAAATTCAAACAAAAATATTGTTTGATATTTTCCAGAAAATCTAGTAAATCTTTTAATTTGATTTAGTAAATTGTTTTGTTTAAAACTTTTAAATATTTTTAGATAAATTGTTTTATAGATTAAAAACAATATGTTTACTAAAAAAGTTGTTTCTTTTTAATGAAAGAAACTGTTGAGATATTTTTGTCTATATTTACAAATTTGTTTGTAGGTCCCTTTCTGGACAAAATATTTATTATTTCATTGAATTACTTTACAGAAAATGATATATAGTTTTTCTGTGTATACAGAAAAAATTATCACCAAAAAGATTTCAAACAAAAGTTTGTCAAAAATAAAATTTAGTTTTCAGTAAATGTTCTTTACTGAATCATTGAATTTTTTATTTGACTTTATTCAGCTCCTAAGCACATTCAACAAAGTGAAATTTCATAAATGCCTAATGGATGATGATAATATTATCCAAGAATTGAAAATATAAAAAAACATTTTCCTGACTCAGACAAAACGTTCGTTTGATATATTACAGAAAGTCCAGTAAATATATTTCTTTGATTCAGTAAATTAGTTTGCTTAGAATTTGTAGATATTTTTAGACAAATTGTTTTATAGATTTGGGCTATTTGTTTACTGAAAACCACCGTTTTTTTTTCAATGAAATTGTTGAGACATTTTGGAGTGTATTTACAAATTTATTTGTAGGTCCGTTTCTAGACAAAGTATTTACTAGTTCATAAAATTTTTTTGCTGAAAATGAAATTTATTTTCTTGTGTGCACATAATATTTTTTAGTATGAAGCATTTTTTTATGAAATTTATTGACTTTTAAAAAAATTTCAATTAATTTTTTAATAGATATTATATTATGGTTATTTGAAAAAAATCTAGAAGTATTTTCAGTTAAAACTGTTAAGCTAGTTTTATAAAAATTCTTAATTTTAGCTATTCTTAATCTAGCCAAGTTTGATGTGAAGTAAAGAGTTTGATTTGAAGCAGAAATCGAATGTTTTTGTATTGGTTCTGTGATGAACGTGGATGTCTAAGAATATCAAATTTACTTCTGCTATGCACTCAATGCAATGCCATCACCATTTCTACCTTAAATCTAACCTGCTACTCTTGAGCTAAGATTTTTCGACTACGATCAAGCGCCATCAGCAGGATTTAATTTATTAATTTTAAATCCTGCAACAGACTAGATTTATTATATTTACATTTATATATTATTTCTTTTAATTGTTTCTATTTTTCAATTTACAACTTGTTGTAACAAAAATTTTACCTACCTTGATGACACTAAGTAAATCAAGATGAAATTATTCAACCTCTAGATGAAAAGCGAAGACAATTGGTCAACAAAAAACAACTTTCGTCTGTCCGGAAGACACTTAGGACATTAATTCTTAGCCAAGACACAAACAAAACTCGCCCAAGGATTCCTAAAAACTAGGACAAAAATCTCCCGAAATCATAGAAGTTCCTCGGTACTTTCCCTGGAAACAATAGCTACATCGAATATCATGAAAATATTCCGCTTTCGGTTAGCCACTTTTGGCCTGTTGCCTTCGTTTTGTATGTTTTCGTTACCAGTATTCGTTACCAGTATTTGTTACCAGTATTCGTTACCAGTATTCGTTACCAGTATTAGTTACCAGTATTTTTTTACCAGTATTTGTTACACGTATTTTATCATTAAACAATTTTCTTTATCCCATGATAGAAAACATTAATATTGATTTCAAGTTAACTACGTGCTATAGGAAACTTCGTTCCAATAAAATTAATAATTTGTGTTATTTTTGCACATATTGCTCGCAAGATTTGGCAATACTGAATAATACGACATTAAAAAAGCGTACACAATTTTCACGACCTTGCTTTTATCTGATAAATATTTACTATAGAAAAAAATACCTTATTATGCAGCAAACTTTATCACATTACATTACTACTTTTGATGTTAGTTCCATGAAATATTTTACTACTTTCCAGTTAACAAAAATTTTGCGTATAATATTATTCAGCTAGAAAACGAATAATCAATATATTTATTAGATTGTGTATGCTTAATGATAAGATATGTTCAACAAATAAAAAAAACAAAAATACAATTATTACAAAATAACGATTGAATTCTTATTATTATTTTACAACACAGTTAATATTTCTGAGCATTTGGACTATCAGCCATTCAGTTAGACTGTGTGGTTTTTAGCAAAGTGCTCTCGCCTTTTTCATTCATTCATAGAACGGTGGTTTTTTTCGGCTTACAAATAATAACAAAGTTTTAAAAGACTTGTTTTGTGGAAAAAACTAAATAAAAATTGCTTTATAAAAGAAATACATTTAGAAAGATTGCTTTATTTAAAAGGTGTACTGCACTCAATTATTAATTTGACGATTACATATTTGAGATACTAAAATTCAAGAATTATAAAAACTGAAACCAATCATAAAAAAATTGTCAGAATAGAAGACGCCGCATAGCACTTATCATCTTTAAACACTTTCGCTTAGTGGTTTTGATCATATTTTAAAGACAATACGATTTGCTTGTGAAGATAAACATATAAAACAAAAAAAGAAGAATAATAATTTTTAACTGCAAAATGTTCAAGATATTTGCAATAATATTGGTTGTATTATTGATTGATCAAATTAATCAAGTAATGTCACGTAACATTCCTACATTGAAAACATTGAAGATGGAGGAAGAAACGGAAATTTTAGACAACAAACTGGATCGGGAACAGGAACAGGAAGAGCAAATAAGAAGGTAAGTTCAGTTAATATCCACCGCTAATGATTTTGAGGACCATAAAGTGATTACCAACCAGCTAAAAGATTTATTTACTTATGTTCCAAGATACATTTATTACAAGGTAGAAATTTGTAAGCAAACGTACAAATTTTGACAGAAGTAGGAAAAATTTAAGGAAATCAGATGTGCTTTCAACACTACCTAGTAAATTAATCTATCTTGATATGTTCCAAATAAAATTGGTTCTGAAAATTTAAAATATATGCAGTGTTTGGACTATTATTCTTAATTCTCTAAATTAAACGAGTCGAATTAAAAAACCTAAACTAAAACTATGAATTACACTATGCAACAAAATGAAACTTTTGTCATGACTTCTGATCACCATCATATATTTTTGATGCTTTATGGTCCCCTAACTACAAAAACAGTCGAAAATTAAAATTCCAAGGATATATTTTTTAAATTTTTTTCTAAAGTTTAGGAATTTTTAAAAGGCTGCTACACCAATTTCATCATAACTTCGAAACAGGTCAACCAATTTCCTAAAAAAAAACTAAAAAAATTGGAATATAATTACGTTTAAACCTTTGCAACATTATTTTTTTACATACTAAACTGCTTCGGAATTATTCCAACCGAAATTATGAAAAATATATTTTTTTATGCAAAATTGGAGCATTTTTAGTATAAAAAAATTTATAAAAAATCAAAATGAGCAAAAAATCAGCAATGATCATAAAGCCACATATGTTACAATAAAATAAATATTGATTTTATTCATAATAAAGTGAAATATCCTGATTTTTCGTAAAATTGCAAATATTTACACTGTATAACAAAAGCAACTGTTATTTTTAAATAACAACTTGTTTACAACTGAATCTGGTAGAAGTCACCAAAATAATATATATGTGTATCGGCATTTTGAAAGTTTACATCTGGGATTTATTTTAGGGGGAGGTCAATTTCCGCCCTTTTGCACCTAGTTATACTGACTCGGCATAGAATAGCTTGCAGGGCTTACGTTTAAGATGTTTAATATGTTTAAGAATTTTATGTAAACTAGCACGTGGCACATTTTTGTCGAGCAATTAAACCCGCTATTACGACTCTGAAGGGGAGTTTTTTGCCCCTTATTTATTTATGGGTGAAACAGACTCGTACGCCGAAGAGCTAGAGGGTTAAAATGTTCCAGAAAAATGTGAACCGTGTTATTTTACATAAAGATGCTAAACACAACTTATACGTTAAAAGCAAGGCCTACAAGATATACTATGCCCAATCAGTTTAACTATGTGCAAAAGGGGGGAGGGGGAAATTTAAGTCCCCCTAAAACAAATCCCAGATGTAAACTTTCAAAACGCCCATACACGTATGCATTTTTTTTTGGTGACTTCTACCATAATCAGTTGCAAAAACCTTGTTATTTGAAAAAGAAATTGATTATGTTGTACAGTGTTAATATTCGCAATTTTAGCAAAAATCAAGTGATTTTACTTTATTATGAATAAAATCAATATTTATGCATCGATTTTCATGAAATAAAGCTTATTTGATTTGTAATATAAGTGGCTTTATGGTTTATTAATAAAAATTTTAAGTTTTTTGCCATTTTCAATTTTACATATATTTTTAAAAAATGAAAAATGTTCAATTTTGCCTAAGAAAATATAAATTTCTCATCATTGAGGTATGAATAATACCGAAATTGTTGAGTATATGAAAAAAACAATGTTAGAGTGACTTAAAGGTAATTTTATTTCAAGTTTTTAAGTTTTTTTTGTGTGAAAAAATTGGATAGCCTTTTTCCAAGTTATGATAAGATCGGTAGAGCAACGTCTCTAAAACTCGATTTTTAGCTTTATTGTGAATAAAATCAATATTTATTTATAAATTTTTGTGAAATAAAGCTTATTTTAGTTGCGTTTTACGTGGCTTCACGGTCAATGAATAAAATTGGTAACATTTTGAATTTTTCGATTTTTTATATATTTTTAAAAAATAAAAATATTTTGATTTTGCATAAAAAAAATATATTTTTCATCATTGCGTTCAGAATAATTCTGAAACCATAAAGTATATAAGAAAATAATGTTTGAACGGTTTAAAGGTAATATTGTTTAAAACTTTTTTGTGATAAAATCAGTGAAGCACAGCAGCCTCTTCAAAAATCCCAAATAAAAAAAAAATTAATAAAAAAATGTATCCATAGAATTTAAAATTTGTGCTGTTTTTGTAGTTACACAGAAAAAAATGGACAAGAATTATATTCAATAAAACCATGTTATTAAAAAAAAATATGAATTTCAATAACATTTATCTTTAACATAATAAAATATTTCGTTGTAAGTATTTCTTTTCCATGCCGGTTATTTCTTTTCTTTTTATACATAAGTACTTAAAACAAGTTGTATCCCATAAAAAAATAAATGGGATATGGCTTAGCTATAGAGTGTATGCTTTACGTCCGGAAAGCCCGGGTTCGTATTCCAGCCATGTCAAAATTTTTTTAATTTATATATATATTTTTATTTTGAAATAATTTTGTTATCAATATAGGGGAATTCTTTATCACAGGAAATTTGAAAAAAAAAATTATTGAATACCGGGATTTTTGTTATCAAAAACGAAACTTATTTTTTTCTGTGTAGGGGACTATAAAACATTAAAAAAATATAGTGGTACTGCCCGGCACATTTCTTATTGGATAGTGTTATGAAACCTAAACTAAAATGTATATTTTTAACTTGTAGGACCCGAACTCTTGCCGTGGTCGTGCTGAACTGTAATTGCGTTATTGCTGGAAGATGTTCGACGAATCCAAAGGCCAAGTGTTAACTTTGAGCGTTTTCAAGAACCTTTAAAAGCAGCTTCCTTTACCACATATTAAAAATAATTTTATTTAAACACTGCATATACTTCGCCTGGAGAATACAAATAGTTTTGTTGGACTTGCTTATTAACTATTGCATCTTTTGAGTACTGTGTACTCGTTATATTACATTTAACTTTTATAGTATTATTTTTATATTTATTTATTAAATATGTCCATGCTTTTATTATAAAAACTAAAAAAAAACAATTAAACTATAACTTAACTGAGTTTTTGTTAAAGTTATAAAAAAACCAAATTATTTCAAGTTTATCCATTGCACAGAAAAATTGTTGTCTAGTTTTTCCCAATTAACATTATTATATTCACTTATTATTATATTCAATTAAAATTTTATTTTCAATTGAATCAACGCTTATATTATTAGGAAAATTTTTTTATATACCAGCTTTGCATAAATTAAAGTTTAAAGTTATTATATGGGCTTAGGCTCATTATAATCAGAAAGAATTAGACATGAATAATATTCCAAGGGAGCAGGGAAAATCAACCAACATCAATTTAATTTTTCAACGTACACAGAAGAACATAACAACACTGTTTCCGAAAGCAGGACCTCTCCCATCATTAGTGCTCACTAGGGATGGGCATGTGCAAAAAAATATATCGATATATATCGATATCGATATATTTTTATATATCGATCGGCATCGATATATATCGAATTAAAAATTTCGATATATTCAAATATCGATATTTGTCAACAATGATAATTCATACGTAGTCCCCAAATTTTTTTTTAAAATAAAACAAAAAAAAGTACCTCTCTTATGAATAATTAAGCTGGAAAGAGTTAATTTCCAAGATCCTTACTGTTCCACCAATATTTCGTGGAACATACATCAACAAAATTACACTCAAAGAATGATAATTTTTCGAATAGACCAAATATTATAAATAAAACAAAAGATTTTGTTAGTAATATTCTATTTGATGAAGACTGTGTCGAAATGTTTTTAAAAATTGTACGAAAAACAAAACCAAAGCTAAAAAATATATAATTTGATACTGTCGATATATTTGGAAAACATATCGATATATCGAAATTAAAAATATCGAAAATTAAAAATATTTTTAAGAAAATATCAATATATCGATATTTTTTGCTCATCCCTAGTGCTCATTGATATCTTGTTTACCCCTACGTGTTAGCTGGCTCTGTTAACCCTAGCTAGGCACTTAGCTAAAGCATGAATGTATACTGTTCCAAAAACTTGGGCAAAATGAACATTCAAAATGCTTAAAAATAGTTGAACATGATATAGAAAAGACAATTAGTGAAGCTCCGAACCTTTACCAAAGGTTCATTAATAGGTACGAATCGCCGAGAGGTGGCGACAAAATCTGTTGATTGGGCACACTAAAGTAAGTAGGATTTTTGCTAGGGTGTTGTTGCTGCTGTCACTGGCAGTGTAGGTAAAGGGCTCTGATGAGAAGACTGTGGTGGTCTCGAAACATCTGATGTCATTTCAACCTTCCGTACATCAAAAAAAAAAATATTTGTTTTCTTTGAATGGTCAATATTTACATGCTTTAGAATTTCTTTCTTAAATAAAAAATAATTTGATCGAAAGATTAAATTAAAAACGAACTTAAGCCAAACTAATTAAATAACTTTGTATAATATCAAACTTCATATTCAAAATAGTAATTAAGATATTCAAAAAAACCAATTTCAAGAATGTGTGATTTCGGATATCTCTTGACGCGTTCTCGAGATTATACGAAACTTTTAGAGTGCCAAGACAGCTTGAGATTTGCATGAAAATACAAAGACCAATCATGTATTTCGATAAGAAATATCAATATATTTTGGTTTACCCTCGTATGGGGGAACTCCCTGCAGTAGCTAAGTATTTGTATTGATTACTCTTTAGTGAAAATAAGAGGAAAATATACATTCGTTTGATAAGAATGTTGGCTTTTATTTATGTCCACTAGGGTGACCCTTAAGATTAAAAAGTTAGATGCTTCCCAGTCTCACGCCCCAGTTTGGTGAATATTGGTAAACAAATGAATTTGCCAAATTTTGAGATCAATCGATTGAGTGTAAGATGAGCCGAAAGCTTAGTTTTCTTGCACCGTAACTTCAAAAATATTAATTTAAAAATTTTAAAATCGAATTATATTTTTTGATTTTATACACAATTAAGAGAGAGAACTCAATTGTAAAAAATTGCGATTTCCATACAACACACACACACACACACACTAAGTAAGATTTTTCTGTTTGTATGAAAATCGTTTCTTTTATTAATTGAGTTCCCTCACTTAGTTGCGAATAAAATAAAAAATTTTAGATCAATTTTAATAAAATGTGGTTTGTTTTGTTTGAAACACATGTATCTTATAGAAAAAAAATAACGGAATATTTTTATTTCGTTATATTTAGGGTTCCGTACACCAGTGTAAAGGAACCCTATTGTTTTCGCTACGCTGTCCGTCTGTCTGTCGGTCTGTCACAGGCTGTTTTCTTGGGAACCGTAAGAGCTACGGACCTGAAATTTTCACAGAATAACTAAAACTTTTGCTTCTACAACAACAAATATATGCCAGTTAAAAATTGAAGGGTGTTCTAAAGCGAGCAACGAAAAATGCTGAAATTATAATGTATTATACAAACACTTCTATATAGACAGTTTACGTTTTCAAAGTTAGTGTTAATTGGTGTAGTCTGTAGAATAGACAACACCAATTAACACCGATATTCAAAACAATAAAAATTAAAGGGTGTTCTATCAGTTAAAGTAATTTTGACTATGTAATTTAGAAAATTTGCTGTATCTTGGAAACCGTAAGAGGTAAAATCCTGCAAAAACTAAAAAAATGCAAAATTGAAAAAGCGCTTAAAGAAAAAAACAGCAAATTCGAAAAAATCGGTAAAACGCAAAAAATCAAATGAAATCAAAACCAAAACTAAAAAGATAGCCAAAAACCTAAAATATCCGAAAAAAGTCGTCAAGGCCAAAAAAGCACTAAAACTTAAAAAAAAAATCGCTAAAACTAAAAATATTATCAAAACCGAAAAAACTCGTCAAAAATGGAAAAAAATCACCAAAACGAAAAAAGCGTCAAAACGAAAAAACGCCAAAGCTTAAAAAAAACGCCAAAAAGCCGAAAAAATCTTCAAAAGGAAAAAGTGTCAAAACGAAAAAAAAACGCTAAAACTAAAAAGTCACCAAAAACCGAAGAAATCCTTAAAACCGAAAAAAGCGCAAAAACTGGACTAAAGCGTCAAAACTTAAATAAATTGCTAAAACTAAAAATATCGTCAAAAAGCGAAAACAACGTTACAACAAAAAAAAAAACGCCAAAACCAAAAAGTCGCCAAAACTTAAAAAATCGCCAAAAAAACGAAAAATCGCAAAAAAAAATTTTTTTTAAATCAGCAAAATGAAAAAGCACCAAAACCAAAAAATCGCCAAAATAACGAAAAAAACTAAACGGAAAAATTGTAAAAATGAAAAAAGGGCAAAAACGAAAAGGGATATATGTGTATTCGTAAGGAACCCTTCGTGTACGAGCCAAAGACGCACTTTACTTAATTCTTATGAATGTTTCAAAAACTAAATTTTTTATAAAATATATCCTTTTGACAGAATTTCCACGATATCTCTGAAACTAATAAGCAAATTAAAAAGCAATGTTTATATGGCTTAAAAATAATCTTAAAGTTGAGTTTTGGTTTTTTTTTGTTTTATTTGAATAGGGCGAACCGTTCTCTAGTTATGGCGCTTAGCTGCTTTATTTTTGAAATAAATGTATATCTCGAAAACTAGAACTAAAAAGCAATAAACCGACTGCAGATTCGGTTTAGGCACACAAATCACATAAAATATATTAGTCTACTAATCCAGTTCAGTCCATAAAAATTTTCGTTTTTTTGTGATAACATGGGAGGACGGAGGAAGCTTTGAAATAAACAAAGGAAGTTTGTAGATTTTAAAAATATTTATATATTTCTAACTATGAGGGTGGAACAATAAGTCCGTCACTTTTCGAACTTCCCTCGTAGTTATATGAAATGCAACACTGTTCCCATCAAGTACCACAAGTACAAAAATAGACTACCGTCATTTACTTTGCGAGTAACAGCTCTTCAAAACATACAACCTCGTGTATTTTTCTAAAAATGGAAAAAAGTGAATTTCGAGTGCTCATTAAATATTATTTTTTGCGAAAAAAAACCGTCAATCAAGCCAAGGAAAAGCTCGATAAATACTATGGGGACTCTGTATCATCGATTTCAATGGTAAAAAAGTGGTTTACTGACTTTCGTTGTGGTCGCACAAGTACAATTGACGCTGAACGTTCTGGACGGCCAATTGAGGTCAGTACACCCGAAAATGTCGAAAAAATCCACGATATGGGTTGGGATCGAAGAGTAAAAGTGCGTGAGATTGTTGATGCCATAGGCATTTCATATGGCAGTGTGGTTTCGATTTTAAGTGATCAGCTGGGTTAAGAAAGTTGTCTGCAAGATGGGTGCCGCGCTTGCTCTCAATTGACCATAAACCTAAACATAAAACGTGTGCAGTCTCAATGGGAAAACTCTATGAATTGGGCTACGAATTAGTACCTCATCCGCCATATTCTCCGGATTTAGCCCCTAGTGACTACTTCCTATTTCCAAACCTAAAGAAATGGCTCGGTGGAAAGAGATTTAGCTCCAACGATGAAATTATTGACAAAACAAATGCCTATTTTAAGGACATCGAAAAGTCCTATTTTTTGGAAGGAAAAACTAGAGAAACGTTGGACTAAGTGTATTGAGTTAAAAGAATATTATGTTGAAAAATACATTTTTGTTTTGCAAGAAAAAACTGTGTTTCATTCAAAAAGTCACGGACTTATTGATCCGCCCTCGTATGAGACTTAGAGAAAAGTTTTTGAGGGGTTATATACTCATTATTATTTTTTTTGTAAAATTAATATGTTTGAAATTATGTCTTTGTCAAAACCGATTGAGCTGAAAATTTGGCAGGATCACTGTTTTTATATCAATACTCACCGAACTTGGCGATGAGACTGGGAGAAATCCAAATTGTTTACATTAAGGGTCACCCTAATGTACACATGCATGCATATGCGTGTGTGTATCTTTGTATGTAAAAATTATTTTAATCAAGTGGTTTTCAGTACATTTATTTAATGACGGGTTTTCATCGAGACAGTTTCGGGCAATAACTTGTTAAACATGGTACAAGTTTAAACGTATAAATAAGAGAAAGAAATAACAAATAAAATAAAATAAAATAAAAACTTAAATATACTACAAGTCTATAACAAAAAACAGTAAAATAATAACATTTAAAATAAGCAACAATATAAATAAAATTAACAATTTAAACATGATTAAAATTTCTTGTTTAATTTTAGTGTTAATAAATTTGACTTTTAGTCTGCCCAAAACAAATAGAAATAAACACTCTATAATCTTTCCCACAGAATTGGAAGATGAAGAAAGATACTCGAACAATGTGAATAAATTCGATAATAAAAAAGTTCCAAGCAAAGCTATTTTGTATCCGAAAGATGATTATGATGATAATAATGAAAAAGATAATCATGAAAATAAAACTTTTAAATCTGATTATAAAATTGCAAATTTCTTAAGAGAATTTAAACACAATCCCGAATATCATCGCCAAATTTCAAGCCAAAATAAAGCTCAAGAAAATTCAACAGCTGCTGAGAAAAGCGAAGACGAAATGACATTTGACGATAGATTTTTATTTAAAACTGTTTATAATTGTCCATGTACAATTAGGGGCAAATGTGCGAAAAGAAATATTTGTTAAGAATACAGATATAGTAAATAAATATTATTAGTAGTATTATATTTAAATAATGAATTATATTTCGTAAGTGCCATATGCTAAGTCAAAAATTATTTTAATAATAAAATATAAATTAAAAATTTTTTTTTGTAATATTTCTCATTATTTTGTGCACTAATTTGGTGACTTTATATGGTAAAATGATTGAAAATAGATCTTAGCAGCTTTTATATATTACGCGATATCGACATAAAAATGGAATAACATTTACCCAACTTAGAAGAGCAAGAGTTATGTGGTCGCAAATAAATATTGTAGAAACCATAATTATTTTTAAATGTATTATTTGGGATATTCCATTGAACATAAGGCCACAAGTACAATAAAAAGTGAAAAATACAAATGAAAGCTAAAAATAATGCATGCCTTGCTTGGCTTGTCTAAAATTGTGAAGAATATTTTTACTAATTGTACAAGGCTTCTCAGATACTGACCAGGCACAGGAAAAATAATGCCTTAAAATGAAAAACAAAAATTAGTGAATGCTACATACTATATAGCACAGGCCGACTACGAAATATAATAATAATAATATCAAATAATGCCAAGTAAGCGACTTCAACGCTATTTTGGAAAACCGCTTTTTATTATATCTCGACATATGGATGGATATATGTATTATTATTATTATTATTATTATTATTATTATTATTTTTCAAAAGTTTTGTGTATTGAGCGTTACATTTGCTTTATACACCACAGCACAACATTTTAGTATAGAGTTTGAGAGCATTATACATACATCTACTCTCTACAAACAAAAACAAAAAAAAAACTATAATGATCGCAGGACAAAATTAAAAGTTATTACCAATTTTTCAAATTTGACTTGTGTTCACATCGAAATATAAACAATTTGTATCTTTTAAAATAAATCCTTCAAACATTTATACAAAAGCGAAAAGAAGGCCCATCCTACTTTCAAATAAGACTAATTTTAATCAAAGCGACCAACAGTTGTAAAAGTTATGTCAATTTCAAATAATAATTCGTAGCAAAATACAACCTACCTAATAAACCCTTTGAAAATATAATAACCCACAGCGCGGTAGAAGCAGAATTTTTGAAAAGAAAATCAAAATTTGTAAGCTGATAATGTTCTTTATATCGTTTCTACCCTTGAGCTGCTGTTAACTTTTTTTAATGTCCTAGAATTTATAGATAAATTATATTTAAAAAGATTTTTTACGAAACGCTCAATACATTTTTATATTTTGAATTCAATACAATTCATATGTATAACCTTTGATGTATTATTCACTAAAAATTCCAATTAAATAAAAAAAAATAATATTGATAGCACTCAATACATGTTTTTGAGTACAAACGATGATTTATTGATGAAACGTTTTGCAATATCATACTAATTAGTAAAGTTCACAAAACTTTTAAACAATTCGAAGTACACAGTTACACAGTGCAACACAAAAGAATATAACCATATATGGACACCACTACGTGATAAAATACCAAAAGAAAGACCCGTGTCTCCCAGTTTTGCCCCAAGTCATGCATTTTCTTATGGTCCCCCAAAGATTTGGGGCCTCGGTGTCATTTTTGCAAAAACTGACAATTTTCTCAGGCTCAATATCTTGAAAACCGGAATCGGAATTTTGATTTACTCTCTAAGGCAAAGTTGTAGCTCTTGTCATACAAAAATTGTGAACATATAAAATCAAAAAAACTTCATCTTAAAGATAAAAATTCGCAAAAAACTTAAAAAAAATAGATTTTTTTAACCTTTTTTCCCCTGTTCAGGTCCATAGGTAGCAAACCGTAAAAATTTCAAGGAAATAATCAACCACAAAAATGTACCTTAGATCTCAATAAACAACTTTGTAGAACATATGAACTTCCTAGGAATGATTCTTAATACTGTTTAGATAGCGCTTAGGTAGCCGCAAAAGTGAAAAATTTCCCGAAATTTTTTTAATTTCATTTGTTTTTTCTTTACTTCAACATTGAGATACTATGCTATCTATTACAAAAATAATAAAAGAAATATTCGTATTATGTTTATAATCCTTATGGCCCTGGAGCCCATTCAGGCCAATCAGATAATGAACAGGGATAGAAAATAAAGCATTAAATAAAAGTTCATTAAAATCGAAGAGTAGCATCGACCTTCCAAATATAAGGAATTACGTATCGGTTAATCGAAAGCAACAGAAATTAACAGCACTGAACTCTTATCACACAGGGCGTAGATCCTAAAAATTTCGCTGAGAAAAATCTTATATATAAATTGTTTACATTTTTTTAATGATAAGAACTGTGAACAGCAAATAAAGAACAGATATTTAAATGAATTATTTTATGAACATCGCATTATAATAAATAAATGAAAGTATAGAAATTTTTAAAGTTTGATTGCTGCATTAAACTTATTTCACTACATTATGCCAGCAGGCATATAAAATGGGTTAGCTAACCACAAATGAAAAAATGTTTAAAAATAAATTGGGAAAATAGCAAAAAATATATTAAAGAAACAACATTGTTTACATACTGTGATTCTCCGAAAGTAATTTTTAGTAATAAAAATTTAATTAGAAAATTTCAATTTTTATTTAAAAAAATTTTTTAAACTAATTAATCGATATAAAGTCTTTTTTGGTTAAAGTTAATTACCAAAAACTTTTAAATACTTTGTTTGAAACATATGCAATATAATATCGTTTATTTGCCAATGAACAAAAAAACTGTCAATTTAAATATTGTCTACATTTGCGACAAAGTCAAAGTTATAAAACACTTCAAACATTTTTTCATATTTCGAAAAAAATGCAAATTTTATTGTTGTTTTCAGTATTTATATAAAAAAATTAGATTTTATTCTGTTGTAAAAAGCGAGCAGAATGAACGAATAAAGATTAAAAAAAAAAACGAAATATTTCTTTAAAAAAAATATTACTGATTATGCTGATTCCTATTTGAGTCAAAAAGTATTACACACTATTTACTCACAATAAAAGTAATTACACAACATTATAAAACATTAATTTTCAGTAAGCTTTAAAAATTTGCCAAATTTTTTACAAGCAAAATAAGAAATGCGTCAGCAAATTTTGAAAGCTTGCTGAAAACCAATGATTTCTGATATTGTGTAATTACTTTTGTTATGTGTAAATATTATGTAATTAATTTTGACCCAAATAGTCAGTAGTATAATGAGTAGTTTCTTTTCGAAACAAATTCCGTTTTTTGAATTTTTTATTTTACTATACACATTAGGGCAGAATCAGAATATTTGGGATATAAATCAGACATGTTTGTGTTTTAAATACAAACTCTTCAAATAAATCTAGAAGCGGAGCTGTGAAATCTTGAATTATGGCACCAATTTTAAAAATTTGTGCATTTAAATTTTTTTTTAATGCCATAAAATCGTTGATTATTGATATTTTCGATTGAAATTTTGCTGGAGGTTACGTACTAAATACCAAGCAGAAATTTTTTTTTAACCATACAGAATTCCTAAGAAAGTTAAAAGAAATCGAAAAGTTTGATTTTTTGCAATTACTGGCATAGCGTTCATACTTGGCCTAAGGCCCATTTAACACTCTAGCAAATAAATGCATACACATAGAGGTTTTGCGAAGTGGAAATTGTTTTTGAAACCCAGTTTTGAAACATCAAAAGCCTTTTGATTTTTGCCAATATGCATATTGTGCTACCTTCGAATATGACATATACATTGGCAATATTATTGTACAATACAAAAAATTGCAAAATTTTATTGCAAGTGGGTGGGCCACTTAAAAAATAGCGCCCTCAGTTTTTTCCTATCATCTGCAATTTTTTTAATGGGCATGTCTAACATATCAATCAACAAAATAATAAAAGATGCATGACACAATGACCTGAAAAACTATCCTAATGTTGTTTTATGATTTGATTAACTCTTTCAGAGTTATTGTCCAATTAACAAATTTTTTCCTTATAGAAACTCACCGCATTACGTATTCAAGAGGAACATTTTTTCCTTTGGGATCCATCCATCAGATCCTCCTTAGGGGTGCTTTTATACATAATTTGTGATGTTTGTGTAAGTTTTCTAAATAAAAATATAATAGAAATATAAAAAATATTCTATTTAACTAAACTAATTTTTTTTCTTTTTATAAAGTTACACAAAAATCATAAAATTTGAATTAAGGAGGGTATGGGGGATAGGTTCAAAGAAAAAAATATTACTCTCGAACAAGTAATGGGTGCTGGTCATATATATTAACCCTTTCCGACCGTGGTGAGTTAGGACTTGCTTCCTCTGTAGCACAAAAACCTGACGTGAGCCGAAAAAAATAACTTCAGATTCGGACTCAGCGACCTCGAAAATATAAATAAAAAAACCGTCTTGAAACCCTATGGCATTTTTAGTTTTTTGAAAATGTTGTACAGTGTTATTACGGGTCATAAGACACATCTGAATTTCTAAATCACTTTGTCTGATAGCATACCCTTTAATTTTCTGTTTGTTTGTTTGTTTAGCATTCGTTATTGCTGCCTTTGAAATGCTGCATTAGCTGTGCACGTTTCAACAGTTTACCTCTTACTGTCTAATTGTAGAATACCCTTTAATTTTTTTGTTTAAATTTCAGTTTTAGAAATGTCAAGTGCCTACATATCAAGTGTTTGTATATTGCATTAGGATTTTACCATGTTTTGTTGCTCGCTTTAGAGCACCTTTGAATCTTTAACTTTTATGCATTTTTGATATTGTTGTAGCATATCTATATTCCTTGAAAATTTCAGATCTGTAGCTCTTACGGTTCTTGAGATAAAGCCCTGTGACAGGCAGTTAAACGGACAGACAGTGTGTAGGCTTCCTTTTCACATTTGGTGTACGGAACCCTAAAAAATGGCAATCGTTGAACATTTTTCACGGTGGAAGTGCCCTGATTTGAGATTTTATATCTCCGCTCCTGAACAATTTGGAGAGTTCGTATTGAACCTATAAATGGGAGTATCACTTTAGAAAATTCTGAATTTTCCCAAATATTTTAATTCTGTCCCACAGTGCAATAGAAATAATAGATGAATTTAAAAAATAAAAAAACTAAAAGAAAAATAACACAACCCCAGTGTGTGCAACATAGCGACTTTTACATGCGGGAACCATTATTGTGAACATTTGGAGATTCGATATTTAATGCTTCTCGACTGTAAAAAACGCTGTTCCACAAACTGGGGTTTTTTCTTTTAATTTTTTTACGCAGTCGGTTTTTTAAATTTCTTAAATTTATTTTTTATTTGTTTTCTTTTTAGTTTTCGTACATAGGTTTGGTTTTAGATTTTTTGTTTAAAATTCACTTTTTACGCAATTTCGTTTTTTTTTGGTTGTTAACCAATTTTAGATTGTTAAATATCACAAATGGTCATTCGAAATGAAAAATTATAAGAGAAACCTAAAGATTATTTTCAAATACCTGTTCAATGATACACATTTTAGTATAGTTCGCCGAAAATGGCGACTTTTGGCCGCCATATTTGATTTTGACTACTGTCATATCTTAAGTGGCTGCTAAACACATCAGTATTATGTGTTTGTGTGCGTTTGTTAAACATATACGGAGGGGAAATATTGAAGAATATCAAAATGCTTTTGATTTTCATAACAAACATATTGAAGCTAAAATATTGATCCGTCTAGCAGCCACTTTTTGTAAGAATCATAAAAATCGGCCTACGCGTACGGGTGCCGCAAAGGAACAAACATACATGCATACATACATAAGCTGATAAGCACAATATCCTTTTGTGCATCGCGCAGTCGGGTTAAAAAATATACTCTTTATAAATACTGAAAACAACAATAAAGAATGAAGTTTCTTCTAAAAATTTTAAAATATTGAAAGTGCGTAAAAACATTTGACTATGTACTCGTATACTTGTATTTATTTGACACAAATTGTCAAATAGTTTTTCATATAAAAATTTATGAAATAAAATCCTTTAAATGACTGAAAACAGCAGCTTTTTAAATACATGAATGAAAAGTATTAATTAAATTCCTAAGCTTAGAACTTTTTAGTACATTTTTTAGTACTCAAAAAGAAACTGATTAGTAAAGAACTACGCTATTTATTATATATTTCAGAAAAAACAATGTCGCAATTAGCATTATTTTTATTACTTATGCTTGTAATATTACAAAGCTGCAATACAATGCCCTATCAAGGAATACATTTTAATCAGCGTGCTGAAGTACATCAAGATCGAAGAAACTTAAACAATTATAATTTTGAAGAACAGCCTCAAAATAATTGTGATCACAAACATCAAACCAACCACCATTACAGCCATGAGTTTAACAATGCAGCTGCACAACAAAATCCTCTAAACAATTTCCAAAGTTATTCATCACTGTATGATCGCCTGCATCAGATACCACAAGATCAGCATCATGTTCCAGAATATTCAAGTTACAATAAACATAGAAATGCTGGTACCTCACATAATAGGACTAATCAAAACGAAATTTATGTTGATTCTAATGATGAAGAGGAGGTTAGTTTTGACCCTCGCACAATATTTGACCCGACAGCGAATTGTAAGCAAAAAAACTTCAAGGGAAAATGCATTAAATATTAAAATAAAAATTATGTGTCTTAATAATAAAGAACATTTTTTATTAAGATTAAAATGAATAAATTAATGCTGATTAAGAAAATCAGTAATTTTACTGGTTGATAACAATTTTTTGTATTGAAATTTTATTTAAATATTTTTTTGCACGATTACATACAAACATATGTATATACCCTGTAGTCCCAGATGTTATCGGCGACATTGTCATCAATGTTGTCTGCAAGACAGTCAATGATTTGTCGCGTATAAAACACATTTAGGAACGAGTTTGGCGTCACGGGTGGCATACGTTGTCATGTATAAAGGATTTCTTCTGAAAAGATTATGAAAATTTTTGCTACAAAGCCTTGTTGACAACAACAAGAGTAACAACTGCGTCGAAGCTGTTCTGTGTACAGTTTTATTGCCGACAACAAGAGTAACAACGGAATCGAAGTTGTCGTGTAGAGGCTGTGGGATTTCCCGGACTTTTTCACTTCCCGGGAAACGGGAATGAAAAAATCACATTCCCGGGAATTTCCGGGATTCCCGGGAAAAGTTAATTTTCTAAATTAAATAGATTTATTAAATGAAAATTAGCGAAAGTTCGATTGTTTTATTAATGTAAGCATTCTTTTTAATTAAAATTTAATATAAAAGCAATTCTACAACAAATTTTTAAGAATTTTTAAGTGAATTCAAGCAAATAGAGTTTATAGTTATAACACAGTAGGAGATTCTATAAAGACTAATTGACGACTATATCGAAATTAGTTACAGATTTTATTTTGATGCCTTCAAACCATTTTCTAAAGAAATTGCCGTAATGTTTCTTATTTTTCTTGAAAAATTTCCAGGACGATTCTTATCGTTAAGTACAAGCAAGTTACAGTACTATACTCAGCTGAGCTGAATTTTACATATCATGAGCCACAGTCTGTCTACATGTCTTTGATTATAAACTTTATTTATCTTAAACCATCTCTTTGAGAGTTTCAATAATTGCGTGGACCTATAATAAATTGAAGTAGTGTCAACTGAAAATTTTTACAGTTTCTGTAAGCTTTCCAAAATTTGTTCACTAGTTCTACCGAAAATCACTTAAAGTTCGTTTAATATAGAATTATTTACATTAGGAACTTTGTTCTGTTATAGTCATTAAACGAAATCTATTACTAAATTCATCTTGCATGTACTTTTCGAATCAAGCAAAAATTTTTCTCGGGTTAAGAGAAATTTCTGCATAAGTTTGGACCGTTCACATTTTTATTTTGTATTAAGAAAATTGTGTGGACATTTTACTGCCTGTTTATCAACATCGAAGGAGTTCTTTCTTTCTTACTGGTACATTTGAAACAAGGACAAAGTTTTAGAATTTGTTTTTGTAATTGAGTTATAATTTTTTTTATTCGAACTGTATGGTTTTTATCCAAAGTTATTTAATTATTTAATTTAATCTTTCGATCAAATAATTTTTTATTTAAGAAAGAAATTCTAAAGTCTATAAATATTTAACATTAAAAAAAAAATTTGGATGTACGGAAGGTTGAACTGACAGCTGTTTCGTGACTGACTACGAAGTCTACTCATCAGAGTCCTTTACCCACACTACCACGGACAGTGGCAACAACACTGTAGCGAAAATCCTACTAATTTTAGTAAGCTCAATTAACAGACTGTCGCCATCTTGTGGTGAGTCGCACCTATTAATGAACTTTTTCTAAATGTTCGGAGCTTCACTCACTGTCTTCTCTTAGCATGCTCAACCATTTTAAGCTTTTTCCATTTGTTTCAAATGAATTTGTAAGAATGAAAAACGTCCTTTGACATCGATAAACAGGGTATTAGTATTTAAGCAGACGATGAAAAACATAGCAACTTTAAAAGAGAACTTAGTCAATTTCATCGTGTAAATTTAGTCGCACAGTCAGTCAAACGAACTTTTGTAACATTTAAAAAACATTGAAAATTTCTATATTAAAGAAAAAATATGATTATAATACAAGTTTCTTATATAAATCAAATCAAATTTGGCGGTCACTTACGACATTTTATAAATATGTATGTCAAAAAAGTCCATATATTTATGAAATAACGTGTACTTTTAATTTCCCGTTTTCGCGGGAAATTTTTGAGATTTTCCCGGGAAATTAAAAGTAGACTTTTCCCGGGAATTTCCGCCCGGGAATCCCGGATTCCCAAACCTTAGTTCGATTCGATTTCTCGAAGTTTTTGCCTACGGGGTATTTATATTGACATTGTGTATGTATAAATAGTATTCGTTAATAAATTAGCCGTTCATTTAATAAGTGCTATAAATCCCTTAATGAAAAGCATCAAGTTAGCCATTTATATGAAATAAATGAATTTAAATTGGCATGTATTGTACGGGTAAATTTTATTTAACATTGTACAAAAAATAAAAACATTTTAAATATGAACTTTATTATTTTTAAAGCTTAAAATATGTTACGAATGAGAAATTGACTGAAGATTGCAGAAACATAGCAGTCTGCTGTTGGCTGAGTAGTTAGCGCGTTTGACTACAACCCCTGAGGTCTTGAGTTCAGGACTAGTTTAAGGCAAGTCAACAACAACATCATGCATTTTTCTCATGTGCATTGGTGTGTTATTGTTTTGGTTGTACAGCACCCTACTTCGTCGGTATTGTAGCAGAACCGCCGGCGAAGTAAAAGAACTAATAAAATAGCTACAACGCTTAAACAAATCAATGCCTCTACTTGACACCAGAGGGGCTTGCAACACTGCTCTACAAAAAACGCGCAATAGCATAGTTGTAAACTAATTAAGCTTTCTATCTCTCTCACACTTCACCACCTGTGCCCTCTACACTATCCCTTTCCAAAAGGTAACACATTAACTGGTAGACATTAATTGCCTGAGTGTGTTAGTTCTCTTAAAAAAAACTTGTTGATAGTGCCAACTATGGTAAATTTCTAAGCCACCATAAAATAAGCTTAAAGCCAGGAAACATAGAGCTTTAATGCAAATTGGCTTAATGCCAGATATTTACCGCTTGACTTTGGGGGCTGAGTAGCCTAGATGGGATTGTGGTTAATCCCGAAAACATCCATGTTCAGTTCGACCTTTACAAAAGTCAAGAAATTGGTATTTGTACTTTTCAATTGCCACATGCTTGGAACAATTATTTCTCAATAAAAAATGATTTAATTGTAAAAATTAAATTGAACGAACTTAAGCCTGAATAATAAATTTCTTTGGATAAAACCCATATAGTTCGACTAAATACACACAACTTAAAAAAAAAATTGTATTTGATATTTTTTTGTCTTACCTTAATATTGTTGTCATTCGTGACCTCCCATTAAGACAATATGATTTCTATATGATTCCATCTCGTTTTAATTGCTTAGAACTCCATTAAATCAAAGATAAAGAATTAATAAATAAAATAAGTTGTCTGAAGAGTAAATACCTTTACATTTTTCTAGCTTTTTGCTTATATTCCGTATACCGTTTTCATCTAGTTTTTTAATATTTTTGATCTCTGCTCTAGTTAATTTAGTTTTCATCTCTTTTAAAGCCCAAAATAGTTACAAAAACCTCGAAATCGGATATTAGAAACTATCACAACAAAATCCATACAAATAGAGAAGTTACGAATTACAATTTTATTGCGAGTTTCTGTTTCTTTACAAAATAAATTTTAACCAAATGGTCTGCAATAATTGAATTATTTAAAATTCAAACTATGTATTACGATAGAAATACTAGTTGTTATTTTCGAAAATTGTTTGTTTTTATTCAACACTTGCCTGAATTTGAATAAATATTCAAGTCACGAACGACAAATTCATATCAAACTTTTAAAGCTCCTGCTACAAATTATTTAATATACACTTCAAATTAGCTTGTTTTTAATAAAGTTTTTTGCATTGCAATTATTACTCATAGAGTTTTAATTCATTTTATGACTACTTAATAATTAGTGATTTATTTGATAATATTATTTAATATAAAAAAAATGTCGCGAATGACAAACAACATGCAGACATACTTTTAAAATAAAAAAATCAGAGTAAGAAAATTAGTTTTAGAAACTGATGAGAAAAGAAGTGTCAATTTGTTTTGAATCTTACCCATACATACATATGATTGCAATCGCATGATTTCAACAAAAATTTAATTGCAATCAAATTGATTGTATTCAATGATTTAAAAAAAAACTTTTTTTTAATATGACTGCAATCACAAAAGATTGCAATTTTTATCAGATTTCATTTTAAAATCCGAAATCATTTTGAAATCAAAGAATGAAATCAATTTGGTTGAAATCACTTTGATTGTAATCACAATTGATTGCACATTTCTACAGCTCTGATATATACTTACACCAATTCCTTCAAAATATAAATATACAATGCAAAATAATATAAATAAATAAAACAAAATGAAATTAAAAAGCAACACATAAATAAATGATTTTTTTTTTGATGAAAGAGAACTACGCCACTTTAGAAAAAAAACCGGTTAATTTATAGCAAACGATTTTTAATTTTATTTTAATTGCGGTTTTTGTTTAAGGGTCTAAAGTAGAGATGGGCGCGTGTCATGTTTTTTTTCGTGACACGAACATGCCCTACTCAACACGAAGTGTTCGTGACAGAAAATTTTAATTCGTTCGTGTGCGTGTCATGTCGTGGCTGAGCAAACTTGACACGACAAAACACGAAACGATTTTCAGATTAAAATATGTATGAATGCAGAAGCTTGCAGCACAATATTATTAAGCGAAAATCTTGGTAAGTTACTGTTTCTGAACAAAAATATATAAATAAAAATACAAACAGAACATGAAACGTTAAAATAGAAGAAAAATATAAAAAAATATAGTTTTTTTGTTTTTGGATTTGATTTCGTGCGTGTTGTGTCGTGTTCGTGTTTCGAAAATTTTGGGTGAGCGTGTTTCGTACGTGTTGGACATCAGGGATTCGTGATCGTGTCGTGTTGGAATATGTTGACACGCGCCCATCTCTAGTCTGAAGCAAGTTCAAGTTCATCTCCTGTATAGTTTATTTTATTTTTCTTTTTATTGCTAATTTAATTATATTTGTTATGTTTAATTTATTACAGAAATGAAGGTTTAATTATAACTTTTAAGGTTTCATGATTGAAACTTTAACATTTGTTTAAAAACAACAATTTTGATTGAAGTAATTGAACATGAAATTTCGGAAAGGGCACATCTTATATTTTTGACAAGCAAAAAAAAAATTATCTGGATATTACAGACATTGTAGTAACGAATAATATCAAAAAGTTACATCTAGAGAAGCACAACTGGAACTATGAGCTAATTATTATACAAGAATGCTCTCGGAAAATGTAACCGGAGGAAATTCAATATGTAGCTTTGTATCACACACATATAGAACAGACGTATGCACACATTACCCTGATACTGAAGAAATTGTGAAATGTATCAAGACCCTAAAAACAACAACAATTTGGGTAAAACGCGATTGTATACACGCAGCCCACGTTATTCACAATTAAGTGAGGGAGCTCAATTGATAAAAAGGACGATTTTCGTACAAGAGTAACATTCTTGAGCAAAATGTATCCTTGCTCCGAATTGGACGAAATTTGGTGCCAGTATTATGGATATTATAAAGAGCGTATGTGAGATTTTTTTAAATATAATTATTATTTTAAAAGTTATGGTATATTTTCATTTAAGGATATATTTTTTTGTGAATGCTTATTTCTGCCCACGAAACATTTGATGTCAGTTCAACTTTCCGTACAACAAACATTTTTTTTAATGTTCAATTATTATATGCTTTAGAGTTTCTTTCTTAAATAAAAATAATTTAATGGAAATATTAAATTAAAAACGAACTTAAGCCAAACTAATATTCAATTTAAATTTTGATTAATAATCTTTCGTGGCAGTCTTTGTAAAATATGGTTAAATTCTTAAGAGATAAAAAGCTTAAAAATATATATTTCAATAAAAACAAACAAACCGAAATTCAATTATTCATAGAAAATAATAAAGGAAATTAAGTATATATAAACTAAATCTAAAAATAGCACAAAACTATAGTTAATGTGCAAAATATAGCATACGCAAAACTGTTACGCCAATACTCAGGTCGGTCGTGCAGACCAACTATTGTTGTGCACGCACATACATACGTCTTACCTACAGAAACTTTGCAACCATACTAAATTGAATTTTATTGAGAATGAAGAAGCTAAAAGCTAACATGCACTTTAAATATACTATGTATTATATATCAATAATTATATATACACAGAAAAAAATTTGTAAATACAATTAATTTTTTTGGTATATCAATTAAATAATTAATTAATTTTGAACCTACAACGACGATTTGTAAATACAATTACGAAATTGTAAGTTAAAGTTAAATCAGAATAAAACTTTGTAGCAATTTTTTTTTTGATTACAAATTTATTTCAATTAAGACTATTGTTGTATCAACAATGTGAATTGTTGATTTTCCGAACAAATTTTAGTTATCATAATTGTTGTATTAACAATATTTGTTTTATACAATCACAATCCTCGAAGCGACTTTTTGCTTGTCTGCGAAAAACACTAAATGTCTTTGGCGGAGTCGAACCGCGACCTCTGGAATAACAGACTAACGTTCTTACCTCTCAGCTACAGAGCAATTCGTTATTGAATACGCAAATAATGATTACACACAAAACGTGAGCTGCTTTGTTTCATCTACGTCTGTGCATTCATTTGTTATATCAACAATGATGATTTTTCATTTTATTCACAATACATAATAAAAAATTTCGTTAGTTCAGTTTGTTGAACAAAATTTCTGTGTTTGTCGTCTGAACAACTCAATTTGTTATATAACCAAAATATATGTTTGAATTTAAATCACATATTAACAATGGAAATTGTTAGTTGCAGTTTGATGATATTTTTTTCTGTGTACAAAAAAAATTTTACTTAAAGACATTTAAAAAAATTTTTCTCTTTATAAAAATGCCTGTCTTTGACCGACTGATTAAACAGGTCATTAACATTATATTCATAAATTCCGATTCCAGTAAGAGACTTAAAATACTTTTGGTTTCTTTTTTTTACTGATAACATTTATTGGGAGTATTTTTTTTTGTTCTTAAATCTTTGATGCATGTATTCAATATATTTATATTTATTAATTTTCTAGACATCGTGCGGAGACGTTTCACAGACTTTTAAAAGAAATTGGAATAAGCTATTTACAAACTATTGATAAAATACATTTAATAAAAAAATGCTTGAGTCAATTATATTTCTTGTGCTTGTAAGTCAGGTAAGAAATTGTTTATATGGCCTGCCTCTTAATGGTCCAGAAAGTGAAAGAAAATCCGATAATCCAGAGAGTGTGTTCAATAGCCAAAGCCATATTATGGGTTTTAATGACTTGGAACTTTATCGCAATAACAGAATCTTATCTGTTACGTATCTTCCCAAGACAACTTTGAAGAATAATTTGAGTTTGCCATACGAAGAGAACTTACATGAGTATGAAGGTATAATAGTTGTCCCCGGAAGACGTTTTTCTAATGACGATAGCAGCCACATAGATGAAAATAATTCCAATAACGAAAATAACACCGATGATGGTAATATTGCTTTAAGTACTATTTTCAATACTCCTTCAAATTGTAAAAAAACGGACTTTAAAGGACGTTGTGTATAGAAATTTTACATATTATTAGTAATAAAGAGCTATAACAATTTTTATATATAAAAACAAATGTGTTTATTTTAGAGATATTTATATTTTATATGTACGAGTATTATATGATCTTTTTGGTAAGTTATATGCAATAATTTTTGCAGTTTATTTTTTCCATTTCTTTTTTGCACACTTTATTAAAATCAAATGAAACAGTTCAATGTTTTCTTATCATTTAACGCAAAAATATTATATATTTGGCTTTTACATAACTCTCATTTCATAAATATTTTTTTTAGCAATTTAGCATTTATTATGTCGTACACATCTTCCGCTCACTGTCTTGCATTTGCAATTTACGACTGTAAAAAATAATGTTCCAGTATGAACTATAGGATCTTGTTGTTCCAGTATTTCAATATTTTCCAGATTTCTGACCAGATAATGATGATCATGATGACTAGAATTAGTTCTGTTAGTCCTTGAACTTGTTTTATTTACATTAATATGGTCAATAATACTCATATTAAAAGGAAAACTTAAATAAAATCTGTTGATTGCAATTGTTGCGATAAGTAAACATGTGAATATTTCACGCATTTTAGGTGAAAGATACGAATTTTAGACTGTGTTATTAAATTGATTTCTGTTCAGCTCAACTTTTCTAAAACGACTAATTTTTCTGAATTTATTTCATCTTTGTCTGTCTCTTGCTGTTGATACCAATTTTTTGTGTTTCTTTGTTTTTATTGCTTCAAAATTTCTTATCAAAATTATTGGATGCATTTATTTAAGAATTTACGTAAGAGTTTAATTCTTTGAAGTTAGGCAAAAAGGTGTTAAGTCAAAAAAACATTCATTTTGAGTTTTAAATTGTGTTTATAACTCATTTTTTCTGTTTCATTTGGTATCATTAACATAAGTCTAGCACAACCGCTTCCAATCGCAATCATTTGCTCTTTAGACAATAAGTTAGAGAAAAATTCATATTAAATTAAAATTAAATAATTACACTATGATACACTCAAATTATTCAGGCGTTCTCATACACCAATTCTATTTTGCTGGAGTCCATAGAGCAAGAAAGTACCTTTAGTTTTTCTAAGTCACTTCGAAAAGTGATGTTATAAATCGGTAAATGTAGTGAAAAAATAGATTTCTTAAAGCTTGATAAACCCCATATTCATAATAATTTATTAAAGTTAATGTTGGCTTAATGTACGAATTTTGTGTGGGTAGACTGGTTTTAATGCTTCGATTAATTTTAATAATCATTTATGCATATGAGGGTAAAATTTTATTCGTAATTATGTGAGGGAACTTAATTGACAAAAATTGTGATTTTTATCAATTGAGTTCCTTCACTTAATTTTGAAAAATTTTGATTTATGGCTTATTGTATTCCTAATATTCCTCGCTACCTGATAAATGATAAAAATGTAAAATTTTTGCTCTCTAGTTTTTTCTGTATATCCAATGTATAAGTTTAGTTAAAGTACATCCTATCTGAAGTCACGAATATATAAAAGAAAATTTTATTTTCAGTTATAATAATAAAATTTATTTTCATTCGTTGTGTTGAAAGCCCACTGTGCAATAAAACAAGCATAAAATTAAAAGTATTGTTTATCTTAACATTTACTAATACAATGTACTCGCGTTGCAAACTTATTTCCATTTTCACATTAAAATAAAATAAAATATCATTTACATACAACAAAAGTAATTATAAATATAATAAATTAGCTAAATATTTGTAAATGTGTGTTAGCTTTATAATACATATTAAATAATCTAAAATGTAATTCATCTACACTAATTGTGTAGATATACTTAATTACTACTGAAGAAAAAAAATTTCTTAGAAAATTTAAAACATTTTATTCTTAATTGAGAGCTCTGTTGGCTTAAGGTTTTTTTCAATTTACAATACTAAAGCTGTAATTTCTTTGTGTGATGATTAAAAACTGCAGCTTAGGAATTTTAAGTGAAATTAAATGAATATGTACAAATTACTTGCATTTGTTTTCTTTCTTTAAGCGTTATAGATTTAAATTTTTATTTGAAATTTAAAATTTTTAGGTTAAAACTTTTAAGATATCTCTGAAACTAATGGACAGATTTAAAAACAATGTTCGCTTGGCTTAAAGATAATTTTGCTGTCAAACTCAGCTTTTGGTTTTTAAATGAATAGGGAAAACTCTTCTCCAGTTATGCTAATATATGTCGTGCAAGTGCTTTCAATTTTGATATAACGGCAAATCTCGAAAACTAGAGCTAAGATAAAATTAAGTGCAGATTCGAGTTCAGCGGAACAAATATTTAAAGAAACAGCTTTTAGCTCTAGCAAACGAAAAACTTTTCCGAAGTTTGTAAACTAGTGTAATCATATTGAAATTTTAGTTGTTATGGGCTTTTTTCGATATTGCTGTTAATTATGTTAAATATGCGCTTAAGATAAAAGTCGGTAAGGCAAAAGCTGTTGAAAATTTTACCAGTGCTGCCAGGAGCTGGAGAAAACAAGTCATAAATTTAAAAAATCAAAAAAATCTGACTGAGTAAAAAAATAAAAGAAAACAACTTTAAGCCGTCACAGATCCTAAATTGTCATTTGAAATTAAGAATCATATGAGAAACCTAAACATGATTTTCAAATACCTGTCGAATGATATCCATTTTGATATTGTTCGCCGACTTTTTATTTTTTCGTATTCACAAAATGGCGTCTGTTGGACGCCATATTGAATTTTCACTACTGTCATATCTTTAGTGACACTCCCGGGATTAAGACAAATTGATTGACGTAAGAATCGTCCAAATCGGTCTACGCGTTCGGTTTATATAGTGCCGCAAAGTAACACACATACATACATACATAGACTGATAAACACAATACCCTTCTTTGCGTCGCGCAGTCGGGTAAAAAGAAGCTAAATCGGATTTAAAAAAAGGATAGAAAAAGCTAGATCGGCTAAAATAAGAAGCTAAAAAAAGGTTAAAAAAAGTTTATATTAAATTTGATAAATAATGATAACTTCAAGTTATTGCAAGATGCCATTATTAAATTGCAATTTTTGTACCAAATTTGAAAAGAAAAATAGTACTAATCGCACATACAAAAACATCTATATTCCATTTTATCTTCTTCAATCTGAATGGCTTCTTAACGAATTTTCATCAACATATGTTGATTCGCTGCAAGGGATAATAGAAAGTAGTTGCGCAAGGGCTTCTGTTCTTAATATGCTCTGCATTGCACTATACAAAATTTGCCCTTTTTGTGTCCAAAATTAATGTATAGCAAAATGTCTAGACCGATTTAAATTTTTTTGAAATTCTGCCATTAGAACGCTTCCTCTTAAGGTCCTTAAAATTTTTCATCATGCATTCTCACATATGTATATAATAAGTCTGATCACTAACACTCACGTTCTGTTACGAAAATTTTCAAACATTCCTCTGGAGACCCTTAAAAGTTGCTTACCCACACAGCGAAGAAAGTTTTGTTTCACACAGATTGTATAAAATATTTTCTTTTCAAGCTCCTCGCCATAAATATATTGAATAATTCTGAATTTCCCACTTTTAACCTACTCAGAAAAATTCGATTCTTGAAGAGATTTGAAATTATTTATAGCTGAACTAAATTACTTACAGCTCTTGATTGACCTAGAGAGTTTTAACGTTTTATAGCTCTCAGTTGCGTAATTTTTAATTAAAATCAAATTTCAATACATAACTCTATTAGTCCATCTTAAGGTCAATTAAATTCTTGTGATAATGAAATAAACTTGACTAGAAAATTTCATGCAAACACAATTGGGATAACACATAAATGTATTTGGGGTTATACCAAAATCTTCCAAAAATTTGCTCAAATCGGAAAAATAGCAAACTCTAATTAATATTGAATTCAATTGCTGAAGCTATCCAGGGGCCAAGAGTTAGAACAATCACCTGTATTGAAGATGAGCAAAAAATACGATTAAAAATCTGTGTTAGATTTTCCAAACAAGCTCCCAATAGTTTCCTACTTGAGAAAAAATTATGTTAAGTCAGTAATTTGTAGATGGGCCATCCCTTTTGGGCTTGCCACATGCTTTCTCATTCGGGCCCCAATATGAGTATCGGGAAAACTTCTAGTCGGGAATACTCACATTCCGCATTATTTGCCGTTTATAAAATATTAGAAATTATTATTATGAAATACTGAAAATTAAGAAAATGACAAATGGAAAAAATAAATTTAGTCTTTTTGGGGCTTAATTAAGCCCCAAGGTTAAAAAAAGGCCACGAAGCTAAAACGTAAATTTCGAGACTAAAAGACAAAAAAAGAGGCTAAATCTAGCCTCGAAAAGGCTAAACTGGTAGCGCTGAACGTCACAGACAACAAATTAAGATATAATGCTACAGATATTGAAGTACGCTTACATGTAGGCAGACTAGATTTATAAGATGACTTTTTTATATTTTGGTGCAGCTAATATTAGCATATAAAAAAGTTTTATATCACAAATTTAACGGAAAAAGTCATCGTATAAGACCAGTCTTAATTTCACAAAAAATAACTTATGTAGTAGTTCACAGTGTAACATAAAAGTGATGAGCGTGCGTACGTTAGAAAGTGCTGCTTTCCTTATGTTAAGGTACTTTCAAGTTTTAATTGTTTTTTTTTTTTTTTTTGTAAAATGTGTATAAAAATTTCAAATTATTTCTTAGGTTGGTTCTTTAAACAGGAATCATCTTTTGCACAACGATTACGTATAACACAGTTACAGTTAAGCCTTGTTTTAAAATTAAATCTACGCCCCAAGGAAAATAATTCTCCAGATTCATTTTTTACAATTTCAACAGAATTAAATTCATCAGACTTTTGTGATTCTGGGTCAATATTTACTACAAAAATATCCTTTAGTTTGCTATCGATGTTATCTATTGTAAGTGAATCGGTTTCAATTTTAGACTTTTTATTAAAAACGGGAACTTCTGTTGTAATTTTATCAGATTTCTCTATGACATCAAAGTCCGCTGTTGTGATTTTCATTTTATTCAATGGGGGATCTTCTGTTGTAATTTGATCAGATTTCTTTATAAAATCCAGACTCTCTGTTGTAATTTCCATATTCTTTATGGCTTCTGTTGTTATTTTTGCACTTGTTATTGCAACAATTTTGCAATTTATTAAAATAACTATTATTAACATATTTATAATTTTTTGCTGTTTATTTATTAACTTCATTCTTAATGTTTGTGCTTGTTTAAAATTGTTTTTTTTCTTTTTATCGTTTGTAAGAATTTTTATTCAATCTTTATCTAAGATGTTTTAAGCTTTGTCAGCGAAACTAAACTGAAGGTTATTGGCGATGTTTTTGTGGATATAAATGTTGAAAAGTAAACAAGATACTTGTTGTGTGGGATTCACAGATGACTGATAGCGACTAGTGAAGTGCTCTACTTATGCATAAATGCGTCGATAGGTGTTGTACGTTAAAAAGCCGTTGACAATTGAGGGGCTGAAAAGCAAAAGGGGTACAAGTCCAAAAAAGAAAATTCTGAGTAATTAAGCTTTAAAGTTTTTTGTTCCCATGTATTTTCATACATAATATTTTTGGTTTCTAATACATACCGCCTCTTGAGGTCATCGTACAGGTCTGAATTTTGTGTAGGGTAACATATATTGTTATTAACTGTTGATTCCTGCATATAACTAAATTATTTTAGTTTTGGCAATTATACCCCTTAGCTTTTCACCCCATCAATTATGAATTAATTAAGTGTTATCATGGTTTATAGGACAATGTGATGTCAGGCTAATTTGTTAAATCAATAACTACATTAAATATGATATGTATTTTACTCACTTTTATCAAATAAGAAACATATTATTCGTATGTAAAATATTTTTTTTTGCTTATTTAAACAAAAGCTTTGAATATTTAATATTTTATATCAGTTATCTTGAAGACAAAAATTAAAAATTCGATTAACACCTTATAGAGCCGCTATTCAAAATCCGATCTTATTATATAGCATATCGTTGTTTATGGCGTCACTTTTGCTAACTCGGATCCTTCACATAATGTCGCCCCAATTTTTTGCATGTGCCCCTTCTAAAGCTTTGTATGCCTAGCTAGCTCTTAATATACCCCCTTTTATGCCACGCCGCACTTATAAGCCCGTTTTTTGTAAGAACACATCCTCTCTGACATTAAGGATTAAAAAATAAAAAATTTTGCTTTCAGTTATAATAATAAAATTTATTCGTATTCGTTACATTAAACGGCCATTGTGCAATAAAAAAATATATAAAATTAACATTAAGAAGACTTTTTCATTTTATGTTTTATTAAAACATTAAAAGGTGTATTAATATTAAGAAAAAAAGTAAAATATAATTTATATACAATAATAGTAATTATAAATATAATAAATTAACTAAAAATTAGCAATTGTGTGTTTGCTATATAATACATATTAAATAATTTCAAATGAACTACACTAATTGTTAAAAACTACCTAATAATTACTGCTTAAAAAAAATTCCTTAGAATAATTAAAGCATTTTATTGTTAATTGAGAATTCTGTTGGCGTTAAAGCGTTAATATTGAGATTAAAAACTGCAGCTAATGAAATTAAATGAATATGTGCAAATTACTTGAATTGTTTTATTACAGCGTTTTAATATTAATTCGAATGTTTATGATAAAATAGAGTTGTTAAAGAAGTGATTTTGTGTGATTTCGAAAAACAAGAAAACATCGTTGTGTAAATCGAACGGTTTACAGAACTTGACATTTTTTCTAATAAAAAGTCTTTCCACTTCAAAATGTCTTATTTCTAATAACTTATCAAGGATTTATAAAACATATTTACTTCAATTTAACGATGCATACATCTTGTTAAGCCGCTTTGATAAGAAGTTTATAAAAAAGATTTCTACATAAAGTATGGTTTATAAACCTTTGATAAGTATCATGAATTAGGCAATTAAAGAAGAGCAGAAAGTCAGTTTTTTTGCAAGAGTTCCTTACTGGAAGTCAACTGATCTAGAATTATCCGCTTTTTTAATGCCTTGGATATTCTTATGAGTTTTCACTTGCTGAATTCAGAAATCACCATTAAAATTTCCGATTAGCTTTAGCTCTAAAGATATAGAGTAATATAAAAAACTTTCGACACGTTTAAATGCTAGTGTTTTTGTTTTTTCATTAAACACTGATACAACTTTCTTCATGAATTCAATGAAATTCGACATTAGTCCAATGAAAAGTTTCATTAAAATTAAACCAACTTCACACTTCGTTGGATTAATGAAAAAAGTTTCGTTAAAATTATTCTAATGATTACTTTGTCAAATATATGAAATAGCTTCGTTGATGCAGTGAACCAATTTCATTGATACAACGAAACTATTTCATTGATAAAAAGAAGTAATTTCGTTGATGCAATGAACTAATTTCATGGATACAACGAAACAATTTCAGTGATACAAAGAAGTAATCTAATTATTAGGCTGAGATAATTTCATTGATTTGATGAAATAATTTCATTGATACAGTGAAATAAATTTATTGATAAAATGAAATAATTTCAGTGATTCAGTGAAGCAAGATCATAAATAAAATTAAATAATTTCGTTGATACAATGCAATAATTTCATTGATACAATGAAATAATTTCATTAATACAATGATATAATGTCATTAGTATAATTAAGTAATTTCATTGATACAATGAAATAATTGCATTAATAAAATTAAATAATTTCATTGAAATATTGAAATAATTTTGTTAATATAATTAAGCAACATCTGAAAATTTTTATTTTTATATAAAGGGGTTTCCGAAAACTTACAAAATATTGTTGTCATAAATTCAATGAAATATTTTTACGAAATTATGAAAACCAATGAAGCAATTCTAATGAAATTCTTTCACAATAACTAGTAATGAAATCATTCATTGGATTTGTGAAATTCTCATTGGATTAATGAAAAAAAGCTACAAATTTGTTTCATTGGATTAATGCAAAACATCTAACGAATTTGTTTCATTTGATTTATGAAGCAAAATTCTTTTAGTGTAGCATTTTTAGTTTTTATCCGATTTCCATCCATTATGACTTAAAATTTATAAGATTTATAAACAACAACTGTTGAAACCCATTAAAAATTTCATAAAATTTTGCTTTCGATCTAACATGGAATTACTATGTAATGAGATTTTGAACTGATGAAAATGCATATGCCAAGAAGTGATCCAATTCCATTGTTAAGATACTTTTAAATTTTCATTGTTTTAAGACACAGTATATGTAAAAATTTCAAATTAGTCTTTAAATTGGTCCCTTAAACAAACTGCCTTTTTTGCGCAACGATGACGTATAAAACACTTATAAAACACTAAGGAAAATAATTCGCCAAATTCATTTGTTGCAAATTCTTCTGAATTAAATTCATCATACTTTTGTGGTTTTGAGGAACTATTTATTACAAAAATAGCCTTTAATTTGCTATCGATATCATCTAACATAAGTAAATCGGTTGCCATATTCGATTTTTTATTGAAAAGAGGACTTTCTGTTGTAATTTTATCTGATTTCGTTCGGACATCCAGACCCTTAGTTGTGATTTTAGTTTTATTCAACTGTGGATCTTCGGTTGTAATTTTATCGGGGTTTTTTATATTATCCAGGCTTTCGGTTGTGATTTCCAGTCTCTTTATGGCTTCTGTTGTTAACTTCGCACTTGTTATTGCAATAATTTTACAATTTATTAAAATAACTATTATTAACATATCTATCATTTTGTTTTGTTTATTTATTAACTTCATTTTTAATTGTGTTTGTTTGTTATTAAAAATATTTTTTTAATCGCTTGTAAGATATTTTTATTCAATATTTATCTTAGATGTTTTAAGCTTTGTCAGCAAAGCTAAACTGAAGGTTATTGGTGATTTTTGTATGGATTTAAATGCTGAAAAGTAAACAAGATACATATTTTGTGGGATTCACAGTTAATTGTTAGCGACTAGAGAAGTGCTCTACCTGTGCGCAAATGCAACGATTGGTTTTGCATATTAAAAAGCTGTCGTTAGTCATATATTTAATTACAGTGGTATCTCGGTTAATCGAACGATGTGATGATGTCAGGCTAATTCGCTCAATCAAAAATTACGTTACATGTCGTATACCTTTTATATCATTTCATCAATTAGAAGGTAATTTGATCATACATCTGTCGATGTTTTGTTGGTCGAAATCGGACATACTGCTCTCGAGTTAAGGTGAGATGTACTAGTGTGCCCAGTGGAAATATTAGATATAAAATATTATAAGTGGCAAGGTAACCCATCTAAAAGGTATGCTGTCTAGTTTTCACTATACTCAATTTTAGGCCACGCCCAAAAAGTACTCCCCTTTTTTCTTGTTTACCTACATAATAAATTAAGCCGTGTACATCAAAATACAAAACACACAAATTTGTATCAGTCGTTTCTACAAGACAAAACAATTTTTTTCCACGACCCAAAATACAGCACTTTTTGCTGTATTTTGATCTGATCTTGCCATATCGCATATCGTTTATTATAGCATTGTTGTCACTTAATTTTTACAACTGGCAACTTTTTAAGCCGACATGAAATTCGTAAAGAGACTTTACTCATCACATTTTGACGTTTTGTTTAAATTTTATGACAACATATTTCGGAAAGCAAATAGCCATAGAAGCACTAAAAGTTTTTGTTCTTCAAAACTCTTTTGACATACACTATCTGTGATGAATTTCATTGAAATGGGAAAGGCTTGATCTAAATTGCTTTCGATTTAACATGGATTGACAATGTAATGAGATTTTGAAGTGATGAAAATGCATACTCTAAGATGTGCTTAAATTTTTGTTGTTTTTTTTTAAATATATCGCCACATGAAACTTAAAACTATGTAAGTGACAAAAATTTAAAAATCGAGTTCTTAATCAATTATTGTATATTATATCGGAGACCATGTCGCCAAAAATTTTTAGGCTTCTACTGTGATGCTCGGCGACGTTATAATCAGAAAGAAAACTATGTAGCCACTATAACTTGTACTATTTCATAACGTAAAATTAAAAAAAATTGTAGTTACATGGTCTTACGTTGTATATGACGATATGTATGTATAAAAATTTAAAAATATTTTTTTATTGGTTCTTTATTTAAGCAGGAATCATTTTTTGCACAACGATCACGTATAACACACTTACAGTTAAAGCCTACTTTTAAAAATCTATGGCCTAAGGAAAATAAGTCGCCAGATTCATTTTTTACAATTTCAGCTGAATTAAATTCATTGGACTGTTGTGATTTTGGTCTACTATTTATTACAAAGATAGCCTTTAGTTTGCTATCGATGTCATCCAACATAAGCGAATCGGTTTCCATGTTCGATTTTTTATTGAAAAGAGGACTTTCAGTTGTAATTTTATCTGATTTCTTTATGACATCCAGGCCCTCTGTAGTGATTTTAATTTTATTCAACGGTGGAGCTTCTGTTGTAATTTTATCGAGGTTTTTGATAACATCCAGGCCTTCGGTTGTGATTTCCATTTTCTTTATGGCTTCTGTTGTTATTTTCGCACTTGTTATTGCAATAATTTTACAATTTATTAAAATAACTATTATTAACATATTTCTAATTTTGTTTTGTTTATTTTTTAGCTTCATTTTTAATTGTGTTTGTTTGTTATTAAAAATATTTTTTTAATCGTTTGTAAGATATTTTTATTCAATATTTATCTTAGATGTTTTAAGCTTTGTCAGCGAAACTAAACTGAAGGTTATTGGCGATTTTTTTATGGATTTAAATGTTGAAAAGTAAACAAGATACATGTTGTGTGGGATTTGCAGTGGACTGATAGCGACTAGAGAACTGCTCTACTTGTGCATAAATGCAACGATCGGTTTTGCATATTAAAAATATGTCGACAGTCATAAAGTCAACTCATATCTCGGTTATCGAACGATATGATGTCAGGCTAATTCGTTAAATGAAAAAGTTCGTTAAATCAGGTTTAGTTTGTATTTAATTTGATCAATTACAAGGTTATTTTATCACGTATCTGTTGCTGTTTTGTTGGTTGAAATTGGGCATACTGCTCTCGAGTTAAGGTGAAATAAACTGGTGTACCAAGTGGAAATATTAGATATGAAATATTACACAGAAAAGAAAATATCATCAAACTGCAAGTAATAGTTCGAAATGTTAATATTTCATTTAGATTCAAAAATATATTTATTTAATATAACAAATTAAGTTTTTGATACGACAAACATAGATATTTTTCTCAACAAACTAAACTAACCAAATTTTTTGCTATGCATGGAGCAAAAAATCGACAATTTTTTAATATATTTTTTAATAAAAATGTCATTTAAAATTTTTGTTGAAACTTAGGAAAAAATTAGCAATCCTCATTGTTGATATAACAAATTAAAATTTTTTTACTCAATTAAATTACTTAGCAAAATTATTTGTTGAATAATATCATAACGGAATGCGCACATATAGAATAATCATAAGAAATCAAGTTTTGTTTGTACATATTCATTATTTGCGCATTTATTAATGAATAGTTTTGTAGCTGAGAGGTAAGTACGCTAGTCGATTCCATCCAAAGATATTTAGTGTTTTTTTTGCAGACAAGCAAAAAGTCGTTTCGAGAGCTGTGATTGAGTTTAAAAAAATATTGTTAATATAACAATTATGATAATAAAAATTTGTCCGGAAATTCAAAAATTCACATTTCCAATACACAATAACTTTAATTGAAATAACTTTGAAATCTAACACAAAAATTCTTAAACAAAATTTTTTGTCAAAAATTATTTGTTGATATAATCAATTGAAAGTATTTTCCTGAATTTCCTTTAACTTACAATTTCGTAGTTGCATTTACAAAAATCGTTGTAGGTTCAAAGTCAATTAATTATTTAATTGATATAACAAAAAATTAATTATTTTACAAATCTTTTTTTCTGTGTAGATATGATACAAAAAGCTGACGGCACAATATTTTGAGCACATCAAAGTGATTAGAAAACTTCTTGTTTTGTTCAAAACGGAATTTCACTGTAAGCCTCTGTCATCAGACTAGCACAAATGAGCAACATTGCTTTACACTATTTCATCTGCGTTCTTTGTCCACTTTCTGTTTTTATTTTGATGAAACATATATCGTTTAGAAGGTATTTTACTCTAGATATGCCCAAAAGCTTTTTTGAAAAAAAAAAACTGGTTACAAAAAAGCCGGTTACGGATAAAAAGGTGGAGTTTCAACCACCCCACAGTGGTTCTATTTACAAAAAAGGTAATAAATCCGTTTCTTTAAAACTTGCCATCCGATTCAAAACAATGTTTGTAAAACTAATAATGGACAAACTAAGATTTAAGAATATTGAAATTTGGACCACCCTGTTGAAACACACGATGATGTAAAAATTTACTATCTCGGGCATGAACAACTTTGTTGGCCTCATATCATATTATTATCAAATTTTAATGAAGAAAACTGCTATGTTTTTTTAATAAATACTAAAGAAATAGAAATGAGAAAAATGTAGTTTAGTACAATTTTCATGCTGGTAAATATTGAACATTCAAAGAAAAATTTTGGTTGTACGGAAGGTTGAAATGCTATAAGATCTTACGAGACCACGACAGTCTTCTCATCAGAGCTCGTTTCCACCTAGACGACACTGCCACCGAAGGCAACAAAAACCAACGAGCGAAAATCGTATTTTACTTTATACCATCTCGTGACTATCATCGGAAACAAAGGTTCGGAGCTTTACTATGTTTTTCTTATCACCTTCGACTTTTTTTAAGCTTTGATTTCTGTCATTGCCAGCATGAAATATCATCAATACTTTCAAGAGCTGGGGGTTAGTTTTATTGTTTATTTCTGCCAAACTTTTTTAACGGTATACATTTATGTTTAGCTAGGTGCCTTTAGAGATTTAAAGGCACTTATCTAAATATGACATACTATTACAAAAAAATTAGGCAGAAATGAACATTAAAAAAAACCCCAACATTTGGAAATATCGATGATATTTCCTGCTGGTAATGACAGAAATGAAAGCTTAAGAAAGTTGAACATGATAAGAAAAACATAGTGAAGTACCGAATATTTGTTTCCGATGATAGTCACGAGATGGCGACTCATATGTTAATTAGTATAAAGTAAAATAGGACTTTCGCTGGTTGATTTTTACGGTTTTTAGAAAATCTGCTCTGTGCTCGCATTTTTGGGCGGGCGGGCTAAAAGCAGAACCGTCGGCGAAGTAAAAGAACTAATAAAATGGCTACTCAGTTTAAGCAATTCTGCTATACAGAAAAAAAAAAACGCGCAATGGCAGGGTTGAATTGAGCTTTCTATCTCTCTCCCACTTCACCACCTGTACTCTCTACACTATCCCTTTCCCAAAGAAAGTAAAACATTAATTAATTAACTGGTAGGCATTAATTGCCTGATTGTGTTACTTCTCTTTAAAAAAAGCCAGAATGATTAAATTCAATATATGAAAATTATTTGCTGGTGTTTAAGCATTGTCTATATGCAGCATTTCATTTGTGCTTTACCATATCGTCAGTAGACTTCAAACACAATTTTGAACAGTTACAAACCCTTTTTCTTATGTACAGACTTTCAAAAACCATTTGAGAATTCACAAATATTTAAATGATTTTCAAAAATAAGCAAAGTAGGCTTTGAAAATTATACAAAACCCAGCAAATATTTTTTTATTCGATATGAATCTATTTTATTTTTCTAAGCCTTTACTACTACTGACGATTTGGTAAAGCACCAATGAAATGCTGTATATAGACAATGCTTAAACACCAGCAAATAAATTTCATTTAAAATAAAATTATGACAATATGTCAAATAAATTTCGTAAAGGTTTAAATTAAATATATATATAATTTGTTAAGACATTTGAACAACTCGTTGGGCGTCTCTTTTTAGGTAATTAATTTAAAATGTCGCAAAAAAGTTAAATATTTTCGTCCAATGCTTGATGTAGAGTGCATGCTTTAATCGATTTTATATATCGACTGCAGTCATATTTGAAGTCTATTCTTTAGAAATATTGATTAAGGCAAAATATTGTCTTTGCAAACATTATTTAGAAAAACGTTGACAAATTAAGTTATATTTTTGTCAAAATTTTGCTTGTTTCATTTGTGTGATTTTCATTCTTTTTCACGACTACAGAAATTGAGATAAGTAAAAAAATATTTTTGTTTTTACATATTGGCTATGCTATTACCGCAGATATTTACGAAATACAGAACAAAGTCGAGGCCGAAAACATAAATTTTAAAATTTAAAGCCAAAAATCTGTTTTTCTTTATCTGCTTATAAACTTTACTAAAAATTTTATTATATTAAAATCGGTTAACATTTATAAAAGTTATGCAGCCAGCAATGTTTTTCATACCCAAGGTAGTCAATTTTGAAACCCTGTAACTCACCTCCTCAGCGCAGCTCCTCGTCTATGATTTTCGCATTCAATGTTTTGTACTCGGATCTCAAGTTCTGAGGATACAGATTTATTACCATTTTTCTACAATTGGAACCACCGTACAACAGGTGGGATCCAAGTGTTAAATTATTTGCTATTATATACAACAAGCTTAACAAAGAATATTTATGTGGCTGCTAGCAATTTTGAAATTCTAAGCTTTTAGCTGTGCAAAGCAAATATTTAGAGCAAAATATCATGTGGGGTAAAGTTTGAATTTGTTATGGATTACTTTGAAACGGGTACCACCCATACAAGGTAATAATTTAAATTCAAAATCATTATAGAGGCTCGTAACGATATGTTCAGAAATAATTAGACTTATATTAATCATGTCTTATAATAATATTAATACAAGGAAAAAGGGAAATAATCAACATTAATTTAGTAATATTTGGGTAATTTTCAAATATCTGAACATAATGTAGTGAGACTCTCTAAATTTGACATTGGATATTCTAAGAACAAAGTACATTTTCAAACAAAATCCTCGAGGTATAGAAGGAGGAGGCGGGTACCCACCATAAAAAGTAATTTGTAATAATTCTACACCTAGAGATCCACCACAGCGAGATTCTCTAAATTTGATGTAAGTTAATCTAAGCATTAAGACCGTTTTCAAGCAAAAACCTGTAGGCATAGCATGTGGTGACGGGTGGTACCGGGTGGTGACGGGTGGTGACGGGTGGTGACGGGTGGAACAAACTAATTATTAATTTTTCTCCATCTGCATTTAGACTGTAGCCAGACTTTTTTCCAATAAATTTTTAAAGCTTTTGTTATTATTGTTATTATTAAGAATTTAGCTGCTAAAGAGTTAAGAAAATCGGAAGCATGCTTATAATTATAATTAAAAAATAACTTGTATAATTTATTTTGTTTATGAAGCTTAATGCGATAATTTATAAGTTGCAACAAATGAGACACTCCATATAATTTTGTAGAAAATAAATATTTAATTCCAGAGAATTTATAAAAAATAGCTTAGAAATTGGGCACGAGCTTAAAATAAGATTTTCTTTTTTCTATTTCCTTTATGATGAAATTAAAGATTTTTCTTTTGTTAATATTTGATAATAAGAATAAATTCCACAGCAAAATGTTTACATTTCCAAAGAGGGTATATTCTTAATTTTATATTCATACTACAATTACAATGTTGTACACAGGTTGGAGGCAAGTGGCCAGCAAAATAAATTATATTTTACTATCAGTGATCGTACGATGATTAACGATTCGTTTGCAGATTGTATGTGTATTTAAGAGGGTTGCACGCTACAAATAAAGTTTAAAATACTAAGTCACTAGCCTTAATTTTAAATTAATTTAAAATGTATATAAATATCTTACGCTATATGATTGCTCATTAGGCAACGTAAGATAGTTCAAAAGTCTTTGGACTGTTAGTGTTAACTCATCTTGCTTGACTTTTTATTCAATTTTATGCAATTTATTATTTTAAAATTCAACTGGGACCCCCAACCCCTTAATATACCTGTATAAAAATAATATATGTAAAATTACGTTTCTATGTGATAAAAATCTCTATTAATTAACCGCATGTTGCATTTGTACAAACAAGTATGTTAAGATAATTTTTTTTAAAATTAATTAAACTTGTTGTGTGTTGCATTTTGTTCAGTACATGACATAAACGTGATTTTGCCACGGTAATTCCCACGTTGTTTATTACACAATTTTTTTTATATTATTGATCTGAGTTTAATTGTTATTTGAAAAAGTGCACAAAAGTTTAGTTTTTAATAAAAAAAAATTGTTTCAAGTCACACTAAAATATTTCGCTGATGTAGGCTTTCAAATCATATAGTTTTAGGTACTCTTTACCAGAACCAGTCGTTAGAACCTTAATATTTAAAACAAATGATTTTGTTGCACAGTGTAATATTATTGAAAAGTTTTCCGCTATCATCCATATCTTAAATTTTAAGGATATATATTTTACATTTGCTTTCGCGATTGTTCTGGGAATGATTTTTGCGAAAAAAAATACACCACTAAAAATGCGTATAGGGTTTGAAAGCACTAAAAACAAAGAGTTATAATATCGCAGCACGAAATTTTCAGTTTCAGGCTCAGCGATCCATAATTAGCCTATAAGCCACCTTTATATTTAGCTTCATTTTTATTGCAAACTACTGTTATTCAAGATTCTGTTAATTTTTTGAACTTTTTCTGCAATTTCCTATATAACTTTTGATATAATAATTTTACCACCTTGGAGCTAACTTGTGTCGGTAGACATAAAAGTGAGCCAAAATTTTAAAGTTTACCTTATTTAATTTTGATTCTAATTTTGAAAATTCGGTTAATTTTTCTAATATTTTTCTATAACTTTGGAAATAACAGTTTTACCACTTTGGGCCTAAGTATTCTATGTTGACATGAAAATAAACAAAAACATATCGACTCCTTAGCGCCAAATAAACGTAAGCGACAAAAATTAAAATTTTCATTAGAAGGGGTTTTTGTTGTACTTAAACATGATTTATATTAATACACTGTCGCCCGTATTTCAAATGTTATCAACAATTTTGATATTTTTACGATTTTAAACTATGGGTAGGCTCATAAAATTTTGATTTCAATAAAAAAATTTGTTTTTCACAAAATGTCGCTTACGATCATTTCGCTCAAAGGGGTCGATATGCACACTTTTTGGAAAAATTTAAAATTAAGAAATAGGGGTTTTAATTATAATTTTTATATAAATATAATAAATTTTTTTTTTGGATACAAAACCATAGAGTTCGACTTAAACTGATAACTTAAATGATGACCATATTGCTTTGAAATTCAAAAACTTTTAAAAATAAGAAAATAAAATAAGAAATAGGTAAAAAAATAAATTTAGATTTACTTATGTTTGGAAAATTGTATACATTAAGTTGACAAAAATTGTATGACTTACTTATATTTTCCATAAATTCGTTAAAAAAATTCTATGAAAAACTTATGGAGAGGAGGTATAGAAAGATTACATGTATGCAATGTAATTGCTCATTATATTAATGAAAAGTTTCATTAATATTATGAACAACATTTAATGAAACCGTTTCATTGCCTGAATGAATGACATTCCTCTCACTGTAGAAAAAGCTAATGATGCCAAATTTAACCAAAAACTATAAACAGAAGTTTCTAAAATTTTGGTGTGTTGCGCTGTGGTATCATGGCATACCAATTGGAAAGATTCCAAGAAGTCGAATAGATTTTTTAGTATGTTGGGAGACATTCCGATATTGAATGACTTTTTTGAAGTAAATGAATTTATAAAATGCTTGCTAGTTTCAATACTCATATAAATAATAAATTATTTCAATATGTTTTTTACTTTTAAAGGGTTGAAGTAAAATGTTTACTAATTTGCTTTCAGTAGCTAAATATTTACACAATGCAAATTCTCAACTCGCATAAAAATTTATTGGAAGTAGCTAAAAAACTGAAAGCTTTTCGTATACATACATAAATATTTTAAAAAACTGGATCCACTAACAAACATAACTAAACTGATATTTAAATAGGTTGAAAACCCTTTTTCATGTGAAACAAAAAAAAATCCTAATTACCATATCTATGATTGTACAGAAAAAAATTATCAATAAACAGATTTTCTTAGAGAAAATTACAATATTACGTATTATATCTTGTTGATGGGTTTTTTATAATTACTTGAATTATTCAAGATTTCCATCTAAATTAGTGAGCCTTCATTTTGAAAACATTTTTATTTATTGTTAATTTATTTAAGAACATTTTATTTAAATTTCTCCTGCTTTTGGCTATAATCACATTGAGCTTAACAATTTATTTAATGTCCACTTGTGATGCAAATAAATTTGTTAAATTATTTTTTCCAAGATTTATTTTCCATTTTGTTAAGTTCTATTGTAAAAGTAATAAATTGTCACTATTACTCTCAACTTTTTATATTATTTTTTAAACTTTTCATCTATGTATATATATTTTTTGTTTTCTTGCTGTTTATGTATCTTTAAAACTTCTAAGAAAAATTGTACATAATTCAAAAAGTATTTTTACAATTATTATCTCTAAGTAAAAAGTGGTATTTTATTACCAACAACTTGTAAGTGCACAATTTGTTGGCCTACTGGCATAAGCAATGCAAAAATATTTATACACTCAAAAACTTTCATGCATATGCAGTTTTAATAAGGAATTTTTTTGCCTTTAAATTTTATTGGGAACGAAATTTATTTGCTGGTGTTTAAGCATTGTCTATATGCAACATTTCATTGGTGTTTTACCAAATCGTCAGTAGACTTCAAATACAAATTTGAACAGTTACAAACCCTTTATCTTATGCACAAACTTTTAAAAACCATTTGAGAATTTACAAATAAATGATTTTCAAAAATAAGCATATCAGGCTTGGAACTTATACAAAACCCAGCAAATAATTTTTTATTCGATATGAATCTATTTTATTTTTCTACACCTTTATACAATTAGAAATCCATTGGATAACAAGAAAAGTATTTATAAGGCAAAATGAAAAATAAAATTCAAAGTAAACTTTTAAGAAATTTATTATTCGACATATTGTCATAATTTTATTTTAAATGCTTAAACACCAGCAAATAAATTTCATTTAAAATAAAATTATGACAATATGTCGAATAAAAAATTTCTTACAAGTTTTATTGGGAACAATATACTCAGGTGCGGACTTAACTTATTGATGGGGTTTTAAACAGTTAGTTACGTGCCGCTTTTATTTTGAAAACGTGCCAAAACAACTTCAATAGTACGAAAACTATATTTGTGTGTAGTAAAACCTCCATGAAAAATGTTTGTAACATAAGAAGGCACATAACAAACGGTGAAAGCATATACACATGAGCACTGACGATGGAATAAATAAATAAATAAATAAATAGATAAATAAATAAATAAATAAATAAATAAACAAATAAATAAGTCTTATAGAAATTTATTATTTGACATATTGTCATAATTTTACTTTAAATGAAATTTATTTGCTGGTGTTTAAGCATTGTCTATATGCAGCATTTCATTGGCGCTTTACCAAGTCGTCAGTAGACTTTAAACACAAAATAATGAATTTCAAATAATAAATTTCTTAAAGGTTTCATTTGGATTTTATTTTTCATTTTACCTTATAAATACTTTTAAAATTATCCAATTGATTTCTAATTTTATAAAGGTTTATCGAATATAAATTAATTGCTGGGTTTTGTATAATATTCAAAGCCTACTATGCTTAGTCTTGAAAATCATTTACATATTTGTAAATTCTCAAATGGTTTTTGAAAGTCTGTACATAAGATAAATGATTTTTAACTGTACAAAATTGTGTTTGAAGTCTACTGACGATTTGGTAAAGCGCCAATGAAATGCTGCATATAGAAAATGCTTAAACACCAGTAAATAAATTTCATTCAAATAAATAAATTAATAGATAAAAAATTAAATAAATAAAGTAACAAGGGGAAAACCAACACCAATTTATCGTTAAACGCACACGACAGAACATAAGAGCGCTGTTTTCAGAAACAATTATACTTCTGTCGTCAGTGCTCATGTATGTCTTGGTTATCAACACGTGTTAGGTGGCTCTAAAGTACCTCCATACCAAATTTCATAAGCACCGGTTCAGTGGTTTTTGCGTGATGCACGTTCGGACAGACAGACAGACAGACAGACAGACAGAAAATCGGTGTTTTGTTCTCTAGATCGATTACTGTTTACGCTACCATAAATATTTTCAAAACATATTTCATATACACACACGCCCCTTTAACAGTTTTACTATCTATACATCTAATAAAACTGTAAAAGGGGCGTGTCTGTACATGAAATATTTTTAGAAAATTTTTATAGTGGCGTAAACATTAATCGATGTATATAAGAAAGCACCAAATTTTGGAATTTTTGTCTGTCTGTCTGTCCGAACACGCCTCACGCAAAAACCCCAGAATGGCTTTTCATGAAATTTCTAAGTTAAAATAAAATAAATAAACGCAAATATGCCCTATTTTACTAATATAAATGTTGTTGGAAATTAGAAAGATGTTTTTGTTTTTTTTAACGCACTATGCAGCAATATGTAAAGAACGGTATATTATTATATTTTACTGGCACCTTATTGTCATAAAGTAAACTTTAAGTGCGCGAAGCGGGCGGGCGGGCACATCTAGTATGCAATAAAGATTTATTGAGGGTTGAGCAATGTTTATATTCATTTCATTGGTGGTTTACCAAATCATCAGTAGACTTCAACGATACTTTTCAAAATTTTCAAAAATCTTATTTTATACACAGACCATTTGAGAATTTACAAATAATTTTGTTTTTGAAAATCACAACTATTTTTTAAAAAATTTCAGATTTAAAAACTTGTCACAGCTAAAGTTTTTGAGATAGCAAAAAAAATTTTGTTTGCATGTTAGTGTGCTTTCTAAAACTTTTTTTAAAGAAAGTTTTTGTTAGATATTAATGGCCAAAAAGTGAAAAACGTCAGGGCAAAAAAAATTTTTAATACTCAAATTAATTTAAAAGTATAAGAGATACAATGACACGTCGAACATATTTTATCTTTGCCTGTTAATGCATTTATATTACTCTGCACAAAAATCTATTGAAATCGGTTACCAAAAGTTACAGCTCCCGAAAGATTTTTGACACACGAAGTTGACAGCTTTGACGCGTTTTAGATCCAAAGTGTATTCAATTACAATATTCGAAAAGCTTATGAGTTTTTCAATTCATAGCACATGAATTCATGCAAATCGATTGAGTAAATTAGAAGTTACAGATTTATTATCACTTTTTTATCTCACGCCACTGTGTATCGTCAACTCTACTCGACAAAATTTTCCTGCGGTCATGTACTTACTTCAAAATATCTATCATTTGTACTAAAATTCGCTTTTTAGGGTTCCGATACACCAAAAGTGTAAAGGGCCCTATTGTTTTCGCTACGCTGTCCGTCCGTCTGTCCGTCTGTCCATCTGTCTGTCACAGGCTGTTTTCTCGGGAACGGTAACAGCTACGGACCTGAAATTTTCATAGGATATGTAGAGCTTTGGCCGCCACAACAACAAATATATGACAGTTAAAATTAAAGGGTGTTCTAAAGCGAGCAACGAAAAATGTTGAAATTCGAATGTAATGTTTTCTCGGGAACCGTAAGAGCTACGGACCTGAAATTTTCACAGAATATGTAAAACTTTGACCGATATAACAACAAATATATGACAGCTAAAAATTAAAGGGTGGTCTAAAGCGAGCAACGAAAAATGTTGAAATGCTAATGTAATATACAGACACATATATAGACCCTTTAAATTTTCAAAGTGCTAATTGGTGTAGTCTGTAGAATGGACTACACCAATTAACACCGATATTTAAAACAATAAAAATTAAAGGGTATTCTATCAGTTAATGTAATTTTGACTATGTAATTTAGACAATATGCTGTATGTTGGAAACCGTAAGATGTAAAATCTTGAAATTTTAAAAAACGCTAAAACTAAAAAAAATCCATAATTAAAAAAATGTCAAAACGAAAAAAACGCTAAAATAAAAAAGCGCTTAAAGAAATAAAGCACCAAAATTCAAAAAATTGCTAAAACGCAAAATATCACCAAAACTAAAAAGATCGCCAAGAAACTAAAAAAAAACGCCAAAAACCGAAATAAGTCGACAAACCGAAAAAAGCACTACAACATAAAAAAAATCGCTAAAACTAAAAATTTATCAAAAAACGAGAAAAATCGGCAAAAATGAAAAAAAAAAATCACTTAAACGAAAAAGCGCCAAATCAAAAAAAAAAAGCGCCGATACTAAAAAAAATCGCCAAATACCAAAAAAAAACGCCAAAACGAAAAAAGTGTTAAAACAAAAAAAAATCGCTTAAATTAAAAATATTACAAAAAAACCGAAAAAAGTCCCCAAAACCAAAAAAAAGCGCCAAAACTGAAAAAAGCGCCAACACTAAAATAAATCGCTAAAACTAAAAATATTGTCAAAAAGCGAAAAAACGTTAAAACAAAAGAGCGCCAGAACAAAAAATTCGCAAAAAACAAAGAAAAAAATTTGCAAAAAACCAAAAATTGTCAAAAAACAAAAAAAAAAAAAATCGTTGGAACGAAAAAAAGTGTCATAACCAAAGAAATCGGTAAAATTAAAAAAATCACCAAAAACCGAAAAAATCGCCACAACTAAAATAAGTCGCTAAAACTAACAATATAGTCAAAAAGTGGAAAAAACGCCAAAAAAGCAAAAAAAAAAAATCGCTAAAAACAACGAAAAATACTTAAAAAACAAAAAAATCAAATAAAATTAAGCAAAAAAGCACATTGAAAAAATTGGCTAAATGTGTATTCATACGGAACCCTTCGTGTGCAAGCAAAGTCGCACTTTACTTAATTTTTGTCTAATATTTTTGAGTGTGTTTTTGAAAGTGATAAATAATAGTGCTTAGCTTTTGCAAATGCACTCTATTGTAGGTCGTTAAAACTGCATGAAGGCATAACTAATAAAGAATAGTTTGGTTATTTCTGTTACATATTTTTAATATAGTTTATATTTAATCTGTTATTAATAGTTTGTTAAAAAATAATAATTTGTTAAAAAAAGGTCTGCTTAAAGCCTTCCAACGTGCTGCCACTTTTTCATATAACAACTTCTTTGTAGCGTACATACATATATATTATCTTTTATTAAAATGAATTGCATGTTTGTTGCATTCGTATCATAACTTTGTCCAAACTAAAGCTAAATCATCCTTCTATATTTGAATATGAGTTAAACTAGTAAAACTTAAATTGGATTGCAACAAAGAAAAAGCAAACAACAAATAAAAAACTTCAAGTATCCACACGCCTCCATTCGAGTTGTTTCGTTTCCATCTACTACTTCTGGTCTTACGTTTCGTGCAAAACTTTCACTATTTTATTTGTTTTTTTTTTCTTCACTATAGAAACAGCCACAAGTTTTGTGCGTTATAAATTACAAAAAAGTACATAAATGTTTACATAAAATTTTTTATATTCATATTTTATTTTGTAATACGATTTTGTGTCTAGTAAGTTTTTTACGTTGTGGCAGTCAGTTTTAAGTGACGTTTGTAGCTCTATCACAGCTTTTGTTTATTTACAATTCTATTTCAATATTTATATTTTTTCTTAAAGTTTTGTGCATATAGGCAGGAGTAAATTGCATTAACATTTTATGCAATAGAAAATATTTTAGATATTAATAAAGATGCATTAAGTCACAGTACGACAAAAAGAGATTTTTTTTGTTAAGCTCAAGATAAATTCCGAAAAATTATTAGAACACTAAACAAATTGTAGGTATTTCTGCGATTGCTATAGCACGTTAGAGTTTTGAGAAATTCGAATTTTAATCATATGAAAAAAGTGGATTGAGTGCATTTGAGATTTCTTTTAAATTATTACTGCCACTCGTGGAGTGATTAAAAGCTCTGATAATAGATAGGTCTATTATTAGACCTTTTTCATTCCACCAGTTGCAGTTGGTAAATATTTTATTCACTTCAGTACCTCTAAAAAAACGGCTCTTATTACCAGTTCTAATGCGTCTTGAATATCTCTAATAGCGACACCCATGCTAGCAGCGTTGTACATTGGTTCGAATCGGAAAAAAGAGTAACAAGTCTGTATCTTTGAAATTTGCGATCCGATTACAAAACGATGTTTGTAAATATCATAGAGAAGGATATAAGCTTTAAGAATATTGAAGTTGATACCACCGTATTGAAACACACGTTGAGCTACATGGTATCAAACTTGACTACCTCGGGTATGAAAAACTCTGTTGGGTTCATATGCTATCCGAATTTAATGAGTTTAAGGTTGTTGTAAAGCTTATAAATATATAAAGGAAATCAAGTTTATTTTAATAAGACATTTGTAGTATTTTAAAAGATATTTGGCTTTGAGTTTGTAAATTTAGGTTTTTGGCCTCGACTTTGTTCTCAATTTCGTAAATATCTCCGTTAATAACATGGTCAAATTTAAAAAAAAAAAAATAAGTAAATATATTTTATAGTTTTCAGCACAATCCCTGATAATATGCAGAAGAAATATTTCAGTTATCTCAGGTCATGTACTCGTGAAAAGGAATCACATTCAAGACTTTGAAATGAAAGGAAATATATCTAAATTTTGGCAAAAAAGAGCTCAATTGTTCGACGTTTTTAGGGTTCAGTATACCAAAAGTGTAAAGGAACCCTTTTGTTTTCGCTACGCTGTCCGTCTATCTGTCTGTCTGTCTGACTGTCTGACTGTCTGTCTGTCTGTCTGTTTATCTGTCCATGTGTAACAGGCTGTTTTCTCGAGAATCATAAGAGCTGCGGACCAGTAATTATCACAGAACATGTAAAACTTTGGCCGCTACAATAACAAATATATGACAGTTAAAAATTAAAGGGTGTCCTAAAGCGAGCAATGAAAATGTTGAAATACTAATGTTATATACAGACACTTATATGTGGACACATACAATTTTCAAAGTTATTGGTAATTGGTGTAGTCTGTAGAATAGACTAGAGCAATTAACACTCATTAAAACAAAAAAAAATTAAAAGGTGTTCTATCAGTTAATGTAATTTTGGCTATATAATTTAGACAATTTGCTTTATCTTGGAAACCGCAAGAGGCAAACTCTTGAAATTTTAAAAATCTTTAAAACTTTAAAATTCAAAAATTAAAAAAACGCAAAAAATCACCAAAACTAGAGATCGACAAAAAACCCATAAAACGCAAAAAACCGAAAAAAGTCATTAAAACGAAAAAAGCACTAAAACTTAAATAGATCGCTAAAACTAAAAATATCGTAAAAAAAACGAAAAAATCGCAAAAAATGAAAAAAATCACCAAAACGAAAAAAGTGCAAAAAAACGCAGAAACTACTCATAAAAAAAATTGGCAAAAACCGAAAAAAAGATGCCAAAACGAAAATAGTTTCCAAATCGATAAAAATTTGCTAAAACTAAAAAAATCACCAAAAACCGAAAAAAATCCCACAAACCGAAAAAAGCGCCAAAACTAAAATAAATCGCTAAAAGTAAAAATATCGTCAAAAAACAAAAAAAGCGTTAAAAAAAAATTAAGTAAAATGCCAAACCGAAAAAAATCGGCAAAAACGAAAAAAATTGCAAAAAACGAAAAATCGCAAAAAACAAAATAATTACAAAAGTGAAAAAACACCAAAACCAAAAAAAAAAGCAAAACGAAAAAATTTTAAAAATTAGAAAATAAGACAAAAACGAAATGCGGTATTGTGTATTTGTACGGAACCCTTTGTGTGCGAGCCAAAGTCGCACTTTTCTGAATTTATTTAAAACTTTTTTAAGGTAAAATTTTCATTTGTAAAAATTAATTTATGAATTTAGTCGAACTGTATGGTTCTTATCCCAAGTTGTTTGATTAGTTTGGCTTAAGTCCATTTTTAAATTTAATTCCTCGATTAAATTATTTTTTATATTAGAAAGAAATTCTAAAGTATGGTTGAACTGACATCAGATATGTCGAAACCAGCACGTCTTCTCAACAGAGTTCGTTTTCCACCTTGATGACACTGCCAGCGACGGCAGCAACAACTAACGAGCGAAAAGCCTATTTGCTTTATTAAAAAATTAACAGACGAGTCGCCATCTCGTGACCAGTTATTCAATTATTATTAAGAATTTAATCGAGGGATTAAATTGTAAAGTGAACTTAAACCAAACTTCTTAAATAACTTGGGATTTTTTTAATATTTCAAAGAATAAATTCCAAAAATGACTTGAAGTTTTAAGTCGAATAAAGCGTGAACGCTACATCCAGCATTAGACGAAATGGCATAATTTTCTACGAAATTCTAAATTAAGCGCTTAAGAAAAAGAAAACCACACATAAAGTTTTTCAAATTTCTCTCCAAATTATATTAGATATATTTAATATAATTAATATGGCTTTTAATTGTTACCCGTTCGCCAAAAAAATGTGGCCAGGAGAGCAGATTTTTTCAAACTAGTCAACTTTTCAGAAGCATTTTATTTACCTGCATGAAAACTGTACTAAAAAATGGCACTATATCTTTAAAACTAGAGCTGTTAGAAATAAATTAATGATGGCATCGCAGATGAAAAATACATAAGAATCGGGTATTTTAGTTTCAGGAAATAAAAAAATTATCATTTTGTTGTGCCGTGCTATGATTTTTCTTTCAATATAACCAAGAAGTATTATAGAGAGATATGTACATTAGGGCGTCCCAAATTTTTTTTACTTTCATGGGTGCTCAAGCATAATTTGAAAGCTCATAGGGTAAAGTATTTTTGAGATTTTTTTCAGATTTTTCGGTAAAGGTTTAAAGAAGACACAATTCGAATTTGTGTCAAAAGTTGGGGTTGCCTGGCGTTTTTGAATTTTCTTCATAACTTTGTCAAAAAGGATGATTTTCTTCACTTTTGAGGAAATAGGTTAAAAGAGAATTGTTCAAGCTTTATTTTTGTGTGCAAAAACTAGAATTTTTGGCAATGAATTGGCTCATTTAGGTACCCTACATTACACTTTTACGTTATTTTTCCATAAATGTTGTAAATAACGCTTTATAACTTCTAAAATTTCTCTAAAAATGAAGAAAACTAATTATGAAAGATAAATTAATTCTAAATAGCTTAAAACAAAATAATTTTTGAATTTGCTTTTACCGTTCCTGAGTTATATCCGTTTTTATCTTTGTATTATAAGTTGTTTGCCAGTTTACCACTCACTTATGCCCAACAAACTAATAAAAATCAAACGTTTTATGTTGCTTTGTTTAAAAATCATTTATTTTGGTTCTCACGATGCGATGTTTTGACCAGGATCTGAGAATTCACTATAAGCGAAGCTTTACGGCAACTAATTCCGGATCTGTCAAGACTTGAGGAACTTCTGTATCTTACTTCAAACTACCAACTTCTAGTGCAATATTAAGATTTCACGAGAAATTTTACGGATCTCTTGATTTGTTTTCCACAAATCTTTCAAATTGTTCGCTATTATTCTGGCGCTCTATATGACAGTATATTTTTGCAAGGGCATCAATCATTTTTCTCACAAGCCACACACTTTTTGTTTTCAAAGAATGCATTGCTATTTTTAAATAAAATTAAAAAAATTTGTTGCTACTCCACAATAAGAAAGAATTACCGGTGCAATAATATAATAGTTTTACAAGATATTTGCAAATAAATTCGCGATTTGTTGTTATTCTCAGTATTCAAAGAAACCGAAAACTTTTATATACACAAAACGATTTTTTTGATTTATCTATCGGCCATCTGATTACAAAGAAAAAAACTTGAAATTTGAACATTTAATATTTATCGGGTAAAAACCTTAAAAATGGTATAAATCTGGAACGGTAAGACCAAATTCCATTTTTTTTAAATTATTTAGAATCTATCTGCCTTTAAAACTGCATCAATAGTTTTTATACTTTTAATAGAAATTTTAAAAGTTATAAACCGTTTTTTACGGAGTTTATCCAAAAATGACAAACAATTTTGATATATGATACCTTAATGAGCAAAATTATTGACGGAACTTATGGTTTATGCCTATCGAAGTAAAGCTTGGACATTTATCTCTAAAATTATTTTGTGAAAAAATGTAAATAACGAGGTATTTGACCAAGTTATAAGCAACGTTCGAAAAACGGCCGAAAACCCCGATTTTAAATGAAAACTCGACTTGTGCGACCTCTAAACCTCTTCCGAAAAATCTGAAAAAAATCTCAAAAATACTTGACCCTATAAGCTTTCAAATTATGCTTTAGCCCCACAATTTTTTTTCTTTTGGGACAACCTAATGTACATATGTATTTATGTTCATTAGGGTGGTTGTGGTCATGATTCACAAAGAATGCGAAGCATCTTTGTTCTAGAAACAATTTCCTAATATGTTGAAAGTGATTTAATTTGTAGAAAACCAAAAATAGTTTTGAGCCAGACCCCTCCGAATAGAATAGAAATTGTTATGGCAGTTCATTCTTGTGCTGATCTGTGACCAAAAAAACTAGAAGTCTATCGCTAGTAATTCCCAAATTATGGCGCCTTTATTATAAGAAAAATTGCAAAAAGTGCTTGTAGCAGTTTATCTCAATATAGATTGGCGTATAAGTATTATTATTTAATGTATACATAAACTATAAGTATACGCCAAGGAGGGTTTTTTTCAAAACTTGACTATTTTACTTTTGACAGAACTGATTTTGTATTTTTTTTATCGTAACATTGAAACGAAGCTCAGCGAAAATAAAATTGGGGCAAAACTCTATAATAACACAAGAAAAAAAAGGAATAAAAGTCATGCTTTCGACAAAAGTAGATTATTCTGAATCAGCCGCATCAAAACTAAATTATTCCATTTCAAATTTTATATTTATTCAAAATATATTTATTATTGGAAATATTTTGAATTCTGTGCAAAGCGATGATTACTAATTTTGTCATCTATAATAATGCAACAAAATTTCGGGTTAAACTCAAAGTTGCATTCCTGAAATACTCTTTTCTCAAATTGTGCAAAATACAAAAAGTCCATTTTACATACACACTGTTTCTAGGGCAAAGTTGTCCTACGATTTTTTTGCCAAAAAAATCGAACCACCCAAGGCCATCAGGCTCTATACGTTTTTTATAATACATATTTGACTTCTATAAGAATTATTCTGTGTGCTTGAGATAAAGTTTTTTCTAAAGACGTAAAAATCAAATTATTGACAGAAGTCAATCTCTTTTACAGTTGATTTAATTAAATCTTTTCAATTAAATTTTCAAAGCATACTATTTAAGTAAAACAATATTAATATATATGTATGTGTATGTGTTTATAAACATATGTGTGCATATTCCCAGTAAACATTTTTTGCCGCTTTCTTACCGAAATTGGTATGAGTGGTTGGGAAGAAAGCTAACTACTTTGTCTGAAGAAACTCTTATAAATTTGCCAAAATGTCGGAGACAATTTTGTACAAACTCTAAAGAACAATGTCTATAGAAAGTCTTCAAATATGTCGTAGAAAATTCACACAAAGTATTAAAAAGCTGTAAGACTTCTGTGACTCTTCTTGTGCCATGAATTTTTATGCTCTTCAGAAACCATTTACCATATTTTAGAAATCTTAAAACTAGTATATTTATGTGCAAACTTCTCAAGAAATGTCTAAGGGATCTTTCGACAACAAGATTGATTGGCTGCTAAAGTGTCAGATTTTTTCTGACATTAGAAATTATGTTGCCATAATATGTTCAGTGTGTCATTGTTATACAAACATATAATTCAATAACAAGACAGTCAAAAATTTAAATTTTTTTTTATCTAAGAGGTCATAAATTTTCTGGTGTAACATTTCTGCTTAGACTAGTGTGCATAATACCGGAAGACAACTGAATTTCTTTGAAGATATTTAATAGAATAGTCTGTGTATTTTCTGGCCTACGATTCACGACATTTATTATTCACTTCAGCACATTCTCTGATTTCAGTTCTTCTGATAATTTTTATTTATATCTTAATAGTTCAATTTTTTTATTTATTTATTCATTACCATAATCAACCGAGCCCTTAGGGCCATATATAGTTGGTGGACTAGAATTGTAAATTCATGTAAATAACTGGGCAACAAACTAGAAAACTAGTAACAATATTGATAAAAATTAAATAAAACAATAAAGAATAAAAACAAAATAGAGAATATAATCACATGTAGGTGACAAAGTGTATTGTGCATTAGGGAACCTGAAATTAGTAATAGTTCTTAGTAATAGTTCTTTTCAGCTGTAGAGAACAGCATAGTGTTGTATTACATGTTATGCATGGAAGCATATTCTACAAGATTACCTCTAAATAAATTAGGGATAAAGTTAAATTCTCTTAGAGAACGTGGTAAAGAGTTCCAGCACTTGGAAGCTCACACATAAAAAGACCTGTCATACATAAGACGATTACTAACAGGGTGTAGAAGCTGTGGGTTTCTAGCCGTTTGCAAAAATATGAAATTTTGTCGGATATATTCTAGACAATTTGAGAGCATTACTTTATAGAAGAATGTAAGTAGTCTGATTTGAATAAAACTTTTAAAGCTATACCCCACAAAAATTGTTAACATATCTCGAAACATGATCATGTAGTTTCAATTTGTAAGCAAAACGTATTATTCTGTTGAAAAGCAAAATGCACCTGTTGAAATCCTCAGTCCACTGCAACCAGAATAGACTTCTATACAATATAAGAGGTTCGACATCAACAAAGAATGAGCCAGCCTATTCCTAATGGAAAGAGGCAGATATAAATTCAGGGAGTATAGTATTCTTATAGTGTAATTAATTTTAGAGATTAACCCACTAATATGGTGGCTAAATCTGAGATATTGTCCAGATTGTCATACGATCATCATATTCAATATCTTGACCATCAATTGATATCCATAAACTAACCACTGTGCTGGGAGGTTTTTAAAAGCATGACCTTAGTCTTTGTAGAATTAATTCGAAAATTGCTACTTCTCATCCAGCGTGATACATTGTACAACAAGGTATTGACATCATATTCAAAAACATCAAAGAGTTGAAGGTGACCCGCGAATAAAAGTTGTATGTCATCTGCAAAAAGAAAGGCTTCGCATTCAAACCCGCTCAGCAAAGTAAATAAGTCATTCATATAAAGCATAAACAGTAAGGGGCCTATAACAGAGCCTTTAGGCACACTACTAGTAACTGGTAGGCACGCAGACTTAAGGTTTCCACCGTGAACATACTGAGAGCGACCAGACAAATATGAAAAAAATTAATCTACCGGCAGATAATGAGAAGTCAAAGTAAGTGTAGAGTTTACGAACTAAGACAGCATGACTGACATTATGAAACGCCTTAGATAGATCTAATGACACCAAAACTGCTAAGTCACTCTTATCCACAATTCTTCTAATTGAGTCAGAAAGGACAATTAAAAGAGAAGTAATACTATATCCCTCACGAAAATCCGATTGCAACGGATTCAGTCAGAGGTGCAGTAAGAGGTTAGACAAAAAAGGCACTAGAGATATCAGCCTTAAATGAACTTCAGAATTTTGTTTCCTAATGGGAATAGCCTTGGCAATCTTCCAATCGGTAGAGAATTGCGAATATGCAATAATGTTGTTAATCAGAGACAAAAGTTGATGCTGAATGAAAGCGAAGATTAACTTAACAAACTTAACAAGCAAGTCATCGTAACCTGCGGCGTTGGACTTAGTTTTGTAAAAAACATTACATATGTCTATGCTACGAAAGGAAAATCGGTTGTTGGGAAAATTAAATTCAAATGTATTGAAACAATCAACTGACCTATAACTGGAGAGCTTATTACTTAAAGCATCTGGATTTACGTCATCAATAGACGTAGAATCATGTATAACATTCCGACGAAATTTTTTCCACATACCTCTTGTATCAGTATTCTTAAAAATGCTTATATGTGCTCTCACGTTTAACACGCCTTATAATGTATTTCGATTTATTACGAGCTCTACAGAAACAATTCCAATTTGAGGCTGTTGGATCTCTCAAATACTCCCTAAAGGCCAAATCCCAAAATGGAAGATGATAGCTTATCAGTGGTGAATTAACCCAATTTTCTCCATTCGGTGAAAACATGAATCTCCTGGTGGGGATTAAGGAATTTAATTGATAGCTGAAAGTTCACATGATGGCTTTTGTAAAAGTTGGTAAAGTCATATTGGAGAAAGCGGTGTTCTAGTAATGGAATATCGTTTTAACGAATATAAATTATTGGTAAATATTTTCTGGTGAGGTAGCTGCATTAAGCAGCAAAAAATACATGTCATGGTCGTAGAAATTTTACAATTTTTTTATTCCATAAGGGAATTTAATATGGTATTTTTAACTTCCACTTTTCTCCGACATTAATATGAAAGGTCGTAAAAAGTATTAGAAAAATGGGAATATTTTCTCATCTTATGCAGGCATTGTTCAGAGATTTTGAATATTCTCTTAGAATTTTTCCAGAAATTCTTCATATCTCGTACCGAATTCTCTCAGCCATTTCGGCAAACTTTTTAGGAATTTTCTCACACCACGAGATTCGAATTCTTGTCAGCCACTCATATGATTTTCGGCACGTTTTCCGACCGACTTCAGATATTAGTTCCGCATCTTTTGCAGACTTTCTTACCGAACTCATTTTGAATTCTGCAAAAACTGTTCGCTGGGAATTAACATTCAATTAATAATGCATTGGGTGCATATGAATGACACACACAGTAAGAGACATTCAATATTTGACACTAGTACGCATTACTTTATTACGTGTTTTATATATAATAAATAAAATCTAAATCAAAATATTTATTTAATGGCATAATTTAATCTAAAAAAAGAGAACAACAAAAATCACTTCAGCATGACAAAACAACATAAATTTTATGCAATTTCTTTTGTAGGTAAGTGTCATACACTTCTTATATGTTAAATATACAAATGTGTTTGTCAAAACTGTCAGTTAAAATTACAATTTCTTATTATGTGAAGTATACACGAGGCGAAAATTAAAAAAAAAAAACAAGGCGTTATACTACTCGAGTGATCATTGTGGAGTAGGTTTTTAATTAAGTTTTGCATTAGAAAAATTCACGGCTGTGTAGTATATTTTTTTTTGGCTTCATTAATTGAAGTGAATCATTCCAAGACGGTTAGTTAAATATTTGCCACGTCTGACTTTACCCTTATTAAAATATATTTAGTTAAATAAGTAAATCGCTCATTTACTTAAACAACGTCAAAGCTGAATAAATTTAATTTTTGAATAAACATTGCAGGATTATTCCTTTACCTATACGTTTTGAGAGAAGAATATATTTTTTATTTAATCCATTAACTTGTATGTAAAGTAAAAACTTTAAAGTCTATGCTTAAAAACGGCATTTTTTATGAATTTTTAATAAGAAAAAAAAATTGTGAAGAAACTGCGAATTTCCCTTTTCTTAGGGCAAAAAGTACATATGAGTAATATGATTGTACTATCATATTACTCATAAGTACTTTTGCAAAATTGGAAATTTTCAATTAAAAACTCATAAACAAATGCACGTTTACTATATAAAAACGTGCTTAAATTCATTAAAATCGGATATTATTCGTTAAAGTTATGAGACCAACAAGGCTTTTCATGCCCGAGGAGGTCAATTTGGCACCCTGTATCTCAACCGTGTGTTTCAATATGCTGGTCCAAATTTCACCATTCTTAAAGTTTATGTCCTCCTCTATGATTCTTTCATCCATCCTTTTGTAATCGGATCGAAAGTTTTAAAGATACAGATGTATTAGGCTTTTTTCCAATTGGAACCACTTAGCGTTGAGTTTTTTAATTCCACATTACACGGATATTTAATGCTTTGCATATTTACGTATGTATTGTATATTCATTAAAGCTCTTTCGAAATTCACATTTTTGTTGCAAAAATAATTATTTGTGCACCAATAGTTATCATTGTAGCAAATAATGAAATAAAGCTGCATGAAAAAGGAATCTCTTTAGTATTTTTTTTTTACTTCATATGTTTATTTAATGCTTTTTAAGGTGTGTTGTTCTTTGTTGAAAGAAAAAGGAGAAAAACATTGAAAAATCTTTAAAAGTGGGGGAAAAAAACGAATTTCAACTTCAACTACTTTGTGAAAATGTACATTAATATGTTTTAAGCTTCTTGCTGTTGCTTTTGTTTGTCTTATTGTTTTAGCCATCGTTATTGTTGTTCTTGTCATTTTGGCTTTTAAGTACATGTAAGTAGGTGTCATTGTTGTTTTTGTTTTCTATTAAGTTTGTTTTCCATTCAGTGCTTCTTAATTTTGTTTTTCATTTTTTATTTTTGTATTTCAGTCGCTTGTTTTACTTAAACATTGTATTATTTAAAAGCTTTTTTATTTTATTTTGTGGGGTCATTAGCTGGAATCTATGGCAGCAGGATACTGAGAAAAAAAGTTAGAGTGAGCGAGAGACATTGTTTACTTAATTTTTATTCGGCTTCTTCTCTTTGTTTGCGTTTTTGGTTTTGTTGGAATTACATTTTTTATATTTATTGTTTTTTTTATAGACTTTAAGACTCGTGTGAACTCCTAGCAATTGTGTGTTTTGTTTATTTATTTGAAATTCAAGTACAAAAACCACCTGTTTACTTTAAAAATTTTATAAAAGTATATACGGGCCTATTCTGTAAATCACGAGATACCAAATCACTGTGATTTCAAAAAATGAATAAAGCCTAAATAGTTGCTTTCATAAATTGAACGATTTATAGCGTTGGAAATTGGAATAAAATGTTCTATTGTAAATGACAAAAACTTAAAATACAATAAAAACCTGCTAACAAATCAGCTATTAACAGTTTACTTTTGAAATCACGCGATTTGAAATTACCGTGATTTTCAGAACATGCCCGATAGTCATGTATTTTGGGATATTTCCAAAATATGCCATTTAATGATTATAGTTATCAAGTTAAAATTATTTTAGCGATGACCTTATACTAATATACATATCGCACTGGTATTTCTGAAGGGGGTCAAATAATAGAAAAAATAAAAAAAAATTCCAGTAGAGGCAAACAATTTTTTTTTAATATTTACAATAAAATTAAAAAATATATATATATTTCAGTTGAGTTGACCCCCTTTAGAGGAACCAGTGCGATATGCATTTTGGGGATTGGGATCACTAAACTTGCTATAAAAAAGCCAAAAGAGTAGAAAAGAGAACGCACGGTGTTGTGGGACGGTGGCATGGAATAACGCCAAGGGAAATATTGTCCAGGAACATTTAATTGTTTTCATAACTGGCTTTCGGCCGGCCTTAAGGAACTCCGGATTAGAACGAAGTTGTTTAAGTTTTATTTACCTAAAATAAATAAAAAAATTAGTTAAATCAAATGCCAACTTGACATGAGATGACAAGACATGACATGACATGACGTGATATGATATAACATGAAATAATATGACATGACATGACATGATATATCATGACATACCATAATATGACACAACATAACATGATATGACATGAAATGACAGGATATGGCATGACAAGACATGTCATGATTTGAAGTGACACGACACCGCACAGTGTTTTCAATTGGAAAATAAGAGTAATATCTGTATCTTTAAAACGTGCGATTCGTTTACAAAACGATGTATATAAAAATCATAGAAGACAACCAAAGTTTTAATAATGTTAAAGTTTTGAAAACCCTATTATGTCACAAGTTGAGCTACATGGTGTCGGCCTCATAGCTTATATAAATATTATCCGATTATATTAAATTTAAACTTGGTATAAAGTTCATGAACATATACAGATAATTCAGTTAATTTCGTTAAGATATCTTTAATATTATCAAAGATATTTGGATTTGAATTTTAAAATTTAGGGTTTGGCTCCGACTTTCTTCTCTATTTCGCCAATATCTCCGGTAATAGCATAGCCAAAAGTTTCAAGCCAATATTTTATGATTTTTAGCACAATTCCTGATGATATGTAAAACAAATTTTGTAAGTTATCTTAATTCATGTAGTCGTGAAAAGGAATTAAAATCAAGTCTTGGAAATATAAGTGAAAAATATAATTTTTTTGACAAACATTTTTAAACAAAATTTTTCTGAGATTTCGGGGAGATTTTTGTCGCAGTTTTGGGGAATTCTTAGACCGGTTTTGTGTCTAACTTAGCATTTACACATGAAAGTAAATGCAAGAAAGTCGCAATACACTCACACTTTTTCACTTACACAGTCAAATTTATTTTACTTTCCACTCAGCTTTCAACGATTTTTTCAAGAAAGCAATTTTTTTCGCACTTCTGAAAGTTAAATGACAAAGAAGCTTATGTTAAAATGAATTCAAAATAAAAAACCACGTCATGTAAGCTAAACGAAGGACGTAACGACACAAAAAATACTTCAATTGCCATTTAACATATGAGCATTTCCACAGGAAAGTCCACTTTCTGTCACGTTCGTCACCAAGAAAGTAAGCTTGTTTTTCAGAATCAAGTGGTTCAATTTTTCCTAAACTTTTACTAACTGTAGAGCTACTTATGGGCTACACAAATATATGAAGAAGTAAAAAAAACTTAGGTTGCTTTAAAAAAATCAACACAATTGCTTGGCGTCGAACGTGACAGAAAGTGGACTTTTTTGTGGAAATGCCCATATTCAATCAAAACTAATGATAAATAGTAAAACAATGTTACTTAATTTAGTGTAAAAGCCTTAAGCAAATCACTTTGATCACTTAAATATATTAATTCTGGTTAAAAACACAGATTAGTTTTTTCAGATTTAAATGAAACCAATGTGTCTACTGTACTAATAATGTTTAGTTTTACATTTATCAAATATACTAATGTTCATGATTATAAACTATACATAAAAGTATTAGATTTGTCACAAGTTTTATAAAAATCAATTCAAATATTTACAAAAAAGCTGGTATGAATTTATATGTCTGTTTTAACACAAATATGCTCATACTTTAACATACAATAAATTGTTCTTAGATTTACAACCAATAATTATTTGATGATTTATTAATTACTAATCATTTATTCTCTTTAGTAACACAAGTTAAATTGTAATTTGAAATGAAATCCTTAAATACCAAAATCCATTTCATGTGCAACAGATCATATGACTGCGGTAACAGTAACAATAGACATTAAGAGAATGCATTAATTTTAAGAAATAGTTTATATTGCTTGTTTCGCATATAATAGACATTTCATCCAAACTAACTAGAAATATTTCAACTACTAAATACTATTTTGCTTCACAAATGCATGCATACAAGCCTTTCTACATGTATACGTGCAAACATGCATACATACATACAACTATGCATTATTATATGTGAATTAAACCATAATATTTCCAAATCACATTTCAATAAATCTATTTAAAATTTATTATTCTACACAATATTCAAGTCAAGGATTATTTTTAAGCAATAGATTTTGCTAAAAGTAAATACTATTAAATTATAAATCAAATAAAACCATACAAGTGTTCAAAATTTATGTGATAAAAAAAGAGAAATATTTTCAGTATCAATTCATTTAATTCCTATTGAAAGTAATATTGTGTAAAATCATTGCTTGACCTGTTCGAAAGTTGTCTGTTTTATTGAAGTTTGCTTAGCCAAGAAATATATTTCAATTTAAAAACAAGCAATACACTCGAATAAATTAAGGCAGAGACATTCTATAGATTGTTTGAATCGATTGAAAATCTAAATTAAAGCTTAGAAGATTTTTATCAAAAAAAAAAAAAGAAATTGTGCCATTAGCTTAAAGAAATGTGTATTAATAACAATAAATTTTTCATACAAAAAATCTGACATTTGGATTTGTGTCATAAGCTGGTGCAGTTTTTCGAGTGTCTTAATAAATGTGCAACTACTTAAGTTTTACGGCAATATGTTGTAATTATATATTGGCAATTATTTATAAGATGTAGTGTTAATGAAACCAAAAAACAAATATGCATGTCTAATTTAATCATAGATTACGATAATACTGATATTATTACTTATGTGAAGAAAACAAATTTTTATTAAGGTTTCATTTTTGATTCCATTTGTCACAAAACTGTTAATTTATTTTATCTAAAGAATATACATTTGTATATTGACATGGATGTATGAAAATGACCAGTTATTATTTGTAAATGTATGTATGTAAATGCAAATATGTCTTTCTGTTTAATATGCCATAGTTCGTTTAGTTCATTGTTGCACTATTCTTTAATTTAATGTGAAGGAGATTGTCTTTGTGGTTGGTTTCATTAGACTCTAATGCTTAGAGTATCAATTATACACGGAAGTGTGTTAGTTTTAGTATATGTGCGTATAAGAGATTAAATCTTTGCTATTCTAGTAACCGGGCTTAAGTGTTAGACTAAACTTTCATCATAAAATATTTAATTATGAAATGTATAACTTAGGTTTGGTATACATTTCAGGGGCATTTGAGGGATACCATTGTTTAAATTTTAATTTTGTACCCATAAATTCCACTTTGCTGATGTGACTTGGACAATTAAAAAAAAACATACATACATACATATATGGATTTAATAAGTTATAATTAGATTTTAAATATAAAAATTTACACTAGAATAATAATTTGTTTTTTGCAAAAATTTCTTCATCGTTGTACGCCATAGGCAATATTGTACTGATAATAAAAATCATTTTTTATTGTCATTTGGATCAAAAAAAGTTCCCACACCGAATACAATTTCTAAAACTGTCCGAAGAATTTTGTTATAATATTTTTTTTTTATATTTATACTTTTATTGTATATACATTATATGTACATCAAATAAATACCTAGCAAAAACTACTGCTTCGACTGAAGCAGGCTTATAAGCGAGAGAACCAAGTTTTGTTGTTTCTACTACTTCAAAAAGCGTTTCGAGCATGCATGATTTTAATTTGCGATGTCCCACTTTGGAGCTTTTGTTTTTGATATAAAACAGCGCTTCTTTCGAAGCATCGAAAATGCTTTAAAATCATGTCTCATTTTATCATCGTTAAACTACAGATAAAACAAATCGATTTATTCTAAATTTCTGTCTTCCATGCAATAGTTGGGATATGTAGAAAGAGAGCATAGCTTAAATGGGCTTAGAGTTTTCAAATGTGAGAGTTTTATTGAAAACAATGCGTGCGACAATTCTTTAGAGCCTATATTGTTGAAAGCTACTATGCTACTGAATATGATTTGGTTTATGTTCGAGTTCGTATTGAAGAAGTGTAAAATGCTAACTTCGTAATTTAAAGATTATGAACACTGAAAGATCTCTGCCTTCTTTTTGAGCATCCTCGGAAGTGCTGCAAAAGATCCCATGTTGAAGGTATAAAAGTTTTTTACTGCTTCCAGAAACATGATATTTTTTTGCTGGGTAACTATAAAATAATAATAAATAACTATAATGATAAGAAAGTACAAAATACTTTGAACTATTATTTTACTAGTGATCCGTACACCAAAAGTGTAAAATAACCCTATTGTTTTCGCTACGCTCTCCGTCCGTCTGTCTGTCTGTCTGCTCGTCTGTCTGTCGCAGGCTGTTTTCGTGGGAGCCGTAAGAGCTACGGACCTACAATTTTCGCAGCTTTTCGAAACCTTGGCCGCTACAACAAAAAATATATGACAGTTAAAAATTAAAGTGTGTTCTAAAGCGTGCAATGAAACATATTGAAATAATAATACAGGCACGTATATATAGACACTTTAAATTTTCAAAGTTAGTGTTAATTGTTGTAGAATGTAGAATAGCCTATAAAGCTATACAAATTAAAGGGTGTTCTACCAGTTAATGTAATTTTGACTTTAAAATTTAGACAATTTGCTGTATCTCGGAAATCGTAAAAGGCAAACTTAAAAAATAAAAAATTCCAAGATTTAAAAAAATGCCAAAACGAAAAATCATCAAAATGGAAAAGTGCTTAAAGGTAAAAAATCACCAAAATTAAAAAAGTCACTAAAGCGCAAAAAATCACCAAAACTAAAAAGATTACCAAAAAAACTAAAAAACGGCAAAAACAGAAAAAAGTCGTCAAAACGAAAAAATCACTAAAACCAAAAAATCGCTAAAACTAAAAATATCCGACAAAAACGGAAAAAATGCCAAAAATTTAAAAAAATCCCCAAAACGAAAAAAAGAGTCAATACCAAAAAAAAAAAAACGCCAAAATAGAAAAAATTTCCAAAAACCGAGAAAATCACCAAAACCAAAAAAAAAAATGGATGAAACTAAGAAAATCACTAAAAACGGAAAAAGTCCCCAAAACCAAAAACAGTATAAAACTGAAAATATCGTCAAAAAGCGAAAAAAGCGTTAAAATAATTACAAACAAAAAATGCCAAAAGCAAAAAATCGACATAACAAAAAAAAAAAAAAATCGGCAAAAAATTGCAAAAAACGAAAAATTTACAAAAAACTAAAAATCAGCTAAATGAAAAAAACGCGAAAATCGAAAAAATCGCCAGAACAACGAAAAAAGTTTAAAAAAATTTTAAATTAAACAAAAAAAAAAAAAAACAAAACGAAAAAATTTGCCAATATGAAAAAAGGGCGAAAACTCAATTTACTGAACAGTTTTTTATACTGAGAAGAAAACTAAAACTCAAAACTTCATCGCATTTGATATGGGAATTTTTTTAACGATCGCGAAATACTAAAAATAAATATTTTCATCATATATTTCATGGTTTATACGGCTATGCTATAAATAATTTGATATACAGTAATCCTTTGATTTACTTTGCCTCGATTTAAATTGTTTCCGTTAAAATCGAAACATTTTTTATAACTTTCATATTTGATTTGCGTCTCCATTCGATTTGCGTCGTTAAAATTTTGGTGACTTCCAATTTCGATTTGCGTCGCCATTCAATTTACGTTGCTTCAGTTGCTTAAAAGCTATTAGCGAAACCCGGGGAACCCCAGAGTTTAGGTAAAGTCTTTGTTTTTTCCATGTTTTATGCGGTTGGCGAAATTTTTGTTCACTCCCATTTCGATTTGCGTCGTCATTTCGATTTAAGTCGCCTCAATTATAAGAAGAAAGTATACATGGAAATCCAATTTTTATTATGTGCAATATCAAATTCGATTTACGTTGTTGCGAATTACGTCGCCATTTTCCAGAACCAATCGTGACGTAAATCAAATGATTACTGTATTTGCTTTTGGAATGAATAATATTTAAAATTGATATTAAAAGGATTTAAAAAACAACGAATAGAATTTAATTCATGGTAAAATTAACAAAAAATAAATTATTTGTTAAAAAAATCTGAAAAAAAAATTTTTTAAAGTATCGTCGTATCGACAGTAAAATATCGCCGATACCGATGTGTCGGAAAATCTGAAGTATCGCCGATATATCAGTATCAGTATCGATAGCGGTTACATCCCTACTTGAAATATTATTGTTATCAATGTTCCATTTAATTTTAGATCGACATGACTATAGCTTTTTAATTTCAAATAAAATTTATGCTAAACCATAAATTAAATCATGTTAAATTCAAAAGAAATTTATGTTACATACGATAGTATCTATTGAGTGTATACAGTATTTATCGCTTATATACACGTGGGTTATCTGCATTTAACGTTTATATGCATCCCAACATGAGCAATTTTCTATTTGTATTTAAAAAACCATAATTATATTTTGTATTTGCATTTCGCTTCTATGCATTTCTCGCTTTTATGCACCGTAAAGAATTATAAATCCTTTTGAAGTGTATAAAAAAAAATACTGATATACGCATCGTACATATTAAGCACTTTTTTAAAAAATTTGTGGATCAATTTTTCAACCGCAAACAAAAAGTTCAATCTCAATTTACTTTAATTTTACATGTCTGTATGAAACCAGCTGCTTCATTCAATCAAGTAAGCTAATATCAGACTGCTGTGGCAAAATATGTGAAAATATTAATCAGTTGCTTATTAATATGATTATTTCGAACGTATTTGCTTTGTGAATCCAAGCTACACTGTGGCGCTACTCTGTTCTGCTGTGTACGTTGAAAAATTAAGTTGAAGTTAATTTTTCCCTTGTTGCTTGGAATATTAATCATGCCCAATTCTTTCTGAATATAACGTTACGAACCTTAGCCTAATAATCAATTTGGATTAATTAATTAGTTGTTTTGAAAATAAAATTCGGAGTTTTAGTTACTCATTGTAATTTAGTTTTATACATGCACCCTTGAAGCATATAAACGATTTTTTTTTATGAGCACTGCCGATGCATATAAGGGAGTTTTTATAAATGCATTTCTCGCTTATAAGCACAAAATGTCGTGCAAAATTTGAAATGCATATAAGTGATAAATACTGTATCTATTTGAAGCTGTTGTGACTGCAGTGGTTAGCGTGTTGACTACCAACCAAGTGGACCGAGTTCAAATTTTGACTGGGGCAGCCAACTACAACACACATTTTGCTGATGCTTATGCTAATACACATAACGTAAGTAAACTAATTAATAAAAAAACTACATTGAAGTCATATTGTTTCAACATGGTATAAATTTAATTCAACATGATGCTTCGTTTTGTTTCAATATCAAATTGACGTTGTTTTAACTTGAAATAATTTCGATTCAACATGATGCTTCGTGTTATTTCAGTGTCAACTTCATTTTAATTAAAATTTACTGGAATATCAAATCAACATGAAATATAGTTATTTCAAAACAAAAAATGTTCTTTGAAGGTTATTGGAAATCATGTTGAATTAACATGAAACACATATCAATCAAAATCACTACCGAAAAAATTTAAACTAGCCTCGTTTTCGGCTATTTTAATATGAAAAAACCAGTAATATTTTGACCAAGGAAATACTTTCAGAGCCTAAGCGTTTCACATAGTCTTTTGGCTTTAAGATCTAAAAGCATATTATCTATCTGTCTTAAAAGATATATTGATCATTTGCTGCAACGTCGTCATACATAAAAAAAATTTAGTTTTTCTTCAATTTTCACACAAGTTAATGGAAAAGAAAAATATATTGTATAAGAAGAACAATATGACGATTAATGCTACATTATTAGCTCCAAAATCACATTTTTTAGTTATAACGACGTTGCGGCAAATGAGCGATATGTATAAATAAAACTTTTAAAACAATTTTTTTGACAACTCCAATTGTGCGAATGCTCTTTTGTCAACATTCATATTATCTTGCTAAAGTTTCCACATAATTTATGACCGCAATTCTTTACCTTTCTAATACAGCTAGAAACCAAAAACGTTGTTTAATTAAACCCTAAAAGAAAACTTAAGACATTTTAAAATCCAAAATTTTACATTTTGATCCGTTAATAAACAAATTACAATAATAACATGATTGACAGCATCTACAACAAAATATTTGATTTATGTAAATCATTATGGTAAATTACTCAAAAGTTTTAAGCAAATAAAGTTAAGAAATAAAGAAAAATTTTTCTCATGGCAATACAAAAAAAAAAAAAAACAAAAAACTCAGTAATGTGTAAGAAGCCAAAAAGAAAACTTAAGGAATTCCACAAAGAAAAATGATAAAGCCATAATCATGTTTTCTTGGAAAGTACAACATAAAAAATAAATTTGAATAGAAAATATATCTAAAATAAAAGAGAACAGGGTGGTTTCTCTTAAAGTTTGGAATTCGAAAATGAAACAAAACATGGATGACATCTATTAAAGGAGAATTCATTGGAGGTGCCCTCGACAGGTCAGGTGACTAAAAATGCACCTGCATTTAGATTGTGAAAACATGTATACATGGCAATCTCATTTTAAGTGTAAAACTTGCGGTTTTTGTGATATATTTTTTTAACTTTCCAATTTAATTAGTTTTAATCCATATTGGAATTACATCTGCCTATGTTTTACAGTTGATTATAAATAATTATTTATTAATCATACGCCCCAATTACAGTCCCATAACGTTCAACAATATTCGAAAAGATGGTGTCATAATAGGCAAACCTGCAGTTACATCAATGCGGCTTTTTCACTGTATTATAGCTAAGCATTTACAGAATAAATCTTTTGAAACGAAAAGATTAGATAAGTGACGAACTTGAAGCACCAAAGCAACTAAATTTTTGTTTTATAGGCAAAAAAAAAAACATTTTCATCATATTTCGTTATATATTAGTTTTTAAAAAAAAATTACATATTGTAAATGTTGATTGTATTGATTGCTTCTTTCAATAAAAAAAATCGAGAAGTCCTATTTTCAGATTTGGTCCACAGTGCAGCACAGCCAAGAAAGTACATGATCGTGTGCAAAAAAAAAATTACTAATGATTTCGTATCTTGAAAATCTAATTTATATACATCTCAAAAGAACATCCTATATAAACATAGAAAAATATCAAAACGAAGTTGAAATAAACACATTTAAACAATGACACATTCATTCATCTTTTACTTTGTAGCAAAATATGACTAAATGCCATAGACAACGAAACATGCAGGTAATGAAAATAATGTAAGACTTCTTTAAAGAAGCACAAAAGAAACGATGAAAAAAGATGTAAAAAGTCTTAAAGTTGCAAGAGTGGAAAAATTATATCACGTTTGACTTCGCGTAAACAAAGTCATGTGTAAGTAATATAGCAAACAGAAATACAAGTACAAGCAAGAAAGTACACACATATATTGGGTGTTTTTTATTGAGGTATAGAACTTTAAGTTGGCATCACTTTTTTAACTGGCGGCCATTTTGTCAGCTGTAAGTGATCATGAACAGGTTGACATGAACAGGTTGACAAAAGAACAACGCTTGCAAATCGTGCAAATTTATTTCGAAAATAATGGTTCAGTTCGCGAAGTTTACCGCAAGCAAAATCGCAAAATTTTGTTCAGTGATGAGGCTCATTTTTGGTTGAATGGCTACGTCAACAAGCAAAATTGCCGCATTTGGAGTGAAGAGAATCCACATGAGACCCTTGAGACGCCATTACATCCACAAAAACTGACTGTTTGGTGTGCTCTATGGGCTGGTGGAGTCATTGGGCCATACTTCTTCCGAAATAGTGCTGGAGAGTCAGTTACCGTTAATGGAGACCGGTATAGAGCCATGATAACCGACTATTTTGTTCCCGAATTGGATGGCATGAATGTGGATGAGTTGTGGTTCCAACAAGACGGCGCTACATGCCACACAGCGCACGTCACAATCGATTTATTGAAGGAAACATTCGATGAGCGCATAATTTCGCGGAATGGGCCTGTCAATTGGCCACCAAGATCGTGTGATTTGACACCATTGGATTATTTTCTTTGGGGATATGTGAAGTCGCTCGTCTACGCCAACAAACCAGAAACGTTAGGGGACTTGGAAGCCAACATTCGTGGCGTTATTGCCAACATACGGCCCCATATGCTCGAAAAAGTGGTTGAAAATTGGACCTGTAGAATTGGCTTTATTCGAGCCAGCCGCGGCGGCCACATGCCCGAAATCATATTTAAACATTAATGGCATAAAATTATCCTTCCAATAAAGCCAAATTGATGGACATTAAAACGATTTTCTTGTGTTTTATTTCAATTCGAAGTTCTATACCTCTAAAAAAAACACCCTATATAAATACATATGAATACTTAGACAAAAATATATACTCAGCAAACATTTTTTTGTCGATTTCGGTATGAGACAGTTCCCTGCGGTAAATGGAACTGACGCAAAACAAGTCACGCGACCGGTCTCCAGGTGGTAGGGACCAGTCAGAGTTCTAACACTTCCTATGAAGCGGACCTGCCACTTTTACATGGGGATGGCCTAGGATGGGGTTAATTGATACTTTGTATGCACCTTGTAACTTGTCTCTGAACTATCTTATGGAGTCTTAATCGGTGTAGAATAATATAGATTATATACAAATATTATTCTAAAATTCAGCTGTAATTATCGATTAACTTATTTTTTTATTGTTACAAATCCAAGTAGAAATTGTATTTTATTTTTAAGTGGTGTCTTTGATGGGATTCGAACCGACAACCTCTGGCATGACAAGCTAGTGCACTAACCACTCGACCACACGGGCACTTATATTTCAATGTTATAAATACCAGTTAAGCTGGAGTTAATATCTGAATAAAGTTTCGGGACAGGTTCCTGAGTGACATGGCAGTCTCCTTGAAGGGAGACAATTAATATTATATAGATAATAAGTGATAGGCCTTAGATCCAGGTGCATCGAATTTGTTCAGTGCCGTTTATTAAAATACTAGCCGCAGTACCAACTAAATTGACTGAAAATGGTTAATATGTGATCATTTACACAATACGTCTTTTTTCACCATTCACTACTCCTTATTTTTGGTACCAGTGTCATTTTCTCAAGTCATAGGACGAGTACTTTTGGATCATTTGTCACCAAATTTTCTGCAGGGTTATAAGGTATGTCATATTAATACCGTTGAAAAACTTGAGCTGAAATTAGAAATTTATCAGAAATGTCATATAAACTTCGCACATATAATCACAACGTTGTAAGACGTCTCTGACCCTTGTTGTGCAGAAGTGATCAAAAGATCGGTGGAATATTCTGTTAAATGTCTAACAAATGGTTTGATAATAAATTTTTCTAAAAATATGCTCCCCAAAAAGTGAGTATAAAAAGCTCAAAATTTCGTATCTCTTAAAATATTTTTTTAAGAAGATTTATTGATGGTTACAAGCCAGTTGATTCGTCTTTCAAATAAATCCAGTTGTAACAAACTTAATCCACAAAGTTAAAACTTATGACAATTTCGAATAATAATTCGTACCAAAATGCGAAAACTTCTTTGGAAATATAAACCCTAAGTTAAACTACGGTCACACTTGGCAAGTATTTGACGAAATCAGCATATCCACTACTTTTACTCAAGGTTAGTGTGATTTTATTTGGTTTTTATTTTACAAAATAATATTAATTATGTTGCAAAAAGCTATTTTTGTATCATTTTTGGTAGTTGCAAACCAACATTTAAAAGAATATTGGAATTAAAAGAAATAAAATTTTTTCGTCAAATATTTGCCAATTATGGCAGTAGATTTAGGAACAATCAAAATATTTTGAAGCAATTCAGCCCTTTTTTAGCGGAGTATCTGACCAGAAAAAAATTTCTCATGTTCATAGCAGAGGAGTGTAACTATTTAACTTAAAACCCTTCCCATAACGCTCAGGAGCGAAGCTATTAGGGCACTTCGGGCATATAAAATTTTCCAACGCATGCCATTTTTTATTGCTCGGCCGATTCCAACAAGAAAAACTTTCTTCAGGAGCATACAGAGATGATTTAAAAAAATTAATAAGGGATGCATCAATAGACGTTTTTGCTAATAAGATACCGATACCGACACTGACGTATATGGCATTTTGCTACGAGTAATTATTTGAAATTTACATAATTTTGAACATTCACGGAAAAAATATCATCAAACTGCAACTAACAATTTCAATTGTTAATATGTAATTTAAATTCAAACATATATTTTGTTAATACAACAAATTTAGTTGTTGATAGGACAAACACAGAAATTTCTTTCAACAAACTGAACTAACCAAATTTTTTGTTATGTATTGTGAAAAAAATTAACAAAAACCCTTTGTTGATATAACAAATGAACACACACACGTAGATGAAACAAAGCAAATCACGTTTTGTGTGTATTCATTATTTGCATATTTAATAACGAATTGCTCTGTAGCTGACAGGTAAGAATGTTAGTCTACTAGTCCAGAGGTCGCCGGCTCGATTCCGCCCAAAGACATTTAGTATTTTTCGCAGACAAGCAAAAAGTCGCTTCGAGGATTGTGTATAAAAAATATTTGTTCGGAAAATCAACAATTCACATTGTTGATATAACAATAATCTCAATTAAAATAAATTTGAAATCAACAAAAAAAATTTTTTTAAATTTTTTTCTGAGTTTCCTTTAACTTACAATTTTCTAATTGTATTTACAAAAATCGTTGTAGGATCAAAATCAATTATTTATTTAATTGATATAACAAAAAAATTTATTGTATTTACAAATTTTTTTTTCTGTGTTGTCAATCAATTTTGTAAAAATTTGTGTTATTTGAAAGAGGAAGTAGTGTGCTTTTTAAACATGTCTACACTTTTGTAAAACAGTATTATAAAAGATACGAAATTTTGAGTTTTCCATGTATACCCAAGTCAAAAATAAAGAAACGATCATAACTCTTAATTTCCTCCTCTGATCACAGTAAAACTGGGAGCTTTTTTATTGGCAGGTTTGTAGGAAAAAGAAGTAATACTTCTGCTTACATACCTGCTTACAAGAAGCACGATTTTTATATGGAAAATTCAATCTTAGATGCATTTTAGCTTGAAAAATAATTATTTTATTAGTGATTCAAAAGTCTTTGCAATACAAAGTAAAACAAAAAATTTTTTAAATTGAACAAAATACGTATAACAAAAACATGAATCAAATACGTGTAACGAAAACATAAACTAATACCTGTAACAAATACTGGTAACAAATACTGGTAACGACAATATGAAACGAAAATACAAATCCAAGGTGAAATTTCTGCGCGAATGTTAAATTCCTTAAAATCTCAGTGCTGCCGCTTCAATATTTTCGCGGTTATTGTTCTAACCCCTCTTTCCGGAGATCGAAAATTATTGGTATAGCTGGCTGGGTGGGCTGTACTTGATTTGATCCGGTGTTGGGGAGAATGCTGTCCTTGGGCAGCTGCTATTTTTCTACATCGATCCCGGGACGAAGACCTGACTGCGGTGAGGATATTTTCGAGGTTTTCTGAGTTGCCGTTGTTTTCCGGACCACTTCTGAAATTTTGGGGAGATTTTTGTCCCAATTTTTTGGAGTCCTTGCATCAGGTACGTGTCTTGGATAAGGGTTGGTGTCCTTGCTGAGCGAAGGTATCTCCGCTGAACACTAGGCGTGTCGGCTAAATTCTTGGGAAATTCGCCTAAGTATCTGACAGTCGTTAGTGTTTTTTTGCTGACGAGTTGTCTTCATTTTTAACCGACTTCCAAAAAAGACGTGGTTATCAATTCGTGTGCATTTTAATTTTTACTTTATTTTTCTATGTTTGTACACACATAACTCTATCATGTGTGAACCGATTTAAAAAAAAAATTTTTTTTTGTTTGAAAGGGTTTGCTAGCAGTCTGGCCCCATATTTTTTTTCGAAAACTGATGTGGAAATTTGCTCCTCCAAAATATTGATTAACGCATAACTCCTCCATTCATGGACCGAATTTCAATATTATTTTCTCTTTGAAAGGGTAATGGCGCCAGGTCCGGTGACTATAGGAGTGTGGCGATGGGCGATACAGATGAGGGGCACCTGGCATCGCGACCAATATGTGGCCTGCTTATGGCATAAGGCTGAAAGTGGCAGGCCAATGACAGAAGGTTGAAATAGCAGAACGAAGACGGCAGGCCGAAAGAGCATGCCGGAGACGGCAGGCCCAAGCCGATATGAGGCAGGCCGTTGGGACGTAGGCGACAGGACCTTCGTTTCTACCAGGTGTACCATGACGTCATGCGTTCTTTTTACAGGGATTAGTTAAACTGTTTTTGTGGAGGATTTTTTTGTTGTAAATATCACTTCCAGATCAAGCGTGATCTTAACTGAAATTAAAGTGCCTTATATAATGTGCATATTACTTTACCAAATGACTGAGGGAATTTTACACAACTCTGCTTATTTTTTGCTAAAGTCTCAGATTTTTTCTAGTCATATATGTCCACAAAAAATGTTCACTGGGGGCATATAAGTATATAAATGTATGTTTGTACTTACATATTTATATGTATGTGTGTTAGGCAGACAAACGCTTACAAAAATACCTGATTTTATAAATAAATAGATCTGAGAAGTTTTCTCATTTTTATTTCCATCTTATATTCTTTTTATTTGTTTATTATTTATATGTGTGCCGGAATATGTGTAAGTATGTGTAATTTACTTTAGTAAAATTGTGTGTTCATGTTTTTATCCTTATAGATGTTTAGCCAAGCCTTTAAGAGAGATAAAATATACAGATGAACACATCTGTAACCAGCACACACAATTGCGCGTATATACTCCTCCGCATAAATAAGTGCGTATATTTGCTGGTAAGTATGTATATAATTGTGTTAAGTTGCTCCCTTTAAAGGCTTATCATCAGATAAGAATTGTTTATAGATAAGCTGTTACAAGTGAATTTAAAATTTAAGCACCGGTTAATACCAAATAATGCCTTTCAAGATAATAGACAAAAGTATGCAAAAAATATTGTTAAAGTATTTCTTGAAAAGCAAAGAGTTCTACTGACCGAGACAACAATAACACACTGTCATTTGTGGATATGTAGTAATTGTTACTGTTGTATGCATAATGTAATTTCTATCACTAATTGTGAGTAAAATCAAAACTAAGGGCCAGATTATTTAAATTAAAACTTTTTTTTTGGTTTTGAAATTTGTATGGAAAAAGTCTGCTTAGAAATGAGTTTTCGTTATTTTTTATGCAAATTTGAAACGTTTAGAAACGAAATTTTTTACAAAATCAGCCTATTAATCTAATTTTTATTGTACTAAAAATCTATTTTTTCTTAAAGTAGTTTTCATAGAACTTCAATAAAGATAAGTGCGATATGATATTGCTCAAATTTTCTTAATATTAACGTTATGTTAGTGTTTGGCTTTAATGCTTTTGTTCATTTTGCTAAATAGTGCAAAAAAAAACCATTTAATTAAATTCTTCTTAAATATGACGAAGTAAAAACTAATGAATATCATGAAATCTCCTACTCGCATAAATCTAGCCGGAACAGAAACTTTATCCTCAACATAAGAGTATTTTTCATAAAAAAATATTCATATTTTTCTTCTATTTTTCTAATTAAAGTGTTAGAATATTTTGTTATTATATTTTTGTTTTTAATCTGGTTTTTTTTCTTGCTCTAAATTCTCATGTCCAGCGGGATAAAGTAATTCGATTGGTTTTGTATGTATGAAAGGATGTATTTTTTGCTGTTGCTACTGTTGTTATTGCCTTTTAGCAAGCGGTTTGCTGCCGAACTATTCTACTGAAAAATATAAAAAAAGCAAAACGAATCGTATCGAAACGAAAGGATGGTGTTGAAATGAAGAAACTTTAATGAGTTTTCTCGTTTGTAACCACAAAAACCACTAAACCGGAATATAACATAAAGTTTTTTTTTGCCTGCACTCTCTTCCTACATCCTCCTGCCTACTTTCACTGTTGTCTATACAGTTTTATTGTTTTTTTGCATCGTACTTTTTTTTTCGTTCATTTCATTTATTTTTTGTTTGCCTACGAAAATATTGGTAACTTGCAACACGTTTTGTTGTTGTTGTCTTTTTACTTTATGTTTTCATGATGTTTTTCTTGTTATTGGTTTTGTTTTTACTTTACTCGTATATCATTTCTTTAAGTGTAGGGTACTGCATTTTATGTATTGAACTGTTTGATACTTAAAATACTCTTGAATTGGAAGAGCATGAAATTTAAAAACAATGCTTCAAAAATATTATATGAAAATTAACACAATATTTTTATTAAATATGTGATCACTATATGATGAAAAGTTATGATTATTTATAAGCAAAATATGTTCCATCAAGACAATAACATAATATCGACAAATATTTATAATTTTCAAAATCGTGTAGGCAGTTTTTGTGTTAAGCCTGAATTATTTATTATTAACCAAATGAGAATTATAGCATAAATTACTAAAAAGAATGTGTGTACTATTTAATATTCATTTGGTATTTTGGTCAATGTGTATGTTTGCTGAGTATTTACTTGCGTAGCTTTAAGTTCCAGTTTAATGATACGAACACACACACACACACACACACACACACAAGAAAAAAAGGAATGTAAAATCAACATGACGCAATTGTGATTTGAAATCACATTAAATTTACAAGAAATAACTTCACGTTTAAGTGTGTTAGTGTTTATTTGCTATGTTCACTGCTACAGTTCACTGTTTTGCTTAGTTGTGTGACTTGTTGCTGTTTATTCTTACGTGTGTCGGCTAAGTAGACGACAAAAAAACGAATTACCAGCGAAAATTTACTGCTGCTGGTTTGAAATTACAATTGTTTCATATTAATTTTAAATGAAAAATTATTAATCCACCCTTAAATCTCTTTGATTTTAAAAATTTCACTGTTTAAACAACTTTGTTATAAACGTTACATTTAATTTTAAACCAACATGACTATAACTGTTATATCAAATAAGTTTTATGTTAAATAGTCATTTAAATCATATTGAATTAAAATTAAATTCATTTTACATACGATGGGTATTTATTTAGTGTATAGCTAAAGTAAAGTTTGAAGGTGTTGTGGCTGTTGTGGTTAGCGCGTGGACTACCATGCAAGTGGCACGAGTTCAAATCTTGGCTGGGGCAGCCAACTACAATACAAAGCTTTCTGCTGCGTATGCTAATACCCATCACCTAAGTAAAATAATTAATAAAATAGCTGCATTAAAGTCATGTTGTTTCTTTCAGCTTGATTTAACTATAATTCCACATGATTCTTAGTGTTGTTTCAATATCAAATTCACGTTGTTTCAACTTGAAATAACTTTGATTCAACATGATTCTTCGTGTTGTCCTAATATCTAATTCACATTGTTTCAACTCGAAATAACTTTAAATCAATATGATTTTTCGTATTATTATAGTATCAACTTCATTTTGATTTAACTGTACTGGGCTATTAAATCAACGTGAAATATAGTTAATTAAAAAGGATAAATGTTCCTTCGAGGCTACTGTAGATCATGCTGAATTAACATGAAACGCCTATGAAGCATAATCACTACCGAAAAATGTTTAATTAGCCTGGTTTTCGACGATTTTAAATATAGATATTTTTTGTGTGAAAAAAAAAATGTATTTTAAGTAACAAAACTTTTCTTGTAGTTCAACAATGTTCAAATTTTTTTGGATGGCAATAATTGAATGGTGAAATGAAAACATGAGTTTGTTTATTGTGACTAAAGTTATTAATATTTATACAAATATATATTGCTCGAAGCAACCATAATATAATTAAATCAACGTGAAATATAGTTAATTAAAAAGGACTAATGTTTCGAGGCTACTGTAGATCATGCTGAATTAACATGAAACGCCTATGAAGCATAATCACTACTGAAAAATGTTAAATTAGCCTGGTTTTCGACGATTTTAAATTTAGATATTTTTTGTGTGAAAAAAAAAATTATTTTAAGTAACCAAACTTTTCTTGTAGTTCAACAATGTTCAAATTTTTTTGGATGGCAATAATTGAATGGTGAAATGAAAACATGAGTTTGTTTATTGTGACTAAAGTTATTAATTTCTATACAACTATATATTGCTCGAAGCAACCATAATATAGTTGTCGTAAGCATGCCGCAAAAATTTTTTTCTGCTTTGACGAAATATGTCAACTAATTTTTGTGAATCAACAAAACTGGACTAATAGTCCAATCATTTTACAAATGTTTTGGATGTCAATAATTTAATGGTTCAACGAAACCGGGATCTTACTGACCGTGAATAAAGTTATTTAATTTATACAACAATATATTGTTTACAGCAACCATAATATAGTTGTCGTAACCATACCATACAAATTTTGTTCTGCATATATTTTGGGCATATATCTCGTTTAAATAGCATCTCATAACAAACATTTTATATATAAAGAAACACAAAGGCCATTTATTTAATTTTAAGTACTTTTTATAATTAAGCATCAAACACTTTGCTTCAGTAATATAATGTAATGGGCTTAGAATTCGTTGTAAGTTCGATAACTATGGTTGTACATATTTGTTACCTTTTTTTTGCTAAAGAGCAAACTAACTTTGCAAAAATGAATAATATGCAAGTAAATTTCTGGTAAATTTTTTTTGTAGCCAAGTAATAACACACATACAAAGTCTAACCATACATTTGGTTACAAAAGCCCAACCAATCAAGTGTGAAACATTGGAAAAACAGGCTGGTTACAAATTAGAAAGCATAAAACAATAAAGAATATAACAAGAAATGAAGAGCAAGTTTTTTAAAAACTTTAAACTAGTTAAGTGTAGTCAAGTTATTTTAACTTTTTGAATTTTCCTTCCACCTCCTCCTTCTCCTACACCTCCTTCTGCTCCATCATTTTGCTGAGTCAAAGTCAAAAGCCCTGGTCATGTTTGAGTTTTATTATTTTCCTTCAATTTAGTTAACAAGTGGCAAAGAATTTCGGCTGAAAACATAAATTAATTATAAAACGAAAACATGTCTAATATTCTGACATGATCTTTTTACTCTTGTTTGAAAAAATTTACAAGTGTTTAAGGCGAAATAAGGAGCAGAAAAAATTTCTATAAGTTGTTTTAAGTTTTTTATTTTGTTCTATTTTTTATGAATTGTAAAGATAAATATTTCTTTAACCTCTAATTTAAATTACATTCTACACAGGCTAGAGCTTCATGGTGTTCGTTATTGTGTTTTTATTTTACTGCTGCTCTTATTCACTTCCTTGAAACATTTCCATTTTCATTATACTCGTACTGGCGGCAATTAGTTAAAATATAAACTTTGATGGCCTAAAATAAAATTCATACGAGAACGTTGAACGGATGTAATTATTATGCAATTGAATGGATTGTGCTGTTCTGTGTGCAAAGACCAAACGAAAGTTGTGGTTGTAGCCGAAGAAGGAGTTTTAATGAATCGAAATTTAAATAAGTATTGACAATTTATATTATTGTGAAAAATATATGAATATGTATAGGGAAGATTCTTGAAATAATTTATTATTAAAAATTTTGATTCTAATGAAACAATATGTGAAACAGTTGGCCTTGCAGGCAATCACCCTGAAACTTCCCGTAAATTTTTGGAACTTTCTAACTGATTTAGATCAAACTTGCTGCATTCAATGCAGTTTTTTAAGTCATAAAAAACTACTAGATATGAAAGATCGATTTGACAACAATTTTGGAATACATATTTACAAAATAACAGTACTTTTGGAAATATTTCGACTTCGATTTCCTTCGAATGAGTAGTCAATGGATTTTAATGAAAGTTTCATCAGTGAACATACTTTTTTGCGCTTAAAAGTTGGTACACTTTTGGATTCAATCGGGAGATTGGCTTAAAATTTATTGCATAAAAACATGTTATCGAAAATTTTACATGCTAAAATTCCAGAAATCTACGAAATGCTAATTAACACGATTTCTGCCTTTGACCAAAATCTTATAAATGGCGGCAATTTAGCCCAAGTCGGGGTAGGATTATCGATTTACTCGATTCGCGATTCACGATTCTCGATTCTGGATTCACGATTCACGATTCTAGATTCACCATTTTCGATTTACGATTCACGATTCTTGATTCTGTACTCACGATTGCCGATTCACAATTCTCGATTCTTGAAAATGGAAAGCAAATTCACAATTCCCGTCTCAAGACTGACTCTCGATTTTATATTCATGATTCTTGTTTCTTGATTCACAATCCTCGATTCTCGTTTAACGACTCGTGATTATCGATTCATGATGGTCGATTCACGATTTTCGATTCACGATTCACGATTTTCGATTTTCGATTCTCAATTCACGACTCTCGATTCACGATTTTTGACTCACAAATCGCAATTAGCGATTCTCAATTCTTAATTAACGACTGACGATTCTCTATCTACGATTCTCGAATCACGTTTTGCCATTCACGATTCCCGATTCTCGATTCACGTTTCTCAGCTCTCAATTCTTGATTCACGATTCTCAGTTCTCAATTCTTGATTCACGATTCTCGATTCACCATTCTCGATTATCAATTCACGATTCTCGATTAACAATTCACGATTTTTCTATTCACGACTTTCGCTTCTTGATTTAAGAGTCTCGATTCACGATTCTCGATTCCGATTCTCAATGCTGGAATCTTGTTTCACAATTCTCGATTCATTATTCTCGATTCTTGATTCACGATTTTCGATGAAAAATTCCTGATTCACGAATCACGATTCTTGATGCACGATTCTTATGCATGCTCAATACTCGATTGATTCACGAATCTCGATTCTCGGTCCATGACTTACGATTCTCGAATCACGATTCTCAGCTCTCAATCCTTGATTCACGATTACCGATTCACGGTTCATGATTCTTGATTCACGATTCTCAAGTCTATATTAACGATTCTCGATTTACGATCGACTAATAGCTCTGCCTGTGTCTCTATCTGTCGATCCGTCTGTCTGACACAGGCTTTTATTTCGAGATCCGTAAGAAGCACAGACCTCAAATTTTCTAGAATTTCATACATACGTACGAATACTTTCGACTATACTTGTGCAACCCTCTATTATAGAAACTACAACATCAAAAATATTAAGAGTAAGATGGTAACCTTTTAATTAAAGCCAAAGAAACAAAAACAGTGAGAAAAACGAAAAAATAAATCGCAAAAACGAAAAAAAATCGTTAAAACGAAAAAAAATCGCTAAAACAAAAAAATGCTTGAACGAAAAAAAACAGAGAAACGTTTTTTAAATTGTATTTTTAGAAATGGTATTTATTGAAAATGTTTTTTTATGCACATTTTGCAAAAGAATAACGACTCTCGAGATAGAAGCTTGCAACAAAAAGACGGTCTCACAGACAAACGGACAATGTAGCGAAAACTATGGGGTTCTTTTTCACCTTTGGTGAACGGAAGCCTAAAAAGCGAGAAATAACATCCTTCGTATGATAACAGCTGCTAAAATTTCGCGCATTTCCAAAAGTTCTAAAAGTGCTGATGGTAAAAACTGACCTTTGGAAACATATAGCAAAATGCTTTAAAGGGTTGAATTTTGTACTAGCTCGTAAAATTCTTATCAATACTGAGTATATCCATTTTGGAAGGAGGGTGAGGACACTCTTCGGCTTAGCTTTAAAAAAGCGAGATAGACGGCAATCATACAACCAAGGGAGCATAGTTTCTTGTAAAGTATTTGCGGGACTTAAATCCAATATTCATGAATGATTATTAAAGAGTTTAATGTTGGTTTAATGTACGAATTTAATGTGGGAAAAACGGATTTAATGCATACATTAACGTTAACAATCGTTTATAAATATGGCTGTAAATACTTAACAATTTTAAACATACAATTTATATACATACTATGTACATACATTCTTATTGATAATCTAAATTATATTGAAGATGCAATATGTAATAAAGGAATAAAATAAATACTTCTGGCACAAACATTTGATTTGTTACTAACAAAGTAGCGGGTCAACTGTTAAACATAAAGTTTCAATTGATTATGTGTGATGTCCAAAAAATATGTTTCTTCTTAGACTTAAAAACAGGAAAGTTTTTTTTTCATCTAAAAGTAATTAATCGGTCGTACACTTGAGAAAAAAACCTAGCGAATAAAAAAATACGTAAAGTCTGCAACAAAAAGTATCATTTGCGCTGGCCCACAGCTGCACTTAACACAAAGTAATCAAAAAGTTTTGTTATATTGTGGTTAAAGTTATCATCAACCATCTCACTCACCATCATCATCAGCCAGCCACATTACAGACGTCATGATCATCATACTCGTTAGCGCCATGTGTATGGGAGGGAGGGAGTACATCAACGGCAACTGAACACTGTCTCGTTCATAAAACAAATGAAATGTTGACACAAAAATTGGCTGCTAAAAGTCGCGAATGTGTGAGAATGTCATAAAAAAGTAAAACTTAGTTTCCGTACGTTGTTTCAGTCGCTATGTTGCAATTTTTTCCCCCAGTTATTTGCTTTTTTTTACTATTTACGGTTTTTGCGTTAAAGTTTTCAGATTTTTTGCTCTGGCTGACTTTTAGAGCGAAATATGAAATCTAAAAAAAAAGGTTAATTTACTCAGTATTATGAGTTGAAAGCTACTCCATATTAAGTTGCTCTTGTATTTGTATGAGTACGAGCATAGATTGCATAATGGTCAATTGTATTGTCAGGCATTTTTCTAAAACGAAATGGAATGTCTCGCAACTAGGAACTTGCTAAATGACAAAATTCATATTAATGGTTTGGTCAAGTTTGTCGTTAGTGAAATTTTGTTTGAATAAAAAACAATGCACAGAAAAATGCGAGGAAATTAAAGTTGTTTATTGTTATTTTGAGTTTTTTTGTGTGTGTATTTTTTTTTGGTTTGTATTGAAATCGATTAATGATTATGACGTCCATTGCCACAAGGCGTATAAGTGATTTAAAAACTATTCAGCGTTAACATTTTACAAAAGAAAGAAACAAATGCTCTGTTTTAACCCTACGACCAATAACTGGGTACCCGAGTAACTTTTTCCATTTAAAAATGGTCGCAATTCTGTAATAATGAAGATATGGCGATTAAACTCTAGATCGTCGTGATTAAGGTGTTTATATACATTATAGAAAAAATAAAAGTTAATAATATTAACCTGCCTTATGTTTCAGATGGTTTAAAAGTTGACACCTACGGGAGTAGGTGACCGGGTATACCGGTACCCCCATACAATCTATATTTATTTAGCACTATTGCTTACTTTTTCTACCATCATTTATTAATTAAAACACGACCCTGGCACGTCCGTTGGCAACCCTCTTCAACACTTTGTACCATGCTGGTAAATTTCCATCGTGTTGGAAGGTCACCAATGTAATGCCAATCCCCGAAAAGGGAGAGGCTAATAACCCTGAAAATTACCGCCCAATCGCAATAAGTTCTGCACTTTTCAAAGTGATGGAAATTATGGTCAATTTCCATTTTGTGAAGTATTTGGAGTCCAACAGTTTACTCAGCGACCGGCAGTATGGCTTCCATAGAGGACGCTCTACGGGTGACTTACTAGCATTCCTTTCGAGAAAATGGTGTCACTCCATACACCATTTTTGCGAGAGTAAGGTGGCGGCTTTAGATATTTCTAAGGCGTTTGAAAGAGTGTGGCATGGTGCACTTTTATCAAAACTTGTTGCTTTTGGTGTCGGTGATGACTTCTCTTGGTTTATATCGAGCTTTCTCAGGGATCGCACTATACGAATTTTTATAGATGGGTTCTCATCAAATGAGTTCAAGATGAATTCAGGGGTACCGCCATGCTCCGTTCTTTCTCCTACCCTATTTCTTATTTTTTCTTAATGACCTTCTCTGTCAAACTTCTAATCCTATCTACTCTTTTGCAGATGATATCAGCATTTGCCATTCATATTCATTCAGTGCTAGGCCAAGTCTGTCGAAGAAACACTTAATCATGATCTTATAACAATCTCCGAATGAAGTCGTAGGAATAGGGTCGATTTCAATCCCCGTAAGACCCAATGCTGTTTGCTTACGCACAGACGCATGACCGAACTTGCTGCTCCATCTGTAATTATGAATGGTGTAAATATTGGGGAATCAAATGCTCTTGATGTTCTTGGCATGAAAATCCAGTGCGATTATATTTTTTAAATCTCAAAAGAAGCATTCAAGTGCTTCGATTTTTTAAGCCGGTGTAAAAGATATTATCTCCGTCTGATCTCCTCAGTATTTATACCACCTATATCCGACCGAAAATGGAATAAAACTCTCATGTATGGGCCGGGAGAGGGCGAAGAAGCTCATCGGCGACAATAGGGTAACAAACTCTATTGACTCGCTGGAACATCGACGCAATGTGGGATGTATTTCGTTGTTTTATTGTTACTACAATTCAATGTGCTCTGATGAAATCAGGGAACTTGTTCTCGAAACCCGCACTTTTCTTCGATCTACACGTTCTCCATTAAGAGCACATATCCCTTTGTGGCCGATACGCCAGCGAATCGTACTACGCATTACAGAGAGAATTCGTTCTTTGGCCGAACAGTTCGTATGTGGAATAAGCTTCCTGCAGAGGTATTTCCTGTTAGTTTCAATGTTGCAAGGTTCAAATCAAATGTCCGGCACAATGCATTGCATGTGTAGCGGTCATCCCCTGAGTGCTTGTCTTACATAAAAAAAGATATCTGAAAAAAAAAAATGTATTTTCTTTGTTTCTTTTTAAGCTTTACGACAAGTTTGAGTTCATGAAAATCAGATAATATTTGCAAAAGTTATGAGGCCAACAATGTTTTTCATGCCAGAGGTAGTCAACTTTTATACCCTGTAGCTCATCGTGTGTTTCAACAAGGTAATCCAAATTTCAACATTCTGAAAGCTTATGTCCGCTTTTATAATTTTTACATAAATCGTTTTGTAATCGGATCAGAAGTTTCACAGATATATTATCATATTTTTCTAATTAGAACGACTGTGCGCCGTCAAAACGCATAAAATGTATCAATTTATCAGAATCTGTTAATGTCCATGAAACTGTTTTTTACCTACGTGCGGTCTACATAACACCATAAGTTAGAACGAAGTAAATATGATTTTAAAAACGCAATTTAAAAAACGCAGAAAAGGGCACCTGGGTACCCGGTCATTGACTAAAGTATATTTATTTGGTTATTGATCGTAGGGTTAAAAGAAAAAAGCGAAAATTTTAGCGGTTGCTTTAGCGGTTGCTTTCAATTTTTTAGCCTCTTAATCGTTACAAGCTGGTTGATTAATATTACTAAATTTGGTTTTGGCAGCAAAAAAATGTGATTTTTTCCTAATTAAATTCATTAATTTGCTCATGTGTAGCATGTTTGAGAAAATGCTCAAATATTTAAAGGGAACCTAATCTGTGATATGCCACTTTAATTGTTTAATCTTTGTTCCATATTTATTACATATTTTTCTTAACAGCTGCTTATATATTTATGCTTCAAACTAATTTAGACTATAATATGGTGTACTTGAATTACCAAATATTTAGCTTAATGCATATTTCTTGAAAACTTTGCTTCCTTCAATCTACGCAAAATCTATTATAGTTTTCTTTATTAGAAAATAAATAAAATCTATTTTACTTAGCACTAAATTTTCTGCTCATTGATTCAAAATAGTTTCTAGTTTATGTTCAGCTAAAATAAAGAAAAAAAAGAAATCACTATTTTTCTACAATAAATACTCATGCCACTATTACTGAGGCTTGAGCACATGAAACTTAATCTAATTGTTGGCATTTTCACTTTCTTTTCTGACAAACATTTTAATATACATACGTGTAGTGTAGTGTGCGCTCGAGATATATTTGTGAAAAATTTGCAATTTAATTTAACAAAATGGCCACTAAATTTCAATCTTCATTTAAAAATTACTGCATGTTAAAACAAACTAACTTCTACAAACACATTTTTGTTTGGCAATTTTCAATAACATTAGCCATTGTACTCGCATCAATATAAAATATATGTCAGTGTTTTGTGAAGCGGTTGTATTAGAAATGTTCTAGTTTAATTCAAAATTGCATGCTTGTGATGGCCAAATATAAAATTGAAATGGAAAATTTCAACTAAAAATAGCAAGAATTGGTAAAAAAAATATTATAAGGACTTCACCGATGATTGCAACAAATTAAACATACTTGAAAAGCCAACAGGAAAAGCAATCAAAAATTCAAACACTAGAAACTTAAAATGGGTTGCCGTCTTTTAGAAGAACTCATTTGGATTCGGCTATAGCTTTTGTGGAAATATATTCTTTCCTTTTTAATATTTTGCCTATCATTTGAACAACTTTCAGCTGTACAAAATTATATAATTAAAAATCAACTCTGATCAAGGCTGATTCTTATTTCAAATGCCTTATTCGTGTCCTTTGCAACTATAGTAATATTTCATAAAATAAACGCATAAATTTTAAAATGAAAATTTCTTTAGCATTATATAATTATTATAAATAAATTAACATACGTTTTTCTACCCATTATGAGTTAAAAACGCGGAACGAAAATACTCTTTATAATCTCTTCATACAAAATGGCGTGTCCATAAAGCATGCATTACGCTGATTTTCCACATAGAGAAAGTATGAATTTTTCCAAAAACGAGATTAAATTTAGAACAGTTTTAGAATATTTGTATATGCTTTTCTTATTTCACACATCATATTTTTGAAAAATATTAGAAGTTATATTTTTTTTATAAATTGAACGTTACGTGTTTTTAGTACGCTTCATTACTCAGTTTAATTATTAAAATTGTATTAACAACATACATTAAATAATAATAGCGTAGGGTTGTACCTCTAAATACATAACATTTTTGTGAACTTTGTTAAATAGTATTGCAAATACGCAAATATTGCAAAACGTTTCATCAATCAATCATCGTTTGTATCCAAAGAAATATACTGAGTGTTATTGATATTTTTTTAGTTTAATTAAAAAATTTTTGTGAATAACTAAGAAACTTATGTTAAAATACATCGAAGATTATATATCTGAATTCTATTGAATTCAGAAAATATTGTGTGTTCTGAAAAAATATTGAATTCGTATAAAAATGTATTGAGCGTTACGTAAAAAATTTCTTATATATAATTTATCTATAAATTTTAGGACGTTTAAACTAGTTAACAGCAGCTCAAGGGAAGAAACGATATAAGGAACATTATCTGTTTAAAAATTTTTTATTTTATATTTTTTTGAAAAAATTTTGCTTCTACTGTATTGTGGGGTGGGTTGTTATATTTTCGAAGAATGTATTATTGAGAAAACTTTTGATATTGTTGGTCGATTTTATTAAAAGTAGTCTTATTTGAAAGAAGTGTTAGACTTATTTTAGCTTATGCATAAATGTTTGTAAAGAACTATTTTAAAAGATAAACATATTTTATTTTTCCATGTGAACCCAAGTCAAAATTTAAAAAGTGGTCACAACTATTAATTTCGAAATGCGATTATTATAATTTTTTGTTTTTAGAGAATATATGTATAGTGCTTTCAAACCCTATACTCACTTTTTGTGGTGTATTATTTTTGCGAAAATCATTTTCAGAACAACCGCGAAGCAGATGTAACGTTCAATATGGAAAAATTAAAAAAAAAGAAAAATATGATTTTATTTCCGGATCCATTGAATGCCCTTATTTTCATTTTTATTTCATTGTTATAATTTTTTCTTTTTTTTCGATTTTTCATTTTTGAAATTTTTTTTTTGTTTTTTTCCCATTTTTTTAGTTTTGGCGATTTTTTGGTTTTGGCTTTTTTTTTACAATATTTTTAATTTTAGAGATTTATATTATCTTTGGCACTTTTTTTCAGTTTTCGCGCTTTTTTCGGTTTTTGTGACTTTTTTTCGGATTTTGGTGATTTTTTAGTTTTAGCGATTTTTTTTAGTTTAGGCGATTTTTTGCTAGTTTTGGCGCTTTGTCTCGTTTTAGTTGTTTTTTTTTGCGTTTTTTCGTTTTTTGACGATATTTTTAGTTTTAGCGATTTTTTCAAAGGTTTTAGTGCTTTTTTCTTTTGTATGCCTTTTTCTGTTTTTTTAGCTTTTGTCGATCTTTTTGCGTTTTAGCGTTTTTTTGATTTTTGGTGATTTTTTCCTTTAAGCGCTTTTTTCATTTAGCCGATTTTTCCTTTTGACATTTTTTTATTTTGGAATTTTTTAGTTTTTCAAGAGTTTGCCTCTTACGGTCTCCAAGATACAGAAAATTGTCTAAATTACATAGTCAAAATTACATTAACTGATAGAGCACCTTTTGATTTTTATTGTTTTAAATATCAGTGGTAATTGCTATAGTCTATTCTACAGACTATACCATTTAACACTAACTCTGAAAATTTTAAGTGTCCATATACAAGTGCCTGTATATTACATTAGTATTTCAACATTTTTCGTTGCCCGCTTTTGAACACCCTTTAATTTTTAGCTGTCATATATTTCTTGTGGTACAGGCCAAAGTTTACAAGTTCTATAAAAATTTCAGGTGCATAGCTCTTATGGCTCTCGAGAAAACAGCCTGTGACAGACGGACAGACAGACAGACAAGCAGAAAATAGACGGACAGCGTAGCGAAAAAATAAGGTTTCTTTACACTTTTGGTGTACGGAACCCTAAAAAAGACAAAAGGTACGTTTAGAATCAGAATCAGCCATATAAAAAGTCATAGAGAAAGACGTAACCTTTCAGAAAATTGATTAATTAATTTAACTAATGGAATACAAAGTGACTTACAGGGTGTCAAGGTCGAGCTTTTTAGCTCAGATCCCTTATTAATTTTGCAGTAGGTGTTAAATACAAATATAACATACAGCCCAGTGAAATAATACATATAATAAGGCAAATCGAAAGAAATAATTCCTGGAGTTTTGAAAATTGGAACAGTTGGTCCTTGGTATATATCTGTAAACTTTTGACAAAACTAGTTAAGTGTAATTTTCAAAATTTTCAGAAAAGCCAAAATACTATTAAAGTGCTGAACAACACTTTTTGTGTATGCGCTTTAAGAAAAAGTTTTTTTTTAAACTTTTAAATTTATTTATTGAATTTTCAATTATTAATTGAACTAAAAATAAGTATTCAAATCTTAAAATTAAAATTGTTGAAAATTAGTCCAGAAACGCTAGAAAAATATCAGGTTCAACGGTTGCTTCTTTAGATATCTTACGTCTCTCGTGTTCGGCTGAGAGCAAGAGTGAGTCTCCTTCTCAGCCGAGAGTGCCCTCTAAAGTTAATGATGTTGCGCGCTAGGGGATTTGGATGCGATTCGAGCTTTCTTGTCACATATTTTGGAAACACAGCCTTTTATTTATTTACTTATTTATATATTTCTGGTTTGCTGGTTTCTGATATACAAACAGCTTTGATTGTAGGTATTGATAAAATGCCCATCTAAAGCGAAAACAAAAAATAAGAAGAGCCTGTGAATGTTGGATTATTAAGTTGAGTCGCAATAAAAATGAATGCAAGAAAAAAATAAGTTAAATAGCTGATGTTTACTTGTAAAAAGCATCCACCTTCATAAATAATAAAAGTGAACAAGAACGCTGATGAGACGGTGTAGTGGCCTGCCGAAATCAGTAGTACTGATCCGTTTTGCTAATCTGATTTGAATATTCCAACACTCCACTCTTAATAAAATAATTTGAAATTACATTAATTGAAATATTTAACTAAAAAGCCGAAATAAAATTTTTTTTAAAATGTTTTTTTGTTTGTAATTTTTTTTTATTGAACTCAGGTTCTCATAATATTACTCATGTTTATAAGCCAGACGCCTTTACCATCTCCACTAAGTCATCTTGATACAGGTCTTTTCAGACTATAATACCAGTGTTAATACTTTTGAAGAACATGAAACCAAGACATGATAAGTTGTTATTGTTATTGTTGAATTTTTTCTAACAACAATTAGATCAGGAAAGCATTTTCTTCAAAAGTATTAATACTTGTATTATAGTGTGAAACGGCCTTAAATGAGGATGGCACAAAGTAACCATAGACATGAATTGACTTACAACAACTTTAGAAAGTTATTTTAACCAATGAAAGCACTAACATTTCTACTGATGCCTCGTTTAATCCAAAATTTAATGAATTTGGAAAACTTATTTGAAAAATATTTTTGGCAACTCTAACTTAATATACATGTAAAACGTATTTACTTTAAGCTTAATGAAGATTTCAAAATATTTTAACGTCGAAACCGCCAACACCAAAATAAAAATCAAGCATATGAAGCAATATGAACAGGATGTTCTAAACCATGTATGAGAGAAGTGTTGGACGTTTGCACACACTTTTTCAAGTATTATAGAAACCGGTAACATTTTGAAGGACAAATGACCAAGTACACAATTGAATTCGGTATGCTCTAGTACGTTTTACTCACTTATTACACACACACATGAGTGCATACATGTATACATATGTATGTATGTATGCAATCATTTGTGTTGGCACACTTAACAGTGGCAACATCAGTAGTTGAGTGTAACGGGAGTTGGCGTAGAAATGAAGTGGAAGTTGTACATTTGCGGATTGTTTTTTTTTTCATACTTTTCTCTTGTGATGTGTTAGTTTTTTTTTCGTTAAATGTGGTTTTGCTGTTTAGGCCGTTTCAGACTACGAATAAACACACCCACGCCAGACTGGCATTTAACCGGACGACTACTTACACTTTATAAACAGCCAATATTGCAAATATGAAATGGAGGTAAAATATGAGAGCATCATCATAAACTCATCATAGTTTTTGAAAAACACATTCAATTCTAAATACGCTTTAGACTGTTTCGTAGACTGCCTACCTTCCTACCGGACCGACGGACTAAATGCGAAAACTTTGACCACATAAAACAGTTCACAAATACCACAAAGTTCGAATGTGGTTTCAATTGCAAATGTAAACGATTTTTGTTGTTGTTTTTTTACTTACAGCTGTTGTATGCAGTTTTATTGTTGCTGTTGTTGATATTAAAATTAAAGAATCAAAAAATCAAAAATATAAAAGCACAAAAATGAACATTGCTATTTTAGTTTAGCTTTTTATTTGTATAATTTTTATTTTTTTTTTTGTTGAGTTTATTTAAAAAGCAGATATGCAATTGAATGTTATGGTCTGAATTACAAGCCCACACATGCATGTTTACACAAAACCTTTTATGCTGCTGAAATATATTTGAAATCATTTGAAGTACTTACACACATTCAAACATTCCTTTGCACATACATACATACATACAAACATGCATTCTATCTTAAATTAAGTATTCATATACCCAATAAACATAAGGTGAAAAGTTTAAGATATGATAACTTAATTTTTTAGAAATTTTTGTTAAAAATCGCTTTATAGGTCTTTTTTTTAAACAAAATATTTACTAATTCTGAATTACTGAAAGTTTAATTCACTTTTTGTCCTTCTAATGGACCTTTTCACAATGTAAGATTAAAAGTTAACGTGGACGTTAACGTCAAGTTTTATATGCCGAACTTCCCATTAAAGTCCACAATAACTTTTATTCGTACATTGTGAAAAGGGTCGCATATGAGTGATTCCCCGTAAAACGACCCTATGCAAGAAATTTTTTTTTCTCATTTTTAATAAAAAATCTCGCAATTGATGTTTGTTTAGAGAATGACAATTATAGAAAAGATAAAAAATACACTATTTAATATTTTTTAATCAATTTGAGGCACTTTTAAATGATCATGCAAGAAACATTTTGCTCTCCCTCTTTGTATGTTTAATATTTATTTCAGATTTTCTTTTCTTCCCTTTCTCATTATAAATAAAAACCCCTATCTCTGAAAAGAATATACTTTTTTCGCTTTTTATTGAATTTAAAAAAATACTCAGCCAGAGTATTCTGCTGTCTATAATAGAACGGATAGCAAATAATTTAATGTGTTATTATTTTCTTATGATTTGTTTTTATATAATTTATATTAATGAAATCAATAAAAAGTTTTATTTCTTCGAATTTTTTAAATTTTGTAATTAGGTCACACCCGTCACATTTTAAAAATAGTTTTTGGTTAAGAAAACTGATTTTTTTCAAACAGTAAATACGTAATACACCTAAAAACACTTTGAACAGACAGCTATACCAAAATTATTGTGTACGTTATAGTAAAAATTTTACAGAATTTATGCTGAAAGTCATAATTCTTTAAAACTAAGATTTGTAAGGTCACACCCGTCGCAGCTTTCTGACGACCATTTTGAGCAGGAGTCGTGTTCTTTCAGTGTCTATCCGTTATTCAACGACTTTAAGCTTAATGGCCTTGCGAGTCGCAACCTTTTTTAAGTAAAAAATTTTATATTCTTGATTTGTAACAAAATATGTGTATATAATGGTCACACCCGGCTAAATGGAGTTACTCATATATAATAAATTTTTTTTTAATGACAATTTTTTATCAAAACAAAATTTGTCTCAAAATTAGTTTTTATGAATACGGCAGTTACTAATTAAAACAGTATGATAAACTGAAATTACAATGAAATATATTATATATATTTATGTTCCACTTATCTCTATAACTTACATTTGCAAACATATTTAAGAACAACGTTTGGAAATAAGTTGAGAAAAAACAAATATCTCAATTCGGTAACAAAGTCAGCCTCAAATTAAGAAGGCTATGTTTTGTTAAATTACATTAAAGCCTTTTTCGAACGTTTACCATTTGAGATAGAACATAATTTGAAATCATTTCCAATTTAAAATCAAACCTGTTTGTTGGCTGGGTATACATTTATGCACATACGTAGTGGTATGTGTTTGCTTAATTCTCCCTGAAAATTTTTTCTTTGTATTTTTTTTGTATTCCTAATTTTTTCTACTGCACTAAAAATACTCATCAAAGAAAAACCCCTAGACTGCTACAGTGGGTTGATATTTGGTTTTGGGCGATCATTGCTTATGTTTTATATGGTTTTGACAATACCGACCAGGAAAGGTCGGTATTGTCAAAATTTAACTATTAAAAACAGTACATCAAGTCTGTTCCAGAATTGAAAGAGAATAAAACTTAAGCCGTATAAGGACACTAGGAATTGACAGTGTAACAGAAATAGTAACAGCCTTAGCTTGTATGCACAGTAGACGTGTTTTAGATGGTCCATGTCCGTCAAGTGGTCAGTCCAAAGGCATCGCCTTAAATCAATCCCGAAAAAGGCTTATTAAAGACTAAAGTTAAGAGTTTAACGCTTGACAAGTTCGACCTTGAATCAAGCTTTCTGTACTTGGATTAATAAAATACGCTCTTGGCGTACTTTTGATGGAACCAAAGCCATAACCCAGGCTAGATATATGATCCTTCATACGTATAATTAATAAAATTAAGTATACTATTAAGTATACGTAAGTACACGCAAAGAAAAAACATGGTTGAGGCAACCATAATCGAAGAGCAACATACTATGATTGAATATATGGTTGAAAACAACCATATATATAGTTCAAAGTAACCATATACATGGTTCAAGCAACCATGTGTATATTTCAAAACAACGATATATATGGTTCAAAATTAAAATAAATGGTTTAAAATAACCATATATATGGTTAAAAACAACCATATGCATGTTTCAAGCAACCATGTATATGGTTCAAAACAACCATATATATTGTTCAAAATTACAAAATATGGTCTGAAATAACCATATATATGGTGAAAATTAAGCATATAAATGGTTCTAAATAGCTATATATATTGTTCTATATAATCATATATTTGTTGTTTTCTTAACCATAAGTTGACTAAAAAATTGACAGGAGATAAAAAATTTTATTATTTCAATTTAAATCAAAAACAAAAATTTTCAACCGGCTACTGTCTGAAATAAAAGTTATTATCTATTTTCACATAGATACATACATATTTGTTGACACATGTTATATTTACAATCGGGCATGTTCTGTAAAACATTTCGCTGTGAAATTGGCAACTTTCAGGATAGAATCCAACTAAAAAGCTCACTTATTGCAGATTTTCAGTTGGTTTTTGTTTTTCATATATTTTGCATATTTTATCAGAACAAAGCTACGACTGCACTAAATTGTCCGATTAAAGAACACTTTTTTTTGTTTTGAAATTTTGCTATTTCAAAACTAAATGGTCTTCAGAACATGGCCGAACATTAATTGCCGGAATATATCACTTTTTGTTATTTTAATTTTAATTTTTTTATATTTTCACACCAACCGCTCACAAAAATAAACCAAACGCTGTCAAGTAAAACACAAAACTAATAAAAAGCATTCAACAAAGGATAGAACAAAAAGTTTTTTTGAAGCATAGAGCCTTGTCTCTTTTATCACCATAGCTTTATTGCAAAAAAAAAAAAATAGTATAGATAAGAACGATATTTTATTATTATAGAACCATTCTGTTGTTGAATTTTTAAATAAACCATGATTGTAGTCAGAATTTTTTCAACAATATATATTGTTCAAGACAACCATGTGTCAATTTTTCATGAAATCTAATAATTTCATGATTAAATAAATGTAAACGTTAGTTCTTTTGCCTTAAACTAATTAAGGTTCACAGTCATTTAGTACAATAATAAGTTATTTGCCACATTCAAAAACTGTGTCGGGAAACATGTCATTGCTGATGCAACCATGCCACAACCATATATTTTCTTTGCGTGTAGAGACATATTGATTTGAGAGCCACATAAAACGATTTCACATATCAAAATATACAAAGTTATGTGTAGTTTTCAACGCTGTATTCAGATTTTAGCAATATAAACATTTTTAACAGATATCCAAAAAAATTTTAGTTATTTTGGCTTGAGTTCGGTTTACATTTAATTTTTCAATTAAATTATATTTTTATTTAGAGATAAATGTGAAGCATATAGACAAAGAAAATTTTTGACTGCACAGAGCGTTGAGCTGACGTTTCGATAGCTCCCGCTAAAACCTTCAGAATTCTTTTTCGCTTGACCACAGTACATACTGTCACTCTTAGAGCTGTATTTCATTTGATAGTTATTGATATTCACTTTTTTCTTTGTCTTGTATTAAGCTTCGTTTATTATTTCTCTATTCTAGTAATTAATTTTTAAAAGACTTATTGTAAAATCATGTGCTGTTTTGTGCTTATTAAACTTTTTCTCAGTATTAAAAAATCATTGATTATTGATATTTTCGATTAAAAATTTGCACCTTTATATAAATTTATGTATCAATTACCAAGAAAGCAAAGAATTTTAAGATTTACTTGTGAGAATCTAAAAATTCCAAAGAAAATTGAAAAAAATCAAAAAATTTAAATTTTTATGCTTTTGCCCTTAAAGTCCATATTTACTACTATTAGTTTCAAACGACTATATCTCACTAACTACAAAAGTTATAAGTGCTTAACATGATTTTCTTAGAGCCTTATAAGGTTTATAAGGACATAATATTTTGTTTAATAGGGCGAGAGGAAAACATATGACAAGCATTGGAAATCGTTAATGCGTAAAGTGTCCGAATTTGGGACTTCACCGCTCCGCTCCTGAGCACTGTAGAAAGCTCATCTACTTGAGTTTAATAGGAATGCTTATCTCTAAATATGTGTGATATCTTTTAATTGGATTATCAGTTTAGAAATGGCTAATTTATTTGCAAAATATTTTGAGCCTAACCCACTGTGCGTCGTGCATTATACAGCATTTGATGTTTCCAAACAATTTTTTCCGTGACACTTTGCTATCTTCTGAGCTGAAATTTATTCTTAACTTTTAATATACTCAAACTTGGCGCATTAAACATTATACTCGTAATAATCATTGTGTTTACTTTGCATTCGCTTAGATTTTTTTCAGACTACAGCTTCTCATATTCGTTTTGAGTTTCCTTTATGAAATAATACATTTTTAAATATTTCCTTAGCTTTCTGACTACGTCTGTTAAGCAAACAGATATGCCTTTAGGTAACGTACTACTCTTCACGAAAGCAATTGTAATTCATAGTATATTCGCAAAAACACAACACAATATATAATTTTGGCTTAGAATCACTTGCAGATTTGTTTTTTGACAAAATCAAATTTCTTTTTACCCATAGTGAATTTTTGAAATTTCTATGTGAATAGACTCATATTGTACGATTGTGAATACGTGAATATATCTATGTGATTCTGTGTTTGTATTAGAAAAAATACTATATTACCATTTTCTGAAATTGGCAGTTAAATATACTTGTTTGCTTTTACATATTCGATACGACTTACATATGCAATGCTCTCCATAAATTTTTAGAATATTTTTTTCTTTTTTATTACAATTTTTGTTTGAAATATCACAAAAAAAAAAAATCGTTTTTGAATGCATGAAGCCAGGAATGAGTAGGAAAAGTAGAAAAAGAATTTTTATGGAATTGAAGTATGTTTGACTAAAACTTGAAAAAATATTTTCACAGTTAACTTAATAATGTTTTGTGTTGAGAAAAAAAGTAATAGTTATAGCTGTTGTTGTACTTAAAATATTAAATGTGGCTGTAAAAGTGTAACTGAGGGTGTGTATGTTTTTTCACAATAGACTGACTCAGTCGTAAGCATAATGAAATGTTTACTTTGGTCTTCTATGTGCAATGTCATATAAAAATATATATGAATTAATAAGTGGCAGTAAAATGAGCATATAACGAACGCACAGACACACACACACACATACTTATGTACGTACAAGCACTAATATTCACTTACTTTCACAGAATGGCCGGCCACACATACACTTGAACACTTAACATAATTAAGTGTTCTTTCTGGGAAATAAAAAGTTATCATTTAATTAGCATGGCTTCGAAATCCAAAAAAAAAAAAGAAATGTAAAATTAAAAAATTTCATTATCATTTAAGTGAAAGTCAACAATAATTATGACCACATACTCTCACAAAGCCCTAGTCAAAGTGTTGTAGATTTCAAATCCTCCTGTTTTGAGCTAATATTTTATATGTATGTAATTAGAGAATTAAAATATTACTTTGTACTACGTTTTTGTTTAAATAAAAACAAAGTACAAAATTTAAAGGGATTTAAGGACCAACCAAAATCAGAGCGTCAAGCATAGCGTAAGCAAGAGGGTACGTATTTACAGTACCTTTTTATTTTTGAGCCCATTTTTTATGCCTCATATTTTATGTTCACATTTTCTAAGAGCAGGGACCTGTTTCTCAAAAAGTACAAGTTACAAATCTACAAACAAAATATACACAGAACAACAAAAAAATTTGTAAAAGTGTTGTTGTTTTGTGTATATTTGACTTGTACATTTGTAATTTGTAGATTTGAGAAACGGGCCCCAGCACTCAAAAAACTCATATTTCGGGAACAAATGAATATAACGGATTATCACAAAATGGACATAGCGGATATATCGACCCCTTAGCGACAAAAATTAAAATTTTCAGGAGAAGATTTTTTATTGTATTTAAACATGATTTATATTCATAAATTGCAACTTACGATCAAATTTTACAGCCTGTATTTCAAAAGTAAGTAATCAAACATACTTATATTTTTCCTATTTTAAACTATGGGTAGGCTCATAAAATTTTGATTTAAAAAATTAAATTTTTTACAAAATGTCACTTACGATAATTTCGCGCAAAGGGGTCGATATGTTTTCTAAAAATGGCAGATTTTTATATGTATACCCACATGGGGCTTTGAGACCGTTGTATTTGATCCTTTTTTATAAAAATTTCGTAAGCCTTTGAAAATAACAAAACGCCACCACTAAGTGGGCAAAATAAAGAGGTACTGGCCTATAGTTTCTGAAATGATCGGATTATTATTTTTATCCCTACGTGGATTTTTTTAAGCTCCAAATTGAGAATTTTTCAAAAAATTATTAATTTTCGCACCTCTTTTTTGCACAAGATATTATTTTAATACAATTATAGTCATGTCATGATATCAGAACAGTTCCTTCTTCATTCCATCCATCCAATTGAAAATCGCAAAAACGAGAGAAAAATAAACTGTAATTTTCAGGAAGTCACTTTTTGGCCACTTAATTATTTTAGTTCAATTTTGCTTAACTATATGAAATAAATGCTCATTATTGCAGTATAAAATGAAGCAATTCAACATCTTTTCTACTTAAAAAGCTAGAGCAGTTTTAAAAAAGAATGAAATTGGTACCAAGGAACTATAAAGTTGGCTCGTTACTGCTGGATCATTAAATTCTTTAGCCCACCGTTTAATAAATGCAAATACACCACGGGCCTTATTAATGCAAAAAGAACTCCAAGATCAAGAAACTCATTAACACACTCCAACATGCAGCCTCCTAAAGTGAAACACCCATTATAGTTAACTCTTCTGGAAAAATGCATATGTTTGCAATTTTTTGATAGATAAAGCCAATAGGTGGTTCTCCTTACACCAAATAAAAAATTAGTCCAAATCTCGCTATAGATATGATTGATTAAGTTGATCATCAGAATTTAAAAATATCTTGACGTCATCGGCATAGATTAGTATATCAGAGAATTGTACTGAGGATGGTAAATCGTTGATATAAAGCAGGGAAAAATGGATCCAAGATGAAATAACGTTAATGAAGCGAACACGTTGATGTCTCTCTTCCAGATACGATTTTATCCAATTCAAAGTTCTGTTGGAGAATCCTATTAAATGCAATTTCTGCAAGAAGATTAACTCTGTCAAAAGTCTTACTGAAGTCAGTATAAGTCTGCATATTTTCCATTCGTGAATGAATGATGAAAGATTGTAGTTAACTGCAGCAGATTAGTTGAAGTAGAACGTCCTTTACTAAATCCATGTTGAGATGGTGTTAACAAAGATGAAATTTGGTGATAAAGCAGCTCACAAATATATTGTTCAAATAGTTTTTGAATAGAACTTAGCTTGGCAATACCTCTGTAATTGTTAACACTTGACTTACAATCTGATTTAAACAATGGTGTAATAAATTATTCTTTCCATAGTTTAAGAAAATAACCACACTTAATTGACAAATTGAAAAGAATAGGGTAAGAGAAATGTTAAGCGCAATTCTTCAAAATACAGTTAGGAACGCCATCAGGACCACAGGATGTTGAAAACATTAGTTTCTTTATAAAAAAGATAACACTAGATGTGTTGATACAAGGAAGCAAAATTGGTTGTTGTTCTTGTATAGGAAATGGATAGTTGCGTCATGTGTTGTATTTTGCATCAGAATACGTTGAGGCGAAGAAATCAGTGAGCAAATTACTTATAACAGGTGCATCAGATGATTTTATCGCAGAATATTTCATAGCAGAGGGATAATTATTAGATTTTCTTTTGGTGTTCACAAATTTATAGAACGATTTTGGATTACGTTAAAGATTTTGTTTTATATTATTTATATAATTTTTTTTGTACAGCCTCAAATTAAGTAAATTGTATTCTGCCCGCAATTTACAATAGTTGATATATGAGTAATTCCATTTAGCCGGTGTGACCATTTTACACACATTTTTTATTATAAATCAAGAATAAAAATTTTTTTACTTAAAAAAAAAACGTTGCGGCTCGCAAGGACATTGAACTGAAAGTCGTTGAATAACGCGTAGACACTGATAGAACACGATGTCTGCTCAGAATGGTCGTCAGAAAGCTGTGACGGGTGTGACCTTACAAATCTCAGTATTAAAGAATTATGACTATCAGTATAAATTTTGTAAAATTTTGACTATAAGGTACAGAATAATTTTGGTATAGATATATGTTTAAAGTGTTTTTAATTGTATTGTGTATTTGCTGTTTGAAAAAAAAAATATTTTTTTTTATAAAAAAAACTATTTTTAATATGGGACGGGTGTGACTAAAGGTTGTGACCTAGTACGAAAATTTTAAAAATTTTAAGAAATAAAACTTTTTATTGATTTAGTTAATATAAATAATATAAAGATAACCTGATAAGAAAATAATAAGACATTAAATTATTTGCTGTCCGTTCTCTTATAGACAGCAGAGTACTCTAGCTGAATATTTTTTCAAATCAAAAAAGTATATTCTTTTCAGAGATAACGGTTTTTATTAATAATGAGAAAGGGAATAAAAGAAAATCTGAAATAAATATTAAACATACAAGGAGGGAGAGCAAAATGTTTCTTGCATGATCATTTAAAAGTGGCTCAAATTGATTAAAAAATATTAAATAGTGTAGTTTTTAATTTTTTCTGTAATTTTCATTCTCTAAAAACATCAATTAAGAGATTTTTATTATAAATTATAAAAAAAAAATTTTCCTTGCATAGGGCCGTTTAACGTGGAATCACTCATATTCAATTAACGACGAGGTACACTTATATTTTTTATAATGCTTGTTTTTTTGAATTTTTAATCTGGATAATATTTTAGATGTCCAGGGAGAGCCAGATGATAAAGTGACGAAATGCTTTGGTACACACTGATCCATATAAACCTTTAAAATTGTATAAGAGAAGTTAATAGTTCCATCTATGGCATCAGGGGATTCATCAGATATAGAGAGGATATCTATCCAGTTTGTGTTGGTTAACAAAAAGTTTAGATCTTCATAGTTAGCTTTCTTAAAACAATACTCCTTTATACGATACTCCTTTATACGATACTCCTTTATACGATACTCCTTTATACGATAGTTCTTTATACGATTTCAGTCTAGGAATTATGTTGAACTGGAAATTACATTTTAGTTCGATTGCAAGCTTACTTTCTTGGTGACGAACGTGACAGAAATTGGAGTTTACTTTGGAAATGCCCATATCTAGACCTTTTTCAAATTTCATTTCTTTAAGTCGCTCTATTAAAATGGAAAAATTCAAAAATTCCTTTTCTGATATTCTTTGCACTAACAAAAAACAATAAAAAAAATTAGGTTTTTCACAAATATTTCGAAAGTGTTTCTTACGAAAAATAAATGAATTTTTAATTCTTGTCTATATACCCGAACTTGCTTAAAATATATCTACTTTAGAGCTTCTAGATAAAAGTGAAAATTTGTAAACTAGTGTAATATAATGTGATTTGGTAACATCAAAACTTTATTATATTTTTCTAACCCACCTCTTCCATTGACTTCTATGAAAAGTTAATTATTGAGTTTGATGTGTGTTAGAGAGCAGGATGATAATATTAACTATAAAAGTTCATGGCCCAGACTGTGGTGGCATTTAGAAAAATTGTCTAAGCATTGCTAACATAGATTTAATGTCATAAACGCAACATGCACTTCAAAAAAGGATGTTAATATTTTTATGTCATTATACAGTATGCTGTTGATTTCAATGACTTCCAAATTTCCCTTAAACTCTATTGGAAAACGCACATGGTTTTTACACAATATGAAACTTTAGAGAATAAATCCTTTCAATAAAAACAGAGAATAAAATGTACAAATAATCTTAAAACTAATCAAAACACGGAGGTGAATAACTATTTTGAGTAAATTTCATTATACGCATGCGTTCATTTTATTTCAATTTGACAAACGATTGGATAGTCGTAAAATAGAAACGAAATAAAACAAAGAAAACCATACGATAAACGAACATTTTATGTTGCGATATAAAACGCCAGGATAACAAGTGTTTAGTTATAAAACGGTTTGCTTAATGTAAGGACGTTTCTATACTGACATTTTACGCAAAAACAAAAAATCAAGATATATAATTCCAATTTAAATCCCTAAAACAGGTACAATAAAAAAGGATTTTATACTTAAATAAAAAAAAAAGAAATGGAAAAATAATTATTTCACTTCAATCAAAAGGTTGAGGAATAAATAAAATGCGGCCAAAATTTAAGTGGTTTATTAATGTGTAAACGGAAATGGAATTAATAATGAAAAAAATAAATATTCAATAAAAATTAATGCATATAATAAAAATATTTATTGTATGGCCATTACAGAATGACATAACAGTAGAAGAAGCTGAAAAAAAACGCGCGAAATTTTTTGACCAGAATATAAAATTTCATGTAAATTGTTGCGGGTTTCTGGCAAAAACTAATGTTTAGGCAATTTTGTCATAATTACCAAAATCATTATTGGCATTAATATTTTTCTACAAATTTAGTGGATTGTTTTCATAATGCATGTGGGATTGTGCACGTGTGTCTGTGTGTGTGTGTGTAACTTAGAATGTTGATGAGTTTTTGCGGCTGCTTTATTTGATTGCTGGTGAAATTTTAAATAGAAAAAAAGGAAACATTTCTAATATTGTGCGGGTTGTTAAGCAAATGCTTAGCCGGAAACCGGATATGAATTCAAATCACAAAATGTGTTAAGCTTTAATACGCTTAAACACTAATAAACAAATACACTTGCATTTAGAATTGTGTTGTGTCGAGCATAGATTTGTTGGTGCATGCAAGCGCAGGGTATTAAACCAAAAACTATTTTCCAACGAATACTGCTGCATACATTTCATTTTCTCTATGTTGGGGCTTTAATTTCAGACTTTTTTTTTGTTCATGGCTCGAACTGTTCGTTTTTCTAACTACTGTGTAAAAAAGTGTTTGTCAATTGATGTTAAAACAACTACAACAACAACTAACTAATCTACAAAAGCGTTTATGCACCAACCAAGTATTGTTTTGTTGGTGTTGCATTGTGTATTCGCGCTTTTATTCGTACTGGTGCTTTGAACTTGTGCTGTTGGTGGAGTGTCGGTATCAGTGTTAGTGCATATTTGTTGGTTTATATATTTTTTGGCGCATTACAAGTTCACTTCGTTTGATAGCGGTAAAACAAATACTTCCTGTTTATGCAGCATAAACTACAAATACAATGATGGCTGTTATTTATTTTTTTTTATGTTTTAGTGTTTGTTTTTGTCAGTTTGCTATAGTATAGGTAAGTAGAAATGTACATTTTAATTTCTATATTTATACAGTTGCACTCTATGCATTAAAATATTTTAATATAGATATCGAGACTTTGCTGCAGTAGAGTCATATCTAGGGTATTCAATCGGTTAACTCTTCGATTAACTGAAAAGTGGCTAATTTTGCTTAACGATTAAACCGGTTAATACCGTTTAATTAACCGATTAACCGGGTTAATAAAATTTTATAAATTTGTGTTATATTTGAACTAGTTTTGAATGTCGATGGTCATACGTTGACAACATGTAAATGATTTTTAACTATTTTAGGTTAAGAAATTCCATTATAAATAGGCAGAAAGTGTTACTAGCAACGACTTTAAACAGTTTCGGAATATTTAGTAGATACTCTTAACTAATTTCGGTTTTTCTTATTTTGAGGATAGAAACGTTTTTCAGCGATTTATATAAAGTTTTCTGCGTTTTGTGAAAAATAATAAAAAATCAGTTAAGTATTGTCAATGTCTGACTATCGATGTGTTTAACTATGTATTGAGCGTTACGTAAAAAATTTGTAAAATATATTTTATCTATAAATTTTAGAACGTTAAAAAATGTTAACAGCAGCTCAAGGATAAAAACGATATAAATAATATTATCATTTTAAAAATGTTTTATTTTCTTTTCAAAAATTTTGCTTCTACCGCACTATGGGTTGTTATATTTTCCAAGAATTTATTAGGTCGGTTGTACTTTGCTACGAATAATTATTTGAAGTTGACATAACTTTTGACATTGTTGGTCGATGTTACTAAAATAAGTCTTATTTAAAAGGATATTTTGTCTATTTTTCGCTTATTTATAAATAATTGTAAGGAATTATTTTAAAACATAAACTGTTTTAAATTTTCCATTTGAAGCAAAGCCAAAATTGAAAAAGTGGTAAATCTTTTCATAACTTTTAGTTTCTTGCTGCGATTATTATAATTTTTTATTTTAGAGTGTACATGGATAGTGCTTTCAAGCCCTATGCTAATTTGTCGTGGTAAATCCTTTCTTCAAAAATCACTCCCGGGGCAACCACGAAAGCAAATGTAATGTTTAAAAATATAATTTTAGTTCAGGATCCATTGAATGAGGCGAAAACAGCAAGATGAATCATACCTTCTCATATTTCATTTAGATATATTGGTAAAAAAAACACAAAATATACGGTTAGAATGAGAATCACTCAGATATAATTAATTATAAATCACAGTAGAATATAGTCGTCGCGACTATAATCCGCAGTGATTTGTAATGTCAAATTGTAGAGCAAAACTTATTAAACTCCAGTCTAAATTTCTATCTTGTGCCAAGTTATCATTAATGTTTAAAGTTTTCTAAAGGTTCGAAGGTTCGATGACGAATCAAAAATATTCTTAGAATGGAGCCTGTTTGATTTATTTAATCAAAATAACACCAAGCTTAAAGCGGCTTATCCATTATACAATATCATTGCTTATCCATTATACACATTATTGTCATTTTGACATATACTATGCACAATGGCTCAATACTTTCAAACAAAAGATTGCCAAATTTTCCTGCCAGTGAAAAATACACTTAGCACTGAACAATAGAGTGGAGCGTTAGTATATGAAGGAAAAAAGTCATCCAATAAATTTCGAATACCTTCGGAATGTTTCATCTAGCTAAATTATATACAAAAAATTTTGTTTAAATTTTTTGCACCATATCTTTTAGCCCTCTACTCTGTTAAATGTGATTTTAATTCTTATATATACACCTGACAAGTGGTGATAAGCAAATACACGTGAGCACTGACGATGGAAGTGTAGCGGCTTCCGAAAGTGGCGCTACTCTGTTCTGCTGTGTACGTTGAAAAAATTAAGTTGATGTTAATTTTTCCCTTGGTCTTTGGAATTTTAATCATGCCCAATTCTTTCTGAACATAACGTTACGAACCTTAGCCTGATAATCAATTTGGATTCACAGAGCAAATACGTTCGAAATAATCATATTAATAATTTATAACTTTTTATTTTCTGCACATAGCCTTTTATAACATTTGTATGAAATTGAGATCCTACTAATTGTGATAACATAACAATAGCCCAGATTTCCAAATATTAATATTTGCTGATATATACAAAAATAAGCTTCTTGGATTTATTCCCTTCTTCCAACTGATAAAAAAAAATAATTAAGTAAAAGGCAATTTTTTAACAAAGGTATACTTATTTCTTCAAAATAACGTATGAAGTATTAAATATCATTTATTCGTCATCGTTATCCACAGTTTCGGTTGTTGTAGTAGGCCTTGAGATAATATTATCATAAAACACTTTGAATTCGTCGAAAATATATTGTGTTATTTTTTTAAACGTATGCCCTTATTAATGGTAACTCTGAGCTTAAAGACTTTTTCTGAAGCAAAAAGGTATCTTTAGGAGAGCCATCTATAAATTCAGAACATATTAGATAACTTTTTCGACTTGAACAGTATTTAAAATATCTGCAATTCAATATCTTGAACGTGGTTTTCTTATTCAATGACTTACAGGTTTTTTTTAAATATTCTTGCCATGAAATTTTAAAATCAACAATATCTTCTAAAGTAACAGATGTGACGGAACACCCACAATGTTTTGCTGTTAAAATTTTACTTATTTGAACTTCATTGTACCAGAATTCTTTTTTTTTTATTTGAGTATCAGTTGGAAAAAGGTAATAAAAGACCGGATTTATTCCCTTCTTCCAACTGACTCTTTTTTTAGTCGCATGGAACTCTATTAAATATAAGTGTTACATTTTTGTCTTTAACACACATAATAGAAGTATGTTTTAAGTAAACAAGAATGCGTATAACTCAATTTTTTGTTTGTTATAGAATAGATAATTTTACTAAAAACTTTTCAAAAGGCGATACTAAGAGGGAGGAGGGGCTATAACAACCTTGAAAATAGCGTGAATAGTCCCTTATTTTGAACTGGAAGTTTTTATGATGAACTGTGAAGGACAAAGCAGATACCTAGCAACAGAGAATGAGCACATAAAACCAATTTTCGATTTCATGTGGCTTACTGAGTTATTGCACTAAGCCGATCAGATGATGGTTTGAAAATCAGTTCATATTTTATTCCGCATACGTTAATAGAAAAACATGAAAAAAATTATTTTTCTTGAAACAAGTTCCACGATATCTCTGAAACTAATGGAGAAATTACAAAACAAAGTTAGTACCACTTAGAAATAATATTTTTGATGAATTTTGTTTTTTCCTTTTAACTGAACAGGACAAACCATTCTCTAGTTATGTCAGTATTTGTCATGCAACCCCTTAATTTTTAAAATTAAATTTATTTCTCTAAACTATAACCAATAAAAAAAAACTCACTGCAGAGTATGTCTGTTAAAACAATTTTAGCTCAATTGCAGAGAGCTTGTGTAAAAGTCCAACAAGCATTGGTTGGTATCACAGTTAGGACTAAATTTTTCTCTTAGTTTGTAATTCCTATTAATAGTACGCAGTGCTGCCATATTTTTTCTCGAAAATCTTCAAAATACAGAATAAAAATCTTATTTTTCCTTTAAAAATCTTCCTTTAGCTAAAATTTATTTCATTTAAAGCACAACGCGAGAAATATATAAACATGAAACTAAAAAGTATGAAGTATTTACATTGAGGAAGGAGTTTATCAAGTTCAAATCCTGCTGGACTTTAAAGGAAGACGTTAGATATCCATTTTCCTTGATTTACACGTTCGTGCAATTTGAATATTTTGATCTTTTTTAATGAAAAATCGAGTAAATAAAAAAAAAAGTAAAACGTTAAAAAAATTAATTTTGTATAAACGATCATTTGAGTATAATACCTACCGAAAACATGGACACACTTTCTCCTAAGAATGTTCTTTCTAGCTCAGAGTCAAGGAAGGTTATTTGTAAGAATCTGCTGAAATCTCATCAAAAATGTTTTATGGGCAAAAATCACCTGAGGCTAGATTGATTGCAAAATGGCTTTAGTTAAATTTTTATGCGACAGAAAACATAACTGCTGATACAGTTGCTGCAGCTGCTTAATTTAAAATCCGTCATATTCAAAACGTTTAATTCAAAGCGATATAAAGCAAATAAATATTATTGAAATATGTGCAAAACAATCGAAAGCAGTGCCAGGCATGTAGAGACAAATTAACTCATCCTAAATAGCTGAGGACTGATCTAAAGTATTTGTCAGAGTGCTCTTTATAGTGTTAACCAAGCCATAGTTATCCCAATACGTTCTTGGGTGCCAAAAAATGTAGCGAAAAAATTTTTAAAAAAGACATTTGACATCTGAAGGAGGTCAAATATATAAGCAGCGAAAATAGGCAAAAAATAATCACTTGAGCTTAGCGGTCAACGCCATATTCGCCTTGATTTTAATGACGTAAAAATAAATATTTTAGCTAAAAAATATCTATTTTCGGAAAGTAACTCCAATTAAGACAGAAAAAGTAAAACATTTTATATGTGTGAAAATCTTTTTTTAGGGGCAAAAATCTTTTTATCTTTTCGACCCAGAAAAAAACTTCAAAAATATGATATATCTTCACATATGGTAAAACTGATAGTACGCATAAATGAATAATCATATAATAATCATAGAGTTTTAATTGTTAGGTCATGACCTCCAATGATTCGCTTGTGTTAATTAAAATTATGCGTTTTTCACCTAAATTTAAACAAATGCAATATTAGTAGAACCCATGGGTTAATATATTTTTTGGCATGTATTTTTTGCTGGGTTATTTCATTATGAAATGAGACACCTATTTTCAAAATGAAATTAGTTCCTAATAAAAATTATTTTCATTAGGAAGAAATGAAAATTATTATGAAATAATTTTCATTTTTATTCTTTAGCTGTATTTGATAATTTAATTAAGTATATATGACGCATATCCGCGCTATTTTTATAACTTAATAATTTTGATGAAACTATTTCGAGCCATATTAGTATAATTGAAAGTCATTAAATCAGGCTAGGAGTTCGTTAATTCAAATTGAAATAATGAAAATGAAGTGGAATAAACAACATATGAGCACTGGTGAAGGAGTTTTACTGCTTCTGCTAATAGCTTGTTGTTTCTTTTTAATTTAGTGTTATCCAATTTATATTTATTTCTTAATGTATATAATTTGAATGCATAATTAGAACTGGCGAGCTCTAGCCTCATTTAATAATTTAAAAGATAACTTTTTTTTTTGAAAATGCTATAAAAAAAACTACTAAATATTTTTTCAAATTTCTTTTTTTATTTGAAAGTACAATCCTTCCGGTTAATAATGAAAAATAATTTCATTCAAATGACTGCCTCGGCTGGCCATGCAGAAGCCTACACGATCGATCCAATTTTTAAGCACAATATCGATTGTGTGCAGCTGTATTTCACCAATGGCTTCACGAATATTGTCCTTTAAAGCGTCAATTGTCTCTGGCTTGTCGGCGTAACACTTATCTTTGACGGCACCCTACAAATAATAGTCCCACGGTGCCAAATCGCAGCTCCGAGGTGGCCAAACGACATCAGATCTGCGGCTGATAATGCGATCTTCAAAAACAGGGCGCAAAACATTGAGTGTAGCTTCGGCTGTGTGGAACGTAGCGCCGTCCTGTTGAAACCAAATGTTGCCAATATCCTCCTCTTCAATTTTTGTGAACGAAAATTCGTTCAACATGGCCCGATAATGACCGCCATTGACTGTAACGGCCACTCCTTGCTCATTTTCGAAGAAAAATGGCCCAATTATGCCTCTGGACCAAAATCCGCACCAAACAGTGACTCGTTTTGGGTGCGTCGACTTTTCAATGTATGCGTGCGTGTTTTTTGTGCCCCAAATGCGACAATTTTGCTTGTTTACATACCCGCCAAGATCAAAATGAGCTTCATCTGAAAAGATGATTTTTTTTTTGGCAAAATCGGCATCTTCTGTAAGTCAATCGCAGGCCCACTTAGCGAAGCGAAAACGCATTGGATGGTCAGTTGGCCGTTCAGCGGAAGGATAAAACTAATTATCTGTCAAATCAGACATGAGCTAAGTGTTACCATTCACGAAATAAGCACTAGTTGAAAAAAAAACGTTAGATGGCGGACCCTTTACATGTAGTACATAAAAATAACACTATGTATCAGTATAAAAATATTTTTAAAATGCATTTTGTTATTTTTCATAGCGGTATTGCATCGCTTCTGGTGTTAAGTAGGTGCATTGGCTCTTTAAGCTGTGTGGACTATACATACATCCATTTCATTAATTGTTTAACATCGCCGACCATTCTGCTTACATTATCAATGAAATTTTGATTAGTACTTTTAAAATCCAGTTTTATTTAGCTCAGAGATAAATATAATCAAAGTTCTGCATAATTTTCACTTTCATAATCAAACAATTCCTGGCGAGCAATGTAGAAAATGTTCATTTGAACATATTTCTTTTTTTTTGGCTTTAATTTTTTATTTATTTTAACTATTTCAATGGCCTATCATCAGTAAAAATAAAGTCAATTGTGTAATTTCGGTTTTTTTATTTTGTTGTTTTTTACCTATTTTCTCCTATTATTCTCCACAAACACGTTTACATACATAGTATGTATGTATTAGGGTCATCCATTCGGTTTTGAATTTACAGATATGTATTGTTTTTAGATTTTGAGAATTTGAGTCTCGATTGGACTGGTTTGATTTTGACTTTAAATGCCACTAAGCAAGAAAAATTAGAATAATGGATCCAAATTAATGATTTTTAATTAGGCTTGAAATGACAAGCAAATTCCTTTTTTGATGCCTATTATTTGGATTTAAAATAATTTTGGGAAGTGATACAAATACTGTTTGTCCTTGAGTGAAATGTATATGAAAAGCATCCTTACGCTGAGATATTAACGCTTTTAGATCACATAAGAAATGATGAAAAAGTGATCCCTTAAAAATTACTTTCATTGTTTTCACTAGAGAAATAATAGCAATATTACGAACCTAATGAAGAAAAAAGGTTTGTTCAACTTAATTTGAGATTCTTTTTGAACTTTTTAAAAAATAATATCTGGTTTTGACAAAATCTTGAACATGTAACACTTTTTGACAATAATCATTATTTCGGTGGCAAAGTAATGAATTAAATTGCTTATAAACATACCCTTCACTACTTGTACTTTGGCATTTTAACCAATTACTTTAAAATGGCGATGTCATTGGAGGCAAGTGCTTACCACATTTGATTACAAATAATAAGTTATAAATTTTAATAATTGAGTTATTAATTTTTAGTTTTTATTCAAAGTTATTTAATTAGTTTGACTTAAGCGCGTTTTCAATTTAATCTTTCGATCAAATTATTTTTTTTTTATTTAAGAACGAAATTCTAAGCATTGAACATTCAAAGAAAAATTTGGATATACGGAAGGTTGAACTGATGTTAGATGTTTCGAGACCACCACAATCTTCTCATCAGAGCCCTTTACCTACAGTACCAGCGACGGCAGCAACAACATCCTAGCGAAAATCCTACTTATTTTAGTAAGCTCAATTAACAGATTTTTTCGCCACCTCGCGGCGAGTCGTACCTATAACTAATGCACTTTTTTCTACAGTTTGATTACAAATTTATAACTCAATTATTAAAACTCTAAAGGCACTTAGCTAAAACATGAATGTGTACTGTTTCAAAAACTTGGGCAAAATCAATTTTAAAAAATCCCCGCATTGAAAATATCGATGATATTTCACGCTCGTAATATAGAAAACAAAAAGCTTAAAAATAGTTGAACGTGCTAAAGAAGAGACAGTTAGTGAAGTTCCGAACATTTAGAAAAGAGTTCATTAATAATAGGTACGACTCGCCGCGAGGTGGCGACAAAATCTGTTAATTGAGCTTACTAAAATAAATAGGATTTTCGATAGGATGTTGTTGCTGCCGTCGCTGGTAGTGTAGGTAAAGGGCTCTGATGAGAAGACTGGGGTGATCTTGAAACATCTGATGTCAGTTCAACCTTCCGTCCATCCAAATTTTTCTTTGAATGTTCAATATTTACATGCTTTAGAATTTCTTTCTTACAAAAAAAATAAAAAAAAATTTATCGAAAGATTAAATTGAAAACGAACTTAAGCCAAACTAATTAAATAACATTGGATATAAATTTCAATATTTAGAAGGCATTGAATACACAAAACACACTAAAAAGTAAATGTCTATGCTAAGCATTGAACTCACGCCGTTTTCCGTTATTTCATGCCAAGTGTTTTACTCACTAGACTACTGCACAACTATTTTGGTTTTTTGCCAATTATTGCTAAAGCGATTTTTGTATTACTTTGTTCTTTATATTGGATTTCGTTTGACCGTCTCTCTTTTTTTTTTGAGACAGCTGTTTTTCGCAAAAAATTTTATTAAAATTTTAGCAAATTTTAAATACATATTTGAAGTACAATTTCAAAACAGATTTTTGAAAAATAATCAAATAATTGATAACTCTAATATGTAGTGAGTATTCTACTGTATTGCATTTGTTAACAAAACAAAAAAGAACCCTTTTGAACAAATTTTAGTAATGTTACCGTTAATTAATGGATTACAAGTATGTGAAAAGAATAATTTATTTTTTACGTTAGTCAATTTTTTCTGTATATGAGTAAATAATACATATTTTGTATACCGATGATTATATACCAAATGTGGGTATACTATACATATAAACATATCGATGGCTTACAAGAGAAAATGCTTATAGCGCTGTTTTTTGAAATCAAGTTTTTAAAGTTTTTTGATTTGTAGTCATCTTTTAGAAGAACTACGTAATCTAGTGTTAAAATAACCGATTTATGGCCACTTGAAATTTTGTTTGTATTTATGTATTTAGTTTTTATTCAGTTATTTCCTTCTCCTTAAAACATCGAAAATTCCAGATATCGCTTTCTTATATTAAGCCATCGATAGATAGCCATCTTGTATACATATGTGTAATATATTAGTATGGATATTTTGATTTTGTACTACGTAATAACTGCTAACCGAATAGTTAACAGAATGACTAACGAAACGGCAAAAAATAAGTTGAAGTCAAGAGGTTTGACAAATAGCATAGACTGTTAGATATTAACAAATTCAAGTAAGATGTGTATGGTAGAATACAAAAATGTTTGTTTTACTTTGTATATACATAATTTGATTAAAAATAGTTCTGATTTACTTTATTGTTGTTGTTATTAGTTAATAATTTTTCAAGCTTATAGAACAATATTTGATTTTTCGTAAATTTAAATAGTTTTTGTGTGTTTATACAAAAAAAATGCATTTGTTTATTGTAGATATATTTACAATAAATGTTTACAACCTCAAATATATGGAGAGCATATTAAGGTGGGTCGAACAAAAGTTCCACCAGTCACCCCTAGAATGAAAAATATGTCATTAATATGTTTCAAAAATAATAATTCTTCTTTCAAGCCCCAAAATGCAGACCTGTTTTGGGTTCCGTGCACCAAAAGTATAAGGGAACCCTATTGCTTTCGCTACGCTGTTCGTCTGCCTGCCTGCCTGTCCGTCTGTCTGTCTGTATGTCTGTACAGGCTGTTTTTTTTAGGGAACCGTAAGAGCTACAGACCTGAAATTTTCACAGAATATGTAAAACTTTGGCCGCTACAACAACAAATATATGATAACTTAAAATTAAACGGTGTTCTAAAGTGAGCAACGAAACATGTTGAATTACTAATGTAATATACAGACACTTATATATAGACAAGTTAGTGTCAATTAGTGTAGTCTGTAGAATAGACTACACAAATTAACACTGATATTTGAAACAATAAAAATTAAAGGGAGTTCTATCATACAATGTAATTTGAAAAACCTAAGAGACATGAAATTAAAAAAAAACGCTAAAAATAAAAAATTCCGAAATTAAAAAGTAAAATGGCAAAATGAAAAATCGCCAAAATGAAAAAAGCGCTTAAAGAAAAAAAAGACACCACAATTAAAAAAATCGCTAAAACGTAAAAAATCACCAAAACTAAAAAGATCGCCAAAAGACTAAAATAACCGTTAAAAACCGAATAAAGTCATCAAAACAAAAAAAGGCATTAACACCTAAAAAAATCATTAAAACTAAAAATATTATCAAAATCGAAAAAAATTGTCAAAAATGGAAAAAAGATCACCAAAACTGGACTAAGCTAAAAACAAAAGCCAAAAATAAAAAATAATCGCCAAAAACCAAAAAAATCGCCAAAACAAAAAAAAGTGTAAAAAAACGCTAAAGCTTAAAAAAATCACCAAAAACCGAAAAATCCCAAAAACCGAAAAAAGCGTCAAAACTGAAAAAAGTGCCAATACTCAAATAAATCGCTAAAACTAAAAATATCGTCAAAAAGGGAAACAAAACGTTAAAAAAACGCCAAAATAAAAAAATCGCCAAAACTTAAAAAATCGGCAATAAACGAATATCGCAAAAAAAAAACTAAAAAAAAATCTGCAATATGAAAAAAAAAATCGCAAAAAAATAAAAAATCGCCAACAACAACGAAAAAAAAGTTGAGAAATAAAAAATAATCAAATTAAACAAAAACGCCAAACGGAAAAATTGCCAAAATGAAAAAAGGGCAAAAACGAAAAGGGATATATGTGCATTCGTACGAAACCCTTCGCGTGCGAGCCAAATTCGCACATTATTTAATTTATAATTCTTTACATATCGTCTACTCATTATTGGTTCGGGTACATAAAGCTTTCTCAGCTTATACCCGATAGATTTTTTTTGCATTTTCACCACTGCTTCCGGCATATCGATGGTCATACGTTGACTACACGTAACTGATTTTTTATTATTTTTCACAAAACGCATAAAACCTCATATAAATCGCTAAAATATTTTCCTATCCTCAAAATAAGAAAAACCGAAATTAGTTCAGATCAACTTTTAAATAACTTGCAGTTATTGTATTTCATTACTGGTATCTTCAACTGAAAAGTTGTATAAATCAGTTATGTCTTGTCAATGTATGACCATCGATATGTTTTGAAGAAAAATGTAAATTTTTGTGGAATTTCATTAACGCGATTATAAGTTAATATTAGGGTATTCATTTAATCAAGCTTCTGCTTTAATCGATTAATCTCTCGATTAATTATTCGAGGTTTTGGCTTAATGGGTTAATAATCGGTTAATTTCGGTATTAACCGGTTCACAGACTAATAAAGTTTTTTTCATAAATCAAGTAATTTCAACAAATAAAAATGCATAAATTATTTATTATTTTGGGTTTATTAGTAAAAAAAAACCACAATAACATAACAAACATAACAATGAAGTAATGCGATTGTAACAAGTTTGGTTACTAAAGATTCTGAGTTGTTGCATTAATTCTCATTCATATTTTTTTAGAGTCTTTAGATAAACCTACAGATTTGAACACATTTAACAAAGGAAAATTTCATAAATGCTTAATGGATGATGAAAATATTTTTAGCTTTTATATAATAACATCATTTAAAAATTAAAAATATTTTCAAAAGAAAAATTTTACTGACTCAGAAAAAATTTTTGTTTGATATATTAGAAAAAATCCAGTATTTATTTTGTTTGATTTAGTAAGCTTTTTTGTTTAGAATTTTTAAATATTTTTAGACATATTGCTTTACAAACTCAGACAAAAATATTGTTTGACAGATTGCAGAAAACCCAGTTTTTTTGATTCAGTAAACTATTTTGTTTAGAATTTGTTAATATATCCAAACAAATTGTTTTATTCATTTGGAAAATTTGTTTGCTGAAAAAACGTTTTCTTTTCAATGAAATTCTTGAGAAATTATTTTCTGTATTTACAAAATTGTTTATAAGTCCGTTTCTAGACAAAATATTTACTAATTCAATGAATTTCCTTACTGAAAATTAAATTTAGTTTTTTTTGTATAGAATTTGATGTCGGATGGAGAAGATAATATTAAGCGAAGATAATATTAAGCCACAGTCAAGCCAAAAACAGCGATATGGGATATAATACGATTGGACTTTAAATGGCGCAATGTATATAAAACAAAAAGTGCTCTATTTTGGGACGTGGCAAAATTTTTGTTTGTTTTACAAAAGTTATAGATACATATTTTATTTTAGCGGTGACTGGCGCAACCTTTTTGTTTAGTATGGGGACCGACCCGGTCTAGTACACATGTTATTATTTAGCTAATTTTTTGTGTTAGATTTGATTATTTACACACGTGGTATTTACTTTAATAATTTATTTGATTAGCTAAACATATTTGTTGATTGCAGTGTTCTATTATGAACTACAATAGTAAAAATGCCATTAATATTTAAAGAAGGGTAAAAATATATATGTACATGTAATTGTCAAACAATAATTAAACTTTAATTTTGAGGCGGAGTGTTTTTATGCCCTAATAGTGTAAATCTGTGGCTTGTAGACAAGGACGTCTAATTACTTTAGTAAATTCACTTAATTTGACTTTTCATCAAGGAAATATTAAGTTAAATATGACAACTAACCTGGTTTGTTTTATCTTTTATTAATTTGTCGAACAATTCAAATACTTTATTGTGATAAGTTATTAGAAACATCACAAAATGTTTACATGGTAGAGCACTTGTTTAAATAACAAAATTTTTCCCTTGTTTGTTGTTGCAATTAAGAGAAGTATTTTATTTGAAAATTTTCCTAAATCTGTGGATATAAGAAAGCTAGCTGATTATCAAGAATGTTGTCAATTCAAAGTTAGTCGAAACTCAGATCTAAGCCGTATATAGACGAGGTCGTCCTTTCCATCTTCCGTAATGCAAAAAAAAAAAATCTTTAGATTTTCAATTGTAACGGGCTTTAGAAAATCTTTCTAATAAAAATAATTTAATTGAAAATTTTAATTGAACAACTTAAGCCACAAGAATTAATATGTTTGGGATAAAACCCATAAAGTTCCGCTAAAAGTGTATAACTTAATTATTAGAATTAAAATTTTTACATGGATTGTAATGAAAATTGACTCGCTTTATTTCCATCATATATATGTACGTTTTTATCCAAAGGTGTACGAATGCAACTTACGTCGCACACACGGGAATTTATTCAATCTATTTTGGTAAAATTATTTACCGCTTAAAATCGATCGAGCACACAGAAAAATAAAGGAATGTAAAATCAACATGACTCAATTGTGATTTGAAATCATATTAAATTTACAAGAAATAATTTGTCGTTTAAATGTGTTAGTGTTTATTTGCTTTGTTCATTGCTACAGTTGTGTGACTTGTTGTTGTTTATTCTTACATGTGTCGGCTATGCAGACGACAAAAACGAATTACCAGCAAAATTTAACTGCTGCTGGCTTAAAATTACCATTGTTTCATATTAATTTTAAATAACATATTATCAATCTAACTTTAAATCTCTTTGATTTAAAATTTTTCACTGTTAAAACAACTTTGCTATGAACGTTATATTTCATTTTAAACCAACATGACTATAACTTTAATTTAAAGTAAGTTTTATGTTAAATAATCATTTAAATCAGGTTAAATTAAAATGAAATTAATTTTACATACGATGGGTATTTATTTAGTGTATACCTTAAATAAACTTTGAAGCTGCTGTGGCTGCAGTAGTTAGCGCGCGGACTATCATGCAAGTGGCATGAGCTCAAATCTTGGTTAAGGCAGCCAACTAGAACACAAAATTTCTAATGTCTATGCTAATAGCCTTCACGTAAGTAAATAAATTAATAAAATAGTTGCATTAAAGTCATGTTGTTTCAGCTCGATATGACTAAGATTCAACCTGATTCTTAGTGTTGTTTCAATATCAAAATCATGTTGTTTCAACTTGTAATAAGTTTGATTCAACATGATTCTTAGTGTTGTTCCAATATCAAATTCGTGTTGATTTAACTCAAAATAATTTTGATTCAACATGATTTTTCGTATTATTTCAGTATAAACTTCATTTCCATTTAACTGTACTGCAATATTAAATCAACATGAAATATATTTTATTCAAAAGGATAAACGTTCCTTCAAGATTATTGTAAATCATGTTGAATTAACATGAAATGCCTATAAAGCAAAATCACTACCGAAAAATGTTAAATTAACCTGGTTTTCGACGATTTTACATTGAAAATTTTCTGTGTGAACATGAACGTCATTGATTTATGATTATACCTAAAATAAAAATCAATGTTCACCTAAAATATACTATTTTATATATAGGTAATTCGATGTAAAACCGACTAACAATTGGACCGGATGACTTTGTACTTGATAAAAATTTCGTCAGAAGTTTTTTCTCATCCTTATAACGAACTAATGTTAACGGAAAAAAGTTTAAAATGTTTTCTTTGAAAGTTATGTCATATTCAAAATTTCTGAATTTCCCCGAAATTGTTGTGCTAATATTTTCAATATCTCGAATAGTAGTTTATGTACAAAAATGATTCTTAAGCGGTCCATTCATTATACAATATTATTGCATATGTTATGGCACATATTATTGTCGTATTGACCTATACTATCCAATAAATGGCACTATATTTTCAAAGAAAATATTGCTGACTTTTCTTGACAGTGAAAACGTAAACATATTACTGAACAATGCTGCCACCACATTACACAATTGTCTTGATTGTACAATAAAAATCAAAAATGTTTTGATATTTGCCAATATATTGTGCCACCTTCGAATATGACATACACATTGGCGATATTATTGTACAATACGAAAAATTGCACAATTATATTGCAAGTGGGTGGGGCGCTTTATGTCACTTCAAAGAGAAGAGGTTACGTATGAGCAATATGATGGCACCATCATATTACTCATACGCGCTACTCTAAAAATATTGGATATCCGCATTTGCTTCACACATAAATTTTAATTATTAAAAATTCAAAAAGAAATTACCGTTTAATGTATCTCAAAAAGTTTTTGGAACATACATGGATTGATATGTTGTTTAATAAATAGCAAAACATTAAGTTTGGTACAACTTTCATGCAAGTAAATAAAACGCTTCTGAAAACTTGACTATTTTTAGAAAATATGCTCTCTTGGAAACATTTTTGGGCAAGCGGGTAACACTTAAAAGCCAGATTAATAACATTAAATATATTTAATAAAATTTGTAGAGAACTTTTAAAAAATTCGATGAGCGTGTTTTTCTAAGAAAGGATGTGCTTTTTTTTAATTCACAATTTTCGTCCAATACTGGATGTAGCGTGCTTTGTTTAATTGATTTAAAATTTCAACTGAGGTTATTTTTGAAGTCTGTTCTTTTGAAGTACTTTGAGAAAAATTGCGAACAATTAAACTCTATTTTTGTAAAAATTTAACAATTTTTCACACTAATTTCGAAGTATTGAGTTTCTCTCCTTTTCACGCCGACATGATATAAGATAACTAAAATGTTTTTTTACATCTTATTAGGAATTGTGTTAAAAGTCATAAAATATATTTTTGAAAATTTTGATTATGCTATTACCGGAGATATAGGCGAAATCGAGAACAAAGTCGAATCCAAAGCCTAAAATTTTAAAAATAAAAACCAAATATCTTTGGATATATTAAAGATATCTAAAAGAAATAAACTGTATTTTCTTTATCTGTTTATAAACTTTACTCCAAGATATTCTTCAAAACCTGATAATATTTGTCAAAGCTATGAGGCCGACAAAGTTTTTCATGCCCTACGTAATCAATTTTGACACCCTGTAGCTCAACGTGTATTTCAATGAGATGGTCCAATTTTCAATACACTTAGAGCTTAGGTTCTCTTCTATGATTTTTCCATATATCCTGTTGTAATCGGATCGCAAGTGTCAAAGATACAGATTTATTACCATTTTTCGAATTATAGCTACTGTGTGTCGTCTTACTACGTTGTTGCATTTTTAGCCTCCTATCATAGCGCGTGATAAAGACTGTAGCTGAAAAATCCATTGTATTAAAAAAAACAAGATCTGTAGAAAAAACCTAATGGCAGCTTTGATGTTTATATTTGTGTGAAATTGGTATTCATCATTTCTGCGTCAACAGAGACAAAGTAACATTTTGTAAACTAGTGTATTGTGTTTTTCAAAACTTTGTTAACACAAACAGGTGTTAGTTTTGCTAAAAGTCAAGTTATTCTAAAACTGCCTGAACTATTATGATTTTTTGTATTAAACAGAAATATGAAAAAAAACTTTAACTATGTAGACGTATTGTGCCTATAAAACTATTAAATATTTTATGTGAATACATACTTTAATTGCTTTGAAAGCAACTTTTAACTAAACAAATTTTACTTACGCCTCCCCACCAGCCAATAACTTGTGTCGATGAAGTGTAATCATGCTAGAATATCTAGTCACTGATTACATTGCTGCTGTACTAGATGCCGGTTTTAAACCTGTTTCTTTAGTTTTGCATCATACACTAATAATTTGCTACAAACTATTGCGGGTAGCATGCAAATGACATTAAATTATATATATAAAAAAAACAAGTAAATATGCATATATGTAATTTGTTTAATTATAATAAATGATAATTTATTGTAAAACTAAATAAAGTGCACGTGTTTAATATGCACATGCACAACTTGTGAAATGTGGGATTTAAAATAATTAAAAATGTCGTTTTTTCCCTCTTTGAATTTACGAATAGAATTTTGTTTAAGGAAAATCCATAATAATTGGATTTTTTTGCTGCCGATTTTAATCCACCTTAATTAACAAAACTAATATTATTATAACAAATGCATTAAAACACAAATAAAATTAATTGTTGAAAGTGAAATAATGGAGCATTTCTACAAAAATTTTCAAATTCCAATTATATTTTTCTACTTAAAAAAAAGTATTTGAAAAGGCGCCGCACATAGGGGAAAAATGATATTTTTGTGGAATCAATTGCCAATTTTGTGGCTCATCAGATAGGTTTGTGATTGATGTTATTAGTTTGTCCTATATTTGCTTTTGAGCTTTATAAGCCTTTAAAATAATTTGCCCTGAACCAAAGTAAACTTGGAATACTTGGCAAAATTGTATGAATCATTAATTGCGACACTTTCATCTTCAGATAAAGATTTTCCTAAATAGATTTAAATTTAAAATCGTATTAAAGGCTTAGAAAGTTCAAAGGCTTATTAGAAACTGAACATTCGCTATGAAGTTATAGTGCAAACTAAAAAAAATTTATCATAAACCTCTTCTGATTAGGCAAAAAAAGCCGCTGTTTTTGGAGAAATTTTAATTGTGCAGCAAGTGTTTAAACATCGGAAAAGTATGTTGTTTGGTAATGACAACATATTACCAAGTTTTTGGTGGGCTATTATTGAAACCATTAAAACTTCCGTAGAAGGACGAAAACGTGTCATATGACAAGTTATGTAGCTGGTTCCCAAGGTTTAGCAACCGGTTCGACTTCTGGAACCTTATATGAAAGGGACCCGTAAATTGCACATCGCGTTGTCATTGGAGAAGGTCCATTGACATAATCAAGATACTCAGTGATAGGTTCTCGACCTAAACTTAAGCTACTTGTCCTGTGGTGGCTTCTTTAATACTAGTTAAATTACTGTACTTTAAACAAATATTTTTGATTTGGAAAAATCTGCTTGTAAAGACAGTGATGCTATTTTGCTGAAATTAGTGTTCTAGTTTGGTGATATGTTCTCTATTCACCGGTCACGATGCAGGAACTTTTTTTTTACGATTTCAATTTTCATGCACTCACTCATAAGACAAGTACGTTGAAGACAATTGGTATAACATTTTCCGCAGGATTATTTCAGATTCAACACAGAGCGTATCAGATAAATACATAAAATATAAAACTTCCAAGATTTGCAATAGTTATATTTGTTATATTTCTTGTTGCATAGTGTCATTAAATAAATAAATATGCATTATACCACTCGTGCTATAACCGCCAAAAAAGCTTAAGCGCCATAAAGTAAATTTTACAGGAGAAGTATTTTTTAGTTATCCTTGGTTTAAGTCGAAGTAGAGCCCTTATATTGGCTATATAGGATTGTAGTGGACTGTTATATCTATTGTTAATAGTTTTAAAAATTTTTCTATAAGACAACGCATGTTTGTAAGGGTTAAGATATTTTAAGATATTATTGATGCCATGAAAACTCAATTAATTTAATCAAATTATTTTAAAACTAGTAATTATTATCTTTATCAAGCTGTTCTTTAAGCGTTCCATTGAGGTCCTTGCCGTTTTTGACACTAGTTTTGCTCTACTTGCAAAAGAGAATTTTAGCTTAAGCGACACATTGCAGTTACAAAAGAATGTAAACAAATTAAAAATTTAAAGAGAAAATGCACTTAAGCTAAAATTTCTTTTGCTGTATTTTCGTAGCGGTACATGGCAGGACTTTGAAACTTTGACAGATAGTCCGATTTATCGTAAATAATCGATTTTCGTCCAAAAACGATTTTCGAAAAGCATGTCGCTTGAGCTTTTTTGGCGGTTATGGCTCGCACTTATTTAAAGGAGCTCCTTTCGAAATAACTTAAATACATTTATGTGAAGAAAATCCATTAAGTTTATTTGTGAAAGTAATTATTATTATTTTAAATTTTGTATGTTTTTATATTTAAAAGATAAATTATAATTTTAACACTTTGTTGGTAATGGCAAATGCATATGAAAGTTTTCTTTTTATTTTTAAATTTACGATTGAGTTGTATTAATTAATATTCACATTGACTGACTTTCACCTCTCTCTTGCGTAGCACAGTGGCTTAAAAATTTTTTATTTTGGAAATAATTCGGCTTATTCGTTAAATGTTTTGTCACACAGACAGTTCAGGGTTGTTGTTTTGTTTTTTTTTTTGGCTCGAAAGACATTCGTGGACAACCCTCAAATATTCTAATTTATATAAAATTTCAACGCATGGAGATACAAATAAAATTTTGAAGTTTCATAGATTTTTTATTGTTAAGGTCGAAAAAATTTTTTTAAAAATAAAAACTATCAAGTAATCTCCCTGCGGAAAATTTGGCGACAAATGATCCAAAAGTATTCGTCATATGACTTGAGAAAATGGGAGTGGTACCAAGAGTAAAGGGTAGCATTGATGCCAGCTTTGGCTCTTTTTTACGATATAACAAAAAACGATATGACATACTGTATTGTCATATCGTAAGTTTTTGTCGATATGACAACGCTGCGATATGACAACACCGTGTATGTCTATCTTAGTGTTGTCATATCGTAAAAAATTTACGATATGACAATACAGTATGTCATATCGTTTTTTGTTATATCGTAAAATAGAGCCAAAGCTGGCATCAATGAAGGGTAGTGAATGGTAGAAAAGGACATATCGTGTAAATGGTCACATATTAACCATTTTAAGTCAACTTAGTTTGGACTCAAGCAAGTGTTGTAGTAAACAGTACTGAACAAATCCGATGTTGTCGTGTGCTTTCATAAAAGTGAATACAAATTTTAGTTTTCTCGTAAAATCAAAAGCAATAAAAGAAGAGAACATTTATATTCTACTCCGATTAGGTCTCCAAAAGATAGTTCAGTGACAAGTCACAAGGTTCACACAAAGTATCAATTAGCCCCGTCCTACGCCATACACATGTAAAAGTGACTGGTCCGCTTCATAGGAAGTGTTAGAACTCGGACTGGTCCCTACCACCTGGTGATCGGTTACGTGACTTGTTTTGTGTCAGAATGTGTTATGCCATAAGAATGGACACGCTATCGTTACTTATCGAGTGACAACTAATTAACAAGTTTTAATAAAACATAAGACGCTTTAAGACTAGAGACAAAATACTTTATACGCAAAAATAAGAATTTTGGCAGTCATTTAAATTGAAAAAAAAAAACAACTGTGATCATAACACATTACAACACATGATTTTGGGATTCAATTCTGAGAATTGCACGTGAAAGTAGCCCCGAGTCATTCGTTTTGTCACGTTGGCTGCATTAATAAATTAATGGCCATACGAATTTTTTTTGCTCAAGGTGGATTTTTATCGATTTATACCGTACGGAATATCTCTTTTGTGTCTGAAGCATTATAATGAAAGAGCAGTATATTACGATCGAATAATATAATGGTGATCGAATGACATTGTTATCAAACCATGGTTTATCTTAATAACACAATGCAACAAGAAACCTAGGAAGGAGTACCACTACATATATTCTTTATATGTGTTTTGGTTCCCTGGCTACAAAAACAGTCGAATTTTAAATTTTATGGATAGTTTTTTTTATATTTTTTTGTTGTAAGATTTGGGTCTTTTAAAGAGGAATTGAAAATTTTTCATTTTTTAAAAATATATAAGAAATCGAAAATGGAAAAAACTTATCAGTTTTATTAACTAATCATAAAGGCATAAAGATATACTACAAATAAAATAAGCTTTAGTACAGGAAAATCGATAGAATAATGTTGATTTTATTAATAACTTGTTGAGCCCGGCAAGCATTGTCTTACCTCCAAATGTATTGTTTTTTAACTTAAAATATATTTATTTTTTAAATAACTCCACCCCATGGCGACCTGTTGTGTCAAAAATAAAACAAAAAGTCAACGTGGATTGACACGAACTAGTGTTGAAAATTTCAGCTCGACGGTTTTTATAGTTCCGAAGGTATGCGTTACTCACAAACACACACAAGATTTTATTAATATAGAAGATAGATAGATAGGTAGATAGATAGATTAAGTGAAGTCACCTAATTTTTGCAAAAATTGTGTATATTTACACTGAACAACAAAATCAAAATTTCCACTACCAAAACTATACACGTACATACACGTACTTACATACTTTTTGAAAGTTTATATCTATTTATACCTCAAAATACATATGATGGTTATTACAGGTCATTACAAAAGTTGCATTTTGTTGCATAGTGTAATTTAACAGCAATATTTTACTTTTTTGAGCATAGAGTTTTCATACATGATCATAATATGCCCTTAAGCTGTGTACTTTTGACCAAAGTATTGTCCCATATGATCATGAAATATACCCCAGTAAAAAAATGGGGCTAATGATAAGAACAAAACACTTTTGCTTAAAACCTGATCGAAACATACATAATTTATATATTGAGAATTTCCAGTTTAAAGCACAACAAATTAAAAAACTATTTTTTGTTATTGATTACAAAGTCTTTGCAATACAAAAAGCTTCACCTATATTAAGAAACCGCTAACATGAGCGCTTCCGTTAGTTAGATGCTGCGAGGCCCCTAAATTTTCTTACTGGGTTACTCATACTCATGTGACCATAGTATGATTGCAAATTAATATATAATTATAGAATTAGGTCTGCCGATGCCACTGTAAATATTAATGCCTACAGTAAGACTTGAACTGAAATAAAAATTACTGCAAAATGCTGTGTACGATTGTGTAGACCGTTGTAGCTTTTCTCAGAAATTAAGAGTGTTTAAAGCACTGTGCATTGTATGCATAAGAAACAGAATTTATTTTCGTTATTTTATTTTACTTTGCCGTAAAAATATAAAAAAATAGCACCATGTATGGTATTCGTACTATGAACATTTTATTGATTAATTGCGAAAAAAGCCCTTCTGTTACTAAAGTTATTACTTCAATGCATTGCAAATTTCTGCATGTATGTATTTTGTTTGTGCCTCGTGGATTTTTAATTTTATTATTAATAAACTCCTTACATATTGGTACCAGTTTATTTATTACCTTTTTTGTTCATTTCTGTAGGAGATTTCACATATATGACGTTTTCTTTACTCGTGCAATTCGTTCATAAAGGCTTTTGGAACGATAGAGATGTTTAAGTAGTTTGAATAGTACTTATCGATAAGTATACTTCGCATTATTTAAATTAAACGTCCAGCAAAGTTAAAATATGAATGTAACAACTATAGATCGGTGGGGCAGAATTAAAATATTTTGAAAATAAATTGGTAATTTCTAAAAGGATAATCTTATCAGTATAAAATTTCACAAAAACAGAACAGAAAAGTATGCATACCTAGCAAAGCTTTGTTTACAGGTAGGCAAAAAAGTATATGAGAATTTAAGTTGTAACTACATACAATTTGACTCGATAACTATAAATTTTTGTTTGAGAATTAAAAAAAAATAAGGGGTATCCCTTACAAATGTATTTACATTGTCACAGCATTTAACTAGTTATTATTTGGCTTACTTGAAGCTAAAAAGTAAGTAGTCAAATAAACAAATAAAAAAAAATTATACACAATATCGTATATTCATAGTCCTGAACAAAGTATACTCTAAAAATTTAAAAAATGGCAGTACTGGTTTTAAATTGTTAAAGTATACAATATACTGGTATACAAAATACTGGTTTTAAACTCCTAAAGTATACTTTGTTTTGACTATGATTATGGGCCATTATGTTTTATTTATATTTTTTTCAATTTTATGTTAGTTTCTTATTTATTTATTTTTTGACCCAGCTGGGATATGAACCTGTGCTCGTTCAGATATGAAGACAAGAACTTTTTACCGACTCTGCTATTATTGACTTATTAAGCGAAAAAATTAGTTATCATATACAAACGCATGGTTGTCTACTTATTTTATTAACACATATCAACAAATTGTTACTACTTTCAGATAATGAGAAAAATACGGAATAATTTTATTAAAAAAATAAGGATCAGCTCTAATTTGAAGCATAGTAATAAGATAAATCAGTCCCACTAATTACTTTGTAACCCATTAATAAAGTACTACCGATTACAAAAATTACAAAAGTTTTTGCTGGGTATTTATTCACATTGTTCAGTAGTGGTGGTGTGAAGTACCAAAATAAGCTGCTTCGGCCATGTACAATTTTTCAACACTTGTAATTTGTTTCTGTTTTTTGCCCGATTTCGAAAAGTTTTTGTGTAGTTATAATCGTTATGATGTTCTTAAAAAAATCATGTTCCGTTAAGCATTTATCTTTCATATCTAGTGAAATATAGTTGCGAAAATAGAAATATCTTAATATTTCAAAACATTGAGCCAATAGCGCATAGTAATAGTCAAAACAAAGTATACTTTAGGAGTTAAAAACCAGTATTTTGTATGGCAATACTGGTTTTAAAATCGTAAAGTATTCTTTGTTTAGGACTATGATTATGCGCCAACCCGACTAGAAATTTTCATACAAACACATTTGGGATCTGACTGGGATCCGAATTCCGATGTAACGCAGCAACGTATTTGGGACCCGATTGGTTTCCTGTGGGGAAATATCAAGATCTTGCAAAAATGTGCTAAAATCGGGAAAATATCAAATTCTAATATTGAATTCAAATTGCTGAAGCTATACAAGGGATAAAAGTATGTATCAATCACCTCTGTTGAAGATAAGCAAGAAATACGACTAAAAATCTTTGTTGGTTTTTCCCAACAAGTTCCAAATAGTTTCCCTCTTGGAATGAACTTATGTTAAGTCACTAATTAGTAGATGGGCTATTCCAACAAGTTCCCGATCTGATCCCAAATGGGGTAACCCTTTTGGGTTTGCCACATGCATTCCCAATCGAGTCCCAATATTAGTATTGGGAAAATTTCTAGTCGGGAATATTTTAATGAGATCAGGTCAGAACATATTTTTTTCAGTTGGGACTACAATTTTTTATTTCTAATTGATAAGAATATGTTTTATTTAAAATATTCAATAGTATAAATTAATTTATATCTTAATTAAGCGTTTGCTTTCATTTATGCACATATAAGTCCTTGACTTAAATTTATATAAATATATGAAAATATGAGTCGTTTTTATTGAATGTAAGACACATTTAAATGAAATACAAAAACAAAATTGAAATAAATGCGAGTGCAAACATGTGAAATTATTGATACTTAAGGAATTAAAAACAATAATTCATAAATTTACTTCATTTTTTGTTTCATTTTATTTTGTTTTAAGTGTTTGTATCCAGTCATACATTAAATGATGAATTTATTATGGCCACAAGCTGTTTTTCATTGTAAAATATGTCGGCATTATACAATACGAATATTGAAGGTGTATAAATTTTTTTTATCGTTTTAAAAAAGGAGCAAATATTTTGTTATGCATTATTTTCGTAACAAGGACCATCAAATGCTGGACATTTAATACAGTTGGTGGACTGAGACATAAGCTTTTGAGTGAAACTCTTATAAAAAAAAAATTTGTTGGAAGTCATTATTAAGGAATGTGTTAGACCACAGTATTAATTAGTGAGAACGTTTAGTTTCTGTCCAAATTAATCGAATAAAATATTCCACAACAAAATTATTTTTTAGGTGTGCAAATATTGTTTCTAAATATGCAGAGTACTTTCAGAAATATTGTAAAAGTTTGAGCCAAAAAATAAAAATTTTTGGCGACTTTTAATTTAAGCATATTTTTTCGTTTTAGGGGCATTTCTTTTGGATATTTTTTGATTTCGCGGTCTTTGTCGATTTTTTCAGTTTAAGCCCCAATTGTTTTAATTAATTTGTGAAAGGTCACTGGCGTTCCGCCTTGCCTGTTCCTTCTGAGTTGCGACAATTGGCCAGCTTAGTGTGGAGGCCTCACCGCCACCATTACAATTGGTGTAAGCATAATTTTTTTTGCAATATTTTAAAAAATATGCTTCACTCTTAATCTTAAATGCAAACTTATTTTGCGCAAGCAGAGAACCAAGCAATAATAAAAATTCGACAGCATTAGCATACGTATTGCAAAAGCAGGAGCATAAAACTATATACCAAATGAAAGGTTGAAAGGACCTCCATAAAATTGCGTAAACACAAAAGTACTGTTATCGAACAGTTTGCAAAAAACGAAATTTTTACACAAAAAAGTCAGGTCAAAAATTATAAATATTGAAATTGGTTCGCAATGGGTTAAATGGATTCGAAAAATTAAACCATTAAACAATTATCTACTAGTACTTTAAAATGATACCCATACCGTTAATAGCCGTGCTATATTGCAAAAGCTATGACCCATTATATATAACAATTTTGAACCCTGTAACTCCGGAACAAAGAAAGAGTGACGAAAAACAATTACACAATATTTTCCAGTTATATATGTCTAATATGCCATGATATTTTTTTCTCTCTAACATTTAAAAGTATTTGTAGTCTAAATGTATTTCGTTAATAATTCACATCTGTTTTTATCAGGCGCGGATTACACTCAAGCTTTTGGAAGGGTAACTTTTAAATGAAATATATCACTTTGTAAAATATATTTTACAAACGCAATGGTAATGAGGTATATTTGAATAGTTTTGGGAGGGTATCCCGTTCTTCCCTCCCCAGGATTCGTGCCTGGTTTATATGGCTGTGCAACTAAAAGGGAATTATTTGAAAAAAATTTTTGATATGCAGCACAAAATAAAGTTTTTTGTTTGCAATAAAAGTTTATCAAATTTAACATGTTTGCTTAAATAGGAAAAATTATAAAAATATCTATCGTATATATTTCCAGAAAAGTTTATATAATACTTCTTTGTCGTTTTTCTCCATCCCGCGTTTGTGGCACATACACCAGATCAATAATAAGCTGACGAATTGTCAAGATTACAAAGTCTAAATAATTTAATCGAACGATTAAATTAAAAACAAACTTAAGCCAAACTAATTAAATAACTTTGAATAAAACACCAAACAGTTCGACTAAAATTCATAACTCAATTGTTAAAACTCTAAAGGCACTTAGCTAAAACATGAGTATATACTGTTCCAAACAACTTGAGCAAAATAAACATCAAAAAATCCCAGCATTGAAAATATCGATGATATATCACGCTGTTAAGACATAAATCAAAAGGTTTAAATAGTTGAACTTGATAAAGAAAAAATAGCTAGCGAAGTTCCGAACCTTTGAAACAGTAAAATAATAGATGCGATTCGCCACGAGGTGGCGACACATTTGTTAATTGGGTTTAATAAAGAAATACGATTTTCGCTAGGTGGTTCTTGCTGCCGTCCCTGGCAGTGTAGGAAAAAGGGCTCTGATGAAAAGACTGTAGTGGTCTCGAAACATCTGATATCAGTTCAACATTCCGCGCAGCCAAATTCTTCTTTGAATGTTCAATATTTACATGCTTTAGAATGTCTTTGTTATATAAAAAATAATTTAATCGAAAGATTAATTTAAAAACGATCTTAAGCCAAACTAGTTAAATAACTTTGGAAAAAAAACCTTAGAGTTCGACTAAAATTCATAACTCAAGATTATTTATTTTCAATATAAATATTATATAAGTAGCTGAAAAAGAAGAGTTACTTTGAATTGGTGTGGCCCTCACCACTTTAATCACAATAATGTATTGTCATGGACGCCCAAAATTTTAAAAGAATCGTTACAATGGAACTGGTAGAGAAAATGCCGCAAGATTTGCCATTAGCAAACAAATTAACATTGCAAGTTTAATAAAAGGTTTTAAAAAAGTGGCTTATCACCTTAATAATTAATTTGCGAGACCATTTATTTTTGTTGCAGCAGCCAATATAATTTTAAAGATATTTTTTGATAGATATGCAAAATTTATATTTTGTTAAAATCAATTCAGTATTTTGGGTGCTATAAACATTTTAAGTTGCTACTAATACATGCGCACATAGTACACCTGAATGTATTAGATCCCAGCATTTAAAAACATTTAAAAAAGTAAATAAAATATAAGTAAATTTTGTTATTTTGATTTGGTTATTTGACTACTTATTTTTTAGCTTCAAGTAACCGAAATAATGCCTAGTTAATTGCTGTGACAATGTATATACATTTGTAAAGCGTATCCCTTATATTTTGAACTTCTCAAACAAAAAAAAAAAAAAAAGAGATAAGTAGTTATCGAGTCAAATTACAAGTAGTTAAGATTTAAATCCTCATATAGTTTTTTGCCTACAAGTAAGTAAAGTTTTTACTGGGTACATTTGAATTCTTTTTAGGGAATGTTGTAGGCAGGGCATACGACTAGAAGCGAAGAGAGTGCAATAAATTGAATTCGTTTGTTTAAAGGGATTATGATTTTGTCTTTTACTTTCAGCATGGCAAATATAATATGTATCACAAATTAATTATACATAGTTGTATTATATATTGTATGGCTATATTTTAAGAATTGTTTATGACATTTGGACTTTTCTATTAACCTTACTACTATACTAGTATACCTTATATGATGGCAAAATTTTACACAATATAATGCTCTTATTTTGGATGGCCAAGATAAATCAAAAAGTTGTACGGACATTATTGTGAAATTATTCAGAATAGCTTACTAGGAAGTTCCCGGTATTCTTATATATTAGTTTTATACCCTAAATTTAAATTGAAAATACTTCAAAAATATGCAAATGCACGTTCGGCTGTTTTCACATTTTTGCAAATGTTATAAAAAAGCAATGTATTCATGTGGGTAAGAAGAAATTTAACAAATAGTTATTTTTTGGTCCCCAGTGCATGCTTGCGTTGGAGTGAACATTTATTCGTTCAACTCATTCATTCATTACTTGCATAAATGCATGACTTTATTTATTGTTATTCTTTTATTTATTTAAAATATTCGTATTATTTTTCATTTATTGTATATTCGTATTTTTTTCGTAAAAAACCACACTTGTACATTTGCGCTTAATTGTATACAGGCATAAATAGATGATTGTTCATTAGGTTGGCATTCTAATGTATGCAAGAAACTAAACTTTGGATTTTGTAAAATCCCTGACAGGTTATTGAGTAATTGCATGTCAAATCGAAAGCAGTTAAGTTAAACCCTTACCGATTTCAATGAAATTCACTGTTTATCAATAGAGCTTCGAAGAAGAAAAACTTTTCCAAAGTACGATCATTCGGTTTCCGCCATATGACGGCATGAAAATTTAACAAATCGTTAAAATATAGGTAAAGTGTCTTTAATAAGTCAACTATAAACTAGAAAAGAGAAAAAGTTTTATTTGGTGTTATTTTGCGGATTAAAAAAAGCTTTAATATTACGTACATTAAAATTTTTTCCGCGAGAAAGCCTTTCCGCGAGAATGGCCTATATCTACAAAAAAAGGGTTTTTAAATCTTAAAAAAATAGATGTTTTCTGTCTATACACATGGAAATTTTAAACTGTTCCCGCTTCTAGTTGCAGAGTTATAGAGCAAAAGATGGCCCAAAGTTTGATTAAAATTTATTATATACAACAAAGTTTTATTCATGTCTTATGCCAGCATTTCAGTGATGTTTTACCAATTCATCAAAAAATCATTTGTAAATTCTCAAATCGTTTTTGAAAGTCTCTGTATAAGATAAGAGGTTTGAAACTTTTCTAAAGTATGGTTGAAGTCTACTGATGATTAGTTTGAACTAAAGCAACTAGCCGTTCCATTCTTTTAAAAATACACCGTACTACAGAAAAAAAAATATTTCTAACGACTGAATCTGGTAGTAAGCACAAAAATGTGCGTACATAGGCGTTTAAAGGGAATTAAAGTCCCCCAATTTTGCACATTGTTATAGTTGTATAAAGGTGCAAAAGCTCCCCTTCAGCGACTATCTAGGGCGGTGAAAAGGTGAAAATCAAACCAAAAAAGTTTGTCTTGAGTAGAACAAAAATCAGAAAAATGCGAATGAAGAAAAATAAACCGATGGCAACGCTGGCAAAGTGCACTTTAATATCAGCTTGAGAGTGATTTAATTCTCGTATTAAATTTTCACGAAAAAGTTATATATATAAAAATTAAAATCACATTCAACATAGCCACCTGACAAGTGGTGATAGCAAATACACGTGAGCACTGACGATGAAAGTGTAGCGGCTTCGGAAAGTGGCGCTACTCTGTTCTGCTGTGTACGTTGAAAAATTAAGTTCATGTTAATTTTCCCTTGTTTCTTGGAATATTAATCATGCCCAATTCTTTCTGAATATAACGTTACGAACCTTAGCCTAATAATCAATTTGGATTCACAAAGCAAATACGTTCGAAACAATCATATTAATAAAAAATGTTTGTAGTTAAATTGTATTATAACCCAACATACCAAATGGATTGAGAAAAATATTATAATAAGCTTACTAAGTATTGAAAATAAATTGAAAAAAGCTATCGTAACAATTGTAGAAAAATCAAAACGGAACCCTCTTGAAAATATTATAAGTGCATGCTTACTATAAGCTTATTCTTGCAATTGTAGAATAATCTTTTGAAAATAATATTATATTAACTTATGTATAGAAAACCTAATTTGTCTTAATATTTTTATAAGCTTTGAAGAATAAAAGTCACAAATAATATATTTTTAATGTTGAAAAAGAGAATTATTATTATTTACTTCAAATTCATTCCATTTCATTTATTTATTACATACATATTTATGTTTCTTATGTTGTAATTTACAAAATTACATGTGCACCCAATTTGCAATTTAAAACTAGATATAAATACCGCTGTAGAATGTATTGAAAAGGATATGTCTTTTAATCGGTATATTGTTCTCTTGAATATATGTATGACGTTTATAAGCATACTTTAGAAACAGTTGTGTATAATAATAGTTTCTCAAGCATTGTTAAAAACTGCATTTTATAAACATTATTATAAGCAAAGTTAAGAAAAGCTTAAGGCCTACTATTTATATAAGCTTATTCTCAAGTTGTATTGGATTTTGATTACTGTATGGTATGTTGGGAAGTCTTTAAAGACACCCAAGCTACAAACTTAATTTTAATGGCTGAAATGATTCAAAACTTAAAATTTGTTCAGGGATTAATTTCGTACACAATGAGTAGTAAAATATCCCACAAAACCAGGTTTTATAAATGTAGGCCTTACGTAAAATTTCACTACAACTCACCATACAAAAGAAATATGCAGATATATTATTTAATTATAAAAACTGCTAGGCGGATCGTAGTCTTTCTTATTATAATTTAGTGTACCACTGAAATAATAAAAGTTAGTCTGATTTCGCTTTACTGTGGCCCATTTAAAATGTATAGTTTTACCATTTCATCATTTCATTAAGTTGTGTTTGGTTCGGTTCTCAGTTGTGTTGCTACTATTGCTGTTGCTGTTGCCGTTTTCATTGTTATTGTTATTTTGATTAATTGTATTTCCCTGCAATTCATTTTCGCCACACTGGAAGGCAACACAATGGACGACACAGCAGCGGAAACAAAAATAACAATACGGAAAAATAAGAAAAAAATAAACAAAATGCAATGTCAGTTATTGTGAAAAATTAACGTATAATGTATTTTATTTCTTTCCATTTTTTTTATTATACTCAATAATATTTGAATGCGTTTCCATAGAATTTCAAGTTCAGTTTTCATTTGTTATTATATTTTTGTGCTGGTGGCTTTACGATATTTTTCATTTTAATTTTACACATTCATATAAATAAAACTGAAGTGTTTATCGTTAAGTTAATATACAATACAATTTAATGAAAATAGTTTTTTAAAAGAGTTAAAAACTTTAACTATGCGAAAGTGTTTGAAGTGATTTTTTTAGACTGTTATAATTTAGTGGATTGTTAGTTAAGTTAAAAAGAATTTATTGCTATATTCATATGCAAATACGAGTTGTAGAGATTATATGAAAAATTGAGCTCTTATACAAAGAGTAATGAAAAAGGAAAAGGCAATAACGTGTATCCCAGCTGAGCGAAAGTACTTTTTAAGGAATTATTTTTTCATTGCTTCCAAAGAATCAGTAAGTATTCACATTCGATATATCAAGAAATTAAGTACCCAGCAAAAAATATTCGATATTTAGAAGCAATAAAAGCTATTAGAAGCAATGCATTTCATATTTAAGAACAAACTAAAGTTTGCAAATGAGCACGAGCGAATAGGCACGAACACTTCTTAGTTTTTGACGATCATTTTAAAATGCAAAAAAAATATAGGCAAAGCAACATATGTATTTAAGATTTAACTTCTCTCACTGACGATAGTGCTTCTCGGAAGCACTAACGTAAGCGAGAACCTTAAAATATATTTTACGATTCTATGCACGAACAGTACACACACATAAAGTATGCACGAACAGTACATTATAAAAATAACGTAAAGTAAATAATTTTCAGATAATGTATTTGTAGCAGTAAGCTTATGTTAACTTCTTGCTGCCAGTTTGCAACAGTGTTGTTGGTTGAGTGGTTGGTGCGTTGGATTTCAAATCAGAAGGTGTTTAGTTCGATACTAGTTGAAGTTAGTATAACACACAGTGAGTAAAAATACAGAATGAATCATTAAAGATAAGAAATATTAAGCCTTCAACATGACGTTAGACCATTTGTGAACACGTCCGTCCATCACCCTCGTCAATCTATATCGAACTATTTTTTCCATATGTTTTCAGTATTAGTGCTGAAAATTGTTATGATTTTCAGCACTAATATAAGCATTTTGTGGATACAGTAACTATTGCTTCTAAGCGGTTCATTGTGAAAAAAGGTCATGCATTATAAAAGTTCAATTGCAAGTGATTCCGTTTTGTTGTCTCTCTTACAAAAATGGTTCCAGCAAGCAATAATTTTTACTGGGTATGTGCAAAGCTTCCACATATTTATGTAAGTAATGGTCGGCGATATTATAACCAAAAGGACAATAAAGTAGCTTTCATTAAGTGTTGTGTTTTTCTTCCGACGGGGTTTTTTTGAATTTGGAACGATTTTCCGTCATCCCACGTCAAATTTGGTTTATAAACAGACCGGTTTCGGCTATGTGCCATCTTCAGTGTTCTATTGAATACTCAATAGAACACTGAAGATGGCACATAGCCGAAACCGGTCTGTTTACAAACCAAATTTGACGTGGGATGACGGAAAATCGTTCCAAATAGCTATCATTACTTGTACTATTTTATAAACTTTTTTCCTTCTCCTGTAATATTAAAAAAAAATTGTGATGACATGGTTTTTCGTTTTATATGACAATATCTATTTTTTAGAATTTGTCTAATGTACTATTATTTATGATCCTAATGGGAATTGACACTAATAAATATTTGTACGTATTTAATTTGCAAACAACAACCCGTAATACCAAAATAGAAATAGATTATTATTGTTTAATCTATTCTTTGCCCTTTGCAGTTACTATCAGGATTTTGAAACTGTGATTTTGGTTTAAAATAAATTATTTCTGAGAATGAGTTTTTGCTGCTAGTAGATAAAAAATATTTTCATAATGAGAAAACAGTGCAAAGACATCTACTTACTTAAAATTCAAACGCACACATTAAAAGTCTTGAAACTTTTCCAACTGTGCCATCAGAAATGTGATATTTGATTTATTAATCTGCACATACTCTTGAGTGGAAAAGGAAAAACGAAGCATTAAATCTAAGAAAACACACTTGTTAGACAAGAACTAGTTCACTAACGGCATCATTAGATCCACGTTAAAATAAACCGATCTATAGTTAGAGGGGAATACATTTTTCTTCTATAAATCGTACAGCGATTCGCTTTCATACGACAGATTGGCGAAACTAGAAGGGTTATTAAGTAGTCTAGTACACAGTATTATACACAGTGCACAGTATGAAAAATATTCCCAGTAAAAAAATTGCTTCAAATAAAGCAGGGTTTTTACTATGAGTGCTTACAAACCTACTGATATCGCTGCTAATTTTTGTATGGCGAGTTCCCGGTTTGGAGTACTAAATTTTTAATAAAAAAACGCTTTTTGAAGCGTTGAAAATTATCATCAGCACGAAGACTGTAAGTATATGGAAGTTTCTCGCTTAAAAACCTGCATTGTAGCAGCAGTGAAAAATCTGCTTTTTTGTACAGTTTCTTTCATATACATTCCCTGCTCTGCAATAAGCTCTTCTTTAAAGCGTATTATTACACGCATTATTGCCTTAGTGCTTCAAAAAACATGAATTTTTTTTACTGGGTTGTGAAATATTTTCTTAAAATGTTATAAGAAAATTTTTAAACTGTGTCAAAGTTTTAAGTTAGTCTTAAAATACATATCATAATATGTAGAAAAGAGACTCTAAGCACGCTTGGTCTGGAAGTGAATTTTACGAAAATGCTCCACAACAAGTGAGTACAGGGTTTCGAATCACTATATTGCTTTGTTTAAACAGAAAAAGAATAATTTTAATACGCTGAATGTCATGGTCAAAACTTGTCGCAGCTTTAAACAGTCCATATTAATTGCCATAATTTATATTGCGTTTTTTTTTTCTAAAATGCCAGTTCCATATTTACATACTCGTACATTAAATCCACAACAACCGCTTTTAATTACATTTCCTCTAAACAAAACATTTTTATTGGTTCTATAAAGTGCTTTCAATTATTTTTTCCATTTAACATTTTTTGCCCTGTGTCGCCTACTAATTATTACAAGAACGAGTAATTTCCAGTGTTATACGATACCAAGGTAACAATAATATCTTACAACCGTATTTAGTATTTTCATTCATATTGCTTAAAAGTGGGATGGTAATTTTTCGCCAGTTTTTATAATTAGTAACTTATTGTTGTAGCAATTTTTCTTGCACTACATTCAAGTGCATACACATACTTACAGTTAGTACGATATTATATTATTCTGTATATGTATATGAGTAAAATAAACAAACGATGATTCATAACAAACAAAGTGTAGGAAAGCCAATGAGAAAATGTAGAAAGAACAGAATCTCAATTACATTCATGACTTGACATTAAATGGAAAATGCAAAATATTCGCAGAAATTAAAATCAGGTTATAAAACAACAATAGAAATAAAAGTGAAAACATAATGAAAAATGCAAAATAATAAATTAACGCAAAGGTCAGCGCTGTAAAAGGATTTTATAGTTTTTGTTTTGTTTGATTATCTTGTGCATGAAGAAAAGGTGTATAATTTGCTGGCAATCTCTTTGCTTAAAGTCAGTTCTATACATGAAGCAAAGTAAACTTCGGGTGAGGCCCATTATTACATTTTAAATATTGTTGCGTCATCTCTGTAGGAATTTTCTATAGATCTTGTGTTATGTTGAACACACAGCTTGAATTAAAATAAATTTAGTAAAATGTGAGGTTTATTCGTACACGAAGGGTTTCATACGAACACCATCTATATACATATGTATATCTCGTTTTCTGTTTTGGCGATTTTTTTAGTTTTGGCTTTTTTTATTTGGCACTTTTTCGTTTTTGGCGTCTTTTTCGTTTTTTTTTAATTTTTTACTGTGGTGATTTTCTTTCATTTTGGGCGATATTTTTGAAAATTTTTTAATCTTTGGGGTATTTAGCTGTTTTAGCGTTTTTTTTTTCATTTTTGCGATATTCTTCGTTAGTAATTTTTTATTATTCTTTTTTATTTAGTTTGGTGTTTTATGGGCATTCTTTTCGTTTAGCGATTTTTTTGCGATTTTGCGATTTAGCGTTTTTTTCATTTTGGCGATTTTTTTCGTTTTTTTTAATTTTTTAATTTTTTCCGATTTTTTAGTTTTGCCGATTTTTTCATGTTGGTGATTTCTTCGTTTTGTAGATTTTTTTTGCTATTTTTTTATTTTTTTGGGTTTTTAGTTTTTGTGTTTATTTTATTTTTGCGTTTTTTTCATTTTGGTGTTTTTTTTTGTTTTATTCTTTTTTGTGATATTTGCCTAATTTGTACTAATTTTATTATTATTGTCTTTTTTAGTTCAGCGTTTTATTGGCATTCTTTTTGCGATTTCTTTCGTTTTGGCGATTTTTTTCGTTGGGCGTTTTCATTTTGGCGATTTTTTTTTCGTTTTGGCTATTTTTAATTTCTTGACTTTTTGATTTTTGCATTTTTATTTTTATTTTGGCGATTATTTTTGTTTTGCAATTTATTTATTTTTTTCTTGTTTGTTACATTATTTGAAAGGATACCCTATAATTTTTAATGTACTCCTTAAGTCTAGTATGCAGATCCGCCTGAATTACAGGATTCAAATTTTGTATTTATTTCTACACGGAATAATTGTTGTGTAAACAAATTTATTTTTAATCACGTAAATTCACTTATTTTTATAAATTACAACGTACAAGATATGAAAAATTATTTCAAAGACCAGAAAATACAAAATATCAAAAATTTCTTGAGCAAACAGTTGTCTGAATATTAATTTTTGTTTTAGTTGACGGAAATTCTACAATAATTGAAATGCCATCCCTCGATGTATTAAACAAAAATTGTGTTGATTTTTCTTTTCAGCTGCGTACCGCGTACTACCAAACAGAAAGTCGCTTGAAAATTTTTCAAACCTGAATTTCAGTGTGTTTTCTTACACATACTTCTTATGACAGCCTGAAATTCAGGCAGAACTGCGTACTAGGCCATAATATTTATTTTTTTTATTTTAAGTGTCCAATTATTACCTAATAGATTACCCTTTTATTTTTAGTTTGTTTTTAGTTCGTAGGTGTTGTCTTTAAAATGATGCGCTAGATGTGAAATTTTCAACAATTATTTCTTGCGGCTTAAATTATATTAAAATTATATGGTCAAAATTACATTAACTGATAGAATATCCTTTAATTTTTATTTTGTTTAAATTTCAATGTTTATTGGTACAGTCCTTATAATAATACACTAACTTTCAAAATTGGAAGTGTCTATATATCAACTATCTGTGTATTACATTAGGATTTTACCATGTTTCGTTGCTCGCTTTAGAACACCCTTTAAACTCTAACTTTCATACATTTTTAGTATTTGCTGTTGTAGCGGCCAAAGCTATACGTATTCTTTGAAAACTTCAGGTCTGTAGCTCTCATAGTTCCCGAAATAGAAGCTTGTGACGGAAAGACAAATAAATGGACGGACAGCGTAGCGAAGACAATAGTGTTCACAGAAAAAATTACCACCAACAAATTTTCAAACAAAAGTTTGTCTAAAAATAAATTTAATTTTCAGTAAATGTTCGTCCATAATCTATGAATTGTTTGTTTGACTTTTATTTAGAACGCAAACACCAAAAACAACAATAAAAACTGTATCGTAAAACACCACCCCGATGACGACATACACACAAATAACAACAACAACAACAATCATAGCAAGGGGAATGCAATTTTACCAAGTTTGTTTACAAAAATTTTTGAGTGAATCGTTGTCGTGAATGAATGTCGTTGCGTTAATTCTCATTCATTTTTTTAAAGTATTTAGATAAACATTCAGACTTGAACACATTTAATAAAGTGAAATCTCATAAATGTTTAATGGATGATGATGATACCACAGACAAAAATTTTGTTAGTATTTTTGGTTGATTAAGTAAATTATTTTGCTTAATAATTGTTAGCATTTTTAGACCAACTGTTTATTAAATTCAGACAGAAATATTGTTTGATATTTTTCAGAAAATCCAGTAAATATTTTTGTTTGATTTAGTAAATTGTTTTGTCTAAAATTTGTAAATATTTTTAGACAAATTGTTTTATAGATTTAAACAAATTTGTTCACTGAAAATAAACACTTTTTTTCAATGAAATTGTTGAGGTATTTTTGTCTATATTTACAAATTCGTTTGTAGGTCCGTTCATAGACAAAATATTTACTATTTCATTGAATTCCTTCACAGAAAATGTAATATAGTTTTTTCTGTGTTCCTTTTCACCGTTGGTGTACGGAACCCTAAAAAGTTTAAAATAAACAAAAAATTGGCTTTTATAACAAATATTTGAGCTGAATGGACATTAGGGTGATGACTTTTTTTTAGATATTATTGCAAATATCAAATTTTACAGGCACCAAAAAAAAATATAAAGAAACGGCATCTTACTTTTGCGCTGTTGTCAATAAAGTTTCCGCACCAAACGAGTTTAAATTTGGTCTATGTGTTAAAACATATAAAACCAACCAACCAGGGTTTCTTACTCCTTTATATTTTAATAAAATTTAGTGCGAATAACGCAGCGCTACTCTTCTTGCTCTTTTTTGCGCTTACGCAAAGAACGGAGCCAATTTATTATTGCGCTTGCGCCGCCCCAATATTTTCGTGCTGCGCATTAAAGGATCAATCACAAAAAGCAACATTTTCCTTTGCGCTTTTTTTGCGCTGCGTTTTATATTTGCACAATGCGCAAAAAGAGCTAAAAAAGCATATTATACGCATGGCGCATTTACAGTAGTAAAAATTAAAAAAAAATCAATGGGCATTATTTCCATAGATGTTATTGGATGCTACCGTAGTTTTTTTAAGACAATTTTTTAAACACACCGTATGGCTGAGTCCAGGTAGAAATTTCAAAACGGAAATAGAATAAGTGGGATGACAGTATTGGCTCCGAAGTTCTTCGTGAAATGGGTCGGTAGTGAAGTTCGAACGTCAGGTATAAGGACTGGGTCGGTAGTGCGGTTCACATTTCCGGTTCCGGTCTGGACCGGAAGTTGGGTCGGTAGTGTAGTTCGCACTTCTGGAGCGGAAGTTGAGTCGGTAATACAGTTCACACTTCCGGTTTAGGGGCTGGACCGGGTGTTGAGTCAGTCGGTAGTACATTTTATATTATCGGTTCCGGTCTGGACGGAAAGTTGGGTCAGTAGAGCGGTTCATATTTACGGTTCCGGTTCGGAAGTTTGACCCATCTATGGGCATCATATTTGTATGGGATCAAGAATAAAAAAATAGAACGATATAATGCTACAAAACCAAACGACAGATAGAAGAACGATATAATGCTACAAATCCAAATGTCTTAAAATTATGTCTCTACGAAAGATATATTTTGCAGCAGTGAACAAACTCCAACTAATCACTGTTGGTATAAAAGAGAGCATACACAATGCGCCGCTCAATATGAGCAATGTATAGAGCAAAGTACCAGACAAAAAAATAAAATGCGTATTGCGAAAAGATCGGCGCTAATAAAATAAAACGGCTTGCGCTGAGAATACCAATTACTTTTTTTCCGCTCCGCTCTTTGCGCTTGTGCGTATTTTTAATACGCTTGTAAGAAGTGCGCAATGACCAATTAGCAAAAAGGGTATGCAATTAATGTAATAAAAAAATTATCGGTGAGTTTTTAGAAACTGAATTTGGTGCGGAAGGGTTTTCTGCCAAAATGACCCGCAATCACGATTTTTATTATTAATTTAATATTGACTATCACATGGTGGTAGCTAAATTTATTGTAAAAATTTAGTCATAGCCCTATTGGACATACTATTCTATTTTCAATAAAACAAACGAAGTTCTTAAAGCATTTTTTTATACTTCCTGTATTCGCAAATATCGATGATTTTCAATGTGGCGTATACTTGTTTTATTATTATATATTAATTATTCGAAATATTTTGTCTTTTTTTAACCCAATATTATCTACCTGGTAGTTTCTACATATTTCATTTACATTAAAATAAAAATAAAAATAAGAAATAACAATAAGAATCTTGAAAATTTACTTTTTCTCCAGTCTTTTTGCGAAATCAAATTTTTTTCGATATTGCTTCACTTTTGATATTGCTTAAAATTCGCCATTGATTCGTGAGAGAACCTTCGAAACCGAATGCTTTTTGAAACAAAACTGAGCGAAATTTAAGCTTTTTTTAATTTTTGATTGTCATTCGCGAAAGTTTTACACGATAAATTTCTGAGATGTATTTGAAATCAATATCACTATCAGCTTTTTCATACTATCTCACTTCTGCAGAAAATGCAATCCTGATTTAATAAGTTTATGGAAACTTAAAAAAAAAACAATAAAAACACCTTGTATTAGGCTTGAATTTTCTACACAAGTTGAACAGCTTGTGGGATAGTGCAAAATAAGCTTAACGAAAGTCTTGGTGAAGTGGCTTGCAATTTAAATAATTTTTATTCTCTATAATAAAAGAAGAACAAAACCAACAATTACTTAAGACAATTAAAGTTGTAATTACTATAAAGTATGTTTTTATATGCAAATGTATTTATATACAAAATAATCATGTACGAAATATAAAACTAAACACGTAAGACGATAAACGTACGTCTGAGCAAGTGTGCATGTTTGTGTAATTTCTATTCTCAGCTGCTTTAACAATTTAGACAAAAAATTTCCGAAAATTCTTCACATATGTACAGAGTATGTGTATGTATTCAGGTGAACTTAAAGCAATTTGCTGTAGTTTTTGTTATTGTTGAATTTTAGTTTTCCAACACATACGAGTACAAACAAATAACGAATATGTGATAATTTATAACACACTATTTCATTCCTTCTGCTTACAACTCTATTGTTTTAATTATTTTTCATTTTCTACACACGTACGGAAAAAATTAAACAATAGGGTATTAAATCGAGATTTTCGTGTGTTTACTTCTTGCAAAGCGTTTATATATAGACTATTTACCAATTTTATTACCTGAAAAATCTCTTCCGCCATGGAAACTCCTTTCGAGCATTTTCATATAATTGAAATGTGTATTTTTGAACAGGCAATCGGAAATATATAAACAAAAATTCTTTGAAAAGATAAAACAACTAGTTTTCTTGTTGGATGCACAAATATTATCTTTCAAATTAGAACCAATCATATATCGTCCGTCGTTGCTTTGACCTAATCAGTTTTGTGAAAATTTTCGAAACAGAACTTTTTTGCATCACTTTAAACATTTGCCTGTCATACATCTACCCATGAAAAAGGTTAACAATATTTTCACAAAATCCTGCGGAATAAAATAGTTATATGCTTAGAAATACTCTAAATTAAAAAAATAATTTTACTAGAAATAACTCTAACGAAATGAGTTATGCGTAGTTCTTTAAGCAATTTCGTTATAGCTCGCCAATATCCAATTATTTATATTGTAATTTATATTGTTTCAGTGAACTACTTAACTTTATAACAAAATCGAATGGTTATGGCATAAAGCAGTTTTTAGCTCTTCTGAAAACCTAGTAAAAAACACATAGCTAGTTAAAAGCACATAGATATATAGATGTACTTTGTACACATAAAAAATATCATAGAAATCGGAGATTATATTAGAAATTATCATGTAAAAGCACATTGGTAGGAGACTTATATTTGTATATGTACTAAGATTTTAAAAATTTTTGTATGCCTTTACTAAAAATATGAACATTTTGAGTTAATACCCTATTGTTGAAAAATTCCAATGAACACATCCATACAAAAATTTACAGTACAAGAGATTCTTTATGATTGTTTTAAATGAAAAGACATGAAAAGCACAGAAAAAAGATTAAACAACAGAAGTAAATGAATTTATAAACAATATTTTTCACACAATTGCACATCGTATTGTTTGCTTTAATATTAAAAGGTATTACTTGTACAGTTTGTATACATAAATATTTAAGCATGTAAAAATAGTTATAAGAGTGCATCAAGGATGGACTAAAAAAAGGTCCGTTAAGAACACTTTTTTAGATTTGTTTTTCGCAATGAATTTTCATAATTCCAAAGGGCGGTTCTAAAAAAATTGATGTGTATGATATAATTATTAATAGTAAATTTTAGAATATATGTCTTTGCTTGGCAAACTTGGTAAGTCCTTTTTGTGAAAATTTTCAGGAGGGACAAAAAACGGTATATTGTGTGCTCAGCACTTTTAGTGGAACCTTTTAACCCCATTCGTTGTATGGGTCTTTTTTAAAAATTTTTACTAAAGTGGCAAAAAAACTCTCCTCGTGATGTTTTACATAAAATTTACCAACATGTATTTCACCGTAAACGTAAGTCCTACAAGATTTCCCGTACCGAATACTAATTGTAAATATGTAAGAAATTCTTACTAAAAACTTAACCGTTAAAAATATTTTACGTTTTGAATGATGTATGCGTACAAGTTGAGTATGGAGCTTCGGTGTCTTTGAAAACCTTTACTATATTTTTTGGCAAATATTTTTGCAGAACATTTCAGCATGCTATATTGCCGCTGAAAATTAGTTTTTTGCCCCTTTTTTAAGAAAGGTATAGAAAGACCCATACAACGAAGAGGTAACATATTTCAGAAAAATGTTTCTTGTGTTATTTTACATAAAAGTCGTAAGGAAATCTGTACAAAACTTCATTTTCTAATTTTTATTTTTTTGCTATTAAAAAACTTAGCAATCCTCTCATGTTTAAACATATTTTAGCGATATATTAAACGGTAGTTTTTTCATGAAAAAAATTACCGTTTAAAAAAAATTACTGTTTTAAAGGCTAGTTTGTTTCCGATCATTCTGTATTTTTTTTATTTAATCAAAGAGCTAGTTCTCGAGTAAATGCAAATTATGTGATGCAGCATCTTCTTTTTTCTTTATAACAGAAAATCTCGAGATACAGAGTCAATTCAAAAAAAGTAATTTACAGGCATTGATGCTCAGTACCAATTGTATACAAATTGACTACGAAACCTTAGACCTTACAGAAAAAATTTCATTTTGTTGGTCTGTGTTATAAATTATTATTTTTTTATTATGTTATTATTATTGAGCTCGAGGCTATTTTACAATTTGTTCTATAAATTTATTTCAATATTTCGCTTGACAGTTTGTTGGCATCGTCAGGAAAATAAGCTTACAAACTGTTAAGCGATATATTAAAATAAAATTATAAAACAAATTATAAAAGGACTTCGAGCTCAATAACAATACTAACATAATAAATATACTATAAAATTCAAATAAAATCATTATAATAACTAAAATTTTTTTGTTAAATAATTTAAAAATTTTATTACTCTATCGCAGTTTAAAGTAAAATGCTGAAAATCAGTGTTGCCATTTCGCTCAGCACGCTCCAAAACATAATTAAAAATTAGCAAAAAGAAGGGAGTAGTGTCAAAATTTGTGGTTGCATATATTTGCTTCGGAGGCAAATACAGTTGATTGTTTGAGATAGAGAAACAAGAATATAATTTTTAACAGCCCTGTCGGAAAATCCCTAGTCAACTACAAAAATTATCGACTTATAGTTAATTTTTCTTAGACTAACTAAAAGCTAACTACAATGCAATCGAGGACTGACCCAAAGTCAATTCTTAAGTTGAGTACATAATCGGATTTGGTGAGAGCGAACAACTTTACTCTCAGCTACCTTGAAACTCATTTCAGGTTTATATTAACATTTTGCTGTTATTATTTGAAATGGTACCTTAGCTTGGTGCTCGTCGCGTTGACTTTAAAACGTATAATAGATAGTTCGAACTCCAGCAAAATCTTTTTGCAAATGTACTAACTACCAATTGACTTAAATAAAGTCAGCCTTAAGTTAGTTGAAAAGTAGTGCAGAGTGGGACAGTAATCCAAGTGTCAGTCAGCACTAGTTGCGAAATAGTAAGCTTAAAGTTAATTTAACCCTCTGCGACTGACGTCGTAGTCTAGCAGACACCAGTAAACAGAAAATATTGTTTTACGTCATAATTATACAAATATCGATTCTGGTGTTTTCAGTACCTTCTTATTACGTACTCATGTGTACGTTAGTGCGAAGAAAGCAATTGAAACGAGCGCACCCATTGATGTGAGCATACAAGTGTCTACAAGTCTACTACGTCAGTATTGGATTAGAACTGACAAAATACGTTATAACTTTTTATTAAACCATTGAAATTATCTCTTTTTTCTCTATAGTGATTAGCTTATGTAAAATCTAAAATTAATGTTAAACTTTTTACCAAAAAAAAAAAAATAAAATATGATTTTTTTTTGTTTTTGTATGGATGTAAGTTCTTAAGGCTTATTTATGACATACCAATAATTTTATTTTTAATAAGATTTGTCATTTTGTTTGCAACAAAAAATTACAATAAATAGCAAACTACTACTTTAAACTAAAATCAAAAATATTTTCAGTGGGTTTACAAAAGGAACTTGGAAAATATAAGCAGTCGCAATAGTGTCTCTTGTACTACCACGTCACTGAAATTGTGATAACAAAGTCACGTAAGTTGCAGAGTTAAAGTTAACTTAGTTTCTGACAGGAAGCTAATCTCACACGTACATTAGGGTGGAGCATAAGATTTTTTTTGCGAATTTCGGGACCTAGTTTTAGCCCTCTACCACAGCTTCAAGATTTTGAATATCAGACCAAATCGATCAATTTGTGAAACAGCATATGATGTAACATTATATATTCCTTATAGCTGTTATAACTCATTACACTCAAAATATCTACTATTTTATACATACAAGGTCAGATTTCAGACAAACTTAAGATGAAATAATGAAGCAAATTTTCGAACTGCTAAGTCTTTGTCATATCTTGCAAAAAAAAAAAAACACATTTTCTAAAATAATTTGAGGTCGCTGAACACGAAAATGATATTCATTTATTTTTCTTAATGCGCGTTTCGCGAAAAATTTTATTTTTTCGTTTTTTTAGTTTTTTTGTTTATTGGCAAAAATTCCGAGAACGCCTCATCTGAATAAAATAAATTACATACTGTTGTTTAGATATCTCTCGATTCTTTCATCCAATACACTCATTGTGCCGATGGTATAAAAAAGTATAGAATTACAGGCATTAAAAATTTAAAAAAGTATATTTTTAGACCTTCTCCCAAAAACCATAATTTTAAATTGCTCCATTAAGATGAAAAAGTATACTAAGTTTATTTTTTTTCGGGCTGTATTTCAAAGATAATTTTGTGACGATCACATGATGGATGCAATCGCTATATTCTGATAAAAAATTAGAAAGTTATTAGCCCTTAAGCGAAAGCAGCTATATTATTTTTAGTTATTTTTCATACAAAATTAATTTACAGCAGTTTGTAGTGATTTTTTTTTTCATTGAAAATAATTTTGTATGGAAAATAAAATCAGCTTTTTCACTTAATGGCTTATAACTTTCTTATATTTTATCAGATCTCCTCGATTTTAAACTTTTTTCATTCGGCACAAAAATGTTTTTACGTGTAGTCTTAAAAAATTATAAAATTGTTTTTCTATATATTAATGAAAAGCAAATTAAAATAAAATTCATATAATTTTTCTAGCTTCCAGCCGTGGTAGAGAGCTAAAAGATATGTCTCAAAAAATTAAAAAAATATATATTTTTTTATATAATTTAGGTATTCGAAATTTATTGGATGATTTTTTTTTTTCTTCATACACCAACGCTCCACTCTAACGTACATTTACATATAAACACTATAACTGTGTATATATGCGTGCAGTTGTGATCAAGAAAATTTAACTATTTTACTAACTCAACCAAAGTTTTACAAATGAAGTCCAGTTTAGACTTATATGCACATGCAATTGTATGTTTGTATTGTATATTCACACCCTGCAGATATTATTGGACTACGTGCTACATTTTAGATTAAAATGGACTTGTTACAACATGGTACTATATAATCCAGTCATGGGCCTTGTAATTGGCAAACAAGAGTTTGTAGTTAACCGACACCTGTTCGACTGTATAAAGGGATCCATCGAATAGCTTCATGGGAGAGTTTTAAGACAACTTTTTTTTTGCATAATTTTTAATTTATTTTTAACAAACACAACCCGCGAAGCAATTAGCTTGTCTGCAAAAACCACCCAGGGTCTATGGCGGGAATCGAGCCCACGGCCTCTGGATTGACAGGCTTGCAGCGTTACCACTCAGCCGCAGGGGCAGTCCAATATAAAGCAGTCATAGACCAAGCCATTTGCAAACAAGAGTTTATAGCTAAGCGACAAGTGTTCGCGTTTTAACGATTGAAAATAATATACGCAATCGTTAAAACATAAACACTTGAGTGCTCGCTCCATCAAGTGGTGGCATAGACTAATTTTAAGACTACCCCGATGTAAAGCAAATCTGGGATATGTGGTCCAGCCCTAGAGCATCGTAATGTTAAATCGACCATGTTTTCTTTATACTTTTCGGTTATCTTTTGGAGTACACTCTACATGCGTATATAAATTAGTCGCGTTATCTGCAGGGTACTACTACATGTATGTTTAAATTCTAATAAAATTCTGTATGAATGTGAGTTTGGGTGCTGAATCAAGTATAAAGCAAATGTATTCATGCAACAATTATATTTAAATAAGTTAATTTTTTATTTATTTTGTTTTGAAGTTTTTTAGCTTTTGTGAGAATAATTGCTCAGCAACTGTAGTGTTTTATGCAAATCATAAAAGTCATAATTAAGTAGAATTGTGGTAGCATTGAATATATTTCCAGAGTGCTATTTTTTTGAAAATATTTCTTAAATCATGTGTGTTGCTACTTTCAACTCATAAATATTTATGCACATTTTATTATATTATATTATATTTATTTCAAAGTTTAATAACCACATTTTCTTTCTCTCTCTCTCTCTCTCTCTTTCTCTCTCGTTGCAGTATATTGCAAATCTCGGAATTTTAAATTTATATGGATGCAATTCGTTCATAGTCATCTGATGCTTATTCATTTATTTATTTATTTTCTTGTTATAGAAAATCATTATCATTATTTCATAACATTAAATGTAAAACTAAACTAACAAGTTGGGAACTTCCCTTCATCTGTGGCTTTGACAATGTCTTGTTAACAGCTTTTGCTGTTGGTAAGCTACAACTACGCCCTCACGTAAGGTGGGATAATTCCCTACCTACATACGATCTAACAATATACTACCGATTTATAACTTTATCATACTGATGAAATATGGATTTTATACAAATATTATGCAGTTATTTCTTGGCGCTGCTAACAAAAACACATGGTAAGTGTAATATTTTGCTTTTCTTTCATTCAGTTCTATAAGACATTGTTTCTGTTATTGAATTCGTCATTTCAGATATTTTTTTTTTACGGAAATAGGACTTACCGCAAAATTCGTAAAACTAAAAACTAAAATACGTAATTATTAAATAAGAAAAAAAACACATATTTTTTCTATGAAAATATTGTACTGGAATATTTGAAAATCAAACATAAATGTAATAAAATCTAAAACAAATTCAAAATTATGTGTATTAAAATAAAAACCTATCATAATTTTTTTTTGTGTAAAAAGAAAAATGTGTATTTCCACAATAGTGTATTATATGTTAAAAATTTCGGATCCGAATGAACTTTTTTCTTTTCCGGGAACGTATTACTGCCTATTTTTGTAAATAAAATTAAAAGTTTCTTTTGGGATTTTGAATTGAAAACAAAAAGAAAGTTGAGTTTTATTAGGGTTACGTGCACCAAAAGTCTAAAGGAGACCTATTGCTTTCGGTACGCTGTCCGTCTGTCTGTCCGTCCGTCTGTCTCTCTGGATGTCTGTCTGTCTGTCTCTCACAGGCTGTTTTCTCAGGAACCGTAAGAGCTACAGACTTGAAATTTTCACAGAACATGTACAGCTTTGGCCGCTACAATATATATATTAACAAATATATAACAGGTAAAAATTAAAGGGTGTTCTAAAGCGAGCAACAAACGTGTTAAAATACTTATGTAATATATAAACTTTTATATCTAGGCACCTTAATTAGTGTAACCTGTAGAATAGACTACACCAATTAACACCGATATGTAAAACAACAAAAAATAAAGGGTATTCTATCAGTAAATGTTATTTTGACTATGTAATTTAGACAATTTGCTGTATCCTGGAAACCGTAAGAAGCAAACTCTTGAAATTTTAGATAACGATAAAACTAATAAATTCCAAAATTAAAGAAATGTCAAAACGAATAGTCGCCAAAATGAAAAAAGCGCTTAAAGGAAAAAAAGCACCAAAATGAAAAAAAATCGCTAAAACGCAAAAAATTTTAAAAGTCGCAAAAAACTTAAAAAGTCGTAAAAAACCAAAAAAAAAAAAGAAAACACCAAAAACCGAAAAAAAATTTTCTGAACGAAGAAAGCACTAAAACCTAAAAAAATCGCAAAATGAAATATATCTTCAAGCAACGAAAAAATCGCGAAAATTTAAAAAAAATTCACAAACGAAAAACAGCAAAAAAAAAACAAAAACCAAAAACCGAGAAAATCGCAAAAACGAAAAAAAGTGTTAAGAAAAATCGCTTAAACTAAAAATATCACCAAAAACCGAAAAAGTTCCCCAAAACTGAAAAAGCGCTAAAGTGAAAAAAGCGCCAAAACTTAAATAAATCGATAAAAATAAAAAAAAACGTAAAAAAATGCAAAAACACGAAAAACGTCAAAATTAAAAAAATAGACAAAAAATGCAAAAAAAAGGAAAAATTAAAAAAAAAAACAAACAAAAATCACAAAAATGAAAAAAGTGCCAAAACCAAAAAAATTGCCAAAATAACGAAACGAAAATAACTTAAAAATAAAAAACTAAATTAAACAAAAAAGCAAAACGAAAAAAATATGTCAATTGCACCCTTCCTGTGCAATTCCATAGTTTGTATTTAATTAGTTTGACTTACGCTTGTTTTGCAATTTAATCTTTTTAGTTTAAATTATTATTTTTATGCCGAAAGAAATTTTAGAGCAAGTGATAATTGAACAGACAAAGAAAAATGTTGGCTGCACGCAATGTTGAACTTAGATCGTAATGTTTCGAGACCAACCACGATCTCCAACTGAGCAAATTAGCCACAAGGTAGCGCGGTGGCTGTCCATTGATAAGACTAATAAGGATTTTCAGCACGTAAGTTGTTGCTGTCTGCGTTGGCAGTGAGGTGTACCGGGAAGACAATTGTGATGAAGAGATCGTGGTAGGTCTCTAACCATGATGATGTAACTTCACTCTTCTGCACAACCAAAAATTTTCTTTGCCTGTTCAATTATTACATACTTTAGAATTTCTTTCTAAAATAAAAACAATTTATCGAAAAAAGTTGAATTGAAAAACGATCTTAAGCCAAACTAATTAAATAACTTTGGATAAAACCCTTACAGTTTGATTAAATTTATAGCTTAGTTTTTATTTTGTTGACAAAAAAGGGTGTAAAAGAATGAAATTCAGTTCAAAAGTATATTGTTTGATTAAAAATCATTCGAAATATTGAAACGAAACCTGTGTGCTTGCTGGGCTTATTCATAAGACAGAATTTATGCTTATCCATAACTATGTGCGTATTTGAGTTTGAGCATAAAAATCGAAGTTTCGTTTTGTAATAGTTTCATGTTGAATTTTATATGAATAATTCATGCTTGACTCTGAAAAAAATTTTTTTGATTAAAAAATCAATTTTTATTATATTCGAACATTATTTAGATAACAAATAGTTTGAATTTAAAGTATGTATAAGAAAAATATTAAATAATATATATAAAATATTTTAAAATGTTTGTGTAAAGAACAAAAATTGCAAACTAAATAAATTAATAACTTTATTTACAGACTGCATATATTTAAAGTTAAATATTTAAAGTAATTGTGATTTGTTTTATGCTGAAACCAGAGAGATTTTTTTTCGTAGTATACGCAGATATGTACATTATAATGGTCGTAAAAAATCCAAATTTGGATTTCTTCAAATCTCATACTGCAAATCCAATTTGAGATAAATTTGAGCAAATTCTATTTTTTCTGTCTTTATGTCTCGTAACTTAATAACTATAGTATTTACAAAACAATTTTCTTCTAAAAAGTGTTTGTTTGTAAACAACAGTTTTTGCCTTCACGACTTTTGTCGAAAAAATCCTATAAAAATTAGTGTAATCAAAATAATTGCACTAATTTACAAATTTCGGTAAACTTTTTCGTTCCCTAGAACTAGAAGCAAATGCCATTTTTTTAGCTTTTATGTCTCACAAATTAAGAATTATATTATTTACAAAAAAAATTTTTGCTATGATGTTGTTGTCTCTGAAGTTTCTAACAGCTTTGGCTTTGCCGACTTTTATCTATATCGCATACTATTACAATAACAAAAGAGGACCATATATTTAAAAAGTTCGGTCAACTTTATGGTTCCCTAGAACTTGAAGTTCTTTATTTAGTTATTTGGGCCGCTGAACGCGAATCTGCACTCTATTTTTTTTATTAGCTCTAGTTTTCGAGATACACCGCTATGTCAAAATGGAAGGCACTTATACGATACACATTAGCATAACTGGAGAAGGGTTCACACTATTCAGTAAATTAGTTTTAAGCTCGGCGAAGATCTGTCCATTAGTTGCAGAGATATCGTAAAAGTTTGAGCCAAAAAAATTTAAAGTTTCATAAAAAATTTAAACTAAACTGTAAACAAACTCAAAAGTTTTGCGCCAATTTCAGTAAAAGATGTCACGTTTTCGTTTGAATACTATAAGCTACACCATTCTGGACAAAAAGTAGGATCGTTAAAGTATTTTTTTATGAATTTTTTAACTTTTAAATTAGAAATTTTTTATGAAATTATTAATTTTAAGGCTTAAAAGTTTACGATCTCATTAAAACTAATGGGCAGATTTGACCCCAGTGGCTGAGTGGTAGAAATGCTAGCCTGTCAGTCCAATAATCGTGTGTTTGATTCCCGCCATAGACCCTGGGTATTTTCCGCAGAAAGGTTAATCGCTTCGCGGGTTGTATTTGTTAAAAAAAGTTTGACTTAAATATATTTTTGTTGTCGAATTTTAATTTTTCCTTTTTGCTGCATAAGGCAAACTCATTTCCAGTTACGCTAAAATATGTGGTGCAAAAGTGCCTTCATTTTTGACGTAACAGTATATCTCGAAAACTAGAGCTAATGAAAACATTGGAGTGCATATTCGCGTTCAGCAGTCTAAGTAACTAAAGAAACATCTTCAAATTCTAGGGAACAAAAAATCTTACCAAAATTTGTAAATGTACACTGCAAGGAAACCCTTCACTCAGACAATGAGTTTATATATTCTATTAATGAAATTTGTCATTGAAAGTCAGCTAATGAAGCCCTTCATTGGATTAATGAAGAATGTTTCATTGTATTTATGAACTACATTTGGCCAGCCATGTCATAAATGGAATGAACTATTTCATTAGTTCAAAGAAACAGATTCATGAATTAAATGTAGGTGTTTCATTGTTTTTTCTTTTACAAAAGAGATGTAGCACACTCATGCAATTAATGTGCTGTGATGTGCACTAGTATATCGTCGTTGCTCTGACGTAATCAGTTATGTGAATATTGTCGAAAAATGTTTTATTGCACCAATCTAAACATTTATTATTCATACGTCTACCCACCAAAGGGTTTAAAGATATTTTTACCAAGTCTTGCGAAAAAAAATATTTACATGCCAAAATATTCCAAGATAAAATATAATTTTCTTAGAAATGTTCCAACAAAGTGAGTTATGTGTAGTTCTTTGAGTAATTTGATTATAGCACGCTAGTATCCAATTATGTATCTTGTATTTTGATACATAATTATAGTGATGCGAATATTGTTTCAATAAACTGTTTATCTTTAAAATAAAATATAGCATGGTTACGGCATAAAACAGTTTTTTGCCTCTCCTGAAAACCTAGTAGAAAACACATAGCTAATATTGAAGGATTTCATGTATGCAATGCAATTGTTCATTGTATTAATGAAAAGTTTCATTAATATAATGAAGAACATTTAATGAAACCGTTTTATTGTCTGAATGAATGACTTTCCTTTCAGTGTATGGGCTTTTTTTTTGTTATTTTAATGGATATGGGCTATTCGATATTTTGCTGTTTATTTTGTTAAATATGCGATTTAGATAAAAGTCGGTAAAGCACAAGCTGTTGGAAACTTCAGAGACAAAAACTTTTTTGAAGAAAAATTTTTTCTAAATAGTATATTTATTAAGCTATGAAAGATGAAAAAGAGAAAAGGAGCATTTGCAAAAACTTGGGTGGGCATGCAACACGCCTTAATCTCAATTGATTGACCTATAATTATTTTAAGGTAGTTTTTATAAATACCCATCGATTCGGCGTATGAGACTTCAAGAAATCCAAATCTTAATTTTGTACGACCAGTCTACTAAGATACATAGTAAGTATATACGTTAGGCATTAACTTTCAAAAATTTTTGTAAATAGGAAAAATGTCGTAACATAGTCGACTAAAGCATAAGAAAATAAAAAGATCCATAGTAAGTTTTATTTCGTAATTGCAAAAAAGTTTCCGCACCAAACGCAATTACTTTTTTATCACAATTTTTCCAAGAATTTTATTTTATTTTATAGCCGTTATTCTAAATATATCCAGCTATTGGTGCAAGTGCTAACGGCTATAATGTACCAAAATCCTTTTTTTGTTCCAAGCGAAGTATCTTACCATATGCAATCAATATTATGCAAAAGATTTCGTCATTGTGTAAATCATCACATACTTTAAAAATTAAATTTAATTCAAATAACAATTAAAAACATTTGTACTTTAATATAAAAATATCAGAAAAAATGTGTGAGGTTTTTTTCAAAATCGCGTTTGGTGCGGAACATTTTTGAGTCCAAATCATATGAAAAGCGATATTCATTACTTGTTCAATATATGACACTACGTAGCACATGCTTTGTCCCCATATAGTGAAACGGCAAAACTAGAGTAGTTATCATAGAAAGATGAAATTGCGTATACTGATACTTAATGACTAAATTAAGAAAAAGCTTAAGTTTGAGAAAAATCGGTGTACCTCCCATACATCCTAAATTTTAAAATTTGAATTTTGGCTTCAGTTATTATCAGAATGCGCAAGCAATTGGTAACTATCTCTAAAATTTAGCATTATAACGCTGTTGTTAATTTTATTTCATTCGGGGCAAGGACATGACTACCTCCCATATATATCCTTTTTCGCAAAAGCTAAATTTTAGCTGCATTTATGAATGTAATGCACTAAAAACTAATATATACTTCTAAAATTATTCTTTGCAGCTCTGCTGTCAATTTTGTTTTATTCGGTGAAAGGACATTGCTCCCATATATCCTTTTTCGCAAAAACAAAATTTTAGCTGCATTTATGGTTAGGACTAGCAACCGGTCCGAGTTCGGGAGCTTTATATCAAAGAGACCGGTAACTTTTACATATCGTTGTCATTGGAGAAGGTCAATTGGCGTTATTAAGACACTTAGATCCAAATTTATGCTTTAAACACATTTAACACAGGTTACACGACAACACGACTTCAAATGTCGCTAGCTACATTTGTCGCCCTGTAGCCAGCTAGTTAATTATTTTGCAAGCGGCAACGACATCTTACCAGCTGATATTTTGTTAAATTTTAAGTCTTCTTTTATGATTTTTACATACATCATTTTGAAATTGGATCGTAAATTTCAAGGGTACAAATTTATTACGGTGTTTTTTAATTGGAAGCACTGAGCGACGATTCAAAGGAAATAGTAGTCTTGCATATTCTGTGGAATTAAACACTTTTGTCAACGACATGAGCGAGTAAGACTTCTAGTTTGCCTTTTAATTTTTTTAGTTTGTATATCTTGAAACCTGGGAAACATTTTTCAGTTGCTGCAGTCAAGCATTTTACTGGAATTTGTAAACTTGTGTATTTGATAGAAAAAATATCAAATATTGCAATAATAAAGTGATATTTTCCATTTCTATTTTTAATTATCAATATTGCAAAAATCTGTATTTTTAACTTAAAAATAATTTAAATAGATAGATCCAAGATTGCCCATCATAAAAGAATAGAATCAAATATAAAAACTTGAAAATTTTTAATGAGATTTATTATATTGTTCTTTTATTTCCAAAAATTCTAAAGAGTTAAATAAGTTTGAACAATATGAAGAAAAGCAAGTAAAACAAAAATACATTTAATTAAATTTAAAGCCTAAAGTAAAACAATTGTTTGCAAGTGAATAAACTTACTCGTCTGTGTGTGTGTGTGAGTGTCTGTGTGCTTATAAATATATTTGATAATAATTAAACTTTAACAAAATTACCTCTTCATTCTTGTCAGAATTTAGATATAAATTTGTATAATTTCTTGTTACATTATTTATCTTCCTGCATTTTTAAATCGTTATTATTAAGATTGAAATACAAACTAATTTCTTTGATAAATTTAATATCTTTATCAAATACAAATATAAATTATTTTGAACCACAGGCAGTCATTTGTTAGTGTCTCAAAGACACATTCATATGACAAATTTTTATAAGATAATAATTACAGAAATTTCGTACAGAAAATTTATCTCCCACACATACAAACAGTTTACAATTTATTTGTTTTTGTATGCTAGAAGAAACAAAAATTTATATTAATTTGGGATTAACAGTCAACACTTTCAAAAACAGTCAAATATTATATACCACAAACTGAAATTGTTATAATAAATTCTTATGGAGCGTAATAAAAACATAACTAATATGTTGTATGTTCCATCAACTTGTTATATTTTCTTGCTTTATTTCCAACTGTGACAGCTTTCACTTTAACTATAAAAATAGATTTTTGATTTCTTTGAAAATGTGTTGTTGTAGGATATTCCTATTAAAATGCACACATACGAATTCTGAAATTTTATGCATCAAGTCATAAAATAGTATCATCAAGCTACAACAGATTATTGTTTCTGTTGTAAAAGTACGAGTATAAGAAACGAAACTATTTTGTGTTTCAAGTGCATCAATTTAAAATGTCTGACATACTGACAGTAAGGTTAAAAAAGTTTTTGCATTAAAGAAATAAGAAATATTCTATGTTTATTACAGTATAAGGAAAAACAATGTGTTCTAAGCACCAACCAACTTAGCGCACAGTGATTCCTACGCGTATAAAGAGTGGGTAGATACGCGTACAAAGAGTACTCCATAAGGGACCAGAAGTTATCCCAAACTAATCCTAATGTATGAAACACACGTGGTCCATTTAACATTGCTATATTATAAGACTGTATCATGTGGTCCAGCTGCCCATTACATCGGACTAAGCCAAAAACTATTTTATGTAACTGCTCCATGTTTGATGTTAAATACAAATAAGATATTTTTTTTTTCTTTCACGAACAAAATTCTTGTCCACACTACATGTCGTGCTCAAGCACTAACTTTTTTTCAACGTGGTCCATGAATACATTTATTAGCGCCATGCTTGCAGTCGGTACAATGGCTCCTGCAGTCCACCAATTTTAGTAGGGGAAAAAATATGAAAGAAATACACAATTAATTAAAAAGTGCTATAAGCGTTTAAAAGAAGTAGTTAACATTTTTAATTTAAAAAAATCTTAGTTGTACAAAAAAGTACGAAAAGGACTCTGAGAAATTCTGGAAAAGCTTTTTAAAAATGACTATTTTACAAAACTTCGTATTTTCCAGAGCAAAAAAAGGACCAAAAAATACGTAGAACTCTCGAAAACAGCATCACTGATACGTATGTACATTAGAGTGGTCGTTAAAAATTAAAAGTTAGATTTCTTCAAGTCTCATACACTAGGTCGATGGGAATTTATAAAAACCTAAATAAAAAACATCTTTAGGTCAATTAGTTAAGATTAAGGCGTGTCGCGCGCGCCCACCAAAAATTTTAGCAAATGTCATTTTTCTGTTTTTATGCCTCATAACTTAATAATTATAGTATTAAGAAAATTCCTTTCAAAAACTGTTGTTGCTTTTATTTTCTTGACCTTTATCTATCGTTATCGGAAGTTAAACAAGCGCAATAAAACACGAACGCTATCCAGGCTGGGTAATAATTTTTTTTTGCCAAAAATCGTAGTGTAGGATGGAATTCTACAAAAACTGTTAGGCAGCTTTATCCCAGAAACCACGGGTCTAAAATATATTTCGACCTTGCGGAAATTCGAAAATTTGTTTTATTACTCCTTTATTACACTACGCCACAAAAAAATTACAAACTCAAATTTGGGATTTTTTTAAAAGATAAATTGGGGCTGCTTAATACGAATTAACATTCTCTTATTTCGCATAACAAACGTTGTCGAGGTATTTGCAAAAACGTGTTTTTTTCAGCTTATAAAGCTATTTCCAAAAATGTTGATAGCTGTTTATTTGAATTAATAAAATTTTGCAGTATGGCATAGCTATGTTTTTCCTCTTTCAGTTCATATTTACACTGTATGGATCGGATATAAATTCATTTAGTTACAAAACTTTAGATTTGGAAAAATTTTTTGTTTTTATGTTTTTTCAAAATTTACCATTCAAAGTCTCTCCATTAACGCAAAAACAAAATGAAAAAAATTTTTAAAATTTTTAGCATCGGGCAAAAATGAGAAAGTTACAACAGATTTAGTGAAAGCATCCGAATTTAAATTTTAATAAAAAATTTTTGTATGAAGTATGAGTATAATATCATTCTTTTCTCTAAAAGTTGTTTTCTTAATGATAATATAATTATTATATACATGTCTAAAAGCTATCTTCACAGACATGAGTTTAGGACAAAAAATTAATCGAGTTTACAGTTTGGAGGGGCAGGGTGCACGCCCAGCCTTCGAAATCGACCTATTTTTTAGATTTGTTGGAATTTTCTTAGCAATTCTGATAATGCTCAGAAGAAAATCATAATTTTCTTTACTTGCTGAGTATTAACTATGTAACTTTCTATTCAGCTGCAAAATTTTATTGGAAAATATCCATAATGAAGTATTTTACAGCATTCAGAAAAAATTTAATATGCGCAAAACACCACATAGCACAATCTTTCCATTTGTTTTGCCATAAGTATTTCATAAAAATTTATATTATTAAAATCTGAATACAGCGTTGAAAACTACACATAATTTTTGGTATTTTTGATATGCGATATGTCGACCTGTCTTTTTCAAACGAGTAAAAGTAATGGACTTATGAGCAAAACTCGTACTGATCTGAGGACGAACGCATGAAAATTAAAATTTGGAGGTGTTCACTAAATATGTTGTAGCTTTATCATATTTTGTTCGATGTAACCCATTTTACGCATTTTACGCGCTCGAAAATAAATTTAAAAGTTTTACTTTGCCTTACTGGAGCGACTTAAAATGATAAATTTTGGAAAAACGTAAAAAAAATAAAATTTTTCTGTAACTCAGTAAATTCTTATCCCATCAATCCATTTTGATTATGGCCTGAAAGAGGAAAACATATCAATGCAACAGTGCAAAATTTGCTTACTTCAAATAAACAGCTCTCAATATTTTTGGAAATACATTTTTGAAATGCAAAAAACTGTTTTTCGCGCATATCGCGAAAAAGCTTTTTAAGAAAAATAAATGAATGAATATATTCATCTTCGACGACCCCAAATTAACTTAGAAAACGTCTTATTTTTGAAGTGATGGCAAAAGGTTTAAAATTCGTGAGCCAGCGTTATAGGAAAAATTATGAAAAGAGCATGAAGCTGTTTGGCGTATACTTAATATTTTATCAATAAATTAAATAATGATACTCATACGCCATCCTTCTTTGAAACAAACTGCTTCAAGCACATTGTGAATTATTTCGTATAATAAAGGTGTCGTAATTTCGGAACCACTGACACTAGTCCTCAGGCTTTTTTGGTAAAACATTAATTGAACAAGCCTGAACTGCCATACAACTTAAAACTTACAACATGAATTGGAATTTTCGCAAACCTATGGTTTTGAGGTGCTTAGAATTCTCCGTCTAATAATTCCCCCATTCGATTTTTATTTCTTGTATTCATACTAATCGAGCCAGCATACATATCTATGTATATCTAAAAATATTAAAGTTTTATTTAATTTTAAACTAAATTTTTTTTATTAATAATAACAATAGTATCTTAAAATGTTTAATTTTTAAAATATGAATGTCTTTGTTACCATTATTTCATTGCATACTGCATTAAGCAAATAACATAAAATCATACTGACTTATAACAAAAAGTTATACTATGAATTGTCAACATTGACAATTCAGATGTCAAATTAAAAAGTAAATATAAAAAATGGAAATTGCTGACTTCTTAAATTTATATTTAATTTAACATTAAAAAGAATAGTTTATTGTCAATAAGGACGTACAGACATATGTAGTTATGTATGTATGTGTGTCATAATTTTGAAACAGACTGACACAGGCATAGTGTACAAGAATATTTTGCTTTTAATCGACATATAAAAGTATTGACAAAAACTGATTGTTTCTTTCACTTGTAAGACAACTTTTAAATATATAATTATATTATACAAATAAGTAATTTTAAAATATTTTTTTGGAGATATTCTCTTAAGACTTTTGTTTAAAGTACCAATATACCAAGTATAAAGGTAATATAATATTTTATTTATAATTTTAATTGTCTATCAAGGCTTCAATATATAAAAGTCCAGAAAAGATTGTAGCAATTTCCATTAAGATAACAACTAAGCACTTTACACTTCTACACAGACATCCATATAAATGTTACTTAACTAAGATAAAGGATATTGTATAAATAGAATGAAATTGCCTGAAATAACTTGAATAAGGTAAAACAAAAATTTAATGCTCTTCAACAAATAACGTTACCTGTAGAGGTACAGTCAGACGGAACAAGTAAACATAGCCACTAAATAAAATTCCCCTATTTTGTTTGCAGTTTGTACTAGTAAAAACCAACTTAGCTACAGATAAAACAAAAGGAATTCCGCTAAAATTGTGTTGCTATATCTTAGCTTAAATATACCAAAAACGATTGAATGCATGCACAGAAAAAACTCTAAATGGTTTTAGTTACCAAAGTAGTTCAATCAATCAAAATATTGTTTAATTTTCGCCTATTACTAGAATCGTGATACCAAAAGTGGAATTTTTTGTCTAATTAATGGAAATTTGTATTAGTGTTTTTTTGGGAAATTATTAAAATTTAATGGAAATTTTGTTTTTGATTCAGTAAGTAATTAAGAATATGCGTTAAATAAATGAATCAAAAAAATTAATTAACTACATATTAACGTATTAATTGATTCAATTAACTTAATTGATCAAAACTAATAGGAAAATAAACTATTATAATAATTGGATTACACAACTCAATAATAGAATTGTTAATCCTATACAAATATTTTTTTTATTGAATAAATATATAAGAACAATTGAAACAGTTGTCTGCTATTTTAAGTACTAGGAAAGAGTGTTTGCGGAAGACTAGTAGAAGGTGTTTTATTTTGTTGTGCACATAAGGATTTCTTAATTTGATTAGAAATTTCTCAGTCTAATGGCCATTATTACAACTTGACAATAGCTAAAAGCAGGCTTTTATCAGACGGATAAACAGTTTATCATTATTACAAATTTACTTTAACCTACCAGGTAGGATGCACCTGACTTTAACTTATCGCCCACTTTCATTTAAAGTAAAGTTTTAGTAAAGGTAAATCGTTTATTCGTCCAACAAAATCCTGCCTCTAACTATTGTCAAGTTGTAATAATGGCACTAAATCGTTTATATAGAGTTTTATTTGTGTATGCAGAACTACTAACAATTTCAAAGAATATACCTAAAAAGCACTATAATTTACACGACCACTTTCTTTGGACAAAACGAAGTTCTTTATCGAGTCTTATGAAACTTTGTAGAAACATTCCTATCCTGTGACAGCACTATATTCAAAGTAAATATTCTTTTTAAACTACTTCTACTTAATTCAATCTTATAAAACTTGGTACACACATTAAGCTCCACGATAAATGCAATATTGTAATTAGAAAAGTGGGCAATGCCACGCCCATTTAAAATATATATATTTTTAAACTACATCTACTTAACTGATTCAAATGAAACTTGTCACACACATTAATCTCCAGTATAAATGCAGTATTATGATTAGAAAAGTGGACAGTGCAACACCCATTGAAAGGAATTATTCGTTTTCAGCCAGTTCTATTTAACCGAATCATATGAAACTTGACAAAAGCATTAAAATCCGCTGCGTGTAAAATATTATGACAAGAAAAGTGGGCAGTGCCACGCCCATTCAAAGGAGTCCTTCCATTCTTACCATTATTTTGTCTTGCGTAATAAACTAATCAAATTTTCTTCAACAATTTTTGCAAATATGAAAATGGCATGAGATAATTTTTTTATTTCGAAATCATTTTTTATTTAGAAATTTTTTATTTAGAAATTTCTTATTACGAAATTTATTTTCGAAATCATTTTTTACTTTGAAATCCGCGAATGGCTGTTATATCTGTGGCAATAAGGAATAAGTGTTTAAGTCGAGATAAGCAAATTTTGAGTCAATATAAACATTGTATCCACCATATTTAAAAGTACCTCGGGACAAATTTTCATTTATTTCGTACTATTTTTTAGGAAGTTATAGCGTAATGACTTGCTGCTTATCAGTCAAACTTGTATGGTTTATACTTAGACGGTTAATTTATGTTAACAAAAGCAAAATGCATTTGCAGTAGTTCTGAAGTGTGGCGTGCTAGATTGCAATAACAAATGTTTCAAAAGAAAACTTAAAAAAAGTTTTTGCCAAGAAAGTGCTTGTCTGAGCCATAGTGCAATGACCGCACTCCCACATAAAATAGGTATACGAAGTCGGGTACTTTGTTGCGCAGTTAGGGATGTTAAATAGGTGTTAAATAAGGGTGTTAAATAGGGGGGTGGGAGCTCCCAGTTAAAAAAGTCTACTTCTAATTTTTTTAATTTCATTTAATTTTTCCCGGCAAAATCTGACAAATTTCCCAGGAAAAAGGCAAATTAAAAGTACACGTTACTTCATAAATATATGGACTTTTTTGACAAAAATATTTATAAAATGGAGTAAGTGACCGCCAAATTTATTTTGATTCATATAAGAAATTTTTATTATATTCCTGTTTTTCTTTAACATCAAAACTTCCACTGTTTGTTTAAATATTACAAAAGTTCGTTTGACTGACTGTAGGACTAAATTTACACGATGAAATTGTTTAATATCTCTTTTAAAGTTGCAATGTTTTTCATCGTCTGTTTAAATACTAATACACTGTTTATCGATGTCGAAGGACATTTTTCATTCTTACAATTTAATTTGAAACAAAAACTAAGTTGAAAACTTTGTTCTTGTTTCAAATATAACGGTAAGAAGAAAGAATTTCTTCGACATCGATAAACAGGCAGTAAAATGTCCAAACAATTTGTTTAAAACAAAAAAAAGTGTGAACGGTTACAGAAATTTCATAAAAATTGCATGAAATTGATGTCATACCATATCTCTTAACCCGAGAAAAATTATTGTTTGATTCAAAAAGTATGTACATGCAAGATGAATTTATTAATAGATGTCGTTTAATCAATATAACACAGCAAAATGGAATACTTTGTATAAGTATCAATGATTATAGTGTTCTCTAATCGTTTCCTAAAGTAAATAATTCGTCCTAAATAATTCGGACCTTCTAGCTGAAACATACTATTTTGCAAAAGTTTTTTTAGAAACTCAATAGAAATTGGGTATATTTCAGTCGTTTCGGGGGGAAATATCCCGTCCCCCCCCCCCTTGTATCCGCGCCTGGTGCGTACATAAGGGTTATGGTATAACATGTGATCAGAGCTTTTATATTAAACACCACTTGAGCGGCTATATATCGGGCTATATTGCTCCGCATAAATGCTCCTCGCGATGTTTTATATAAAAATGCTGAAGATATCTCATACCTTAAAGGCATGTACTACAAGATATCATATGACGAGTTATATATGCAAAATGGGGGACATTTAGTTCCTTCTAAAATAAATCCAGGTGTTAACTTTAACTTTGCTATTTTGAAAAAAAGTGTACTTGTTGTACAGTGTAAATATTCGCAATTTTCGCAGAATTTTTGTTCACTTTTGATTTATTATGAATTTGTAAAAAGCTAGAAATATTTTATTTTATAAAAAAAAATGGTTTTGTTATTATATCGTTCTGTATAACTCCGAAACCTTTAGGGATATAAGAAAATGCTAAATATCTTAAGACGGGTAAAATTCCAATTATTTAAATTAATTTTTATTAAAATTGGATGTTACAATAAAATCAGTGAAAGAAACAGCCTCTTCAAAACTATTTTTTTGTTGCAAAAATCATGCAATTTTACTTTATTGCGAATAAAATCAATATTTATCCTAAGATTTTCATAAAATAAAGCATATAAGAATTACTTGTAGTATTTTAGTGAATTTTTGACCAGTTAATAATATTTTTAAGATTTTGCCCTTTTCAGTTTTATTTATAAATTTTTAAAAATAAAAATTTTCCAGTATTGCCAAAAAAATATTTTCCTTCTTTACAGTCTGAATAATTCCGAAGCTGTTAATTATATATAACAAAAATATTGTATTAAAATTTGTTCAGTGATTTTTGCAATAAAATTGGACAGCACCATCCCAAGTTATGATAAAATCGGTGCAGCGAGCAAACAGCCTCTTCAAAAATCCTACATTTTGGAAAAAATAACAAATAAAACAAGAAAGCCATAGAATTTAAAATTTCGATTGTTTTTGTAGTTTGGCACTCCTTGGCATTTTTCTGGCTGCATAGTGTAATCAGACTAAGAAATTTCTTTACTCTTTTTTTTAGCCAAATAAATATATATTTATAAAATAAAGCTCTGCAATTTATTGTTTATATATGCCAAAACTAGTGATTACACTTATTTCATCACATTTTTATCCAGTCTGATCAAGCCTTTAGTATTGCAAGAGAAAAACACAGGTGCAAACAAACGTCTGCTTTAAGCTTTTTCCCAGTGCACTTTTGCTCTGGGTAAATGTTCTTGTAGAAACAAGACAATAAAAAGCTGTGAATTTTCAAAATTCCTTGCTTCAGCTGCAGCATGTTTTCTCCCTACGTTAAGGTTTGTTAATTTTTTTTTATTTTGCAACATTTAATTTTATTGTTGTTGCTACTGCTGGTTGTGCCACGTTTTATTTGTTGTTTTTGTTTTGACTTTTAGTTTTTGCATGCAGTTGTAAGGGAAAACATTAACGATTTTTTCTTTCGTAAAATATTTTACATTTAAGAAGCTCTAAATTCTAAAGACAACGAGCAAAATACTTAGATTAAAGTTACCATAAATTTAATGGTCCATAAATCAGTTGGAAAAGTGCAAAGCCAGGGTAAACAACAGGCAACAGTACAAAAATATCTCGCATCGTTGTAGACGTGAGTTGCACAACTTTGAAATTAAAATTTATAGAAATTTCGCAAAATAAAAAATAAAGCAGGCTGTACTTAACTACACTCTAAAACACTTTTGTTGAAAATTAGGTCGATAATAGTCTTCAACACTTTATAGATTATTGTCGACCTAAAATTACACACGCATTACTTTTCAACAAAATGTTTTTACTAAAAAATATGATTGGCTGCGTGCATGTTTGAACCGCGACCTCCTGACTGATAGCCTTACGTAACTACCATTCAGCCATAGGCATATTATACTTTATGTTAATTTTTTCCACTTGGACTAAATATGTTTAATTTTAAAGGTTTTTTCTTTAATAAAATAACTACAAAATCGATGTAATCTTAGACAAGGAGAAATTTTCAACACAAATTTAGACAATATATGATCGTAAATTTGAAGTAATGTTTTAGAGTGTAAGGTTTCGAATAAAGCAAATAATATAAATAGATATTTCACGGGGTTTTTTAAAACAAAAAAATTATTACACATGTATATATTAAGGGCTTATACCTTTTTTCTTTCCAAAAGAAGCATTTGGTTAAAAAATATGTCATTTCATCGTGTTACGCCTGCCGAACTTGTGAAAATTTGCTGCAGAAAATTCTACATCAATTGTCTTCACGTTATTCTCTATCAGTGACGTTATATGCAGGGAAAAATCCCTATTCGTAGGAATTTTTTCTGAAAAAAAAAATACCGTAGCGAAAGGACACATTTTTCAAATCTTTGAAATGTAGGGATTTTTAAAAATACTAGTTTTTTCGTTATTCTATTACAGAATTTTTAGATTTTGGCCGATTTCGGTCCATTATGGCTTACAATTTTTGTATTTACATGAACTACATATTCAATAAAATTATACAACTATGGATTTGTTTTATTAGTTTTGGTACATAACAGCTTCCGAAATGACAAAAATTGGTTTAAAAAGTTAACAATTTTATAAAATTTTGAGTTTGATCCATTATAACTCCGTAATTTTTTATCCGATCAAAGCCAATTAGCCAATATTCGACGCATAATTTAGTAGATATATAACTCATTTTAAAGACGAGTGTGCATAGAAAACTACAAATGTATTGTCGTTATCTAGACAATGGCCGAAATGATATTTTCGTGTTTACACATTCTAATTAGTAATACCTTTAAAAAATTCATTAGAAAATTTTAAACTCTCCTAAAGTAAAAGTTTGTAAAACAGTGCAATTCATATAAAAGTGTATATCTCTATATGTGATGATGCCGATAAAAAGGGAATTTGTTTTCCGTAGGTCGAAAGTTAGCTGCATTTACTACAACTAAATAAAAGTCTGTAAATAGTGTAATATTTTTACCTCGAAATTCTAAAAATGTGTACAAGAACTTTAAATAAAATTTATATATCAATGGCTAAACATAAAAAAGGCGTTTTTAACGTTTTCTAGTAGTCAATGTGTCATTACATCCTTCTTAAAGAACTAAGAAAGTTGCAGCTCAGTTTTTTCCTTCTCCTGTAAGATATTGAAAATTCGAGACAAGCTTTTTTCGTATTAAATCATAAGCGTATATGTACATTAAACACAAAGGGGCTTATTTGCATTCATATATTATTATTTAAAAGTTGTTGGGATTTTTGTAAAGGTAATTTTTTTGGCACGTAGGGAAAAGTAGGGATTTTTTTCGGGCTGCGTAAAGACTTTTCAAAAAAGTATATAACATCACTGAGCAGAACATAGCAGAGATACTTTCGGAAGCCACTTCACTTATATAATCAGTTTTGATGCGTATTTTGCTTATCACTACTTGTCAGTTGACTCTCTTGAATATGATTTCAATTCTTATATACAAAGTTTTTGTTAAAACTGAATACAAGAATTAAATCACTTAAGTTGATGTTAACTAGCCTGCCTTATCACACAAATTCCCAGTGCAAACTAGCATTAGTTTATTTTTCTTCAATAGAACATTTTTTTATATAAATGAAGCTAAACTTGTAAACAAGTATAGATTTGCTGAAGTATTTGACCTTACTACGACTTTAACAAATTTAAATTGTTGAAAATCAACCAATTATTTGATTTTAGTAATCATTCAATCGCGAAAAATACCTTACTTTTGTTGTCAGACCTTTGTCAATTTATTGACCGTAATTTTTTAATATTTAATCAAATATTTCTACGCTCATTACTGCGTACTCCATATTACATAAAATTTCTTCTTTAATAAGCAACATAAAAATGATTTTAGCGTTTTACTAATAAAACAAGAAACATAAATAATTTAATATATGAAAGGTTGAGTACAAGTAAATAATTTTTTTATATTTTATTATTATACAATATTGTATTTCTTTACCTCCTTATCTAAGGAGTGCTCATAAAAATGGATGGATAGCGGAAAAAGAGCAGTTTTTAATAAAACGGTTTATTTAATGTAAATCATAAATCTTAGAATTTCCATGTATGATTACATTCTACATATATGTGCATACATACATTCATACATACATGTGTGCATACATACATACATAGATTTGGATGTGGAACGAGTAATGTACTGGTGATAGTGGCTGTATGTCATCATTGTATTTGTTGAAATAACTTACACGAATACATCCACATACATACATATATAAAAAGGATATGGAAAGAAAAAAGATATTACACTTGCAATTGAATGTGTAAAAATAAAATTGATTTTCAAATGAACCGTAAATAAACGGTAACATATGCGTGAACAACAAAAGGCAAAAGTGCTAAAAGTACTTGTACCAAATTAAATCTGAAACTGTATGAGTTTGTTTGTTTCCTCTTTAATTTTCTCTTTTTGCTACCGTTACTGAAAACAGAAAAATCATCGAAAGAAAAGTTTACAAATGTAAATGAAAAATTGAGAGAAAATCTAATAATTCCGTACATGATGCAAACACATGTGAGTAACACATACAGACATACATAAATACATAGACTTAAAACATAAAGCCAGAGAAATTGCAAGGAAAAAAAAAGAAAAAAAAAATACTACTTACACTACTCGTACACTTATGCAAATCAGTTTGAAGTATTAAAAAAAAGTACATGATACGAGTATTAATATTTGTTTGCCAATAAAACTACTTACACACAGTTACAAGATTGCAGTTGCAGACAAAAGTGGTAGGTTGTTTTTTGCAAAACATTATCATATTCTATATAAAGTTTGAGATACAACACACTCGTAGTTGTTTTGATTATACTAAAATATCAAATTTGATATAACACAATTTAGCTAATCAAAAAGTATTTGATTACACGAAATAACACGAAACATAACTATCACAACATTTATCGTTCACTGTACACATCTGCATATGGTTTATGTTCATTTACGTTATTTCTTACTTGCTTGTTTGTTCAGTGAGACGATAGTGGTATTGCAAAGAAAATAAGAAAAAAATAGTTATAAAAAATGCAAATACTGTTTGTGGTAAAAGTTGGTAGCGCTGTTAGGGAAATAAGTAACTGACAGAGTGTTATAGGAAAAAAAGGAAAACATAATAAATATTTGTTATTAGAAATAATAAAAGAGAAGAAAACGTATTATGCAAATTAATAAAAGAACTATTATCAATTATATCGGATTAGTTGATTAATTTGCACCGTAAAAAAGGATAATAAAATTATGGGAAGTTTCTAATAATGGTAACAAGAATACAATAAAAAAAAATATTTAATGTTGTTAGAAATAGTTCTAGCAAGATTTATATTTACATAAATGTAAACCATAAAACGATTTGTTTGATGCGACGTGAAGCCAATAGATTCTTGCAAAGCCATATAAATCTCAAAAATAGTTGATGCTACGAAATATAATTTTAAATGGAACCCAGTAAAAAAAGACACTCCAAAAAAGTCATGAAAATGTAGAGTTTGCGATCCGGAAGTAGTGCCAATTTTGGTCATTTCTAATGATTTTTATTTTAAATAGGGTTGTTATTGCAAGAAGTTCTCTTTTTCGTTTACTAATCACCGAATTGGAGGCGATGCACAGTGGATTGTGGCAAAAAAAATGGAAATAATTCAGTATCTTCGTAACTGCTGAAGCCAGTGACATGAAATTTTACATGGTTATAGCTGAGGTGTTGTCCGTCTTAGGTTTGAAGAGCTTAAGGTGCTGCCTCCTTCGAGAGAGGCTCCATGGGTTCCAAAAATTGGTAGCCTCGGGTATGTCAAACATTAAAAAATTCGCCAAAGCTACATTTCTTGTCCGATTTCCAAACCCTTTCCCATTTTGGAATCTGCTATTAAAGGCCTAAATTTGCTTCACTTAGGGTTTGAATTTCTCTCCGATAGTGCAAAAGTTACAGGCCTTGCAAAAAAAATTTTTTTTTTTGCAAATTTGGCGATCTTATTCTGGTATTTTTTAGACTGTAAAGTTGTCTTAAGTCGCAAAATTATATCAAAAATTGAATAATAATCTGCACAATTCAACAAAAATGTTCCAATTTACAGAATCAATTTATCTTAATTGAGTGAGAAATGGCAGCAGTTTCAATTTTACACTTAAAAAAAAGTTGACTTTTTTTAAATTTGTTTGTCAAAAAGTTACTATCAGTATTTTGATTATAAAAAATAAGTTTCTTCAAAGACCTTAACCATATTAACATGATTTGGATAGAGGAGAAAAAAACTAAGCTATTAAGCCTGTAACTTTTGAACTATCGGAGAGAAATTCAAACCGTAAGTGGGGCAAATGTAGGCCTTTGATAGCAGATTCCAAAATGGGAAAGGGTTTGGAAATCGGACAAGAAATGTAATTTTGGTGATTTTTTTAAAGTTTGACATACCCGAGGTTACTAATTTTGGGAACCCCTGGAGCCTCTCTCGAAGAAGCCAGCCCCCAAAACTCTTTAAACTTAAGACAGACAACACCTCAGCTTTAAGCCTGTAAAATTTCATGTCACTGGCTTCAGCAGTTACGAAGATACTGAATTATTTCCATTTTTTTTTGCCCCAAACCACTGTCCGACGTTAAGAAAAGTTCCCTTTTTGGTGTTCTATAATAATATTTTCTTCCAGCAAAATGGGTAAAAATTTACCGATTTTCGCAACTTGTTTCTTTTTATTCGAGCTTAAACGCAAAATAATGTTTTCACATAAATTTCGGTAAATAACTAATTAATTATATAAAATTAATTTTTTAAAAAGCATATGGTAAGTATTTTCTAAAATTATAAAGAAACTACATATTTTTGTATAACCAAAATAAATTTTTACTTGCTTTTCTACTAATTATCTGCATATTTTTAATAGCGATTCTTTGGAAGCAATGACAATGTAGATCCTTAAAAATTACTTGAAGTTTTTTTCCTGTAAATTTTGAACAAAAATTGTATTCTGCTCTAATGAATGGTCAAATATAAACAAAATTTTTCTGTTGATATATACAACAATCATATGTTTTTCCATGTTATAGTTGCCGGAGTAATATCTCAACAATGTTCTTTTTCTATATGTAGTAACTTTAAAAATTCATAATCAACACAATTAATCAATTAAAACTTTTTTATTTTTGTCACTTTCAGTGTTATAACAAAATTGCATGCCAATTTTTGAATTTTTCTACTTCTATTGTTCAATTTAATTGTAATCAATTGTTTGCATTCAGTTTGTAAAGTGTTATAACTCTTAGTCTATAGCAATCCAAAAAGGATTGGTTGCGTTGAAAAAATATTTTTTGCTACATTTTTATCCAACAGAGAAAAAACTGATATCATAAAAATGTCCCTTTTTTGCTAAAATTTATTGTTATGCCTTCATAAAGCAAAAAACAAAAAAAAAATGGCGAAAGAGGAAAAGTGCTTTTTTTTAGAATGGGAATCAAATGACTTTCAAAATGAACTTTAACAAATTAGTTAAAATGGAGCTGGAGTTGCTTGGAGTAGCCAACAATATCAAATAGCCAGCCATATTCATGATGCTAAAATAACTGGTTGAATGGCTGATTGTTTTTATATTTCATTTCATTGTTGTGTTTGTTCATCCTGAATAAATGTTAGCTGGATTCTGGTTTTTGCTCTTTTGAACGGTCACAATTTGAAAGTAAGAATTAAAATTCCCATTTCTGCTAATTCACATACATACAAAATTTTAGTCCTTAGAACTTGTCTAATGATTCTTTTGGCTATTTTGCTTTCTTTGTTAGGATACACCGACCTCCCTTTAATGTTAAAGTTCTTTATAAAAATGGCAGCAGCATTATCGTTATCATTATCATGAACATTGGTGGACTTCGTCATTATTTCCATTGTTAAATGTAAAAAAGAAATATTAGAAAAAAAGCAAAAGAAAACAAAAACTGTTTGAGAATCAGGAAAATGAACACATTGTTAAATGTATAGAAAAAATAACAGACTAACACAATAAAACGAAACCGAATAGAAAAAAAAACAAGTAAAACAGATTGAAATCAGTCTAAAAACAATTCAAGTGTAAAACTGCATTTTTACAATGGTTTTGTAAGAAAATTAAAAACGAAAACAATAATAAAAAATCAATGATGGCAAAGTCCGACATTGTAAAAACTTCACTCATTGTAGGAGTAGTTTTATGCTAATAAATGAAAAAAGGAAATTTAATATTAAAAAAAATGTAAATTAGGTTTTAAATAAATATATAAAACCCAATAAATTATTGATAAATTAGCAAAGTTGCATACATTAAACAGTTTTCAGTTAAAAATCTGTCATAGTTAAGTGCATTTCTTGAGAAAATAAACATTTAGGGTATCGTTCTTTTCATAACATATTTACTTTGCTTCACTACATCATATCCCTTTTGTGATGAAAAAAGAAAACTTTTAAATTTAATTATATTTATATAAAATTAATTATTGTAAGCCATTCTGCACATGGAATAAAATCTTACAGGTTCTGGTTTTCAAGATATTCTTAAATAAATATTGCTCCCATATGGTAAGTGCCACGCCAATATGAGACAATAAAAAATTAATAGCCTATTGTTCCTTCTGGACCATCCATTAATAACACGCTGTTAACATTTCAGCGCAATCAGTTCAATTCTAAAAATTTTGCCAAGGACAATGCACAATATCAACAGAGTTATCCCTACAAAATTTCAAGTTTATTCCCATATTAGATTTCAGAGATTTACTACAGATAGACTGGTACCAAAAACCAGCGTCATCGAATAGGTTAATTAATTTTTATTCCAAGCATCCCAGGCGGGTTATAATAAATACTGCTACCAACTTTATTAGAAGAGTCCTTGATATCAGTGACAATAAATTCCATGAAAAAAAAACAAGCGAAAAATCACAAATATTCTACAGAAAAATGAGTATCCATCCAAAACTATAAGAGACCTTATTAAATACGTAGAATCAAAACACGAAAGAAAATTAAACAATGATAACACAGTGAAGATATATATATAAACCAATTACATATATACCGGGTTTATCTGAAAGGATAAAGAACACAGACATATATGACAATAATAAATATCAATTAGCTATGAAATCATACAATTGTTTAAACAAAGTTTTCAGTAAAACTAAAGACGGCTTACCTAAAGAAGAAAAATCAAACATAATTTATGAAATAAATTGTAGTGGAGACGGTCAAAATATATGCAACAAAACGTATATTGGTACTACAAAGACTAAACTTAGAGCAAGAATATCATCACATAAATCAGACATCAAACACAAGAATAGACCAATTGAGCAAAAAACTTCACTCGCTGCCCACTGTGCAGTGAGTGGTCATAAACCGGATTTTGATCATGTAGAGATTAAAAATTATGTATGTTTTCAGATTCCTTGAAAATGGTTCAAAAAGTTAACCGAAATATCGGAGAAAAATAAATATAACAAAATAAAAACACAACTTTTTCGAAAATTTAATTGTTTTTATTTGTGGAAAATGACCTTAAGCCGAAATAAAAGAATTGCATTATATCAAAATATCTCAAAATGAATATTTTCTCTCTATGGGAGGTGCCACACCCACATGTCCAAGCAGGACTATATTTTTTCTGGAGCAACACATGTGGCAAAGCACATTACATAAAAATTAACCTCACACAATTTCAAGTTAGTCCTATGATTCCTAAGTGGAACAAAGGACCATTACAAATTATTTTCACCGAACTCTGTCTTGCGTTATTTCTTTTGATTCTCTTCACGTTATTCTGGCGTTGCTTAGCTCGGATTCAATCTGGCACCTGCGAGTTTTTGCTGGTCCTTATCTCCGTTGGCTGCCTTGGACATATTTGCGTTAACTAAACTCTTAAATATAATTTATCTATAAATATTAGAACGATAAAAAAGCTAACACCATCAGAAGGGTAGAAACGATATAGGGTACACAGAAAGAAAAACGCCGTACTAAATTTAAATGTTTTCTACTTACTTTGAGTACGAATAACACTAAAATGTACTTAAGTCAAGACGAAAACGGGATAATCACGTAAAAAATCTTGAATCAATAACAAAATACTTAAATTGTGTACAAAAATTCTTATTTTAAGTACTACTACGAGTATTAGTATAAACCTTTTACACACGCGTAGTGTGTTGGTATTTGTTTGCTTGTTAATAGCTTCACCCACTTGACCTGCGATACGATATAAACGAATGTTCGCTGAAGCGAAAAAATTTCGAAACAAAACTCTTCGATATTTCTTTGCGAATCTAAAAATAAATCGAATGTTCGCTAAAGCAAACTTCTCTCGATATTTTTTCGAATGTGGCCGATAGCCTAGTGGATGTGCGTTAGTCTGTTAAACAAGAGGTACCGTGTTCGAATCTGTCTGACTGCATCGTTAGTTAAAGAATTAAAAAAGAATTTGCCACGATAGCCTAGTGGATGTGTTTTAGTCTGTTAGCCTGGAGGCACCGTGTTCAAGTCTGATTTACTGGAGCATAAGTTAAAGAATTAAAAGATAAATAAAATAAATAAATAAAAAAGTAAAGATAATAATCTTAAAAAATTGCTTTTGCTCCTGCCTTTTTGCGATATCGAAATTTGTTCGATATTGGCTCAGGTAAACTTTTTTTCGAATCATTTTTGAGTTTCATTCTCGATAGTTTTACACGATAAATGTTCGAGATATATTCGAAATTGATATCATTAACGAAAATCGTGGTCAAGTGGGCAGTTGCATGTTGTGCTTATGGTGTTGGTGCACGAACAAACAGAAGCTCGTGCACTGCCGACTAATAGCCTACAAACGTCGTATTACATGCTGCCGGTTTATACTGGATTTTAGCCGTTGTTCTTTCTATACCGAGTTAGCTGAGTTGTCTAAGGCGTTGGTTTACAAAACATGATGAGTTAAGTTCAATACCAGGAATGAACAAAAATAAATTTATATTAAAACAAGTAAGTAAAAATATTAAATTAATATAATTAGTAAAAATAAAAAATTCTCAAGTCTGTTCCAGGATTATAAAATAAGTAAAAGTTTGCCTGATTCAGGCTTGATTCAAGCATGCGCGGTATTGATTAAAGTACGCAGTTTAGGATTGATTAAAGTACGCGGCGGATTGATTCAAGCGGGCTGGAATCTACAAACAAGACGACGTGTATCAGCTACTTGTCGGCTATGCCCGATTAATGAAAGTAAACAACAACAAGAGCAGAACAGTGTTTTGTGGCTATCATTAAGCAAACAAACACCAACACAGTACGAGTACGACTGTGTATAAAGTTTATAAACATACTCGTATATAAAATAATATTTTTTTGCATGAATAAAGGCTAATCAGTCTAAAATTAAGTATTTTGCACTTGAATATTCCGACTTGAATCAAGCTTTCTGTACATGATTTCAGAAAAACCGGGATTACCGTACTTTTGACACCGCATGGGATTAATGTAAGCACGGATGGATTGATTTTTCTTTACAGTGTAAAACGAAAATTTTCAACACGGTCTGGGTTTTTATCCACTTCGATTCTATTGAAATTTGACATATATATTCTACTGTTGTAAGAGCGTAGCATAGAAAAAAATTATATCTATACCTATTATGGTTTCTATTTTATAGGCCTCTAAATTTGGCCATATCGTCCCTTTATGAGAAAAGTTCCTCATATTGAAGATTGAATAACTTTAGAATGCGTCATCAGATATAACTAAATTGATGTCATTGGAAAGGTTTCAGTCTCATCTTAACGAGTATTGATTAAAAAGGAGATAAGTTCCTGCTACAAAATGCATCTAAAATGCCAAATTATCCTTTATCCTTAAATATCCTGAAAAATGGTATTTTAATTTTCTTTATTTTTTTGCACAGTATAGCCAATTGAGATGTCTTTATTGTGTAAAGTTTTTTAAGATGGGATGAAAACAGATTCAAAACTGACAGGGTTTCTTTATGATAAAATTATCATTTCTATGAAAATTGTGTAAGCAATAATAATAAATACAACCGTAGCCGTAGTATTTCCAAAAATTTTGATTTGTACACAGAGAGAACAAATTAGTTGGAAAACAGTTACAACTATTAAAATTCAACTGACTTAACCAATATTCTGCTACAAGTACTGAATATGAATAGATTTAATAGAATGTCTATTATAATATCTGAAATAATATACCTCAGCTGTATTTTCAATTACCATAATCAATCATGATTACAAAAATTCGGTTATAATTTCCAAAGTACCGATTTCGTGTTTCCAACAAATAAGAGTTTAATATAATCAATAATATGGTAAAATGTCTTGACATTCAAAAGTAAATTATATTAGAAAATAAAAAAATTATAATAAACCAATAAAAACAAAATTTAAGTTCCAGAGATATAAGAATTGCATAGTTTTGCTAAAGTTCAATTCTCTTTATTATTGCAAGGTAAGGTCCATAAAAGTGCTATTTAAATAAATTTCATAAAAATCGTGCAAATAAAGGGAGACCTTGTATTGTATCTATGTAGTTACCTGGCGAAAAATTTGTAATGTGTGGTATGCTTCTAAAAAGAGGTATTTTGCAAATTCAGTAAATAAGTGTACCTATCTAATTAAAAACAAATTTAAAAGGCGCAAGTACTAGCGAAACGTGAGTTGACCGGCTGCTTTCATACAGCGAAGAGTCGAAATGCCCTGTGCCATTATGGGATTGCCTGTTAAAGTTTGTTGAGTAAGAAACTACTAGCTTTGGATGTTTTCAAAAAGTTTTTAATATTTATCTATATATTTAAATTGCAGTCAATCATGGCAAATTTGGCTCCTTGGACGGAAAGAACGACATGTATCGCCAGTGCACAAAATTCAATTTTTAAAAATATCCTATTTCATAGATTTGTTTTTGTATTTTTAGTACATTATACACTGGCTTATTTAAGAAATTTAATTCACAATAGTATTTTGTTTCAATGGTGTGTCTGGAATATTCAGTCTTTCGTACCGAATTCGATAAGTATATACAACTGAATAATAAGATGGTGCGTGTAATCGATAAAATTCGATTGGCTACGAATTCGATTGTCACAACGAATCTCTTTTCTCTGTGTATATTTTACACAGTGGCGATATATAGTTTGCTATATGCTGTTAACACAACAGAAGAAAATAATACCACTTTTCAGGATATTTAACGATCAAAATTTTTTTCATTTGCGATGTCCTTGTCATGGACTTAAAAAAGTGAGCTTGAACCTTTTAAATGTTATTTAAATTACCCGGGAATTTTCCCGGCTAATTTAATGAATTCACTTTAAATTTTTTAAAAATTAGTTTTAGAACTGTATTTATATTAACTTTTGTTTAACAAATAAATAAATCTATTTAATTTAGAAAATTAACTTTTCCCGTGATTTTTTTCATTCCCGTTTCCCGGGAAGTGCAAAAGTCCGGGAAATCCCAAACCCTGAGCACGACGGACCATAAAAGCACGCTGCAGTCGGTAATTGCAATTGTTGCCTTCGTTTTCCGGTACCAAAGGAGATTTTTTTGGACTATAAGTCTACAACAGAAGAATGCAATACGCATTTTCTGTGCATAGAAATCTAAACAGAGTTTATTAAAAAAAAGTTTAGAGATCAGTATAGCGAGGTTTCTTTTCGAATAGCGGGCGTAAGTATTTTCTTCTTTGCATCTATCATGTGAGTAAAAAAAAATATTTAAAATTGGATTCGATAAAGCTGTTGAACAAATCTTGCAGTATGGTTGTTAATTTAGTTATTCATTAGATTTATTCAGCAAAAATTATATAAACTAAAATATCTAAGCTTCTATTTGGCTTAGTCTTGCAGCTATTTAATTTATGTACAAACTTAAATTAATATTACTACCATTGCTAGTTGCAAAAATAAAGTTTGAAATTCCCAAATTGATATTTCTTCTATCTCCTGATAGAATATTTTGTGGTTTCAAATGTTTTTGCTACAAGCGTACATACAACACACGCACATATAAACTGCAACTTAATTATCATCAGAATCTAACTTTATTTAGTTTTTATTTTACAGCAAACAAAAAAGTTATTTTTTTAGAACTTTTTAATGCTATAGGGAAATTTTTCTACTGTTGGACATTTATTTTGTCAAGTGAAAAAACTAGCAAATCATTTCAGAAAAACTATTATTAGAAAGCGGGTGGGAGGAGGGCACATCTCTACTATAACTAATCAATTTTTTCATTGGCTACAAAACTTTGCAACTTTCTTACGGAAAGTTTCAGATTTTTTTTAAAACAAACACAATCCGAGAAGCGATTTAGCTTTTCTGCGAAAAAGAGCCAGGGTCTGTGATAGGAATCTAATGCGAGACCTCTTTTGCATTATTGTGGTTTTTATTTAATCTCTTTAAACCAATTGTTCTTACAACTTTGTTTCTTTCTAACACAATTGCAAATATATATTTTTTCTAAAAGTACTCACATGAGACTATCTCTAGAAAACAACAAGGAAAATCTTAAGTTTTGAAGACGATTTTATATCAAAAACTAACACTTTAAAGAGTATACCCTATACATATCACTATACTATGTAAAATTTTATATTCTGTTCATATGGGATTTTTGTTGAGCTTAAGAGGAATACATGGTCAGTAGGATGACTGCATTCTAATTGTTTTTGAATTATGATTGATTGCATATTCTTTTTTAGTTTTTTGATGCCAATATTTCAATTTTGTAAAACTCAAAAATAATTTTATACTATATTTATAAAAAGAAAAAGTTTTTACAGCTTTAATAGAATGCAAAACACTCATGGTCGATTCATACTATTTATAAAAAAAATTTCCTGCATATAGCCCAGGCAAATTAGACATAATTAGGCCAATCGAAGGAAACAACTCCCGCAGAAAATACCTCAAAAATGCATTAGGCAATTTAAACTTTCCAAGTTTAAAATTTGTAAAGCGTGTTATGGACGATTAAAAATAAATTTTTTTTCAGTTTTCTTGTTGTTCTTGTCTTCATAACTCCAAAAGTGTTGGCGTTAAGTAGAAAATAATCAACAACAGTTTTGTAGGAAATTTGTTCAGCTTTAACTTTTTATGAATATATTTTTGCTAAAAGTTATAGTTTCAGTTGATTATTAGCCTAAGCTAATAATTAGACAAGCTTATCGCTTCGCGGGTTGTGTTTGTTTATACAAAAAAAAAAGCCTTGGCCGCTACAACAACAAATATATGCCAGTTAAAAATTAAAGGGTGTTCGAAAGCGATGTTGCAATACTGATGTAATATACACACACTTACTTATATATAGACACTTTCAATTTTCAAAGTTAGTGTTAATTTTTAGTCTGTAGAATAGACTACACCGATCAACACAGATATTTAAAACAATAAAAATTAATGGGTGTGATATCAGTTAATGTAATTTTGACAATGCAATTTACAATTGTCAATTTGCTGTATCTTCGAAACCGTAAGAGGCGAACTCATGAAATTTAAAAAAACGATGAAACTAAAAAATTCCAAAATTACAAAAACTACAAAACGAAAAATCGCCAAAATGAAAAAGCCCTTAAGGAAAAAAGCACCATAATTAAAAAAATCGCTAAAAAGCAAAAAATCACAAAAACTAAAAATATTGTAAAAAAACTAAAATAACCGCTAAAAATTTAAAAAAGTCGTCAAAACGAAAAACAAAAAAAGAAAAAAATTGCTAAAACTATATACATATATCATCAAAATCGAAAAAAAAAAATCGCCAACAATAGAAAAAAGTCACGAAAACAAAAAAAAAACGCCAACACAAAAATTTTTAGTTCAATTTATAATTAGAGATTTAATAAAAAAGTTAACAACTGAAAAAATACAGTTATAGACAGTTACAGCCGGATAATTGCATCAGGTCCAGCAACCTAACTGTCATATCGAGTGACCTGTTTTGGTTGCAACAAAACGTCATCAGTGATGCACCCACGGCCTCCAATGCAATATATATGTAATGTTTTCTCGATTGTAATAAATTTTTCTCTATGCTCTAATACTCCCTTTATATTGATATTAAACTGCTCAGCTATTTTGCCAGGATAGCAAAAGGAATAATGAGAACAATAAAAATAGTTTAAATAAGTATCCCACCATATTTTTTTACAGACATTGTAAACTAAAAATTCTGCCAAAACAAAAACCCGACTTAAAGATATGATGGAACAGATTGCAAGACGGACGCAATTCAACGGCAGATCAAATGATGTGTTTGTCTACAAATGGGGCGTGCGTCCACTATTTTTCGTAGTACCAATCCTTTCATGTCTATTCAAACATAATATTGAGTTATGAATTTTTAGTCGAACTATGTGGTTATTATCCAAAGTTATTTAATTAGTTTGGCTTAAGTTCGTTTTCAATTTAATATATCGATCAAAATATTTTTTTATTTAAGAAAGACATTGAACATTGAAAGAAAATTTGGATGTATGGAAGGTTGAACAGATAGCTGTTTTGAGACTAATACAGTCTACTCATCAGAGCCCTTTACCTAGACTACCTTTACCTACACTAAAATCGGTCAAGAAATGGCGTGTAGCATAATAAAATTCAATTATTTTACATAACGCAATATGGCATGTAGTCAGCACTTTAAAGGCATGCATATAATAACAAAAGGAATACGTCTTCACGAGCCATCGACTTGAACATGACATGAACATGACGCCGGCAGAGCAGCTTTAAAAAATTCATCAACTTCTTTGTTGTGGTGAATACGTACGATGTCCATGTTCAGCCTTATCAATGTGTTTTTGGTAGTGCAATAGAGATGGAATATTTACATATTTTGTTCTGTCTCCTTTTTTTTCTATTGAAAATGAATGTTGACGGCGAATCTCATGGCGAACATTGATGCTCAGACATATGTTCGGGCATCGCTGTCAGAGCATGGACGAAACATGGAAATGAGTGGTCTACATTAGCCATATGCGATGTTCGACATGATGTTCATACCAACTTTATGGCTAATCTAGACACCCAGTAAAGTACACAACAAGGACAGCAGACGCCACACGACATCTTTTTCTGTGCCGCTGTTGGCTCTTCTGCCAATAGGCAGAACACCCAACAAATGCACCGCACGAAACTGAATGTGTGGGTGCACTTCACTCTTCGACTAGTGGAAAATAATTGTATTTAAGTTTAACCTTGAATAAATAGATCAGATGATCGTTATTTTCCCATAGAAATTATTAAATAAAATAAACCACTCGAATGTATATTTTGGGAAACTAATTAATATATCTATATTTATGTTCGCCCGGTAAAATATTAAATAAGTAGAGTATAAGGTTTAAATTAATATTTGAGTGAGAGGTTCCTAATGTACTCATTTTTAAGTCGTTTAGAACTTTTCATAAGAATTAGATCCAATAAAGGAATAACTTTTATTACAGGCGGGGTTTTGCATTAATTAATATATCGGGCTATAACTTTGTCCGCCCGATTTTAACTTGTGTGGGGATCAAACTGAGAGCAAAGCTTTTCAAACATAAAAAATGCCATAAAGATTTTCGAAAAAATGTATGCGACCAAACTGCTAGTAAGCCCTTTCAAACAAAAAAAAAAGGATCTTGTAAATCGGTTGACAAATGACAGAGTTATGCACTTGGGGGGTGGGGAGCAAATTTCCCCCACCGATTTAAAAACAAAAGCTATTGGACCAAACTCCAAGTAAAGCCTTTCAAACAAAACAGAATTTTGAAAATCGATTAGCAAATGACAGTGTCATGGATGGGGAGATCATATTTCCTCCTCCGATTTTTGAAAAAATTAATTTTGAAAATAGGCTCTCAAATGACAGAGTTATGCATAAGGAGAGCAAATATCCCCTTCCGATTTTCGAGTAAAAATATGGGGCAAACTGTAGGCAAACACCTTCAAACAAAAAAAAGAATTTTGAACATCGGTTCACAAATGACAGATTTGTGAATGGGGGGGGGGGGGGAGCAAATGTTCCCCACCCCATTTTTAAAAAAAAATTATGGGACCAAATTGCAGGCAAACCCTTTCGAACAAAAAAAAATTTTTTTTTAAACCGGTTCACAAATGACGGAGTTATGCCTCTACAAACATTAATAAAAATACACACGAATTGATAACCTGCTTGTTTTTTTGAAGACGGTAGTTTTTGTATGCTAGAAATTTTATTTGAATTGGTTTCTTTCAGATATATTTAAGTACTAGGTATAAATAATATTTAAAATTTTAAAATAATTAACTTTAAGAAACAAATGGTTTATAAGAAAAAATTTCTGTTGTTAATTTTGATACTTCCATTAAGTGTGAATTTTATACAGCAGAAATTAAAATTTATTATTTTCTATGTTTAATAACAGCGAAAACAATAACACTTTTGACACTTATCATTTACAACAGTAATTTAAATGAAAAATCGGAAATGTCAAATTTCAGTTAAGCACGTCGACAACTTGCTTCCTTACCTTTTTTTTTGCCAATCAACTAATGCTTAGTTGTTTTCTGTTTCTTTTTCAAGTTGAAAGTTAACAATAATAAAAAAGAATATTAAGCTAAAACGATTAAAAAAAACGACAAAATATTTTGGTAACTTTCAACTGAGACCTGCAGAAAAAAATAAGAAAAAAAATAAAACTTTCTAAAAAACAACCTCGTGAATTTTGCATTTGTTATACGTATTCGTTCGAATAAATATAAACATTTAACTTGTGTGTGGAAACATGATGGTAAAATAACAAAATATTTAGAATTGGTTAACTGAAATAAAACCTGCACCAGCAACAAGAGCAATGAAAATACAAAAAAAAAACATCGGAAACGGAAATTTGCTAAAGTTGCAATGACGACGTCATAAAACTTAAGCCATTATTTGGCAACTCCGGCACACAAATATACACACATACAATCATTGAAACTGTGAAAACAAGTTAAATTAAAAACAGTCATAGAAGCTGTTTTTTTTAAATATATTTTTTGTTGATTTGGTGTTTTTTATTTGTTTTATACGAAAAGTTATTACCAAAAAAGCAAAACTCTCATTTTTGTTTATGGTAAAATCATTGCACATATTTTGGTGGAATATATGTTGCTAAATGCTAAAGAAGCCTTCAAGATTACGAATGGAATCATACTTTTTCTAAATATACAAAATGTTGCTATTGCATGCAGTTTTTGCCGCTGAAGTACCGGCACTTAATGGTTAAAAAATTTATAACTAAGTTATTCTAAATTCAATATTAATTTTAGACCAATTAAATGCAGGTATACATATTTATGGCAATTTCTTTTACGAACGGCTCTACTATGCAATATAAAAATTTCATTAGCATTTTTTTCTATTGTATTGTTTTGAATACTTTTTTAATTTTCATTGCTTATTGTTACTGTTTCTTTTTTTGGTAATAAAATGTTGTAATTGGAATGCCATTTTCGATTAGATCGCAGAGTTAGAATGTATAAACTTACAAAGAAAAGGTGTGGATGTTATTCTTAGTATTGGTATTCCTTGGTCTTATTGTTATTACCTTAACTTTCTGTAGTAACTTATACACATTAGGGTGGCCGGCCGTTGCATTAAAAGTGTTCGAATTTAACATTTTTGGCATTCCTTACAATTTTAAGAAAATTTAATATATATTAGAATTTGTTTACTATATTGTCTTTTTTCGTATATGTTCGCTATTTCCGCGAAAAATTTATTTTTTTAATCAATTTCACCATATGAAATTTTGTTGATGCTAGCGAATGTTTTGCGAATTTTTGGTCATTTTTGTGGGGTATTCCGTTTTTTTTGGGCATTCATTATAATTTTAGCTATTTTACGCAATTTTGGGACATTTTAACCGACTTCAAAAGAGGAGGAAGTTATCAATCAATTCGTGTGTATTTTTTTTAATGTTTGCACACGAATCACTCTGTTATTTTTTAACCGATTTTTAGAATTAATTTTTGGTCTGAAAGGGTTTGCCTGCACTTAGGTCCCATATTTTTTTTCGATAATTGGAGTCCGAAATTTGCTCCTCCATGCATAACTCTGTCATTTGTGAACCGATTTTCAAAATTCCTTTTTTTTGTCTGAAAGAGTTTGCCTGCAGTTTTGTCCCATAACATGTTTTTCAAAATTGGAGGGGAAACTTGCTCTCCCCCATGCACAACCGTGTCATCTGTGAGCCGATTTTCAAAATTATTTCTTTTTGTCTGAAAAATTTTGCTTGCAGTTTTTGTCTCATAGTTTTTTTTTTCCAAAATCGAAGCGGGAATCTTGCTCCCGTCCATGCATAACTGTCATTTGTGAACCGATTTTCAATATTTTTTTTCGTTGCAAAGAGCTTGCATGCAGTTTTGTTGCATTATTTTTTGTCGAAAATCGGTGGGGCAATTTGCTAGCACCAAGCATATGTGAACCGATTTTCAAAAAGTTTTTTGTCTGAAAGGTTTTACTTGCAGTTTGGTCCCATAAACTTCTGACGCAGAACTGCATCCGTTTTGTAATCTGTTAAATAAGATCTTTGCTTGAAGTCGGTTTTTAGGCGGAATTATATTGGTTTGATTTTATAAGTTCGAGATAATCATATCGATAAAACAATTAGCTATTGACTTGAGCTTTTCTCATGTTTACATCTTCATATATACTTAAGCATAAAATCAAACCAAAAAAGTTGGACTTAAGTAGAACAGAAAATCCAAATAATAGTAATTGGTAATAAATCTGGAACTTCTAAACTGCTAATTGGATTGGTCTGCCAGTTGGAATATCTTTAGATGAGGAGTCAGGCTTTATTAGCTACGTCTTGGTAGATTTGTAGATTAAGCATAAGAGAAGCTACTGTGGACCAAATTTGACCACATCATCTTGGTAGATTTGAAGATTAAGCATAAGAGAAGCTACTGTGGACCAAATTTGAGCACATCGAATGAAAGTATAAATTCTGAGGCTTTTAGCTTTCTTAGATATTATTCGATTTAAAACATTTATGCAAATGCTGTCTTCTATTTTTGATAGCAATTTTAGAACTCTCTACGACGAAAATGTAGCCCACGGAATTTTAAAAATCCGTGGTTACAATTTTGGTATAAGCCCACAGAAACTATTATAAAATTTACGAATTGCGGCCACTGCTGAATGTATGGTACATGTCCAAATTGCAAAACAATTGCCTTGTGTGCTATGTATTGAAAGAAGGAATGTGCTAAACAAAGTTTTTTACAAAATTGCAAATAATGTAAATACTTTTTTTTAAACTGCGTTTTTTTTCAGGTTAATTTAGAATTTTTGATTTTAGACTTTTTTCCACTTAAAGAATACCGGTAAAACAAAACTTTAGTTGCATTTAGAATTTTAGCAAGAGTCACAAGCTGCCTTTTTAATTCAAATTGAACTTTAAACTAGAAAGTTAGAAGCAAAAAAACGGCAAAAGGTCCATTGAAAACTATTTTTCATAAAGTCAAATATCTTTGCAACAATGAGAGATACGGATGACATAATTTCATTTTATTTTCTTGCATAACACAAAACGTGTTAAATTTTTAAAATCTGATAACATATACAAAATTGGAAGCTTCAGAATTTGTTTGACTCCGAAGTGCTCAAATTTGCTTAACTATAGCTCCGTTCGTGCTTAAGCAGTTGCAATTGAAATTAATTGTATTTGTTACTAGTCCAATTACAATTAAAATTCAACTATGCTAAAATGAATCCAAGGCATTTCATATATATATCATTTTTGAATCCTCTTTACTAGAACAAATCGTTAGAGCCTTGGTATTTATTATTTGTGTTGTAAAGTGTAATATTGGTATTCTTCATTTAGTTCCACAAAACGGATGGCCAGCCTAATATGCATGCATTTACGTTTTCTGGACATTGGCAACAAGAAACCAGCAAAACTATTTAGCAAAATATTTAAAAATATGAACTGCTTCCACTGAACCATTAAATGTAATATTTGCTTTTCTTTTATGTTACATTAGAGTTCACATAAAAGAAAATCCACACAAACACACACACTCTTACTATCCAACAAACCAAAACGTTAGAAAATAATATCGCATTCGAACGTTGCATACACATTTCTCGGACAAAACACTCGAGAATGGCTATCGAAGTCGCAGAGAGACAGAACTGCTAGAGCTCACTCGTCGCTCAGTTTGTGGCAGTAAATCTTTCGATTTCGATCTTTCGCTGATAAATCAATAGCGAATCAATATCGAAGAAATATCGATACCAAAAAAATGCTGGAAAAACTAATTTTTAAAGATTGTTATCTTCATTTTTTAATTTATCTATTCGAACACGGCACCTCCAGGCTAACAGATGAGCACACATCCACTAGGCTATCGTGGCAAATTTTTTCTATTCAATTATTGCACACATGAATGTAAATTACACATTCGAGAAATTATCGAAAATATATTGATGACGCGAACATTCACATTTTATGAAATTTAGCAATTGCGCTTATTATCGCGACATTCAATTCAATTTTTTTACATTCACGAGCATTTATCATCGAACAAATTTCTTTCGAAAATTCTTCGTTTTAGCGAACCTTCTTTTATTTCGAATCTCAGGTTTAGTGGGTAAGTAAAATTGTAGGTGTGGCTGTCAGTGATTATTAGCAAAGAATATAAAAAAAACTAATAAAAAGAAATAGATAAGGAAAAGAAAATTAGTTGTTTGAAGGAAAAAGAAAAATTAAATATTTCACTAGCACATACATATACAGACACATCACCTTAAATCTATATAACAGAACAGACATTGATTGAAGGGCTCAAATTCGATATTCGAATAGTATTTAGATGCACATGTATGTGTGTTTGCTAGTATGTATGTATTTGAAGACACATGTTTATTTTTAATTTTCTTCGTTTTTTATACAATTAATTGTTTGTTTATTGTGTTCTGAAAACCCAGTCAGAACTAATAAAATTGAAAAAAGCTAAAAGGAAACATTTTTTAAGGATCCACCCTCCAACATATAAACCGTCTATATGACTTTTTATAGTTATTATTTTCTTAGCCCCACCTTTAAATCACTTTTGTTGTTTGTTTTCCGTATTCTGCAAAATTTTAAAAAATGTATTTTTTGGTGTAGCTTTCGTTTATTATGGCTAATAACAATTATAATTGTATTTTATTTTTATTTTATTGCAACAGCTTGTCATAAAGCTTTTAAAAATTGTGTATCTTTTTTTTTTATTGTTGTTGCCGTTTAATAATAGTCTAACCTGTTGTATCAAATGAATGAGTGAATAAATAAATATCCTTCAAACATAATATAAAAGCCACCTTTCTTTAACTGCCGCAATATATCGATGTTTCTCCTTTCGTTTGTGTGTGTTTTTTTTATATGTGTGAGGGTGCCATTTTCTATGGAAAAGCTTCTGTTTCACAACAAAGTTGTCACTGTCACACCCTAATTGTAGAGTCTGGTAAATTTAATAAACAAATTGATATTTTCATTCAATTCGAAAATTGTTAGGTTTATTTGTTAGGTCATGGAAAAGTGTTAGAAATGGGTGTGATTTTTAAACCACAAATCTCTTAAAAGGGTTTTATATAACATGATTTTATAAAAAAAGTAGATATCAAAGTTTTAATTAATTAAAATTAATTACAATACTTGTTTTATTTACAGTTTATTGTTACAATTCTATTTCATTTTGTAAGAAAACATATTTTTAAGTAAAAAATTTACTGAATAATTTTTTTGGGACCAGCACTCAGGTAATGACCTCTACATATCGATGGACTATGTTCAAAATCCTCTATATTCGATTTTTAGGAAGATCAATTTTTGATGGCAAAGTATTGCGTAAAATAAGCCGCATCTATGGTATTAATTTAAAAGTAAAAAATTTTTTTGTTGCAATTTTATCATATTTTTTTTTAATTTCTCTATCTTACGCAGTTAACTTTTTACGAAGGCAAAATCCTCTATCGCATAAAATATTATTGAAATAAACTCAATATAAATTGAAATCATTTAATCGTATGATTAAAACTTAATCAAACTATAAGGAATCTCAAGACCTCGGGAAACATTGTGAAAATTACGAAAGTTCACAAAAACTTGCTTATATATGAAAGATTAAAATGTTACCATTGCTTAAATACGCCAATAATATAAAAAACTGTAAACTTTCGAAAATTACGCATATCGCGAAAATAGCGAAAATTCGCATAAAATTGCAAAACTTTAAACATGCCACTAAAAATATCTAAAAATGTAAGGAATGGCAAAAATTCAAAAGTCTAATATGGTTTAAAAATTATGTAAACTGTAAAGAGCCTAACAACTGCAAAAAGTCGCTTCTATCCCAAACATTGTGATAAGTTACAACATTGGAAACAAGCTCTAAAAAAAAAATAAACAGATTTTATGCTCTCCAGAAAAGTTGTGATTTTTAATACAGAGGATTTTGAATATAGGCCGTCGATATGCAATGTGCTATAGGTAGTTATAGATTATAGAAAGGAGGATAGAGGCAGTAGTTTTTGTGGTAATACACTCACAATATGACTACACTATCTGACAGTAAGTAATTTAAAAATTTATTCCATACAGTCATTAATAAATGAATAAATATTTTAAATTACAAGCAATTTAATTTTTAACTGATTCTAACATTCATTCCGAAAACTAAGTAGATATCAGAGTTCTAAAAGGGTGATTCATGTTTGTTTTTTAATTCATTATTTTTTTTAACTTTTAAATTTATTTATTGAGTCTTCAATTGTAAATTGAACTAATAATTAGTATTCAATTGTTCGCATGAGAGCAAAAGTGTCTCTCCTTCTCAGCGAGGCTAAGGGATTTGCATGCGGTTCGAGCTTTTTTATATATGCTGTCACATGTTTTGAAAATTCCCACTCAAAAATGTGCACAGGATAGCAGATTTTCTAAACATAGTAAACTTTTTAGAAACATTTTATTTACCTGCATTAAAACTATGCCAAACTTAATTTTTTAATTTTTATTTCTTTTATATTAATTACAATATAAAAAGAATACCGAACATCCCTGAATGAGATGCAAGACATTCTAACGTAGGACTTCTCTGGGTACCAGGCCATACTGATGTGTGCGGAAACATTTTTGCAGATAAGCTAGCCAAGGCTGGTGCCCACTTGCAAGTAAAGGGACATCGATTGGTTAGTAGGTGTCCCACAAAAAAGCTGCAAAATACAAATTCACCATCAAATTGTCAGGAAAGTACAAACCAGATGAAAAAACGAGATCATATATGAGGCTTCTAGATCTATCTGGCTTCAGTATAACCTCGCAAGATTTGCAACATATTGGGCTTCCTCGTCATGGCTGCGTATAATCGTCAGAACGGTCACAACGGGGCACTGTCTCATCGGTGTTCATGCTAGGAGGCTAAAACACCATTATAACGACTGCTGCAGAAGTTGTCAGAATAATGGGGAGGAAGAGATCGCCAAACATCTCATCCGATGTCCAGCACTATCTAGAAATAAGAAAAATCTGTCACTACCAGAAGTAGCAGATATTGGGGAATAAATTCTTTCATACGATACTAAGGTTGGTTCCACACCGACCAAATTTCAGAAAAGGACTAACTAAAGGATCCAAGTGGGCCGGTTGTTAGAAAATTGGCAGCCTGTACAACCTAAACTAACGTAATATGATGGTACCCTTTTTGTCCAACGTTGGATGTAGCGTGCTTGCTTTATTTACTGCCTGTTTTTGTAAAAAAAATAAAAATTTTCGTTAGGGAATTTATATTGAAACATCAATAAAAAACTGAAATTAGTTTTTGGTTTCAATTCCAAGTCCCTAATATCCAATTCAGGCTACAGGCTATTTTGGCTGAAATCAATTCGATATTAAGTAAATTTCCATAAATTTTATCATATCCCAAATTAAGTTATTTTCTTTAATTGCGACGAAATTAACTTGAAATTATATGCACATCCCTGATTTTGCTTTATAGTTCCTTTCTTGGAACAACGTTTTTACAACTGTGGAAAGTAAACAAAATAAAGTTGACATTTGTTTTATTAAAAAAATTTTATTTATTGGATAAATTTATAAACAAGAATTTGAATTAAAAATAGATTAACACGTTCACTGTCCCAAACAAAAAAGCGAAACTACCCCACACGCCCAACAAATTTTTTGTTGAAAACAAATTGTCCTAGCACGTTCCTATCAAAAGCTGAGCCACATGTGGCTCATGAGCGTAGTTGTGTATTCCAAATGCACGTTTTCTGAGCCTTATGTGGCTCATCGGACAGTAAACGTGTTAAGTAAAGTGCGACTTTGGCTCGCACACGAAGGGTTCCGTACGAATATAAATATATCCCTTTTCTTGTTTGCCTTTTTTTCATTTTGCAATTTTTTGCGTTTAGCTTTTTTGTTTAATTTTATTTTTTTTTCGTTGTTTTGGCGATTTTTTGGTTTTGCGCTTTTTTTCATTTTGCTATTTGTTTTCTTTATTTTTTTTTGTTGTTATTTTTCGTTTTTGCCAATTTTTTAAGTTTTAGCGATTTTTCGGTTTTGGCGTTTTTTTCTTATAATGTTTTTCTCGCTTTTTAACGATATTTTCAAATTAAGCGATTTGTTTAATATATGGCGCTTTTTTCGGTTTTGGGGATTTTTTTGGTTTTTGGTGATTTTTTTGTCTTATCGTTTTTTTGTTTAGACACTTTTTTCGTTTTAGCGATTTTTTAGTTTTAGCGTTTTTTCCCTTTTTTTGCGATTTTTTTTCGAATATGATATATTTAGTTTTAGCGTGTTTTTGTATTTTAGTGCTTTTTTCGGCTTTTTGCGTTTTTTTTAGTTTTTTTTGGCGATCTTTTTAGTTTTGGTTAATTTTTGCGTTTTGGCGATTTTTTTTAATTTTGGTGAATCATAATATATTTTTATTTAGACTTTGTCTCTGCTATTAGCGGAGATATTGGCGAAATGGAGAACAAAGTCGAGGCGAAAAATTTTAAATTTTAAAATTTAAAGCCAATGCATCTCCAAGATTATGCGCACTATAATTTTAAAAGTTAAGTTTAGCGTTAACACCCACCAAGTGATTAAATTTTCAAGGTAAAACTCAAAAATGCCATAGAACAAACAAAACGTTTAATTTAAATGAATGTTTTCTAACATTTATCACAACGAAATACCACAACCCTATTCCTTTGTATTATTTCATCAATTGTTTGTTTTTTTTTACTTAAAAAGAGAAACCTTGAAGAAAATATGGCTAAACGCTGATCACCTTCGAGAAACAAACCCATTAAGAAATGATGAAATTCTCTTTTATAATTTAAAATAGTTTAAAGGTATTTTAAAATTTAATTTCACAAGTATTTAAGTAAATTGATTTCGAAATAATATATTTCATACAATAACACGCATTTTAACTGAATTGGAATGCCTTTGGAAGAAAATTCAAGAAAAAAAGAAGGTTAAAATCAAATGCAAGTAACATTGAAACCGGGTTAAAAGTGTTGATGATTACAAATTAATTTTAAAACTCAATTTCAGTTGGTATTTGATTTTGCCACTTGAATAATAGTCAAATAAAATAGCAACCATATATTAAGTGCTTGCTTGCTTCATGCTATATGTGTCAGTGGGTGAGAACGATGAGAGTGTGTGTGTGTGTGTGTGCCAATATCAAGTCAATTACCGAGTTGTGCACTTTCAAGGCCTTGTTGTTTCCGTTTGAAGTGTGTATATGCTTTTTCGTGGGATTTTTTTTGGCACGAATATGCTCAAAAGTTTTATAAAAAATGACGATGATTTTATCAACTCAACTCTTTAAGTGCTTTAACAAAAACTACAACCAAAACATTGAACAAAAAAAACTAAACTTACGTGTTCAAATGATATTTTTTGTTCAAGGAGTACATGTTGTTTATGGTTGATTTTCATTCCCTTATTAGATTTTTTTATGTGTTAAATAAAAGAAATGTTTTTTTTTTGTACTAAAATTTGTTTAATGTTGCATATGAGTGACCATGCATTACTTAACTTTATTTCATTATACCTTTCCATTTCGATATAGATATAATCGAAAAAAAATTAACCTAATATTTGTTTTCATATGAAAGGCCTGCCTCTTTTTGTGATTATATTTGTGACAAAATATAACGGCATATAAAATCAAAAAGGGACTAAGTTACAAAAAATTCAAAATCAAATTTTTATTGATTATGATGCACCACAACAAAATACATTTTCCTGAAAAATGTTGCACTCTTCGACTTTATTAACAAAACTCTAAAAACTGAAATTGCAAGTAAAAACAATTTATGTTTTTCGAGTAAAAGCAAATACAGTACACAAGAGTTTTTCTATGTGAAATCAACAAATCGAAAAGTTGGCAGATCTTAGATTTTACTTAAACTTTGCATTTTATTTTTCATTTTGGGCATACTTTTGCTTTTTTTGTCAAAATTTTTTTAAGTTTAACTTGCACATTTTTTGATTTCTTATGACGATATAACTTGTATTAGTAAAAGAGTTGTCATATAAGGGGAGTTTTATAATATTCTTGGATTTTTTTATTGAAAAAGTTTTTCTTTGTAAAGTTTTTACAAAATGATCTGAAATTTGGATGATGTTGATGCTCACTACATATAATAACACTAGTTCACGAATTTCGGTAAACTCTAGGACTACAGCAATTAAAAGTGTTTTCGTGTGTTTAATTTTTAACACAAAGCGACGAGAGCCCCATGTCGGTATAAATATCAAGCACCCGTTTCAACTCGTTAGACTTTATCACAAAATAGCTGATACTAAGAAATATCGCTGTATAGAAAATTGTGTAGGAAATTTTATTTTCAGCAACTTTAAAAATAACAGCAAAAGTCGAATTCAAGACAAGAAGTGATTTACATATTTTCTGAAAACCCATTTTTGTGACCTTTGACGTCTAGTATCACGTGACTTGTACATGATGAGATATCGAAAACGGCTTTTAAGACGCCAAGGAAAACCTACATGTATACAAAATTCTAGCTTTTTATCACAAATTCCGCGAGTTAACACTTTTTTCACACTACTTAACTGTACTGGAATTCTTTTTCAAAGCTAATTTATAAATTTCAATCTTAATTAAATTTTTTTTTAATAAGGCCGTATATCTGTAAGCTCCACATAATATGAAATTCTCCTATAGTTTGTGTATGTATTTTGATTATGTTTTCTATTTTCTAAGCAATTTTTTCAACGTTATGTGTTTATTGGAAAGTTGTTGGTGTGTGTGCTGCTCTGTATTGTATGTTGATGATGACACATGTTTTCGCATGCCCGACCAAACCATCGACATGAATGGATTTTGTGTTTTAGATTTTCTTAGAATTTATAAGTTTTCACATGTTTTTCTTATTAATATATTTATATATTCTTATAAGCAAAACTTTCGTTTAGTTTAAGTGAACAAAAGTAGATTTCATTTTTCTAGCTGTTGTGCAAATATGTGCGTGCTTAGTTTGATTAAAAAAAAGTGTTGAAAATTTTGTTTAGCTTGAAGCTAAAATTAGATTAAAACAAAAGTTAAAGAAAAAACAATCAAATACAGGTTTCTTGTGCCCAAGAGAATTTAAAATTGTTATAAATACATATATATTTGTTTCGTCTAAAATATTTAAAATTATTAAATGAATTAAGTAATGATCGTTAATATTTAAAACTTTTTGTTGATTGCTTAAATTTGTGTATATAAATTTCAATTAAAAAAAATTGTACGGTCGTTTTCACAATGTACGAGCAAGAGTTAGCGTGGACTTTAACGGCAAGTGTTGTATGCCGAAATTGACGTTAAAGTCCACACAAACTTTTAATCATACATTGTGAAAAGGGCCGTAAATATTTTTTCAAACAAACAAAACATTAAATAGATTCTTCACAAAATTAAATTGATCTCGGATCTTAACAACTCTATTGTCGCAGTCTTTGATAATTTCTGCATATTTGCAATTTTTATTTCATTACATTAATTTATCTTCCGACTTTTTTTTGCAAGAATAGTTATTAATTTTTCTTTTTTTTTAGAAAAATTAAGTGTATGTTCAATATATTTCAATTTATATGACTCATACGCTCCAATGAACTAATGGTTTTCCTAAAATTATGCTACAATCTTTGCATAAGTAGCATACTATTGATAATAATACTGTACAACACAAATAAAAATATGAATGTGTTAAGTGGCTGCTAGACGGATCAATATTTTAGCTTCAATATATATGATTGTGTGCGTTTGTTATGAAAACCAAAAGCATTTTGATATTCTTCAATATATCCCCTCCGTATATGTGTAAAAATTTTTTGTAAACAAACGCACGCACACAAACCATATATTGAAGCTGAATATTGATGTGTTTAGCAGCCACTTTAAGCGGCCCATCCATTATACAATATTATTGCAGATGTTATTGTACATATTATTGTCATTTTGACCTATACTATGCAATAAATGGCACACTATTGTCAAGAAAAAATATTGCCCAATTTTCCTGAAAATGGAAAAGTAAATATAACACTGAACAATGTTGCCACCACATTACACAATTTTCTTTATTGTATAGTAAAAATTAAAGCTCATTTGATGTTTGCCAATATATTGTGTCAACTTCGAATATGATGTACATATTGGCGATATTATTGTATAATACGAAAAATTGCACAATTATATTGCAAGTGGATGGGGCGCTTTAAGAAGTGGTTCTGGCAGAGGAGACAAAAACAACATACATGGGTTTCATGAAAGATTTCGGATGGGACTCGTTTTAGGATTAGTTAAAATTCATCTCCAACCCCTTTTATAACATTGTTATATTGTATAGGCATAGGAAATCTTGTAACACTTACATTTTACGTATAAGATGTGTTCAACAGTTTTATGTAAAACACTACGCTCAACATTTTTGTCGAACATTTTAACCCTCTAACTCTTTGCTGCGTGGGTCGTTTTGCCCCTTTTCTTAAAAGTTTAGGCACAAAAGTCACCACAAACAGCAATATAGCGAGCTGAAATGTTCTACAAAAATATTTGAATAAAATTTTGCAATAGGTCTTCAAAAACAAAAAGCCTCAAAATTTAACTTGAATGTCAGAAATGACTCAAAATTTAACATGTGCTTAAACATAATTTCGGAACTTATTCATTATCATTGTGGAAAAATCAAAATATTTGGGAAACAAGTCAGTTTTTTCTAAACGGATAATCCGATTACGCTTTACAAAAATTTCGAGCTTTTATAAAAATTACGGAGTTCGGAAAACAGATTCTGCTAGAAGAGACCATAAAAATATACGTGTGTCACATTGGAAATTTATTTTAGGGGAGGTCAAAGTTTCCCTTTTTTGGCCTGTTCGTGCAGCGTATCGGTATATGAAGCTCTGTGGTCTTAACATCTGAAGTGTAGGATATGTTAAGAAGCTTTATAAACAAATTTTAAAACAAATATTTTTGTGGAAGATATTAGCTTTTTAACTCCCACACATAACGGCCATTTTTTGGCTCTTTTCTAACAAATCGTAAAACACACCCCTTTAGCATAGTACTCTGTTCATCATTTCGTGCGAAGTGCTGTCAAAAGTCCGTGTAAACAAATTTACACGAATAGCATACGAAAAATTGCAGCCGAAGTAGTACTCTGTTTATTTTGAGAAAAACATATGAAATGTATCTACAACATTTTGGGTTTTCACGCGAAATAATATGAGCACCACTTTTTTAAAAACGTACACAATTGCAGCACACTTTCAAGCGCTAGCTATGATTAGTTACTTGTCATATTTTTCGTATGAAAAATCCAAAGTTGATCAACATTTTCCGCAAATTTGAACAGGGTACTAAGCTTAAAAAGGGAGAGAGCGGGTATAAAATCTTCTGCGAAAATTTTGGGCATAGAAATTTTATTATAGCTCTTCAAATACAGCCAAGTTCTACACTCAACTTCAAAACTTAAGCTATGTTTAATGGGTAATTTCATACTTATTTACAATTAGTACTCGGCATAGGAAATATTGTAAGGTTTACGTTTAAGTATAAAATCTGTTCAGCTTTTTTATGTAAAACAGCACCAGACATATTTTTGTAAAACATTTAAACCTCTAACTCTACGCTGCATGCGTCTTTTTGTACCTTTCCTAAAATGGGTAAAAAAAGGTCAGTTTTTGCGGTGAAGGATTGATACTCAACAAACGACTACTTTAGTATCTATGTCAGTATAGCCTCAGTTTTGTTGCTTATTTCTTTTTGCAATTATCTGTTTGGCATTCAACGTACATCATGTCACGTTCTATTACAGCGTGCGAATAATTGGAGCTGATTTTTTTAAGAAAACACTTTTTGTTAAAGCAATTTTGCATTCCTGGTTATTTAAAAAGATGATCTTCCCACGTTCCTTAGGAGCGGAGCTGTAGAGTCCCCAAATAGTTAACTTCGGCCATGTAAAAATGTTCAATGCTTGTCATTTTTGGTGTTTTTTGCCCTATTCCAAAAACATGTTTGTGTACCTATAGCTCTTAAGAAATAACGGGTGATTTTTTAAGAGTAAATTTTTTAAAAATCTTATAAAGCACTCAAATTTGCATCATATATTCAAAATTTTTATTGGAATCGATCTATTGGTCTTTGCCATTTACTTTTTAAAAATAACTTCATGTAAATATTGCCAGCGGCTGCGGTTCAAATGGCCCATTCCTAAGGTCCAATTTTGCATTTCGGCCTTTATTGCATGAATAACACGAGTTATGTTATACTCTAAGTCTTCAATCGTGTTTGGCTTGTCCACATAGACCAACGACTTCACATAACCCCACAAGATATAGTCAAGAGGCGTCAAATCACATGATCTTGGCGGCCAACTCACATTTCGAGAGATAAACTGCTCACGAAATTCATCCTTCAATATGTCCATTGTTTCACGAGCTGTGTGGCAGGTGGCACCGTCTTGTTGAAACCACATATCAACCAAGTCCAACTCAGCCAATTGGAGCAAAAAAAGTCGTATGTCATGGCTCGATATCGTTCGCCGTTGACGGTAACTAGATCGATTATGTTGACCATAAAAAGGTCGTAACAAACGATTGACATTTGCCACAGAGCACAAATTTTGATAATAAATTTCCACGCTTTGCAATCGTTGCTCGTTTGTGAGTTTCTCCATGATGAAATGGCAGAGTATACTGAACACTTTTCACTTTCACAGATGTCGTCTGGACACAATTGCCAACCAGTGCTGCCAGCCCGAAAAACTTAATTATACACCATAAAAAAAATGTCGCAATGTTTTAAAAGGTTTTAATGATACCGGATCCGATTGTTACAATTGTTTTTTTTTGTTTTTTTTTTTGTTAAGTAAGCAACAATATTGCAAATTGTTTAACAATTATTTCATGAAAATATTCTTTCTGAGTTCGAAAATATAAAATTTTTAACTTTAAAATTGGAAAAAAAATTTGAGCTTTTGCTAATTTTTGCCCTAAAACGTAAAAATCATCTTCAGAAACAATCAATATTTATACTATATGTCTGAGGGGTATCTTTACAGAGATGTCTTTGGACGAAAGACTTTTTCATTAATGATTCAATATCAAATGCCAATATAGAGAATGTCAATAATCAACGAATTTATAACATTAAGAAATAGTCTACTAAACAAATTTTAAATATATTTTAGGGAGTTAAATTTAATTTGTTGTTTTTTGTTTTAATTAATTAATTTTAATATGCGTTTTTTTGTAAACATATAAATCTTTTGCTTTTAACACTTGAAAGCGAATAAATATAGTAAAAAAAACTGTGTTGTCTTAGTGGTTTTGAATAATGTTCAAATATTTACTTTAAATTAGGTTAACACATACATTGACATGCGCTCTTGTACACAAACTAAAACACACAGATAGGAAAAGCCACAAAGAACAAAGTACAAACTAAAAGTTTAACTGACCCGCATCAAGTAAAATAGAGATACAATTTACAGAAACTTCAAAGATCACCACATAGTAAATAGATGCGATGCTACACACTTGCAAGCACATTCAGTTGTTAATACAGTGTGGACAAAAATGAAGCGTATGAAAATGAAACAAATAAAAAATATTTCTATAATTGTTTCTTTAACTCATAATTTTTTTCATTTGGATGAACATCTAATATATCGAAATAGACAAAAAAAAATCAATTTGAAAAAATAGCGAGTTACGGTTATAAAGAATATGACAGTTAGAAAATAATCACCCTTATAAAGCTTATATACAGTCGTACACTGTATTGGTCGTTGTTTGCTTTGCTCGGGCATAGCCAACAAGTAGCCGATAAACGTCGTATTACATGCTTGATTCAAAGCCCTCATTATACTTGAATCAATTCCGCCGCGTACCTGAACCAATCCCACCGCGTACTTGAGATAATCCTACAGCGTACTTTAATCAATGCCACCCCGAATCAGGCTTATTTTTAGTCATTAATACTGGAACAGACTTGAGAATTTATATTTTTACTCCTTATCGAAATTTAATATTTTTACTTACTTGCAATTAAAATTTTTTTGTTTATTCCTGATATTGAACTTAACTCATCATGTTTGTAAGCCAACGCCATACACAGCTCAGCTCATAGGCTTTTTCCACTTACCAAAATCTAACATCTACCATCAATTTGCGCTAATGTGCATATGAGGGCAACAAATACAACAAAAACTAGATTATACTTGTCAAAAAAATACACGTGTTTGACGTAATTATACACAAAACTACTAGAGCAAAAAATAAGTAGCAGACGTAACGCTGCCGCTTTTTAATGATGACTCTAAATTTATCGACTGATGGTGGGTGGAACAAATTGAGATAGGAACATTTTATATTGATGTTGAAATATGTTGGCCCTTCAGCCCTGTATAATTCTTATAGGAAAATTCGCAAATTGATAGTAGATGTTAGATGTTGGTAAGTGGAAAAAGCCTATTACGCAGTATAGAATGAAAGACATCTAAAATCCAATAGACACCAGAGGCATATAATACGACGCTCGTTGGCCACTTGTCGGCACTGCACGAACAAAGAATATAAGCAACAACAAAACAATAACAAGAGCACAACATTGGATTGAAGCTATCAACAAGCAAACAGACCCCAACACACTGTAGACTATATCTAAAGTGTATAAAACTAGTCGCAATTAAAATAAGAATTTTTGTACTCAATTAAGAAATTAGTACTGGATACTCCGCTGAAGAGGAGTTTTTTTACCCAAATTCAAGAAACAGATAAAAAGCCACATACAAAAAAAAATTTTAATGAAAAATATCACCAAAAGATTTTCAAACAAAAGTTTGTACAAAATAAAATTTGGTTTTCAGTAAACCTTCTTTACTGAATCAGCGAATTTTTTGTTTGACTTTTATTTAGGCGCAAACACTAAAACAACAACAAAAATCAGATTTTAGTGTCATCAAAAAACAACACAGATGACGACATACACGTAAATAACAAGAACAATGATAGCAAAAGGAGAGCTATGTCTGAATTAATGCAATTAGTATCAAACGTAAAATATAACAAGTTTATTTAGTGCAAATTTCTATGTTAACCCCTTGTGGACCAAGGCATGACATCGTTGAAAAAGTTTAATTTTTTTTATGAAATATTGAAACTAAATTCTTTAGAAAGCTATTTAGAAAATTTAAAATTTTTGGAGGACCTGCTAGGCCCCTAGATGGACCTGGTACTTTTAAGTACCGTCGGGTCAGCGTGAGTCAAAAGTAAAAATAAAGTCCCAATGATTTTTTAAAAGTTTTAATTATATTTTCAAAACTTTAGTGAGTAGTTAGGTTATAAACTTATTCCATGATACTTAACGAAACAATTTTTTTTGTCATTACAACATAAATAAACACCACAATGAGAACATTTAGAATAGGGCTTCGATTGAATTTTGTTTATACTGCAAAGTTCGCACATTCCTCGAGTTTCCACAAAAGTTGGCCAATGTGTTCCTAGATTTCCTAATCGTACATCCTTTGAAACTGATTCCGATTTACCTCGGCGTTTTTTACAACTTGGAACATATTGTTCATCTGAGGACGTCGCTTTCAAACTTTTACGGCTTATGGTAGGATTTTTCTGTGTCAACAACCCCATAGCTACAGAGCGTCTGAACTCCAAAAGAGTTATTTTTTCAGAGGACTGACAATATATTATATAAGAGTTAATAAATGCCATTTCTAATAGACCCCAAAAAATTCTGTGCCACCATTTCTTCGATTTACGATCAAGGCCGTAGGCACTTCGTAATTAATCAGCGTGATCAACGCCACCTATAAACGAGTTGTAGTCCCTTATAATCGTTGGGCAGCTTATATCGTTCAAATTGCCATTGCGGTCTCTCCTAGAAACAGTTGTTTGCTCAGTTCCGTGAAAGTTTGATGCCAAGAATATTGGTTTGTTGTCCATCCACTTGAAGAAGCTTATGCCTGTACATGACACTCTAGAATCCCAATCACCTCTAATCATTTTCTTGTCAATATCTAAATTTTTAGGAGTTCCTTTTCTATTTTGGCGTATTGTTCCACATTCTAATGCTCCTTCTGTTTTCAATTTTTCTAGAAGCCGGAGTGACGTAAAATAATTATCGAAAAAAACGATTTTGTTTTTTCCCCACTCATTTTCAGTCATTGATAAAACAACTCGTTCTCCAAGACCAAAGTCAGAATATTTTTTTCTAAAGCTTCGTCTTTACCCTGATAAATTGAAAACTTTTTTATATAGCCTTTCTGGTCAGCAAGGCACCACACTTTATAGCCTCTTTTAATTGGCTTCATTGGGCAATACTGCTTCATTGCATTTCGACCTTTGAAAAGTATCATTGACTCATCAACGGAAAGTTGTCTTGTGCCATGATAAAACTGTTGGAAGCTATGATTCATCCCATCAATCATGGGTCGAAGTTTGAAGAGGCGGTCTTTATTGTCTTGCGGAATTTTGGAATTATCGCTAACGTGCAAGTTGCTCAATATTTCATCGAACCTATTTCTGCTCATTGTTTTCCCAATTATAGGCAGACAAAAATCATCACTTGTGTTCCAATAGTTTTTCCAAATCGGAAGCTCGTTTTTTTTTTAAATTTAAATATTTGGCCCGCTGGGTGGCATACAAATTTGACTGAAATATTATATTTTCAGTTATGTTTTCAATAAATAAAAGAAAATATTCCGTAGGGGTGTTACAATTTTCAAATATTCCTTCCACAGGTCCGTCCGGTAGGAAGAATTCAGAAATAATTGTTTCATGGGATTTCGATTTCCATCGGCGATTGGGCTCGACATTTTGCTTCCCGCTGCTACTAGGCATTATATGAACTATTTTGTCATCATTCTCAGAATGACTTTCATTTTCCATTAGGTCATTGTTGCCTGAAATGTCTTCATCTAATAATTCCTCTAAGTACTCCTTCAATGTGTCATCACCCGGGTCATTTTCGTCATCAATCTCAATATCAGTGTCCTCGTTGTTGTCAACTGGAATTGATTCCAGAATAGTCAGAATTTCATCCGTACCAAGACGTTTACCACGAATTCCAGCCATAATCCTATTAGTGTCATACAATAAAAATGTGCTGTGAAAGTAAGAAAAACTAGCACACGCAGCCCAACGGTACTTACCAGTCCTCTTTAATTATTTCTAAAACAAAAGTCAACTAACAACTTTTATATATATAAAAAGAACTTTATGTGCACAAAACTAATTATTCTTCAATAAAAACACACTTTTGGAGTAAAAACAGCTATAATATGCTTATTTTTGGTAATTGAAAACTCTATCACAAAAGCTCACGTGTACAGCAGAAACACATTTCAATTTACCGTTATTCTGAATATTCGAGGTTGCCAATACGCAAAAAAGTATTATTATTTCAAAGGTTATAGCGTACTTAGAAGTACCTTTGGGTAATAAGAATAAAAACAGTTTTCTTTTTCATTTTGTAAGCTCATTAGTGTTATGGTACTTATCAGTACCGTCGGTCGACAAAGGGTTAACTCTCATTCAGTTTCTTAGAGTCTTAAGATTAACATTTAGCAAAGTGAAAGTGCATAATTTCTTAATGGATACTTTTCAACAGTTTATATAGATTAAAATTAAAAGTTTACAAAAAAATCAGCAACCGTTATTGTTAATATCTTAAATTATTAAAAAAAACAGTTTTTACTGACTCAGACAAAAAGTTTGTTTGATATATTAAACAAAATCCAGTAGATATTTTTGTTTGAATCACTAAACTATTTTTTTTTAAGAATTTGTGAGTATTTTTCGACAATTGTTTTATAAATTCATACAAAATTATTGTTTGATATATAATTAGTAAATATTTTTGTTGGATTCAGTAAATTATTTTGTATAGAATTTCTAAATGTTTTTAGACAAATTGTTTTGTAGGTTTGGACAATTTATTTACTGAAAAAAAATTTTTTTTTCTTCAATGAAATTGTTGAGAAATTTTTGTCTGTATTTACAAACTTGTTTTTAGATCAATATCTAAAAAAAATATTTACTAATTCATTAAATTTATTAACTGAAAATTATATGTAGTTTTTTTCTGTGTACAACGAAGAGTTGGAGGGTGAAAGTTTTCCACAAAAGTGTTTACTGTGATGTTTAACATAAAATTGCTAAATACCTCTTATACCTTATAAACGTGGGTGCTATTGGCTGAGTAGTTAGCTCGTTTGACTACAAACCCTGAGGTCTTGAGTTCTAGACTAGTTTCAGGCAAGCCAACAGCATCATGCATTTTTCTCATGTTCATTGGTGTGTTATTGTGTTGGTTGTTGTTGGACTGTTAAAGTGGTGAAGGCATAGTACTTATTACCTTGGCAGTACCGGCATCATATCCTAATGGACTTTACAGCACCCTCCTTCGTCCGTATTGTAGCAGAACCGTCTGCGAAGTAAAACAACTAGTAAAATGGCTATACAGCTTAAAAACAAATCATTACCTCTACTTGACACCAGAGGTGCTTGCAACACTGCTCTTCAAAAGGGGTTGTAAATGAATTAAGCTTTCTATCTCTGTCCCACTTCACCACCTGTTATCTCTACACTATCCATTTCCCAAAGAAGGTAACACATTAATTAATTAACTGGTAGGCATTAATTGTCTGATTGTGTTACTTCTCTTTATATATAAAAAAACGTAAGGCTTACCAGATTTACTATGCCGGGTCACTATAGCTATGTGCAAAAGGGATGCGGGACCTTTAACTTCCTATAAAATTAATCTCTTGTACTAGAAACAGTCGTTTGAAGTTTGTTATGTTTTTGTTTTGCAATGTGTCATATGCCATTTGCTTAATGGAAAATTTGAAGTTTATTTTCAGATATCTTTGTTCGTAAAAAATTGGAGACGCACGTGAAATTCGCATAATAGGAATCTGAAAATTTAAGTTTTTTTTTTTTTAATAAAATTTTGAGCTACACTGTTCCCATGCACTTGCACAAAGAAACAAAAGACACGCATCAAAAGTTTGCTTTTGTGTTAAATTCAGTTAGTTTTGCATTTGTCAATGTTTAGACAACGACACAACTGCAAAAACACTTTAACTCACATGGTTTTTCACATACACACTCAACCATTCTTATGTAACCTACTCGTATTGACATAAAGTGAGGGTGATGCATGTGGATGTACGTGTATGCATGTTAATATATAAAAGTATTCATATCTAAGTGCTACGATCTGTGTGTTCTTTGAAAGAGAAAATGATTGGTTGTGTTGCTTAACAGCAGAACACAGTGAAACATACCAACACAAACATACATCTACACAACAAAATATTCTAAAACTCTTACGTTGTATGCTTTTACACAAAATAGGTGCTTGTTAAGTTAAATGGAGCCAAAGGATAACATGATTTGTGTAAGGTTAGTTAAATGAAAACACATCAAAACCACAAATGGCTTTTACACTTAGGAAGAAAAAAAAAACCTCAACACTAACATAAAAACACTCCTTACAAAAAGGACTTAAAATTTTCTTAGCACACTCACACACACACACACACACTAGCATTTGCAGACAAATTTCATTTTATATTATTTATAAAAATAAATTAGTTTAAAGTTTTGTGTCATTTCATTTCTTTTCCCAAACAAATCTTTTATTTAATGTTTCCAATAAAAGAATATATTTCTTCCTTAACTTTAAAAGGGGACATTTTTACTTAGTTTTTTCCTGTTGTTGTTATTGTTTGTAAGCTTGTTAAAATAACTTAATTTAACACACGATAGACTTTTTATTATTGAGCATCCGACAGAATATCATTGACCTCGATGTCGCCGTTAGCATTACAGCATTATCAACACTCATGAACATTATTATTTTATGTCCAAATATGAACTGAAACATGGCTATGAAAAAAATTGAACTGCAAATATTACAGAAATTTTGAACAGTGGTTATTGAAAAATAGTTTTAGATTTACATTCGAGATATTTAAAAACTAATATCAATGCGGTAAATTTGGCGAAATTATGAAATTTTGAATTTGTTATAACTTTTGAAATAAAGAGATTTAATTTTTTTCTTTGGTATAAGTTTGCTATGGGATGACAGCCGACATCTGACCAAATTTCTTAAAAATCGAAAGGGCTCGTGTTGAACTGTTGGTGGAGTTGACATGGAATTACTGATTTAAATAAATAAGACGTTTAAAAAATATCAAAGTTCAAACAAGAGTTGAATAATAAATCATATTTTTACTTTACATTTACTATACTGCAATACAGTAATGGCATATTATGATGATGAAGTTTAGTTATTATACGACTGGCAAACAAATCGCCTCAATTAGCTACTTCTGTTGGCTTCTTTGTCGAAAAACCTGCAGCAATCAGTTCATATGTAGACTGTATTCGCCAAGCTGCTTTTGGCTGGCCGAGGTGTGTGAAAGCCTTGATTTGTTTTCATTGTATTAGCACTGGAAGGTTGAAGGGGTAGAAGTATCGGACAGCCCCTTGTGGGCATCAGCTAGTGAATACTTCGGGCATTGTGCATTGTATTTAGACTCGAAATCTAAAAGTAGTTTGGGATCCATACATTTACAAAATAGTTTGATCCTCAAGTGCCCAGCAAAAAAAATATTATGTTTCTGCAAGCAGTAAAAAACTGTCATGCCTTCCACATGCGATCTTTTGAAGCGATTCCGAGGATGCTCAAAAAGAAGGCAGAGATCTCTCAGTGATCATAATGTTTAATTTACAAAGTTAGTCAGCATTTTACATTTCTTCAATACGATCTCCAAAATAAACAAAATCATATTCAGTAGCATTGTCGCTTTCAGCAATATAGGTGCTAAAGAATTCTCGCACGCATTGTTTCAAATAAACACTAACACATTTGAAAACTTAAAGCACATTTAAAGTATGCTCTCTTTCTACATTTCCCACATAGTGCATGAAAGAGAGAAATTTATAATAAAACACGATTTGTGTTGTCTGTAGTTTAACGATGATAAAATGAGATACGATTTTAGAGCATTTTCGATGCTTCGAAAGAAGCACTGTTTTATAAAAAAAAACATGAGCTCCAAAGTGGGACATCGCGAACAAAAATCATGCATGTTCGAAGAGCTTTTCGAAGCAGCAGAAACAACAAAATTAATTTCTCTCGCTTATAAACCTGCTTCAGCCGATGTAGTAGTTTTTGCTGGGTGCCTTTATATAACGGTACACAGAGAACCAAAAAAATATTTTTTTGTAGTTTTTTGTAAAGTATCCCACTGTTAATAAAACATGAATTTTATAAGGTATTGTCTTTTTTTTGTTGTCATGACATCAGGTGGGTGCTTGGTTTTCAATTCAATACCACTTATGGTGTCTGGCCAAATTGTGGATTAGAATATTTTTCTTTTTCTTCATACATAAAAGAATCATATATAAAATCTCATATAAAAAGGTCAATATGATTGCAGACAGAGTTAAGTCAACTGAACAATGAAATGGCATCAGATTTTATGTCATATCTGAACACATTTTTTTACATAGACGGGTAGACAATAACAATGACCTTTTTTTGTGTACTTGACTATACTATTTTATACGCTTAATCACTTCATTTTACTGACAATTACACTTTTCAATATAATTTTTTTTTATTTTTTATTTATATAAACTATATTAGGGTCGGTCGATATTTTTTTCGCATATAAATCTACAATGGGTCTAAAATGGATTTCGATCTCGCGGAAGTTTCAAAATATGTTTTATTACAAGAAAAAACCAAAAGCGGTTAAGACAGTTAGGCGTATACTTAATATATTCTTAGTACATTAAATAATGATACTCATATGTCATCCTCTACTTTCTTAATATTTTCTATAATAAAGGCAGTATAACTTGAGAACATTTTTCGATAATGCTCTGATTTTTTTCGAAAATGCTAGCTGCATAAGTCAATCACAAGTCGGTCTTATAACATATTTGGAATTTCCATTAGCTCGAAATCCATTTTTGACTCATAGTTTCTGGTGCTATGTTGGTTAGAATTCTTCACAGATCTCACAAAATCACAGCATCTCCGTGTCATAGTAGAAATGTCTATCGAGAGGCGTGCACCACCTTAAATATGCCACGAGAAAGCTTTCGACAAACATAACGTAATTTGAAGCTCTTTAAGATTGAAGAACGGTCCCATAAACTGATAACACTCAATAAATATTTGTACCGGAATGCTATCTGTAGAGTTAAGCGTGCCTAAAGACTAGGCAATAGCAATATCGACAATTAAACATTTTAAAATGAGCGTAAGAAATTGAAATGGGATTTCTTCAAGTCTCATACCCAAATCAATGGGTATTTATAAAAAAAACTAAATTTCAAAAATATTTCAGTTCAATAAGTTAAGATTACATCGTGCCGCACGGCCACCAAAGTTCAATCAAATGCTCCTTTTTTGTGTCTTATGGTTCATAACTTAATAAATATTATATTTACAAAAACCTTTTCTTCTAAACAGTTGTTGTGCGTAACATTTTTAACAAAATAAACAGCAATATCGTAAAAAGCCCATAATAATTAAGCATTCAAAATGATTACACTAATTTACAAATGTTGGCAAACTTTTTTTGTTCCATAAAACTGAAAGCTGTTTCTTTAGTTATTTGAGTCGATCGCACTTTTGCACACTTTGATATTACCAAAAGTTGGATTTCAAAAAAAGCTCCATTTTGAGCACACCTGAAAAGTTTTATCCAACTTTTAGCATTGGCTTTGTAAAAAAAGCTAATACAATTAATTCTGAGTTAATTTCTATTTATTATTGTTTAAATTAGTGAGGTCAGATTTAAGTGAAAAAATTGCATAATATGTATATGGAATTTTTACTTTAAAGACTTGTCAAAAAAATTGCACAGGCCACAATGACAAACTATTTTAGGGGAAAGCTTAAGTTGTCCTGTTTTAGGTAGTAGAAATAAATTTTGCATTTAACTGCCAGAATATAAAAAGTCTAGTATAAGAAAGTCTAATATGGTTTAAAAATCGTGTAAGCTGTAAAGAGTCTAACAACTTACAAGAAGTCGCTCCTATCTCCCGAACATTTCGAAAATTCGCGTGAAGTTGCAACATCGGAAACAAGCCCAAACATTGATTAGAAACCGCCAAGGCCGCATGCTCACGAAAAATTGCTAAATATATTGAAGAAACCACTTCTATTGTCAAGAATAACAAAATTTTAGAAAAAATTGCTAACATCGCGGAAATTGCAATGCATAGTAAAAGGTTTTGTTCTTGATTTTGATGTCATAATAAAACCTCATCATATTAGTTTTTAAACATTTACTTAATTCATTTTTTCACTATTTATTTTCGGTATACAAAATCCTCTATCTAATAACGTATTGAGTATTTTCGAAAAACAAAACGCTCTATAGTAGACCGTTTTGTTCTTGATTTTGATGTCATAATAAAACCTCATCATATTAGTTGTTAAACATTTACTTAATTCATTTTTTCACTATTTATTTTCGCTATACAAAATCCTCTATCTAATAACGTATTGAGTATTTTCGAAAAACAAAACCTTCCATCTTTCATTAAATTGTTAATAATGCAAATTTCTAAAAATAAATTACAGTCAAGGTACTCAATCTAGGATTTTAAAATATATTATAGAGCAAAGATTTTAAAATATCCTAGCAATAAACGAAGTAACAGTTTTTACGCTCTCCTAAAAAACTGTGATTTTTAATACAGAGTCTTTTGAATATAAGCCGTCGATATGTATCACCTACAAGCTAATACCCTGCGCGTTGCTGTCACAGTTTGGCTTGTGAGGGAGATGCCAAACCCCCTGGAAATATTCCAAAAAAGATAATTGGCCTATAACCTTTCCGTAGGTGCTGAGAATAGATTCACACATTTTTATCGCGATCAGATTATTAATATATTTTTCTTATGCATTTTTCCGACGGTCAGTTCGTCCTCGTTGGTTTTCTTAAGAACTATTTATGTTTCTTATGTCCGTAATTTCTTAAACCAATATTCCGGCATTTATTAACCGAGTTGTATTTTTTTGAAAGGCTATACAAATATCTACTTGCCACCTGTTTTATTATTTTTGTTTTTTGTGTTTGATATCTATGTTCCTGGCCTTTCTATATGTCCGTTTTGGTGCCAGAACTATTCTATACTCAGCTTGAAAAAATTTAAAACCATTTTTGTTCTAAAGTAGCACTTCCATAGTTGTATTGTTGTTGCTACAATAATACAATAAACTTGTAAACATGTATATTCTACCATAGTAAGTGTATAATTTTATTTATATATATATATTTTCGAAAATGTATGACTGTATTTGTTTGTATCTTACTGAACGGATAATATACTTTTTGTTGCATTTTCTTTGTTGTGTTTTTTTAGTTTATTTATTATTATTTTTGTTTATATCTGTATGGATATTTTTTTTTGTTTGACTTCGATACTGATAACTAGTTGCTGGCAATTTATTGTCGCTATTGTAGTTTTGTTTTCGATTTTTCCGAGTGCATAGATTAAACACTTGCTGCACTCGTTCAATAGTGATGTTTGCTCTGCATTCGTGTTTTTATTATATCACACTTGTATAAGACAAGGAACCACAACCAATGGCCAAAGCGTATGAAACATTTACATATACTAAAAATGCATGAATCAGAATATTTATTGACTTATTTTCTTTTTTATTAAATAACGACTTAATAATATAAATAATTTTTAAAAATTTCTCTTAGGAACGCATAACATTTTTTCTCTCTCCTGGATCCGCACCTGAATAAATTACAAATCAGAGCATAACAAAATACAAACTTAACAAAATCATCCCAAAAAACATACACATATATATTTTAATTGTTATTTTTTATTATTCTTGTCTAGTAATGAATGAAATTGCTTCGTGCTAAACGAACTTTAACAGCATCCCATTTGCCTCAATTAAGTAAAAGCAAAATGTGTTTAATAGCTTTTGTTAAATGGTTAAATGTTCAATATTATTTTGTTAAACGATTATTATAACAATGTTTACAACCATTAATATTTGTTGGCATTTGTTGTTACAATTGCTGCTGCTGCTAATATTGCTTTGGTAGTTATTTGACTATTGATCTCATATGCTGTACAACACATTCGCACCAAATATAAATGTTAAAATGAAGTTGGCGCCCGTAATAGCGATAGTAATTGAATGAAAGGAACTGAAAGTATCTAAATAATATAATTGTCTTAAACAGATGTTTGTTCATTTTGTACTGAAAATACATTCACACATTTCAATAGAACCAACCCAGCGAAAAATTGCAGGAGTAAAAAGGCCTTCTAGAAGGCCTGTTTAGCAGATATAAGATCTGCCAAAACGAGTTCCATACTCATTTCATTTTTACCCATGCTTTCATTGCGACGCAGGCCTTCCACAGTCGCTTCCAAATGTGGGGATTCTTACAGTCCTCTTTTGGCATGCCATTTTGAAGGGCATCTAAGGAAGGTCTGTTTAAAAACAAATGGAGGTGTACATTTTTTGTTTCTATTTCAGTATGTATTTTCATAGCGGCTTCTTTCTGTTTGATTAATGTGATTTTTTATTTCGAACTATTTTTTTTCATCCCAAGTAATTTTTTATAAACTAAATTGAAGATGATGTAGTTCCCGTGGAATAGTTATAAATTAGCAGCATGTATGAAGTGTCTTGTATGTACATTTTTATATACAAATTACATACGAAAAACGAATACGAGAATGTTTATTATTTCCAAAGCACTTTTTTTATTTATTTTTTATCTAAAAATACTATACTCTTTCCATCTTCCCTGCTTAGAGAAGGGAATGTGGAACGTGTATCGAACAAAAAATCAAAAAAATTAAGTACTAATTCCACCCTCCCTGCTACAAGAGAGCAGTATGCATGTGTATCGGTCTTGAAGGTCTTCAAGACGGCCTGAAATTTGTAGGCCTATTAACTTTTACCATTGGGAACACATGACCATTGACAGGCACTTATTTGTACGTAGTTTGTTTATATATAGCAATCATTTGTTTATACAATACCCTCACATCCTTCCGCTAGAAGTAGCTAAAAGTATATATTTCCCTAGATGAAACTCGTTGTATATTTTCCCTCGTTGACTATTCATTTCTATTGCTGCTGTTGTGTCAGTTGTTAATAAAACTGTTTTTGTATTCTTTGTTTTGTACATTTTCTTACTCATAAAATTGTTTATGTTCGGTATAACAACGCCTGTCTTTGGAAAGTGTAGGGTTTAAAATAATTAGCACTTGAAAATTTGGAAAATTTGGAAACATAAAATTCTTTTAATAATATCTAGATCAGTGGTGTCGTAATATACACTATCTTCTTTTGTGTTTGTGTATGTGCTTCGCGGCTATGTATACATACACATATGTATATAGGCTGTGAGTCATATACATATAGCGATGTTAAATTGCCCGCCAGTGATTTAGATTGATTCCATCAATATCAGAATTCTCTCTGCAAGAGAACACTTCGAACTAACTGAACAGATAAAAAATAGTGTTGGCTGCATGGCTACAAGATAATATCGGACCTATTTACGGTTCTCGGTCGACTCGAGAGTTTGTAGCAGATGAAAAAAACATTTTTTTGTGTTTTTCTTTAATCTATTACAAACTCTCGAGTCAACTCGAGAACAGTAATCAGAAGCATTACTTTTGAAATTAGGATTTTTTTCTCCTCCCGCACTTAAAAATGTCTAAAAAAGGCACAGACATTGGCTTTTTCTAAAAAAAAAGCCAGAGACATTGGCTGTTTCTACTTTATTCAGGATATCTCCGGTCCTAGTGAGCGGCACATCCTGAACTTTTTAGAGGATATGTTGCACGTAATAAAACATGTGAGTAATTCCATTTAGCTGGGTGTGACCATTTCACACACATCCTTTGTTATAAATCAAGAATATAAAATTTTTTACCTAAAAAAAAACGTTGCGGTTCGCAAGGACATTAAGCTTAAAGTCGTTAACGTGTAGACACTGATAGGATACGATTTCTGCTGAGAATTGTCGTTAGAAAGCTGCGACGGCTGTGACCTTACAAATCTTAGTTTTAAAGAATTAAGACTTTCAGTATAAATTCTTTAAAATTTTTACTATAAGGTACACAATAATTTTGTTCAAAGAGTTTTTTTGTATTGTTTATTTGCTGTTTGACAAAAAATTATTTTTCTTATAAAAACAAACTATTTTTAAAGTCGGACCGGTGTGACCGACAGGTGTGACCTAGTGCGAAAACTTAAAAATTCGAAAAATAAAACATTTTATTGATTTAATTAATATAAATAATATAAAGATAAACTCATAAGAAAATAATAAGACATTAAATTACTTGCTATCCGTTCGATTATAGACAGCAGAATACTGTAGCTGATTATTTTTTTCTTAATTCAATAAAAAGCAAAAAAAGTGTATTTTATTAATAATGAGAAAGGGAGCAAAAGAAAATTTTAAATAAATACTAAACATACAAAGAGGGAGAGCAAAATGTTTCTTGCGTGATCATTTAAAAAAAAAGTGCCTCAAATTTATTAAAAGTGCATGTTTTATTTTTTCTATAATTGTCATTCTCTAAAGAACAACAATTGAGAGATTTTTATTAAAAATGAGAAAATTATTTTTTCCTTGCATAGGGCCGTTTTACGTGGAATCACTCCTATACCATAATAGTTTAGCCTAAATTAAAAGATTATAAAATCATCATTTTCAAAAAATTAAGTTAAGCGGTTTTGTAGCATTTGCAAAACGTAGCGATAACACTATACAACAATTTTGAGCTTTTTGAAAAATTACGGAGCTCTGTAAACCGATTCAGGCAGAGGAGATAAAAATAAAAAATAGAAATATACGTGTGTCGGCGTTTTGCAAGATCACATCGTTACTTTATTTTAGGGGGATTAAAGTATCCCCCTTTTTGCCTGATCGTGCAGCACCTGGGTACATGTGTTTTTTACATTTGCCGTGTAGGGCTTGTTCCGCAACTTTATAGAATATATTAGACAAATATTTTCGAGGATCATACGTATTAACCCTTTAACTCCCCAACATAATGGTTATTTTTGGCTCATATGGAACAAATCGTAAAACACACAAAAAAAGGTGAGTGCAGGTATAAAAATGTTGGCCATAAAATTTTATTATATGCTTTTACAGACAACCAAGCCCCAGAATCAGCTTGTATGTCAGAAATTATTGATAGCTTAAGCTATGTTTAAGAGTTAACTTAATACTTATTCAAAATTCATACTCGGCATAAAAAATCTTGTTAGTCTAACGTTTAAGGTATAAGGTGTGCTTACCACTTTTATGTAAAATATCACGAGCAACAGTTTTTTGAAACATTTTAGCCCTCTAGCTCTTCGTTTTATGAGTCTTTTTATACATTTCTTAAAAAAGCGAGAAAAAGCTCATCTTCAGCGGTGTTGATATATCGGACAAAAAATCTTCTACAAAAATGTTCCTCTTAGTGTTGTCCATAAAATAGCTGAGACCATCTTATACCTTAAACCTTAAACGTAAAGCTTTCAAGATTTTCCATGCCGAGTAATAATTGTGCATAAGTAAGAAATTAATCGCTAAACACGTTTTAAGTTTAAGATTCCTAGCGACCGAGTTAAGTCTGGAGCTTGGATCTCCCGTATGTTCAAATACTAGGGTATTCATTTAATCGGGTTTCTGCTTTGATCGGTTAATCGCTCCATTAATTAATCAAGGTTTTGGTTTAACCGGTTAATAATCAGTCAATTTCGTTATTAGTCGGTTAACCGCTTACTAAAGATTTTCCATAAATTAAGTAATTTCAACAAACAAAAATACCGAAATTACACAGGGGAACGAAATGGACATTTTTGTTTGGAGCAGCAAAAACTCCATATAATTGATAAAATATATATGGGCTATTTAACTTTCGAAACTAGCTTAAATTATTTTTTTTTTTGGTTAGCTCTAGTTTTTAAAATATCGCGATTTTTATTTCTTTAATCATTCTATCTATTTTTTGCTTCTTCGTCCAATTTTTCCTAGCAGGACTTTAAAATCAATAAGACTTTTTAGATTACTAATCCACACAAAAATATCTTTGTTTTAAATATAATATTGTTGATAAACGTTCCAGGGTATTTTGTGTGAAACCGCAGGGATATTGAATGTTAACTATTTTCGATTTTATCCTAATAAATCTTATATTTGATTAACAATTTAAAATATTATTACCAAGCACATACATAATACTATAATCAACACATTTTAATAAAAAAAATTGAACATATTACAAAATGTCCTGAAATAAGAATAAAACAAGACAAAGTTAAGCTCTAAATGTCCTTAAAATACCACTAAAGTCTAAAGTTAAAAGGAGCTGCGTTATTATACTCAAATGAAAGATATATTTGAGCAGATTAGTAATTTGTTAAAAAACATTCGAAAGAAAGATATTTACTCTAAAAAATGGGATATACGTTTACGTTAATATAAAATTCCCGATATTTGAAAAACTGCAAATAATGGATTTTTTCCATTTTTTTACTCATAACACCAATGAATATTAAACTATAAGAAGAATAATATAATAACTTAGAAAAAAGGACATTTAATCTCAAAGCTCAAATTTCGAGCTAATCTCTAAATAATTCGCTATATTTTTAAGTAATTTCTTATGTTAATTAAAAACTTTATTCCTGGTAACGCCTTGTGCATGGTGTGTAAATTTTTTTGTGGGAATTTTTGTGACACCCAATTATTTAGGTTAAAACCAAAACATCTAAATTTTAACATCCTTGAAAGATCAGAGAGATATCCCGAAGCAACCACCGGAATTATTATACTCAAAAGAAGCATATGTTTGCGTGGACTAATTTCTTGGCAAAAAATCTCATTTTAAAGTGTAAAATTAGAAATTTAGATGAAAAACCCCAAAATATAATGTATATAATGTAAATTAAAAACTGTGATAATTCGCAAAAGCGAGCTGACTGGAAAAAAATTAGTATAACAGAGTAATGAGGGTTCAACAACACGTGCAAAACGGAGGTCACCAAAAAGTCTGTTTCGCTGTATTATTCTTGATTATAAGATTCGTAACGTAATATTCAGAAAGAATCAAACCTAATTAATATTCCATGGAACAAAGGAAAAATTAACATCAGATTCAACATACACAGCAGAACAAATACAGCGTCACTTTCAGAAGCCGCTACACTTTCACCATCAGTCCTCACCATTTGTAAGGTGGCTCTGTTGAATGTGATTTTAATTCACTAAACTTTTCGTGACAATTGCGTAGTAGAATTAAATCACTACTAAATTGATGTTAATTTGGTGCATTCTCCAAAAAGATTATGTAAATATAAAAAGCTGTGATATTTCGAAAACTCGAGCTGATCAGCTTATCAGCACAAACAAAAATCCATTGGAATTTCGGGCACAACAAATTGTGTTCCCCTGTGTTATTGGTTGATTCACTTTTATTAACTCAATAGATAACATTTTTTTATATCTACTATGCATCTGTGTTTGCCGATATATTTTCACTACATGTTGTTATTTTATTATACAAAAAATATGTATGTATGTATTCTCTAATGCTGCTTGGTCAACTTGTATAATGGTCCAATTTGGTCCATTTTATTTTTATATTGTTGTGTTTTGTGATTGCCATTGTTACCATTGATGTTTGGCATATTGGCATAGAAATCCTTTTACAAATATACTCGTCTATATGTCTGCTATGTGTGCATGTATAGTTGATATTAGCAAAATAATTTGTCTATAAGTGGGGATGTTAATTATACGAGAGCTGAATATTTATTTATTGTCTATTCACTCACGAAAGCAGACATTTCTATTTATTTCTAATATTGACGCTTTCGATATTTTAATAGAGTTCATTCAGTGTCCAAATGTTAATATTCTCAATGCTATATAATATGAAGATAGCAATTGTGCTGCTTAAGTGAAATGTATTAAATGATATTAAAGAAAAGTTAAGATGAATATTTGTTTCTTATTTCATTTTGTCACTTTATAAATCATATCGCTCCTTTATTGCAACGTAGTCTTATCTCAAAAAAATAAAAAATAAAAAATAAAAATAAAAAACTTGGCAAATCGCGTTTAAAGTTTTAAAATTGTTAGCAAGTATATGAACGGTGTTAGGGTTTTAGTGGTTATATCTTCGGTTTAGATTAAGATATGTTTCTGAAAATTTGGTTTCAATGAAGACTTCTTGTTAAGTAACTTAAAAATTTTGGTTTTTTGAAATATGACTACGTTGCAATAAAGGAGCGATATGTATATCGAGAAATAGGGAAACTGTGTTATATTTTAGTTATCAGAAAAATCTTAATTTACAATTTCTAGTTTATATAGAATGATGCTTTTATGACATTGCAGGCTTGTCATTTTAGCACTTCTAGTGCTAGTTCTAGTACTTTTTTTTTGTAAGCTAGCACTAAAGTCTTCCACAAAAGTGCTAAGAGCTATTGTAGCACAAAAGATAAAGGCTGGAACTAAACAAAAATATCTCTATATTTTAGTCGCCGAATGTGCTTCGTTGTCAGTATGAAATATCTTCCATAAAAATGTACATAAATTAATGTTTGATTCGCCATTTTGAGTATGATTTTTCCCTCTTATAACGAGAAATAAAACACAAATGACAGGAAACAGTACGAAGTATTCATTCGAGTCAAGCTTCCCTGCGGGAAATGTAGTACCAATTGTCTTGAACACACTTGACCCATGACTGGTGAAAATGGGAATGCCACGAAATGTTCCCGAGTTGTGATTGGTAAAAAGAATCATTTTTTAAGGCAAAAAATATATATTTTAAAACTCAATCAACAAAACTTACCAAATAAAAATTGTTTAAGCTTAGCTGCATTTCTATTGAGTTGTTGGGCTTGTGGGAGTAGATTCCAAAGACGTGACGCGTACAAAAAGAATTGCCATTCAGACACAAGATAGCGATGGCACGGTATGGTAATCTTTTTCTCTCTTTGAGATCTTGCAAACCTGATTTTGTCATAAAGATATCGCGGGGTTTGTGAATTAATAATTATATGTAAAATTAAAAGAACTCGAATCTTAAGTAGATTTTCAATAGATACACCGTAAAGCCTTGAGAAGAAGCAAGACACATGATCATACTTTCGTAAGAAGCGGAATCACAACTAGCAAAAAAATTCCACAGCTGTAAAGTCATTTGGCAAGAAGTTCTCTTATATGCAAGGGTATGTAAAGCTGGGTAGACCATTAGGACCTCAACTTGACATATATTTTACCCACAAGTGTGTTGAAATGGGTTGACCAAGTAAGTTTATTATTGAAAGCTATACCGAGATTTTTAGCAGTATTCACAATTTAAATATTTTCAGCATTTATTAAAATATCAACGTTATTAACAGGATTAATCGTTTTTTTATAGCGCAACATATCACAAAACTAAAACCAAAAATTTTAGCAAAATACATTCATTGTACCAGCAGATTTTTTTTTTTCAAATTAAAAATATATGTTTAAAGTAAAGTAATTTGACTAGTATTAAAGAATCCATTACACGACAAGGAGCTTAATTTTGGCTCTAGAATCGATCACTGAATATCTTAGTTATGTCAATTGACCCCCTCCAATGACAACGCCATGCAAAAGTTACCCGTCTCTTTCATATAAAGTCCCGAAACTAGAACCGGTTGTTAGTCCTTGTGAACCAGTCACGTGGTCTGTCTTGCGACAGCTTCTTTTCCCTCTATGGTTGTTATAAATAAAACTAATTTCACTTTGGGAAAAATTAGTGCAGCTAAATTATTGAACTAAAGAGCTGTTTAATACCAAAAAAATACAAAAAAGTAGAAATTGATTAAAGTACACAAACTTTCATATTCCATTTATGAAAATCTCAGGACTTGGCACATTGTTTGATGCCGCTAAAATAGAACATTGAATTATTTATTGGGCTTAGTAAAAAGCAAACTCATCTCTAATTGAGTGAGATATTGTTCTAAATTTCCCATAAAATAAAAGATGAAATTTAAATGTCATCACTTTCTTTCCAGAAATTTCGCACTTTTACTCTTTCATTTTATGGCAACACTGTGCCATTGCTAAAGCACTTGCAACTTTATACTTTTATTCTTTATAAGATTAAATAAATATATCTATAATATATCTTTCTACTTAGGTATTTTACCTCTTCAGAAGCTTATCTTATTGAAAGGAAAATAAAAACAGATAAAAACACATTTTTATACATTCAAATTATCCGATTTTATTTTATTTTTTTCATTTATTAACTCAAGAGTAGTAAAACAGAAAATATTGATTTTTATATTTTTACCCTAAATAAATCTTATAAAATAACACAAATTTTGCTTATACTCATAGATATTTATTCCCCAAATAGCATTTGTTAGTTTATTTCGTTACATACTAAACAACCTTGGCCCTGTCTTTCAATCTCTTTCATTTCTCTATCGACCTGACTGACTATCTACCCAACAGAAATTGTTGGAAAACAAGTAAAACTTTGCGCTGCAATAAAAATATAAAAAAAATCCAAACCATTCTCCGAGGAAATTTTTACAACAAGGACGAGTGTTTTATTTTCAATACAGGTATTTCAGTTGTTTTGGCTTTGTATTATATTGCAACCTTTATTAAATAGAGCAGTAGCTGCTTTTAGATACCTTTGTATATATTACTAATAGCAAGTTAGTACAAAAACTGATTCAGTTAATTTAAAGGTTTGGCTGCCAACTTTCCTCTTTTGGTTTGCATTTTTCTCCTGCTCTAGTTTCCTCTTTCAAAAAAAATACCGTTCATATGGCTTGAATGTTAGCTGTTGGTTTGTACAGTCATGAACAATGATTAAAATTAATGTTTATCTAAATGCTGTGTGTAATTTTCATTACAGCAGTATTGCAAATGTAATTGCAAAAAAAAATTTTTAATTACTATTAATTTATTTTAAATTTAAATACTTTCTCTACTCTCAGTTTCGATCATTACGAATTAGTTACGTTGCGTTATATACCGATCGCCTGTGACTAATTAAATTTGTTTAGAATATCATAATAAAATATCTGGAATGCGTTTCGCCACCACATAGAGATCGATTTCCATATGACAACTGACCAAGATTAGGGGAGCTATCCTAGATTTAAGAAATTCGCTGCATTCCACAAAGGGGCAGAATCAAAATATTTCGGAAATATATTAGCGATTTCTAAAGCTTTTCTAAAAAATTTCTAAAACGGGTTAGTTCTAAAGCAATATGCGGGGTTTGTCGAAAAATTAAAAGCATGGGCCTGAGGGAAGGGGTACTCCCCATACAAAGTAATTTATAATAAAGTGCTATTTCGAAAGCTACACTGAAAATAATTCGTGCAGCATTTTACGAAAAAAACTTTCGTAGTAACTTTTTTCGTAGAATATACGAAACTTTCGTGTATATTACGAAAAAAAAACATTTAGGCAATACTTTTTTGAATTTACGAAAGTAACGGATACTTTCGTAAACATTTTTCCTTGTTAAAAAATATATTTGAAATAGAAAAATAAATTGAAATAATTTTTCATAAATTGACGTATTTTTCAGATGTGAGCATATAAAACAAATTTTTAGCTCTTATAAAATAAGTAGAAAGTGGCTCAGTGGGTAGAGTACATGACTTGAAATATGAAGATTGCAAGTTCGTGCCCCGGTTGAGCCATACTTTTTTCTTAGTTTTATTTTTTGATTATTTTCGTACATTTCGTATATTTTACGACAGAATTTCGTGGTGCGAAATTACGAAATATTTCGTATTATGTACGAGAGTTTTCGTGCATATGTTGCATGGAATTTTTTCAGTGTATAAAAGTATGAAATTTCAAATTTGGCATCAGTTAATTTGAATAGAAGATACGAAGTTAGGCAAAAAATTTACGTGTAGGTTCGGGGAAGTGAAATTAATAATCAGCTGCTACGTGGAAAGATATAAAAGTAAGACAAAACACAAAGCAAGGTCAATTACTGACGGGGTAGGTTTGAAGGAATTGGTACTCCCCGTACAAAGTAGTTAATAATCACGTGCTATCTGGAAAGTTATGATAGTAGGAGTCATCAAATCTGGCATGAACTAAATTGAAAAGGAGATACTGACGGTGTAGGTGTAGGGCATGAATACTTTTCATACAAAGTAATCAAGAATTACCTGTTAACAGGAAAGATATATATAAGAGTCTTCAAATTTGGTAGGAAATAATTTGTACGAAGTTATATAAAACCTGACGGGCTAGGTGCGGGGGAAGAAATACTCACACTTTCTAAATCTTTACAATTTGTTCATCTATTTGACTACAGTTTTTAGAAATGACCTGTCCTAACTTGGTAGAAACTTATCCTAGGTATTGTTAAAATGCTATGATTATCGACATATCGACTTTGTTTAATTAATAACGGGGTCCAAAAATTTAAAACAGCGCACATTTTTATGTAAAATTTAAAAAAATTCAAAATGAAAGTTTTCCTTAAATTTCATAGTAATCTGTCAGTAAAAAAAATTACTAAAATATCTCACCCGGCTAAAAAGTTACAGAATTTCGACGAACGAAAAACGATTATGCGCCACTCTGCGCTGCTCCTGAGCAATGTGGATGTTTAACTTTTAAGGTTAAATAGGAAAGCAACAGCTGCATGAAGCATGATATAAGCTCGCTTTTAGAAATTTGGTGCATTCAATTTTGTTCCTCTTTTTAGGACTCAGTATACCAAAAGTGTAAAGGAACCCCATTATTTTGGCTATTATTTCCGTCCGTCCGTCACAGGCTGATTTCTCGAGAACCGCACGATCTACGGGCCTGAAATTTTCACAATAAAAAATCGCTAAGACACAAAAAGTCCCCAAAATTAAAAAGATCGGCAAAAAATAAAAAAAAAACGCCAAAAACCAAAAAAAATCATAATAAAAGATAAGAAACCGCCAAAAATGGAAAAAAATCACCAAAGCGAAAAAAAACGCAAAAAAGCGCCAGAACTAAGAAAACGCTAAAAAGAACCGAAGAAATCGCCAAACCGAAGAAAAGTGCCAAGCGAAAAAAAATCGCTAAAACTAAAAAATGACCAAAAACCGAAAAAATCCACAAACCGGAAAAAGGGACAAAATTGAAAAAATCGCTAAAACTAAAATAAATATATAAATAAATAAATAGCTAAAATAAAATATATCGTCAAAAAGCGAAAAAAACGTTAAAACAAAAAAAAAAAAAACGCCAAAACAAAAAAATCGCCGAAACTAAAAAAATCGAAAAAAAAACAAAAAAAACACCAAAAACACCAAAAAGACCCTACGGTAAATGGAACTGACACAAACCAAGTCACGTAACCGGTCCCCAGGTGGTAGGGACCAGTCCGAGTTCTAACACTTCCTATGAAGCGGACCAGCCACTTTTACATGGGGATGGCCTATGATGGGGTTACTTGATACTTTGTATGCACCTTGTAACTTGTCTCTGAACTATCTTATGGAGCCCCAGTCGGTGTAGAATAATATAGATTATATATAAATATTATTCCAAAATTCAGCTGTAATTATCGATTAATTTATTTTTTTATTTCCACAAATCTAACTAGAAATTGTATTTTATTTTTAAGCGGTATCTTTGGTGGGATTCGAACCAACAACCTTCGGCATGACAGGCTAGTACACTACCCACTGGACCACAGGGGAGCTTATATTTCAATGTTATATATACCAGTTAAGCTGGAGTTAATATTTGAATATAGTTACGAAACAGGTTCCTGAGTGGCATGGCAGTCTCATTGAAGTGAGACAATTAATATTTAATAGATACTGTGTGATAGGCCTTAGATCCAGGTACATCAAATTTGTTCAGTGCCGTTTACTACAATATTAGCCGGAATACCAACTAAATTGACTGAAAATGGTTAATATGTGACCATTTACACAATATGTCTTTTTTCATCATTCACTACTCCTTATTTTTGGTACCAGTCTCATTTTCTCAAGTCATAGGACGAGTACTTTTGGATCAATTGTCACCAAATTTTCCGCAGGGGAATAAAATGGCAAAAAAACGAAAAAATCGTCAACATGGAAAAAGCGCCTAAACTAAAAAAATCACTAAATACAACGAAAAGAAAACTTAAAAAATAAAAAAATAAAGCTAAGCAAAAGAGAAAAAAATGAAAAAATTGCCAAAATGAAAAAGGGCAAAAACGAAAAGGGATATATGTGTATTCGTACAGAACTCTTTGTATGCGAGCCAAAGTTGCACTTCACTGAATTTATTTTCTTTTGGGGCCGATCGCTCTCGAGCTTTCCTAGTTGTAGTGCAATAGTAATGATGGTGTATTTTACCTTTTTATATTTATTAAGAAAAATATTTTTAGGTCCCTACTGTAAAGGCAACTAACTGTTGAAGCAAAAAGCTTCTGTAAACTAAATGTGCATATTTATATCGTTAAATAAAATAATATGTTATTTTTTTTCTATATTCATTGTTTAATATTTCACCAATTACTAAGCAAAATAGTCTGCAAATTGTAAATGATAAAGCATTTTATTACGTTTTAATGTTGGTTCAAAGCTAATAAACGCAATAAAATAAGTTTGAAAGTAATAAAAACAGCAAAAAATATTTTGTTATTTTTTGTAACTTTCCTATTAAGCCATTAAAAAATAAAGTTAAAATCATCTACTACAATTCATCAGCCTAGAATTAACAACACCACAAAATGTTTGTGGTTAATGGTGTTGACTATAACAATAAAAGTTGTACGATTAATACAAGTTTTACCTAATTTGGTTAAATACCCCTTAATGCCCTCACTAAACTTAAATAATTTTGTTCTTCTTTTTTGGAAATTCTTCCTATTAACAGACATTCATATCTACCAACTCACTACATACGAGATTTTTTATATATTCTTTTTTTTTTTTTGTAGAGAGATTGTGAAATACACAGTCAAACAAATAGTGCAAGATACCCATGTTGTAATTTACAAATTAAACTGCTGGCTTAGAGAACCCACTGAATATTTTATTTGATCTGGCTGATGTTTGAAATAATTTAAGATTTATTAGTTTTTTAGATTTTCTTCATATTTTAACCAAACTAAACATGCAAACACTTTTTAATTATAAAAACACATTTGTTTAGTAGAATATACTCGCCTATCATTTAAAAGAACATTTTGGCAAAAGTCACCTAACTGACTACTTTTTCAAAAGCTGATTAATAAGATAGACTGGATTAAAAAAAGACTCAAATATAATACATACGTACGCTTAAACAGTAACAAAATGTATAGCAAATTACTCGCCAAAGAGTTGAAACTGAAGGTCTTTACTAAAACCAATGACAAAAGGCCTTTAATAAACAAGCGATTAAATTTTGATCATACAGAAGAGCCAAAAAACAGACTCTACTGTTCTAAAACATTTCATAAAATGCTGGGTGGCTAGTGTCGTTGGAATATATTCATTCTCATTTATCTGTGTGGGCTCCGTACAAGGTTTGTTTAAAAAAAATGATAAAATTAAAAAAAATATCCATTCGTTAGTATTTAGCTTTGAAACAAACAGCACTAAGAAAAAAAAAAGAATTACAAGGTACTAAAATTCTCAATTAAAAAAGTAGAGAAAAATGAAAAATAAGCAACACTTAATGAGGTGCAATCGTTTTAAATAAAGTAGCAATTAATTAAGTTAAATCACTTGCAAATCCTAAATCAACTATTTAAGTGGAAAAATGTTGAAAGTACAAAGTGAAAGGAAAAAAATTCCAACTTAATGCAAAATGAAATATCTTTATAAAAAAGAAAAATAATGTAGCGTTAGAAGTATTAACTCATCACCGCAGGATAAAACTGTAAAATTGTTTCGTTTTTGCTGAAATTATTTCAAGAATATAAAAAAACTAATAAAACTTAAGCTTTTATGACACTTAATTAAATTTACCTTGAACATTGAACTATTTTAATACACACTTTAAGATATGCATATGCAAATTGATATAAATTGTTCATGAGAAAACTTCATTTAACATCGTACCAAACGAAGAAAATTTTTAGATATGAATTTTACTATTTTAAAATTTTAAATTATATAATAAACTAGCAAAATTGTGGAATTAGTCTCTTTTAAAAAATGTATTTAATAATATTTTGTCTTACTATAATATTTTTGTTATTCGTTACCTCACTTTAGGACGATATGATTTCTATATAATTTCACCTCGTTTTATTTGCTTAGATCTCCTTTAAGTCAAAGCCAAAGAATCAATAAATAAATAAATAAAGTTGTTTTATGTGTAGTTAGTTTGAAGATTCCCTTGCTTTTTGCTTATATTTTGCATACCGTTTTTCATCTAGTTTTAATTTTTCTCTATAACGTTTTTGAAGCTCTGCTCATGTTAATTTAGTTTTATTCTCCCTTTAAAATTCAAAACAATAACAAAAACATCGGAAACCCATAAGAAAAATCTTTGTTTTCATTTTACAAACACTTTTAAAGTTTCTCTACAAGTTGTTTGTCATTCGTGACTTTTCTTTTTAATATAATATATTATTTTCAAATAAATCAATGAAATGAATAGTCGTATAAAATAATTAAAAATTTATGAGTAATAGTTGCAATTCAAAGCTATTCCAAAAATATGAGATTTTGAAGCGTTTATTTAAAAATATATAACATGAGGTTCAGCAATTTGCTGAGAGTTCGTCATTAATTAATTGAATATTTATTCCAAAAATTCAGGAGAATATTGAATACAAACCAAAATTTTACGAATACATACACACTACTAATCCATACACACATATAAAAAAAAACAAAAAACAAAAAAAAAACTTTCACGTGTGTTTGTGGTTTTTGCTTTTTCCTTTGCAATGATAATAACAATACAACATTGTTTCTTCTTTGAGTTAGTGTTGTTGTAGGAAAGGTGGTAGGAATTGGCTTATAAAAAGTGGTTTTGTTTTTGTATTTTATTGTTCTCTTTTAGCCAGTATAGGAATGTTACTATGTATCATTATATTAATTATGTCTTAATTATAGTTTTATTATATATTGCGTGGCTCTTTTTTTCAGAAATTATTCATGACGTTCGCAAAATTTGTCTACGAACCTTAATAAAACTATTTGCATCTAGAATACGGATGATTGAAACGTCCGTTGGCTATATTAGTTTATTTAAATCCATCTAAAACTTGGTATATGTATATTATACTATTCAAATATTTCTAGGCGACGAGATGAAAGATTTAAATGCTTTTACATATATCTGTAACAAACAGTGGTCAAGCAAGATACATATAAAAATTTACTTCATAAGACTTAATTAGTTTTGGTGGGCTGGCTGTATGTAATATTTTTACAATAGTAGCAGCCAACATTTAAAAGTTTATTGAACTTATTTGTTCATTTCAAAAAAATGCTTCATTTGTAGAAAAAACATTTGTTTTATTAATAAATTTTTCTCTATTTTTCAGTGCTTCATGCAGTTAGCTGGGAAGAATGGTGGACCTATGATGGCATATCAGGTATGTTTTAACATATACACAGAGACAAGTAAAAATAAATTCAAATGTCAACTATGACTATAAATTTGGGTTAAATACTATAATACAAAATAAAAATTCAGCCTGAAGTTGTATAAACTAAAGAGACAATAAAATGCAAAAAAATAATGTCGTCCTTTATTAAAATAAAGAAAAATAATATGGCATGGAAAAAAAAACTATTTATGTAGAATAAAACTATTAAAAAAATACTATGAATAGAAATTTGTATACATGGATTTTTTTCGTGTTGGCAAAATGTAAAATAATAACAATAATAATACAAAACTACAATAGGTGACTTTTAAGCCAAATGAAAGTGTCCAACTGTCTGGCCTGTATGCCTGTCTGTCTGATTGCCTGCTGGCTTCTTGTTTATTTCATTGGTCTGATGGACCGCGTCTGTTTAAGTCGTTTTTATTCTATTTTCATACAATTTATTTTATTTTTTCTATTCATTGTTTTATTGCAGAGCAAAAAAAAACATATCAAATATTATTGTTGCTTCATTTAATAAAATGAAATGTTTTGTAAATCCGAAAAAAGAAAAATGCAAATATTGTTGAGAAGACTATAAATGTTTTCTGTACTTACAATTGTATATTGCAAATATTCCAATTTTAAAAAACGTTTGTTTTTAATAGTTTTTAGCATAATTTTTTTAGTTTGCAGTTTCTAGTCAAGGTTCTTGGGGAACGAACTATTAACTATTTTATGTGATGAACAACTGATGCATATTTATAACGTATCTCTCTAAGAGGAGTTTTTTTTCCAACATTTCTTTTGAAATAAAAAAATGGGGTAAATATGTACGCGATTATTTTTGTTGGGAATTTACCGAAAAACAAAAGCACGAAATTTTTTTGAAATAGTTCTGGCAAAAAGATAACCGACTTCAATACAAAGAACCAAACCTTATATGACCAAACCTTATATGACATTCTACAAATTTTTGAAAAAAATGAGACTAGACTGCAAGCAAACCCTATCAAATACAAAAAGAATTTTGAAAATCGATGCATAAATGAAGAAGTTATGCGATAATCAATAGTTGAAAAAAAAACATTTTATGGGACCAACCTAGGGTTTGGGACTTTTGCACTTCCCGGGAAACGGGAGTATAAAAATCGTGGTCCCGGGAATTACAGGGACTCCCGCGAAAACTTAATTTTCTAAATTAAATTGCATTGTTTTATTAATATGAACATTCTTTTTAAATAAAAATTAATATCATAACAATTCTAGAGCAAAACTTTAAGAATTTTTAAGTTAATTCAGGAAAATAGAGTACATAGTTATTACGCAGTAAAAGATCGTATCAATACTAGTTGACGTCTATTACCGCAATTATTTTGTAAAAATTTCATTTGAAGGCCTTAAATCATTTTATAAATGACTTGCAGTAATATTTCTTATTTTTTTGCAAAATTTCCAGAAGTTTTCTTATCATTAAGTACAAACAAGTTACAGTGCGCCGAACTTTACATACTCTGGGTCACAGTCTATCATTTTATATCTCTTAAAACATCTCCGTCAGTGTTCCAATAATAGTGTAGACTTATAATAAATTTTAGACGTGACAGCTCAAGGTTTTCATACACTTTGAATTTAAAACAATTCAGATGTATAATCTTCGCTGTGTTTTAACATTGTTCTATGCTAAAAAATTTCAATTAAATAAAACAAAAAATGGAAAAAACTCAATACATCTTTTTTTGGATACAAACCACAAAGTAAAAAAAACTTTTAAATATTTTGAAGAAGAAACCCACGCTGTTATTTTAGTGTATGTTGTTAATACAATTTTAATAATTAAACTGAGTAATGAAGCGTACTACAAAGCGTAACGCTCACTATACAAGACTGCGGACAGAACCGATTTACAAAATAAAATAATATTTCTAATAATTTTCAAAAATCTTATGTGTGAAATAAAGAAAGCAAATGCAAATATTATAAAATCGTTATATTTTTAATCTCGTTTTTAGAAAAATTCATGGTTTCTTAATGTGGAATATCAGCAGCATGCATTACGGACACGTCATTTTGTATGAAGGGTCTATCAACAGTATTTTCGTTCTTCGTTTTTAACACATATAAAAACTTATGTACAATTACTTATAAAGTTTTCATTTTAAAATTTATGCATTTACTTTATGAAATATTTTACTATACTTTCAACCGATACGAAAAGGGCATTTGAAATGAGAATCACCCATGTATGTGCAATCGAATAAATTATTGTATTTTAGAGATTCTAAAGTTTCATTTAATACACATGCTAAAACAGTTTTTAAAAGTTTTTTTTTAACAATGAAATATTTTGCTAATTTAAAAGGAAGCCAAACACGTTTATGAAAAGCCAAGTAATCAGTTGTACTACAATTTAACTTTAGATAAGCGAGCCTATGACTGTTTCGCGTTGTCACTATTACAAACAGTTGCTACTTTCGATCCTTTGGTGTTGTTCTAAATACCTTGGCATTAAATACTAAAAACCATAATGAAAGAAGTAAACATGCATTTAATGCGATTTAAGCATATTCAACTAAAATGCACTTAAGCAATTGTTTTGTTGCTGTGCGTTTATTTTGTTTGTTGCATACAGAGCGTATAACAGTCGTTACATTTTTCCTTATCATTACTTATACTTTGCATCTCTCCTTGGCCACATAATTCTTTCTAAAGTTTTATACTCTTTCTAACTTCTTCTTCTTTTTCTTTTTTTCTGATGAAACGTGATAACGACACTTGTTTCATTTGAAAAGCCAAGAAATTTTATGTTAAAAAGAATTGATGTTAAACACATCTTTTCTAAGGAACTTTTCTTATGAAATAAAAATTTAAAGGCAAACATTTTTTCAATTCTTTCGCTTAAACAATAGAGATTTAAGTTGGAATTACCTTCTCGATTTTATTATTACTCTTTTTCTTTTTTTTTTGTTCTTCCTCTTCTTTAAGTAAAAGAAATGAAGAATTCCTGGCAATTTTATGCTGCGTTAGCAGTCACATACCATAACAGTCTCATCTGCTAGGAGCAGCACATTTTTTAATGCATACGTTAAATTTTGTTGAAGACAGCCAAAAAAAAAAAATGAAATAGAAAAATGAAGAAGCGACGCAAAGAAACAGACAACAGGAAGCATACAGAGCTACAAGTGCACTTACAAATATAAATTTATGCTTCATTCAAATTTGATGACAAAATACGGATGACACCCAGCTGCATAGTTGGCATTACTGATGCTGTTGCTGCCAAAACTTACAATAGTGCAGCTTTATGTACATAAATACGAATCTAGTATGTATGCTAGTAGTGTGCGTGCTCCATCGTTGACACAACAATCCTTTGGTAATATTCGTGATAGCTATACATACACATGAGTATGTGACAGTAGATGTTCGTATTTCTTACAATACAACTGCATAATCCTACGCCTTCCTATAGCTTCTAAATCTCATTAGGATCTTCCAAGTAATATTTTCATTCATAACATTTTCTTTTCATCTCAACACCAAATTTTATAAGGATACATATAATTTTGTCGTCGTCATCGTCACAGTGGCAGTAACCGTAGCACACAGTAAGTCATCGTAAGTTGTATGGCTTCTTAACAATGCTTTCCATTATTGAGGCATCCTTATAGTTTTCTTATTTCCACATTACTTTAAATAATTTCCTTATATTCTCTCATTCTGCTACACTACATGCCCATATACGAGTATATTTTCTACTTTAGTATAGAAATATCTTAGAAAATAATTTATGGTTTCCTTGATTTTTAAGCTCCTCTTCCTGATGCTGTTAAAGTGTAATAATAATTTTTGAATTCCTTAAGTGAAGTTTTGTTATTCTGTTGTTTGTTTTTGCTTGGTTTATAAATGATTTCATTGCATTTTCATTAGCACTCCAATGCTGTATACACAAGTATTTTCAACAATTTGTTGAATGTTTTCTTTATTTTTACATATTGATGCTTTAGTAGCAAAATATCGCAAGCGAAATTTAAATATTATCGACCTATCGAAAGTTTAAAATTGTTAAATTGTATAAAGGGCATAAACTTTTATCGTAACTTGATGTAAGAAATGGTTAAGTTAGGTTAGGCTAGGCTAGGCTAGGTGGGCAAAGGGCTATTTGCAACATACGCATTCCTATAAGTGTCTGGAATTCTTGAAACCTAACTAAAACTTTTCAAAGAAAAACCATAACAGGCTGGTATCCCGGCAATATTCCAGGTATTGCAGAAATTGCTTGCGTCCATATCCAAGACAGCGTTCCTGGAAAGCGTCCCACTTGGGTTGATTATTCTTCTTCCTCCTCCACAGCTCTTGTCATGATTGGGAAAGCCTAAACCGACCAACAATACACCAAATCGTACAGATTAATATCAAGATTGTCGTCAGTATCTGCTTTGCAAACTAACCTAACGGTGCTCTCAACATCGAGTGTATTGTTTACGACTTCCCCTTGTGCCTTTGATTGAAAAACCTGCTTTTACCGGTATTTTTCATCTATGCTAATTACACTACATTTTCAATATCTCGAAATCGGTAAACTGTATTTTAATAATTTTTTAAAACGTTATTAATCAATGTATAGCACTCGCATTTTTAATTAACCCAAACGCAAATCAAATTAAACCAAACAGGAATTAAATTGAACTTAACGCAAATTAAATTAAACTAAACGCAAATTAAATTAAACTAAGCGCAAATCAAGCTAAGCTAAGCACAATTTAAATTAAACCAAGCTCAAATTAAATTAAATCATTTAAATTAAACTAAAAGGGCCAACCTCACACTATTTTAAACAGCAGATTGGTCCTTCCTACGCAACAACGTCGATATGTATTATAAAAAAAATAACTAAAAATGATTAACTTTTTATTTTCTAAAATTTGTACTGTGAGCTCCCAATATAGCATTCAAATATTTAATGAACCCAAACGCATATTAAATTAATCCAAACATAAGTTAAATTAAACTAAAAGCAAATCAAATTGAACCGCGCCGAATTTAAACGCCGAAAAAGGTGATTTATTCTAATATTTAAATTAATTAATTAATATTCTGCATATAATAGTTATAAAAATTAGACCCAACACTAAGTATAAGTTTATCTCTGCTCTGAGCTAAAAAAACTAAGAATATCTCTTAAATTAGCTTACATTGAAAATGCGGAAATATGCTCTACTTTAAATAAATTTCCTCATTTTCAATGTAATTGCATTCTTCTGCCCCAAAGCAGCCCTCACACATGTTTTTTTTACTAATAATAATTTATATGGGGGAGAACCACCATAGCGAGATTCTAACAGCATGTTTGTAGAACACGACAAAGCTAACTCGCGACCAGCCAATTGATGGGCGAATACGTAATGAAAAGCATTTGTATAACACGACTTGACTTCGTGCCGTGGCTTACGTTAATTCGCGTGTACGTCAAATATCTATGAAATCGTAGTGTTGCCAACATGATGAAAAATACTTTTTGTTTATATTTTTTTCATATGAAATTGTAATTTCAGCGACCGCCCTACTCTCGTGCATTCATCCCACTAAACCTGAGATTCAAAATAAAAGAAGGTTGTCTAAAACGAAGAATTTTCGAAACAAATTTGTTCGATAAATGCTCGTGAATCTAAAAAAATCGAATGTTCGCAAATGCGAGCTTTTGTCGATAATGTTGCGACAATAAGCTCAATTGCCAAATTGCATAAAATGTGAATGTTCGCAGCATTGAACTATTTTCGGTAATTTATCGAATGTGTAATTTACATTCATGTGTGAAATAATTGAATAGAAAAAAATTTGCCACGATAGCCTAGTGGATGTGTGCTAATCTGTTAGCCTGGCGGTACCGTGTTCGAATCTGATTGACTGCAGCCTAAGTTACAATTTTAAATAAATAAATATTCCATTTACATTAAAATAGATAAATTAAAAAAATTAAAAATAACAATCTTGAAAAATTACTTTTTCCTTCATTTTTGTGGTATCGATATTTCTTCGATATTGGTTCGCTATTGATTTGTCAGCGAAACATCGAAATCGAACGATTTTCTGCCGCAAACTGAGCGACGAGTCGGCTCTAGCAGCCTTTTCTCTTTCCGATTTCGATAGCCGTTCTCGAGAGTTTTGTCCGAGAAATGTGTACGCAACATTCGAATGCGATATTATTTTCAAATGTTTTGGTTTGCTGGGATGAAATACAACTGATATACGTCCATACATACTTATACATATATAAATACTCATGTACTTATAAATAAACTAAACAAATTTTGTTTGGAGGTTTTGTAATTTTTATTTTAAAGTGTTTAGCTAAAAAACAAATAAACTAAAGTGGTGTAACTATAATAAGCGAGTATTATATTATTGGTGTGCATACCTACATAAAAACGAGGGCGAAATGATATTGAAGCTACCTAAGTAGGAAAAAAATATTTTTTTTTAAACCATTTATTTCTCAACATAGTCTCCGTTTAGCTCAATACACTTGGTAAGACGATACTCCAACTTTTTTATACCGTCTGAATAATACGATTTTAGGAACAACTCAAAATACGCGCTAGTTTCGGTAATCACTTCTTCGTTTGAGATGAATCTTTTTCCTGTGAGCCATTTTTTCAAGTTTGGAAACAGGAAAAAGTCACTAGGAGCTAAATCTGGACTATAAGGTGGATGATTAGAAGTGTATTTCACGTAATTTTAGCATCGCATCTAATGCTGTGTGTACCGGTGCGTTGTCTTGAAGAAAGAGCACTTTTTTCTTCTTTAAATGTGGTCGTTTTTTCTTGATTGCATCAATCAATTGATCCAATAATGCACGATAATACTTTCCTGTGATTGTGGATCCTTTTTCAAGACAATCGATGAGCAATATTCCGTGTGCATCCAAAAATACAGTGGCCATAACCTTGCTAGCCGATTTCACTGTCTTCGCCTTCTTCGGAGCACTTCCACCCATTGTTTCGATTGATTTTTGGTTTCAGGTGTGTAGTGGTGGACCCACGTTTCATCAACAGTTATTAATCGACGCCAAAAATCAACAGGATTACGCTTTATCATGTCCAAGCGCCGCTGTGAATTGGTTTGTCGAACTCGTTTTTGTTCGACACTGAGCAAACGCGGCACCCATCTTGCCGATAGCTTTTTCATATGCAAATGTTCATGCAAAATGTTGAACACACGTTCATATGATATGTCTACCATTTCAACAATCTCACGTAACTTAACTCGGCGATCATTCATAATGATATCGAGGATTTTCTTGAAATTTTCTTTAGTAACCACCTCTTTTAGCCTTCCTGTTGATGATATTGTTGCACTGCTTGTTCGGCCGCGTTTAAATTCTGCAATCCAATATTTCACTATGTAATCTGATGGAGCAGACTTACCGTAATGTTTATCGAGATTTTCTTTTGTCTCTTTCGCCGTTTTCCCTTTCAAATAATAGTGTTTAATCACTGCACGAAATTCACTTTTTTCCATTTTTCAATAAACACAAAAGATGTTTACTTCACACGACTACAACAAATAAACTAATCGATGAATTTGGGTGAAACAGCTGACGTTTGACAGATCGCAATTTCTAAAAAAATGGTTTTTGTGTTTATGCTGTCATCTAGCGCTAGATAGTTTCAATATCAATCCGCCCTCGTATGTACAAAGAAACAAGAGGACGAGTATAGTTTCTTATTCGTCCAACTTTGACGTTTATGATGAGTCAAACCGCGATATACAAACCAAAATTAATTGACAGCTGTTACGTTTTTTAATAAAAGTCGTCAAAAAAGCAAAGACGCTGATATATTAGCGCTTATTATCAGCGAGTCGCGTTCTAAAAACAGGCTGTAAGTTTGAAGTAGATTGCATTGGGAGCAAATTGCACTTTTAAACAAAAGCATGGTGATATAGGATTGGGGAGATGGGTACTGATCATAAGAAGCTATAATTAATTTTTCTATATTTGCACAAAAATCGGGTAGCGAGAAGCACACCGGGTATTGCTAGTTACATATAAAATCTTTTTTTGTTGGTACATAGTTTGACAGTTCTGTTTATAACCTACTGCTTTGAGTAGCTTATCTTGTTCTATTTGATTTTGCTTCAAGCATCGTCGGTGTGACACACACAAACAAAATTTCACTAATACTACTACCATGTTTGTCATGCATTTTGACCGTGAATACTGCGGTTAAAGTTTCAACTGCTGTCATATCTGAAGTGTATTTTTTTTGAAATTTTTAAGCTAACAAATTTTCTGTTGAAGAGTTTTTGAGAAAAATGACGAACAATCAAGATCTATTTTTGTCAAAATGTAGTCATTTTTCACTCTCATTTAAAAGTCCTGACTTTTATTCCTTTTCACGACTACATGAATTGAGATAACTAAAAAATGTTTTCTTCATGTTATCAAGGATTGTGTTCAATATCGTAAAATATTTATTTTTTAAAGCCAAAATGTTAAAAATATCTTACTAAAATCAACTGTAGTTTCTTTATCTGTTAATAAACTTTTCAAAATCAGATAATATTTGTAAAAGATATGAGGCCGAGAAAGTTTTTCATGTCCGATGTAGTCAACTTTAACACCTTCCACTTTCTTAAGACTCAGATCTTTTTTTATGATTTTTACTTACATTGTTTTGTAATCGAACGAAACGCAAGTTTCAAAGATATAGATTTGTTACCCTGTTTTTAATTGGAACCACTGTGCGTGCAACATTAGACTTTAAAAGCTTAAAGTTGAGTGAGATAAAGAAATTAGTGTAAATCCTAACTATTAATGAAAGCTGATGGGAAAAAAGCCTAACAAAATTACCTCCTCAGCCGAAATTGATTAAAGTAAAAGGTTTTACATTTACTTTGTTGTAAGATTTAAGCGCTAGGTAAAGAACTGTGATGAGAAGACCGGGTGGTCTCGACATTTTTATTTGTCTCTTCAATTATTGCATTCCTTAAAAATTCTTTCTAAAAACAAAAATATTTTAATTTACATAAGTAACTTTCGATAAAAACCACACAGTTCGACTAAAATTCATTTGAAGTTGAAAACCTATGTTAAGTTTTTATTGCTAGGGTATATTGGAAGGACTCAAATCTTTCCTCCAACACATTGCAAGTATCAGGTTGTTTAATATTTAATATTTATCAAATAAATTACTAATATTGAAGAAAGTACAAAAAATCATTTTATGGCCATTAGTTATATGAGAAAAGCAACAGAAAATAAATGCTATGCATCAAAATGCATAATAATTTCTTATAATCTTAACACTCACATCGTCACGCATAATTTTTTTTAGCATTTACAACTGCAAACTGTAAACTACTTAAAACTAAATAGTTAATGATAAACACGATTGATTTTAAATTTAAAGAGATAAGCATGATTTTATTTGAAGTTATTTTCTATACTCCGATAATAATATAAAACGTTCGTTTTACAAGAACAACAAAGATGCACATACTAAATTACTTAGTATCAAAAGAACACTTAAACATTATACGTTTATTTGAAGTTCTTTATTTTTTATCCATGCAAAGTATCTTTGAAATTCTATCACATAATATCAAACAGAGTGTATAAAACGTGATTTGTTTTTCAAAGATTTTTCTACTAGAACTAAAAAAAACACTCTTTGCGATAAAAGCAAACTAGAAAAAAATTTCAATATATTCAATTTTTTAATGGTAGACATCAATGACTAGAAAAAAAAGTAGAAATTTAAATACAATGAAGAGTACAGCTTCACTTCATTGAACATTTAGAAAAGGTGGCAATATAATGGACATTTTACGGAAGGAGACAAAAATGTTTCCGTATAAAAGGAAATTGCATTTGTGGTCTTTGTTAGAGACTGTCAATAGGAAGTGATTGTTAATGATACTTTACTAAAACCACTTGTTGGTATAATTTATAATCAAATAATTTACACAAACGTGTTTTATCTTAAACATAAGCTTTTTAGTTTATATTGTTAGCAAGCTAATTTTTAGTTATATATTTTTATTTTTTTTACTTGCAGGTCCTGCCTTTTGGGGTTTGATTAATCCCGAATGGTCTTTGTGTAATAAAGGACGAAGACAATCACCAGTTAATTTAGAGCCTCAGCGTTTATTATTTGATCCTAATTTAAGAACACTACATATAGATAAACATAGAGTAAAAGTTAAATTAGTTTTGTATTTAAATAAACATTCAAAAACTGATTTTTAATTACAGATAAGTGGCTTAATAGCTAATACAGGACATAGTATAATATTTACAGCGGGTAATGATACAGTAGCCAATTATGATGGCATGCAGATACCGGTCAATATAACTGGTGGACCTTTATCGTACCGCTATAGATTTCACGAAATACACATACACTATGGCCTGCATGATCAATTCGGTTCTGAACACAGTGTAGATGGATACACATTTCCAGCTGAGGTAAGTGATTGAAATTAGATGCTTTAATTAAGAAATATTAGTCTACAATACTTATCTACTTTAAAAACATATCAGTGTTTACTTGTTAAACATAATTAACTTACGACTAAATTTATATCATAAGAGAGCATTTCTATATATATTCTTTTTATTTCTATTTGTTTTGTTGTGCATTTTATTTTAATCAAATAGAGAAATAAACTCATTTGTTTATACTTGTTTGCCATATTGCTAAACAAAATAAATATGTATCCTTTTAAATTTATTTATGTATTTTTTCCAGGGATCGAAAATAATGATTGTTGCACAAATTATTGACCAAAAAATCATAATGATTCCAAAATATTAGTAATATGTTGTTGAACAATAAAATTACCATTTTTTGACATGCTTTCCATTTAAGCAATGAACTTTTATATTAAATTTTTACTAAAAAAATCAATTAAAAAGAATTATAATTGAGTTTTACTTTTTGATCGTAAAATAATTTATCTTTTAAGCTCAAATATAACGATTATTTTCAATTTTAATTTTTTTGCTCGAAAGTAACGATTGCTAAAAAATAATCATTATTTTAGGTTTTAATTGTTACTTTGATGATGTATTTATTAGTCATATGCAACAAGCCATTTGAATTTCAATTCACAGTAATTCATTACTACTTTTTTAAATATATCCTGGAAGATACTTAGGTGATACTTCGCAAGAATTTAGCCTACTAAGCAAGGACACCACCCTTAGACACAAAATCCTAGAAGTTCCCCGGACTCCCAAAAGCTTTTACACAAATGTCTCCAAAAGCCCAGAAGTTCCCCGGATTCTCAAAAACGTTTACAAAAATCTCCCCAAAATCCCAGAAGAACCCCGGATTCCCAAAAACTGTTGGGAAAAATCTTCCCGAAATCCTAGAAGTTCCCCGGACTACCAAAAGCTTATACAAAAATCTCCCCCAAATCCCTGAAGTTCCCCGGATTTTCAAAAATTTTTATAAATCTCTTAAAAATTTCAGAAGTTCCATGAAAAACAACGGCAACACTGAAAGCGCGAAAATAACAAAACGGCAACACAAAGTGAAAGTGTCTAACAAATTTCAGATAAATCGGTCATATTACGAGAATTCAAAACCTACAGTAATCGTTATTTGTAAGTGAAAAATAAAAACCGGGATATAATCTTTACTTTCGAGCAAAAAAATAAAAATTTAAAATAATCGTTATTTTTGAGCTAAAAAATAAACCTAAAAAATTAGAATTAATTTACGATCAAAAAATAAAACTCAATTATAATTCTTATTAATTGATTTTTTTAGTAAAAATTAAAAATAACAACTAAATCGTAATTTTAATGATATTACTCATAACCGTTACGGTCCCTGATTTATTCATATCATTTTTCATGCTGAAACGACCAACCATTGTTGCTTAAGGATTTGTTAACGCTGAAAATATTAAACTGGGTCGATTTTTGTTCACAAAAAATTTTACGAAAAATTCTAAGCAAGTTTCCGCAAGAAATAAATCTTGGCTCTAAAATCGACTTCCAGCTTGCGGAAATTCCAAAATATGTTTTACGACGCACAGAGGTTCCAAATGGAAATAATGATAATAAATCTGTATCTTTGAAACTTGCAATCGGATTACAAAACGATGTATATAAAAGTTGTAGAGCAGGACCTAAGCTTTAAGCACGTTGGAACGCTGGGGTCTATTCGTCGCTTTCGATATCGAGATGATTCGATCGAGTTTTCTTAGTTTGAGACTATGACATTCGATATCGAATAACCGATAGCGAATGCCATAAGCTCAAACTAAGAAAACTCGATCGAATCAGCGTGATATCGAAAGCGACAATTAGGCTCCTGTTTAAACAACCTCGGGCATGAACAACTTTGTCGGCTTCATAACTTTTACAAACATTGTCCGATTTTAATAAATTTCAACTTGGTGTAAAGTATATAAATAGATAAAGAAAATATTTTCAAAGATAGTTGGCTTGGAAAAAATTACCCATACATCTATTGAGAAAAGTCGATGTTATTCAGAATTAGGTGAATGAACTTAATTGACAAAAATTGGGATTTTCATACAACACACATGCACACACAAATCAAACTGTTTGTGTTGTATGGAAATTTTGATTTTTATCAATTGAGCTCCTTCACTTTACTGTAATTAAAATCGATATTTTTTCATCGATTTTAATGATCAACGGCTTATTTTCTTCTTAATATACATTGCTTTCTGCTTAATGATAAAAATAAAAAAATATTGCCCTCTTAACTTTTGGTATTTGAAAACGAAAAGTGTGCAATTTTGCACAAAAAAATTTTTTCGCTGCTATTTTCTGAATAACTCCGAAACAGCTGAAAATATAAAAAAAATATATGTATGAACGACATATAGATAATTTTATTTCGCACCTTTAAGTACTTTAGTTGTCTAACCCAAACAACCCGTTTTTGAGTTATGATGGAATATATTAGCGTGTCAGCCCTATTTCAGGTATCATATTAGTCATGCACATAAAAAAAAAACTGTGCCTGATAGAAAAAACTGAAAAAGAATTTTAATTTACCACAGTAAACTTTGTTTATTTCGTATATTTTGTTAAAGGCTCGAAAAAATTTATTTTCGTGGGGCGTTGTTGCCTATAGATACCGGAAACTCGACGCGTCCCCCGGTTTTATTTTAGTCTGATCAATGGCCTATATTGGTGAGGAGAGTGGTGTGGTAGCTAGTAGTTGTAATACATTTCTACATCATTATTACGTTTCATAAAACCATTTAACTTAATTTTTTCACATAATTTATTTTTAAGTTTTTTAGTTGTTTACTTTATGGCATATCTAAACTCTATGATCTGGCATTTTGTTTCGGACTGTACCTTGGATTTAGACTTTTTTCATGGTGTAGATACTGAATTATAGTTGCTACGCGCTTTCATTTAATACCCATACTGAGGGGGCTGACAATATATGCATGAATATAGCCCCCCATTTTCGACTGAACGCCATTTTGGAATTGGAAGTTTTTCATTGTGTACTGTATTCTACTAGTCAAACCCTTTCATTTGATATCCATATTGAGGTATTTGTAAACAAATGACTAATTCTCCATTTTGTGGCGGTGGCCATCTGTGATCTTCAATAATGCTGAATACACATAATCGGAGTGATACCGCCAATTTTTAGCACTAAATTGTATTGCCATTAAAGGAAAAGTTGTCTATCAAATTTCAGATTAAGCGGTCAAGAGGAAGGGGGCAAAAGTCAATATTATTTTTTTTAGGGGAGTGACGCCGCCAATTTGTTAACACTAAATTGGAATGCCATGAAAGGTACAGTTGGCTACCAAATTTCAGATCAATCGGTCAAGAGAAAGCCGTTAAAACTAGGTATTACTTTTTATAGGCATGGCGCCGCCCACTTTTGTAATTACAAAATTGTATAGTCATGGTGACGCCGCCAATTTGTTAACACTAAATTGGAATGCTATGAAAGGTACAGTTGTCCACCAAATCTCAGATCAATCGGTTAACAGGAAGGGCTTAAGCAGAACATTACTTTTTATAGCCGTAACGCCGCCCACTTTTGTAGTTATAAAATTGTATAATCGTCGTGAGTAATGCTGTCCACAAAATCTCAGATCAGTCGGTTAATGGAAAAGCGCTAAAACTAAGTATAACTTTTTATAGGCGCGGCGCGGCTCACTTTTGTAATTGCAAATTTGTATAGTCATTGTAAGTAAAGGTGTCTACCAAAGCTCAGATCAGTCGATTAACAGGAAGGGGCTATAAGTAAATATTACTTTTTATGGGCGTGGCTCCAACAATTTTTTAGCTACGAAATTTTTCAGTCATCGTAAGTAAAGGTGATCACCAAATCTCAGATCAATCGGTTAACAGAAAGGGGTTAAAGCTTAGTATTACTTTTTATGGGCGTGGCGCCGCCCCCTTTTTTAACCGAAAAATTTAAAGTCATCGTTAGTAAAGGTTTCTACCAAGTATTAGATCATGGAAGGGGCTATAACTAAATATTACTTTTTACGGGCGTGACGCCTTCCGCTTTTTCACCCGGAAGCGGTTAATTTTCGATTCACTAGACTTGACCAGACGACACAAACTCTACAAACTCCATAAACTCCACAAACAGGGTAAGGACCAATTTAGACGATGAATTAAATTCATGAATAAAATTCTTGATGTGTTTTTTATGGACTAGCCGGGTAGAGAAGAAAGACGGACAGAAAAAACATCACGATTTCTGTTTTCCATGTTTTTTTATATTCGTCTTTAGTTCGATTTGAATATTTTCTCATTTTCTCTCTCTTATGTGATTGTGTTAAGGTTTTTGTTGTTATAAAAGAGTAAACAAAGCAAATTTTGAGAGTAATTTATAAAAAAAACATGAAAATAAAAATCATCGTATAAGTGCAAGAGGTTTTCAGAAGTTACTTTTAAAGAAATATAAGGAAAATTCCTGATTAAAAATTCCTCGTCTAATTTGGGCCTAAGTTAAATAGAACCAATTAATAAAAAAAGGGGTTAAGCAATTCCGCGTATACTTAATATATTATTAAAACATTAAAGAATAATACTCATACGCCATCAAGTAATTTTGCCATCTAATCATATCGCCGCTGTAGGGCAGCTTTTTGCATATTTTTTAAGAAAAGGACAAAAAGACCCATACCACAAAGAGATAGAGGATTAAAATATTCCCCAAAAATATTTCTAATGGTGATTTACATAAAATAGTTGAGTACACCTTATACCTTATACGTAAGGCTTTCAAGATTTTTTATGCCGACTGCTAATTGTGATTAAGTCCGAAATTAACCCTTAAATACATTTAAAGTTTTGAATGATTTGTGGCGTTAAAGTTAAGTTTGGAGCTTGTATGTTCTCTTAAGTCATACTGGAATATATTTTTGTAGAATATTTTAGTCCGCTATATCGCCGATGAAGAGGAGGTTGTAGTAATTGTTTTCAAAAAGGGACAAAAGAGCCCATAGAACGAAGAGTTATAGGATTAAACTGTTTAGCAAAAATATTTCTCGTGGTTTTTTACATAAAAATCCTGAACATAACTTATACCTGAAGCGTAAGACTTAAAAGATTTCCTTCGCGGACTCACTATCTCTGCCAGAATCAATCGTTAGAACCATATTTTTTGTGTTATACAGTTTAATACATGTACTACATCAGAAAATAAATAAAATTTATATTCTTGTACGTGTTGATCGACTTTAAATAAGGTTGAAAAATATATATATTTTGAGGCAAAGTTTTTATTTTGTAATATAGTGTAATCGATTAATACAAACATTATTAATTAAAATATTTGAATAATCGATTAATCACACTTGTACAAAGCTCCTTTCAAGTTTTCCTTCCACGTGACCTGGTTTTACCATACCAGATTTAAATGACTTTGACTTTATTTTCATAGCAAATGTCATTACACATGACGAAAAAAGAAAGTGGAGAAAAGATTTGAACTATGCATAGATTTATTCAACTAGCATCTTTTTTATTATTATTTGCTGTTTTCTTTTGTTTTTTTTTTCTACTTTTTATTTATTTGTTTGATGCGAATATTATGACAGTCGCTGTCGTCAATGGTTGATAACGTTTCCCTTTTGTTGAAATAAGTAGATTTTTATGCTTTTCTGTCTGCAAAGATGTTTTTATATATTTTTTTTTATCGACTGCCGTCATTTGAACTTATTTTGTTTGATTTCTTGGTTAAATATTTATTTAGACAAACGAGCGGAAGTATATTTGATCAGTAGTAACAAGAACAATACAATGATGTTTAGATTTGACTGGAGAAACAATCATTTAAATCGTAACAAAAGTTGAGTGATTTATTTGCGCAATTTTCTTCTTATGCGAAGATTTGCACACATAAATGTTTTATATGTTTTCTTGATTCTTAAGTAAATACTTAAAAAGTCCTTCTATTACTTTTTTTGTTTGACAAAACGAACTTCTCCCTAATATGAAGCACAAACTTAAAGAGGAAGTTTTTCCACATATATTCATTAAAGCCTTAATGAACGGGATTGTTTTATATGAAATACCTGAATGGCTTATTTTTTTAGCAGAATTCGTTTATTTTTATTTTGGTTTAATACGATTTTTTTTTATTAGGGAAAAGGTTGTATTTAATTATTTATTTCTTACAATGCCAAGGGCTGGAGCGTATGATTTATATTGTGAAATAATTTAGTTGTAAAATTTTTTAAATGTGTATGATAACATTTTTAAAGTTTTTAAAACACCACAAATTTCTGAATTATTTTAATACTTATCTGTGTTTCAGAATGATATGCACGGTAATATCGTTGTGGACGAAGTAGCCAAATACGGATCTAAATGACAGGCAATTCGTTGGAATGCTACAAACACTAATACAGCTCTTATTATGTACCCTGCCTGGTATCGAGGTTAAAATGGTTAATGTTTGCAGTAGATCTTAAGTCTTAGAGGGGATACCTCGTGGCTAGCTACGCACACCTATAGTGGTACTTAAAAGCCATTGCTTTGTTGGTGTGTGTGCTTCAAAAACAATAAGTAGTTGTTGCCACCCTCTCATAAACATGTTTCTAAACAAATGTTAATTTGGAAATTAACAACAACATTTGTACGATCTACAACACATGCAACAGGTTGTAAATTGGCCAAATCAGCTCGAAATAAAATTATGTAAAAATAATCAAAAAAGAAGAAATATTTACATAAATTTTTAGCTTTTATGTGCTCCGAAGTCTACATTTGTAGTAATTTTGATTAAATTTGCAAATAAAATATTAAATTGTCAGTAAAATAATTTGAGGTTTTTGGTAGCTTCCTAAAATCTTGTTTTAAGCAGATTTCAACGTTAGTGATGTGGAAATAATTATTTCCGAGATGCCAAAGAAATGTTTTTTAATATGACCATCGCATGGCCGGTAGTCTACATTTGTAGTCACTATGTGATTTGTATGAAAATAAACTTAATTTTTTACTGATTGCGCTTGTATTTATTTTTTTTTTTGGCTTTTATATTTTATCTCCAGGAGTGGATAAGTGAAAAAACACACATCTAGATGAAAAAAAGTTATTTGCATCACGTGAATTCTTGGTACAGTTCGCCAGAATAAAACCTTTGTACTAGATGAAATGAAAGCTGACCGAGTCATGCTGCTATCGAAATGACTCTAGGGCTCTTGACAAATTGAACTTTTTCCTTTTCTTCAATTAATCAATTTCTGAAGTATTTGACGGGAAGCTGCCGATACCTCCTGTGCGATGTCAAGCATGTGAAATGGGAAATCGCAAAAACACGCGCAATATCTGCAGTTGGTGTAAGAAACCGGTGTTCGATGCCCATTCTACGATTTACATATTCAGAAAATGCTGCTCAGCAAAAGCAACTTAAGCTTTTATAATAGTTTCGTTCTACTTTTCATAAAAATAAAATCAAAATAAAATTATATAACACTTTGTTTCTTGTTTATAGGGACAAATTAGTACAAAAATAATATGATTACAAATGTAGTCATCCGACCGCCCACGTAAGTTTTTGATCTCGAACACATAAATGTTAAAAAAATTTTACTTTTTTTCGGCTCCTGCAATCCTTGTAAAATATCAGCAAATAATTATTGCATAAATTTTCTAAATTTAACTGATACTATAAAAGTTCAACATAAAAGCTTAAAAAATCGTTTAAGCAAATCTGTCATACATTTTGTAAATTTTCTAACTCTTCTACAAAAACTTCATTTAATAAAAACAAAACTTGAAAAATCTTTATAATTGCTTCTAAAAGAATGAACTTCAAAATTACACTACACTTTTTCCTTGTAGATATCAATAATAATTATTAATTATAATTTGTAATCAATACATATATTTTCAATAATAAATTAATGATCCCGTATTTATTCATCAATAAGAAACATAAACTCATACTAAATATATGCATATGTTTGTATGTACACTGAAGAAAAACCATGCAACATATGAAAGAGAACGTTCGTATATTTTACGAAATATTTAGTAATTTCGCACCACGAAATTCTTTCGTAAAATATACGCACCGAACGAAATTTTTGTGTTTATTTTACGAAGTATGTTTTGTTTTTTAAGAAATAATTTTTTATATAATACGAAAGAGTTTCGTAGAAAAGAGAAAAAGTTTACATTTTACGAAATAACTTCATAGCTTAAGGTAATATTTAGAGAATATTACTAAATATTTTTTGTGTTTTACGAAAGAACTTTGTATATATTATGAAAGAATTTTGTAAAAAGCAAAATAATATTTTAGATTTTACGAAATATTTTCATAACTCAAGATAATATTTAGAGAATATTACGAATTATTTTAGTTGCTTTACGAAATTAGTAATTTGTTTTTGATGGCAATATAATTTCTCACACAAAATTTTCGTTTTATTTTACAAAAACTGGCAGTTAGTAACAAATTATTCACACAATTTTTACTTTCATTAATATTTTTTTGCAAATTTTATCATAAATAAGACCTTCTTTAGCATTTTATTTTGACCCTTTCAGCTTCAGATAAAGATTTTCCTCGAGCCATTAAAATTTCAAATTGTTTTATCGGCTTAGGAAGAAGATCGAAAATGTATTAAAAACTAACAATACGCGGAGAAGTTATAATGTAAACTATAAAATTAATCAGAAACCTATTCTGATTAGGGACTTCTCTTGGACAAAATTAGTTTTGCAGCAATTATTTGATAGTCGTACGATATTCCCGTTAATATTTTTGCACAGATTTCACGTAACGCATATTATTTATTAATAAGTCCAATTTTATTAGTAGTTTGAGCAATAGTTTTTGATATAACTACCAAAACTATTGCTAAAATGTTAAACCGAATCAGATGAGCTGCAGTTTAAGTTTGCTAACCTTTATTTTTAAAATTAAATAACTTTTTTTACATTTTTCTTGTTATTAAAGTTGCCCCTACTTTTCTCAGAAATCCCCTTTTTGTGCCCCTTTTATTTTCGCAATCCCCTTTTTGTGCCCCTTTTTGAAAACTTTCAACGGTAACGCTGTCTACAACTTATATGTATACGGGTCACTTAGTGCCCAATTTTATATGATTCAATAATTTTAAGAACAACTTATATAGTCCATAATTGATTTCGTAATATGTACGAAATTTCAATATATTTTACGAAAAAACGTACTAGTAAATGTTTACGTTACTTTCGTAAAACTATAAAATTCTGGTGTAAAAATTTATTCCGTATATTTTACAAAAAAAAAAATTACTACGAAAAGTTTTCGTTACTTTCGTCAAATAATAAAATTCTTGACTTAACCTAATTCGTAATATGTACGAAGGTTTCGTAAATTCTACGAAAAAAGTAAATACGAATGGTTTTCGTTACTTTCGTAAAATAATAAAATTCTAGACTAAAACTTTTTTCGTGGAATGTACGAAAGTTTCGTATATAATACGAAAAAAGTAACTACGAAAGTTTTTTTCGTAAAATGTTGCATGGATTAGTTTCAGTGTATACAACAGCCAAATGAAAACAATTAAAAATGTTTGAATTCATAATAACTTTATGTATAAAAATTAATCTAACTACCAGCATGTTTTGCGGTGATTAAATTTTTAACCACAAAAACGAACTTAAATAACCGCGAAAATCATGCTAAACTAGACAACAATCTTAAGCACAAATAAATTATACAAATTTATTCACTCATACTTAAATATAGACACACACACACACACACACACACAAAACACACCAAAACACTTGTTATACGGTGGAAAAAATAACATTAAAAACTAAACCTCAGCCAATGGAAAATCTTGTAAAATATACTCTAATCGGTTAAAGCAATTCGCTCTTATTTCAATTGTAATATTATATATTTGTAAATTAACAAAACATATACACACATACCTACACAATATATCTATTTCTACATAAAGAAAGCAAAGAGAGAAACTAATACTAATACTAAGCAAACAAATATAAACAAAAACATCGTAAGGAACAGGAGACGGAATAAATTGTGTAAACAGAACCAGGAAATTATTAGCAATGGAATTATGTTTAGCAAATCTTGTAAGATTTCTTCCAGTAGGATTAATTAAAATTACCAATTAAGAATTCATTAATTTAGACGAAAAAAAGATACAAAGATGGAAAGATATGTTAGTAACAAAAACACTAATACTTCTAGTAGAATTCTCTAAGGGATGAAAACAGTTAGATGGGTCTTGGAAATGGAAAATTCATGATGCAATTCTGAAGAATGAAGAAGTTAATATGTATGTACGAACTCTTTTGAACTCAGTCCTTAAACGTCATAACCCCAAGGAGTATTTTTAATAACAAAAAGCTTAACATAAAAGGAACAAAAATATACAAACATCCAAAATTGTTGAAATTTCTTTCTTTAATTTTAACGTTATTTGCCAACAAATAACAATGTCATGTCTGTTGCTAATGTTTCTATTACAAGTTAAAGGATACAAAGTAAATGATACGTTAAGTGTCTGTCTGTATTTTTGGCTAAGTAACGCCACCGCTGCCTGTTACTTTCATTGTGCGAAAGAGTGTTTGTAAAAGTATTTGTTGAATCTGGTTAAGTACATGGTAATTGTGTGTGTTTATTTGTTTTCACAATATTTACACTCAAGTCTTGTTCAATGGCCTAGAGGCTATTTAATATTCTATTAAGCATTGTTTTGAGATATATTTTCTGCTTTGTTATTTTTTTTTTTTTTTACTCAGTTTTTGCAAATACTAATTTGGCTCACATTTCATTCTTATGTTTACATATTTTCTATTATAATTTTTTCTTTGGAATAAACATTTTTGCTTTGGTTCGGGGAAGGTTTCCTGAAAGATAAAATTTATTTATTTGGATAGGCATGTTTTTTTTTTGCATTTGAACGATAAAAACGTAGGCACCCGTTAAGTACAGGTTAATATTGTCATGGATTGGATGGAATAATTAAATAATAAAATGCAAAACCAAATTAAATTTAAACGAAAAAGTTTGAGGTCAGCATACGAAGGCATTAGGAAAAGCAAAGAGAGATGTAATTGTCGAATAAATACCCTGCCGGAAATGTTATAACAATTGTGTTGAACCCACTTGACCTATGACTGGTTAAACTGGGAATGATACAAAATATTCCTTAGACAAAAAATGTTAGCAAAATACTCACACTGTGCGAGCAGATTTTTCCGAAATCAAAAATAGTTGCAAGTACAGTAATATAACTAGTATTAGAAAAACCACTACACAGAGAAAAAATTATCACAAAAAAATTTTCAAACGAAAGTTTGTCTAAAATAAAATTTTATTTTCAGTAAATGTTCTTTGCTGAATCAATGATTTATTTATATGACTTGAAACACCAAACATTAATTGTATCTACAACTGATGTGCATTAGTATGCCAGTATTTGTAAGTGGTCAGTGCTATGCCTCCGTCACTTTAACAGTCTAACAACAATCAAAATAATAACACACAAATACATATCCGAAAAATTCATTATGTTGATGGCTTGCCTGAAACCTCGAACCAAAGACCTCACGGTTTTTAGTCGACACGCTAACCACTTCAACCAACAACAGCACCCTCAATTATTTAACAAAGGGACAAAAATACCAACACGGCGAAGAGATAGAGGAAAACTATGTTCCACAAAAATATTTCTCATAGTATTTTACATAAAAATCTATATTAATAAAAGAGTAACGTTATTGAGTGACTGACTGACTGACTGACTGACTAATTCATCATCGCCCAGCCCAAACCACTAAAGCTAGAAAGTTGAAATTTCCTATGTGAGCTCTTCTCAGGATGTATAGATCCACTAAGACGGTGTTTCGGGAAATTCAAACGCTAAGGGTGTAAAAACGGGTAAAAACCGGTAAATTCGGTAACCTTATATCTCCGGATCTAACTTAGGTAGACATAAAATTCTAAGAACAGCATAATAAGATCAAAAAACAAGTGGACGGGTGTTTGGTACTTTTTTGAAATTTTTACATTTAGTGGCCGAAAAAGGGTAAAAATATAAATTTAGTACTTTTTTGTTAACCGTTTATCTCCTAAAGTAATGAAGATAGAAAATAAATTTAAAATGCATTCTTCTATTCTTACGAAGCCCTCAAACATGTTTTGGTACTTTTTTCTAATTCGAATATATAAAGGGTAAAATTGATTGCTCTTTTTGGTACTTTTTTCCATACAAACTATTTTTTATGCAATTTGATATACATAGTGAATGAATATGTTTGAATATTTTCACTAACAAAGGATTTTTGAAAATTTTAAATCTAATGGGATTAAAAGGGGTAAAAACGGGTAAAATCGGTGGCCTTATATCTTCGAATCTAAATAAGGTAGACATAAAATTATAAAAGCATCATAATAAGATAGAAAAATGAACGAACAGGTGCTGAAACTTTTTTAAAATCTGTACATTTAGGGGCCGAAAAAGGGTGCAAATAAAATTTTGGTACTTTTTTTGTTAACTGTCTATCTCCTAAAGTAATAAGGTTAGAAACTAAACTTGAAATTCATTCTTCTCTCCTTAAAAAGCCCTCAAAAACTGTTTTATATTTTTTTAAATTTGAATATATAATGGGTAAAATTGGTAGCCCTTTTTGGTACTTTTTTCCATACAACTATTTTTTATGCACATACTGAATGCATATGTTTGTATATATTCTCTAAGAACAAATTTTTGAAAACTTAAATTATAACGGGATTAAAAGGGGTAAAAACGGGTAAACTCGATGTTCTTATATCTCCGAATCTAAGTAAGGTAGACATAAAATTCCAAAAGCGTCGTAATAAGATAGAAAACTGAGTGGATGGGTGTGTTGTACTTTTTTGAAATTTTGTACATTTAGGGGTCGAAAAAGGGTAAACATATAATTTTGGTACTTTTTTTGTTAACCGTTTATTTTAAAATAAAGGTATTTTTTCGAAAACCTACTTTTTTGAAAATGTAGTTTTAAGAAATGGTACTCTTTGAAAAATGTTTTTAGGAAAGGGTACTTTTTGAAAATGGTACTCTTTTGAAAATGGTTACTTTTTGAAAAGTTACTTTTTGGAAAAGGTTCTTTTTAGGGCTCTGTACCAAAAGTGTAAGTTAGACTTATGATCTTCGATACGCTGTCCGTCAGTCCGTCTGTCTTTTTGTCTGTCACAGGCTGTTTTCTTGAGAGCCGTAAGAACTATGGGCTAAAGATTAAAGTGTGTTCTAAAGCGAGCAACGAAGCGTGTTGAAATGCTAATGTAATATACAGACACTTTTGTATAAACTCTCGAGATTATCAAAGTGTTAATTCGTCTAGTCTGTAGAATATTTAACACAACAAAAATTAAAGGGTGCTCTGAAATTTAATGTAATTTTGACTATGTAGTTTTAACAGTTTGCTGTATCTTGGAAACCGTAAGAGGCAAACTCTTGAAATTTTAAAAAACTCTAAAACTAAATAATTCCAGAATTAAAAGCGTCAAAAAAAAATCGCCAAAATGAAAAAATCGATAAAACGCAAAAATTCGCCAAAACTAAAAAGATCGCCAAAAAATCTAACCAATTTTATGGTTATGTTTAAATGAGTTAATTCATTTTTCTATATCTGCACAACAATGGAGTAGCGAAGCACGCCGGGTATAGCTAGTGCTGAATAAAACTTATGCCTGAGATGATTCAGTATAACTATGTGCAAAAGGCTGGAAAATTGAATTGCCTTATTTGGTAAACTTTCAAAACATCTACTTTCAAAATACCTATGCATTTACATATTTTTTATGCCTTCTTTCGACTAGAATCAGTTGTGTAAATCTTGTAAATTAAAATACAATTGATCTAGTTAAATTTCGTAAGAGGTTTGTTGTCATCGCACCAAAGAATTGACCAAATATTTTTGTTGGAAAATTTATATGAATAGTTAATTTGAGTCAATACACACTCACTTGCTCACTAAAGTCAATTGAGTTCAAACCTTAAACTAAAGCCCTATTGATATTAACTACTTTACTAATCGAACATTATGGTTAGCATACTTCTCTCATTTATATTTTCGGTAAATCCTTTAGCACGTTACATTTTCCCATAAAAATTTTATTGGGGTTAAATAGCAGCAGTTGTTGTTTCGCAACATAGTTTGTGGGGGAACTAGAAGAAATCTCTTTCATAATAGTTGTAACAAATTAGAATTTCAATTAAATTACTTTTTGCGCTGTTGCTATTTTACTGTCACAACGTCTCATTTTGCCAAGAATAACAAAAAAAATTAACTTACAAAATGTTGACAATAATATGAGGTTATAGAAGACACAAATCAGCAAACTAAACTATGTCTCAACTCGCTGTGATGTTAGTTTTTTGTGCTTTTGTTTTAATTATTTCATTTAAGCATAAATTTTATGCAAAACGTTGTGTTACATGTACACATCCACCCCTACACGCAAAACGACATGATTTAAAGTCATGCATATAAATTGCCTCAAGTGAAAACGCAAACAAATGGCTCGCCATTTTTAAGTTCTTTTTAAGAATGCAGCGAGCAGCTGGAGCAGCAGCCAGTGAAGACAAGGAGTGGTAAAGTTACAGTTAAACATATACTAACTTCTTTTTTCAATTTTAGGCTAATTTAAATATTCCGAATTGTTTGCTTTTAATGCATTTTCATAATTATTAGAAAATTTCAAAGAGAATTAAACCATTAAATCAACTTTTAAAAGTCTGTTCTTCTATGTTAAAAGTAAAGAATTTATGTATTTTTGCATAGTTTATCTAGTTTTTAGAATAAAAACGCAGACATTGGGTGAAAATTTTTCTTGTTATATTATTTTTCAGTATGTTTGTATATATCTGAGCCATTTTGCAACAATTGCCATTATATGCCTTCGTTTTGTTTTGGCGCTGCAGAGTATTTTTTCTACAATTCTGATTTGTATGTCATTTCATGTCGCTTTGTCTGTGAGCTATAAAAGAGGCTACACAAAAAAAAAAAACTAAGAAAAAATTATGTCGTTTTTCAAAAATTTGCAATTGTCATATGACAAATGAAAGAGGAAATGTTATAAATTAAACCATTTGTAAGAACTCTTTTTTCGTTTTTCTTTTGGTTTGGTGTTAAATTATAACGATTTTTGACATATTGAACAAGACTGTGGTGCAGAAAATAAGAGTAAACTTAAACGAAAAGTATAACTAACAAGTGATTTAAGCATCTTCAATATTTGCTTTCAACATTAAGTAAATGCTGTTTTAGCGATTTAAGGAGGGAACAAAGTATGTGTTAAAGTTCTTAAATTTCTAAATAACTGAGCCTATATTAAGCTAAAAAGGCAGTTCTTTTGTGAAAAAAGTCTTTTATATAAAACTGTGGCTGAAAGAGTTAACATGTTTGTACTTTCTTCAACTTATGTTCCCTCAGAATTTTTTTGATAAAACCGCATATAACCTACTAACAATACCCAAGTAGAAAAATAGAAGTATTTCGAAAATTCTAATTAGGGTAAGATGAGAGATATCGCAAATCTCTTTCCACAGAAAGATATACAATGAATCGAACATTACAAAGCAATTTAATAGGACTTTATGGCAGTAGATTTTGTGAGAAAATTCTTGTTTCAAAAATTAGATAATTTTTAATTCCATTTTTGTAATACTAACGGCTCTGTAAAAATGGGAAAGGAAACTTAATTCAATACTCTTGGAGCCACATTGATCCATGTATGTATATCCTCTAGCTCTCCGTTTTGACATAGAAAAGCGCTTCTTTCAAAGCATTAAAACCGCATAGATTTCATATCTTTTCGTCATATTACGTCAACCAATTGTTTCGTCCGTTAAAGTTTCTTAGAGCTATAGACAAATTAAATCGTATTTTAGTGTGAGTCTCACTCTTCAATGCAATAACCCACTAAACCTGAGATTCGAAATAAAAGAAGGTTCGCTAAAACGAAGAATTTTCGAAACATATTTGTTTGATAAATGCTCGTGAATCTAAAAAAAATCGAATGTTCGCAAATGCGAGCTTTTGTCGATAATGTTGCGACAATAAGCTCAATTGCCAAATTTCATAAAATGTGAATGTTCGCAGCATCGAAATATGTCTCGATAAGAAGCGCAATTGCCAAATTTCATAAAATGCGAATGTTCGCAGCATTGAACTATTTTCGATAATTTATCGAATGTGTAATTTACATTCATGTGTGCAATAATTGACTAGAAAAAATTTGCCACGATAGCCTAGTGGATGTGTGCTAATTTGATAGCCTGGAGGTATCGTGTTCGAATCTCATTGAATGCAGTGCAAGTTAAAATTTAAAATAAATAATTATTCCATTTACAATAAAATAGATAAATTAAAAAATAAAGATAACAATCTTGAAAAATAATTTTTTCCTACATTTTTGTGGTATCGATATTTCTGCGATATTGGTTCGCTATTGATTTGTCAGCGAAACATCGAAATCGAAAGGTTTGCTGCCACAAACTGAGCGACGAGTGAGCTCTAGCAGCTCTTTCTCTTTCCGACTTCGATAGCCGTTCGTGAGTATTTTGTCCGAGAAACGTGTGCGCAACATTCGAATGCGATATTATTTTCGAATGTTTTGGTTTGCTGGGAAGTTATAAATGCAAAAAAGAGAGCATATATTAAATGTGTTTAGAGCAAAGTCGCTCATATTGGCACTAGTTTGACGAACATTAGTCGGCTCTTATGTGTATAAAGACAAATAAAACCAAAAATACTCATCAAAGAGTAAAAAATAAACAACAACTTCATTCAGTTGTATGAAAGCTTTTTGTTTTTTATGATGTTGTTTTTCTATTTAATAGGAAGACATTGGATTACTACTAACACATGCTCATAAACACTGCTACTAAACTAAAAGCACATTTATCTCCATGGCCAGCACTGGCTTAGAGGAGAGTTCAGCAAAGATAAAACTTAATAAAAGAGAAACAATACGTCGTTTAAGTATGTTGGTGTTTATTTGCTCTTTTGATAGGCACAACACATTCCTGTGTTCTTGTTGTTGTTGTTTATTTTGATTGTACGAGCTGTACAAATACAAATATTCGACAAATAGCCGACAAACGTCGTGGCCCATGATCAAAAATAGCCTGACTTAAGTAGAGTTCACAATGATGAACTTGAGTGACAGTCAAAAATTCATCAGCTTTAAGGGATACTTTTGACTGACCAAACAGACTTTCGATCATGTTTCACACCTAAACCGTCATTCAAGAAAAAAAAATTGTGACACAGACATGGAAAATAAAAAATTGGATGCGTTTTATTGACAAAAAAATTGTTTAAAGTGAATTTTTAAATTATTTAATTTCTTATTACCCAATAAGCAATTTTGCTTGAAATCAAGTGTAAAACAAAATTAACTGCCAGGCCCACTATGTCGACACGATTCTTTCTTTCTTATAATAACATATAAAACAAAAACAAAATTTTAGAATTTGTTTTTGTTTTAAATGTAATTGTGGCGAAAGAAAGAACATGTCGACATAGTGGGCCTAACAGTAAAAGATCATCGTACGATTTTGTCTTAACATCTCAAACAGACAACAAAACATTGCGTTTCATAAAATATATGAATTTCTTAAAAAAAAACATTTTCCGCGTCCAATTTGTGAAGTTTATGCAAAAAAAAAACTCCTGACTAACACATTTTAGTACACACTATCAGTCAAAAACCAACATGGCTGCTGACTGTCACTCAACCGCAAAAATTTTTGTAGCTAACTGTTGATTGACGAAATTTGTGGTCACACTATCGATCAAGTTAAAATTTTAGCAAAACTGCCACTCATGTTCGACAATGTGTACTATACTTTAGAGCAGTGGCATCCATCAACACAGCTATACTGTCTGTGCAGGAACGGGCAGGAATATTTCATTTCCATCTGGATTTAAAATTGAAAAGAAAATATTTGAGAAATATTTTAAATAAAAATTTTCAATAATTCTACCACTTTTTATATTTGCTGCAGAATATTTTAGCACTTTATGATCGGCAATATAGTTTTTTGTCTCCTTCATCTTATGGCAACACTGACAATAATCTACTTTGTAGAAAGCTACAGTGCTACTAAATAATAAATTATTTATTTGTGAGTTTTGCTATTTTTAATTTGATATTCGTGTTGAATAAATATTAATACCCGACCAACTTTGATGTCTAGAAGTTTTAAAAAATTTATAAAATTTTTTAGAGATACATATTCTTCCAATTGATTTTTCAAATAATTTGTATGTTTATGTTTATGTTTTAAATAAAAACTCTTAAAAGATGCTCTGGAGTGGAGCTAAGAAGTCTCAAAATAGGCCATTTTGGCAATGTAAACTTTTTAACGCTTGTAATTTTTTTCGTCCTCATCCGATTTTTAAGTCGCTTTCAAATATTGTTCTTTAACTAACAAAAGAAAAACGCTAAAAATTGGTTGATATTTGGACACAATGTCTGGAAAATACTGGACCGAAGTTTTGAAAAAATTGAGAAATTTAAATTTGCAAATGAGAATAACTTACAAACCATAAGAGAAAAGTGTACAATCAAACAACATGTGTCTTTTAGATCTTAGTAAGAGCTATAATATAAAAATATGTTAATCGGCTGAAACATAGAAAAATTGCAAGCGTTAAAAATTTTTACATGGCTGAAGTGCCCTCACCTGAGACTTTATAGCTCCGCTCTTGAAAATTTTGGATATAAACAGGAATACTCCTCTGCTATTTTCATATGAAATTAGATTCCGATAATCCGTTTAGAAATGCCTGATCTATTTGCCAAATATTTTATTTCTGTCCCACTGTGCTCTGTTCATATATTAACTATATGACAAATTTAAAAGAACTTTTTATTATTTATAGCCTTAATTGGTATATTACTATAATGGACATCGATATATTATCAAAATATTTAATTGACCATATGATAGTTTTTTGAAATATTAATTGAATAGAATTTGCAAAAATGCATTTATTTTTTGTATTTTGATTTATAAACCACATGCTTACAATACAAAATACCAATTTCATGCATTTTTAAATATGCATACCTTAAAATTGTATTTACCATTTTATTATTTTCAATTTGTAGATTCTTACCATGTCCTCTAGCTGAATTGTGTTTGCAGAAGTATAAGTTTTTGTTTAAATCTCTTGTCAAAAACCCATAACGCATTGTAGTAATATTTTCCTTACATACAATTATGCGAATGTTATCGAAAAATTGGTTTTCTCCGTTATTATCCTTATGCTAGTTGTTACTGAAAAAAAAACAAAAAAAAGGATGAAGGTTATGTGACTGTCAAAATACTAAACATACATACGGAAATATATATATTAACCTATATAAATATCACTTGTAAAAATTTTAAATTGCAAAAAAAGGAAAAGCATTTATCAAATATTTTTAAAGTTCTTACTAACAAGTTTAATCAATTCGTTGAGGGGTTCTTTTGTTTTTAGATTTTTTTCGCTTTGTGGTGCTTTTTAATTTTTGGAGATTTTTTATGTTTTGCTGCTTTTTCGATTTAGCGTTTTTCTCGTTTTTGCGGTTTCTTTAATTTTAGCGATTTTTGGAAATTTTTTTTTCGATTTTCGATTTTTTAAACTTTTTTTTTGTTTTTTAGTTAAGACGATTTTTTTTTCATTTTTGAGCTCTTTTCGTTTTAGCTCTTTTTTAATTTTGGCGGTTTTTTGGAAGCGGTAATATTCTTAGTTTTGGCGATTAAGCTTAACTTCAAAACTACATTACCTGATAGAGAACCTTTTAATTTTCGTTTGTTTGGTTGTTTCTAGCATTCATTACTGCTGCCTTTAAAATTCGTTTGCCTCTTAATGTTTCCAAGATACTGCTTATTGTCAAAATTACAGAACTTGATAGAATACCCTTTCATTCTTATTTGATTGAAATTTCAGTATTTATTAGTGTAGTCTGTACACTAACTCTGAAATTGGTAAATGTCTATGATGTATCAAGTGTGTATTTATTACATTACGATTTCAATTTATTACGTTGCTCGCTTTAGAACACACTTTAATTTTTAACTTTCTTTAACTTTTAGTATTTGCTGTTGTAGCAGAGATAATTAGACATATTATGTGCAAATTTCAGGCCTGTACCTCTTACAGTTCTCGAAATAGAAGCCTGGGACAGGCAGACAGACAAACAGAAAGAAGAACGGACAGCGTACACAGAAAAAAAAATTTTAAATACAATTAATTTTTTTGTTATATCAATTAAATAATTATTTGATTTTGAACCTACAACGATTTTTGTAAATACAATTACGAAATTGTAAGTTAAAGGAAACTCAGAAAAAATTTTTTTTAACAATTTTTTTAATTTTTTCACAATACATAACAAAAAATTTGGTTAGTTCAGTTTGTTGAAAAAAATTTCTTGATTTGCTTTGTTTCATTTATATGTGTGCATTCATTTGTTATATCAACAATGATGATTGTTAATTTTTTTCACAATACATAACAAAAACTTTGGTAAGCTCAGTTTGTTGAAAAAAATTTCTGCGTTTGTCGTATCAACAACTAAATTTGTTGTATTAACAAAATATATGTTTGAATTTATATTACATATTAACAATTGAAATTGTTAGTTGCAGTTAGATGATATTTTTTTCTGTGTAGCGAAAACAATAAAGTTCCCTTTCAGCTTTGGTGTACGGAACCCTTAAAATGAAATACCAGCACTGATTTCAGACAGTGCGACTCATTTTTTAATCACAACACAATATATTATGTTATAATATAAAGTGCAAAGCTGGTTATCATTTTAAAACATTTCGAAATAGAAATAGACTAGAGAAATAACAAGAAGCTTAACACAAGATAAAAAGGAAAAGTTCATATAAATAACTATTAAATAAAATACATATAATTAAATGTAGATAATATTCACTTCTTGACTGCAAACTACCGACTTTAGTCGAGTGGTCTACGCGGAAAAGAGCTCTGAAGAGATTAGCAGGAGCTATCGAAATATGTCCGTTCAACCTTCCGTGCTGTCAGAATTTTTCTCTGTCTATATGCTTCACATTTAATCTCTAAATAAAAATATAATTTAATTGAAAAATTAATTAAAGACCAAACTCAAGCCAAAATAGTTAAAGTCCTTTGGATATAAACCCATACAGTTTGACTATAACTCATAACTAAATTAGAAATAAAAACCTTAATAAAAATCAAGCTATTGTGATTATAAAAACAATTTTTTGCGTAGTATCATTAATAAGGTTTGAATTAATGATACTATGCTGAAAAAAAAACTTTGTTTGTAATCACAATAGTTTAAATTTTTTTTAGGTTATTTATCGCTCCTGAATATTTTTTAAGAATGATGAAAGGCCCTTTTGCATTTTATATGACGATATTCTTTATTTGTGGTACTTAGCAAATTTGCTTAAGTACACTGATCGAGCTTAAGGCTCTTAATTTATTTTGCGTTTATTTTATTTATTGTATCTTTAATAAAATTTAACTAACAATAAGTAATCAAATCTTATATCTAAGATTATAATTTTTAAGTGCGACCAATGCCAGACAAAAATATTTATTTCTGCGGCTGTTTCTTAGGTTTTCTTACGTCTCTGGTGTTCGGCTGAGAGCAAGAGTGGAGGCATACTCTTGCTCTCTACCGAGTGTGGCTCCTAAAGTTAATGATGTCACGGGCTAGGCGATTTGGGTGCAACTCAAGTTTTTTACGTATCTTATCAATTGTTTTGAAAACACAGTCTTAACCATCGGAAGATCTAGATCTTTATGAAACCGCTTGATCCGAACATAAGAGGGGCTGATGTAATCGTGCGGAGTATTTTATTTTGTCACGTTTTATTTTCTCTACATTTGATGCCGAGGCAGTGCCCCATAGCTGAATACCGTAGGAGCATATTGGTTTTAGAATGGAGTTGTATAGAAGAAGTTTACAATCCAAGCTTAGAGTAGAGTTTCTTCCAATGAGCCAATTCATTAGAACAGCTTATAATTTCATTTGGGTCACCTTTGCATTTATGTGGGACTTCCATGTTAGACGACGATCGAGATATTTTACTTCAGTGCGTTGAGGTATAGGTTGGTTATTTATTTGTATAGGTGGGCAGGTTTCTCTGCATAATGTAAAGGTAATGTTTGAAATTTTTGCTCGTTAATTTTTATCCGCCATTGTTTTAGCCGTTTTTCCAACTCAGGTATATACTCTTGCAGTTTGCGGGAAGCTTCTTAACCTTTAATTAGGCGCATGGGGTCAAGAGAAATTAAAATTGAAAAATTTATACGTTAAAATGTTCGGAGCGAACTTGTTTTTTCTATAGCTTCATACATTTAAAAAGAGAACGTACATTAGTTGCAATTAGATCGCTAACGCGTACACACGTGTCACTTTACTAATACATGTTGACCCCATGCGACTAATAGTGTAACTTTTTTTAATCGTGGTAAGTATTTATTTTTGTGATTTTATTTACCCTTTTTATTTGTTTCTTCAAGTATTTGCGTAACAATAATTATATTTTGCCCACTTTTTTGTGTTCAGTTTTGAATATGGCTTCAGAAAAACAGATACTACAATGGATAGAAGAAGTGTGCGATGATGAGTTGAGTACTGAATTTAATTTATGTTTTTAAATGAAAAAATTTTATGTTTTTGTTTTTTTATACATTATTAAAATATCTCTGAAAATTTAACAAAACATACTGATTTTTATTTTTTTGTAATCCAACAAGTGCAATAATCGCATGGGGTCACGTGAGACCCCATGCGATTAATTGTGTGATTTTCTTAATGCGCCTAATTAAAGGTTAATGGCTTTTTTGTACGCTTAGAAAAGCTGTATCATCAGCGAATGTTGATATGTGTATGTTACTGCTTAACGGCAAGTTAGAGCAATATATCAGATATAATACAAGATCGAGAATGCTGCCTTAAGGAACTCCGGCTGCAATCGGCTGAGGAAGGCTTAGAAAATTACCTTCCTTAACAAAAAATTTTCGTTCAGCTAAGTAGCTTTCTAAAAGTTTAAGGTTGTTCGCGGGTAGTTTTTGTTTTAGTTTATAAATTAAACCTTCTTGCCATACTTTATCAAATGCCTAGGAATCATCGATGAAGAGCTCAGAACAATATATCTTTTCTTCGTAGGTTTTTCTAATTACGTTCACGAGTCTATGTGTTTGTTCAATCGTGCTATGCTTTCTCCTAAAACCGAATTGGTGGTCTGAAATGCATCCAGTACGATTTAGTATGGGTGTTACCTTACTCATAAGTGGCTTTTCAAATAGTTTTGACATGTATGACAATAGGTTTACAGGCCTGTAGGATTCCACCTTCGTATGATCTTAGCCTGGCTTAGGTATCATGGTAATCAGCGAAAGTTTCCATTCTTGGGTATAGAATTTCAGGCGAAAAATATCATTAAAAATAAATTATAATAATCCTTTTTGCAGTATAGGGTAGTCCTAAGAACATTTTATTGCTTATTTTATAAGCAACCGGACCTTTTACGAATTTGAGACCGGAATACAATTTTCAATCTAACGAATATTGAACCTTAAAGTAACATCAGGTACAGCGAGTACTGATGGAAGCTCAACTATAGTACCAGACGTATTTGGAGTAAATTCTTTCTGCAAGTGGTTTACAAACAGAGTAACTTTTTTAGCGTCAGTTCTTGCCCAGTCTCCATTTGAACCTCGCAATGGAGGTTTGAATATCACCATTCGTTTGAGAGCTCTGGCCGGTCGCCATAGTGAGTAGTCTCTTTGTGGTGTTGCATCGAGTTCAAAAATTGTTGTATAGTACATTCCTAGATTTTAGGTGAGGGGATCTGTAGTGTTGCCATTCTCTACGAACTTTTCATTTTTTTTTTTGGAATAACAGTCGTTCTACATCTGCTGTATATATTTTATTATACGAGTATCTCACCTGAAGATTAGTAGTAGTAGCGTTTAGAGCAGCTTGATTAAGGATTGTCTCAAACATTTAAATACAGTCGTCTATAGCAGCTGGTGTTTTTAATATTCTTTGTGTCGTACATAGTACATCCATTGATATTAAAAAAGCTTTTCGCCGTCAAGTATGTCTCAGAGAGAAGCATAACATTAATTTGTTTATCCATCATGAAGTGTTCTGGTTCGTTTTTATGTTGGCGGATGACGTTTTATTCCAAAGGAAGATTTTTAAGTTCATGGTTTGTTTAATTAAGGCTCTTAGTGAGCAACATAAAATGAAGTCAATAATACTATAACCTACAACTACAATTTAACTGTGCTTAAATAATATGATTTTTAAACATATTATGATTGGCAACCGTTTTAAGAAAACGTTATCAGGACTCACTACACATGTATATTGATTGTTTAATTGCCCCTAGAGGGAAAAGAGTCAGTCACAAGACAGGTCACGTGACTGGTTCACAAGGACTAGCAATCGGTTCGAGTTGCGCAACTTTATATGAAAGGGAGCGGTAACATTTACATGGCATTGTCATTGGAATGGATTAATTGACATAATTAAGATATTCAGTAATAGGTTCTATACCCAAACTAAGGCCACTTGTCCTGTGAGGCGGTCTTTAATACTACACAGAAAAAACTAAATTTCATTTTCTTTAAAGGAATTCAATGAAATAGTAAATATTTTGTCTAGGAACGGACCTACAAACAAATTTGTAAATATAGACAAAAATATCTCAACATTTTTATTGAAAAAACACGTGTTTTTTCAGTGAACAAATTTTTTAAATCTATAAAACAATTTGTCTAAAAATATGCACAAATGGTAAACAAAACAATTTACTAAATCAAACAAAAATATTTACCGGATTTTTTGTAATATATCAAACAAAATTTTTGTGTGGGTCATCATCATCATCCATTAAGTATTTATGGAACTTCACTTTGTTAAATGTGTTGAGGTCTGAACGTTTATGTAAAGACTCTAACAAAATGAATGAGAAGTAACGCAACGACATTAACGAATTGATTCACTCAAAAATCTTCAGTAAACAAACTTGGTACAATCGCATTCTTTTTGCTATCATTGTTGTTGTTGTTATTTATGTGTATGTCGTCATCGGGGTTTTTTTACGACACATTTTTTCTTGTTCTGTTTGGTGTCTGCGTCCTAAATAAGAGACAAACAAGCAATTCATTGATTATGTAAAGAATATTTACTGAAAATGACATTTATTTTTAGACAAACTTTTGTTTGAAAATTTTTTGGTGAACATTTTTTCTTTGTAGCTGAATTACTGTACTTTAGACAAATATTTTTAATTTGGAAAAAATCTGTTTGTGCACTTAGGGTTTTTTTTCTAACATTTTTGTTCTAGTTTTGTGATATGTTGTGATATAATTCTTTTCACCGGTCACCACTCAGCAACATTTCGTACCATTCTAATTTTCACCAGTCATAGGACAAGTACGCTCAAGAAAATTGGTACAACATTTTCGCAGGGGCTTTTGAGTATAGATTCTCAGCGACTTTTATGCAAAGCAAAGCAAAAATCGAACAAATGAAAGTCTATGATTCTATAAATTAAAATAGTTTAACGAAAAAAAGTGTTGGCTATTAAAATATTTTCAAATATTAATTAATTTTACTAACTTCATATAAATACATATTTATTTGTATCTTTAATAGTCAAACTAGAAACAATCGAAATTTATTAAGATTAATAAGGCAAGTCGTATTCATAATAAAGCACACACATGAAGGGTACATATTTATACCATATACACCTACCTATACAATTATTTACTTAAGATACTGTTTCCATTTGCCGTTGTTATGCTTGCTATTTGTATTGTTCAGATTTGTACTTTTCTTTAGAATCCTTTCATTACGTTACTTTTGCTTAATACTAAATACTAATATTCATACATGTACTGTATGCATATCTGAAAGCCGTAAAATTTTACTCTTTGGTCTTGTGCTTATATGAATTTTTACATAGATATATTCACATAAATTTGTGTAAGTGGGCATACAGTAGAGTATCCCATTATAACGATTTTTTCTAAACGTCATTAATTTTATAAGTATTGCGACCCTTTTCATAATATACGAGGACTTTAACGGACAAAACTCTCCGTTAAAGTCCATGTTAACTTTTAGTCGTACATTTTGCTTTTAAAAAGAGTTAAAAGTTTAGATTGTATAAAACTTAGTTTATTTCATAATTAATATTTCGGAATCTTTTGATAAATATCTCAGTAAAATGAAATGATTTGAAATCATAGTTTCAAATAGTAACCAAAATTTTACTGTACCTAAGATATATGCCAATATGCTTTAGTTTTAAAATCCCTTGATATCTGTCTTAGCGTCGTAGCTTCCAACGGGTTGACGGATTTGCTTGAAACATATCTAAGAACACTCAATCAAATAGTCTTTTTTTGGGCGCTATGTTACCTTACAGCGATTTTTATCTTTTATTGTACTTACCCAGCAAAAAGGAACATACAAATCATTAGTTACAGCACTGATGAACTCACTCAAAGTAGTTCTATTTCTGGTGAAACATCAATGAATTTAACACGTGCTTGTCATAGGACGGAAGCGATCCAAAGAGCTGAATGGTATGCGCTTAAGAGGTTGTCTAGAATAATTTTTGACATAAACAACAGCCTTAGAATATTAAATTCAGTACCTGTAGTGATTGGTATACAATGAAAATGGTAAACCTTTGGAACTAGTTCCAATTTTTTTTGCTGGGTACTGAAGACTTTAATTGCTTAAAAAAGAATAATTTTAATTTTATATCCAAAGAAATTTTAATTGTCTTAAATTAAGCGGTAAAGAGCTCTGATGAGATTAGCGGGAGCTATCGAAACGTCAGTTCAACCCTCCGCGCAGTCAAAATTTTCTTTGTCTACATGCTTCAAATTTATCTCTAAATAAAAATATAATTTAATTGAAAAATGAAGACAATTAAAATTTCTTTGGATATAAACCCATACAGTTCGACTTATTTTAATTTTCGCAAAACTTTTTCTTCTCCCAAAAACGAAGATCCGCTAATTTTCTGGCACAATGATGTCATAGCAATGCTTTAGTATTACAAAACCGTAATTTTAACCAAAAATTGAGAACACTTTGTATTTTTTTAACAGAAACGTTATTACTAGGGCTCGGACTTTCATGCAAATGCATGTTTTTAGTGGTGATAGATAAAGAGATATTGACTAATTATCTATGGGAATTATAAAATTTTAAGTAGTTTGGTATTGATTTGTAGTTTTATATTTTTTCATATTTTAGTGGTAAGTGCATATTTTTACATATTTTGGCCATAAATGTATATTTTTGGAGTAGTAAAAAGCTTTTTAATACATATTTCTTAATATTTGAAGAAAAAAAATTTATAGTAGGCCGATTATGGCTGGCAACTGAGCCTCAGTTGGGCTGCCAGTTGCTTGAAATGATACTACTGATGGCAATTCGCAACTGAGAGCTGTCAATTTCAGTTGCTGCTTAGTGCCTTTCTTGAAACCATTAATTTTCAGTTGCCAATTAGAAACGCAACTAAAGTTCGGTTGCATTAAATAATAGACCAAATTAAGTTTGTTTTGTGTTTTTTCTCTAATAAGAATAAAAAATTGAAAAAAAAAATATTTTGATATTATTTTAGTTTTGGTACTTTGTTCGGAGGTAAATGCATATTTTTGAGCATATTTTTCATTTTATGGTGCATTTGTTAAGGCCTTAAAATACATTTTTAGTTGCATGAAAGTCCGAGGTTTTGCTATTAGCACTCATTTTAAATAAATAATCTCCTACGCTGCATTTTTTATCATAATAAAAAATACTTAGCTTATACTTTGTTTATTTTACTTTAATTATAAATTTAGTGACGGTATCAATACTGTCTATACCATTGCTATAATATCGGTATCGTATCTGCAAAATAACTGTATCGATGCATCCCTATATTTAATACAAGTCTGGGAATAGTATGATATACCTCCCTACTTGTCTTTTTAATAAAAACTTTTTAGCGGCGCACTCTATTTAACAATTTCCAGTTTTATTCTCTTAGGATTGTTTCCTTATCTACTACAGTATACACTTGTATAAAGAACCAGTATGGTCATACATAAATATGTTGAATTACATGCCAGTAGTTGTGTTTGTGGACGTAAAACATGCATAATAGTTTGTGGGTAGTTATTTGTCTGTATTTTGTTGATAGTTGGGATTATATTGTGTAAATTTATGCCAAACAAGTATTGGTTCTGTGTGTCTACATAAGTGTTTTCTTTTTATTTTTTATTTCCTTCTCTGATCTACATATTATGTAGTGTAAAGTACATTTTACTATCTTATATGTTTACTTGATCAAAGGTAAAAACTATAAAACTGTTTTTATTATCTATGTCGTAAGTTGGGATTGCCCTCTGATGTGTGAAGGAAAAAGACAGTATAAAAATAATTGATCTTACTCCCTAGATATGTGCCGACAAACTAAAAGCCACCAAAAATTTAATTAGTAACTAGTGGAACTATTTTAAGCCAGATTTCTTGAAAGTAGTACATTGGCTACAATTGAAAAAAAAATTTTTTCGCTGGGTAATTAGTCATGGTAATATAAGATCTTATTAAGTTATCTAAAGTAATATCTTTCATATTCTGTTTTCATACATGACGTGTATAATTAATGCTGTAAGTTACATAAAGCTTTGATGTAAAATTAGAATTATTTACCTTTTCTCTTGCCCGTTCTAAATAAAATGTGTTCAATCGGGCACAAAATTGTTATATATTTCTTTTAAGACTGTTCCATTATTTCTAGTGATTATGACGTAGAACTTTAAGAGATTTTATGTAGAGGGTCACCTTAATGTATATGTAAATTGGAAAAATATGAATGTGTTGTTAGAATATGGATATGAATTGAAAGGATTTCAACAATACAAGAATTCCGTAATGTAATTATTACTGTTTATTAAATATAAAAATGAGGAAATATATTTGTTAATGTTAACTATAATTAATCGTCTTACGATAAAATAAACTCTGATGTGTTTACTAAAAGGGAAAAATATATTGAAATATGAACTTATTATTATTTATTTAAAAATTTTAAAATATGTAGTAAATAAAAAATCGTCTTTAGATTGCAAAAATATAGCAGTCTCCGAAAAGAACATGTGTTTTTTCTTTTACAATATCAACGCATAATATATTTGTAATTCGTTACCTCACTTTAGGATGATATGACTGCTATATTATTAACCTCTTTTTTTTTGCTTAGATTAAAGCCAAGTAATTAATAAATCGTTTACATAAGTTGTTTTAAGAGTCCTCCATATTATTTTTCTCTATAACATTTTGATGAATTTAGTTTTCTTCACTACCATTTAAAACCTAAAACAAAAACAAGACTACCGAAATCAGATATTAGAAACTATCACAACAATATCCATACAAATTGAAAAGTCGCGAACTATTATTTTTTTACATCTGTCTTTTTCTTCACAATAAAATTTTAGGCAAATGGCTTAAAACAATTGAATTATTTAAGACTCAAATTATTAAGATTGAAACACAATGTGTTCTTTTCGAAAAAGTTTTGCTTTTATTTAACAGTCGTCTGACTTTTTAGGAATAAATATTCATGTAAAACGAATGACGAAGTCTTAGCAAATTGATGAAACTCGTGCAACAAATTATTCAATAAACATTTCAGTTTGGCATCTTCTTTATTCATTGCAATTATTGCTCATAAAGTGTTAATTAATTCATAAGACTCAGCATTTTATTGATTTATGTGATTATAATATTCAATACTAAAAAAAAGTCACGAATGACAAACAATTTGTAGACATACTTTTCAAATAAAAAAAATATATTTTCAAGCAATTTTTTAGGCGAGTTTTTGAGGAAGGTGTCTATCGTGTAGAAACCAAATTAATTGTATGTTGTTAATGCATTTTCAATAACTAAACTGAGTAATGAAGCATAATACAAAAGCATAACGCTCAATACACATTACTGCGGACAAAAACAATTTCTTAAAAAATTATATTTCCTATTATTTTTTAAATATTTTTTTTATTATATTTTCAACGGACACGAAAAAAGCATTAGACATGAGAATCACCCATATTAATGTATTATTTTTAAATAAATGCACCCACATGTGGGTTGTCTTTCACCAACCATTTTCATTGCTTAAATTCCACATAAATTAAAAATTTCCAATTAAGGGTTTTCACATAATATATTTTAAAATTGTTCAACAGCCATTAAAATCACATACTAGAAAGAAATTTAATGAGAGTTCTATGAGTTTCAGAGTGTATTAAAAAAAAAGAAAAATTGCATCTTATACAATTAGTTTTTCGAAGACAACCTAAGGTGTAAGCCAGGTAAGAAGTTACGAAAATTGCAAATAAATGTTATAGCCAAATGAAAAATAACTATTTGTATAAAAACCTTGCAACCTTTTAAAAACAGTTTGTAAAATAAAATTTCTCTTCTGTATTTTATCCTATTATTTTACTCATATTTGTTGTTATTACTGTTGTAGCTATTATTGTTGTTATGTGCAAATAAACAGGATTATTTAACATTTCCTTGTTAGTCTGACATTGTATTTGTGCTGCATCATACACACAGACAAACACTCATACACTCAAATGAAAACAACATATTTATTCAAACATTTTACACATGTAGAGACCGACATTAAGATATTATTTGGATTTATACCTCAACATAATGTCAATATAAATTAAAACATCTTATGCAGAAAGAAAAAAACAAACAAAAAATAAAGACAGGAGTGAATAAAAAAAGGATTTATTTATTTATAAGGGTTTATTTATACATGTTGCAAGTAAATTCGACAACAACAGAAATAATAACAACATATATGCAACAATATCGATAAAAATTTTTTACTATCTTCACTTTACATTAATTTACAGATACAAATATTTGGTTATAATTCTCAATTATACAACAATTTTTCGGATGCACTAAACAGAGCTCAGGGTATTGTTGGTGTTTCGATACTGCTGCAGGTAATTAAAATGTCTAAATGGAAAGTCATTAAAAAATAATTAAGAAGTATTTATTCCATTTTACTGCTTATAGTGTTTTATAAAAAAAATATATGCATAAGTGTGTACTTAAAATTATATTCTTCTCTTTACAGTTGGGTGACTTATCGAATCCTGAACTACGTATGTTAACCGACTCTTTGGATCGCATACGTTATGGCGGCGATGAGGCCTTTGTTAAACGTTTATCTATACGTGGCTTATTACCAGATACTGATCATTATATGACTTATGATGGTTCAACGACTGCACCCGCCTGTCATGAAACTGTTACATGGGTGGTTTTGAATAAACCAATTTATATTACAAAGCAACAGGTGAGTTTTCAAACTTAATATGCAAATTAGGGGCAAAACTAAATTTTTGGCATAGCACCCACCACCAGTCTGACAATTACCCATGGTGGCCCAAATAAGATCTTCCAATATTAAGCCCGTGATAGGTATGTCCTCTCGTCAACTCTTAAAGTTTTGCAAGTCATGGGAAAAGCACAATTTTCCCACAGAGTTATTTTTTTTATCTACGTTATTTGATTATATTATCATACCTAACCTGACCAGACATCCCGCTTTAGGCGGGATTATTCCGCTTTTAAGAGTTCAATCCCGCCTAGAATTTGTATCCCGCTTTCTCCCGCTTTTTCGAGTTTTACAATTTATAATTCTACTTTTTTAATTATTGCCAAAAATTTGGAAAAATTTTCAACTGAATAAAAAAATATCTTTCTGCTTTTTCAGCCAGTACAACTCATTTTTAGACGTTGCTTCAAATCTCATTACTTCAAATTTTCTAATTCAAAGGTATTTAAGGCCATATGCATAACGAAAACTTGTCATGAAGTTAGCATGAGTGACGAAATTGAACCGGATGGATCTTGCTGAGTTTTTCCATATATTTTGAAATGGCAAATAATCACAAAATATTGCCATGAGTCTCGGCTACAATCTACGGTGATTTTTAAATTAACATTTCATATCAAAACTCGTTCAAGTCCAGTTCAATTTAGTCATTTAAGCTAGCTTCATGCCAAGTTTTTGTTATGCATACGGCCGTTAATTATTTAGGATTAAATTCATTATTTAAATTTTTCGATTAAATTATATATATTGAGAAAGGAATTTCCAAAGCATGTAATAACTGCAAAGACAAATATTTGTCTGTATAGACGTCGAACTATTGTTTTCGAGATTAATCACTATCTCATCATCAGAGCTTTTGTCATACCTTTTCCCAGTGTGAGGGTGGTGAAGTAAAGTAAGGCACGTAACATTAAAAATGTTTGATTGTTCCAAAAATGAAATTCAACGATCTTAACCCAGAATAATCAAAAATCTTTGGACTCAAACTCATGAAATTCGACTAAAATTCATAACTTCAATTTAAAAATTTCTACATTAAGATGAACAAAAAATTAAGAAAAAGTCTTGAAAGCCAAACGGTAAACTAACTTTATGCCGAATATATAAAACATAAGATGCTTAGATCCGACAAAAAATACCAAAGTTACAAGACAGATTTTTTTCATACAACATTGCTTTTGATCGAAAATATTCTTTTAACCATAAACTGAATTTAAGCACACAGAAAAAAAATAGACAAGAATTATGTTCAATAAAACCATGTTATTGAAAAAAATATGAATTTCAATAACATTTGTCATTAAGTTAATACAATATTTCGTTGTATGTATTTCTTTCCCATGCCGGTTATTTATTTTATTTTCGTACATAAGTACAAGTTGTATCTCATTAAAAAAAAACTGCGATATGACTCAGCTTTAGAGAGTATGTTTTATGTCCGGGATGTCTGGGTTCGTATCGCAGCCATGTCAACATTTTTTTTATTTATATATATATTTTTCTTTTGAAATAATTTTGTTATCAATTTAGCGGAATTCTTTATCACAGGAAATTAAAAAAAAATTATTGAATAGCGGCATTTTCTTTATCAAAAACGAAACTTATTTTTTTTTCTGTTAAATTTTATAGGAAAGATAACGTCGGACTTTTTCACTTATTGGGTTACGATTTTCTTATTTTTGTTGGGTCTAAGCGACTTTCTGTTTCATGTGTTCCTTAATCTTAAAGCAATTTACAAAATGTTTGTCTCATATTTCAAAAATACATAAATTTGTTAGTTGTGGGTTAGTTTATCAATATGCCTGCATTTCGTTGGGTGGTAATGCCAACTCATCAGTAAATTTTTGATTCATCGTAGCGGAGAAATTATAAATGACGATTTAAAGAAAACGTTTAAAAATGCACGTTTTTAGTTTTTTATGAACTTCCTAAGTACATATCGTTAGCTGAAATGAAAAATCACGTATCTACTTTTTTACATTTTATAAGAGAGAGGAAAAATTAAATAATATATGTATGCACTTCAAGTTCCTGAAGTTAAGTTTCTTTTTTCGTTTTTTATTTGGTTTATTTTTATGATAAAGGTTTGAAAATTTGTACGGACGTGCGCCTCGATGTGATATACAATAATTATATAACAATGCGAATTTGAATTATTTATTAGTTACGTGGTTTTGCATTTCAAGTAACGATATGGAACTGTATAATTGCATATATTAAAAAAAATCATAGAAATGGAGTGTTTTTACATTATCCCGCTTCCACAAGAAATTTTATAAAATCCCGCTTTTTGCTCGTATTTTTCTTCAGAATCCCGCTTTTCAATCGTTCTAGTCCCTCTTTTTGGAGAAATCTTCTGGTCACGTTAGTCATGCCCAAACCAAGAGGTTTACGTTTCGCAGCTTTTTTAATTTTTGTTTACTATTATCAATTACTCTAATATTGTGTGTGGACATGTTGAAGTATTTATTTTGTCGCCCTTCGAATTTTCTCTGTTGATAGTAATATCTTGATGTCATTTATTGCTTTACATTATTTATTATTTCATTCGAATTTTTGTACTTTTTCTCGGTATTGCATGTTTTATATTTTTACTGTCATCTTAACCTACATATTTGTACACAAACTAAGAGTGCAGTGATTCATTGCTAGAGTGCTATTTTTATCTGTTTTTTCTCCCTTTCCATGTGCTTTTCCTGCAAACTTTTGTATTGTATATTTTTTCTATTTTTATTACTTTTTGTATTGTGTAAGTGGATTTTCTTATAGTTGAAAAGTATGTTTTTCTGGCGCTTCTTTTTGTTGATAAATGGGAGTGTTTAGCTTTTTGTCGTCAAGTGATTGTGTATGTTGTACTTAAACAACAAGCAAATATTTAAAGGTTTGCCAGATATTTTTGTTTTTATTATTTTAGTTTATTCATGATTTCGATGAAATGACAGTCATGTTGATGGTATGCAAAAAACGGTACAACCAAAAGCATATTAGATGATTAGTAAAATACATTTTTTCTCAAAAGTTTTATTAAATAATTAATACAGAGGTTAGGGTTGCTGTGAATATTGAGTTATACAGGGTCCGCCAGATAACTTTTTTTTTGAAAATGCTATAAAAAAAACCAACTAAATATTTTCTCAAATTTCTTTTTTTATTTGAAAGTACAATCCTTCCGGTTAATAATGAAAAATAATTTCATTCAAATGGCTGCCTTGGCTGGCCATGCAGTAGCCTACACGATCGGTCCAATTTTTAAGCACATTATCGATTGTGTGCAGCTGTATTTCACCAATGGCTTCATGAATATTGTCCTTTAAAGCGTCAATTGTCTCTGGCTTGTCGGCGTAACACTTATCTTTGACGGCACCCCACAAATAATAGTCCAACGGTGTCAAATCGCAGCTCCGAGGTGGCCAAACGACATCAGCTCTGCGGCTGATAATGCGATCTTCAAAAACAGGGCGCAAAACATCGAGTGTAGCTTCGGCTATGTGGCACGTAGCGCCGTCCTGTTGAAATGTTGCCAATATCCTCCTCTTCAATTTTTGTGAACAAAAATTCGTTCAACATGGCCCGATAACGATCGCCATTGACTGTAACGGCCACTCCTTCCTCATTTTCGAAGAAAAAATGGCCCAATTATGCCTCTGGACCAAAATCCGCACCAAACAGTGACTCGTTTTGGGTGCGCCGGCTTTTCAATGTATGCGTGCGGGTTTTCTGTGCCCCAAATGCGACAATTTTGCTTGTTTACATACCCGCCAAGATCAAAATGAGCTTCATCTGAAAAGATGATTTTTTTTGGCAAAATCGGCATCATCTGTAAGTCGATCGCAGGCTCACTTAGCGAAGCGAAAACACATTGGAGGGTCAGTTGTTCAAGCGTATACACAACCATATTCGTTCAGCGGAAGGATAAAACTAATTATCTGTCAAATCAGACATGAGCTAAGTATTACCATTCACGAAATAAGCACTAGTTGAAAAAAAACGTTAGATGGCGGACCCTTTATTATACCATAAGGTGGGTCTAAAAAAAGTTGCACTAGTCAGTCTCTAGAATGAAAGGCATGTCAATGATATTTCTAAAACAGTTAAATTTTTTTGTTACGCTCCAAAATATAGCATTTAAAGTACGATCTAATAATATCTCATACCGTTGTAGCTCGGGTCGCTTCCTAATCGTACATCAAATTCTGGGCGCCACTTATGCCCTCTCGGATTCTTCTCTCCTAATGTCCAACTTTTGCACGACATACAAAGTTTTTGAAGAGCTTTTTTGTTACGTGCAAAAAAATGGACATTAGAAGGGAAGGATCCGGAATGGCATATGTGGCGCCCAGAACTAGATGTCGGATTCAAAAGTCAGAATAGGCACAAAGTAAGCAGCATTTAATTTGTTCACAGTTCTTTAAACCTCATTGATATGCCTGTTGTTCTAGGAGGTGACCGGTGCAATTCTTTTTTGTTTTATATTGGGATCAACCCAGTCAATATAATATGACTGTGGGAAAGAAAAATGAGGATAAATTTTGGGCTGTTGCATAAAAGTGAGTGTACTAGAAGCTAGATATACAAAGTTTTAGTAGGGCTTTCTCGTCACGCGCAAAAATTGAAGATTAGGAGGGAAGGAACCGAGATGACATAAGAACCATACGAAGAAAAAAATCAAGCCACAGTTAAGCCATAAAAATCGGTATGCGACGAGTAAATATAAAAAACAAAAAGCAAAAAAGTAAAAAAACAAATGGTTTTCCAGTTTTAGAAACATTATGGATATATTTTTCATGCTAGGGGGTAGCTGGCATAACGTTATTTTATGGGAACCGACCCGGTCTATTATACAATTTGTATGACATTATATTTAGTCCGAGCTTATTTTTTCGACAATGGTATCTTCGTGACCAAAATTACGAACTGATTTACTTGGTCTATAACCTTTTGGTGTTTTTTATTTAAACACATTTCTAAATTAATGATGAAATCTTCTGATTGATTATGCAATTAAAACCTTAATTTTTCCAACTTATCAGTCTTCAGTAGCCACTATGCATTACGAACTACTCCTTTGTTCTTTTCTAAAAAATATAATGAAGATTATTTAATATGATAATATCGGAGAGTTAAGAGTTGTAATTGACCAACTCTCAAGTCCAATTTAATGACATTCAAATATATCAATATATTCTGAATTAAATATATTTTTATATAAAATAAATATTAAACACATATTTGTTATTAATCTCATTTCCACTTTTAAAAATTATATCTATAGTTCAAGTGAAATTTAATGTCCTTTAAAATCGAGTAAATTTTATCTCTAAGCCCTTCTTCAATCTCTACATGCAACGTTTAATCGTTAAATAATTTAACGCTCAATAAACTTAAATTCAATTATACAATCCGAAATAAACACTAAAGTCTACAATGATTAACACACATACTCATGCACTTTTGTGCTAATAGCACGGTCTAAAGCATCAAATAGAAAGGAAAAATATATGTACTTGTTGTCTGATAGTATTAAACCAATAAATAAGATAGTGAGATAGTAGATAAAAAGCTATAGAAACACATACAAACATACTAATGCAAGAAATGTAGATGATGATGATGATGGCAGCCAACGAGATAATACCAGTATGATGTATGAAGGATACTTAATTGAAGGAAGTGTAGTAGTCAACAACACTTAATCTACTTAAGCTGTTTATCAATTGATATTTTGAAGAGACAATATTTTATAAAACGGTATTTTAATATTAATTTCTTAGAAAACAGTTGCTATAGTATATAATTTAATCAGTGCTATTATGTCAAAGAGAGGAAATCAGATTACCAAATTTAGACAGAAGCAATACTTTGGATTTATTTTTATATAAACAAGTTTACAGCATTTATAACTTAAATAATATCGCTGACTTTGAAGAATAATGAATTTACAATTTAAGCTCTTTTACAAGTGTGCAGATTTTTCTAAAATTACTTTAACGATTGCACAGAAAATTAAAATTTTACAATTTTATTTTCATACAATCTTCCGTTTGTAATTCACTTTTAACTTCAGCTCTTATTTAAAATAAAAACAACAATAAAAATCAGTTTTATTTTCAGTGACTGTGTGGCTGAAAGATATAAGAAGAACTCTGATGATGTTAAGCTTGATTTTTTTCCCGGGAGAGCAGGAAATAACAAAGAATTTCCGAGATCCCGGGAATTGCATAACGCAATAAAAAAATTTGCCAAGAAGACGGAAGTGATCAAAAGGGCGATTAAACGGTTGTCTGGGATAAAGAGCAGTCACACTTGGCAATATTTACCAAGAAAAACGTAACCACTACTTTTGCCCAGGGTTAGTGTGATTTAACTTGGTTTTTAAACACACAACATAAAGTTTGTTATGCTGCAAAAAGCTATTTTTTTTATTATTTTTAATAAATGCGAACCCATATTTTAAAAAATATTGGAATTAAAGGAAATAAGGGTGGTCAAATTTTAAGGGCCGATGTTGATTTTGAATAAAACACAAATTATTTGAGAAATTATTGTCATTTCTTTTTATTATGATAATATGGTATGGTTCACTTATGTATGGAACAAAATATCGGCCAAATGGCCGCCACGACCTCGGCGGCATACCTCCATCCGATGGTCCAAATTTTCGATGACGCTGAGGCATAATTGAGGTTCTATACCGTTAATGTGCCGAATTATATCATCCTTTAGCTCTTGAATTGTTGCTGGCTTACCGACGTACACCTTTTCTTTCAAATAACCTCAAAGAAAGAAGTCCAACGGTGTCAAATCACATGATCATGGCGGCCAATTGACATCGCCATCACGTGAGATAACACGGCCATTAAATTTGTCGAGCACAGGAGCTATTGTTTCGTTAGCTGTGTGGCAAGTGGCACCGTCCTGTTGTAACCACATATCGTCCACATCCATATCTTCCAATTTCGGCCATAAAACGTTCGTTGTCATCTCACGATAGCGAACACCATTCACATTAACTGCCTTACCGGCCTCGTTTTGGAAAAAATACGGCCCGATGATGCCGCCAGCCCATAAACCGCACCAAACAGTCACTCTTTGTGGGTGCATTAGTTTTTCGACAATCACTCTTGGGTTATCATTCGTCCAAATGCGGCAATTCTGCTTATTGACGAATCTACTGAGGTGAAAAATTTACCGACAAAATTTCGAAGTGCACGATATGCATTTTGATTTGAACGCCCATTTTCATAACAAGCCTGAATAACTTTAACGCGTTGCTCGACTGTGTATCTTTCCATGGTTTAAATTGAATTAGTCTGAAATTGAGAAATGTCAAATGAAATGTAGAAAAAAACTTGACGTTTAGTTGTGGTTCACATTCAACATCGGCCCTTAAAATTTAACCATCTATTGGTCACGTTTTTTTCGGCAAATATTTTCCAAGTGTGCCTGTACTCTCAGAATATTAAATTGAGTCCTTTACTTCTTGGTATGCAATGAAGATTCTCTACCCCTTGCAAAATTTTTACTTTTATATTCTTTGTTGCAAATTGCTTTTTAAAACAATCAATAACATATTTTAGTGTGTGATGCAAATAATCTTCCGAAACTGCAAATGCAAATTTAGTGTATTTTGTTGTTGGGTTTCATAAAAAAAACCGACGATATTTTGCAATTTCTCAAGACAATTTGCATCAAAATTCGGAATCGCGATAATGTATTAATTGTTTCATCTCACAATCGGTTTCATAGTCAAGTATGTAAGACCATTTTCAGTTGTATAGAAAAGCCTTTGACCTCTACAGAATTTGACCGGATAGTTAAGACGGCGTATACATAGCAATATTTTTTGTCTTTTTCCCGTTGTCTTCAAATAATTTTAGCTTTTTTGTTAATATCAGCGTTTAAAGATTCCTTTAAAGTCAGTTTCTCTTTCAAAACATCACTGTCATCTGAAGTAATATCTATATCCCCATTTTCGTCGACATTAAATGCACATTTTTAATGTGCATAACGATTTTTTGACTATCTAATTATCGTGTATTTTGCAAAATATTTAAATACGTTGAAGTTTCTTTTACTAAAAAAATTTGGCTCTTTTCAATAATTAATTAAAGACACAACTTTCTTCTCTTCGTTCTTCAATGTAAAATAAATTAATAAACATACACTTTGGGCCTTGGTTGGTTTCTTTCCCCTTACATAGATATTATTTCATGATGAACCATAACAATTTAAAGAAAAGAAGAATTTTTAAATACCAAAAGCAGTACTTTTTTATGTGTAGAAATATATTTTTAATACCAGGAATTCCCGGATAAAATTCCTGGGAAAGCGGGAAATAAAAATAAGCGATTTTCCTGGGACGCGAAATCCCGGGAAAAAAGCCTACCCTTATACAAGTGAAGAGCTTGATTGAAAAATTAAATTGAAAAATTAAATTGAACGAACTTAAACCTAAATAATTAAAATATTTTTGGATTAAAAATCCTACAGTTCGACAAAAAATTCATAGCACCAATTCTTAAGGTATTTCAATTTTTACACTCACCCAACGATTGTTGTTATCAGGTCATCTGCTACAAGACATATGCACATGATTCAATTTATTCACATGATGTTTAAGCTTGTTTAATGGCTTTTCAATAATATGACTTAACGCACTAACAAAGTTGTGTTTGTGACACCCGCTTTTTAATGTTCACTTAAGCACACAGCCAGACAGTTACACTTACACGCATAAATAAACTTACAGGGCAGGACATATGTATGTGTAAAGGTTAAAAAAGCAATTCATTACATCGTTAAATTTGCCGATGTGTTAGATTTTTTTATTTGTGAAATGAAATGAAGTTGTTGCATCTAGTTTAAAGGAAATTTTAATTGAATTTTATAGATTTTAAGCAATTGTTTGTAATTGAAAATTTGGATGCAAGAGACTATGAACAATGTATAATAATTTAACATACAACTAATTTGTTTTTTTTTTTTTAACTTTATGAACTTGACTCGAAATACAATCAAAAGGCATTGAAGGAGGGGACTTTTTGCAATGGCAATTCTCTAAAAAAAAACTGTTTAGAACAGGTGTTCAGGATGTTATTAACTTATTTGGAAGACCTCTTTTCGTTAGGTGTGTGTGTGTGAGTAATGGCTGCTTGAATGTTTTAATTGAATAAAAATAAACTTTTTCTTTAATTGAAATTTATATATCGCACTTGTTTAACAATATTGTTATAACTAAAAATTCAAACATTTTCAATAGAGACCAAAAAATTATTGTATTATTAGTTAAAGCAAATGCCGATAAAATAAATTTGACATTCCTGAGCAAATATGGAAACTGTCGTAATATACTAGATTTTTTTTCTTGTTAATTGGCTGCAGAAAAAAATAAGATTTTGAGTTACTTTCATCGATTTTAAAAAAGTTATTTCAACAAAAAACAGTATTATTTAAAATTACTTCGAAAATTTTTTTGCAAAGGTACCCCCTTTACCAATTTTAGTGTATTATTTATAAACGAAATTAATTCTCTTTAAAAGAAAGGATATTATAGACTCTATTATTTTCAATAAGAACTCGTGAATTTGAGAATAATTAATTTATAGCAATCATATTTGTATACAAATTACCCTGGGGTAAATGAAACTGACATAAAACAAGTCACGTGACCAGTTCCCAGGTGGTAGGGACCAGTCCGAGTTCTAACACTTCCTATGAAGCGGACCAGCCACTTTTACATGGGGATGGCCTAGGATGGGGTTAGTTGATACTTTGTATGCACCTTGTAACTTGTCTCTGAACTATCTCATGGAGTCCTAATCGGTGAAGAATAATATAGATTATATATACGAGTAAATATTATTCCAAAATTCAGCTGTAATTATCGATTAATCTATTTTTTTATTGCTACAAATCCAACTAGAAATTGCATTTTATTTTTAAGCGATGTCTTTGATAGGATTCGAAACGACAACCTCCGACACGACAGGCTAGTGCACTACCCACTCCCCCACAGGGAAACTTATATATCAATGTTATAAATACCACTTAAGCTGGAGTTAATATCTGAATATAGTTACGGCACAGGCTCCTGCGTGTCATGGCAGTCTCATTGAAGGGAGACAATTAATATTATATAGATACTATGTGATGGGCCTTAGATCCAGGTGCATCGAATTTATTCAGTGCCGTTCACTACAACACTAGCCGGAGTACCAACTAAATTGACTGAAAATGGTTAATATGTGACCATTTACACAATACGTCTTTTTTTACCATTCACTACTCCTTATTTTTGGTACTAGCCTCATTTTCTCAAGTCAAGGGCAAGTACTTTTGGATCATTTGTCACCAAATTTTCCGCAGGGTATGTACTCAATTAAGTTTGTTCCTGCCAGTGAATTTCTAGGACAATTTTTGAATTTACAGAACGAATCAAATCTTAAAATCAAGTTATAAATACCAGTAAACTTAAGAACTAAATTTGAATCAATAAAACTTGTTTATAACGTTGTAAGAAAATATAAATATCCCTTTAGTTCTGCTAACAACCCTGGACTAGGCCAAGCTACCCCAGCGCAGAGGGAAATGCCGTCGTTACAAAATATCCTAAAAAATTATTATTGTTGCTAAGAGAATTTTCATAGAAATGATCGAGTTATCATAAGGAAACAACTGATACTTTTAAATCTGTTTTTAACCCATCTTTGAAATTGTACACAATAATACATAATAATTGTACACATGTCAGTTGGCTACATTCTATAAGAAAACTAAAGAAAATTATAATACTATTTTGCAGGATATTTAAGGACAAAGGACACTTTGGCATTTTAGAGGCACTTGTAGCAGGAAGCTATGTCCGTGTTAGTAAGTGCTCGCCAAGAGGAAATTAAAACCTTTTGAATAACATACAATTTATTTATATTCGATGACACGTTCTAAACTTATTCAATCTTCAACATGACGAACTTTTTTCAAAAATGGCCGAGATGCCTAAGCTTAGAAGCATATAAAATAGAAACCATAAAAGGTATCAAGTTAAGTTTTTGACACATTACGCCCACATAAGAGTAAAATATATTTTGATTAAAATCGGAGAGTATACAAATCCAAACCATTCTTTTTGTTTCGAAAATTTTTGTTTTTACACGTATGTTACCTCAAAGCCCCGCGATTTATAAGTGGATATCGGATGTATTTTCTCTATTTAAAAGGAATTACTTTCAGATTGGTCGCATTGAAAAGTAGACAGGGTTACGCACGTATAAAGTAAATACACACCTTTTCAACTACTTCTATTCAACCGATTCTTATGAAACTTTGCACAATTTAACTACTCCGTCATGATTAAAAAAGTTGGCAGTGCCACGCAAAGTAAATATTCTCTTTCAAGAAATTATACTTAACTGATTTATATGCAACCTATTCTAATACACATAAAGTTAACGTTGCAATACAACATATTGACTTTAAATACTTCTACTTAACCGATTCTTATGAAACTTTGCACACACAATAAGTTTTCGGGAAATTACAACAAATGGTATCTTACTATCAATTCATAAAATTTTTTTATCTTCGCTTCCAGATTTCCAGTTTTACGCATTACTAAATAACATTTGTAAATAAAATTAAACGTATCAGTTTTCTTTATCATTCCCGAAAAATAGTGCAAATTTAAAAGAAAATACTTTGTTTTTAATTAAAAAATTATGTCTACAAGATGTTTGTCATTCGTGACTTTTCTCTTTTAAATTCAATATTATTATCAAATTAATTAACAATATAATGAGTCATATAAATTAATTAAAACTCTATCACACACTCATAGTTGTTAAATACATGAGACATGTTTATTGAAAACTTTGTAGCATGAGCTTCATCAATTTGCTAAGAGTTTGTAATTCGTAACTTGAATATTTATTCCTTAAATTCAGGCGAATGTTGAAAAAATCAAGAATTTTTAGAAAGGAACAGTAAATTGTAAATAATTCAATTATATTAGACCATTTGCTTAAAAAAATTATAATGCGTGACTTTTATGGTTTAAAGACCGACACAGCCAAGAGTTAGATGGATAAAATGTTGCTCGAGGAGAACTCAAACTCCTTCTAAAATATGAAAATGGCGATACACCTATATTTTTTTTATTTGTTCCCTCGAATCTGTCGTTAGAACTTTTCTGTTTTGAAAAATATTTCCTTTCGTTATACAGTGCAAAAAGAAATCAATGTTTAGAAGATTACACTTTAAAATTTAAGGAATGCGTATTTTAAATTAAGTAAAATAAACTTCAACATTAAATCCACAATGCACCCTCTGCTTATGAAATAGCAAAAAATTTCAAGATCAGATTTGTCGCTATTACTAGAAAAACAAAGTAATTTTAAGCTTTATAAAACAGTCAAACAATTCCTGACTTTAGATACAAACAAAAGGTAGTCATAAGAGATATTTCTATTTTAAAGTTCATCTAGTTTCTTACATTTTCCTCTCGCTAAAAGTTTTGCAACTTTATGCATTTTAAAAACGAAATATACACTCATACACACACTTATACAGGAAACAATTGCTAGCATTGTTTCCGCCTGGCTAAATCGAAACTAAACCGTAACTTTAAATATTGGTATCTGTAGAAAATATCACAACTACAACAATCTACTAAATACTACCACAAATGCAACTGCTTAGACATGTAAATGGATGTGTATAGCCAAATGTTCTGGTAGGGCAAAGTGTTGCAAAAGATTTTGTTTTAATAAAATTATCAGCCGTGTCGTCAGTATCATCACGCCATCGTTATATTATAACTTCCTGTTTGCTTCAGAGTTAAGCTTTAATTGCAATTTCTGGTACTCCAAAGATATAAACACTTACACTGCTTTAGTTTGAACAGAGTTGTGTTAAATTTAGATTCTTTTTTGTTTACACTCTCTCTAAATACTCATAGTTTCAAGGTGTAGCATTTATTTAAGCATTTACACTGTTTCAAAGCTAAATTATATACAAAACTTTTTTATGTTATTAAATCGAGCTTATATTTGCCAATTGAAATTATACATATATTCAATAAATTTCATACTAACCAAATATGTTAATGCTATCAAAATGAAAAAAAAGGAAATAATAATTCTTCTGTTCTATTCTGTAACCGAAATATTATGAATATGACATAGCCTTGGAAACAGTGTTTTTACAAATATTTTTATGAAACCAAAATGTTTTTGCATGTATTTAACTTCACTTTAAAGCATACTCTTCTGTAACCAAGTGGCTGAAATTAACAACTTCTGGGCCACTGTTAAAAGAGAATGATTCAGCCACTAAATGTAAAGATGTGTGTTTATATGAATTTTGTCTTCTACTATTAAGTTCATGTTTTTCATTATTTTTTCATGATGTTTTTTTTTTAATTTTTATTTATTTTCATTTTCATTTTTGGTGAGGTATCATTGAACTCATTAAGTCAGCTTAGTGAGCTTATATGTGTATACTTTTGATGATTTTTTCCATGGAAGCTCATACAAAAAGAAAGTTATTCAGGCATATACAAAATATATGTATGTATGCATGTTTGTATATTAATAACTGAATGTGTATAAGTGCTTGTATGCAAGTATTTACATATTCGAATGTGTCTGCAAGGGTAATCTGAAGTGTCACAGATAATTAACGCTAGCAAGATTTTTTCATATATTTGTTTCAGTCTTTGCTGAGGATTTTAAGCATTAGTGGGTTTGCTGCGTTGCTGCTGCTTCTGGTTCCACTGCTTTTGTTATAGTATGTATAACACCATACTTCCGTAAACAAGCAGTCAGACGGAAAGATAACTTTTACGAGTTAACATGATTTTTAAGGCAGTTAAAATTGAGGATTTCTTTTATATGCATTTAAACATGTGTACTGTTGATGCGTAGTTTTTAATTTGAATTGTAGGTTTTTAAGAATAAATATGCAGGGTAATTTTCATGCTTGATACATTATAGACATGTTTATTTGCGTATGTTTTTACGTGCATTTTAATTATATTTTTGTCAAATTGATGTTGTAATTTTAAATTTATTTTCTCTTCTTTTTTAGTTACACGCATTACGCCGGCTGATGCAAGGCAGTCCAGATCACCCAAAAGCTCCTTTAGGTAATAATTATAGGCCGCCACAGCCATTATTGCACCGACCCATACGCACCAACATTGATTTTAAAACCACCAAAACAAATGGTAAAGCCGCCTGTCCTACCATGTACAAAGAAGTTTATTACAAAGGTATGTGTATAAAAAATATTGTGGCTATTACAAATTTAAGAGTTTTCTAAAGAATATGAGTCTTAGAAATTAAAACGGATTTTATATATATAGGACATGCCTGTGATACCGTTGTTATTTGAAATATTGGCTATTTCATGATACTTAAGCACAAAAATAAAAATAAAAATATAAATAAAAGGTATATATCAGATAACTGAGACACGAAGAAAATAAGCTAACGGTATGACTTCAATTTGTTAGGAAGCTAGCATCAATATACATAATTCTCGTATGCAAAATTTCTGATACGATTTCTGCGCTCACATTCAATCCACTCAACTAGCACATGTTGATAAATGGAGATATAATATAGACAAGAGATACAAAATACACAGTTTTGCACTGTTTTACTGAAAGAATTTTGTTCATAGATTCTGTGAATTTTTTAATGAAACAAGTTTCGTTAAAATTATTTTAATGAAAATTTTATTAAATATATGAAATAATCTGTTGATTGGGCTTACTAAATTAAGTAGGATTTACGCTAGGTTGTTGTTGCTACCGTCGTTGGCGGTGTAGGTAAAAGGGCTCTGATGAGAAGACTGCGGTGATCTCGAAACATCTGATGTCTTTGAATGTTCAATATTTACATACTTTGGAATTTCTTTCTTAAATAAAAATAGTAATTTGATCGAAAGATTAAATTAAAAACAAACTTGAGCCAAACTAATTAAATAACTTTGGATAAAACCACACAGTTCGACTAAAATTCATAACTCAATATATGAAATAATTTCATTGATCCATTTCAATAATTTCGCTAAGCTAATGAACATATTTCATTATTTTGGTGAAATGTTTTCATCGTTTTATTGAAATTTTTTGATTATTTTAATGAAACTATTTCATCATTTTACTGAAATTCTGTCTTTATTTTAATGATATTCTGTTATTATTGTAATGAAACTATTTCATTGTTTTAATGAAATTATAATATTACTTAATAGCCTCATTGATTATCTGTTTTATTGACTATTTTAATTTATTAACAATTCCATGCTACAAATTTGAATTTGTAATGTTGATGACCACTCACAGTATCGAACTCAGACAACCTCTTAACTACTTCAGCCAACAGCAGTGTCAAAACAATTGTTCAATTTCCAACTTGTTGTAGGTATTGTAGATCATATAAATGTTATTGGTAATATCCAAATGTTTATGTCGAAATCAGCAACAACATTTATACGATCAGCAACACATACAAGAGGTTATGAATTGACCAATTGTTTTTATGAGTGTATAATAAGAATAAGAAAGTTTACGGCAACAACAAACATATAAAATGAAAAAATATTATCATTCATCCAATGAAATTTTCAAACGAAACTAAGAAATCCAATGAAGCAAATGTCAATGAAATTGTTTAAAATTTTTTGTGAAATTTCATTAAAATTGTGAAAAAATCAAGCGAAATTGTTTAATTGGATTTATGAAGCGAAATTCTTTCAGTGAAGAAGAGGTAGAGCTGAGGCTAGCGGTGGAAGATATATACTTGGTTATATTCCTAGATAGTAAGATAGAGAAAGGGCTCAATACCTACGCCGCACGCTAAAGCTCCATTAGAAGGAACTGGGCTCTTCAACCGAAGGTGATAAAATGGATTTACACATCGGTTATCAGGGTAGTTATATCCTATGGTTGTGTCGTATGGTGGAAGGCATTGAGGAAGGAAAATCATAAGAGAATGCTTGCTAGCGTCCAGTGACGTACCTCGCCAGACATCAAAGGTGACCAACCAGAGGAGCACACCTAAAGCTGCCTTTTACGCCATTCTCCCAAAATGGGATTAGGCATGGGCGCTGGTGTCTATATTTTTTGGGGACGGGTACATTAGTACCCGTCCCGATGAGCTGCAAATAATAGGGTTGGCATTAGATGAATGAGTGGTGATAAATTGGTTAAATTACCGATGGGCCATTACTATAGGAAACTCTGTAACTGGGTGCTGAAGAGGGCTCACCGTTCATGGGGGAGCAGAGATGATTGTAGAGTCCCGATTGCTATGGGGTCAAAACCAGACTTAGGTTGATCCAAACTACTACTGGGTATGAATAGGAAGGTGCTAGGCATCTTGTTAGGCGCATTGACTGGCCATTGCTCGGTCAGAGCGAAGACCAGAATATGGGAAAAAGAACCAGGGACCATTAAGCATATTATCTGCCGTTGCCCAAGGGTGCAAGCCCACAGGTTTATGTGACTGAGCAGATATTTTCATGAGAGCATTAGTGATATCGCGAGATGGAATCTGGAAGATATCAGGTGCTTTATCATGGGAATTAAGTGGCTTAATGACAGGTAGAAGGTTAATTTACTAACGCGTAAAAGTAGCAGGGAATCACATGATCACTTGGATCCTATTGAGTCTCTGAGTGGATGTGTGTTGCAACACTACCATTCCTAACCTAACCAAGCTTAAACAGGAATGCTCCCGTGCTATCATTAAGTGAAATTTTATTAGATTTTCCATTTATTTATCTCGAAAATATTTTGATTATGCCCCACTGTGCGTTGTTCTGTTCTGTGCTGTTCTCTTCTATCGTGTAGGTGGAAAATAAAATTAATGCTAATTTTTCCACGTTCCTTGGAATATTGACAATGTCTAACTCTTTCTGAACATAACGTTTCGAACTTTTGCCTATATAATCACTTTGGATTAACAGCAACTTATTTCGAAATAATCACATTAAAATAATAACTTTTAATTTGAAATATCCATATACCTCAAAAATTAGCATAATTAAATAAATTTACAAATTTATATGAATTTAATATGCAAAATATAACTCAAACATATATATTTATTTTTTTTTCCGCAGCAACTAGTTGGAAACAACATTAAAATTAAACTGCTCTTTTGAACCAGAACAACAGCATGTTGGCAAAAAAAAAAAAAAATGCGGCAGCATGCTTACCAATTAAAGGCTAAATGACGAGAGGAGGTGAAAAAATTATAAATAAAATAAATAAAAGCGTGTAACAGGAGCTTCCACTAAAATGTAATAAAAACACAAATTAACAGAGTCTATATTTGTTTAATATAAATTCAAAATAAAATAAAACAAAGAAATTATTAGAGTTATGTTCATAAGCAAATAAAACATTTAGAAATATTATTCAACTAAAAGTATAAATAAATAAATTAAGAGAAATTAACAAATAGTTGAATGCCATAAGAAATGAAATCCCATTAAACATTCTAGATTAAAGTGTAATTATATAATATGTAGTTAAAATTAATAAGTTATTAAAGCGACAATTGACAATTAAATAGAATGAAAACGGAATCAAATTTCCCAAAAAGTCCAATAAGAAACAAGTATACTCAATTATTTATTATTGAGAAAACTTTGTAAATATCTAAATAAGTTTTCATTTTAATGTATAGACTTACAAAAATATGTATATGGTTTTTCTTTCTTAAGTCAATATTTAATAAATTGTTATATTTAATTAAATGGTTTTATTGAAATATTTTGCTTGAAGAAATGTGTGTTTTTGTTGTAATATAATGTGCAATTGTGCAATCAAAAATAGCAACAATTTTTTTCATAGAATTATTACATCTTGTCAAATTATATCAATTGAAAGAGTCAAACTTAATTAAATTAATCAAAAGAATTCTGCTTTTATATCATTGATAAATTATTGAACTTGAATGAAATAGAAATTTAAATTGCCACTTCACATTGGGGACTTTTGCAACATAAATGGCAATAAATCTGGAAATTTTAAAATTCTGATTGGATTTATCTGAAACTTCGCACAACTGTAGAGGAGGAATTAGACCGTACAACACCTCTCTCACTGGAATTCTAGTTTAAGCATAAAAGGCGTTACAGTGGCCCACACTTGAATACTTTGGACTCAAAAAACATTTTGAGGCTTTTAGCTTTTTCAAATATTATTTGATTTTAAAAATTTTAAACGTCTTGAGTTAAACTAAAATATACAATGAAATAATGTCTTAACATGTATTTCGGTATCTCTTATATCTTAAAATATATTTGACTTTAAAAAAACATATTTTTTACTTCTTTTAGTATTTCGCCTATAACTTTACAGTTTACAGTTGCATTTAAAATTAAAAGCCAACATTAGATTCTTGACAAAATTATAAGCAAAACTGGAGAAAAATGTTTTTCATATCTGCATTCTTGAAGTCAGAAAAAGGCTAAAATTGCAAAATTTTAAAATTTACCTAAAAACCCTTTATTTATTTTTTTTTTCAAAAAAAGTATCATCGTGAATCCAAAATAATTATTAGGCTAAGGTTCGTAACGTTATATTGAAAAAGAATTGGGCATGATTAATATTCCAAGGAACAAGGGAAAAATTAACATCAACTTAATTTTTCAAGTGACGCTACTCTGTTCTGCTGTGTACGTTGAAAAATTAAGTTGATGTTAATTTTTCCCTTGTTCCTTGGAATATTAATCATGCCCAATTCTTTCTGAATATAACATTACGAACCTTCGCCTAATAATCAATTTGGATTCACAAATCAAATACGTTGGAAATAATCATATTAATAAAAGTATCTTCATTATTTTAAATTTTGTAAAAAAATTTTTTTTGCACATTCACTCTTTGATCATACAGCTCGCAAAACTCAAACCATTGACAATGTTATTAGAGCCAAATATTTTGTATTTTGGATATGTATCCTACATTCAACATTGGCCGGAAACCGAAAAATATTTTTTGCGTTTAAGGGCCGATAAAAAATTGTGACGATGAATTTTGCAAATTCGAACTATAAAGTTTTATTATATAGATAGTTCTTAGAATTTTAGCAAAAATTGAAGAGAGCCTGTTCATAAATGTGGATTTACACGCAGATTTTCTAAAAACCTAAAAATTTTGTTTTCAAGTAGTGCAAAACTAGTGTCAAAAACTGCAAGGATATCAATGAAACAATTAAGAACAGCTTGCTAGTGTTAAAATAATTTGATTAAATAAACTGATATTTCATGAGAGCAAAAATATCTTAAAATATCTTAAACGCCACAAACATGCGTTGTCTTATAGGAAATTTATTAAAATTATTAACATTACATATATAGCAGTTAGGGATGCAAACTATACACCGATGTATCGTTCATAGACATCGATGTTAACATCGATGTTAACATCGATGTTAACATCGATGTTTTTATGTACGATACATGGACGATACATCGTTGTCAAAACTAAAAAACATCGACATCGTTCATTTAATCTGTTCGTGCTTGTTTCGTTTATTTACATTTTTTTACAAAAATTTTTTAACACATTAATTTTCTCGTGGTGTTTTACATAAAAGTTCTGAACACATTTTTTACCTTAAACGTACGACTTACAAGATTTCATATGCAGAGTAGTAATTATGAATAAGTATGAAATTAAATCTTAAACATAATTTTAGTTTTCAATGAATTCTGGCGTAGATGTTGAGTCTGGAGTTTAGTTGTCTATAAAGGTGTAAAGTAAAATTTTATGGCCAAAATTTTAGTAGAATATTTTATCTACCGTATCCGTTATTTTTTAGGGGCGATTTTAAGGATTTGTTACTATAGAGCCAAACATTTCCGTTCTGTGGGGGAGTTAGAGGGTTAATATGTTCCACAAAATATTTGTCCTAATATTTTCTACAACGTTTTTGAACAAACCATTTTTTTCAGATGTAAAGAACACATAGTTTCATATACCGATATGCTGCACGAACATGCCAAAGAGGGCAAAATTTAACCCGCAACCCCAAAAATAGAATTTCAATATGATCTTGTTAAACGCCGACACAATATATATATATATATATATATATATATATATATATATATATATATATATATATATATATATATATATATATATATATATATATATATATATATATATATATATCTTTTTTACCAGAATCCATTGCCAGAGCCCGATAATTTTCGAAAAAGTTCGAATTGTTGTAGAGTGTTATGATGCGAAGAGTGTCTATAGCCAATGTAAGAAAAATACATTAAACAATATTCTTATTACCGTCAGCGAACTGTGTTTTAAGAAAATTCAAATACATTTTTTTCTCTACTACCAACCGAAAGTTTTAAATTTCAAATTCATTGTATATTCATTAAAATAATTTATTTAAAAAAATATTCTATAGTTTAACCAAAGAAAAAAATATATTAACCGCAAATTAGTAGCTGTGAAAGCAGCTTGTTCTTTATTTAATATTTCGTAATATGGTTTTTGTATATGTATTATTTAAAAGTTATTAGTTTCATAGTAATATAGTCCTGTACATAGCAATATTTACATAAAAAGTGTACTATATAATCTGCAACCAATAGCCCATATAGGATTAAATTATTAAATAAAAAATTACACACATACAGATATGAAAAATATTAAATAAAAATATATTAAACAAGCATGAACAAATGATAGTTTAGTTGGTAAAAAAAAATGTAACTTCAATCTGATAAGTAATACGGCAAGAAAAAATATGAAACGAGATACATTGTTTTTAGCTACCAACATATTTGGTTGACCAGAGTTTATTTAGTTTCTCACCACAACTGTTAAACAGGAAAGAAAAAAAAAGATATATAAAATGTTTAGATTGTATATAACAAAATACATAAATAATAATGTAAAACAGATGACTGTTTAAAAATTTTGTTGCAAAAAAAGTATACATACATTCTTTTTGTAATATAAATGCTTTATTTTGAGTATTTATTATTACATTTATAATAATGTTTTTTCTTTTCTTTCTATTATTTGAAAACGTGCTGCATTTAGACCACAAACGATTAGAAATTATTCATTTACAAGTTTATGCAGATTTTTTATTTTTTTTAACAATAATGGTTTGTGGAATTATATTTTTCTCTTTGCAATTAAAAATCGTTTAACGTTAAACATTTAAAATTTTTTCACCAGAAACCATTCTTGTTTTTGTTATACTACAGGCACTTAATTATGTCATCATTAATTTATAATAATGCAAATTTTATGACAATAAATCACTTAAACTAAACAGAAGATACATATATCTATCTACACATACAGTCTTTGTATTCATACTCTCCAAAAACATAAAAGCATACACATACATTTATTCATGGAAAATAATTCAATACAAGAGATACATTTTCCTTTTGAAGCAAAAACGTCTAAATAGATAGGAAAGTTAAGTGGGTCAACTTAATACAAGAGTAGTCTCAAATGGTTGTAAAATATTAAGATTTTCATCATAATAGAGAAACTTTAGAGGGCGATGGGTCCGATAAACATTTCTCAATACCAATATACAACCATCGATCCAGCAAAAATGCAACTGCGAGAGTTATTTAGCTAATGCAATTTTTAAGAAGCATTTAAAAAGTTTAAAACCCGGTAAGTTTGCATATTTCACTCACTTAAAGTAATTTTTGCGCTGTCCGTGTTTTTTGTTTTTTTTGGCTCTTAATTCATTTTCATATACAAGCATAAACATACCACATTAGTTTCACTCTAATGCAGAAACATGCTAAAACAATGATTTGTATTTTCGTCTTTACCTCTTTTATGTGCACTAAAATTTTATTTTTTGTGCTTTCGCTTTTACATATTAACAACAACAACAAGACGAGCAACAGCAACAGCAACAACATCAGTAATATGAGTCAATTTAGTTCAAACAACAGCAACAATAGAATCATAGCATACTACTCGTATATATAGATGAATTTAATTAATCTTACGACCGTCATTTGCACACAATTGCAATTAACTTGCAACTTTGCTATAATTACAAATGACCTCATGTTTTGCTACTTATCAACATCACAACACTAACTGACCACCGACACCATCACTGGACATACACTACTACTTATATGTGCATATTATCAGACTCTTAATCATAAAATCGTTACAATCGTTAAAGCGGTAGCAGAAGTAGGGAACATGATGAGCTTGCATCATTAAAGGAATCTAAGATAAAGCTCATATATAAAAAGTTGTTTCCTAAAACTGAAAAAGCGCTAAAATATGATGAAAATGTGTTGTTCGTAATTTCAAATAATCTTTAAAAACTATAGACCGTTTGCGTTTACGTGGAGGAATTTTTACTAAAGCCAAAAATTGCAAATATGAATATTAATATGATTTATTTTGAACGTATTTGCTTAGTGAATCTAAATTGATTATTAGGCTAAGGTTCGTAGCGTCATATTCAGAAAGAATTGGGCATGATTAATATTCCAAGGAACAAGAGAAAAATTAACATTAACTTAACTTTTCAACGTACACAGCAGAACAGAGTAGCGCCACTTCCATCGTCAGTGCTCACCACTTGTCAGGTGGCTCTGTTGAATGTGATTTTAATTCTTATAATTACAACTTTTTCGTAAAAATTTAATACGAAAATTAAATCACTCTCAAGCTCTCAAACGGATTATTTTCCTGCATTCCCATTAACAGTAAACAATTAGCCACTGGCTTGTGCTTTTCACATGTTTACATGTTCATATATACTTAAGTATAAAATCAGACCAAAAAAGTTTGTCTTGAGTAGAACAAAAAATAGAAAAATGGGAATGAAGAAAAATAGACCGATGGCAACGCTGGGAAAGTGCAGTTAATATCAGCTTGAAAGTGATTTAATTTTCGTATTCAATTTTCACGTAAAAGTTGTATATATAAGAATTATAATCACGTTCAACAGAGCCACCTGATAAGTGGTGATAAGTAAGATACACGTTAGCACTGAGGATGGAGGTATAGCGGCTTCCGGTATAGTGGCGCTACTCTGTTCTGCTGTGTACGTTGAAAAATTATGTTGATGTTAATTTTTCTCTTTTTCCTTGGAATATTAATCATGCCCAATTATTTCTGAATATGACGTTACGAACCTTAGCCTAATAATCAGTTTGGAAAATATTGATATTTTTGATTTTCGTAATATTTGACAATTAATTTAAATGTTTTTTTATATCTAAATCTCCAATTTTAGAACAAATAAACCTAACCATGGAATTTTAAATTTCAACTTTCATTGTAGCTAGGGGACCATAACACATCAAAATATATAGTGGTGATTAAAGGTCATGACAAAAGTTTTATTTTCTTGCATTGTGTAATTATTCGTACCAAAATACGACCCACCTAAGATATTTTTCGAAAATATAACAACTCACAGTGCGGTAGAATCAAAAATTTTTGAAAGCATATCAGAAATTTCTTAACGGATAACGCTTTTGCGTTGCTTTTTTTAACGTCCTAAAATGAATAGATAAATTATATTTAAGAGTTTTGTTTTGCGTAATGCTCAATATATTTTCTTACGAATTAAAAATTTTTTTTTAGAAAATATACTATATTTTGAATTTTAAATAATTCAGATGTATAAACCTCGATGACATTTAACATAAACTAAAATATTGCAATTAAAATAAAAAACTATGGGTAACACTCAACACACTTATTTGGATACAAACTATAATTGACTGATGAAGCTTTTTCAATGTAATACTATTTAACAAAGTTCACAAAACTTTTAAATATTTAGAAGTAAAAACTTGCGCTATTACTTTATTATCTGTTGTTAATCCAATTTCATCAATTAAACTGAGTTATGAAGCATGTTAAAAAAAGAGTAACGCTCAATACGCATAACTACGGGCAGCAGCAATTTAAAAAAATATATATAATTCCTATTATTTTTCAAATAAATTATGTATAAAATAAGAAAAGCAAATGCAAGTATTCTAAAACATTTCATAATTTATTAATGTGGAATAACAACGGACACGAAAAAAGCATTGAAAGTGAGAACCAGTAATATAGTATATTAATATAGGCATTATTTTTGCATTAGGATGCAATTTCTATAACAAATATTTTGTTGGAAAGAGCTCTATAAAAATTATCTTAAACAACTTTTGGCTAAAATCAATAACAATAGAGTTATTAGGCCTTAAAGAGAAAAATTGCTTCATTTTCAAAATATATTTTGTCTCTAACTTTTTAATCGTATAAATTACAACAAAAATTGGTTAAGTGAAGTTGTAGAAAATATTATTATCTAAATGAAAGCTCCTTGCAAAATTTTCATACTCTTTATAGTTTACGAAATAATCTGAAAAACACGAGTCAATCCTTTACTTTCATGATAGCGGGCGTTCCCTACGCCCCCCGAACTTGAAAACTCAAACTTAAGCTCGCGGGCAACTAAACACGGGAACAAATTGCGTTCTATATGAAATGCAAAGTTAAGCCTTTTTTTGTGCGATTTTACCATACCAACAGTGCCACATTTTTATTACCGTTAATTTTCCAGTTGTCAAACTGGGTTAAAGTTCTTGAAATATAAGTCGGAAGTTATTATTATTCGGCTTAATTTCAATGATTGAGTTAATGTGAACTCAAATTGTTTTTCAGAGTGGAATATTCGAATATCTAATCAGACTAGCAGAATGGATTAGTACTAATTTCGACAGACGCTACACTGTCATCATCAGCGTCATTTGTTCACTTTTATCACGTTTGATCGTGGATACTAGTATTAACGAAACATCAGCTATTTAACCAAATTTTATGACGAAATAGAATATGAGTATCTTATTCGTTTTTATTAATATGGCAAGCCAAAATTTCATCTTTTGATTATTTATTACAATTTTCTTAATTTTTTTAATTTTTTTTCTTAAAATATGTTAAAGATTTAAACCTTTATTTAAGTTTAATAAATCTACTTGCAGATAACAAGCGTGATAGAAAGCTTTGAGCAGCTTGAGATGCCACAACTCTTTATATAATATTTTTTATGGTCTTAAACAAAATTGTTAAATAAACAATTTACAAATATCCTTTCGTATTTCATATAGATACTTATATCTTTCAGATTGAAAAATTATATAGTTCAGTTTTTAAAATCTTCTCTGCAGTATGCATAGTTGTTCTTAAGACTAAAAATTTTATACAATCCCCATTATTCACCTCTAAATAAATAAATTATACTATTAGCTTTCATATACTCGACTAGAAATTTTCAGGCAAACACGTTTGGGATCTAACTGGGATCCCGATTCCGATGTAACGCAGACACGTATTGGGGACCCGATTGGTTTTCTGTGGGGAAATATCAAAATCTTGCAAAAATTTGATCAAATCGGGAAAATATCAAACTCTAATATTGAATTAAAATTGCTAAAGCTATCCAAGGTACAAAAGTAGGCAACAATCACCTCTGTGTAAGATGAGCAAAATATAGGATTAAAAATCTGTGCTAGATTTTCCCAACAAGTTCCCAATAGTTCCCCACTTGGGAAGAACTTATGTAAAGTCACTAATTTGTAGATAGGCTATCCCAACAAGCTCCTGATCAAATCACAAATGGGATAACCCTTTTGGGTATGCCACATGCATTCCCAAGCGGGTACCAATATGAGTATTGGGAAAATTTCTAGTCGGGTATTAATATATTTAGAAAAGTTAAAATTCTTCAGATTCTCAAATCCTTGAGCTTATTACGCTACTGCCAGAAAAACAAGCGCAAATGTGTGTGTTTATTGCACCAAATATATTAACAAATGATGTATCAACACAAAAACATAGTTGTACTGCCAGTAAATGAAATATTTTATGGTTGTTACTAAATTGCGTGCGTGTATTTGTTACTGATAGAATGTTTGTGTAACAGTTAAATTGTTGTTTTTATTCACCCTCAAACGCACGTACACTGGTGCGTATGTGCACTGTTAAATAATGATCTCGTTCTTTATTACTCATACGCCACACTGGCTTATTAAACAAAATCTTTTCCCTCCCGCCACAAGTTTAACTGACCCAACGGAGTAATAAATAATGCATTTTACTTGAAGTGTTACAAAATTAACACACCTTTTGCCACCCACCCACTCACACACACACACACACACACATAATTTGCATATTATTTGAAATGCAAAAGACACATTGCATACATTAACACACAATCATTTATTTATAGGCATTTATTCATGTAACTTTGGCGAAATTTGTATTAAAACCGTTTTTATGTGAATTTGTATATTTTTTCTGTACAGCTCTAATTTTTTTGTACGTTTTTTATTTAAAAAATATTGCTTTTTGTATAAAACTGCTACTTAAAAGTACCAAATGCTAAAATTACACTTAAAAACTATAATCCAATATTAATGCAAATACGAAAAATGGGGGGAAAAATGTATAAAAAGTATATAAAATTTATAAAATTAATCTAAAATTATTAGAGCTAATTTAAAATGGTAAAATGTATATGAAAAGCTATTGTAAAGAATGTATAATAAAATAATTCAATTAATTGCTTAGCAAACAAACTGTTTATGTTGTTTTGATATGTAGAAATAATAATGTATTGATATTTAGGTGGAACATTTATTTAGTTATAAAACAGTAAAATATAATTATAGCTTAAAAATATTTATAAAAATTATATGTTTATAAAGATTTATTTCATATCAAATATATTTAAAAATAAATAAAAATACTAATAAAAAAACCTTGTAATATTAACAATAAACTATTTATAACTAGAAAGCTTACAAAATTAAAAGAAACAAATTTAACGGAAACTCATGAAAGAGTGTATAGAGTGAATTAAAGTCTATTGAGTACTAAAATTTAACAATGATATGATCTATGAGTTGGTTTATAATTGCTACTAAAATAAAAAGTAAAATTAAATAAAAAAGTAATATTGTTTTAGTCCGAAGTAAATAGATGGTAAGAACTAAAATCGTATGCAAGTATGATAATCATAGTTTTTAGCCAATATATAACACAGCCGCATAGTTAGCCATTCATTCATAGAATGTATTGGGCGTTTTTTTTAGCATGTCTGATCTTTCAACAGGGATGACTATTATATGTCAAGCTATAAGCTAGAATTTTTTTTACGTTTCTTTTTAGTACGCTTTGGAAAATCAGCATGGCCAATATTACGCCCTAGCAACGCATCCAAGTTATGACAATCTATTTTAAAAATCAGCTCTATTCTACGAGCACTTCGTAAAACTTGCAGTGGACATAATCATCTGTCATCAATCATCAATATATAAAACAGCCGCATAGTTAGCCATTCATTCATAGAATGTAGTGGGTGTTTTTTTAGCAAGTCTGATCTTTCAACAGGGATGACTATAATATGTCAAACTATAAGCTAGATTTTTTTTACGTTTCTTTTTAGTGCGCTTTGGAAAATCAGCATGGACAATATTACGCCCTAGCAACGCATCCAAACTATGACAATCTATTTTAAAAATCAGCTCTATTCTACGAGCACTTCGTGAAACTTGCAGTGTACATAATCATCTGAACATGCTATTTAACGTGTTATTAAAAAACTTCATGCCATTTATTCACTACATTGCATTAATTAACCATCAATAAGACAAAATAACGCTGAAAAATTAAGTTGATGTTAACTTTTCCCTTGTTCCTTAGAATATTAATTAATGACCGATTCTTTCTGAATTAAACGTTATGCACCTAAGCCTAATAATCAATTTGGATTCACATGATACCCAGGAAACCATAGTTTCTGTAAGCCGAGAAGTTGATTCTGATTTGTCAAAACGCCGCTCTTCTCAGCAACTTCGGTTTTGTCTGTCCACCATATGGAAGATCCATAAAACATTTAGCTTGTTCATTAGACAGATGGCAATATTTTTCTCACCATTAATAAACTTCTGATGTCTTTAAAAAAAGGTCGGAAACTGGACTGACTTGATACGCCTTGTAATAGCTAGTAATGGTGGTAATTTACCAGATCTCATTTTTCACACGAAAATTCCATGGAATTTCCTTCCAAACAGAATAAAAAATTTCATTTGATTCATTGATTTTTGCGTAAATAATGTAGAATTAATAACTATATTGTTTTTCATATTGTGTAAAAATTTCATACAAATATCTTATCTCAACATTAAAACGGCTGTTGATGTTTAAAAAGCGTGCGATGTATTGATTCATACAGAAATCTTCAGTAAACAAACTTGTTTTAATTTGCGATTAATACAAATTGCATGATTTATTTCCTCCCGGGGGCATGGCAATACATCTTGGTAATTACACACACCTTGATGTTGGGCTTTCTGGGGTAAAGTTTAATTGGCTTTTGCTGACATTATCTTTGGCCAATTACCTATAAAACTTATGTGTTACTACCCAATCTCTAGAATAGCAGAGCAACGGGCGTGCATATAAGTATTTAAAGGAAGTTGGATAACCTATGTTAGTCAGTAAGGAGAACACCTAGGGTCTTGCCCAAGAACAAAGTCAATAGAAATTTGACCTCTAGGGGTTTTCTTTCGAGTCTTAGAAAGTAACCATAAACTGATAGTACGGGAAACAGTAGCCCCACAGATGACCAGCCTTCCAGAGGGCTAAAGAGATGATGCTCGCCATTCGCGACATCATCTTTGATGATATTCTTGAAAATGCTGGCGGACTTTGTCTTATCCTTAACAGGAGAGAGCTGGGAGAGCTGTTTAAGGACTGATGCTTGACCAGTGCTAGTGGGTAGTTGGACTTCCACCAATATAAAGACTGCTGTTGCTAAACCAACAGTAGCTGCATCGGTAGTGCTTTGTAGTCGGGTGCTGGGGAAGCCTGGTTTAGGTGTTGTCTACATTTATGGTAGACTTCTAGCTTGCTGGTTTTTCTCTTGTTACCTTATGTGCATTGCATAAGCTGCTGATGTAGTAGAGGTAAGATAGCTCAAACACTCTCGCAAGATGTTTATGCATGGTGGGTGACCATGCATGAGAAGTTGCTACATGTGTGTTCTTGCATGTTACACAGGTATGCCTTTGTGGAGACTTGGGGGTGGTGGTGAATACTCAACTTCACTCGGTGTTAAGAGCACACCGTCAGGTAAGGCCGTAATGACAGGTACTGACGTTAATCTTGAACACTTCTGTATGAATTATTTATGTCTATGTCGCTATGGAGGTTGCTTTAATATTTTACGATACAGAAAATTTTTTTTATTGTTATTTTTCGTTTAAATACGAACACAAAAGGAAAATTTTGCCGAATCAGAAAAACTATTTATTAAATTTAAAAGTATATTTCGAGCAAATATTTGATGGCAAAAAAAATTTTAAAATCTTTTCTTAATGGGCATGAACTAGTGTTGTTTACTATATAATACTCCCTAACTCAATTGTTTTTTAAATGGTCGGTGTGCCAAGGCTGACGAGATATTTGTTGTTGTTGTGCTAGATTACAAACTAAAATAAATAAATAAATAAATAAAATCATTATTGAAATGTTTACAGCTTTGCCAAAAATCTTATATTTTTATTGCACATAAATATAATTTTTGACGGAGATTCATCCATATGCCAGGCTCCAACATTTTATATTTGTTTTTTCTTGCTTTAAATGTTTAAGTCTTTAATTAAGAAAAAAACAAGATCTGTTATTTGCAGCAACCACAAGTAAAAGATAGCTGCAAGGGATGCTTTGAAGATTTGTTCCTTGTGTTTCTTTTTTGCATAAGCTACAGGCTATTTTCAATATCTGTGTGTTTAATTGCCATTAACAGTACACCATTTTCATGCAAAAAGAAATTTGTTTGAAAGAGCAAATGCAAAATGTCGCAGTTTTTTTTAATCATATCTAACGGCAACTCCATGTATTTTGTTGCTGCTTAGATATTTTGCATTTGCTCTTTCGCGATGGTAGCGATGCTAGCCTGTCAGTCGAGAGGTTGTGGGTTTGATTTCCGCCATAGACCCTGGGTGTTTTCCGCAGACAAGCTAATCGCTTCGCGGTTTGTGTTTGTTAAAAAAAAATTAAAAACTAAAAAAAATTAAAAAAAAATACCGCCCATAATTTTTTCATCTTCCCTTTATAGCCAAGGTGGATAAATATTATAACGAATGTCTCAAGCTGTATGCTTGGCTGCGGAGAAGTATCTTAATAAATCCTATTTAATCCAGCACTGTGCCGATCAACTAACGGTTTTATCTGATAAACAAGTAAGTCTATCGTTCTATCTTCCAGAAACTCCAAAAGCCCAGTAAACTTTTGTCAAACCTTTTTAAAAGGCATGTTAGAGCATGACAATTTATATACTTGAATGCGTCCATATATATTAGTTACTGCTACATTAATTGAATAGTAAAACGCTTGAGTTGCTCCATTTTTTTCTTTAGATGCTGTTGTTCAAACTTCATAATTTATAGATGGCATCTAATAACGTCCGAGGAAATAATTTCTATGGATGTTACTTCCGCCTTGAAAAGGAAATATACATTTTTATGGAGACTATTGCCCTTTTGAAAAAGAATTAATCAGGTATGTGATGGAAATCGATACCGAAAACGAAGCAATTTTGAAAGGTGTTTTTTAATAATATTTTTTTATTAAAAACAATTTTATCACACATTTTATAAAAATATTTCTTTATTACAAAAGAGTTGCATCACAAAAATTATAAAAATTTGATGAAAAGTGCTTTAAAAGGGGCTTTCAAAAGTGCTTCGTTTTCAAAATCGATTTCCATCACATACCTGAATGTTTGTATATAATGGAAATAAGATCCATGAGAATGGTATTGCAAGGAGGGGATTGTACAGCTGGCCTTAGGCTGGGATTAATTACTTTCTCCTCTGTGTATGTCGACTTGTAGATTCGCTGAGTAAAGATTTTTGGCTAGGCAGAGAATCTTTATTCAACGAAGCTACTATTCAATCTACGCAGAGGACAGTGTCCTTAAGCGCAGCCAAAGGCCGCCTAGGCGAAAAATGTATACTGCAAAACCATTTTTTTACATAAAGGAGTCATTATTTCCTTTCTGAAGTGGGATTAATGTCCATGGAAGCTATTTCCTTGGAAATTATTGTATGCCACTAGTTAATATCACCAGTTACAACTACTTCTTGTTCTGCATTTTCTAATTCAAGAAAATCTATGTCGTGTTAGTAATTTTCACTGAACTCACTAGTCAAAGCTTCATTTGATTCGACTTCATCAAACAGTCAAATCGCACAATCTAATACGTTTATATAATCATTTGGCCATTTCTACAATTGGTTTGTTAAGAACTCAAATAAAAATAATGCAAAGAATGAGTATTACTCTATAGGAGGATGAAGTGTTAGTAGAAAAATTTACTCTTGAATGCCCAAGAGTGCCTTAAGGCACTCACCATAATATAAATGGTCCAAAGTACAGATTATTTAGTATTTGTATAAATCAAACTTCCTAGTTATAAAAGATAAGTATGACTGTTAGGAAAAAAATTATATTTCTGGTCAAGGAACTCAAAAACATATAAAACCGTATCTGCGAACACGATATGCAACTGCACAATTTTTTTTCATGAAAACGCACGGACTTAACAAGAATTTGTATAAAAGTGATAAAAAAGCTTTTAAGAGCTTTTAAGCCTGTTATAAATATTTTGCTATATATCGCTACCTCAGAATACGGATGTCGTATGTCGAAATTTCCGATTTTGGGATTATTATATATTCATAATAAAATTCGCACGCTCTTTCTAATGGTACTATCAGTTTCTTCCTAAGCCTTATATTTTCGCAGATGTGCAGTATGCATTATATTGTACGTCACAAAATTATATTTATTATTTTTTTAAATTAAACAATAAACGTTTTTAATATATGTCCATTGGTTTTTATAAAGTTTTTTTAAAGACTTTATCATTATATTTCCAATTTTACTTTGGCAGATTAATTGCTTCCAGTATGCTTTTTGTCGTATGTTCAAAGAAGAAATTTACAAGTTGTTAAAAACGTAACATACGACAAATGTATTCTGAAGCAAAAGGCTAATAACGCCTTTCCCGTTATGGTGACAGTAAATTCGACTCATGCTGATGAAAACGAAGGACTCAGGTTATATTCACTACAAAACTCGAGTGAATCCTTTGGGCCGTTTTAAAGATATTTGATGCTAAACATTAAAACCGTCTCCTGAAATATTAAGTTTTGCTACATACGACATCCGTATTTTGAAATAACGATATGTCAGCAATTATAAAAATAGGATATTTAATACAAAAATTTATTAAGTTGGACGTCAGTGGAACTTTTGTAATAAGTGCCTTAGGGCACTCTTAGACACTAGAGGATTAAGTCCTTAACATAAATATAACAAAAAAAAAATATATTCACTTTCAACGTTTTTTTATAAGTGACTCTGATATTTGCAATGCTTTTCCTTTTGATATTTAAAATATCATGAAAAATTTTATTATCAATAATATTTTTAAATATTTCGGAGATTATGCGCTTATATTTTGTCAAAAAATGGCTGAAAATTCAAATAGGAAATGAAACGATTTTATCACAGGACAAAAAGAGAAGCAGGAAATATATACTTACAAAAGTGATTTGTTTTATTTTGTATTATTCTTTGCATTCTTTCATTTTTCATTTCAAACGTTGGCTGTCTTTGTGCGCTTAATGACTTGATACCCATTGTGGTCATTTTGTGTCTTCAAGCATGTGTTTCTGAGGTTTTTTTCCTTTGCTTTCATCGTACAATGTAAAAATTTCCTGGTCTTGATTGCGATGCATACATTTTAAACGTATGAATCAGCTTTTGGTTTAGCTTTTAATTATAAATACTAGACATGGCAGCCTAAAAGCCGGCTGTATTATACTCTCAAATAAATGCTACTAAAACCATAGTAAAAGAATGAGTTCTACTGGCAAAAACAAATTATCGAGAACACATTTGAGAATTTACAATAAAAAAATTCATATTATTCAAACAATTATTTTTAAAGGAAAACTAAAGAATATTAAACAAATATATCACAAGAAATTAAATTATAAGTTTTAGACTACAAAAAAAGATAACATTTCTTTGCAAGTCTGCATTTATATGATAAGTGTATTCACAGCTAATGTAACAAATATCTAAGTGTTGGAATAATATTGTGTTATTTGTTGGCCTTAAGGCATATTTAACGGAAGCATTATTATAAGAAAACTCACATTTATACAAAGAGATATCAACACAGTGAGCTACACGTTTGCAGCTGTACAAAAAGTTAAGAAGCATAAAGAAGAAAAAAACTTGGCAATTTGTTAAATTTTCTTTTTCTTTTTTTTATGTTAGTATGACAACTTAAATCTTATCAGCCAAATTAATTCTTATTTTATTAATCTTCTTTATAGCTCTGTTTGGCAGTTGATATTTGTCATTGTTACTGTTTTTCTTGTTGTTTCATAGCTTAAGGTAATTTCATGTTGTGGTTTTATTTAATATATTTCTTCAATATAATGTTGCATGTTCTAAGCAAATTTATACCATTACTTACATATGAATATGTAAACGTTTTTATGTATTTTGTTTTAAGGGTACAAACGTGTATATGGCGTTAACATAAAAGCACAATAATTTTACTATTATAGTGTAAATTAATTGAAATGTGTTTTTAAGTGGTTGACAAATGTCTGAACGTTTATTTTTGGCATTAATTTAATTAAAGCATTGCGGTTGAAGCACTATCATTAAATAGGGTAATTTCTGTTAGGCGTTTAATACATATTATTTGCCTATAAAAAATATGTAACTTAATTTAGAAAGTAATAGTTCTCACCGTAAAAAATATTAATATTCTACCTAAATCGAACTAATGATTTCACTTACAAAAATATACATTTTTTTCGAACTTGTGGCAAAATTCAAATCGAAATTTTTCTTTTTAGTTCAATTTGAAAATATAGTGCAGTGTTATAAGGTATAATTCTTTCAGTAGTTAATTTGGACTACTTATACTATACTCTTTCCCTTGACGTATTGTCCTCCATCTATCATAAAGCAACGTAAGAGTTAGAGTCTACCGTAATTGTTTCACCTTCAGTGGATCTGAATGAAACATTTCGTTAATTACTGTAAAATTAAAAATATCTTTACCTCATATTTTAAGGGTTCCGTACACAAAAGTGTAAAGGAACTCTATTGTTTTCGCTACGCTGTCCCTCCGTATGTCGGTCTGTCTGTCCGTCTGTCCCAGGCTGATTTCCCAGGAACCGTAAGAGCTACGGACCTGAAATTTCCACAGAACATGTTAAACTTTGGACTCTACAATAACATATATATATATGAAAGTTAATAATTAAAGGGTGTTCTAAAGCGAGCAACGAAAAATGTTGAAATATTATTGTAATATACAGACACTTATACATAGACAGTTTACATTTTCAAAGTTAGTGTTAATTTATGTAATCTGTAGAATATACTGCAAAAATTAACACCGATATTTAAAAAAATAATAAAAATTAAAGGGTGGTCTATCAGTTAATGTAATTTTGACTATGTAATTTAGACAATTTGCTGTATCTTGGAAACCGTAAGAGGTAAAATCTTGACATTTTAAAAAACACTAAAAGTTAGAAATTGCAAAACTAAAAAAATTTAAAAACGAAAAATCGCCAAAATGAAAAAAAGCGCTTAAAGAAAAAAACCACCAAATTTCAAAAAATTGCTAAAACGCAGCAGTCACTAAAACTAAAAAGATCGCCAAGAAACTAAAAAAAACGGAAAAAGTCGTCAATACGAAAAAAGCAGTAAAACCTAAAAAAATCGCTAAAACTAAAAATATCGTCAAAAACGAAAAAAATTGGCAAAAATAGAAAATAAATCACCAAAACGAAAAAAAGCGAAATAACAAAAAAAAAAGGTCAAAACTAAAAAAAATAGCCAGAACCGAAAAAGCCGCCATAGCGAAAAAAAGTGTCAAAACCATAAAAATCGCTAAAACTAGAAATATCACCAAAAACCTAAAAGCGCCAAAACTGACAAAAAACTCCAAAACTAAAATAAATCACTAAATCTAAATATATCGTCAAAAAGCGAAAAACGTTAAAACAAAAAAATACGCTAAAACAAAAAAAAAATCACCAAAACTAAAAAAATCGTAAAAAAACAAAAAAAAATTGTAAAAATAAATCGCAAACAAAACACCAAAATGAAAAATGCGTCAAAACCGGAAAAAAAGTCGCTAAATCAACAAAAAAACTTAAAAAATATAACAAATAAAATTAAACGAAAAGGCAAAATGAAGATATTGCTAAAATGAATTAAGGACCAAAACGAAATCCGTACGGAACTCTTCGTATGCGAGCTAAGGTCGCACTTTACTTAATTTTACTTAAAATTAATCATACACGGCGTCCGATGGAGAATCGATGAATGAAGGGGAAAAATCATCCCATCGATTTCGAATAACTCCAGAATACTGCACCTAGCTAAATTATAACAAATATTCTAAAACCTTTTTTCGACAGAGTAATTTAAAAATTTTTCACCACAAAAACATGGATTTAAATATTTATCCTCTCTGGTTTTAATGAAATCATATAGCGGACGAATTATCTCGACACTTCTTATAGTTTCTATTTTATAGCCGTCTAAACTTGCTCCTCTCGGCTATTTTTGAGAAAAGTTCGTCATATTGAAAATTAAATAACTTAAGAGAGCGTCAATGGATATTAATAATTTCGATGTCATTCGAAAGTTTTTAGTCTCTTCTTAACAAGCATTGACTAAAAAGGACATACCTTCCTGTTAAATGGTATATAATAGTATTTTATTTTTTTTTTATTTTTTTGGCAGAAAGTCGTAAAAGTAATTTCGGCACGAAAATAACAAATTTTTGTGCAGTCTGAACCGCTCTCACGATCGCAGGTGCTTCTCCCACCAGTCCTATTAAAAGCAATTTTCACTTGGCCATAAGTTCTGCGATTAAACTAGAGGCAACTGATGCATGGAAAAGGCTGTACGGCTTGTCATCGGGTGAACGTGCGTAAGATTTATACGGACGGATTCAAAATAGGCTTTGGAATAGGAAGAGCCATCTTTATTTCCCGTAACCAACAGAGGTTAAGGTTTAAGCTAGCAGATCAATGTAGCATACCACATATCACCCATAAAAGAATCAGCGAACTGGAAAAGCTACTATAAGGTAAATAATGAAGATATCAAAATTTGTGCTGCTAGTAGAGCTGCGATCAAGCTTTTAACAGGTCATTACAAAACATAAATTTTGCCAATTTGGGCAGGATGAGTTGCATTACGCAATTATTACTTTTTTACGAACTTTTAATTTTGTTAAAACTGTACCCTGTAGAAATCTAGAAGCGATAAAAGACAAAGAAGTGTCTCAAGTAGAAATTTCCAGAATTTATTCATCATAAGAAGACACAATGTAGTTTCAGAAAAAACAAACTGTTCAATATATTCATTTTACTTTATTTTAAATAAAAATAATATATTAAAGAAGGATTTCAATTACGAGTAAAATCAAAAATTCCGACACGGTATTGATTTTTAACTGTTCCGATTTTAGTGAAATTCGACATAGGACAAAATTAAATTTTTGGTGTGATCGAGTACACTAGTGTTTAAATCAACTGTCTGCCAATTTTTTAAGCTTGTAACTTTTTTAAGACGACAATTATCTATAAGTAAGTTAAGGAAAAACAGACTGATGACTGGCTGGATGCGAGTTTTTGACATTTTAAACAGCTCTCCCGAAAAATTTTGAAACGACTTAAGCGGTTATGGCTAGTGACCACAGATATATGTATATTCTTCTGTTGTGTGCACATCACTACGGCTACAGTTGCTTTTATTTTTATTGCTTATACAGTTTTCATAGAAGTTATTGGGTTATCATAAATAAACAACTATAACTTTTGAATCTGTTTTCATCCCATCTTGGGAATTTTCCACAATGAAGACATATTAGTGGGCTTTATTTCGTTAAAAAAAAATTAAAATACAATTTTTCAGGACATTGAAGGATAAAAAATACTATGCCATTTCCCATGCACTTGTAGAAGGAAGCTATGTGCTTTTTAATCAGTACTCGTTAAGAAGAGACTGAAATCTTTCGAATGACATCGAATTTATTTATATTCGATGACGCGTTCTAAGGTTATTCAATCTTCAATATGATAAACTTTTCTCCAAATTGGCAGCGATACCCAATTTTAGAAGCCTACAAAGTAGAAACCTTATTAGGTATCGAAATAAGTTTTCGATACCTAATAAGGTAACGTGCATGGAAGAGGAGAAGATATATGTCGATTTTCATTAAAATCAGAGAGGATAAAAATCCAAGCTCTTCTTTTTGTGTTGAAAATTTTTAATATTACTTTTATATACTTGAATAAAATTTCAAAATCTTTCAACTTATTAAGTATAAAAATATAATAAGCAATGAGAATAAACTTTTATAGCAATGATTTCAATACGTAAAACTACGGAACATTGATGATACCTCAATGCTAAAGTCAAGACAAAACAAACAACAGAAGTATAAAAAAGAACATAACAATGAACACGCATAATTGTCACACATTGATTATCATGACACCGATAAGATTTTTCAAAAGATTCCCCAAACAAAAACAGATACTAAAACAACCAAAGATACACTACACCAGCACGCAATTTTATATGGCTGATTCTCATTCTAAAGGTACATTTTGTGTTTTTTTTTTTGCTTTCGCCTCATTCAATGGATCCTGAAATAAAATTATATATTTTCGATTTTTGCTTTCGCTGTTCTTACAGAAATGATTTTTGCGAAAAAAATACACCACAAAATATGAGTATAGGATTTGAAAGCACTATAATTATAATAATCGCAGGACGAACTTAAAAGTTATGATCACTTTTTCAATTTTGACTTGGGTTCACATGGAAAAATAAAAAATTTTGTTTTACGCAATTTTATTTATGAACTGAATAGGAAGGTATAAGTCTGATATTTATTATTTCGGCTTTTTAGTTAAATGTTTGAATTAATGTCAATTCAAATTATTATTAAGAGTGGAGTGCTCGAATATTCAAAGCAGATTAGCAGAACTGATCAAAACTACTAATTTCGACAGGCCTCTACACCATCTCATTAGCGTTCATGTTCATTTTACCACTTATGAAGGCCTTATATAAGGAAACATCAGCTCTATAAAAACTATTTTGTCACGAAATAGAATACAAGAGGCTTTTCTGTAAGTTCTTACATTCATTTTATTTCAACTTAATTTTGGTTAGCCGAAAGTCACCTCTATCTGAATATTCGAACAGTCACATTCGGTTAGCCGTTAATCGGTTAAGCGGTTAATTACTACCCGATTAATTAATCGGTTAATTTAAAATTGGCTATTTTCGATTTACGATTAAACCGGTTAATTTCAGTCAATTGCGTAAATTTCTAAAATTGAGCATTTAAGATGTATGTCTGATTTTCATTTTAAAATTTATGCGTTTATGCTATGAAACGGACACGGAAAAAAAATCATTTGAAATGAGAATCAACCACATACAACCGTTATATTTAGAACGTATTGACTGGCATAAATGTTCAAGTATGGAAATACAATAGAAAACTGTTTTTATGCATGTAAACAAATAATAATGTGCGTGTTGAACACACTCTCAGCTGGAGGTGCAAAGAAAGAAGGCATGTGAATTATTGGTAAGTGACAAAAGGTGTGTTATTCTCATTTAGTTGATTTCACTTTCTTGTTCCATTCATTACAAAACGAAACAATTTAAAGGCATTGTTATGAAAAATGAAATTGGAATAAGATGTACCCAGCGGTAAAAAAAACAGGAGGCGTTATAGGAGGCGAATTTACACCTTTTTTTGGATGTACAAGCTCTTAACGCTTCACTTCGTACTTATATATTTTAGGTTGTCATTGCGGGGTCAATCTTATGCTTGTTTCTTCTGGAATGCTTCTTAAAGGGCTTTGACAAGCTATGAAGAAAACTAAACTAACGGTAATACCGGGTAATAGTGATATAATTCTCGTAAAAGATTTGTAATCCCATTCAACAGCTCCACTTCTGAAGTGGAATATTAACCATACCTAATTCTTTCTGAATATAACGTTACGGAACTTAGCCTACAGTAAGCTACACAAAGAAATGCACCTCAATAATGAGATGTTTTTAAAACTAAATTGGCGCTGCTAAGCACTAATATAATATTCATTTATTTTTCTTAAGAAGCGTCTTCGAGAAAACGTGTTTTTTACAGTCAAAAATCTTGAGTGCTGTTTACTTGAATCAGATCTATACACTATTGTATAGATCTGATTTGCCTCTTTCAGTTCATATTTATGCTGTGTGGATCAGATAAAAATTCACTGAGTTACAAGCCTTTATATTTGAAAAAATAGTATTTATTGCGTTTTTCCAAAATTCAACTTTTTCAATATCTTCATTAAAGCAAAATAAAAAATTCAACATGTTTGTTTTGACCCATATCTTAAATAAAATTTTGTTCCCAACGCCCACAAAGTAATATTGTTAGCATCGGGCAAAAAGTCAGAAAGTTACAACAGATTTAGTGAAAACATCCAAATTCGAATTTTAATAAAGCAATTTTTTATTTTAATACTTCTCTTCAATTTAATGGCCAATCTTAAAAAGTTACGATCTAATTTAATTTATAGTTTGATAAAAATAGCTTTAGAAAACTTGGAATATGAATATTATGTAAGTTCTCATATTAAAAATTACCTTTAACAAAAATGTTAATATAACTATGATAAGACTTAGAAAAATAATAAAATGTTATAAAATTTTATACCGTAAAAAGCATAAATAGTGTGACTTCAGATTTTAAAGTTATTAAAGTTAAAAACTTAGCTGGCCGAAAACCTTTTACATTTATGTATAAATCTTTAAGATTTGGCGAGATATGGCGGAGTAATGGGCATAACAATATAAGGGGTGCTATTCATAGGCGTGGCAAAAATTTAAGAATGGTAATAAAATGTCCTTTAACTAATTAAGTTGCGTACTGAAATTTATGGCCTTACAACAAGAAATAAAAAAGTTATGAGGTTTTGGCCGAAATCTCCCACTGCGCACTGGAGCAAAATTAAATATTTTGGAAATTCATATATCAACCATTTCTAACTCTATAATCCAACCAGTATAAGATTTCACATGGATATATCGGAGGAGTGCTCTTATTTAACTTAGGAAGATGAACTTCCCTCATTGCTAAAAAGCAGAGGTATGAAATGCAAAGTAGTTCACTTTGGTCATGTAAAATTTTTATACGCTTGTCATTTATTTGTTTCGCACTCCATTCCAACAATGTCTTGTGTCCTTATAGACTTTGTAAAGTTTTAAAAAACTTCTCTTGTTAAACAACTATCTTGTATATTTAAATGAAATTTATTTGTTGTTGGTTATTAAGCAATTGCCTATATGCATTTCATTGGCGCTTTTACCAAATCGTTAGTAGACTTCAACCACAACTTTGAATAGTTACAAACTTCTTATTTTATGCACAGACTTTCAAAAACCATTTGAGAATTTACAAACGATAATTAAAAGATTATCTTGTATAGTTTAGCATTAAAATTTCTCAATTTTTCAAATCTTTAGTCCAGTATTTTTAAGATATCGGATCCAAAAAACAATCGATTGTCACAATTATTTCGTTGTTAGTTATACGATAAAATTTCAAATAGTAAAAAGAAGTTGATGGAAAAATTCTTTTAGAATTGAAAAATAAATAATGTTTAATTTGAAAATTTAAAAATTTAGAATTTATGACTATTTTTGCCCAAAAAGCACCATGATTTATTATTATATAAAAAAAATTTTAAGGATCATATAATTATTATGGCTCCATGAAAAGTGGCCCCAATTGAAAATGGCCCCGAGCCAAAAATGAAAAATGGTCCCAAACTTTTGTATTGAAAACAACAACATAAATTTTGGGGCCATTTTTTCATATTTTTTGGGTCCATTTTTCATTATTTATTTTTTTAAATGGATCCATTTTTCCTATATTATGGGGCCATTTTTCATTTTTAAGTGTAAGGCCATTTTTCATTTTTCATAAAATGAAAATTAGGGCCAAACTGAAAAATGAAAAATGGCAAAAAAAAGGGAAAATAGCGCCATTTTGAAAAATTAATAATAAAAAATGGCCCCAAAAATAGGAATAATGGCCCCAAAATTTATGTTCTTGTTTTTATAGAAAAGTTTGGGGCCATTTTTCATTTTTGGTTTGGGGCCATTTTAAATTAAAATTAAAAAATATAAAATGAAAAATGGCCCTAAAATAGGATATACCTAGAAGAAAAAAACCTTAAACATGACTGAATGACGGCTATGCATAAATCTTTACTCAGCGAAGCCGCATTGCGATATACCTAGAGGAAAAACCCTTAAGCCCGCCCAAAGGCCGTCTATACAAAAATCTTTATTTAGCGAAGCTGTTTTTCGATAGACCTAGAGGAAAAAACTCGTAAGACCAGCAAAAAACCGGCTTTACAAAAATCTGTACTCAGCGAAGCCGCTTTTCGATATACCCCAAGGAAATAATTGAAAAGTAAAAAACCTTTTTAAGAAACAAGCTCTTATTTAAAAAAATAAACTTTTACTATCAACTTGTAACGTTATTACAGAATTTATATGATACAAAAGCTTGTCAAGAGGCTTAAATACTCATATTTACTTACTTCAAGAATTTTAATACATAGTTAAAATCAATCACATCAAGTTATCTAATTTACTTGTTTATCTACACAAGTAAATGGCGCGACAAGCTTGTATATCATATAAATTGTGTAACGACGTTACAAGTTGGTAGTAAAAGTTTTAAAGTAAAAGTTTAGTTTTTTCTTTTTAGCGCGTTTAAATAAAAGCTTGTTTGTTTCCTAGAAAGGTTTTTTACTTTTAATTTATTCTTTACTTTTTAGTTACCGCTGGATACGTTTCTTAGTCTGTTTATCTCATTCATCTTTGATTGTTGCAAGGTTATTTGCCGGCTTATTTCCAACATTGGATTTAGAATAACGTCACACAACTAACCATGCATTGTCATCCAAACTGAACGTGTATACAAAATTTCAGCTCAATCGGTTGAAGATATCTGCTTCAAAATTAAACTTCAAACTTTAAAAGGATTTGGAGTGACGTCACTTTAGTTTTCGAGTTATTCTTCGCACGCCCTTTCATTTGACACCCATATTGTAGAAGTGGATTAAAAATAACTAGTCCGCCATCTTGGGTGTGTCGCCATCTTGGATTTAGAGCGACGTTACACACGTTCAGCATGTATTGTCATCCAAATTAGCTTAGAAAACAATTAATTTTTGAGTTGATGGCAAAAAGTTTAAAATTTGTGAACCAATTAATTTGGATTCATAATAATATTTTTTTTTCATTGTGTACGATGTTGAACGAATTTTATCCATGTTCAGAGATCTTGTGGAAAAGAATACGAGAATGTTTGTTTCTTCTAAAGTATAATTTCCGATAAAAAAAACAAAAAACCCCAATGTATACCGAATCTTTTTCTTTAGGTCGACTCAAAGCATTCTAGAAGAAGGTGTAAGCAGGCTTTTAAGAAGACTTGAAGTGAAAAGGCCATTTTTGTTTTATCGCTGGGTTCCTTTGAAAAGCACGTCGCACGTTCTTGTTTACATCACTATAAATATGTAAATATGAGCAACCACACACACACACATATACGTGCATATGTTTCTGTGCACAAAGAAAAGTAAACGTTTGTAGCATACTCCTGGGAGTATGTAATTAATTATGTTAAACAGTAACAAAAACAACATTAAATGAAACATTAAGTTTACTGAGAGAAATAAAAAAAATTTCAAGATTTATTACCATTTCAAAATATGTAAATATTAAAATTTTTGTAAATGAAAAACGAATAAAATAAATTAATTTTAAATAAACTTGAGGAAAAAATAAATAAGTATTTCCTTCCAAAGGAAGCTTTTTAGAGAATATACGTGTGGTGCTACAATTATAAATATTTTTATACGTTTTCTTGCGAAATCTTGTACAATCTTTTTTATAGATTGCACTATAAAAAATTTCAGATATCCATAATAAACTTTTAACATATTCAAGATATGTAAAACTATTTGAAGAATTGGTTGGTTTTAACCTCTGCATAGTGGATTAGAATCCAACTATTTTGAAAATAATCATTCATTTCTAAACGAAGAATCCGATCAGTATAAAATCCCACACGGACATAGCAGAGAAATATTATTATGTTCCAAGTCGCAACGCAATGACGTATTTAGCTTAACAATTCTATATCGATGAGCAATTATTCTATGAATGCGTTCTAATATTTTTGCTTCACGTTTAATATTTTTAATATGATTAGTACACACATTTTTATTTCAACGTTTTTTGAGTTTTTTCGATCAATTTAGCGTCACTTTGCTATAAAAGTCACAGTTAAATTGGGCCACAAAATATAGCGTGATAGATTATAACGTCACAGAAAATGCAAGAAGGCCTATCTAACACTTTAAAATCATTACAGGAGAAACATAAAACTTGTTTAAATGCAAAATATATTGGCATTTTACATTACAAGTAATAAAGAACCAACAAATTTATATATTTATTGTAAAATTTTGCACTATTTGTTAATATATTTTTCATTTGAGCAATTTTTATTCTTCTCCTGTAAAACTTTTAAAATGTTAGATAGGGCTTTTTGCATATTCTGTGACGATATATTTCTTACTGTAAAAGAAAAATTCTCTCATCTCATTTATATTCATCGATTTATTCCCTTACACAAATACAAGTATTATAAATTTTAATTTCAAAGAAATTATAATCCATAAAATATAAAGTGATGTATTGAAAACGGGTTTCCTTAACGCTTAAAGCTTTTATGACATTTGTATTGCAAAATAAGCAAAACTAATATTTCAATGCCATAAATCATAAAAACACCATTGGCACCAAAACATCTGTGTTATACCCACCTGAATTTTATACACACACATTCACTCGAAAATACAACTGCAAATAATAACATACGCGCACAGAATCAACTACTCTCGTAATAGTCACCGTGTAGTTAGTTGTTACTTATACCATGTTGCTGCTGCTTCATTATACCACTTCAATTTTAAATGCATTACACTCATTCCTTTCCTTTAGTAGTTTTAGTTTATGCTTGTTTAGTTTTTTTTATAATTCTTTTTTAACACCCTACAAAACAAAGAGTCTAAGCACATTGACTCGTTTCATAGGCTAAAATTAATATTAATTTATTTTTTTTTTAATTCGGCATTATTTAAAAGCTATCAAAATCTACTTTCAAAAACATATTCAAACATGTGGTGTTAACTTAATTTTAGCGCAGCAAGAGGTAGCCCACTGTGCAAACTGTAAAATGATGTCACTTATAGTTTTCAATCATATGCGCTAATCATTCTAAGAAAGTTTATTTTAAAGGATTTACAAATATTTTTTAGTTAAACGCTTAATTACACTATGCAACAAGAAAAGTTCCAAGTACCACAATATTTTTTTTTTCATGTATTATTTACCCCTGGCCCCACAGAGGAAAAACAGCCAATCTAGCGGCGGAAAAACAAAAAACAAATTGAAATTTATTATTTCGGGTGTTAAATTCAATATTTCAATTAATGTAAACTCAAATTATTTTTATTAAGAGTGGAGTGTTCGAATATTTAAATTAGATTAGCAGAACGGATCAGTGCTACTGATTTCGACAGGCCGCTATACCGTCTCATCAGCGTTCTTTTTTAACTTTACCACTTATGAAGGCTTTTTACAAGGAAATATCAGCTATTTAACTAATTTTTGTCAGCAAATAAAATACAATACTTTTTTTTCATGTGAATTCTTGCATTCATTTTATTTAAACTCAAATTTAAGTTAGCTGATATTAAAGTCCACTTTCCCAGCGTTGTCATCGGTTTATTTTTCTTCATTCCCATTTTTCTGATTTTTGTTCTACTCAAGACAAACTTTTTTGGTTTGATTTTATACTGAAGTATAAATGAACATGTAAACATGTGAAAAAGCTCATTATTTCGAACGTATTTGCTTTGTGAATGTAAATTGATTATTAGGCTAAAAAAGTTTGTCTTGAGTAGAACAAAAATCAGAAAAATGGGAATGAAGAAAAATAAACCGATGGCAACGCTGGGAAAGTGCACTTTAATATCAGCTTGAGAGTGATTTAATTCTCGTATTAAATTTTCACAAAAAAAGTTGTATATATATAATAATTAAAATCACATTCAACAGAGCCACCTGACAAGTGGTGATAAGCAAATACACGTGAGCACTGACGATGGAAGTGTAGCGGCTTCCGAAAGTGGCGCTACTCTGTTCTGCTGTGTATGTTGAAAAATTAAGTTGATGTTAATTTTTCCGTTGTTCCTTGGAATATTAATCATGCCCAATTCTTTTTGAATATAACGTTACGAACCTTAGCCTAATAATCAATTTAGATTCACAAAGCAAATACGTTCGAAATAATCATATTAATAAAAAATAATTTGAATTTACATTAGTTCAAATAATGGAATAAAAAGCCGAAATTACAAATTTCAGACTTAAGCAGTTCAAAATAAAATTGCATAAAAAATTAGGGAATTTGAAAAAAATTTAGACGCGGTTTCCAAGCAGACAATCAGTTTATTTAAAAATCAAATTTATTTATCACTAAATTACTTCGGTTCGGAAAATATGGCCTTTTACACATTAAGAAAAATTAGGTTGTAATTCTTTATTGATTTTTATATCAAATTTGTTGGCGTATTGAATCACTAATGATGGACTTTTCGGACAAAGTAACTTTTTTTTGAAAGAAATTATTTTTTATTTTATTTTTTTAAATGTTTGTAGAGATACGAAAAAAGTATACCAGAGAGTCCCTGAAAATTTAGTGGAATCTTAACGTAGATATTATAGAGTAACATTGTTTCAAAAATTAGCTACGGAGACTTGTGTATGCGACTTTTACATCAGATTTTCTAGCTATACACCCTTTTCAAATTTTCCTACTTGTTTGTACGTCTACATGAATTTGTTGTAACATGCTTCTGAAACCACTTGTTATTAAATTAAAATATCAATAAAGTTGTCGTTTTCAATTTTAAGACAAATTTTTAATGCATTGTGAAATTTGAATGCATTTTTTATTTTAACTTTTAAAGCATTTTGAATTTTTAAGATTGGTCGTATAGAACAACATATCGCTACCTCAGAGTACGGATGTCGTATGTTAAAATTTCCGATTTAGGGATTATTATATATTCATAATAACACTCACACGCTCTTTCTAATGGTGTTATCAGTTTCTTCCTAAGCCTTATATTTTCGCAGATGTGAAGTATGCATTATATTGTACGTCACAAAATTATATTTATTATTTTTTTAAATTAAATAATAAACGTTTTTAGTATATGTCCATTTAATTCTATAAAGTTTTTTTTAAAGGTTTTATTATTTATTATTTATTGCTTCCAGTATGCTTTTTGTCGTATGTTCAAAGAAGAGATTTACAAGTTGTTAAAAAACGTGACATACGACAAATGTATTCTGAAGCAAAAAGCTAATAACGCCTTTCCCATTATGGTGACAGTAAATTCGACTCATGCTGATGAAAACGAAGGACTCAGTTTATATTCACTACAAAACTGGAGTGAATCCTTTGGGCCGTTTTAAAGATATTTGATATTAAACATTAAAAACCGTCTCCTGAAATGTTAAGTTTTGCTACATACGACATCCGTATTTTGAGGTAGCGATATAGCACCGACTGTGCTAAAAATATCTAATTTATTTACAGACCTTAAAGCCTACATGTCTTTCCAGGCATACGTTTTTTGTGGATCAGAAATAATATAAGCTTTCCGACGACTAAAGAGTTTTACCGGTAAAATCGGTCTTATATAACAAAATATAGGCCCCACAGTGTTAAAAATAAATTTTTTACAAAATTCATAGCCTACATCCTTGGCTACAATCTATCTTTATATTTTTGTGAGTCAAACTATAGGTTTGGAAGATATGGGTTTTTGAAAACTTAAGAATTAAATTCGGAAAATTAATCTTATACAACAGCACATATCCCCCACTGTGTTATAACACGTGACAAATTTTGTACGGACCTTACAGCCTACATCCTGCCTACAATTCATTCATACATTTTTTTGTCGATAAGACTAATAATTTGGAGTTTATAAGCTGTCCGACGACTAAAGAATTTTATCTGTAGAATTGGTATTATATAAGAACATATAAGAACAAATAAGAACATATAGCGCCCACAATGTTATAAATAGCTGTCTAATTTTTACAAAATATATAGACTACATCCTTGCCTATAACTCATCTATACAGTTTTGTAGTTTTGTAGTTTCGAAGATACGGGTTTTTCAGACGTAAGAGTTTTATTGGTAAAATTGGTCTAATCTCACAATATATAGCACCCACTGTATTAAAAATAGTTTATTTATTTAAATACCTTATAGGCTACGGCCTTTCCGTGAATATGTTTTTTGTAGCGCAGATAGTTGTATTGACTCGACATATGATATTCTGTAGGCGTACGGGTTCATATCCCAGCCATGTCAATATTCTTTTTAATTTATATATTTTTTTCTTTTGAAATAATTTTGTTATCAGTATAGCAGAGTTCTTTATCACAGAAAATTTGAAAAAAAATTATTGAATGACGGGATTTTTGTTATCAAAAACGAAACTTCTTTTTTTCTGTGTACTCAAAAAATATTATTTAGCCGACTTAAAGGTAATTACATTTAAAATGTTCTAATGGCTTTTATAAAAACAAATGGGTAACCGCTTCGGAAGTTATGATGAAATCGGTGGAGCAGAGCAGCCTTTTCAAAAACCATAAAATTTTGAAGAAAAAAAATTGAGAAAAATTTATCCATAGAATTTTAAGTTTAGACTATTTTTGTAGTTAGGGGACCATTATAGTACCTCAAAAATATATAGTGGTACTCCTTGGCATTTTTCGTGTTGCACAGTGTTATTACAGAAACGTGCTTACGTTTGCAGTTTATTTTAGTGCTGCAAGAAGCAACCCACTGTGCAAACATTAAAATTATGAGAATAATACTTTTCATTCATAGACGCCAATCGTTCTTAGAAGGTGTTTTTAAAAAAGAATTGAAAAATATGCTTTAGTTAAAGGCTTAATTATGGAATATACTTAACGAAAAAGGTTATCGGTTATCTAAATTAATGCTTTAACATTTTTGGCAAGGCTTGTATCGGTTACTTTATGCTCGTGACAAAAAACAAAGGTTTTCATGTTTGGTGTAAAGTGTCACTTAGTGCAGCTTGATAAGTCTACCGTATTTCGTTTTCTCTTTATTTTGCATAAATATGCAAAATAGAATTCAGTCGTATTTGCCTCAGTATGTGAGTGACTGACTGTGTTGTGGGTCATACCACCAGTAGAGACAAAACAGCAGTAGTTCAAATCGATTTTTATCTCAACAACCATAAATCGTTTGCCACTTGAACCGCAGGCTAAAATAGAAATAACCAAACACACAAGGTACCCATGCATACATATACTCGTACAATATATGTATGAATATGTACATACATCAATACATGTATCGATATGTGACTATACCCGGCGGTAAAACTTACGAGGCATTCACTAAACAGGTCTTCCAAGACCTGAATTTAAGATCCAAAACTAATTATTTTCTGCCTTCTAAGGATAGGCCTTCTAAAAGGCCTCTACACTAGTTCCTTTTGGAAGGAGTAATCTATTTTTAGATTTTTTGTTTTATTTAAGAAAAAAATGTTTCTTTAAAAATAACAAACATTCTCGTATTCTTTTTTCGCATATAATTTGTATATAAGACTGAAATTTACGTACAAGAGGCATCATACATGTTGCTTTAGGTTGCAGCATACATATCGTTTAGGTTGCAGCTAGTACATCATGCTCAATTCGTTTTTAATAAATAAACGAAATTTAACCTCCCTCATATGTATAAAAAATTACTTTGGATGAAAAGATGGAGTTCGCAATAAAAAATCACTGTAGTCCAAAATATAGAAGAAGCCACTATAATATAGAAAATACCCAGATAAAAAAATTTACCTCCATTTGATTTTTAACGGACCTTCCCAGTCCAGGCGTTCTAGCAGGCATGACACGTATGACCTGCAAATAGTCTTGCTAAAAAAATGCCTTCAATTAGGCCTGCTGAGTAATGGGCCGAGGAAGGCCTTGGTCCGCAATGACATTGTGTGTAAAAAAGATATTAATATGCAATGGGAGTGGAAGCACTACAGACTGCTAAATAAGGCCTTATAGAAGGCCTCTTTACTCCTTCCATTTACCGCTGGGTAGATAAAAGTGCATGATAGTATTAGAATGATAGTTACACTCCCTGAATTTATACAGCCAGATAGACCAAGTCATAAATACTTATCTGTGCATAATATAAAGGAATGTGGGTGCAAATTCGAATTAGTAGATACGAGTATATAAGGGTAAGCAAAAGAATAACAGCATTAGTCGTGTCGTAGAATTGTTAACAATAACTTAAACTTTTAAGTTGAAACTGCCACCAATGTCAATATCAATAATCAGGCAGCCAGAACGATGAGTTGAAGCAGTAGCCGATTGTGTTTTAGTGGCAATGACAGCATCATAAAATCTAGATGTATTTTAACATACAGCTTTTCACTTTTAGGAGTATTTTACCATCGTGTACTTATTGCCCAATGGCATTCATGATTTTAACATTTGTTTTTCCTGGTTTGAAACAAATTCATGTTGTCTGTATGCTGTTCTCAATATAGTTGCAATGTTATTAAATTTCCTTTCCAATTTGCATGATTTGTTTCACACTTTTGTTTTTCTTTCTGCTTATTTCCGCTGTGGGTTTTTGAACTAATTTCAGTAATTTATGCTAAAATATATTTATAACAATTGCATATATTTTTTTGCTATTTATTTTTAACACTGTTCTGCTTCCTCCAATTTCTACTGTTATTGTTTTTGTCGTTGATATTACTAAGATTTTTTTTGTTTTCATTTTATGAAAAAATTTATTTGAAATTTCTATTTGCAAATATAAATTAAAATATTATTGGTTAAGATAAAAAGTAGTTTTTGGGGAAAACAAAATAAAATTTTTTTCAAAATAATAAGATTCAAACCACTGATCATGTCAAAAGGGAGCAACAAAAAAATCTACTTTCTATAAAATAATAGCCGATCATCATAATGAATTCTTACTTGTAGCATGTTTTCACTACGCATTATTCAAAATTCGCTCTTCCAATCGTAATTAAAAACCCAAAATTTATAGAAATTTCTTCTAAAATTAACATGATGATTGCCGTTTTTGTAATTTAATATATTTTTTCAGCATTTTGCCGATAGAGAGTAAGCTTTAGCTTTAGCGAAGTACAAAATAAGGGGCCAGGACGGCAGATTTTCTAAAAATAATAAAACTTGTAAAATCATTTTATTTACCTGCATGCAAATAGTACTACAGTCAATTTTTAAATTTTCGTTTCTTTACTATTATTATTATTTTTTAATATAGCAATCCGCTTATGTTTAAAAAATTCTAACGCCACATTAAACGGACATTTTTTATGAATTTTTATTTCCAAAACAATAAAAATATGTGAAAAAATGCGAATTTCCAGTTTTTAGTTCAAAAGTACGTATGAGTAATATGATAATGCTATCATATTACTCATACGTACTGTTGACTTCAAAAATTACGTTAAAATGTTACGTTGTTCTCTTTAACAATCCCTTTAATTTTTAACTTTCGTGAAATTCTTGGTATACGTGGCTGGCAGCCTACTGCACGCAAGCAATCAAGTAGAATCAATGAGATTCGGTTTTGACAAAAACCTAAAATTCTGTTATATCTTGTTGTATCGGCTATAGTTAGACATATTCTGGTGTGTACCTGTTATGATTATCGAGGTAGATGACTGTGACAGACAGACAGACAAACGGACAGCATTGTCGTCACACTTTTGGTACGGATCATTAAAAAAATAATTGCCGCAAATCATAGAAGGATAACACTCTTTCACATACATCTATGCCAAAATTATATCAGTGTTCCGAATATCTAGTGGTAACAATTTAATTTCCTTTAATGCATTTATTTTTTTTTCTTTGTTTGATTTTAAAATTTATATGCGCTTATTGTATAATTTTCGAACAAAATCAAAATTCGAAATACTTAACTCTATATTTACTATAAATACAAATATGAGATTTATATTTATGTTCCATGTGCTTTTGACGCTGTAAGCCAGCTAAAAGTAAACTTCCTCTTTCCTGTATCTGAAAACACTAATACAATGCTAAAAATTAAACAAAAAATAACCAATACCTACAGTGGATATTTGACCATAAGCACACAAAAAAATATCAGATACAAAAAATTGCAAAAACAAAAGTCAATTTCACTTTAGCATTTGCCATTTGACCATTTTGAAAGTGAGTTTCAATTTCCTGATATTTTTTATCATGATAGAAAAACTAATAAAAAATAAAAATGCAACATACAAATACCCAATTCTTTGGTTCTGTTTTCAAGAGCTGAATACTAACTAAATATTCAAAAATGGTCGTTTTGTTGTCGCTCTGTTTGTTTGTCTGTTTGTTTGCTGTTTTCCTTATGTACACAGATTGTGTTTCTTATGTTTTTTTTTCGTTATTCCAAAAATTCAATTAACTTTCTTTACCGCTTTAAGCATTTTAATTTCCAAATAGTGGGAAATATAAATCGGAAAAAGTATATTGTAAATAAATATATTCAGTTGTACTGTTATTTTAGCTAAATTAGTGTTATAATTTCTCTTTTAATGTTTTTTCATTTACATTTTATGTTAAATAGTCTGTGATATTTCAAAAATTTCAATTCGATAAAATTTTATTTGGCAGATTTGAATTCAGCGTACATCTTTCTGTTAGAAAAACTGCACTATGAGATGACATATATTTTTTATTATTTATTAGTGTAATTATTTGTCTATTTTGTTGTAGAAGACTACATATAGATGGGAAAAATGCCAATCTAGCGGTAGAAAAGTAAAAAAAAATTATTGAATTAAAAAAAAATTTCAAAGTAACATCAAAGCGTATAAATCAGTGTATTTATTTATCACTAAGTTATCTGGTTCAGAAAATATGGCCTTTAAAGCATTGAATTGTGTTGTAATTCTTTATTGATTTTTATATCAAATTTCTTGGCCTATTGAATCGGTAATAATGGACGTTTTCGGACAAAGTAACTTTTTTTTGATAAAGTGTTATATCAGCTATTTAAAACTGTTTTGTGTTTATATATTTGATAATTGAGTTGAATTTTAAAATCGTATATATAGAAAAATCTTGTTTTGAAAACTTTTCTAAATCTTTATAGAAATATCAAGATAGCATTATCCGAGTATACTGAAATTTTTAGCGGGCCCTCGGCCGGGCTTAAGCATATTATTCTCTTAGTATATAGAAAAGCGGCTTCGCTGAGTAAAGATTCTTGCATGGCCAGCTTTCGGCCGGGCTTAAGAATTGTTCGCTCTTGGTATATCGAATAGCGGCTTTGCTAAGCTAAGATTTTCTGATTAGCCTAGATAAAATCCTTAGGCCCTGCCAAAGGCCGCGTATGAAAAAATATTTACTCAGCAAAGCCGCTATTCGATATACTGAAAGGAGAATCTTTAGCCAACGAAGACGATTTTCAAAATACTAAGAGGAGAAAATCTTTAAGCCCGGCCGAATGCCGGCACCGCAGAAAATCTTTAGTAATAAATAAAAGTAAAATTTCTTTAAATTTTTAATTAATTTCCAATTACCCAACAATATTTTTGGTGATTATTCATTTAAACTTATGCACTATTTTTATTTGGGCGATTCTTCATGAAGATCAATTGGGCTAAATTGATAAACGGTTATATGAATAATAGCCCAAATGAAAAATCGGTCGAAAAAACATATGTAGAATCGCCCAAAAATTCTTGTAAACAATTAGGTGATTGTTCATCGGCTTTAGGCGATTCAACATTTTTAGATATTTTGGTATTTGTTCATAATGAATAATACCCAAATTTGTGTTAAATGTTAAAAAAAACCCAAGAAACAAATTTTGTGATATTATTCCTTAAAAATTCGAGTGATTTTACATAATGAAAAATACCCAAAAACTTCGGGCAATTATTCATTTTACACTTTTGGGTTATTCTTCACTTTTTTTGGGCGATCGGGCACTGTTTTTTGGGTGTTTCTTCATTGTGACGAATCACACAACAATTTGGAGCGTTTCTTTATGTAGCTGTTTCGGGCGATTTTCACTTGGGCGATTAGTCGTACAGCCATTAAAAGCATCTACTTAATTTGTTACAGATCTTATAGCCTATAGCCTTTCCTATAATTCATGCATACGTTTTTTGTGGATCAGACTATTAAATTTGAATATATAAGCTTTCCGACAACTACAGAATGTTGTCGAAAAAATTGGTCTTATATATAGCAATATATAGCGCCCATAGTGTTAAAAATAGCTGTCTAATTTTTACAGAATTTGTAGGCTATATCCTGGTTTATAATACATCTATAAATTTTTGTACATCAGACTATTACTTTGAAAGATATGGGTTTTCCAAAGATTTAAGAATTTTATTGGTAAAATTGGTCTTATACAACAACATATTATATAACAACACATTTTTTATATTTTTAAAGCCTTCATCCTTGCCTATAATTTATCCATGCATTTTTTGTGGATCAGACTATTAATTTGGAAAATATAAGCTGTCCGACGACTAAAGACTTTTATCGGTAAAATTTTTCTTATATAACAACATAAAGCGCCCACTGTATGAAAAATAGTTGGCGTACTTTTAGCATACCTTGTACCCTACATCCTTCCCTATAACTGATCTATCCATATTTTGTGGATCAGACTAATAATTTGGAAGATATGAGTTTCGCCCGCCAAATTGGCCTTTTTCCCAGTGCGCTACGTCAAGAATGATGTTTGATTGTTCTGGAATAAATATTTTTTTTATTAAGTGAAATATTTATATCTAGCTCCCACGTATATTTCAAAGTTATTATACAAGAAAGTTGTTTTTTGAGCAAAATTCTTAGGCATATCAATAAATGGTCACAGGATGATAACATGTAACTGATTTTTTTTTAATAATTTTCTATAAATGGAAACAATAATACATATGGGCATTTCCACAAAAAGTCAGCATTTTGTCACGTTGCATCAACAAGCAATTAGCTTACATTTTATAGCCATATTGTTAGATTTTTAACTTCTTTAACTAAATGTTAAGCTAATTACGCACTACAGGAAAACACAAAAAAGTTAATAAAAAAAAATGTCTTTTAACTCAAAGGCTCGGTGACGTAACGTGGCCAAATGGTTATTTCCTATGGAAATGCCCATATATTATTGACAACATTCCCAGCTACAAAATAAAATAAATTTAGTGAAGTATGACTTTGGCTTCGTACGAATACACATATTTTTATTTTATTTTTTAAGTTTTTTCGTTGTTTTGGCTATTTTTTTTTTGCTTTTTGGCGATTTTTCGTTTTTTTTTTGTTTTTTTTGCCGATTTTTTTTGTTTTGGCGTTTTTTTTTTTTGGTTTTGAGGTATTTTTTTCTTTTTGACGATATTTTTAGTTTTAGCGATTTATTTTAGTTTTGGTGCTTTTTTCGGTTCAGCTTTAAGTTTTTTTTTTTGATTTTTTTAGTTTTTGCGACCTATTTTGTTTTGACTCTTTTTTCGTTTTGGCGATTTTTTTGGTTTTTGAAGATTTTTTAGCTTTAACGTTTTTTTTTGGTGATTTCTTTCGAATTTCGGCAAGTTTTTCGTTTTTTGATGATGATAGTTCTAGCGATTTTTTATGCTTTCGTGCTTTTTTCGTTTTGACAACTTTTTTCGGTTTTAGGCGTTTTTTAGTTTTTTTGGCAATAATTTTAGTTTTGATGATCTCTTGCGTTTTAGCGAGTTGTTTAATGCTGGCGCTTTTTTCCTTTAATCCTTTTTTTAATATTTCTGATTTTTCGTTTTGACATTTTTTTAATTTTGGAATTTTTCTACTTTTAGCGTTTTTGAAAATTTCAAGAGTTTACCTCTTACAGTTTCCAAGATACAGCATATTGTCTAAATTACATAGTAAAATTATATTAACTGATAAAACACCCTTTAATTTTTACTGTTTTAAATATCAGTGTTAATTGGTGTAGTCTTTCTACAGACTACACCAATTAACACTGACTTTGAAAATTTAAAGTGTCTATATATAAGCGTCTGTATATTGCCTTAGTATTTCAACATGTTTCGTTGCTGGCTTTAGAACACCCTTTAATTTTTAACTTGCATATTCTGTGAAAATTTCAGGTAGTTGTTACGGCTCTCGCGAAATCAGCCTGTGACAGACGGATAGACAGACAGACAGACGGACAGCGTAGCGAAAGCAATAGGGGTCCTTTAGACTTTTGGTGTACGGAACCCTAAAAACGACTTTAGCTATACATACTATTTCATTGTCAGATTATATATTTGGTGGTTAGTAAAATTTTCATTATTTTTTATTATTGTTTTTTTTATAGAAAAATAATCTATTACATTTCCTGCATAAATCTTTATAATATATTCTGCATTAATGTCTTTATTCTATATTAAAAGTTTAAAAACTTTGAACAAAAGTTGCTTCTTTCATATTTATATCAATTTAAGTATTTGATTTGCAAGTATCACAGATTGTAGCTTTTATTTTTATTTGTTGAACGTAACAATGCAAATAAAGTTCATCATGCTGGTGTTGGCGAAAAGAAAAGTTTGTTTTACAAAACGTCACTTATGCACTTACATTCAAAAGATCTATGTTTAAGTAATAACAGAGTACTATGTATGTGAGTGAGTATAACTATAAGTATACCAGCAAACACCAAATCTTAGGCTTTTATTTTGTAAAACGCAAGATAAGCATTGACTAATTCTGTGTATGTTTTGTTTTTGTAATTTAAATTTTTTTTGTAGGAAATCTATCGACGCTAAGCGTTGAGTTTTAAAAGAAGGCTCTCAGTGACAGGGAAAGTTAATTTATTTTATTCTACATGGTAGAACAAAATAACGTTTTATTGGGTTGTAGCGGGGCGTCTCGCAGTGGAAAAACTTTGTCACTCTCATATCAAAAATCAATATATTTTTGATTTTGGGAGGAGAATCATTGACAATTTTCTCAGATAGTCGTGAATATATTTTCCATCAAAAATACATATAAAAAAGTGCTAATTTGATCTAAGGAGTAATGAAATATTGATGAGGTTACCTTTGGTTCTAAAAACCTAAATTGATATTATTAATGGCGTTTACTTTTCTACACAAAAAAAGTAAACGTTTTGAAAGATGAGTGTGTAAAATGTCTTGCCTACCCTGCAATAATGCTATTTGTTATTTGACTAGAACAAGACGCAATTTATGTAAAAATTGGATCGCCCCATTTTTAACAGGTAACACATAAGTTTTTTTTTCAACTGAAGACTACGTTTATAAAGTGAGCATATCTCTGGATTAAGCCGTCCAATTCTACCCAAATATTGGTATATAGCGAAAAACACTTTTGTTAAGGCTCACAATATTTCATACCGATACAATTGCTACTTTCTAAAATATGATGCTTTTAAAACATACCCCGGTATGCTGCTGTTGACATAAAGGTAATACTGCACAAAGTATTTCACAACCGATGTAGTTAATTTTCTCCCCCTGTAGTTCCGCCCCTTGTTCAGCAACAGACTTCAATAAATTAAGTAAAGTGCGACTTTGGCCCGCACACGAAGGGTTCCGTATGAATATACATGTGTATACCCCTGTTTGTTTTTGCCCTTTTTTCCTTCTGACTGTTTTTCGTTGTGCTTTTTTGTTTATTTTTTTATTTTTATTTTTTGTTGTTTTTGGAGATTTTTTTGGTTTTGGCGCTTTTTTCATTTTCGTGATTTTTTTCGTTTTTTTTCTGGCAATTTTTTCGTTTAATGCAATTTTTTGTTTTTTGTCGATTTTTTTTAGTTTTGGCGATTTTTAGGTTTTGACGATTTTTTTAATGTTTTTTTCACTTTTTGATTTATTTTAGTTGTGGCGATTTTTTTTCAGTTTTGGCACTTTTTTCGGTTTTAGGGATTTTTTTAGTTTTAACGATTTTTTTTATTGAGAAATTTTTTGTTCTAACGATTTTTTTTTGTTGCAATTTTCGTTTTTTCCAATTATTTTTGCCGATTTTTAGTTATGACGTTTTTTTTTTTTTGCTTTAGCGTTTATTTTTTGTTTTGAGGTTTTTTTCGCTTTTTGACGATATTTTTAGTTTTAGCGATTTATTTTTATTTTGACTCCATTTTCAGCTTTGGCGGTTTTTTCGATTTTTGGGATTTTTCGGTTTTTTGTGATTTTGTTAGTTTTAGCGTTTTTTTTGTTAACTTTTTCGTTTCGAAGATTTTTTTGTTTTTGGCGATTTTTTTAGTTTTTGCATTTTTTTTTTTTGGTTTCTGCGCTTTTATTTGTTTTTGTGATTTTTTCCCATTTTTGGCGATTTTTCGTTTTTTGATGATATTTTTAGTTTTAGCGGTTTTTTTATGTTGTAGTGCTTTTTTTCGTTTTGACGGCTTTTGTTCGGTTTTTGACATTATTTAAGTTTTTTGGCGATCTCTTTAGTTTTGCTGATTTTTTGTGCTTTAGCATTTTTTTTTAAATTTTGGTGCTATTTTCCTCTAAGCGCTTTTTTTATTTTGGCGATTTTTGGATTTGAAATTATTTTAATTTTTGAATTTTTTAGTTTTAACGATTTTCAAGATATAGCAAATTGTCTAATTTACCTAGTCAAAATTACATTAACTGATAGAATACCCTCTAATTTTTATTCTTTTAAATATCAGTGTTATATGGTGTAGTCTATTCTACAGACTACACCAATTAACACTTACTTTTAAAATTTAAAGTGTCTATACATAATTGTCTGTATATTACATTAGTATTTTAACATGTTTCGTTGCTCGCTTTAGAACATCCTTTAATTTTTACTATTTTACATATTCTGTGAAAATTTCAGGTCCGTAGCTCTTACGGTTTCCGAGAAAAAAAGCCTTTGACAGACAGACAGGCGGACACACAGACAGACAGACGGACAGCGTAGCGAAAATAATAAGGTTCCTTTACACTTTTGGTGCACGATTTTTTGGCCTTCCTACAATATACCGATTTTCAGATGCTATTGATGGACATGGTAATGCCGATACGTATTTAACAAACTGCTTTTGTTTGCTGGGTATGAGAAAGTGTATAAGTAGATTTGCTTTTTAACTACGACAGTCTATTGCTGTGGGTTTATTTGACATATCTCTATTATCAGTTAGCTTTTGTCAACGAATTGGCTTTGACAACACTTTTCAAGAAATGTATGCTTTTAGGCGATAAAATTGTTTAGGTGACTATTTATGGGGACAACAAAAGAGAATGTTACATAATTTTCCCTCTATAAGTCAAGAAATACAAAGGTATAGAAGAAAAATCAGATAAGTAATTATAAGATAACAAGAATAGGGAGAATAAATCTATTAGAGTTAAAGTTGTTATAATATAAAGACATTAAAATAAATAAACTATAAGATAGTAAGCAGCATAGTTCTCATTTAGTAAAATAAAATTGTATTACATAAAATAAAAATCTATCCTTAAGCCAACATTAACACTTAAGTCCTTTTCGTATTTCATATCAGGATTATTTTCTTTTATAGTTTTTATATTATAACACTTTAATAATATACTACATACTTAAGCTATTTCCGTAGATTTTAATATATTCACGATATTACTTTGTTTTGTATAATATCTTAATAAAATCTTCCTTAAAGATAAGTATCGACTTGACGTTGATTTTTTTGTAATGAATGTATTTTTAAAATTGATATTTAAAACTGTTCTTTCCTCCAAACATGTATGAATACAATTTATTTGCTCATTAATCTACTTATACTACAGTTGTATTTATTCCAATCACGTTTTAACGTGTGTCAAGTCATTAAAAATTGTACGTTTAAATGTGAATTTTTATTCACTCCCACCATCCTTTTCATCGCCAACATATGAATTTCCCTCTTAAAACGTCAACATAAAAAGAAATTGTGTTTGTTTGCTTTCTTTTTTTTTTGGTGATTCCTTAAAATTAACATGTCATTTAAAACGAAATAAAATCGTTACGCGCTTCAACATGACAAAAAAAGGTGTGAACATTTGTGTGTTAATGAAAAATTATGTCGGTTCATGTATTAACACAATTATTTGTATACCTTTTGAGAACTTGTGACAACAAAATAAGTTTGAAACGTATTTCTCAAATATTGTCAAATTTGTGTATAATATTTGTCATTAATAATGATGAATAAAGAAGTAAATAGAAAACTTTTCCTAATGATGATACAGATAAAGGTAACATGGTGCGTATGATTTATGAATATAACACAAAGAATACATAATAGTGTATATAATTATGTATTGATGTAAATAAGGCCTCTAAGTAAATTTTGGGCCTGGCAACACGCGAAAGCCAATGTTATGTTAATTAAGGAAACAAGAATTCCAGGTAATTATGGAACAAGAGCTTCACGCAAACCCCCAATTTTAAAGTATTAAAAATATATGAATCGATATGTAATAATATTTACAGTATGTACTATTATCGAAATCATTATAACTATCCTGAATGAATAGGATTGGTCACTAAAGGCCGTTTCAGACTATTCTACAAGTATTAATATTTTTGTGGAAAAATAAAACCTCATATGATAATTTGTTATTGTTTTTTGAACATTTTCAGACAAAAATTATATCAGAGAGAAATTTTCTTCAAAAGTGTTAATACTTTTCTTATAGTCTGAAACGGCTTTAAACAGTATCGGCAGCCATTAATATTGTTCTATGCGAAGTAAGGTACACCCTTTCGTCGGTAATGCTAAAAAAAAATCGCTGTCGAAATAAATTGATTAATAAAATACCTACACATCCAATTTTACAAAGTTAATGCGCTTACTTAACACCAGAGGCATTGCAACACTACTCTTAAAGTAGCCAAAAACGTGTACCAGTAGAGTTGTCAAAGAATTGAGCTTTCTCTCTCATTTTCACAAACTGTTTTCTTAACACTATTCCTTTCGCAAAGATGGTACTGAAGTAGTTAAGTGTTACTACTCTTGAAAAAAAAATAAATAAAAATTATTTGAAACCCACTCAAACCGAAAAAGCAACAAAACGGAAAAAAGTGCCAAAACTAAAATAAGTGGCTAAAGCTATTTTTAGCTATTTTTAATAAAAAAAAACGAAAAGATTCATAAAAAAAGAAAAAAAAAATCCACAAAAACCGAAAAAAGCGCCATAGCTGAAAACCCCCAAAAACTTAAATAGATCGTTAAAATTAAAAATATCGTAAAAAACCGAAAAAACAAAAAAAAAACGCTAAAGCTAAACAATCGCCAAAACTAAAAAAAAATCGACAAAAACACAAAAATTGCCAAAAAAAAAAATGAAAAATCGGCAAAAACCGAAAAAATCACCATTATGAAAAAAGCGCCAAAGATAAATAAGTGTCAAAAAGCGAAAAAAAACCTTAAGAAAATAAAATTAAACGAAAAAGCAAAACGAAAAATTGGCCAAATGAAACAAAGGGCAAAACAGAAGAGCGATATACATATGTGTATTCGTACGGATCCATTTTGTGCGAGCCAAAGTCGCACTTTTTGCAGAATCTATTGATTTTTAACAACCAACCAAAAAACAGGGGTGTTATAAGTTTTTAATATATATCTGTATGCCTGTCAGCTTCTTAGAGCCTAAACGGCTGGACCGATTTTGATTTAGTTTTTTATGCTGGAAAGGTGACTTCATCGAGATTGTTCTCAGCTTTGGTCAAAGGAAATCGGTCAATTTTAGACGTTGTCACTTACATATTTAATATCGGTATCCTTTTAAATCTGTGCGTGATGCACCGTAGCTCTCAAATGTCTAGATCGATTTTAATTAAGGTATTTTTGTTTGAAAGGTTACTTGATCTAAAATCTTATAACGTACATTAGAAAAAAATCGGTCAAGCTGTTTTGAAGTTATCATCCATGTTTTTCGGGGGTTTTAAAATTGTTAATATAATGTTATTTAAACATTTTTAAGAAAGAAAAAAGTTTGAATTTTACAAAAGGAAAAAAATTTATTATTTCCTTCTGAATAACTGCGAAACCTTAATTCATATAAAAAATAATATTAAAGTGTGTTAAACACAGCTAAAATTTAAATCATTTGAAATAATTTTTAGCAAAATTGAATGACTTTTGTTTAAGTAATAATAAAGTCTATGGAGCAGCCTCTTCAAAACTAATTTTTTTTGTTGTTGTAAAAATCAGGTAATTTCACTTTATGGTAAATAAAATCAATATTTATTTATCGATTTTCATGAAATAAACCTTATTTTATTTGTAGTAAATGTAACTTTTTGATTAATTTATAAAAAATGGTAAGTTTTTGCCGTTTTCGATTTTTAAATTAATTTTTAAGAGATAAAATTTTTTAAAATTTTGCATAAAAAAGATATTTTTGAACATTGCGGTCTGAATTATTCCGAAACCGTTAATTATATTAAAAATAATACGATAAATTGATTTAACGAAATTTTATTTAAGCCCTTTAGTCTTTTTTGTAATAAAATTGGACAACCCTTAAAATCGCTAGAGCAGTCTCTTTAAAAATCGCAACTTTTAGAAAAAAGAACAGAAACATTTTTTTAACTATTCATAGAATTTAAAATTTCGACTGTTTTTGTAATTAGGGGACCACAACATATCAAAATATATATATAGTTGTACTACTTGGCATTTTTCTTGATGCATAGTGTTATTTTCTTTTGAAATATGTATATAATTATATATTATAGACACCATAGAGTATATAAGATAACAGCCAATTAAGCAAAGAAGTAAACTCTTGGTAATTTCGTATTTCATTCTCATGGAATTATCGAAATTCTTCATTTTTCTCTTTCTTTAAATGAAAATCAATTATTTTTCTCATTTTAATTTTTATTTTTTATCTACATCCTTCCATACATATATATGTATGCATATAATAATGACTTTTTAATTGAATCTTAATAGCAAACATCCAATTTCCACAATCGATTTAAACATTTATTTTGAAATCTAATTATAAAAACCGCTAATTTAAACAACATGACACTATACGAAATCGAAACAAGAACGAATTAAATATTTTAAAATTACAAATCATTATTAAAACTAATAAAAGCACAAAAGTCAAATGAACAGCTACTAATACAAGCAAGACCATTAATACACACACATAAACTAACACTTGCTTGTTTGTTTTAGTTAAACCAATTAAAATATATGATTTTAGTTTTGATTATATTTCCGAGTAGATTAACTATTTAATTCATGCAATTTCATGTAATTTTCCAATGTAATTAAATTTTCCAATTCTCTTAAACATTTCGAGTATTCTCTAAGTTTGAAACTATAAGTGTTTTAGTACATACATTTTTTATGTCGGCAAATTAAACACGAAAATATGTTTGTACATATGTATGTGTGTATATCTGAAACTCTTGAAACCATAAACTATTTTTTTGCTTTTTCCCTTTTTTTTCGTTTACTCATATTTTAGAGTAATTTTTGTGAGTTTCTATACAGATGTGATATGTGGCTTAAATACCAGTCGTTATTGGTGGTTTTTACGGTTACACTTGACTGTTAGATTCACAAAATTACTACAACGTTATTGCCAATTAATGATATTAGAGTATCAAACGTTTCAATTTATTGCACATCCTTTTTTGACATTCCAAAGCAAAACAACAAAGTTTAGTGGTTTTAGATTCGATAACAAATTTTCGTTTTTGTTTTAGTTTTATGTACATATGTACATTGTACATCTACATATATAAATTTATATGACATGACATGAACTTTTGAAATCGACTTTATCGATATTTTTTTAATCCAATATAAAAAATGTATACACTGAAGAGAATTATTAAAAATAACTACTAAGAACTATCGAATATTCGAACAAATAACTAATAAAAATTTTCATTCGAATAACCACTTTAAAACCACGATTTTTAATATATTCTATCACTGCCGTGAGGTAAATGTTGTACCAATTGTCTTGAACGTACGTGGCCTATAACTGGTAAAAATGGGAATGGTACAAAATGTTCCTGAGTCGTGACCGGTGAAAAGAGATCACATCACAAAATTATAAAAAAAATTTTAGCAAAGTACTCGCACTGTACAAACAGATATTTTCCGAATGAAAAATATTTAAAGTACAGTAAATTTTAAAATTTTTTTATTACTTTTATAATGATTTAATTATTTATTACATTAAAATTTTGTGTTGATAGTTCTTGAGTAGTCTAATGTGACCGATTATGGCCTCTAGGCTAGGTTCTTCATAAATAATGAATAAATAAGTAAAGCAGTGTTGCCAGGAGCTATAGGAAAAAAGAGTCTAAATAGGTATTTTTAAAAGGCTAGAAAAGGCTGAGTCGCACAAAAATAAAAGCTTAAAAAAGGCTAAATATTTTATACTGAAAACTCAATGTTTTCTTTATCATTTAATAAGTAAAAATTAATAAACATGGTGGTTGTTACACTAGGAGCTGGAGAAAAAAGAAACAATATCGGCTTTTGAAAAAGAGTAGGAAACGCTAGATCGCTCAAAATAAGAAGCTAAGAAAAGCCAAAAATTATTTATTTTAAATTTTACTTCTTAATAAGGATAACTTCAAGATGTCATTATTTTAATGCAATTGTTCCACCAAAAATATAACAATAATAATCTAACATACAAACACATGTAGCGGCCATCGATATCAGTGTTCTGTAAGTCTGATATCTAATCAGATTCTAATATTCCACTCTTAATAATAATTTGAATTTACAATTAATTGAAATAATGGAATTAAACCGATATAATAACTTTCAACTTAAACCTATTCAGTTCAAATAAAATTACGTAAAAACATAAATATTCTACTCCACATTTTTTGATTCGGGTTAATTGAAAGCAGTAACGCAAAGTTATCTGTTCTTAATCTGCTCTGCTTTGCACTATAGGAAAATGACAATAAAATTAATTTGTAATAAAATGGCTAGACCGATTTAAATAATTTTTTGGATTCGGCCCTTAGAAGGCTCCTGTTCGCACTCTCACGAATATAATATTAATTTTGATCACGTTCTGTTCTAAAAATTTTCAAAAATTCCTATAAAAACCCTTGAAATTTGCTTATCCACACAGCAAAGAAAGTTTTTTTTTCACACAGAAATATGTTTTATAATTCTGAATTTCGCATGTTGTAGCTAATCAGAAAAACACGCTTTTGAACAAATTTGAAAGTATTTAGAGCTGAAATAAATTACGTTCAGCTGTTGATTGACCTAGAGAAATTTAAAGTTTTAAAGCTCTCAGTTGCGGTTATTTTTAATCAAAGTCCAATTTCAATCCATTATTCTATTAGTCCATCTTATGGTCACTTCAACATTTCAGTTTAATCGTTATAATATTCAAAATCATCAAGATATTACAATAACACTAACATTTGCCATTTCTTATTATTATAAATTATTATTATGAAAAATAAGAAAATGGCAAATGGAAAAATAAATTTATCTTTTTGGAGTTCAATAAAATATAAAAAAAAATTAGTAAAGTCCGACCTTGGCTTGCACACAAAGGGTTCCGTACGAATACACATATATCCCTTTTCGTTATTGCCCTTGTTTCATTTTGAAAATTTTTTCGCTTTGATTTTTTGTTTGATTTTAGTGTATTTATTTTCTAAGGTTTTTAATTTTTTTTGGCGATTTTTTTCTTTCTTTTTTTGCGATTTTTCGTTTTTTTGTAATTTTTTGTTTGTTTTTTGCCGATTTTTTAGTTTTGGCATTTTTTTATTTAGCGTTTTTTTGTTTTAACGTTTTTTCGCTTTTTGACGATATTTTTAGTTTAAGCGATGTTTTTAGTTTTGGCGCTTTTTTCGGTTTTTGTGATTTTTTGTGATGTTTTTAGTTTTAGCGATTTTTTTTTGTTTTGACACTTATTATCGTTTTGGCGTTTTCTTGGTTTATGGCGATTTTTTTACGTTTGGCTCCTTTTGTTTTGTTTTAGCGTTTTTTTTGCGTTTCGGTGTTTTCTTTCCGATTTTTGTGTTTTTTATGATATTTTTAGTTTTAACGACTTTTATTTGGTAGTTTTTTTTCGTTTTGACGACTTTTTTCGGGTTTTTTCGTTGTTTTTTTTTTGTTGTTTGGCGGTCTTTTTAGTTTTGGTTATATTCTGCGGCTTAGCGATTTTGTTTAATTTTGGTGCTTTAAGCGTTTTTTTTTCATTTTGGCGATTTTTCGTTTTGACATTTTTTTGGAACTTTTTAGTTTTAGCGTTTTTGAAAATTTCAAGAGTTTACCTCTTACGGCTTTCAAGATACAGCATATTGTCTTAAGTCCATAGTAAAATTACATTAAGTGACAGAACACCCTTTAATTTTTTTGTTTTAAATATCAGTGTTAATTGGTGTAGTCTATTCTATAGACTACACCAATTAACACTAACTTTGAACATTTAAAGTATATATATTTATATAAATATCTGTATATTACATTAGTATTTCAATATATTTAGCTGCTCGCTTTAGAACACCCTTTAATTTTTAGCTGCCAGATATTTGTTGGTCTAATGGCAAAAGTTTTACATATTCTGTGAAAGTTTCAGGTCCGTAGCTCTTACGGTTCTCGAGAAAACAGCCTATGACAGACAGACGGACAGACATACAGGCGGGCAGACGGACAGCGTTGCGAAAGTAATAGGGTTGTCTTACACTTTTGGTGTACGGGAACACTAAAAAGGTTAAAAAAAATTTTACGAAGCTAAAACGTAAATTTCGAGGCTAAAAGACAAAAAAAGAGGCAAAATCTATCCTCGAAAAGGCTAAACTGGTAGCACTGCTACCCAGAAAAAAATAATCGAGATTTCGGAAGCACTACAAACTTTCTGTTATAAAAATGTGCTTCATAGTAGCGGCAAATGTATTGCCTGAATATAGGCAATAATGTATAGCAAGAAATGCTTTAGCTGCTTATATTTTTCTTTTTCGTCCATTTAAAAAACCAATTTTTGCACATTCAATTACAGTGGTGCATTCAAGGAAGCGCTACTGGAAAGCAGAGATTAGAAAAATATACATCTTACGAAGAATGACGATGATTTACGATCTCAAAACGACAAAACAATAGTATGATTTTATTATATGCCCATTGCGCTGAAATAAACGTTTAACAAGAAAAGCTCCAAAGTGGGACATCGCGAACAAATATCGTGAAATACGTAAGCATGTTTGTAAATTACACCAACAAAAATCTCCTTTACAAGCCCGCTTATTGCGAAGCAATAGTTTTTGCTGGGTAGTATTAAAGAAACCAATCAATGCAACGTCATGTAAAAATTACCGGTCCCTTTTACATATATAAAGTTCCGTAACTCTAACCGGTTGCTAGTCGTTGGGAACCAGTCACGTGACTTGTCTTGTGACATGTTCATTTCCCTCTGTATTTTTCAAGAATTTAGTCGGCTTGAACCAGCTCTAAAAATTTTTTAGTCGCTCCGAAAATTGGTACATAGTAGTTTTTAGACGACTTAAACATATAAACTTAATTATTAATACACTTTTTAAAATACAGGGCCCTTTTTCAAATTCCTTGTAAAAATATCACGCAATTTAATAAAATGCCTTTGATCAAGCCATTCCCCTGTTAACTGGCAACTCTGCTTAATTGCCAAAAAATTTAGTTTTTGCGTGATCCCCGCTATAATCAGTCGCTAAATGTTTTAGTTCCGGTAAAGTTATTCGCTAATCAATTTCAATGTGTGAATTATATGTTAAAATAATAAATAATAATTGGAATTAATATAATATAATAGAAAACAATTAAAATTGCAATAAAAAGATCTTAATGTTAAATTTTTATTAAAGTAAATCATTCAACAAGAAATATGTATGTACCCAATAATTGGTTTTGCATGCAAGTCTGTTAAAAGACAAATGCAAAAGTTTCATGTTGTTGTTGTTATAATTGGTATTTTAAGTGTTTTTTCTTCTGATGGCACTCAGTTACATTTGCATTTGTGGCAGAAATTTTGTGTATGTGTTATTGTTGTTTTGTGTTTGGGCATGAAAGAAATACAAGAGAAAAAAATAAAATTCTCAATAGAAAAAGCAGAGCAAATTTGTTTGTGTTTTGTTTACAAATCAAGTAATCACGTGTTTTTTTTTCAAGTCATATTAAAAAGTGCATGTTAGAGTTGCCAGCAAGTATGTAAATGAAATATTATGAATAAAACGGGTTTCTATTCGGGCGTTTAATAATTATAAATTATTTAAGTGCAAGTATTTTATAAAAGGTGAGTAAACTTAAAATATACAATTTACAGAGTAGTGTTGTCAATTATTCGGGTCTTATAATCCTTCGAATACTATGTCATAATATTTTTCTGGTTTGAACAGCTGAATAATTTTAAACTTTTTTCCGAATATTCGAACGAATAACGAATAACATTTTTTTATCCGAATAACGACGTTAAAATTAGGGACGTAACGATACGCCGTTTTGCCGATCCGATACTGGTATTTAAAAATAAATATCGCCGATACCGATTCCGATACCGATACGAATATTGAAATTGAGTTTAAGTTTAGATTAACAAAACTCAAGCGCAATTTTTTTATTATACAAAATTACATTATAAGAGAGAATATTTAAAATTGATAAAACATTGGAAGTAATTTTTAAGGAGCTACATTTTCTTTGCTTCCAAAAATATATTAAAAATATGCAGATAATTAGTAGAAAAGCAAGACAAATTTTTAATTCCTTTATAATTTTAAGAAATACTCGCCATGCTTTTTAAAAAATCGATTTTTTTAAAGGACATTTATCAACTAATATTTTTCTAAATAACTTAATAGCTTAATTATTAAAAGACTTCTAAGTTTATATTTATTCACTTAAATTTACATGAAAATACAGTTCTGAGTTTAAATTCGCATAAAAAAATTGTGAAAATGGGTAATTTTTTATCCTTTTTCCTTGAGGAAAAATCATTATAGAATACCGAAAAAGAAATTTGTCCTAGCACCGAATTGGTAATCGAAAAACAAAACTTCTTGCAATGGCAAGGATATGTAAAACTAATTAGAAATTATCCAAATTTGCAATACTTCCAGATCGCGAATTCTACATTTTCATGACTTCTTTGGAGTATCTTTTTTTTGCTGGAATAAGATTTATAAAACAACGACTTGAACTTGAATTCATGGTAAAATTAACAAAAAAAAAAATAATTTTTTACAAAATAACAGCATAAAATATTATTAATTTTTAAAATTGATATTAATAAGATTTAAAAAATAACGAAGTGAATTTAATTCATGGTAAAAGCGAACAAAAATAAATTATTTGTTAAAAAAAAACTCTGAAAAATTTTTTAATAGTATCGTCGTATCGACAGTAAAATATCGCCGATACCGATGTATCGAAAAATCTGAAGTATCGCCGATATATCGGTATCGGTATTCGTTACATCTCTAGTTAAAATCACGATTTTTAATATATTCTATCTCAGACATTCAACCTTCAGCCAAACTATTTTCTACATATTATTTCCTCGATTGACTTAGGAAACTTTTCTTTACATACATATTTTGTCATTGGGTTTATATTAGTCAGACAGATATCTTTAGATCTTCACTGAAACTTTCAATTTGTATATTGTATATATACTTTATGAAAATGGCGCAAGAGTGGAGAAGTTGTTGATCCGTGCCATTTGTGAAGGTACGGTCACATTGGCAAATATTTGCAAAAAAAAAAAAACGTTTAGCCCAGGTTTAGTGCGATTTAAATTGGTTTTTATATCACAAAATGAAGTCAATTATAAAAAAATATTGGAATTAAAAGAAATGCAATTTCAGCTTGTCTGTTGGTCACGTTTTTTTTAATATATGCCAAGTGTGACCTTACCTTCAGCCTTAGAACACTTTTTGAAAATATTTTGGTTTTTCTTATTGCCTTCCTCAAAATATTTCCAAACTAAGATCATGCTGTAATTTAAAACGAAATCTTTAACGGAGTTACGTAATATCTCAATAGCCCCTTTGACAAGATTAAATAGGGTTTTCATAATTTCTGAAGGACTTTTTTCTTTGAATGCATTCTTAATTCCATCGTAAATCTTAATAAAGCAGCAGTTTTTAAACATTGCTAGATAATCATATACATATAAAATATTGGATTAATTATCTAACAAAAAAGGCATGCAACAATGAGTTAAATCATCACCTTGACATATTTTTCAGGTGTAAGTACTTTAAAACAAGTTTTATTTCACTAAAATATAACTGCGATAAGGCTCAGCTGTAGAGCTCATGTTGAAATTAAAAAAAAATAATAATTTTTTTAAATAGTTCATATAATGGACCTAAGCAATTGACGTCGTCACTGATCTATCGATGTTAAATCAAATTGTTTCGAATTAAAATTTTAATATGAAAAATCGGTAAAAAATTTCATGTATGAAAAAACTGGCTAAAAACTGACTAGATTATAATAAAAGTGGCTAAAAATATAGCTAATGGCTAAATTTACTTTTCTTCTGGCTAAACCGGATGAAATATGGCTAAATTTAGCCATAAAATGGCTAAATTGGCATTACTGTTTACAGTACAGATGCATCGATGTTTATATCTCGAGGAGACCAATACTTAGCAAAAGTTTAATGATTTTTTGTGAGATCTGGTAGGTTAATGCTATAATGGCATGCTTGAGTACATTGGCCAGTAGAGCCAAACATTGGTCCTCTCGAGGCAAAAACATCGATATATTATACTTTAAGATCCAACTGCAAATGTCGAAGATATAACGAAAAATTTAAAAAGGCGTCCCTATGTTCGTCAAAAGGGGTGTAATGCGCATATTTTTTTTTATTTATTTGTTTTTATTTTTTGCCTGTAAGGTGGTTCGGTCGAACATACAGCCAGCCTTTGAACATCAAAGCATCAACATCTGATAAAAGTTTTACTTTTAAATATCCATATTTTTTTACAGATTTATTATGAATTCTCGCATTGTGTAATCAATTTCCTCCACTAAAAATAGACAAACATAATTTCAGCATATTTTTCACAACTCAAATAAACTAACAATATTATGTTCTAGGCGTTATTTCAACAGTACTGTGTGCTTTGAAACATATTTGTTATATATTTTTTTAACTTTACAACAATAGTAGTTAGTTAACAATCGAAGCAATCATTAATTTTTCAATAGCAAGCAAGTTGAGCTCAAATCGTTGAAGAAGTTTTGCTTTGATTTTGTTCTTTCTTTTTGATTTTGAGACTATCATTAACCCTTGAATTTATTTATATAATTTTTTTTTACTGTGTTTTAATTTAAACCACTACAACTTCTCTTCAGACTTGTTGTTCAGTTTTCTATCTAGTAAAATCACTAACTGTTCATTTAAAGGTGAAACAAGTAGCAATATACAAAAACATAGATGCTGAAAAAAATTAAAAGGGAAGAAGGCTAAATATGAAGCAGCATACGTTTTACAGTATCCTTAAAGAAATTGTGAGCAAAAATCATTTTATTTGGTTTCCTTCCCCTCAAATGGTCTACAACTATAGTATCGTCATTTTAATGGCATTCTATATTCTATCGCCATTACAACAACAACAAAAAAAGCACACGTAACAATTTTTTTGTGATAAAAATAAAAACTCATTGCAGTCTTTTATTAAGTTAAGTTTTTCAAACTTCATTTATTTTCGTTTTGTTAAGAGTTAATTTCATTCTATTCACTTTTTGTTTTTTTCCTTCAGACTTCCTTTTTTTTGTAAACACAAAAAAACTAAAGTATTGAGTTACAAATAAAAAACAATACGTAATAAAATGTTTCCAATATAAAAAAGAAAGATTTAAGTATAAATTAAATTTTAAATAAATAATTATAACAAATTAACTTATAATAAATTATATAAAGAATAATGATATTTACCTTAATATATGAACATGTTTTACTTTAACAATAAATTTTAATAAATACTATTCTATGTATTCTAACTTAGAACTAATACAAAAAATTTTTGAACTAAAATATTCTTATAGATAACAAGCAATAAATTAATAAATACAAAATTAATTTATAGTATTTCGAATGAGTTAATTTAACGTCAGCACACAAGTAATATTGTATTTTTATCACATAATATAGTTAGAGAGTTTCGCACATTTCAGGCTTTGCTGTAAATGAAAGAAATATAAAAACATGCATTCAGATTTAAATTTTAATAGAGTAAATATTGAGCTTTTAAATAGAGTTTCTTTTTGTTTTGACATGTTATTCATAATATTCAGAACAGATACATATTATCTATCTGTTCTGAATATTCCGGCAATATATGCAATTTTTTCTTAAATCATAAGTTTTTAAATATTAGACGGTTATATCGACGCAGCACTAACAAAACAACAGTCTCTCTCGAGTTTGTTAAAAAAAATTTTGTTTTTAATAGTCTCTACAGTAGAATTAAGATTTTATTCCAAACCATGCCCTGAGTGTATTCATACGTGAAAATTCTGCTTAGCTCGAGTTCAGCCATTATCCCGATTAATAAATTGATAGTTTTTTAATTGGGTTCAATTCATTAAATTTGGAATAACAGCTAAATTAGAGATAGAACCAAGAAATTAAAACAAACAAAAAAAGGAAAAAAAATTAAACTGTTTGTTAACTTCTCTTCTCAGCTATTTTTTCATTATAAATTAAATTACAAATTAAAATATTATAAAATTGCTACCATCGACCATACAAAAGTTAGCTTAATCTAAGTTCCCTGATTGCAGGGAACGATCCCAAATTTAAAATTGCTCTCCTGCAAACTTGCCAAAATCGAGTTTAGTTGTTGTTTATTGTGGGTATAGTTATGTATATTTAGAACGGAAGCCAAGCTTCCCGTGGCTGCCAAGAAATCAGTTCTTGCCTCAGCTAATATCGCCAACTGTGGTGGCCAGAATAAGAGACTACATTTTTCAGCTTTGGTTGTTATTCAAAATACTCATATTCAAGAAATAAATCACAACATTTTACTCTCTGGCAATTATTCATTCATGGAGTGTTCCAAAAATTTTGAAATTATAGAAATTCCAATAAAATAAACTGCCAAATTTATGTACCTCAAGATCCTGTAGCTTAAATGAAAAGTTAGGACTTTATAACTCCAGAGGAAAAGAAAATCTCATGAGTTTGAAAACTTTAGAAAAGTATATATAAAAGCTCAAAGTGCTGGCCGCGCCGTACAACTACTCCCACAACTTGCTCCAAAAAAAAAAAACAACGTCAAACCACTGAAGTATATGAAATTCAAGAACCTACAGGATCTTCCTTGCTATATGCCACCAATTCACTATAAATGGTTTAAAGCATTTCCTCACGGCGGAATGGAGGAAATTCCGCATTGAATAGACAGCCAGTGTCACGACGAAGATGAGAACTTTGGTCAGTTTTCTTCTATTCTTAGACAGTTGCTTTCTTGAGGCTTTTTATATTCTCATATTGCTTCCCATTAGAAAACACTTAACGTGATAATAGCATGGGCATTATTTTGGAGTATATTTTAAACGGAGCTGATAAGATTCAAATCAAAAACAATAATATTTTTACGCAAAGTAAATGCTTTAGTTGCCTTGAAAGTGTGCTCAGTAACGTGGTCATAGTGAACATTTCATTATCGAAAGTAATAAATACATCATCAAGGATCTCTATATAATTTGGAACTCTTAATTATTGTAAAATGAAACAGATTGGAGTCTTTCCCGTGGAAAATATGTCGTAAGAGTCTCCCCCAAAAATGTCTACTCATTCTACAAATGCATACATATCGTGTTTAATGTCAATTGTTAAAACAATAGTTACTGTAGCGCAGCTATTATTAATTTTTATTATACGCTTTCTAATCAAATACTGAAATTCTATTTATATCATTGTTAAACACTAAAATTTCCTTAATATCTTTATGGTTTTCTTAATAATATATCAGTGGAAGTGAGCAAACATTTACAAAACATTTTTAGATATTTTAAAACTTGTTTATAAAATCAATTAACCATTTTGACGGAGTTTTAAGTTTTCGCTACACAAAGAAAAATTTCAATGTAAATTCGTCGAGAACTAGGTTAATTTAACATTTTGTTGTTAGTGATTTGGCTTCATAGGCTTTTCATGTTAATTCAACATGATTTACAGTAATCTTGAAGGAGCATTTGTCCTTTTGAATTGACTATATTTCATGTTGATTTAATATTGCAGTACATTTAAATCAAAATGAAGTTGATACTGAAATAATACGAAAAATCATGCTGAATCAAAGTTATTTCGAATTGAAACAACGTGAATTTGATATTGGAACAACACAAGGAATCATGTTGAATCAAAGTTATTTCAAGTTGAAACAACGTGAATTTGAAGTGAAACAGCACTAAGAATCATGTTGAATTATAGTTATATCAACATGAAACAATATGACTTTAATGTAGCTATTTTATTAATTATTTTACTTACGTGATGGCTACTAGCAGGGCTCGGATTTTCATGCACCTAAAAATTGATTTTAAGCGCTTAACTAATGCACCTAAAAATGAAAAATATGCATTTACTGACGAGCAAAGTACCTAAACTAGAATTATATGAAAGTATTTTTTTTTAATTTGTATTATTTCTAGAGACAAAAAACATAAAACAAACATAATTGAGTCTATTATTTAATGCAACCGAGTTGTAGTTGCGCTGCCAGTTGGCAATTGAAAATTAATGCTTGCCAGAAATGCACTAAATAGCAACTGGAAGTGGCAGATCTCAGTTGCCAGTTGCCATCAGTAGTATCATTTTCAGCAACTGGCATCCATGCTGAGGCTTGGCTGCCTATTATTATTTTTTTTTAAATTGAGAAATATGCATTAAAACAATTTGTTTAGCTCCAAAAATATGCATTTATTGCTAAAATATGCAAAACTATGCGCTTACTTAAATATTTCGAAATACTAACTTTTTAAATTGATGTTTTAAACTTATATATCGTTTTATACATAATTAAAAAAAGGTTATGATATTATTAATCTGTCATATTAGCTGAACAAATACTAAATATTAAATATTTTAAATTATTTACCTATAAAAAAAGCGATCACAATAAATGTTTGCTGTTCATTTCAGCTCCAGTTGGCCACCTGAATAAATTCCAGTCAACGTTAAACTACTGCAGACTATTGTTATTTTATTTTAAGCAATAAAATATTTTTAGCCGGCGCTGACACATCTTTATTACTTAAACATAATAAGAGACTCATCAAATATATTAGTTTTAATATCGATTCACTAAACAAATTATAGAAAATAACCAGTATCAAATATAAGAACTTTAATTCATGCAAATAACACATAACACTTACACCGGCTAAACACTAAGGCTCTCCTACAACGATTCCGATGATCTCTTAACTGGCCTTTTGGACAAGGTTTCGCACGGTTGTGAGTGATCAAAAGTTGTGAAGTAAGTACGGAGGGTTTACCAAAAAATATCACTTTGATTCCCTCCACTGGCACACTTAGGGTAACCAGTAACAAAACTACTACCAATAAACTTTTGAACACCATTCGGAAATGCATGTTTATTAAAGAGTTGTTAAGATTTTTTTTACAAAAAATGTGTAACTTTTAATAAACAAACCAATTTTTATTTTAAATATGCCCGTTACAGCACCTCGTGTGTGTTCTTTCGTTCATAAACAATATCAAATTGATTAGCAGTTTTGATTAATTGAGTGTTTTTACCCTTAAATGTTTTCTTTAACTTTCAAAGACTAGACCCACAATATCAACAGAAAAAAATGTTTTGATAAAAATGGTAATAATTTCTGATATTTAGATTAGATAAGAATAAATAATATTTGTGCTATTATTAATGTTAACAAGAGAGTACTATTGGAATTTCGCTGACTTTGTGTTAAAACTGTCGCTTATTTATTGGCATTTGCCTGCTCCACACTTTTTCTCTAATTTATTGTTTTTTTTCTTCTTATCTCTTATCCCAGAATGAATAAATTCTTTAGATAAAATAATTAATGATTTTCTTCTTCACACCGTACATCGAACTTACCTGATCGATTTCGAAATATTTAAAAAATTAAATCGCAGCTAAAGCAATATTTACTGGGCGAATTTTGTATTGATTATATTCAAGCAACAAAAACCTGCATTGCAAATTTTCATCACAAGCTGGTGATTTTTTCTATTTATTCTCCTCCAAAGGTTTTAAATACAACAAGTCAATATACTACGTTTTATAAATCATTAGGTCCACGTTTTCAAGCAGCTGGCGACTACATACAGAAAAAATACCAATGTAACATATCAACATGTCCCAAATTTGATTGGAAATCATATTAAATTTATGAGAAATAATTTGTTGTTTGAGAGTTTTGGTGTTTATTTGCTTTGTTCATAGCTACAATGCACTGTTGTGCTCAGTTTAGTGAGTTGTTGTTGTTTATTTTGATGTTCGTGTTGTGTAAATGTAAATAGCCGACAAAGAACCGACAAACTTTGCACTACCAGCGAAAGTTTACTGCTGCTGATTTAAAATTACAAGTGTTTCATATTAATTTCAAACGAAAAAATATTAATCTAATCTTGAATCTTTTTGATTTAATATATTTCACGGTTAAAATAGCATTGCAATCAACGTTACATTTTATTTTAAATTAATATTACTATAAAGTTTTTCAAATAAATTTTATATTAAATCATTAATTAAATCATTTTGAATTAAAATGAAACTCATTTTACTTATGGGGGTATTTATTTAGTGTATATCTAAAGTAAAGTTTGAAGCTGTTGTGGCTGCTACATTAAATGAATGTTGTTTCAGTTTGAAATAACTATAATTCAAGATGATTCGTCGTGTTCTTTCAATATTAAATTCATTTTGTTTCAACTTGACATAACTTTGATTCAATATGATTGTTCGTATTATTTCAGTGTCAACTTCATTTAAATTTAACATAATGGAATATTAGATCAACATAAAATATAGTTATTTTAAAAGAAAAAATGATCTTTGAAGGTTATTTTAAAATTATGTTGAATTAACATGAAACACTTATGAAGCAAAATCACTAACGAATATATTAAATGAACCTTGTTTTCGACGATTTTAATATGAAATTTGTCTGTACGTATAAGGCAAAGCATATCTTTAGGGGATCTCGTCTTATCACATCAAAGGATTGTGTTTTGTTTAATATAAATTTTTTAAATGCGTTTAAATGTAATTTCAAGTGCACAGACAACATGCTGGCCAACAGATCGGGATAGAAAAAAATGTGCCTAGCGAAATGTTCCAAGTTGAAGCATCTTGGTATTAGTTCCACGATATCCTTAAAACTACTGAGCAGATTAAAAAACAATATTCGTGCGACGTAAAGATAATGGGCCGGATTGTTTTAGGGGCTGGCGTAAACGCCTATGTCGTTTTTTGTAATCTATTACAAAAAACAACTTAGGCGCTTACGCCACGCCACGCCTTACACAGTCTGGCCTAATAGTGTATCAGAGTTTGTTTTTTTTTAATTGAATACCACAAACCGTTCTCCAAATATGTTAACATTTGTTATACAACTGTTAATTAATAACTTGTTAATTAATGTTCGCTTTTAATATTTATAGTTTTCAGCCTATTTAACAGTGCATAAAATCAAAAGCTGTGAATCGATTTTCATGAAATATGGCTTGTCTCGTTTGAAATATACATCTCTACGGTAAATGGATCTGACACAAAACAAGTCACGTGACCGGTCCCCAGGTGGTAGGGACCAGTCCGAGTTCTAACACTTCCTGTGAAGCGGACCAGCCACTTTTGCATGGGGATGGCCTAGGATGGGGTTAATTGATACTTTGTATGCACCTTGTAACTTGTCTTTGAACTATCTTATGGAGTCCCAATCGGTGTAGAATAATATAGATTTTATATAAATATTATTCCAAAATTCAGCTGTAATTATCGATTAATCTATTTTTTATTGTTACAAATCCAAGTAGAAATTGTATTTTATTTTTAAGCGGTGTCTTTGATAGGATTCGAACCGGCAACCTCCGGCATGACAGGCTAGTACACTACCCACTCGATCACAGGGGAACTTATATTTCAATATTATAAATACCAGTTAAGCTCTCATCGAAGGGAGACAATTAATATTATATAGATACTATGTGATAGGCCTTAGATCCAGGTGCATCGAATTTGTTCAGTGCCGTTTCCTACAAACCTAGCCGGATTACCAACAAAGTTGACTGAGAATTGTTAATATGTGACTATTTACACAATATGTATTTTTTCACCATTTACTACTCCTTATTTTTGGTACCAGTCTCATTTTCTCAAGTCATAGGACGAGTACTTTTGGATCATTTGTCACCAAATTTTCCGCAGGGTACTAATGGAAAAACAACGAATTTATGTACACGAGAGACATAAGACAGTCAAGCAAAGAATAAAACGTTGAGACTAATATATATTATTATATATATTTTGTCTAACATTTTCTGGAGATATAACTAAAATTTGTACAGCTAAAATTTTAATACTCATTGTTAGATCAATTTATATTTGAAGATTCAATAAATAAAAAGTTTTAGAAAAGAAAATATTTGTCTCAGAAGACATGACACTGTGCAACTTTGTGTGTATACTTTGTAACACACGGTTTGTATTTGCACTCGTACGTATTGTATTTCATTTGGCTCTTAAAATTATTTGCAAGCAGTTCCTTCGGGAAATACGTAATATATATTTCCGATAAAAAAAATAAAAAATTAACGCGTACACTCACCTTCTCGACGCCACTTATTACGAATTGTACAATATTTATTTTTAGATATTTAGTGACTGTCGTTCTAAAGAATTTCATTAGCAAACATCTTGCAAAAGGTGAAAGATAAAGATATTTTATATGACTATATACCTGTGACGTTTACAAAAAAGCAATTGTTGAGTTGACAACAAGTCAGTGCTGATTAAATTTTAATTAGATTTTTCAAGGGAAGTAACATGAAGTGTTTACGGAAGATTAAACTTTGGATAATTTGGGTTTCTTATTTAATACTCTTAATAGTATTTATCTTAAGTTTTAGATATAAGATTGAAATTTTTGTCTTAAGAAAATATTGTTGCTTGCTGCAAACGGAGTAATTTTCTTAATAATCATTAATGGATATAGTAAAATACGTTTGGAATAATTTTGTGATAAGTAGCAAGAAGTAACAATAATTACAATTAGATCAAAGAAAACAGAATTTCTTCAGAACAAATAATGTAAACTTGTTTAAATAGATTCAGATAGTCTCTTATTAGTTCTTATTAGATAAGGACCGTATTTTTAACAAAAATATATTTCATCCCTAATAATATTGGCAAGTTCATAAATATTTTAAATATATTGCTATACATATAAAATTAAACAAAACCCCAATTGTATGGGTGTCTGCCCCGTAACTTTGATTGTAATTGAATACATGTGTAACACTGCTTTACAAGCAAAATATATAAATCTTCTAACACATTTTTTAAGGGTAACTAAGATGTGCTAAACACGATTTTTTTTCATTGCGGCTGTTGCACTATGGCCGGAAATCGTATAGTTGCGGCAGAAAATATTTCCCGACAAGGTGGCGCACAGAGGAGTTTTTGGCCCGAAAAGCTGGCCAACATTATTAAACTTGTTTTTTGAATTAAAAGTTTGAGTTTTTTTTTGATAGTTTTAGGTTTAATTTTATATAAAAAAAAACTAGAGGCTAGATGCTAGATGTTAGATGAATATAAAAAAAGTCCTATACAAATCTTGGAACGGGAAAAAAACCATTAAAATCGCATGTAATTTTCTTAAATTTCCTGACGGAACTAAAAATCGCAACATAGAGTCTGGAAAATTTACAGTGCAATGTAAAATTTTGTTATCTATCGATCTGGGTACTTAGTTTTTAAAATTCTTTGGCCAGGTTTTTGGCTCAAATACTCGTCCGTGTGGCGTCACCAAACTTAGTATGCAGACTTCTTCTACTGCCTTAACATAGAATTAAAAAAATTAAAAAAAGTTGGTTGTTCACATCCCTTTTTGTAGTGGCGCACCTAAAGGCGGGATTTGCACATAGTTAAAGTCACTCGACATAAGAAATTTTGTAAGGCTTAAGTTTACGATATAAAATCTGTTAGTATTTTTATGTAAAACGCAACGAGAAAAATTTTTTAGAATATTTTAACTCTCTAACTCTACACTGTATGGCTATTTTTGTCCCTTTGTTAAAAAAGAGGCAAACAAATCCCCTTCAGAGGTGATATAGTGGGCTAAAGTATTTTACAAAAATATTTGCCATAAAAGTCTACTACACGCAAAGAAAAGATATGGTTGTGGCATGGTTGCGTCAACAATGTCATGTTTCCCGATATAGCGTATGGTTGTACCAAAAAAGTTATTATTGTTTTAAATAATTGTGAACCTTAATTAGTTTACGACAAAAAACTCATGCTTACATTTAATCATGACATTATTATCACTCACATTAATAGCAACATGGTTGAATCACAACAATATTATTATTAAACAAATTCGGGCCACAGTAATGATATATTTAAAAATTCAACAACAGTATGGTTCTATAACAATAAAATATGATTCTTGTCCATACTATTTTAAAACAGTTTACTTGCAATCAAGCTTTGGTTACAAAAGCTCTCTGCTTCCAAAAAAGTTTTGGTTCTATCCCTTGGTTGAATGCTTTTTCGTCTGTTTTTTGCTTCAGAGCCGTTGGTTTATTTTTGTGTGTCGCTTGGTTTGAAAAAATACATAATAATAAATTACAAATTAAAAAAATTGATAAATGCTAGCAATTAATATTCGGGCATGTAGTGAAAACCATTTGAAAACGAAAAAAAAGTGTTCTTTTAATCGGACAATTTAGTGCATTCGTAGCTTAGTTCGGATAAAATATCTTAAATATCTGAAATATAAAAATTAACTGAAAAGCTGCAGTAATTTAAAACTAAATGGTTTTGTAAATAAAACATGTGTCAGCAAATATGTATGTACATAATATATCTATGGAAGAATAGATAACACTTTTTATTTCAGATTCCACACACCGAAAAAAATAATAAAATTTTAACCATATATATGGTTGTCTCTAACCTTATATATGGTTAATTTAAACCATATATTGTAATTTTGAACCATATATATGGTTGTCTCGAACCATATGTATGGTTATTTCGAACCATATATTGAAATATTGAACCATATATATGGTTGTCTCGAACCATATATGTGGTTAACTGAAACCATATATTGTAATTTTGAACCATATATATGATTATTTAGAACCATGTATATATGGTTATTTAGAACCATGTATATATGGTTGTGTTTAACCATATTATATTTAAAACAATTCATTTTTAAACCATAAAATCAACCTATATTCAATCATAGTATGTTGCTCTTCGATTATGGTTGCCTCAACCATGTTTTTTCTTTGCGTCTAGTCTTTAGAATGTGCTTAAGGGCTAATTTCGTACTTATTCACGAGGCTTACGTTTAAGGTATAAGATGTGTTAAGCATTTTCATGTGAAACTTCACGAGGAACATTTTTGATGAACATTTTAGTCTATTATATTCCCGCTGAATGGGAATTTTTCCCCCTTTTTTTAAAAAAAAGGACAAAAACGGCCCATACAACGAATAGTTAGAGGGTTAAAATGTTTTACAAAAATTTTCCTAATAGTTTTTTACATAAAACCGCGGAGTACATCTTATACCCTAAACGTCAGGATAATAAGATTTCACATGCCGGGTCATTCTAACTATGTGCAAAAGTTTAGACTTTTCCACCTTAAATGTTTCTAAAGAAATATCAAACTTTTGTTAGTTTCCAGTTGTTTGCAAAATATTTTAGCAAGACATAAAACTTGAGTTTCCCTAGAATAACTAAATTTATGAGTCCGCTTTGGAGTCCACGGAAGGAGGTAAGTTCTACTCCAAATAAAAGGATACAATTTTTCACAATATCAGAAAAAACATAATCCATTAAAACATGAAAAGAAGTACCAAAAACAAACATTTATCATTTATTAAAAATACACACCTCGAGTATTACAAGCCATATTCAAAGACTTTTTTTTAAATAAAAATACGTTTTGAAAAACAATAATTAAATTTTGTAAAAAATTTGTAGCTTCACATCTGATAATACGTATTATAAAAAAGGTAAATATTGGCAGCAGTGTATAAATAAACAGGGCTACCAACTATCATATCGGTTTTAAATTTTTTCTTTCCAGTATATTGGGAATTGAACCCTATAAACAAGAATTTTAAAATCCTAAGTTGAAAAATTGACTTTTTGCCACAAAATTTGGAAATTCAGCCATTGTGCATTGTCCAGATAACGGTACCTTTGTGCGCCATCCAGTTTAGCTATTATGGCCTAACATTTTGGTAATTAAATAAAATTTTAAAACCACGTACTTTTCTTCATTTTTTGTAATACAAACCAGCTTCCAAAATGACAACAATTGGTGAAAAACGTTAAAAATGTCATAAAAGTTTAACTCCACTGTATCTCAGCCATTTTTTATACAATCAAAGCCGATTATGCACTTTTCGACGCGTAATTTAGTAGCCTTTTAAAAAGGACCTAAGACATGTTAATCGAAACTTATTTTGCGGGCACTTTAAAGAGAAGTATATGTCGAAAAACTAAATGTACCGTTATCTGGAGAATGGCAGAAATTAAATCCTTTTACCACAACCCAAGTAACATAAAAAATGCATTAGGAAATTTACACACTCCAAAAAACATTTTATGCAGTGTAATTAGAAATATTTCTTTTTAAGTATAAAAACTAGAAATAAATTTATAAACGAAATCAATTTTTCGATCAGCCTACAAGTATGCTTATTAATATTTTCTTTGTCAATTTGCTTCACGAATTCTAAAATCTTTATTTTTTTAATAGCAAAGTACCGAACACACTGGGGTATATTGCTGAAAAATAAATAAATACGTATACATCTGCAGATTCAATGACAAGCAAAAATTTATTAAACAAATTTGACAATTTGGATATTTATATCATTAAGAAAGTAATTTAATTTCCACAAAATATCAAGTAAAACAATGTTCTTTTGTTTTTAACCAAATACCAGCTAATTTATTGAGCTTGGCCTTGGCCAGCCGAAATGTGCACCACAAGTAACAGGGCTTAAGAGTCGAAAGAAAAAACGATTTTTTAAAACTCGATTGATTCTGAGTGAATTCATCAAATAGGTGTGCCTGCCGCATGACTTTTAATTTTAATAAAAAAAATTGAGGACAATTTTTTAGGTACTAGAAACACATAGCCGCCATCTTTTTTATTTATAAGATAAAATAAAAGATCACTTAAAAACAAACATTTTATTTGGTTGCAAATTTTTTCTTATATTATAAATTATAATTTTATTTAATTGCTAATAATACTGCATGGTGCTATTTTCTAGGTAATGGTATTCAACAGTCTTAAGAGATTCCATCTAAAATAAGTACGATTTTCCATGTGAATTTGTTCAGCATTTTTCACCTAAAAAGAAACAAAAATGAATTACGTATTTTAGAAGGAAGAATTATGATAAAGTTAAGAATTTACGATAAGATATCATGAATCAATGGTAAATCCTAAAAGTATCCATACAAAAATTTGAGCAAGTCAACAAATGATAAGAACGTTTGTAAATGACCATGATTGTGTGTATGAATGTGTCTACATGTGTAGATTTGATATGGAGTAATTCATTGTGAAGTGTTTTAACCGCAACTACATATTCAGCTGCTGCAGCACCCTGCAGACAAAATGACTAGTATGTGTTTAGATATATACTAGTAGCTTTTTAACTCAGACTAGTTGCCTCTCTGTCCTTTTTTCATATGTCGCACTATCGATTTTAACATTAGGTTGTCATAGCAGCACAGCTAGTTCATCTGTATAAAGTTATATCCCAGTTGGAATTCCAGTTGTTGTAAAGTAGTGCTCATACTAGTTTTTTTATTTATCGTTTTGGATTTCTTAAAAAAAAACTTTGGCTCAACCGGGTTACGAACACACATTCCTCATATTTCAAGGCAAGTACTCTACCCACTGAGCAACTTTCTACTTTTTTTTTAAGAGCTAAAAATATGTTTTATGTATAAGTCGTATACCTGAAAATTGTGGCCTTTTTTGAGAAGTATCGTTACTAGTCTCGATACAATTGTCATGTTTTACTAGTATCGTTACTAGTCTTGTTACAACTAGTAACATGACTGTCGTTTTTTGACTAGTATCATTACAACTAGTATCTAGTTGAAAATTTAGATGCTGGGCAATTACGCTATTTTATTATATATGTATGTATGACGTTTATTTTTATCATAAAATAAGTCTCGTAAAATATTTGGCAGCTACAGTTACACTATGTAACAAGAAAAATACCAAGGAGTATCAAAAATTTTTTTTTTTGAAATGTTATGGTTCCGAAATTTTAAATTCAATGGTTTTTCTTAAATTTATTTCTAAAATTTGGGATAAAATTGCCATTTGTCGATAGATCTTCGTAGACTACACCATATCCAATCTAACTAAGAACGTCAATGTCGCTAACAAATTTTATTGTTGTTTTGTTGACCTGTGTTTTTCATGTAAAGAAAAACCAAGTTTGAAAATTATAATTTGGTAATTGAATATAGACTTTGCGTAGTAGGCTAAACCTTAACAATTATATATTTTTTTATATAACTCTTAAATCTTCTTCTCAAGTCTTTAAAGTATTTTTGGAAAATAAAACCTTCTTAGATTATTAAAACTATTGTCATTTCAATGACAAATCACACAGTTAAATCATGAATTTATTTCATGCTTGATATACAAAATTATTTATATAAACCTTAACCAAAATATGTTAATATTTACCTGGTTTAAATGATATTATACGTCGACAACGTCCACGATGATCTCTCATTTGGCATTTTGGACATGGTTCGAATTTCGGTGATGTTGCAAATAATTGTCCTGTATATACAGATGGTTTTGAATAAAAGATAACACGTATTGCCTCCAATTCCACTGGCAGGTAAATCACAATTAACAGCATTAACGTGAATAGTGTTGGAAATAATTTATGCACTTTGAATAAAAACATTATGTTTGTGTGTGTTTGTATATGTTGTTATGCTAAAATCCTTGTTAAGAAGTTTTTAATTTGTGGTAAGTTATAGTTTTTAAACGTTAAATCACTTATTATTGCATTTACAAGCTCAAACAGTTAAAATATTAGTAGAATATTTTTTTTGACAATGTATGTGATTTCTTTAGATGAAATTAATTGTAGACCACTAATGTGAGTTGTCCAAATGCTGGTATTTAACTGATTAAAATTGATACAATTTAAAATTTATATATAGAAATTTGTTATTTCATTATTGAGGTGGCCAGAGCTTTTTTTAGGTAATAATAAATTTTTTCAATTGGTTAAATATAGATAAGATATTGATAATGAAGTAATGATTTCGTAGGGGGTTTTAGTAGTGATGTGCGCGTCGTCGAATGCGCCTAAGTATGTTCTTGTATGATCCCCAGGAAAATTAAACACTTTTATTTACGAACTAGCTTTTTTCGACCTGGCGATGCACGGTCTTTAAACATATTGAGAAGAAATCCTTAATGCGCTATTTGTCGTCTATCTGGTCTAGCAATATGGATGAAATAACTCTGCCAAAACAAATATTATGGGACCTAACTGAAATTAAACCGTTTCAAGCCAATAAAGAATTTTCAAAATCGGTTGAAAAATGACAGAGTTACGGGTATGGGGAGGTTTTGACCTGTGTGATACCCTCCCGGTCCAGAGTCTGGACAACAAATATAGCCTATATTAATTGTGGGCCAAATATCTATCTGTGTACCGAATTGCATTTAAATCGGTTTAACCATTTAGGCGTGATGCCGTGACAAATGATAACTGACAGAGTTATACGTATAGGGAGGTTTTGACCCATTTCATCCCATCCTGGTCCAAAATCCGAGAAGTAAATACAGCCTAGCAAACTGCTAGCAAGCCCTTTCAAACAAAATAAGAATTTTGAGAATTGATTCACAAATGACAGAGCTATGCATGGGGAGCAAATTTTCCACTCCGATTTTCGAAAAACAATTATGGAACCAACCTTTGGCAAACCCTTTCAGATAAAGCAAAAATTTTGATAATCGGTTCACAAATGACAGAATTATGCTTGGGTGAAGCAAATTTCCCACTCCGATTTTCGGAAAAAAATTATGGGACCAAACCGCAGGCAAAATCTTTCCAATAAAAAAAGAATTTTGAAAATCGGTTCACAAATGACAGAGTTATGCGTGTAAAAACATAAAAAAGTAAAAAAAATACGGACGAATTGATAACCTTCTCCTTATTTGAAGTCGGCTAAAAAGCCGTCGTTTTATTTTTTATTTAAATCTAAAAAAAGATATATTAAATTTTATATGTTAAAATATTAACTGACTTAAAACCGTAAAAAGTTATTAATTCTATTTTTGTTTGGATCAATTTAATTGTCACAAGAACTAATCGAAACTTCCGTAAAAATAAAAGAGGATTCTCTTCTTTCTGATATTTTTATTGTTGAGTAATCAACTCCAAGTTCCGTAAATATAAATGAGTCTTGCTTTATTTTTAAATCCTTATTTCCATTGACCTTATTACCTGTCACCGGTTCAAATCAAATATTCATAAACACTATTCCCTCTATCCTCCTTCCCATAACCAATTTGCCTAATTCCGGCACAATGCTTTGCATGAGTAGGAGCCATCCCTAGAGTGCTGGTCTTACAAAAAAAAAACCATGGGGACAATTGTAATATGTATGTCCATATGTATTAATTTGATTTTGGGAATCTCAGAATTCTTAAGAAAGTTCAACGAAATCCAATAAACGCAATTTTGAACTATTTTTCTCATACCAAAGATTTATATATAAATGTATATATACAAACTCTCAAGAAATTAATGAAAATTATTACGAAAGCTAAAATCAGACAATGTTCAGAAGCGACTGCTAAAAGTCTTAAGACATATTCCAGAAAATGTGTAGACTATTCTCTAGATATCGTAATGAAATTAAATTGTCAGCACGAAAATAAAATAATGCCCAGTCGCATAGCATTATTTTTATAAATATTTTGTCATAACAGCAATGACGTGGCAACTCTCAACATTTTTATTTCCAGTGAAACAGAGAACAATACCGATAAGATTGACACTTTATTTGCCACTTCGGTGATAATAAAACATATAAAAGAACCAGATAAAAATCTATACAATAGGAAAATACATCGTGCTAAACAAGGTGTTCAGAAGATAATAGTTACGACAATAAAACTTTCTCAGGAGACGTGATTCATTTCATAGTACAATAGATACAATTTGTAGAAAGTTTAAAAAAATAAGCTAAAGAAAATTATATTAACACAGTCATATTTTGAGATATATAGAGAACCTGCACTTGGAAAATTGACTACGTTATGGTCACCCTAAAATTGACAAAGGTTTGTATAAAATTGTGAAATTAAAATCTGCTTATTTGCTTAAACAAATTTGCTTGTAATTAAAACGATAGCGAACTTTTATACAAGTATGTAATATATAAATATTGTCAATGAAGAAATTGATAAGCTATCAAGATGAAAAAGTTATTGATATTATGGCCCTTTTGCGCCATATTATCATATATGTCACTTTTTACGAAATTGGTTTTGTTCTAAATTCTCTAACTCATCACTTGATAAAATATTATAGAGTCAAATACCATGCATATGGATATACAGATCTAACTTTAAGTATTACGAATGGCACACGGGACTGGTTTTTGTAAATTCGGGGGGCTTGGAGATTTCAGATCCCGCGACACTAGAATTTTTCAGGATCCTGGGATTTATCGGGATTCGGGATATATATTTTTTAGTAAAACACTCAATTTATAAAGTAAAATTCTTGCATCGGATTTCATCTATTCATAAGCCACTGTACATTTTTGAGACACACAGGAGGACCAACATCCTCACAAATCTCATTAATTAGAGATATTGTGTTCATTTAACGCTCCTACGAAAATCAAGTTTTCGCCTAAGAATGAAATAGTGCACAAAGGATCAATTATGACGTCTAACAGAGCACAGCCGAATTTTCCACTTACCATATCAATAGAGACATCGGCGTATCCGGCAATTTCACGCCCACTTTCACTAAGAACGTAGAGAAGTTAATCTATCATGATAGACCAAGACAGTTGGTATAAAGGATACCCTTTGAGTGCAGTAATACATGTAAATACATATATAAATTATGCTGACTTTAGACGACATGTTTTTTACATATGGCTTGTTAGGTGTGTGAGACATATGTAACTTCGCATGTTTGTCAAAATTGTCAATTTACAGACGGTTTATAATATTTGCTTTCACACGTACATGTGCGATTACATATGACATAACCTCCTGAGTGTTCACAACAGCTTAGTTTTTACACAATTTTCGTAAATATATAAAGCGCTCTTTGCTTTTTAATGTTTTTTTTCAGTCAAACCACACTTTTGATAATTTAATACAGCTGATGTCAGATGCCTTGTCAGATGAAAATAGAACACGCTCTGATTGAAAATTTTTCATCTGACTTTGTTTCTGAAAATGTCATCTGACAATGTTTTATATGTTTCATACGGCATGTATCACTTTTGCAGTGGGAAATTTGACAAGTCAGATGTAAAATACATGTCGTCTAAAGTCAGCATTAGTGCTACATTTGATACTTTTCATAACGAGTTTTTTGTATGAGAATTCTATCTTAAAAGTGTAATTTAAATACTTCGGGACTCCAGAGAGTTTTTAGACGAATCCCAGGGTCCGAGCTTTCTGTAAATCGATATTTCGTGATTGGCATCCCTAGTAAGTACACAGAAAAAAACTAAATTTAATTTTCAGTAAAGAAATTCATTGAATTAGTAAATATTTTGTCTATAAACGGATTACATACAAAAATGTTTCAACAATTTCATTGAAAAAACCTTTGTTTTTAGTTAACAAATTGTCCAAATATATACACAATTTATCTAAAAATACTTACAAGTTCTGAAAAAATAATTTGCTGAATCAAACAAATATATTTGCTGGATTTTCTGTAATATGTTAAACAATATTTTTCTCTAAAATTATACAAAAATTTCTCTAAAAACACTTACAAATTCTAGACAAAATTTTTTACTGAATCAAACACAAATATAAATTTTATTTTTTGTAATATATCAAACGAACTTTTTGTCTGAGTCAATAAAAAAATTTTCTTTGAAAATGTTATTATGTTTTAAATAATACCATCATCATCCATTAGGTATTAATGAAATTTCACTTTGTTAATCAGATTCAGTAAATAATTTATCTTGAGTTAATGTCGATCTCAGAAGTACCCTCCGCATTTTTTCATAAATTTTTGATTCATAATAGCATGACTTTTTCTATTTACAATTGCATATAAATATGTACTCGTATACATAAATAAAAATGAAATTTTTTTGTTGATGGGATAAGCATTATTTATATGCATTTCGTTGGTGCTTTACCAAATCGTCAGTAGACGATTATGAAATTTTTTTAAAGGTATAAATAAAAATTTATAAATATAAATTCATCGTTACGCGGTTATTGATGAAAACCGTATAACTATCATTAAGTGCTAAGAACCAATTATACAAAGTGACGTTGCAATCCGTTCTTATTTGCACGTCTAATTATTAATCCGCCACATCAAACCATTAATTTCTCACTCAGATACTGCGTTATCAGTGAAAATGTTTGAGCACATGCTAAACTAAATAAGAATTTGGAATTTTTGAATTCTAATCTATTAATAGATTATTATTTTAAAGAAATCAGCGATAACCATTGGGAAATACAAGTCATATGTTTTCCAGGTGCTCGCTTATATAAAGTTAGATATTAGTTATACTCGGTAGGCTATCAAATATATTTATTTAGCAACAGAATTTAATAAAGAATGACTAATAATCAGATAATGTTGCTACCTAATTTTAAATTTCCAATATCTAAAAATTACAAAATTAATATTAAACCTTTAGCAAACTAGCTTTGCTACTTCGCTTCCGAAATACAGCCTAAAAATAAGACGAAAGAAATCATCAGCATGAATCATGATATTTTGCAATTAATTTTTTTTTAATTTTTCGAGCAGACGTGAAAAATAAATTGAAAAAAAGATAATTTTATAACATGTCGCGAAATTTTTTTATACCGGCTAAAACCTTGGTGCTGTTCGCATATTATGTAACAATATTTTCGGTTTTTCGCTGCTCCCCCCACCACCCCCACTCCTTTTTCGGTGATTTTTTTAGTTCTAGCGATATTTTTGGTTATGGCACTTTTTTTCGTTCTGGCGATTTTTTAGATTTTTTTGCGATTTTTGGCTTTTTGAATTTTTTTTTGTTTTTTGCCGATTTTTTTAGTTTTAGCTTTTTTTTTTTGTTTCGGCGTTTATTTTTGTTTTAACGATTTTTCGCTTTTTAACGATATTTTTAGCTTTATCGATTTATTTTAGTTTTGGTGTTTTTTTAGTTTTGGCGCTTTTCCGGTTTCTTGTGATTTTTAGTTTCAGCGATTTTTTTGTTTTGACACTTTTTTGCGTTTTGGCGATTTTTTTTTGGTTTTGGCGATTTTTTTAGTTTTGGCGCTCTTTTGGTTTTGGTGTTTTTTTCGTTTTGGTGATTTTTTTTTTAATTTTTGGAGATTTTTCGTTTGCTGATGATATTTTTAGTTTTTGAGATTTTTTTATGTTGTAGTGCTTTTTTTCGTTTTGACGATTTTTTTTTGGTTTTTGGCGTTTTTTTGGCGATCTTTTTTGTTTTGGTGATATTTTGCGTTTGAGCGATTTTTTAATTTTGGTGCTTTTTTCCTTTAAGCGCTTTTTTCATTTTGGCGATTTTTCGTTTTGACAGTTTTTTAATTTTGGAATTTTTTAGTTCTAGCGTTTTTGAAAATTTCAAGAGTTTATCTCTTACGGTTTCCAAGATACAGCATAGTAAATTACATTAACTGATAAAACACCCTTTATTTTTTAAATATCAGTGTTAATTGGTGTAGTCTATTCTACAGACCACCAATTAAGACTAACTTTGAAAATTTAAAGTGTCTATATATAAGTGTCTGTGTATTACATTAGTATTTGTGGGAAGATTTTAAATAAGGTTTAGACTAATAAAGAATCACTCTATGTAGTCTTTGCCAGCTAAATTTAGCACAAAGTAAAATTTGTTAATATAATGTTGATCAACTGTGGTTGGTGGGTTATAAAGTCTGCCATCAGCTCCTTTTGCATTGTATTGTAGAAACATTTATTATTAATTTTATTTTACATATCCTATATTAATTCAAATGATATATTTCTTCCCTTTTTTATAAAAATAAACTTGCAAACTAGAAATTCTTATATATTTCTGTTGCTTAATATTAGCTTATCGCATAACAACTTGATAGATGTTGATGTTTGATAACTCGATGTCAAATGCTATCATCTCAAATTACGATACTTTCTATTCGATATCGAATTCCATGATAACAAAAGAGAAAATTTTCGATCAATTCTACTCGATATCGAAGGCGGTGATTAGACCCCTGATTGTTGGTGCTAAAAAAAATAAATGTTTGACACAATTCTGAAGATCTTTCTGTTTTCGCATGTTGTGCTGTTGGCTGAAGTGATTAACGCATTGACCACCAACACCGAGGTCTTGCGTTCGAGACTAGTTTCACGCAAGCCATCAACATCATAAATTTTTCTGATGTACAATGGCGCGTCATTGTGTTGATTGTTGTTGGACTTCGAAAGTGATGCAGATGCACATCACTGATCACTTAGCAGTACCAGCAGCGAGTAATACTGACATATACTTATGCTGATCACAGCCAGCGTGACCGTTTTGCGACTAAAGTGGCAATTTGCCACTTTTTCAACTGCCTTGCCACTTTTAGTGCCCCTTTTTTAAAATGACCTAAATCTGCCACCTTTTGTAATATTATGCCCCTTTTTGCCCCTTTTTATGAAATTATGCTTCTTGTTTTAATATAAGCTTTTTATGGCAGGAAACTGTTTTTATAAAAAAAAATCTCAAGACAAAAATTTGTTTATGAGTCTATCATGACAAAAACTATTTTGAAATAGTTTAAGAAATTAGATCTATATATATTCATTATTGTATTAAAATTATTAAAAATAACACCCTGATTCACTAACATGAACAAGAACGTCTTGTTAAAAATTTTTATGAAAATCACGCAGCTTTAAATATTTTTAAAATTATTTTCATGCAGATTTTGGTGCCATGTCACAATATCCAGTGATATAATGTCCAAAGACATTATGTCACTGCTAAAAATTGCATTGTGACACTTTTAATAAGTCCATGGACTTTATGACATTTTTATTATGACCATTATGACACTTTGAAATGTGTCATAATGTCCACACTTTTAAAAATGAAAACAAATTCAAATATATGTACATGTTTTTGACTATTCACCTTTTACTTCTGCAATCGGTGACAAGTAATAAGAGATCAATTGACGTTATTGCATTTTAAAAAGTGAAATAACATCAAGAACAATTTGCAAATAGCGTCAACAATGCTTAAAATATGTCCAATCGACATCATCGATTCAAAGAAATATTTGGAAATTAATTAAAATTGTTAAGAAATTTTATTTTACTACAAAATATTCTTTGCGTAGCTGGCCTTCGGCCGGGCTTAAGTATTTTTTCTTCTTGGTATATTGAAAAGCGGCCTTCGGCCGGTCTTAACGATTTTCTACTCTCAGTATACTCAGCGGCTTCGCCGACCGAAGGTTGGCTATGCAAAAATCTTTACTCAGCGAAACTGCTTTTCGATATACTTTACTAATGTGCTGTTTCCATATGCAAACAAGCGACTTGAGTAAACAATTTTTTATGGAAATTGCTAAAAAAATGTGAGTGCCTTTCACATAAATTTTATACAAACAAGGTTTGTTTGCATTGTTTGTCTAAAATTTATATAAAAAGCAGTCAGTTTTTTGAACGAAAAAAACATCAAAATTGATTCATTTTATTTCAAAAGCATTATATGCCCTAGAAATTCATTAAATATTAGAATTTGGTTCAATTATTCCCTTTTAAAAAAAGTTGCCCCTTTTTTTTAAAGAATCCCCTTTTTGGTGCCACTTTTTTCCTCAAAATCCCCTTTTTGTGCCACTTTTTAAAAATTTTCAACGGTCACCCTGATCACAGCACCCTCCTTCGTATGTATTATATCAGAATCGTCGGCGAAGTAAAAGAACTAATAAAATGTCTACATAGCTTAATGAAATTAATGCCTCTACTTGACACTAGAGCCGCTGCAACACTGGTGTACAAAAACTAAAAAAACGCGCAATATCAGAGATGTAAATAAATTAAGCTTTCTATCTCTCTCCCACTAGTTCTCACTACACTATAACTTTCCCAAAGAAGGTAGCTCTTAATTAATTGACTGGTACGCATTAATTGCCTGAGTGTGATAATTATCTTAAAACAAATTGTCGCTCCCTTACAATAAAAAAAGATGTAACCCTCATGAATTTAAATTTGTTTAAATTTACGATCCCAGCTCTGAAAATTTCATAACCTTTCATACAAACAGTATTTAATCTTTGTACGTTTAAGGCTCGATATATGTACATATTTTAAACTTAAATTGTCACGTATGAAAAAGATAACTTAAACCAATCACAAAAAAAAAATATTTAATGAAATAATGTGACGAAGTATGACAAATAAACTTTGCAAATATAACGTGACTGATAAACCCGATTAAAACCTAGATATCAGATAGAAAGCATAGTCACTTGGGAATTTCTTTTATGATGGTCTTTCCAATTAAAACAATTTTAATATGAAAATTAATAAATATCATCGGGTGTTTTTTTTTTCATTATTATAACGTTACATACATGTGACTTCAGCAAGACAGTGCCATGTCCCAGTAAAAAAGTTGCTTCCAATAAAGCAGGTTTCTACTACTATGGCATAAAAGTAGCGCTGACAAACCTGCTGATATTGCTGCTGATTTTTGTATGGCGAGTTTCCGGATTGGAGTACTACATTTTGCTCACAAAAGCGCTTTTGAAGCGCTGAAAATCATCAACATTTTCACCACTAGAACTGAGAATATATGAAAAAATGTTTCGATGTGGATATTTGTTATTTTACTCAATATTTGTTATTTTGAAGCCCAACGTACCAATCACTCGACCAAAAACACTGTTGCAAAATGGCACCAAGAAACTCAAATAAACTTACTCTTCATTCTTGCTTAAAAACCTGCTTTGGAACAAAAAATCAGAAAAGTGGGAATGAAGAAAAATAAACCGATGGCAACGTTGGAAAAGTGCAGTTAATATCAGCTCGAGAGTGATTTAAGTCTCGTATTCAATTTTCACGAAAAAGTTGTATATATAAGAATTAAAATCACGTTCTACAGAGCCACCTGATAAGTGGTGATAAGCAATAGAGGGCTGCAAAGTGTATGTATACATGGATGTATATTTGTGTACATACATAGCCACGACCAAATATACATACCTACATACACACACAATCATGCATACGAGTACTTTCGAGTATATTCGTGCAGCCCTCTAATAAGCAAGATACACGCTAGCACTGACGATGGAGGTGTAGAGGCTTCCAAAAGTGGCGATACGCTGTTCTGCAATGGACGTTGAACAATTAAGTTGATGTTAATTTTTCGCTTATTCCTTGCAATATTAATCATGCCCAATTCTTTCTGAATATAATGTTACGAACATTAGCCTAATAATCAATTTGGATTCACTAAAATGGAGTCAATTTAATCGATATTAAAGAAATTTTTCTAAGCTTTATTTCAATTTAAAATTTTTTGCCTCTAAAAAAAGCACACAATATTTTTTGTTATTAATATATGATTGATCTAGGAATTTTTTGATGTTTACGATAACGTGATAACGTGGAATAGTCTACACGTCTATACAAATCACAATACTTAATGCTTATTATATAATTCAGCAAATATTGTATACTCATTTTGATTATTATATACTTAAATGAATAAGACATTTATCAAGCGGATCAAATAACACTATGCAACAACAAAAAAGACTAAACTAAAAACAGGTGGTGTCTTATGCTAATTTGGGGCTAGCGAACACGAATATGAAATTAATTTATTTTTCTTAAGAAGCGTTTTCGGGATATTTGCGAAAAACGTGTTACATTGCAGTTTGTTAAGCCAATCCAAAAAGCTTAAGAACCGTCCACTGGAGTTATTACAACTTTGCACAGTTACTTAGATATGTCTTTCTTTTTTAGCCAATACATATATTGTAGTGATAGAATAAAAATTCATTACGTTATAGCCGTTAAGATTTAAAAATTTTGAATTTTTTACGTTTCTTTCAAAATTGATTATTTTAAGTCGCTCCATTAAGGCAAAAAACAAAATTTTTTAATGTTTTTGACCCATATCTTAAAGAAAATTGTGTACCTAACGTATTAGGAGTAAAACTGTGAACATCGGGTAGATAATGAGTAAGTTATAGCATATCTAGTGAAAAATCCTAATTTTAATTTAAATAAAAAAAAATTTATAGGAAAAATTCCAGTGAGTAGCACTGCATTTATTGGCCACAAACATCAAGAGCTACCGATTTCTTATAATTACTATTGACATATCGAGATTATATGTCTAAGTACAAGACGTTGGATCATACGAATATATAAATCGATCTTATTAGCATGATCCCTTTGAAAGATTGTAACACACAGAAAAAATACTAATGTAAAATTAACATGTCGCAATTTTGATTCGCAATCATATTAGATTAAAATATAATAATTTGTTTAATTTAGTAGGCATTTTGTTGCTTTATTCATAGCCATAATGCACTGCTATGCTAAGTTGTGTGACTTGTTGTTGTTTATTTTGATGTTCGTCTTGTGTAAATGTAAATAGCTGACAAACTTCGCATTACCAGCGAAAATTTCCTGCTGCTGATTTGAAGTTATCATTCTTTCATATTAATTTTAAACGAAAGATTATTAATCTGACCTTAAATCTCTTTGATTTAATATTTTTCCCTGTTGAAATAACATTGATATCAAGGTTACATTTCATTTTAAATCAACATGACTATAACTATCATTTCAAATAAATTTTATGTTAAATCACCACTTAAATCATGTTGAATAAAATGAAATTCATGGTATCTATTTAGTGTATATCGTAAGTAAAGTTTGAAACTGTTGTGGCTGCTGCAAATCGTGGCTGCGGCAGCTAACTACAACACAAATTTTTCTGATGCCTATGCGAATACACATCACGTAAGTAAAATAGTTATTAAAATAACTTTGATTCGGCACTATTATTTGTGTTGTTTCAATATGAAAATCACGTTGTTTCAACCTGAAATAATTTTATTCCACATTATTTTTCGAATGATTTCAGTATCAACTTAATTTTACTTTCACTGTACTGGAATATTAAATCAACATGAAGTATAGTTATTTCAAAAGGAAAAATATTCTTTGAAGATTGTTGTAAGATCATGTTTAATTAACATGAAACATCTATGAATCAAAATCACTGCCGAAATTCAAGCAGGCTTAAAAAGTGGCTTGAAAATTCACACTAACAAAAAACAGTTTCAGTTATTGTTCCAATGTTTTGTATATAAAAAACAATTTTTTTTTTAAATTGGAACTTCTCATAATTCACAAACACGTACGTCAAATCTTTAATATAGCGGTTACACTTTATTGTACTGTTACAATTTATTTTGAATTATTTTGTTATTAATTTTTTACAAATCTTAACATAATATAGAAAACATACAATTCATATACATATCGTCACATTAAATGCAAACGGACGTAATTACGCTTTGATTTTTTTTACAGGAGCAGCAAAAAAGTAAAATTTTAAGGTTATTAGAATTTTGTAAATGAAAAGTAAAAACATGAAAACAAAAAATTTAAAGCACTATTAACACCGTTGTGCACAAGCTCGCAGAATACACGTGTTTGTATGTTTTCCGTACGCATTTTTGCATTAAAATTTTGCGTGAAAATATACTTTGATAAAACGAGCCATAATCAACCAATAACTCGATTTTGAATTTTTGTGTAGCTAAGTCCGTTTGCATTTCAGATGACGATATACACATCTAATTTGTCAGACACTTATAAATTAACTTCGACATCTGCCTTTGTGATCCATTTTGTGACATCTGCGTTTTACACTAAATATACTGGCTTCCTCCACTGCGGTAGTATTCCAATTGTTATTCAATTCAGTTTTATTTCGATTGAAAAATATTACTTTTTTAGAATTGATGGGTCTTATGAAACTATGAACAGTTAATAATAAAACAATAATTAAAAATTTAAGCAGACGAAATTTCATTCTGTTGCTTTTTTGTTGTATATTATTTTCAATAGAAGTGTTATGCCGACAATGCTTTGGTTTGTACTAAATAAATTTATATCAAATAAACAACAAAAAATTATTGTTTTAATTTATTGATAATAATATTATCAATTAGTAATCAAATGAGAGAGTATTTGAAAAAAAAAAATACACTCTTCAAATAATTTGATAGGGGGAAAATTCGGAGAAGACATGACTCACGGTGAAATCATGTTTTGACTGGTGTATGTTTTGAAAAAGGGACCTATAGTGTGAATCAGGGAAACCGGAAACATGCCCTAAAAAATGTGTTTTATGCGCATTAAATATGCACTAAAAACTTAAAAATATGCTTACAAAATGTAAAAAGCTATGCTCTTAAAACTTTATCATTTCGTTTGTAATTTATATAATATTCATATCTGACACCACGAATTAAGTGATGGGTACGGGAGTCGATTTAATAATGCGAGCCTGGCCTTTCCGTATATAAAATGTTGGGCACCAAGACATTTTGTCGTTTCTATTAGGAAGAAATCGGCAAAATAGATCAAATATTCGCAAAACGCGGATATTCCTAGTATTTTTCTATGAAATGCAAATAAGATAACAGCCTCGACAAAATATAAATTACTCAAAAAATCCTCAAAACTATATAATTGAACATTTTGAAAGCTGCGAATAACCTGGCCAAAAATCAATGCAGTAAATTAAGAATCGCAAAAGAAAAATTTTTTTAATGTGTAAAAATTTTTAAATTTTCGATGGCAAAACAGATTTTTTTTCGTAAATGTGCTTATTAAAATTTAAATAATCCAAAATATGCAGGAAAACAGCCAAATATGCCACAAAAAACAGAAAAATGCCCTAAATATGCGACCAAGTGTAAAATATGCTGTAAAGGGTAAAATATGCAAAAATATGCAATAACAAATCGATGCCATTATTCTTAAAAAGTTCTGAAACGTATAAATATCTTATTTGTGCATAGATACATCACACAGGAAAAAACATGCAATTGCATATTTGCGATTTTCCTGCTAATACGCATAGAATTCTCAATCAGGCCATTTCGAAACCGATTATCCTATCACGTGAACAAAGTAGAGAAATGTTTCTCGGGCATGTAAAATTTTTCATCGCTTGTCATACTTTTTATTTCTCGCCTAATTTCAAAAAATTTTTGTGTCCTTCTAGCCTTATAGGGTTCTGAAAAAGTTGTATTTGGTTGAGCATTTATTTTTTTATTTAGTGTGGTATATTCATTTGAAACTCAAAACTTCTAAAATGTTCAAAACCTATATACTACAAGCTTGTCTACCTCTATGAGCTATTATAGATAGAAAAAATTATTTCCCAAAATTTCCAATTAATTTTTTTTATTTTCAATTAATATTTTAATTGGATCAATGTTCTTTTTAGTTAGTTTTATTTTCTTTGAAAACAATGCTATCACTTAGATTTTAAATCAAGTTACCATTAAATAGAACAAATTTCTTCTGCATGCCAATTGTGCATAAATAAAATTTATTTTGTTTGTATGTGTGAGAATTTGAACAAAGTAACCCTTAACAACATTTTAAGTATTGGATTATTTCTGGCCTCAAGTTGAATCTTGAGCTTTAGTATCTTTAAAGACTTACAGTAGAATTTTATGACAAGTATATTTCTAGAACATTTTAGATCTCGCTAAAATGATTCCCAGATGTAAATTATCAAAACGTCAATAGGCTTATTTTTTGTCCCCTATACCAGAATCAGTCATTAGAACCTTGTTATTTTTTGATGTCGTAGAGTGTAATTAACTATTTAATATATAAGATCTTGAAAGCCATTGTTTTTGTATTGTATTGGAACACCGTAAAAGTAAAAAAGATTATCGACAAAAAAAGTGAATTTTAAATTATTTTTTAAATTATTATTTTTTAAACGAAGTAGAGCCTTAATATTGACTACATAGGATCGTAGTGGACTGATACATAGTACATACATATATACATATGTGTGTAATGTTAATAGTTTTTATAATTTTGCTGTAAGACAACGTTTGTTTGTGTGGGTTAAGATATTCTTGTTGTCGTGAATAATCTGTTAAATAAATAAAATTGTTTTAAAACCAGTAATTATTATTTATAGCTTAAATGTTTCATTGAATTCTTGCAGTTCTTGTCAACAGGTTTGATCTGCTTGAAAAAGAGAATTTTAGCTTAACCGACACTTTGCAATTACAAACAAATTTAAACATATAAAAATTTAAATGCAAAATGCACTTAAGCTAAAATTGGTTTTTCTATATATCCGCAACGGTACTTGACAGAAATTCTATTGCTGTTATTCATAAGATATTATTGGGGGATTCACAAGGTAGTCATATGTTTTAAAGTCATATGTTTTAAAATAATAACACGAAAAAATATGACTGCTGTGAGCAACCCCTCATAAGTTAGTGTGCTATTTCAAATTTGTGTCAGCTGATACAAAAAGCAATTATAAATACTTGAAATCAGAATGCCAAGAACAAGTGAAAAAATTAAAATAATAGCCAGTTTGTTTTTAAATTATTCAACTTGTTCATAAAGTAAATAAAACCCAGCTGAATATCATTTTTAAATTAAAGTAAATACAAATTTCCACGCGCACCGAAAATGAAATTATTTCAATACATAAAAATAAACGAAACCAGCTGTTGCCGCTGACTGAGCCGACTAATTTTCTACGAGACTGCTAGCGGAAAAACGTTAGTTGGCTGCCAGCCAGCAAAAGTATACAAACAAAATTTTCTCACTTGCATATTTTTAAATGTCTCAATTCTTTAATTTTTACTTGTTACACAGCTAGAAAAATGTAATCAAATGTGAAGTTATAAAACTGTGAACAATTTTAGGTCATACTTTACTGCATATCACTTACGGTCATTTATATCAATGGCGGCGGATTGTAAATATCATCGCCGGCTCGACTAAATAGTTTCGCCCGTTCGGCTCAGATTTTTACTGTGAGTTATGACAAAACAATAAACACAGCACAAAAAGTCTTATTATTTTAGGACTTTTTTATTTGAAGCACAACAACAATGTTTTTAAACTATCTTAAAATATTAGCACTCTATGACATTATGACATGATAAGACACCTTGTGAATACCCCATATATCTTGTTGCTTTAGAAAGACAAATAATAAATACAAATACAAAATCCAAATTATCGTATATAATCGATTTTCGTCAAAAAATTAAATTCGAAAAGGATGTCGGCTAAGCTTTTTTTGCGGTTATGGCTGGATGTATTGTAGACTTTTCAAACAAAATTTATATTCGGTTGAAATTTGTACTCCATCATTATCTTTAAAAGCAATAAAAATAAACAACGCTTTTTTTATTACCGTAAATTTTTTAATTGTTTGCGTTTTTGTATTTTACTTGCATGCATTGTTGCAAAAATAAAGTAGTTTTATGTCTCAAAGATAAATAATTATATTTTTATGCTCCAGCACAAAAATATTATAAAAATAAGTTATGTGCTATATTCGAAATGTATGGGTATATATCCAAAGAAATTTTATTATTTTGGCTTGAGTTCGGCTTTAATTTAATTTATCACTTAAATTATATTTTTATTTAGAGTTAAATGTGAAGCATATAAACAATGAAAAATGTGTGACTGCACGGAGGGTTGAACTGACATGTTTCGATAGCTTCCACTACTCTCGTCAGAGTTCTTTTCCGCGTAGACCACTCGACCAAAGTCGTTGGTTTGCAGTCAAGAGTTGAATATCATCATTCTTTAATCAATTGATGCTTTCACTCTTAGAGCTGTACATATATCATTTGATAGTTATTGAACTGAAGCCAAAATAATTAAATTTCTTTGAATATTATAAATTGTTAAAATAAATCATTTTAAATCATTTAATAGATAAGAACGCTTCGTTAAACTTTACATTAATAAGTTTAAAAATTAAGACTCGGCAAATTTTATTGTTTTTTATTTTACTTTATAAATTAATTAACAAATTATACAATAATAAATTATAGAATAAGGTCATAAAAGTATTTTTATTTTTAGTATAAGGAGCATATATGAAAAATAATATGTAATATCTTACTTAATAAGAAAATATATTAAAAGCAAGCATACATACATATTTATATTTATAAATGAAAGAAGGTGTACAACAAATTAATAAAACAGCAAAATATCAATGTGCAAGTGTGATTATATGGGTTATTCTCATTTGCAATGCTTTGTTCGTATCTGTTGAAAGTAAAGTCAAATATGGGAATGATACTGCATATATGTTTTAATGCAAGTACATCATGTGCTAAAAAGTTACTCTAGAGGGAAGACAGCCAGTCTGTCACCAGACAAGTCAAGTGGCTGATTACCAAGGACTAGCAACCTGTTCGAGTTCTGGAACTTTCTATGAGAAGGACCTGTCCCGTAGCAGCTGCATTTGGGCATGAACACCGGATCAAGTCTTGCCAGATGATAAGCCGCGCTGGAATGCTGGCGGATGCTCCGGCTAGGGCTTGCCGTATTGGAGTGGTTCTTGCCGACCCATCTAGCTTGTCCAGCAGCTACAAAAAAAATCATGCCAGTTTCTTTAATTTTGAAACCAGATAAATCTAAGATTGTCTGAGATAAAATGTAAAATTGGGAACCCGAAGCAAGATATCATTACCTCCCTGCTTATTTAATTATACACACATTGCCAAATCTTCCTGGTGGATGCTGTGCCAAGGTATGAACCCTCCCCTTAGAGACCATAAAATCTCTCCATGACACCGTTCTTATTTAACGATGTGCCTTATGCTGCGTCACCTGAGAAGACCTATTTCTTCCCCTTACTTACATGGCGCTGTCATTGGTGGGTGGGCTCAATTGACATAATTAAGATACTCAGTGATAGGTTCTAGATCCTAACTTAAGGCATTTGTTTTGTGGCGGTTTCTTTAATACCAGTCAAATTACTGTACTTTAAAGAAATATTTTTGCTTTATACTCAAACATTATATTTAAAACGAACAAAAAATTTTGGTTTTTATTATTGTTTTTATTATAAATGTTCGAAAGAAATTTTCTACCGCTTTAATTTATTATGTTTAAAAAAACCAAAATATGTATGAGAATCGACCCATACAAATACTTTATATAAAAATTTGCTTGATATAAATAATAATTTATCAGCAATCGACCATTAAGTTTTCAGATAAACAATAGAATTTTTTATTAAAAAAATTTTAATTCTTAATATTACTTTGTTTAATTTTTGTTAATATTTCGCACATAAACTGCAAATTTTGAGTTGTTTTCAATGAGAAATGAGTGTAATTCTCAAATCCAAAGTAGGAGCAAATATTTGAATTATTATGACAGCAGGGACCCAAAATGGGAAAGAAAAAAATCATAAATACAAAGCTGGCAGCTGCAGAGTATGTGTGGCGACTTTAGAGAAGAGCATGTTCCTATGTTCTCCTTGTGTTGTCGGAATAACGCTTGTCTGCAAAAAATAGGTACTTTAAATACAAATATGTGGAATTTTTAATGCGTAGACTAAAATTCGTTTTCATTATTTTGTTATTACTAATACTAATATGGCTCCAGAAATAGGCCGCTCACGCTATCATAACTCGAGAACGCTTTGTCCAATTTGAAACAACGAAAAAACCAATGTATGCAGGACAAAATTACTTTCAAACTTTTCTCCTAAATTTTTGCAATCCAGAAATAAGCTTTACTGCCGTAAGTACATTTTAAGTGTCTGGGTATATTAACTTAACTGCTAGTAAAATCAAAATTTATCTGTTTATATATACGATATGTGACATATTTTGTTCGCAAGATACCTGTTCTTAATAACAAAGGAGTAATTCTGAGTCAATTCAATAAATAGGTGTGCCGCATGGCTTTTAATTTTAATAAAAAAATTTGAGGACAATCTTATAGGTACTAGAAACACATAAGCGCCATCTTTTTCATTTATCATTGTATTGCTTCTGATTAGTGGCCACCCGAAATAACAAATTTTCCTAATTTTATACATTTTTACAATTGCTCTAGCTTTTTAAGTAGGAAAGATATTGTAACGATTCATGCGCTGCTTTATACGACAGTAATTATCATTTAATATGGCTATGTAAAACTGAACTGGAATAATTAGATGGCCGAAAAGTGGCCACTTGAAAGTTACACAGTTTTTTTTTCTCATTTTATCGATTTTCAACTGAACCCTGTGTGAAATCTGTTGAACATAAAGCATTGATTTTTTTTTTGGTAGTAGAGAACGAACTCTTTTGATACCATGACATGAGTTTCATTGTGCTAAAATATTATCTTCTCTAAAAATAAAGGTGCGAAAATATATAAATCTTACAAAATGCTCAACTTTGAGCTTCAACAAAGCCATGTGGGTATACAGACAAAATTCTGACATTTTCAGAAAATATAGGCCAATACTTCGTTATTATGTCCACTTAGTTCCGTTTTGATATTTTCACTCTACTACGAGATATGATTTTTTTAACAAAAACCAATGTGGGGATACCGATAAAAGTCTGAAATTTTTAGAATATGTAGCCTATACTTTGTTCATTATGTGCACCAAGTGACAATTTGTAATTTTCATTTGTTTACGAAATATTTCACAATTCTAACGAAATTTCACTGATGTTGTGAAAGAATTTCATTGGAGTTGCTTCATTAACTTTTATAGTTTATTTAAGATATTTCATTGGGTCTGACAATAACATTTTAACATTTTATGGAAATCCTTTTAAGTTTAGACAAAATATTTTAATTAATATTTAAAGTTCTTGAAATTAATATTATAAAAAATAAAAAATAAATATTATGCCTTTCAATTTCATAATTTGAATGAAATATATTTCATTGTTTTGATGCAAAGTTTCATTGAATTTATGAAATAAATAGTTGGCAACCAAAAGCGAACAAAAAAAATAGCTCATACATATGTATATTTTTTGTTGCTTTACTCTTTGTTATTATTATACATATTGTTTTGCCAGTACTGTTGGCTGAAGTAGTAAAAACGTTGCCTATAAAGCAAGTGGCGAAAATCAAAGGTCTGAGTTCGTTACTGTGAGCGGTCATCAACATTACAAGTTTTTATGATGGAATGGTCAATAAATAGTTGATAAAAGAGATAAGTTAATGAGGCTACTAAGTAATGTAATAATTTCATTAGAACAAAGAAATAATTTCATTAAAACAATGTAATAAAGCCATTAAAATAATGACAGAATATCATTAAACTAGTGACAGAATTTCATTAAAATAATGGAATAATTTTAATAAAATGATGAAACAGTTTCATTTAAACGATGAACTAATTTCACATATATAATGAAATATGATCAATAACTTAGTGAAATTATTACATTGCACAGAGCCAGATTTCGGTCAGAACCTAAAAATATGTTTTTTTTAATTTTAGAAAAAATATTTATTTATTTATTTATTTATTGAGTTCCCTTGCATAACAAGACTTTGTCTTATAATTATAATGCAAGAGCTAACACTTCAAAATAGGCAATTAGAAATTTTGACTGTTAAAAAGCCGGAAAATTGGTATATTTAGTTATTAATGTTTTATACATAACGTTTTCAGTGTTTCCTCAAAAATAATAAACCCTCAATTACGTGGTGTCAATATTTGACAATCGATATGTTTTTCTTCTTACTTTGTCTTTAGTAATAGACCTCCTTAGGTCTTTTTTGTAGAAGGGAATGAAAATTGATCCAAAGAAACAATTTTCAATTCACCTATTTCATAAGTATATCAAATATGTACCCTGACCAAAATATGTATCTATCTGATGAGTGGGAAAATACACGGATTTTGTTGTCGTGGGAGCGTAAAATTATTTAATTCTTTTTTTTTAATATTTAAAATAAATATTCAATGTACAAAAACACATGTATAGTATACTGTAAATAATAAAAATAAAAACAAATGAATACAAGATGTTCATATATCGTAGACTGAGAGAAAAAAAAGTGTATTAAAAAGAACACATCTGACCATATGCTGATCATACTTATGTTGCTTTCAGATACGAATTTCTCATAACAGTTGGGCAAAATGGCTGAGAACGGTCGGATGGTTGAGAACGATTAATTTTCGGATAGAAAAATTATAATTTTTCAAAAAAATTTTAAAAACAAACGCATTCATACAAGAAAATAGCAAAGAAAAGCGAACGAAATCAGAAAGGAAAAACATCTAAAACTGTTTATAAATGTCACACATATGTTCAAGACTATAAAAATAAACAACAAACAAATACAACAATATAAAATTAAACAAAATAAAACGAAAAAAACGAAGTCAAATCACATTCAATATAAAAATATATAAAGATTTTTTTTGAAAAGAACGCACAATTAAAAACTAAAAAAATAAACAACGAAAATACTTATATGATAAAAAGAAAGTGAAATTAGGATTTTTTAATTTAAGCCATTGAAAACCATTTAAAAAATTATTGTTTGATGTGCTAATTGTATTTCATTTTGGAAAAACAACACGACACTTAAAGAATTGTAGTTGTGCCAATAAAACGAGATAAACTCAAAGTGTTAAATGATAAATGAAGCAAAGTGTATGTGTTTTCGAATTGCCCACAAAATAAAAATTGTTTTAAAGTGAATGAAACTATTTTATTGTTACTAAACGCATACTTCACCCGCCTTCTTAGCATCATCATTATTATCCGTTTTAATTCTATAAATATTTGAACGAACAAAAAAAGATTTATATAAATATAAACTACTAACGGCTCATTGAAATTTGAAATAAATAACATAAACTGAAACAAACAAAAAATTATACATATAAAAGAAAATAATTTTTCGTTTGCTGGTTGGCCTCTAGCCAGCGGCTAAATGCTGCTGATCTTCATAAACAAAACGACTATTTCAATAATACTCGAAAATATATAGAAAATATATTTACAACAAATGTATAATCCTCGAAATACAATAGCAAATTTATGTCGTCTTATTCCCGTTTTGATGTTGTTTTATTTCTTTTCGTATGTATGTGTGACACTATAATTCATATTTTCTTTGCGAAATATATGAATCGCGATCAATTTGGATGACAACGATCATAAAATTTTTGAACAACAGGTGGACAATAAAATAATTTTATCTACACCATTTTCAATTATTTTTGAAATTGTTTTTCATACCATGTTTTGGCTAATGAAACTACATAGTATGGCAAACTAAAAATCATTGTTTAACGCCTTGATTAACCAATTACACTATGTAACAAGAAAAATTATAAGGAGTAACACAATATTTTTTTGATGTGTTACGGTTTTTTTTCTAAAATTTTCGATTTTTGACGAGACTGTTCCAACGAGTTGATCATAACTTAAAAAGGAATTTACCAATTTCATTACAAAAAACAATAAAAAAAGCTTGGAATAGAATTACCTTTAAGATGTTTGATTACACAGCACAACCAAATGGAAGTTTTTTTTTTTGTACTGCTTAAATAAAAATAGCTGATCCTAATGTATTTTCATCTGCTGATCACGATGGCATTATTAGTTTTTCCCTGGCAGCTCTAGTTTTAAAGATATAGTGACTTTTAGCATTTGCATAATTTATACCACTTTTTGTATTATTCGCTTAATATTTCACGAATAGTGCTCCAAAGGAAAGACAAATTTAAAGTTTTTTTTACATAATGCACAATATGTCTGAAACTAGATATGCTAGAAAAATACTAAAGCAATTTTCGTAATTAGCCGACGAAAATACATAAGTATCAGTTATTTTAATTGCAAAATATTCAACTCTTCACTGCAAAACACCGACTTTGGTCGAGTGGTCAAGCGGAAAAGAATTCTGAAGAAATTAGCTGGAGCTATCGAAACGTCAGTTCAAACCTCCGTGCAGTCAAATATTTTCTTTGTCTATATGCTTCACATTTATCTCTAAATAAAATATAATTGAAAAATTAAATTAAAATTGAACGCATCCAAAATAATTAACTGCCAGGCCCACTATGTCGACACGATTCTTTCTTTCGTACAATTACATTTAAAACAAAAACAAATTCTGAAATTTCTTTTTTGTTTTAAATGTTATTGTAAGCAAGAAAGAATCGTGTCGACATAGTGGGACTGGCAGTAAATTTCTTTGGATATAAACCCATACAGTTCGACTAAACTCATAACTTAATTGTATCATAAACTCATGGCTTAATTGTCTTAAAAGTCTCTCATCAGAGACTATTATCTAAACTACCAGCGACAGTAGCAATAGTAAGACCGAAATGAAAAAAGCTTAAAATAGTTGAACCTGCCTGCTAAGAAAAGCCAGTTAGTGAAGTTCCGAACATTTAGAAAAAGTTCATTAATAGGTGCGACTCGTCGCGAGATGGCGACAGTCTTTTAATTGTGCTTACGAAAATTAGTAGGATTTTCGCTACAGTGTTGTTGCTACTGTCGCTGGTAGTGTAGGTAAAGGGCTCTGATGAGAGACTTGGTAGTCTCGAAACAGCTGTCAGTTTAACCTTCCGTACATCCAAATTTTTCTTTGAATGTTCAATATTTACATGCCTTAGAATTTCTTTCTTAAATAAAAAATAATTTGATCAAAAGATTAAATTGAAAATGAACTTGAGCCAAACTAATTAAATAATAAATGGTATGTTTTATCAATTATAGTTCTCGCTGCAGCAAAGCAAAATTTCCGTTTTGTTCCCCTGTGTTATTTAACATAAAATTTATTTGCAATTAAAGTTATAGTCAGGATGACTTAAAATGAATTGCAATGTTTATAGCAAAGTTGTTTTAACAGTGAACAATTTTAGATCAAAGAGACTTAAGGTTAGATTAATAATTTTCCGTTTAAAATTAATATGAAACAATGGTAATTTTAAGCCAGCAGCAGTAAATTTTCACTGGTATTTCGTTTTTTTGTCATCTACGTAGCCGACACAAGTAAGAATAAACAACAACAAGGCACACAACTAAGCACAACAGTGAAATGTAGCAATGAACAAAGCAAATAAGCACTAACACTCTTAAACGACAAATTTTTTCTTGTAAATTTAATATCGTTTCAAATCACAATTGCGTCATGTTGATTTTACATTCCTTTTTTTCTGTGTGTAGAATTTGAAATTTCAATTGTTTTTTAGTTAGGACACCATGACGCATAATCATAGTCAAAGCAAAGTATACTTTAGGAGTTTAAAGCCAGTATTTTGTATGGCAACACTGGTTTGAAATTCTTAAAGTATACTTTGTTTAGGACTATGATTATGCGCTCACGCCTTTTCAAAAACTTTTAAAGTCATTTTAAAGCATAACCGGATAAAACTTATTTCTTACAAATAAAAAAACAATAATACAAATATAATAGGAAATGGTGTAAATATTTCTAATGTCATAATAAAACTGAATCATATTTTGATTATCTTATTTTTAAATATTTTAAAAATTATTTAGAGAAATTAAACTTAAATAAAAGAAAGCAAATAAGGTACTTTTAGATAGTCTGAAATATACAAAAAAAAAGAGAAGGTGATAATGTAATGAAAATAGAATCGCACAAGTGTTTCCTTATGTGATCTGCACATTATTTTTAACAATGTCAGATTTGTTTATGGATCTGCATCGTCGTCGTAACGGTTGGCATAACTATCAAAACACACCACCAACGTCAGCATCAGCAACAACAGCGACAACAACCTCAGAATCACCAAGTTCAACACAAAATGTAAATGAACACATATTTACTCATCATAATGAAAGATCTACACAAGATTGTGAAGATGCAGCCCGTAATGCCAATTATAATTTTAATAATCGAAAAAAAGTTAAAGATGACAAACAAGACAATAATGTTGATGATGATGATGCATTTGCAAATATATTAAGTTTGAAATTACGAAAACCCAAGCATTGGAAATGGGAGCTTAGTACTTCAAAATCATGTACCAATATAGCTTTGCCACGCATCATATTATACGATCATAAAGGTCAGCTATTAGCAGATGCACATGGCGATATTGAAGGAGTGTACAAACAAGAAGATCATGAGAAACCGAAAAGTGATAAATTGAAGAAACGTTCCCATCAATCCAACCAACAGCAGCAACCGGAATATCGACAGCGATCGGCCACTACAAATCTCACGCATTCCATACGTAAAGCTTTGGAAAAAGATTTTAATAGTTTACAAATACAAGAAGCCACCCCATCACCCGAAAGAAATTCGCCAACATCTATAAGTTCGCAACACAGTCGTAAGGCCATTAACTTTTACACCACTGACCTACCAGACTATGGTCTCTCCAGGACATCATCCTCTTTAAGGGGAGTTCGTTTTAATGTTGAAGACATCGAAGATCAACACTTTAATGCATCACATATACCCGAATTCTTACCAACTCCACCTTCAACAACCACGCCAACTTCATCGTCTTCAGGTCCCCGAGAGAAACGTAAATATCGCCGTTCACAAAGTTCAGGCAGATCATCAGCTCATTCTGAGTCCATACTCGAAAGATTTAGCTATCAAAAAGGACGCTTTTCTTCGCCCGAATATACAGAAGAAAAAGTAGTTGAGCATAGTCCTCGTTACTTCTTACGTACTTGCAATGCCGGTACTTTAGTAGTTAAAGAAGACAGTTTTATTCAACATCCCAGAAGAAGAAGACGTGCACTAAAACATCGATCAACAGAGTCGCTTCAAAGCAAACAAAAATTTCCACATTCATCTTCGTCATTTGTACAAAAGCAATCTGCTTGTAAAAGCCCAACTCCTACTAATATTAATCGTAATAGAAAACAACAACAACCAATACGTCGTCATTTGACTGATGGAAATATTTTATTAAATAAACAATTATCAACATCAGAGGAAGATGATGCAGTAGCTGTGAGCCAAAACAGTATCATGGATAATGTTAGTACAAGGCATTTGCGTAAATATCCACAATCACGTAATCAAACTAAAGGTGGGTGTATTTATTATACATTTGAAAATAAAGAAGATATTTTTTGGCCATATTAAATAGAAAGTATACATTTTTTGCGATAATACTTTTTTATAATTGACACATAAAATTCATAGTCCCTGAAACTAATGGGCAGATTTAGAAACAATCCCCCTTATTCCGTAACTATTTGTCGCCGTCACGTTAAGACAATACCAAAAAATTTACACATTTCAATGTTCCCGAGTCGTGAGCTAGAACGAAAATATTAACAACATACCCCCCACTGTACGATAGGGCGAAGCGTCGAAGTATGAAGAAGAACAAAAAGTCATCCAATCGATTTCGAATATTTCCAGAAAGTTACACGTTGCTAAACTATATACAAATATATTTTTTACATTTTTGCCGAAATATCTCTAGCCCTCTACTTCTGCTGAATGAATGAATTAATGAATTTAAATTATGCGGGAAACGCAGGAGACTGCGACCAAAGAAGATTTACTGTATCCTTTGCCAGTTGCTAAAGCACGTCATCTAGACCTACTCTTCTGAGGAATCTCAAGATTGTTAGTGGCTCTATTGTTGGCAGTTCCCAATCCTCCAATAGGTGCTTGCCCACTTGGCTATATCTTCTGTGGCACAACGCTTCACAGTACTCCATGATATGATCTTGAGTTTTATCTTCGTAATCACAGAATCGACACAGGCTGCTACTCTCAATCCCAACTCTCTTGAGGTGTTTTCTCAGTCTGCAATGGCCTGTGAGGAAACCTGTGAGCATTCTTAAATTGTTTTTACTTATGGACATGAGAGCTACGAAACAATTTTGGTTACACATACGTACCAATCATTAGCTTTGCATGCCTCAATCCAGGTAGATCGAACCAAAGGTGTTCACTGGGGCTCTTGATTTCCCGTCGATGTATCTTCCCGGACTTTATTCAATACAAGTTCCCAAAACGTTTCTGGTCAGACCATGCGTGTAGTAGCCCCCTCCTGGCCATTTCGTCTGAATTTTCGTTTCCTACCACACTGACGGGTCCAGGAACCCAGCAGAGTATGACCTTTTTCATGCTGCTTAACTAATTTAGATTAATGTGTCATTCCCAAGCCAGCCTAGAAGTAAATTCATATGAACTGAGTGCTTTGATGGCAGCCAGACTATCCGAGTAGATGGATATTTCTCTCCCTTGGTAGTCCCTGTCTAGATTAAATTGTGCGCATCTCTCAATGGGATGAACATCCGTTTGAAAAATGGTAGCAGCTTTTCCCAAGGACTCGTAATAGCTAGTCCTCGGTCCTACGACTCCCACACCAGAGCTATCTGGCGTTCTGGAGCCATCAGTATGCCAGCTGATGGTGCCAGCTCCGAAGGAGTAACGGGGTGCCATTTTCTCCATTCCTTTCTGTTGCACAGAACAGCTACAAACCTCTTGTTAAAGTCATACACTTTATTCATCACATCAGAGGGCTGCGCAAGAAGGGGAACTTTTCTTGCCGGTGATGATTGCTCCCATTGGAGAATTAGACAGTCCCTGCCTCTGCTTTTTCCTACGATGCTGATTACCTTTTGCCTGGCGGCTATCTCTGTCACAATCGTTAGACGTGTGAGTTCAATGAGGACTTCCATAGCCACCGTAGGTGGATTCTTTAATACTAGACAGAAAAAAATTGTTTTACATAGTCCATGTCCATACGAGTCAACTTTTGCTTCTGCAACTTTCTTAGATTTTCTTTTGAAGTTGCATTGTTGTCTAATATTGCGAAGAAAAAAACAATAGAGAGTTGCATGTACATGAAGCAATGTACCCCTTCCCAATATTCTCACCTCTCTCTCTCTCTCTCTCCAATAAACTCAAAAGTTGCGCAGAAAAAGTTGACTCGTATGGACATAGACATAAAATCAACGAATGAAATTCATTGACCTAGATTCGCTAATTTTTTTTTACAAAAATACGTTGATTCAATGTATATGTATACATACGTTGTTTCAATGAAATTACCCATTCCACAGAAAAAATTGGTTTCGTTTTTGATAACAAAAATTCCGGTATTCAATAATGTTTTTTTCAAATTTCCTGTGATAAAGAATTCCGTTGATAACAAAATTATTTCAAAAGAAAAAAATATATAAATTAAAAAAAAAATGTTGACATGCCTGGGATACGAAGCCGCGATTCCCGGGCGTACATCATGCTCTCTACAGCCCAGCCATGTCTCAGTTATTTTTTTTAGATAAAACTTGTTTTAAGTTCTTATGTATGAAAAGAAAAGAAATAATCGGTATGGGAAAGAAATACATACAACGAAATATTGTATTAAGTTAATGGCAAATGTTATTGATATTCATATTTTTTTCAATAACATGGTATTATTGAACATAATTCTTGTCTATTTTTTTCTGTGTGGAAATCAATGTAAAACGGTACATTCTTTGTTGTTATTCTTTAGCAAAATCAATGAATCAGTTAATTTATTTAACATACTAGTACGTTAGGTAAAAATTAATTAACAAATCGCTGACACAATAAATTTGTTTTCTTGAGTTTGTGTGCGTTTTTACTTCAGTGTAGTTAAATTACAATTTCCATTTTCACCAGTTATAGGACAAGTACGTACAAGATAATTGGCACAACATTTCTCGCAGTGTTTTTAAAAATCTTAATATTATATATTAATGTTTGTCAAATGCAGAGGAGGTTGAATAACAATTATTCATCGAATAATTATTTATGTTAATTGCATTAAACGTGCTCTAATTTTAAAGAAAATAATGAAGTCACATGGTCATTAATAATTTTAATTTTGCTTATGTATTTGCAATAACGGGCACTCACTTGCGGCAAAATTTTTTGTTAACAACAAAAGCATCTGGAATATATGTTATATAGATAGATATTCATATGTATGTACATTGTACATATATTCTTACGTATACCCCGTAGGCTAAGTCTTCCGATATCATCGATGCATGTGCGAAACAAATATCTATCACTGACGACGATTTAGCGACACTCCAAGATAACTATTAACGATATTTTCGAATAAAGGGCACAAAATTCGTTGATGACAACATTAGTAATATGCTACTAAAGTTGTCGTCAATGAATAACAATAATATTTAAAAGTTTAATAATCGAATCGAACCCACCACCTCTACACTGATAAGCTAGAACGCTACCTACTAACCTACCGAGGTACATAAAAAAACTTTATACAACAACTCATTTTGTGTGCAACTTAAACCCTTTCATGTTGCTACTTTTGTTGTCGGCAATAAAACGGTACATACAACAACTTCGATGCAGTTGTTACTGGGGGTCTCCACGAGCAATAAACTTGGAAATAATTATGTTCTCATCTGTCAAATTTTATTTCCAACATCATATGTTCACGTGTGGACCGCAGAAACATTTATTTGCAAATAAATTGCGACATAATTGTTCAAACTTATGTTCAAGAAATAATGTTGAACATAAGCTGTCAAATTTGATCGGCATTTGTTGTTTGCGTGAATTAAACAAAAGAAACTTGTACCTGCGGTAAAAATCCAAAGTTTTTTAAATAAAATAAAGCAAATTAAAATAAAATAGTTTTAAACAAAATTAAATAAATTAAAATAAAGACAAAAAACATCGATCCATTCACAGTGAATTTTTTAAATTTATGTCCAATACCACAATATGCTCAGAACATAAGCCTATACATGAACATATTTGTGCTGTTATTCTGCCGACGTTATTTCTTATGTTCGGAAATAAATATTGCGCGTGGAGACGTGCAGTTAAGTGGCTGCTACATAGATCAATATTTAGCTTCAATATATGTGTTTGTGTGCGTTTGTTATGAAAATCAAAAGCATTTTGATATTCTTCAATATTTCCCCTCTATATATGTGTAACAATTTTTTTGTAAACAAACGCACACAAACACATATATTGAAGCTAAATATTGATCTGTCTAGCTGCCACTTTACTCTTGTTGCCATCAATAAAACTATACACACGACCGCTGCGATGCAGTTGTTAGTTTTATTGTCGGCAATAAACCTGCACACAACTTCGATGCAGTTGTTTTAATCGTGTTGTCGTCAATAAGACTTTGTAGCACAAATGTTCAGAGTTCTTTATACACGACAATGTATACCACATTGTCGCCATACTTATTTCTAAGTGTGTTTTATAGGCGACAGATCAGTAATTGTCATGCAGACAACATCGATGAAAATGTTCTCGATAAAGCCCTTATGACACTACATTTTTCTTGCATTGTTTTGCTATAGGATTGAAAGGAAGAAATAGCAAATGATAGAAAGAAACAACTATACAAAATGTAAGCAAAACGTAATGGTTTCTTTAAGTGCTGCCTACTTTTTATTTATAATAAAACGACAAAAGAAAAAAAGTTGAAAAAAAGAGGCGCTAAGTCGCTGAATTCGTGAATAAACCGCTAACTTGGCAACACTTTAATGTTTCAAGCTTGAAATGTCAATTTTAAGTTGAATATTTTAACATTTTTTTTTGACAGGATCCCATTTTTTATCGATATCATTAGTAAAAGCTTTGACAATTTGGTATTTATCTTAATACAGCTGAACTCTTTGCACCTGGTAAAATTTCCTATTATATTCTATTTGCACTGTTCTCCAAAATTTGAAAAATGAAGAAAAAATGTAGTGTCATAAGGGCTTAACAAATGGTACTACAGGGTGTGTTTATGTACGTATTTCAATAATAACTTTTTAATGTTTTCTTTCAGTTTTAACATAAAAAATTAGCTTTGATTTTCTTAGATAAAGTATATTATTTATATATTTGGAAATTGTCCAAATACAATATATAAATTAAGTTTTTAAAATACTCTTAAGTATCTGTACCTAAAGGAATAAACATTTTTTGATAAATTGTATGAAATCTATCAAAGTTCAAAATTTCAATGTGACGATATTCAAAACAACATAAATTAAAACAAATTTTTATTCTCTTTTTGTTTGCTTTGTACATTCTCCCGTTTAGTAATAATAAATTTATATCTTATTCTGTTTTTTTTTCAGATTTAAAATATTCAACCGATGTTCATCAAAATGGAAAAGTTAGATGAAGTTATTGGTAAGCGCTTCAGAGAAAGTAGTGCGTGAATATGTGTGAACTAATTTTAAGACATGGTTGTGACAAAAAATAAATAAATAACAATATATTAGTAATGTAAAAATGTGCAAATAAAATATATTTTAAATAAAGTATTTTATGTTCTAAGTAAAGAAAATGGAACAAGTAGGGCTGTATATTAGAGAAAGCGAAGAAAATTTCAACTTTATTTTCCTCATCATAGACTTTGAATATTGAGAAGTTCTAGTTTGAGCTCCAGTCGCACCAGTAAAAAGTAATTAAAATTATAAACTGTAAGTAAACATTATTTAATAATTATCACATAACTAAAAATAAAAAAACATCCAACATGAGGATGCCATTTAGTAAACATCCAATATATATACATACATATTTCCGTCGTCCCTCTCAAGGATTTCCATAAAATTTTTGGGTATAGGGACAAAAACTATATCTATATGTGTGATGTTAAGTACAGTCACACGTTTTTCAAAATACCCTTTTTATGCTGTTGGCATCAGCATACTTTCCTATATCGATAGTTAGATTTCAGTATATCCTATGTTTCAAGGAATGTATACTGATTAACATTAGGAAAAAGGGTAATAAATATGTATCTTTGAAACTTGCAATCCGATTACAAAACGATGTATGTAAAAATCATAGAGGAGGACCTAAGCTTTAAGAACAGTGAAAAAAGTACCATCCTGTTAAAACACACGGTGAACTACCTGCGGCATGAAAACCCTTATTGGCCTCATAACTTTTACAAATATCAAGGCGAATTCACACTAGGTGGCCGCAAGAGCCCAGCTGTTTACGAAAATGTTTACGCATTTAACCTGTCAGCAGTGTTAATGTATCAGCTTTTTTGACAGCCCAAGATGTGAATTCTCCACGGCGAATTCTCTTGCGACTACCTGGTGTTGATCTACCTTCACAGAAAAAAAATTTTTGTAAATACAATTAATTTTTTTGTTATATCAATTAAATAATTAATTGATTTTGAACCTACAACGATTTTTGTAAATACAATTACGAAATTGTAAGTTAAAGGAAACCCAGAAAAATTTTAAAAAATTGTTGGCTGTTCAGTTTAAAATGCGTTCAAACCAATTTTGGAAACTGCGTTAAACAAAATATAACCATCAAGATTGATTAAACGTGACCCCCACAACGTATGATTGGCATTGTAGTCACTATATTGACTTTCAGTAATTGAAAACCTGGGACTAGAATTAATTAATAAAATCATGAGGATTTGATTTAGGAAAAAAGTGCTATATGTATTGACTTTCAGTAATTGAAAACCTGCGGGTAGAATAAATTGGTGAAATCACAAGATTTTGATACAAATTTTCAATACAGATGTTTGTTGTTTGAAGATAATCATCACATAAATCTCTTGATAGGTAGTGTTTTAATCGCGATTTTATTGGTGTTGCCAAGCCATCACATGCTCTACCTCGGGGTTAGTCCTGGCTGTCGTACAAATTATATAGATTGATTTTAAAAGAGCTTCGAGACGTCAAATAAGTCTCCGAGATAAGCAATAATATAATTCCTACATAATAAAACACATAGACAATTTTAGCTTTAAATATTAAAGGAATTCATAAGGTCGTCCTAAGTGTTCTAACTGTTGTAGGTACTAACTTTATACAAAAGTTGTATGTTTGTTGTTGATATTCTCAATAAAAATATATAATATGACACTACAACTTATTTAGATATGTTTTTATGATGTGCTATGTGTTCAGCTGAATAATTTTCGCATAAAACCGTTTATATTTTGAATTTTAATTTTTGTATTTTTATTGTATGTACATAAATATTTTTGATTTAATTTTTTGATGTTTAGTTTTTGAAGTTTTTATAGTTTAGTACTTCAATATATGACAAGATATTCAAATATTTCCTATGTGAAATGTTGTACTACGTTAGTACCTACGACATTAAGTACACCTTGTGAATTCCTTTATTGTTGCCTATATATTAACCTTGTCTATTTTAAAAAGCCCTCATTTAAAAATGTCCAACAAAATTTGTTTAAATAAGTATAAAAAACCGGAGACAAGATTTACATATAACTCAAACAAAAGGCTTTGAATTCATCCTTTAAGTTATGTTTATACTATATGTGTTTGTCATATGAATTGCTACCCATGCTATGACATTCTTTATGACAAATACACTTCGTATGAACACTGTCGTACATCTTGGGCATAGCTATTTTGGTTTTCCACAACGTTTAATAAAATTTTCAATGCCAAACAATGAAAAGGTGTGTTTGTGCTATTGAACCATATTAAATAATGACTAAAAATAAAACAAAAATTTGCATGATCACATAGATTTATTTAATGAATAAAGAATTCTCACAATACTATTATGATCTTATAAGAAGGAAAATTAATTAAATAAAATACTTAAAAATACATTTTTCATTTCACCCAAAAGTATACATCGCAATAAATAACAAAAAATCCAACAAAAGAAAACATCATAATTATTTAAATTTATGATCGCCTCCCAAAGATCATGAACTTAATTAATATTATCGCAAAATAAAACAATCAGGCTGGTTCGCTTTTATTGTTTTTGCATCTAAAGAGTGACTATATTTCACAAAATTAATATTCATTCATATTCTAACAATCAGAGAAATGTTTACAAATAATTTTCTAGTGTTTACGTGCATTTTAAGCGTTCTTTTTGCAATACATTTTGTACAACAAGTTAAAAGTGCACCAGCTGAAATACGTCATACCATCAATTTCAATCAATATCCAATAGTGTATCGACGTTACGTACGACGTAGACCACCGTTATATCTGCAAGACCAGTACATGGATGAGATTATGGAAATTTTTGATACAAAAGAAAAACCCCCGGCATATGGTGCAATAATGACCGATGAAGATGTTGATAAATTTATTTTTTGTGATTTTAATCGTGATTCGGATATGTGTAAGATCATCTTAAATATGTAAATTTTTATTTTTAAATTTGTTTCGCAACCTAAATTTTAGGTAAACAATATTGGGAAGTTAGGAAACCTGAAACAACGACTCCTATAGCGCCAGTGAAGCCTTCAATGACAAGTACTACTTCAAAGTCAAAAAGTGCAACTTTTGCCAGTAAGACTGATCCAACAACAGACATTGCTGGAATTCCACATTTCGATGAAACTGAGTATATTTATTCCGATGAAAATCAGGACATGGAAAATAATCTGGCAGAGGATAACGATTATTATGCGGAGGAATATTGAGCTAAAAATATTATTATATTTTATATTAATTGTATAAACTTAACAAAGCCTGATTAATAAGATACGCCGATTGGAGAACACAAGCAAACTAGCAGGGACTCTCATGGTCAATCAGCATATATAAAAATTACTGAAAAGTAAGCAAACATTTCGGAAAAATTTAAAAATCTCAGAAGTTCGGCAAAAATCTATTTTATTACAAAAGTACAGATTTGAAAAAAATATAAAAAATATTGTAGAAACGCAACGAAAGTTTGCAAAGATAGAAATCTAAAAACTGTCCAAAAATTTACAATTTTCCGTTATATGGATTAACCCATCATATGGATGAGTTGTTACAGATATCGTCCCTACCATGTCAAATTATCCAAAAAGCAAAATTCGTTTTTAGATTCATTTACTTGGTTGGTACTCCAATTTATACTAAACGACTCGTTTAAAAATGCTGAAATTCTCATAGAGTATTGATTGATAACTCAATAGGAAATATTTTAATCATTGCACTTTTAGGAATATGCTGAAAATTTTTCATATTGGATAGTTTGACATGGTAGGGACGATATTATCAAGATTAGCCATTTTCGCAATAAAGGTATTTTCCCCAATATGTTACTCTATATTATATTTTTAATTAAATTCAAAGCTTTTTTAGTATTTGGTTGTTTTAGTAAACATTTGTCATATTCGCGATAACACCGATTTATCAAAGTCTTAAGTTATTTTTAAAGTTGTAAGACTTTTGATAAATTTTCATTTTTATTGTAGCACATTTTCCATCATATCCCTGATAAACGGGACAATTTCCGAGTTTTCGCTTCTATTAGAGAATTTGTAACTTTTTTTGGGACTATTGAAGGCATTTTCGTATTTAGATATATTGCAAACTTTCACTATATCTACAATGAGGGTGATCTTTCCTAAGTTTTTAAGAGCTTTACAGCTAAATTCATAAAAAATTCTTATTTTAGGTTTAAGACTCGCAATTGTTATTGATCAGTTTCACGCTAAAAACTGTTTAATATAAAATTGCATTCATAAACACTACAATAGACATTGTGTGTTTTAAGGAAATTTAGATTTCGATACTGGCAACACCACCATGTTTTGTAGTTAGTGTTGCAATAAATAGAATATGATTTCATCCGGATATTGAAATAAACGAATAGCTTTTTATTGTTTTCGTGTAAGTTAAGATATTTTGAACTCTCTTTATAATATATTTCTCAACTTATTTAACACAAATTTTCTATGAAGTAAAAGGAAAAAAGAGAAATGATTAAAAAAGAGTTCACACGACTCTTTTAATCATGTATGGAAAAGATACTCGAATAGCGAGCCTATTTTCATTTGTGTTGCTTGTTTCTACATCACTAACATTTTTTTTGCTTTTATTTGTTTTGATGGTGTTTTTTGCTAATTTTGTTGCGAATTTTGTTTAACTTAAATAATTAAGTGACATATTCCGTCAAATTTAAAAAAACATACGTAAACGCTTATAGCCAAGACTTCAAGCTTTAATATAAAGCATATCATGTATTTCTGTGTGTTAAATTTGCAAATATATTTGAAGTTGAAATTGATATATCGATGATATGAAGTTGTTGAAGGTTTATAGAAGGTGCATACCATCTTTAAACCTATTTTAAAATTTTCATGTTATATACATTTTTGAATGCAATTTTATGAAATTTTGCTTAAAAGAAGTTTATTGTCCTGTTTTAAATATTTATGAATATGGCTGTTAGTCTTTAAGAGCTTTAGACGAAGACTTTTTAGCTTAAGTTTTTCTACAGTTTGTGGTCAAACGGGGTACAAAGGTGTTTAACGGGACACCAAATTCAAAAGTGAGTTATTTTCATAGACAATATCTTCTAGGCTTGTTACTCGGTTAAACGGATTTTTATCTTTTTCGACCACCAGCTATAAAAAATATCAAGCTAGAAAGTCTTCGTCTAAATCCCATATAATTATTTTTATTTATTGTTTAATTTTTTTTTGCAAATTTCACTGAAGGAACTGCCAGACTCAAAACTATTTTATATAGTTGTTAAATGGTGGTATGTATGTGATCATACAAAGATTAAGGTTTTAGTCTATGATAAAAAAGAAAACCGAGTATTGACAGGGTGCTATATATTTTATTTAATGCATTTGATAACGAAATAAACTAAACACCGAAGGTCGTTGTTTAAGTTTCAAGAAGAGTCATTAACAGGTTAACAGGGAAACTGTAGCCCCAAGTTGTTTCTACTGAAAAAAAACCTAATTTTTTGGAGACTTTCTCATATAATTTTTGTGCCCATTTTTCATTTGCGTAATTTTTTCATTGATGTCATTTTTCATAGAACCTACTGTAACACATGATTACTAACTAGCGTTTAATTGCACTATGCTACAAAATGAAACTTTTATCTTGACCTTAAATCGCCACTACAAAAAACAGTCCAAATTTAAAATTCTATGGAAACGTTTTTTTTCCTAAAATTTGGGATTTTTCAAGAGGCTGCTACACCGATTTCATCATAACTTGGGAAGCGGTAGTCGAATTTAATTAAATAACGCTATAAAACTTGGATTACAATTATCTCAATAGTTGCGGAATTATTCAGACTGCAATGGTGAAAAATATATATTATTATGCAAAATTGGAAAAATTGTATTTTATAAAAATTTATAAAAAACCGAAAATGGCAAAAACTTTAAATTAATATTAAGTGATCATAAAACCATATATATTACAAATAAAATAAGCGTTTTTTATGAAAATTGATTTTAGTCATAGCAAATATAAATCAGCTGGTTTTTGCAAAAGATGCGAATATTTGCACTATACAACAAAATAGTTTATTTTTTGTAAATAACATGGTCCTGACAACTGATTCTGGTAATGGCCCACAAATAAATATACGTGTATCGGCGTTTGAAATTTTACATCTGGGATTTATTGTATGTGGAGTTAAATTTCATCTTCTTTTGCACATAGTTATACTGGCTGGCATATAATATCTTGTGTGGCTACCGTTTCAGGTATAGGATGTGTTCAGCACTTTTATGTAAAACAATCAAGCTGGCTATATCATCCCTGACGGGAAGTATTTTGCCCCTTAATTATTTAGGTTCAAAAAAAGACTCATACTTCGAATAGCTAGAGAGTTCAAATGATCTATAAAAATTTTTAACGTAATGTTTTACATAGAAGTGCTAAATACATCTTCCACGTTAAACGCCGAGTTCAAAACGCCGATACATGTGTATATTTTTTGGCGTCCTTTACTAGAATGAGCTGTTAGAATATTATTATTTAAAAAAAATTATTTGGTTTTACAGTGTCCATATTCGCAATTGCTAAAAAATTTAGGTGACTTCACTTTTCACTAAATAAAATCGATATTTATCCATCGGTTTTCATAAAATAAAGCTTATTTATATTTGCAGTATGAGTGGCTTTAAGATTTGGTGATAAAAATTTAAAGTTTTTGCCATTTTCGTTTTTTCATATATATTTAAAAAATTACTTTGGGATTTGACCTAAAAATATATATTTTCCGTCATAGCGGTCTGATTAATTCCGAAACTATTGAGTTTATAAAGAAACAATATTTAAACAGCTTAATTTTGTTTCAAGACTTTTGTCGTTTTTGTAATAAATTGCACGGAAAGAAAAAACAAGGTTGAGGCAACCATAATCGAAGAGCAACATACTATGATTGAATATATGGCTGAATTTATGGTTTAAAAACAAACTGTTTTAAATATGATATGGTTAAACATAACCATATATATATATATGGTTTTAACAACCATATATATATGGTTTTAACAACTATATATATAATGTTCAAAATTACAATATATGGCTTGAAATAACCATACATATGGTTCAAGACAACCATATATATGGTTCAAAATTACAATATATGGTTTGAATTAACCATATATATGGTTCAAGAAAACCATATATATGGTTAAAAATTGGTTTAAATAATATATATTGCAATATATGGTTTGAAATAACCATTTATATGGTTCGATACAACCGTATATATGGTTCAAAATTACAATATATTGTTTGAATTAACCATATATATGGTTAAAACTTTATTATTTTTTAACTGGTCGGTGTGTGGACTCTGAAATAAAAAGTGTTATCTATTCTCACATAGATATATTATGTACATACGAGTACATATTTGCTGACACATGTTTTATTTACAAAACCATTTATTTTTAAAATATTGCAGCTTTTCAGTTAATTTTTATGTTTTAGATGTTTAAGATATTTTATCCGAACTAAGCTACGAATGCACTAAATTGTCCGATTAAAAGAACACTTTTTTTCTTTTTCAAATGGTTTTCACAACATGGCCGAATATTAATTGCTAGCATTCATCAGTTTTTGTCATTTGTAATTTATTATTATTTTTATTTTTTCAAACCAAGCGACACACAACAATAAACCAACAGCTCTGAGGCATAACAAAAAACTGACGAAAAAGCATTCAACCAAGGGATAGAACCAAAACTTTTTTGGAAGCAGAGAGCCATGTCTCTTTCGTAACCAAAGCTTGATTGCAAGTAGACTGTTTTAAAATAGTATGGGCAAGAATCATATTTTATTGTTATAGAACCATACTGTTCTTGAATTTTTTAAATATATCATGACTGTGGCTCGAATTTTTTTAATAATAATATTGTTATGATTTAACCATGTTGCTATTAATATGAGGGAAAATAATGCCATGATTAAATGTAAGCATGAGTTTTTTGTCGTAAACTAATTAAGGTTCGCCATTCTTTAAAACAATTATAACTTATTTGATACAACCATAAGCTATATCGGGAAACATGACATGTTGATGCAGCCATGCCACAACCAAATCTTTTCTTTGCATGTGGACGACCTTCTATAAGTTATGATTAAATCAATGGAGCAGTCTCTTCAAAAATCCCAAATTTTAGAAACAAATTTAGTAAAAAAAATTATCCATAGAATTAAAAATTTCGACTATTTTTGTAGTTAGGGGACAATAAACCATAAAAAAAAATATAGTGATACTCCTTGCCATTTTTCATATTGCAGTGTTATTATACATTTTCGATTAACAGCTTATTATTTATGTAGAATTCAGACCATTACAAATTTCAGCATAAATTATTTTACCCACCCTCGTTACTTTATCATTCTAAGTTTCAACACCCAAAGTTAACATTACTATATTTATAAAGAAAGAAAGTGAGAAATTTGAACGGAAGCAAATAAATAAATGTTTGCCTTTAAATGTTTATTTAGCATGAGATTTAAAATGAATCATTGCTTGCCTAAAAAAAATATCAAGTATAATAACGAGTGTATTGTTTACTTTAATTATTCTCGGAATAGAATTGTCACTAAAACATTATGAGTGCAAGCAAAAACAGCTTTATGTACTAACAAAAAAAATTTATCAAAGATTTATAAAATTTCTAAATAGAAAAAACCATTACAAGCTACTTAATTTGTAATTAATTTGGTCAATCGTTCAGTCGCTCAATCAATAGGAAGATAAAACTGCGAAAGTTTGTTATGGAATGTTAAAAATAAATGTCATAAGTAAATAAAAATACATGTGTTTGAGTACGCTCAGAAACTAATGTTAATCATTTACGACAAAAAAAATATTTTTATAAAAATTTTACCAACTGTGTTTTCAAAAATAAAACTTAAATTGTTTTAATCTATTTGCTAATTCACTGCCTGTTGTATGTGTTGCACATCGTATAAATATTTGCTCAATTCACAAGCTCAGTCGTATGTATTATCGTTTCAAAAATACGACACTTGTTTATGTACTTGTGAACAGACAAATTTGCTGTATCGTTATTTTGTCGTATCTTAAATGTAAATTTAATTAATACCAAGACAAGGCGAATTATCACCTTGATTTGATACCATGAAATGAGACCAGGCATGGTCTCATTTCATGGTATGGACGCGAAATAGAATAACTTTTTTCGCGACAAGCAATTTTTATTAAAATAGTTTGAAAATTAAATTGAAATGAATCAATTATATATTTATCATTAAGAAGAATGTTATTTCTGGTGTTACTTATCATATATATAAAATATTTTTACAAATTAATCTAACAAATAGAATATTCCCAGACCTGGCCTCAATACAACTATTTGAAGAACATATAAAATTCAATCGTATAATTATAACGCACTTTTGTATGAAAATTACCAACAACAAAAATACAATATTGTATAATTAGACGATAACACAACACATACGACGTCAATACGAGCTTGTGAATTGAACAATTGTTGGTGATTTTAACACAAACATTTATCTACATAAAAATACGAATATCGTATGTAGCAAATGGTTTTAAATGCTACACATCAAATATATTTAAAATGGCCTAACAGTTTTAGACTGAATATAATCTGAGTAATTTATTTTGATCGGCATAAGTCAATGTACAGAAAATGTAATGTACAGTAATTACATTTTCTGTACATTACATTTTCGCAAAACATGTTAATTTCTTCCTTAAACATGTGACAAAAACGGTTTTTATTTCAGTCCACATATTGTCCCAATCTATGAAACAATTTGTATAAAAATATGTACAGCTTCTAAGCAAAATAGTTTACAGAATTACTAGATTTTCTGCAATTATGAAATAATATTTTTGGCTGAATTTATAAGACAATTTGTCTGAAAATACCTTCCAATTCTAAGCAAAATAGTTTACTGAATCAAACAAAATATTTACTGAATTTTTTGTAATATATCAAACAAATTTTTTGTCTGAGTCAGTAAAAAAGTTTTTTTTTGGTTATATTCTTTAGCTTTAAAGCATAACATCATCCTTCATTTAAGGATTTATGAAACTTCACTTTGTTAAATGTGTTCAACTCTGTTCGCTTCGCTAAACATTAAAAATAATGGATGAGAATTAGCGCGAAATCTTCAGCTAGAAAGCTTGTTACATTGCTTTCTTTTTGCTTTCAGTGTTGTTGTTGCTATTTATGTGTATGTCGCCATCTGGGTTTTTTTTTAAATAAATGTCAAACAAAAAATTCACTGATTCAGTAATTTAAATTTAAATTTTATATTAGACAAACTTTTGTTTGAATTTTTTTGGTAATATGTTTTTATATCCATTAGAAAGAGCGTGTGATTTTTATTATTAATATTTATATAATAATGTTAAAATCGAAAATTTTTGCATACGAATTTCGTATTTTGAGGTAGCAATTTGTTTCGAAACATGTTTATGTGGCCATTTATACGAGCTACAACATCTACAACAGGTAATGAATTGAACATTTAGCTTTTTAATTCAATAATGCCATAATTCAAAAATATTGTGTTTATGTTGTGTAAAAAATTTGTTAAAATATCTTATATACTGACCTCTTGAGAGAAGAATATAATTTTATTTGTGCCATTAATTTGTATTTAAAATGAAAATTCTAAAGCCATTTTCTGCAAAATTAGTTTTTTGAGATACGACGCTATTGAAGTAAATGAGCGATATACATATAAATTTTCTTCCGCTGATATATCTTCCCTACCATGTTCCAACTTCTTCGCTGGGTACGACATGGTTTATTGCAAAATTGTGAATTTCTTATATAGGATTGAAAATTCAATAAGATTTTATACCTTATATTTTCATTAGGGATGTAACGATACGCCGTTTTGCCGATCCGTTACCGATACCGATATTTAAAAATAAATATCGCCGATACCGATTCCGATACCGATACGAATATTGAAATTGAGTTCAAGTTTAGATTAACAAAACTCAAGTGCAATTTTTTACTATACAAAATTACATTATAAGAGAGAATATTTAAAATTTATAAAACATTGGAATTAATTTTTAAGGAGCTACATTTTCTTTGCTTCCAACAAATCTATATTAAAAATATGCAGATAATTAGTAGAAAAGCAAGAAAAATTGTTTAATTCTTTTATAATTTAAAAAAATACTCGCCATGCTTTTTAAAAAATCGATTTTTTTAAAGGCCATTTATCAACTAATATTCATCTAAATAACTTAATAGCTTAATTATTAAAAGACTTCTAAGTTTATATTTATTCACTTAAATTTACATGAAAATACAGTTCTGAGTTTAAATTCGCATAAAAAATTGTGAAAATGGGTACTTTTTTATCCTTTTTCCTTAAGGAAAAATCATTATAGAATACCGAAAAAGAAATTTGTCCTAGCATCGCTTCCAATTCGGTGATTGGTAATCGAAAAACAGAACTTCTTGCAAGGGCAAGGATATGTAAAACTAATTAGAAATTATCCAAATTTGCAATACTTCCAGATCGCGAATTCTACATTTTCATGACTTCTTTGGAGTATCTCTTTTTTTGCTGGAATAAGATTTAAAAAACAACGGCTTGAATTTGAATTCATGGTAAAATTAACAAAAAATAAATAATTTTTCTTACAAAATAACAGCATAAAATATTATTAATTTTTAAAATTGATATTAATAAGATTTAAAAAATAACGAAGTGTATTTAATTCATGGTAAAATCGAACAAAAATAAATTATTTGTTAAAAAAAAACTCTGAAAAATTGTTTAAAAGTAGCGTCGTATCGGCAGTAAAATATCGCCGATACCGATGTATCGGAAATTCTGAAGTATCGCCGATATATCGGTATCGGTATCGGTATTCGTTACATCCCTAATTTTCATAAATGCGCTAATTTTCAGTTTATAATGAAAGCGTGTTGCACTCTCCTGAAAATTTTAGATTATTACATCCGATAGTTGGACCTGGTAGAGACAATATGTTGATATACGAGTATGTTCTGTATTTCCTGCGGAATTAAAATGTGCGCAATTAAAATGTGCGGAATTAACAAAGCATTGTTGCTATATAATGGGTGATTTTATAAGAACTATCGGAAAGTAAAAAAAAAAAACACATAAAATTCAGAAAAATGCATGAAATATTTATTTGGATCGATAGTTGGGTCGATATAATTTAATGTTTGAAGATTATTTCATGCAAATGTTGGCCGCGGCTGCGCCTCAAATGGTCCATCCGCTTAGTCCAATTTTGGCATACTCTTTCCAACATTTCGGCCGGTATCTCACGAATAATGTTGGCAATGTTGGCTTCCAGTGCGTCAATCGAAGCGGGCTTGTCGCTATAGACATTAGCCTTAACATAGCCCCACAAAAAATAGTCTAGAGGCGTTAAATCGCGTTAAAGCGTGAAATAAACTGTTCACCGAACTCGCCTCTCAATTGGTCCATTGTTTCGCGTGCTGTGTGGCATGTGGCACCGTCTTGTTGAAACCACATGTCATGCAAGTCAAGCTCTTCCATTTTGGGCAGAAAAAAGTTTGTTATCATCGCACGGTAGCGCCCACCATTCACAGTAACGTTGTGATTCGCATCATCTTTGAAGAAATACGGCCCAATGATGCCGCCAGCCCATAATCCGCACCAAACGGTTGTTTTTGTGGATGCATTGGTAGCTCTTGCAATGCTTCTGGCTGCTCTTCACTCCAAATACGGCAGTTTTGCTTGTTCACGTATCCATTCAACCAGAAATGAGCCTCGTCGCTGAACACAATTCTTCGATAAAAAAGTGGATCTTCATCTAACTTTTCAAGAGCCCATTCACCAAAAATTTGGCGTTGTGGTAGGTCGTTTGGCTTCAATTCTTGCACCAGCTGTATCTTATAAGGCTTCACACCCAAATCCTTCCGCAAAATTTTCCACGTAGTGGAGTAACAGAGGCCCAATTGCTGCGAACGGCGCCGAATCGATAATTCACGGTCATCACCAACACTGGCCGATACGGCTGCGATATTTTCTTCAGTTCGCACTCTACGTAAACGTGTTGGTGGTTTAATGTCCAACAATGTAAATTTGGTGCGAAATTTTTTTACAATAGCCCGAATAGAAGCCTCAGTAGGTCGATTAAACTGACCATAAAATGGAAGAAGCGCGCGATGAACTTTCTTAACAGAGCACGCGTTTTGGTAATAAAATTCAATAATTTGCAAGCGTTGTTCGTTTGTAAGACGATTCATGATTAAATTATAGACCAGACTGAAGATGTTTGACAGTGACACAAGATACAAAACGTGCGTGAGCTGTCAAAACTAGTGTTGCCAAAAAGATAATAGCAAAAAAATCACTCGTTATATATATATTAATTTACAACAACAATGTTTTAATAATTCCGCACATGAAATACAGAACATACCCGATAATTGTGGACGATATCACGATATAATTTATTAGAATATATAACATTATGATTTTACATTTTAATAACTATTTATAATTTACTTTGTTCTTTGAGTGTAAATAAAACGAACACTTACAACCGAATGACGCATGCGAGGAGTAGGAAGGCAAAGATAATTTTCTTGATTGAATTAAAATTTAAGTCGTACTCAACAGCCACTTTAAATCAAATGAACAAAAAGAACAAAAAACATAAATATAACATAAAGAAATAAAATTTCATATGAAGGCAACTTAATAAATAAATAAATAAATTGTTCTGCTGAGAAAACGTCAATATAATAAAAACAGTTTTTCGCGATACGCCAACGGAAGCGTACACAATTTTAAGTCAAACTAAAGTTTGGAAGTTAAAATAATATAATAAGAAAAGTACATAATTTAAAGCCATAAGATGAAATATTACATAGGTTTGAGCTTTTTAATACTTTCACTTTTGATCGTCCCCTCAAAATGCGATCTTTTGGAATGTGATGAAAAAGTTTTACCCTCATTGAGTGAGATTACTGGTATTGGTCCGAAAATAGCCAGCACTGAGGAGTCTGGTGAAAAATTCAGTGATGTCCTTAAAAAATGGGGTTGTGAAGTCAAAAAAGGTGCAAAGAAGTTTGGTGAAAAAGTAAAGGAAAATGCTGAAAAATTAAATGAAAATGTAAAAGAAGGTGTTAAGAAATTTACCACAAAAGCCAAAGAAGTTGGTTCCGATATCAAAACGAAATTCCACGATTTTAAAGAACGCCTACATAAAGATTCCGATGAAATGGTAGTCACCGATAAGAAATTCTTTTTGGAAAATGTGGAGATAATTAATCCCGATATCTTGAAAGCCGACCAGGAATGTGGTCATGGTCATATATTGGACTCATTGGGTAATTGCAGTAAATTACGAAAATAATTTCTAAAGCAACTAAAGTGTTGTATTCGCATATGCATTATACCAAAGTTTCTGAACTAGATTTTAAGATAAATGAGTATGTGTATTTTTGGATAATTTGTATACAAATGTAATTTGTTAGAAATAAATAAATAAAAGTAACATTATATTAATTTTTGAAATTATTTATTCAGTAAAAGGACTAAAGGGATGATAAGTGAATCCTTCAGTACAAACACAGGGGTGAAACAGGGTTCTCCTTTTTCTCCATTACTTTTTGCCGTGATACTTGATGAGATAATGATAAAACTATGCACGAAGAAAACGGGTATTGTGTGAGGCTGTTACGAACATCTGCAAAACTTGGATTTCGCAGACGATATCTGCTCATTTCCCACAAATTCAACGACATGCAAAGTAAATTGGACGAGTTAGTCAAATTACCATTAGCCGTTGGCTTCGAAATAAATATTGAAAAAACGGAGGCAATGCGAGTTAACAACGTTATCGATAACCACTTCAAAATACAAAACCAGGCGATTGAATATGTAAGACACTTTTGCTATCTGGGATGCATGATGTCAACTGATGATGGGGTGGAGGAAGATGTGTCTAGTAGGCTGAAAAAGGCAATATCAGCATTTGGTCGTCTAAATAAAACGTGGCCGTCACCACAAATATCACAAAATACGAAGATTCGCATATATAATGCATGCGTAAAATCTGCACTCCTTTATGGAAGCGAAACCTGGCTGATATCAAATACTATAGCGCAGAGACTCCAAGTATTCAAAACAAATGTCTACGAATAATATTTCGAATATTTTGACCAAATACAATTGCAAACGCAGAGCCCTGGAGGCTAACAAAGGAAGAACCTCTAATTCGCCAAATAACAAGAAGAAAATGGAGATGGATAGGACATACGCTCCGCAAACCGATTGACAGTGTTACGAGAACCGCTTTAGAATGTAATCCCCAAGGAAGTCGACGCTCCGGTCGTCCAAAAAATACATGACGTAGAACCATACTTAATGAACTTAAGAAATTAAACAAATCTTATGACGAAATTAAAATAATTTTTAATTATAGAATTAGTTGGAATGTTATTGTAAGAATCCGATGTTCCCAAGCGGAATAAATAGAGGAAAAAAGGACCATTTCTCCCTAAAAAAATGCGAGCAAAGATATATGTAATGGCTAATTGCTCCTGTTATTTATATTTGTCGGAACCGACGTAATATTTGTTGGATGTAGCAAAATTAACTATTCCACAATTCAACAAAGTTCTAACGAAAATTAACCCGGAAGAGTAGTTGTCCTCTTTGATATTCCCGCCACAGCATATCGATCCTTTAATGCAACATAACAACACAAAAAATTTCTTTTACCTAAATTCCTTGATATTTGGCATAACTATAGTCCTAGTAGGTATAAATGTGCATGCAATTTTTTTATGATGTTTATTCGTCGAGCTATGAGGTGCAAAAATGTTGCCGTTTTTGAAAAAAATTTTAATTATTGTTTCATACTAGAAACAAATAAAACCAAAAAATTAAAATAAATGATTCCGATCTTAAAAAAATAATTTTAATAAAAAAAATGTCATGCTCAAAACCAGAAATTACCAATTTTGACCCTTTCTTAAGAAGGGGCAAACAACTTCCTAGCGGGCTAAAATATTATACAAAAATATTCCCCATAAAATTTTATTTTAAGCCTTTAAAGACAATAAAGCTCTGAATTCAACTGGAACGCCAGAAATCAGTAAAACCTTAAAATATTCTGGTTACAATTATTTTTTAATGATTTCTTTCGTTCCAGTAGAGTTTTTAAGAAAGGGTAAAAAATACCCATACAGCAAAGCGCTAGAGGGTCAAAATGTTCAATGAAACTATTTCTCGTGGAGTTTTACATGAAAGTGTTAAGTGGCTTTTCACACTATGCCTTTTTAACCTGCCTTTTTTGACAATTTTCTTTTAAAACCCATACGAAAAGTCACGCACTTTTACATTACAGACTTTTCTCCATGCCTTTTTTGACGTTTACACACATGCTTAAGGCCATGTCAGATAAAACTTTTGCTTCGCGTTGCGTTACAGATTCGCTTTGACATCTAAGATGAAATGTACATACTTATACGAAACATGCTACATAAAGCACTTTTAACGCAGCGCGAAGCGAAAAGTTCGGCAACTCTCATCTTTTTGCTTGGTTTGACAATCAGCTGGAATAATTTTATTTTATTATATTGCCAAACGAAACATATCGTGCGTTTGAATCTGTTTTAATAAGAGGTAAATATGTATGTGCCATTTATTTATTTATAATAAATCGTAAAATAACATAATTGACTTTTATTTTTATAACAAAAAATAAATAAATAGCTAAATTATCAACTACTTTTTTTGGTAAACAAGCAATGCGCGAGTGTTGTCAAAGTTTTCATTGTGTCATACACCTTTTGATTTACACTTTTCTATCAAAGTTAGAAACGTCACGCAAAGCGACAAAGTTGTATCTGACACGGCCTTTAATGCTGAGAGTACGAAAATGACAAAGAGAAATATGAAAAACCCCTCAAATTTCAATTCGTGCCTTTTTTCTTAACCCACTAGCTTCTCACCAGCTCTCTCTCTCTCTCTCTCTCTCTCTCTCTCTCTCTCAAACTAAAAAAGTCTGCCTTTAAGGTCAGGCGAGAAAAGCATAATGTAATTTGCGTGTAAGCAGTGAAATTTCGAGAGAGATACATTTTAGTTTCCAAAAATATACATTTTTTCCCAAAAAGATACATCTTGAAAAAAATTTTAAAATCTGTTTTTCACGTTTAACATATCGACCCCTTAGCGCCATGATCGTAAGCGACAAAAATTTTATTTTTCAGGAAGAGGGGTTTTTTATTGTATTTAAACATGATTTATATTCATAAACTGTTGCTTACGATAAAATTTTATAACTTGTATTTCAAAAGTTATCAAAAATTTTGATATTTTTACGATTTTTAACTTAAAAAAATCATAAAATTTTTATTTCAATAAAAAAATTTGCTTTTTACAAAATGTCGCTTACGATCATTTTGCGCAAAAGGATTGATATATTAACATAACATATTTATTTCATATTTAATGAATATTGTAAAGAAAATGATATCGAGTAAGGGCGTTTTTTAGTATTCATAACGAAATGATAACTTTAAAAAACTTTGTCAGAGACGGAAAGTTTAATATTGTGCGTACAGATTCAAAATATACGAAAAATGTCAGGATTATACATGGTACGTAAAGTCATCAAAAGATACGAAAAATGTATCTTTCGTATCCTAATGGCATCACTGGTAAGCACAGCTAATACATTAAACGATATCTTATACCGATTCTCTATAACAATGAGCAAAATCTGGGGGCCAAGCAAAAATTAATAACTTCAAAATTAATAACTTGTTTTGGCTCTCACGCAAAATAGATTTTAGCACGTTTTTTGTTATTGATGAAAACTAAAGATATAATAATATATGTATATGTATTTCAGCAGCTGGTTAACATAAATAAAATTTTCAATCGGCTTATTTTAACACTGTATCAAACTGCAAATTAAACTGTTTTCTTTTAAATTTCCAAGGTGTCTATATTTCTTTTATATAATCTACAATATAATAAACTCATTCAATAGTTTCGTTTACACATATACCATTAAGATCTGCTGCAAAACCTTCAGGACATAAATACTGTGATATTTCCTCACTAATGATTTCCGTTGAGTTAGCTGCATTATCTTCAGTGCTTTTTGTAAAATTTTGAGATCTTATAGGTATCTCAGACGTTTCCTCCACCAATTTATCAACAAATTCACCAAATGAATTTAATATACCTAAGCCCAAAAGTTTAGCAGCTTCTTCCAAACGCTTGGCTTCCTGCTGCAATTCAGCCATCCATGGCTTAGCCTTTTCCAATGTACATTGTATGTTTTGAAATATTTTATTTAATGAGTTTTTATTTCCTTCCTTATAATTCTGGTTCACATCGAATTCTTCAGTGCTGTTTTCAGCATGAGATTTATGATGCGCCAAGTCAACAATGGGCTTACTATCAGAACACTTTAAAGTAGCTGCTCGTACATTTTCCATATCCTTGAACAGAAGAAATATGAAAGTTCCTATAAATATGAATAATGTTTTCATGATGTATTCCTTAAGAACTTTTTTTGTATGAATGAGTTGTTCGTTGTTTTCCTTACAAAACTTCAATTTAAACTGTTACGTTTCAGTTTATTGAGTATCGATATTGGCCAAAAGAACAAAGATGATGTTGATATTGCAGTTGCTTTTTAAAATGTTGTTTTTACAATTTAGTAAGAATATCATAACAACAACTTGGAAAAGAAGTAAAAAAAGTGGTTAAGTAACTGTCATGTTTTGGTGGTTTATGGTAAAACTATGAGTTTTAACTTTTATTGTGTTCCATTTCTTATTATGTTCTTTTCTTTTTTCTTCTTGAGATCTGTTTTGCAACGAACTTAATCGTCATCTATATTTGTCCATTTCGAAGAGATTCAAGTTCTGCTTAAGAACATTCCACATTTCTTTACAACAGTTTTTCGTGATTAAATTTGATTTAATTGTATTGTGATTGTTAACTTGGATATACAGTGGTAGGCATATATATTTTGACGCTCAACCCGTTTTTCTTCTTTTTTATTTCCAATCCTATACAACAACAAAAAAAAATAAATAAAACTATTTAGATTAGTGGGAAATATCATGATATAAAAAATATACCATGAGAAATATTGTATATTATTCGAAAACAAAAAAACTTCACATTTCAAATGTGTTTTGTTAAATTTTTTTTAATCAAACTAAAAATAGGAGGGTTCAGTATGGGGCATAAGTATTTTAAATATTTTTTATAACTTATTTCAAAGACGTGAAAACTTTAAACGAAAGAAAAATGAATTCTACTTGTTTAAATTAACAAAAAAATATATTATACCTTTAGCATTTAAAATGTTTGAAATCGGTTTGGAACAGAGTCCACCAAGAACTGGAGAAACTCTGCTGGAATCTTGTTCCACGAATTTTGGATGTCTGCGATCGTTTCATCTCTCGTCCGTGGATCTATTTCGCTTTATGTGACACTTCGTTTTTATGATATTTTATATTACACTAAAGTCTGGAACTTGGGGTGGCCAATTAAGAGCTTAAACATCAGCCTCTGATAGAGTCTTTTTGATAATTGTGCTCCAAAGCACCCAAAGCTGCTACTTTGGAGTGGAATAAAAGCAAATAAGTTCGAAATAATCATATTAAATAAAGCATAGCTATTCATATATTCGAAATATCTATTCGCCGGCGTTTAACTGAAGCCAATATGAATATATACATTGCTAAAATAAATTGTTTTATTACTACCAAAAGCAGTATTGTGCACTTAAAACTCGCCAAAAATTATCCTTTTTCGTTTTGGCGTAATATACTCTGGACTGATGAAGGTAGTTTTAGGTACCAAACATCACCAAACCATTTTTGTTGAATTTTCAAGTCGCGATATTTCGCTAACCAGAGTGTATAGTAAGCCAACATTTGGGTGATATTATAGGTATGCCAGAGGCATCATTCCTCCAAAATTTTATCAAAATTGGAAGGGAAAAATTCCAAAATGTTACTCTTGCTGTTTGGTTAGAAATGTTTTTACCCAATGAAAAACTTGAATTTTGACGTCTCTCGGCGGGAGATATGGCTTGATTTGAGAATGTGTCAGTAGAGCATTTTGTATAAATAGCATTTGTATAAATTGTATAAATAGTATTTCGCAAAATTTTTATATATTAAACATGAATTTTTAGGTAATATATACAATTGATTTTGTATTAATTACTGATAATATGATTTAGAAGCACTTTTAATGCATTGAACTGCAACAAAATATTGATTTTCTAAACTAGACTTGGGTCCAACTCGTTCGAACTCGCTCAGCAGATCGTTTTAGACACAAACCTAAGATTAAACCCATGTATTTTAAATGGGTTTGATCATAGGGTTGTGCCTAAAAGGAGCTGCTGAGCGAGTTCGAACGAGTTGGACCCAAGTCTATATTTTAGTAGACTTGGGTCCAACTCGTTCGAACTCGCTCAGCAGTAGACTTGGGTTTTAGACACAAGCCTATGATCAAACCCATGTATTTTAAATGGGTTTGATCATAAGCTTGTGTCTAAAACGAGCTGCTGAGCGATTTCGAACGAGTTGGACCCAAGTCTACTCAGCAGCTCGTTTTAGACACAAACCTATGATCAAACCCATTTAAAATACATGGGTTTAATCATAGGCTTGTGTGTAAAACGATCTGCTGAGCGAGTTCGAACGAGTTGGACCCAAGTCTGATGTATTTTAAATGGTTTTGATCATAGGTTTGTGTCTAAAACGAGCTGCTGACCGTGTTCGAACGAGGTGGACCCAAGTCTATTCTAAACACTTTTTTTTAATTTTTCTATTGGTACTACAAACCTTTAGCACAAATAGTATTAAAAATGCAATTCTGCTGAATGAAAAATGGTTCAAAACATTGAGAAATCTTAACATTCCAAATTGATAAATTTCAACCAAATTAAATAAATATTTTGAAATTACAGAAAGAAGAAACATGAAATTTGTTTCAAAATGTATAAAAATATTAATTAAAATCTAATTGTGTTTGTGTGTGCAAAAAAAATTAGTTTTAGTGAGTTCTCAAGCGCAAAAATTGAGCTCTCTGATGTGTGTTGAATTACCCGCTCATGTGAGTTGAATACACAGTGCTTGTCCGTGAGTATTTTTCAGATATTATCGAAAGCGCACTTATTTATTAAAAACAAAAACAAACCTTAATAAAACTCTATTTTATTAAATTTCTGTATGTATTTCTAGAAAGAAGATTTCTATGAAACATTCTCGAGATATTTAGTAACAATTAAAACACTAGCTTTCGTGAATATCTCGTAATTGTACTTTTGAAGCGAACATTTTTTAGTAAACTAATGTAATATTTGGAAAGATTTCCCAGCAAAAAAAAAAGCGAAGATAAATAATATAAACTATTTTTTCTAAGTTTTCTTTATCGAAAAAGAAAAAAAACGATAACAAATGATAAATATTAAATATTAATTACTCATTCACTAAAGAAAATGAGAAAATTATTGAGTTAAACTTTCTATTTTTGTATTTGCTGGGTTGTTAATGCTAATAAAACATTTGTTTTACACTTGTGGTTTGTATTTCAATATAAGCATTTGATTTTGTCTTAGTCATTTTTTATATTGTATGAGTAATTTCCAAAAATTTCGACACAAAAACCAACGTTTTGATTTTAATAAAATTTGATGTTTAAGATATACAAATAAAACTTTCTTAAAAATAAAATTAGGAGAATATCTCAAATAATAAATTTAATTAATGTTATCATTTTGAAATTTTAATGGTTATAGGCATTTGTCTATACTGCTGTTTATTTTGTTAAACATACGATTTAGATAAAAGTCGGTAAGGCGAAAGCTGTTTGAAATTTCACACACAACAAGTTTTTAAACGAAATTTTCTTTGCAAATACTATATTTATTAATTAATGAGACAGAAAAAGACCACTAACATGTTTCTGATGTTCTGATGCATGAAATTTGACAAAAGTTAGAATAAAACTCTGGCACGTCAAGACGTTATATAAGCAAGATATATATTATATTTGATGAAAACAGTCCAGTGAAAAATAAAGAGAAAGTAAGAATAATTTTTGTCTGTGTGTGTAAATACTTTACGAGGCTATGTAAGGAAATTTGTTTGAACAACCTTGAGACAGGCTGTTATTCCAAAATCGTACCGGCGAAATATCGACTTTGGTTGTTTATATTTTTCGGTATAAAATGCTCATTTTTTTTTTAGCTAAAATGATACAATTTTTGGTGGTGGTGCATTTGAATGCAAGGAGTAGAATGGTAGTAACAACTCAATTTTTTCCTAAGTCGACTTTAGCTGTTATTCCTTGTGGGCACAAATATGACGTTTTTGTCTTTGTGTGGGGAACTATGACAGTCTTTGATTCTTGTATGAAATATTTTGACCAATATGTGAGGGGGCTTCTCATCCGATTTTTATATTATTATTTTTATTATTATTATTATTATTATTATTATTATTATTATTATTATTATTATTGTTATTATTATTATTATTTTTATTATTATTATTATTATTATTATTACACATTTTACAATTAAAAATTCCTAATTTGCACGTTTATAAAATAGAGATGGTTTCAGACAAATCCGTCTGCCATATAGACTGTAAAAGTGCAGACTGTGTCAACATATTTGAAATTACTCATTTATGGAATTTAATGAAACAACCAAAAATTTATAAACATTCCGCATAAAGAAAAAGGTTTGCTTAATATATTTATATATGTATATTTTAATTTTAATTATGATGCGGATGATTCACTAATACGTTTACTTGCTTGCTTCTTATCCCAAGTTTTAAAACATTTTATTTTTAAATTGCTATCAGTGTCTACCGGTTGTCTTTTCATTATTCTTTCATTTAAATATCTTGGATTTAAAAAAAAATGATTAAAGAAATACATTTTATATTGCTAATATGCACAAGTCTACATTTAGAAGTTCTAAGTTCATCCCCAATTACCAATTATAATGATTCAAAGCGTTATGAAAGAGTTTTGTTAGGTATACCTTGCAGATATATGAGACATGATGGCGCCTGTATTGACTACAGAAGTGGAAAAAATAGCAATAATACTATTAATGTATCTAGGTCGGATAATTCCAATCAAATGCATGTAGCAGTAGAGGTAAGTGTATAAATTTTAAATATTTAGGGCCTAACTGCGTTAATCAATCACCGAAGTGAAAATTTAAAAAATTAAAATTTTTTTTTTTTCATAAAAATTCTTCACCTAGCAAACGCATAAAAATTAAAGCGTTACCGCCCAACCGAAATAAGAGCGTTAAGCCAACGCGACGGCAGCAGGGTACGTATTTACCGTACATTCAAACTCAAATATATATGTTGGAATGTATGGTGAATACGTACTCTGCTACTAAAGCGACGGCACAACGCTCTTATTTAGGTAGAGCCCTTACTTTGCATTTCAAAAATTTTAAAATTTGTATGAATAGAATTAAATTAAAAATTTTAAAAATCCCCGAAGAAAATATATGACCACTTCAAAACGGCTAGACCAAGTTTCTTCAAACACAGGTTGGAAGATTTTGGATCAACTCACCTGTCAAACAAAATTTACCAAATTAAAATCAATCCAGCCGTTTGGGAGCTACGGTGTCACAGACCCACATAGGCAAGAGCATACATCTGGTAAAGAGGCGATATATTCTAAACAGCTAGACTGAGTTTCTTCAAATACAGCTAAGAACACTCTCGATCAAGTCACCTTTCTAACAGAAGTAAACTAAATCAAAATCGGTCTAGTCGCTTGGGATCTACGAGGACGCAGACAGACACACAACACACAGGCACACCACAAATTTATAACCCGTCTCTTTTGGTCGGGTGTTAAAAATAAAACAAATTTATAACATATTTGAAATTTTGTTTTTGTTATCTATACAAATTTCGCTTTAGTGTAGTGATTTACATAATTAAGCCCTGAATATTTTTTGATTTTTTTTTGTGAATATTGATCTTTTCTTGATTCCAGAAAAAGGAACATGATCCAGCCGACAATTATAATTTATTTAAAAAAATTTGGAGTTTTTTTGGATGAAAATCTTAAGCGTAAAATTGTTAATATCGGACAAAATATTAGAAAATTATAACATATATAGTGTAAACATCCGAGTTCTTTAGCTTTTAATTTTCTTCAAACAAAAAATAAATTTATTACCGATATTACCATTCTCTCTAAAACTCTAAAACACTTTTGCTGAAAATTAGGTCGATAATAGTCGGCAACACTTTACAGATTATTATAGACCTAAAATTACACACGCTGCGTGCAGGTTTGAACTGAGATCTCCTAAGCAATAGTCTGACATATTTACCATTCAGCCATAGCCGTATTATACTTTATGTTATATTTCTTCCACTTGGACTAAATATGTTTAATTTGAAAGTTTTTTTCTTTTATAAAGTAACTACAAAATCGATGTAATTTTAGACAAGGAGAAATTTTCAACACAAATTTAGACAATATATGATCTAAATTTGAAGTAATGTTTTAGAGTGTAGGTGTACTTATTTAATTGCTAATAAAATCAAAAATTCTCCATCTATTTTCATTATAAATGGCTTATTTTGTTCGTAGTTCACCTATCTTTGCAAACAAAAGTAAAAAGGTAACGTTTTTGTAGCCTTAAAATTCTTATTTTTTAAAAATAAATAAACTGTTTCTTAATTTTGTATAAAAACACTAATTTTTTAATAAATAAGAGACCGCTAGTAAAAAAGTTTTAAGATTAATTAAATTATGCATCTTTTGGTGTTTTTTTTTATCGAAGTTGAGCTTACTATTCTTCTCGTGTTAAGGCGAAATATGCTGGACATAAAAAATTGTAGGTGATAGCAAAACTGAAAACACAGTCTTATTAAGTGCACTAAATTCCTTAAAGACGGTATACTTTTTCCCCAAAAAGGAAAAAATTCAAATTTGTAGTGGTGTGTTATTAAGGCGCACGTTAATGCGCCAGGCCTATAATATAAAAGAGAAATTTTTAATTTAATGTTTTATTTTCATTTATTAAATTTATTATCTAAGATATTCTTCCAATTATATTTTAATAAAGTTTTCTTTGTTGCGGATGAAGCATGTCTATATGCTATAACTATAGTTTTGAAAAGTTTCAAACCTCTTATCTTATGCACACACTTTCAAGAACCACTTGAGAGTTTACAAATGATTTTTGAAAGTTACAATAGAATAAAATAATCGTAGTAGGCTGAGAAATTTATAAAAAACACAACTAACAATCAGTTATATTCGATATAAATATATTTATCATTTGTAAATTCTCAAAAGGTCCTTGAAAGTTTGCGCATAAGGTAAAAGGTCTGAAGCTTTCCAAAAGTATGGTTGAAACTTACTGATGATTTGGTAAGGCACAAATGAAATGCATGCATGTTGAAAATAATTTTTCTTCAAAAAAATTATTTTTAACATGAGACGGTTGTGACAGACGGGTGTGACCTAGTACGTAAATTTTAAAAATTGGAAGAAATAAATTCTTTTTATTGATTTATTTAATATAAATAATACTCGTATAATGATATACTCATAAGAAAATAATAAGACATTAATTTATTTGCTGTCCGTCCTATTATAGACAGGAGAATACTCTAACCGAGTAATTTTTTAATTTAATAAAAAGCTAAACAAATTGTATTATTTGTAGAGATAACGGTTTTTCTTAATAATGGGAAGGGGATTACAATAAAATGTAAAAAAATATTTAAGATATAAAGAGGGAGAGCATAGTGTTTAGTATTAAAATCATAAAAGTATCTCAAGTTGATGAAAAAAATATTAAATATTAATTATTAATAAGATTATTTCGAACTTACTTTCTTGTCAATCAAAATTGATTATTAGGCTAAGATTCGTAACGTTTAAATGTTGTATTTTTTTTATTTGTTTATATTGTATTATTGGATTTTTTTTTAATTGTCTCTAATTGTCATTCTCTTATTGATGATGTAGTTAATTGAGTGATTTTTATTACATATAAGAAAATTATATTTTTCCTTCTGTAGGACCGTTTTACGTGGAACTGCTCATAAATGCCATTATATAGATATATATAGGTACAATTTTCAAATTAAAGATGCTTAATATTAAGAGATCTAATAAGAAAATATTAAAATTAAATTATTCCCCAATGGGGGTTTAACGGGCTTCAATGGCTCCTTTGAAATTTTCTTAAGATCATAATCTTTAAAAGATTCCCATATACCAAGGACTTTCCTCTCGAGGTTTTGGTTGCAGTTTAGCCTAAAATTTATTTGAACAAAAAAAATAAAAATAATGGTTAGTATTAAATTTTGTTATAAACAAAAATATAATTTAAACTACAATCTCAAAAGCACAGAAGTAAATTAAAATTACTTACACTCGAAAATGGTTTTAGTCTCAAGGAGTTATTTACACCATCGGCACAATTGCCATCGTGTTTATATAATTTACAAATTCGTGCATCATTTAACACTGCAAAAACTATCAAAATCAAAATTAATTTAGAAATTATTTGTAATACCATTTTCAGAAAGTTTTTAAGTATAATTTTTTTCTTAAGTTAACTTGAAATTTCAATTCTATATGTTTTTTATTGAAATGGTCTTTACACACTAACTTTTTAGAATAATGAGTACACAGTTTATTTTCATTTAAATAAAACAATTATTAATGCGCTTCTATTTATGTAGGGTTTTTATTATGAGGCTATTTTTATATTGCACTATTATTAATTGTTAAAACAAAATTACACTATGAATGAAAATGTTTCAATTAATGTGGAATTCGCTGGCAGAGGTAAGCTTGAGCATGGTTCAGGCGTCGTATCAGCAAGTTATAAAATTATGGAGTCTTCGGCAAAGCGATATAAATCTACAAACGAGTTTAGACCACACAAACGGACAAAAAATCATCAGCAGATGTTGAAGAAGATCGTGATCGTAATGTTGTTGAAATGCTATTTTAATGATTAAATGCTTCATTTGATTATTCGGCACATAATATGTGCTGTTTCCACAATGCAAACAAGCACTGCTTGTCTCAAATTTGTATGGAAATCACTCAAAAAACTGAGGGCTTTTCATATAAATTTTGGACAAGTAGTGCTTGTTTGCATTGTGGAAACAACACAATAATTTGTTTAATCAGCTTAGTTCAAATCCGTTATCAGTTTTTTTTATTACGTACAGACAAATATATCCGCTAGGGACATCGTTATGTTTCTCCTTAACTCCAGAACGGTACACAGAAAAAACAAAATTTCAATTTCAGTAAAGCAATTCAATGAATTAGTAAATATTTTGTCTAGAAACGGACTGAAAAACAAATTTGTAAATACATACAGACAAAAATGTCTCAACAATTTCATTAAAAAATAACGAATTTTTTCAGTGAACAAATTGTTCAAATATAAAATACAATTAGTCCAAAAATACTTATAAAATCAAAACAAAATAATTTAAAGAACAAAACAAAAACATTTGCTGGATTTTCTGTAAAATTTGTCTTAAAATAATTACGAATTCTAAACAAAACATTTTACTGAATCACACAAAAATATTTATTAGATTTTTTGTAATATATCAAACAAAATTTTTGGCTGACCCGCTAACAACTTTTTTTAGAATGTTTTCAAGTTTTCCATAATAAAAAAATTAATATTAAGCATTTACGCAATTTTACATTGTTAAATGTGTTGAATTTTGTACTTTTATCTAAAGACTCTAAAAAAATGAATGACAATTAACGCAACAACATGAACGAAACCTTCAGTAAACAAACTTCTTACAATCGCATTGCTTTCTTTGTTCTTGCTGTTATTAATTTGCATGTCATCATCGGGGTTGTTTTTTACGACACAGAACACTGCCTTTTTGTTGTTTTTGGTATTTGCGTCTTAGCAAACAAAAAATTTGTTGATTTAGTAAGGAACATTTACTGAAAATAAATTTTATTTTAGACAAACTTTTGTAGAAAAAATTTCGTTTCCGTTGTTTTTCTCTAAGGTATTATTGAATTTTTTATTTCTTCTGCGTTTGTGCCTTTTACATTGTAAACTTATGTAATACTTTTGTTAACATAATTTACTTGTTTGCAATTTGAAGAAAAAAACTAGAAATAAGGATATGTTCCACTGTCAAACATCACTTTAAATTAGTTGTTTAATATATTTTTTAGAAATTGTAAAATATGCAATAAAAAATTGTTTATTACTTCAAAAATATGCATTTATTGCCAAATTATGTAAAAATATGCGCGCGCTTACCATTAAAATATGCAAAAATATGTAACTACCAGTTGATGATAAACTACATAAAATTTTATGATTCGGATAGAAAACACTACATGACAAGTTTAGGGAAAAATAATTAAACTGACATGGTGTGAAATATCTTAAGGTTCCTCAAGAAGGATCTGAAATAAGAAAAGGTCCAGCACGTACAGATTTTGAGTTATATTGAAAATAAATTTTTGGTAAAATTGTCCAAAAAAAAAAACCAAATATTGTAATTTTTTTGTAAATTCTTTAACATTTGACTTTAAATCATAAAATATTTTTGCGTGATCGTATTTATAGTTTGAGTCAGAATAAATGAGTTTTATATCAAGGAAGTTAGAAATGTTCTTTTTTCAGGCAATCAGGCCTACCAGTTAATCAATTAATGTGTTACCTTCTTTTGGGAAAGGGATAGTGTAGAAAGAACAGGTGGTGAAGTGAGAGAGATAGAAAGCTTAATTAATTTACAACTCTGCTATTGCGCGTTTTTTTTTGTAGAGCAGTGTTGCAAGCCTCTCTGGTGTCATGTAGAGGCATTGAATTGTTTAAGCTGTGTAGCGATTTTATTAGTTATTTTATTCACCGACGGTTCTGCTACAATCCCGACGAAGTGCATTAGGATATGTTAGTATTAATCGCTGTCGGTACTGCCAAAGTGATCAGTGCTATGCCTTCATCACCTTAACAGTCCAGCAACAACCAACACAGTAACACACCAATGCACATGAGAAAAATGCATGATGTTGTTGGCTTGCCTGAAACTAGTCTTGAACTCAAGACCTCAGAGTTTGTAGTCAAACGCGCTAACTTCTCAGCCAACAGCACCCTAACTGATATTTATATTAAAAAAATTAAAGTACAAAAATTCTAATGATTAGTGTGGTCAATCATATGGACGTGATGAAAAGCTAGTTTCAGTGTTGAAGTATTGTTAGTGAAGGAGTTCTTAGTTTTAAGCTTAATTCAACTTTTTTATTTCGCAAATCTTACACCAGATAAATTGGTGACAATATTTATAACAATATTTCTACTTTTAAGTAATTTCTTAAAATGCTACCAGTACTTTATGAAAAAAGTTATTTTCGAATATAAAATTTATAAGTTCATACCTAAAATAACTCAAAAAGGGAAATTTCTAACTTCATTCCAATCAAACTCAGTTATCCTGACACAAACTATAAATAGAATAAAACTCAAATGACAGGAAATTTTGTGAAGATTAAGATTCATCATTTCGATGTTTAATTTGGAAATATATAGAGAAATAGCAAAAAAGTGTATATTTAATCTAAAAATAAAAAGTGCATATTACTAATAATTGTGAAGCGGTGTAAAAATTATAATAATGCAGTTTTATGCTATTTAGTGTGACCAATCATACATAGCGTACGTTGAAAAAACTCTTTATTTTTAAGTGTTGAATAGTGTAATTAGTCAATAGCTATTTGTCTGTTACCACAAAAAACATGCATTTGCATGAAAGTCCGAGCCCTGGTTGTCATATACACCGATTCTCTCTTTACCGTTTCTGTGATATTTTATATATAAATTTTTTTACTAACTATTAAGTTTAGTTCTTCATCTCAGCGATACAAAACTAGGTGGTTGATTGATCTAACATAATAGAAAAAAATAAATAAATATATAAAAAAAAGTTATATTATTGTAAAATGAATAAAATAATTGTAATATTTTTCTTTCTAACACTCACAATTGTGGAATCAACAATTTCTTTGGAATATCCAAAATTGAAAATTTCTAAACGCGCGATAATTGCTTATGAAAAAAATTGTCAAAATCTTAAACACGATGGAGGATGTGCCGAAAAACGAAGTGGGTCAATCAAAGAAGCAGTTAACATAAAATTTGTAAAATTTCAAAAAAAGGTTGAAAACACTGAAGGCGGAAAATGGTTTTCCAAAACTTAAGAATTTTTTTTTTGATGAAATTTACTAGTAAATCCTAGTTATGTAAATAAGTTTTCTATAAGAATATGCGAAATAAAAACTAATAGTAAAAAAAAACATTTTTGAAACAATATTTTATTTAAATGCTGTAACTCTGTATGGGCGCGGCACTGCCTATTTTTCTAATCACAATGTTGTATTGTTACGGAAAGTCAATGTGTGTCCAAAGTTTCATAAGAAACGGTTAAGTATAAGTAGCTGAAAAAGATTATTGATTTTAAGTTCGCGTAGTACTGTCCACTTTTATTATCATAATTCTTTATTGTGATGGTATCTCAATGTGTGTCCGAAGTTTTACAAGAATCGGCTAAATATAACTAACTGAAAAAGAAGATTTACTTTATATTAGGGAGGCCTTACATTGCACACCTTTTTTTAATCATAATTTTATATAGTAACGGAAACCTAATGTGTACGCGAAATTTCATAACAATCGGTACAGTGGAACTGATAGAAAAAACTGTCGCAAGATTTGCTATTAACAAATAACTAACATTGCAAGTTAAACAAAAGTCTTTAAAAATAGTGTATAATGTAAAGCATTTAAAACCAACCAACAAAAGTAATATCCTGAACCTTACCCCTTCCGATTTTGATAAAAGTTAGTAAGAATGATGCATTTGGCAAAATTAATATTAGTGCAAAGTCTTAGCTCCCCATTTTAAATAGTTCGTGAAATATCGTGAATTTAAAATGGAAAAATTCATCCAAAAATTTACTAAACTGACTTCACAAAATAATGTATATGTATGATTCTGATTTCAAAAATTTTTTCCGTGTCCGTTGAAATTACCCAGTAAAAACGTTGCTTCCAATAAAGCAGGCTTCTACTATTATGTAATAAAAGTAGCGCTGACAAACCTGCTGATATCGCTATTGATTTTTGTATAGCGAGTTCCCGGATTGGAGTACTACATTTTTGCTCACAAAAGCGATTTTGAAGCGCTGAAAAGAAACTATAAAATTTTTTCAAATACGAGATTAAATTTTGAAAAATATTAGATATTATATATTATTTTTGAAATTGTTGGTGTCAGCAGTCATGTGTGTTGAGCGTTACGACATTTTAGTACGCTTCATTACTCAGTTTAATTAATATTGCACTAACAACATGCACTAAAATTACAGCGTATGCTTGTATTTCTAAATATTTAAAAGTTTTGTGAACTTTGTTAGATGGTATTATATTGCAAAACGTTTCATCAATCAATCATCATTCGTATCCAAAAAATGTATTAAGTATTATCCATATTTTTTTAATTTAATAGATTTTTTTTTTAATACCTAAAGAGCTTATGCTAAAATATATCGAGGATTATGTATCAGAACTGTATTGAATTCAAATTATAGTGTGTGTTCTGAAAAAAATATTGAATTCGTATAACAATGTATTGAGCGTTACGTAAAAAATTTTTTCAAATATAATTTATTTATAAATTTTAGGATGTAAAAAAAAAGTTAACAGCACAAGGGTAGAAACTATATAAAGAACGTTATCTGTTTACAAGTTTCTAGTTTTCCTTGACAAAATTTTACTTCTACCGCACTGGGGGTTGTTATATTTTCGGGGTAAGTATTTGGTAGGCCGTATTTTGCTACGAATAATTAATTGATATTGACAAAGGTTTTAACATTGTTAGTCAATTTTATTAAATTTAGTCGTATTTGAAAGAAGAGTTGCACTACTTTTCGGTCATGTATAAATAAGCGTAAATAATTAGTTTAAAAGATAAAATTTTTCATTTTTTTAAATTAAAAAGTGGTCATAACTTTTAATTTCGTCATGAAATTATTATAATTTTTCGTTTTTAGAGAGTAGATGTGTAGAGCTTTCAAACCCTATAATAATGTTTTGTGGTGTATTCTTGGAACAAACGCGAAAGCAAATCCAACGCTAAATAAAGAAATATTTTGAAAAAATGAAAAATATAATTTATATGAATCCTACCAACTCATATTTCATGTAATTAAATTGGTAAAAAAAAGCACAAAACGTACATTTGAATTGAGAATCACCCATAATACTTAAAACTATTTACACTATAGCCCAATTCACAATCTTGTGCAAATAGTCGTGTATCGTTGCATTTGCAAAATGGTATAGTATATTGATACTCACCACTAACAATTGTTGAGTGGTGAGTATCAATATACTATAGCATTTTGCAAGTGCTACGATGCAAGACCAATTCACAATCTTGTGCAAATAGTCGTGTACCGTTGCATTTGCAAAATGGTATAGTATATTGATACTCACCACTAACAATTGTTGAGTGGTGGGTATCAATATACTATAGCATTTTGCAAGTGCTACGATGCAAGACCATTCGCACAAAATTGATTTTTAAAAAATAAAAATATAAATTTTTCATAAAAACCTTCAAGAAATTTATTATTTGATATATTGTCATAATTAGTTAAGCATTGTCTATATGCATTTCATTGGCGCTTTACCAAATCGTCAGTAGATTTCAACCACACAACATTTCAAAATGAAATGCATATAGACAATGCTTAACTATCAGCAAATAAGCTTCATTTTTCTTAACAAAATATAATTTTCTTCATTGCGGTCTGAATAATTCCGAAACCATTGAGTATATAAAAAAATAATGTTATAGCAGCTTAAAGGTATTTTTATTTAAAGTTTTTGATTGGTCTTTGTAATAAAATTGGACTACCCCTTAAAAAGTTTGTTATTGGTCTCTGTGATAGAATTGGACAACCACTTAATAAGTTATGATAAAATCAGTGGAACAATCCCAAATTTAAAAACGAAATGATTAAAAAATGTATGAATAGAATTTGAAATTTTGACATGACGGTACCAACATATTACTCATACAATTTTTTATTTTTTTTTTTAATTTAAAAGTGGTCATAACTTTGAATTTCGTCCTGGAATTATTATAATTTTTCGTTTTTAGAGAGTAGATGTGTAGTGATAAAATTTGACAACCCCTTAATAAGTTATGATAAAATCAGTTCTTTTTATTAAAAGTTCTTAAAAAATTACCATAAAAAAATTACCATTTGATATGTCATTAAAATTTGTTAAAATAAGATGATTTCTATGTTTTTAATAAATATTATCGAAATAAAAATATGAAGCTTAGTATAGTTTTCATGCAGGTAAATAAAATGCTTCTGAAATCTGGACTATTTTTAGAGAAGCTGCTCTCCTGGCCACATTTTTAGGCAGGCGGTTAACAATTAAAAGCCCGATTAATTACATTAACTGCTTGTTCAATGATGTCGAAGGAAAACCTGAGCGATCGAAAGACACTTTCTCGAAATCTCGTCAATTTAGATTCAACAATATCGACAGCTTTCGTTTGTTTGCACTTACTTGTGTCAATATTTCTCTCTTAAGTATTAAAATTTTACAATAATGCCATATTGTAAATTTCTAGTTTATATGACGATTTTCATTAAAATACTAAAAATACTACTAAATAGTTTGAAGAAAAATACAACCAAACAGAACGACAAGAGAGCCCATTGTAAAGTAGACGCAGTTTTACAGGAAACTTTTATAATTTTCTAATACAAATTCTAGTTTTGTTGTACAGGTGCGACTACCTTGTTTGATGGTCCTACACAGTAAAGAAAACAGAAGTTTTGAATGTGTTAGTGGCTTTTATTTTGTTTAAAAAAATCATTGGTATGTGCATAAATAATAAAAAAAATTAATAAGACTGATAAAAAATATTATAACAAAGAGAGAAATTATGAGTTCTAAGAATTTAATGGACTAGTGTGCAACATTTTGTACCAGTCGCAAGCAACACAATAAGTGAGTGATTTTGGCATTACGTTCGTATTGCTTCGACATTGTTGAATCGGATATCGTATGAAACCACTTACGTTTTCTTTCTACTTTCTACTTGTCGTTCGAGTCATCGTTGGTATAGAAACATATTTATGACTTTGTTCATCAACACAAATCAGTGTTCTTTCGCTTAGAATTCGCTTGAACATTTTCTTTCGATATCATTGAACAGGTAGTAAATAGTATATCTGGTATAAATTTTAGAGAAATTTTAAAAACTCGATGGACGTTTTTTTCTTAAGCGATTAATTTGGAATTTAGTTCAAAAATGCACAATTTTCGTCCTATGCTGGATGTTGGTCACATGCTTTAATCAACTTAATATTTCAACTGCAGTAATTTTTAAAGTCTACTATTTTCAAATATTGGAAATAAATAAATTTTAGCGCTAAAATTTTTTTTTGAATAAAAACAGCGAACAATTAAGCTCTCTTTTTGTGAAAATTTAGCCATCTTTCACTCTCGTTTCCAAGTCTTGAAAAGGAATACATTTTCAGGACTAGATGAATTGAGATAACTAAAAAATTTTTTCTACGTGTTACCAGGGAATATGTTAAAAACCATAAAATATCTGTTTAAAAATTTTGCATATGCTATTACAGAAGATATTGGCGAAATAGAGAGTAAAGTCTTGGCCGTAAACCAACATTTTAAAATTCAAGCCAAATATCTGTGGAAATATTACAGAAATTTTAATAAAATAAATTCTCTTTTTTTTATATGTTTATAAACTTTAAACCAATTTTAAATTGATTAAAATGCGATAATATTTGTAAAAGTTATGAGGCCGATAAAGTTTTTCATACCCGAGGTAGTCAACTTTGACACTCTGTAGCTCAACGCCTCCCAGTAAAAATTTTTTAGGTTTTTGAAGCACTAAAGAAATAAAGCGCTTCATAATTCGCTTTAAAATATGAGCTTGTTCAGAAGATGATTTCATAGCGTCACAACAATGCAGGTTTTGAAGCGAGAAAGTTAGCAAATGCACACACATCCAGTGTGTAGTATGAATAAAAAAGTATTTGCTTTTTACTTATACAAAAGCTTCGTACACAAGCTATACAAAAAAGCTGATTTTATAGTGCTGATCCAAAGCAGCTTTTCAAGCGAGAATAAGAGTAAGTTTATTTGAGTTTCTTGGTGCCATTTTGCAACAATGTTTTTGGTCGAGTGGTTGGTACGTTGGACTTCAAACCTGAAGGTTCTTAGTTCGATACTAGTTGAAGATAAAATAACAAACAGTGAGTAAAAATATGAAATTAATAAAAAGAAATAAAGTAACGATATAAGAAATATTCAAAATGTCGTTAACGACGCCAATCCACATCGTACCATTTTTTCATATATTTTCAGTTTTAGTGCTGAAAATGTTGATGATTTGCAGCGCTTGAAAAGCGCTTTTGTGAGCGAAAATGTCGTACTCCAAACCGGGAGCTCGCCATACAAAAATCAGCAGCGATATCAGCAGGTTTGTCAGCGCTACTTTTATTCCATAATAGTAAAAACCTGTTTTTTAGGAAGCAATTTTTTTACTGGGCTGTTTCAACAGGGTGGTCTCTTCTATGAGTTTTACATACATCGTTTTGTAATCGGATCGAAAAGTTTTAAAGATACAGATTTATTATCCTTTTTTCCAATTCCACTTCCATTTTTCAACGGGGGGTTAGGAGATACTAAAATTCTTTCTTGTTTTCGCAATTCAAAACTTATAGCAGCACATATATTTATGAACGTACATATGTATGTACTGCAATCACCATTCTTAAATCCTGCTAGTTCCTTTGCTGATTTAGAAATCCCAAGTTCCTAATTTTGCGATTGTTTTAAATATCTCTGAGCCAGCTTTGATTCAATCCAATATTGCTTTACAAACTAATATAATGCCCTAGGAGCTTAAGATAAGTCTGCTATTGTATAACTGCAGCTAAATACATTAATGATCTTACAAAATTTTTGTATGGCATGTCTCTAATGTCGTTTCTTTTTTCGTCTGCGGTCGCAGTTCTTTTGGAATAGTACTGATAGAAAATAAATAAATATATACTCGTTTATATTTATTGCAAACATCATGAAATATTTTATTGAAGATTTGTCATCATCTTACTCCGTATCTATCTTTACATCATATATATATATATATATATATATATATATATATATATATATATATATATATATATATATATATATATATATATATATATATATATATATATATATATATATATATATATATATATATATATATATATATATATATATATATATATATATATATATATATATATATATATATATATATATATATATATATATATATATATATATATATATATATATATATATATATATATTATAAAACTCTTTATTGATTATTAAGATTAGTTTTTCATCTCAGTGAAACATTAGTGGAAGTATTGTCTGATCTAGTGCAAACAAATGCAAATTAATTCTGAATTGTAAAATGATTAAAAGAATTTGGATATTATTGCTTATAACTGTCATAATAGTGGAATTCTCAAATTCGTTTGACTATTCAATGTTGAAAATTTCAAAACGTTCAGTAAAAGATTTGACAGTAAATTGTAAAACTATCAAACACAATGGAGGATGCGTCAACAAACAACCTGGGACAGTAAAAGGAAGATTTACCAGTGAAAATGTCAAGCCGGTGCCATATCAATCGGTAAAGTGTTATAAAACTCCTTAAAATCTTAATAGAAATAATTCATGATTTAATTTTAATTTTTAGACCAAAATAGTTAAAAACTCGGAAGATAAACCTTGGTATAGTAAAATCTTCGGATAAATGGGTTTGATTTATTAGTAAAACATATTTATGCAAATTAGTTTTCTACTCAAAAATGAGAAATAAAAATATGTAGTATATAAATTAATAATGTTTCACATCGCTTATTATAAGGAGGATACAAAAGCAATTGCAGCAATTTGTACTATTTTCCTGAACGAGTCTGACAATACCATCTGTATGTGTTTAACCAATAATTATGATCAGCGAATTAGGAAGTTGCAAATGGCTGTACGAATAATCGCTCAGGTGATAATCGGCAAAAAGCAAATGCTTTTGTAAAAACAGTGGGTGATTGTGCACCGCTTTTTGGTGATTCAATATTTTGAGTTTTTTTTTTTTTTTGGTATTTGTGAACAATGAACTATAAGAAATTTTAACCTTTTTGGACAAAAGTAAAAAACTTATTTTGAAAATTCGCAATTATTTTACTTTAGAATAACAAAAACGTAACAATTAAACATTTCTACTTCCATTTTTGCCACGCTACTTTACGCCGTTACGTTATAAATAAATTAAAAAGTAGCCAACACTTCATAAAGTGTGAATTTTAGATGAAGCCCTGCGGAAAATTTGGTGACAAATGATCCAAAAGTACTCGTCCTATGACTTGAGAAAATGAGACTGGTACCAAATATAAGGAGTAGTGAATAATGAAAAAAGACATATATTGTAAATGGTCACATATTAACCATTTTCAGTCAATTTAGTTGGTACTGCGGCTAGTATTGTAGTAAAGGGCACTGAACAAATTCGATCCACCTGTATCTAAGGCCTATCACATAGTATCTATATAATATTAATTGTGTTCCTTCAATGAGACTGCCATGCCACTCAGGAACCTGCTCCGTAACTATATTCAGATATTAACTCCATCTTAACTGGTATTTATAACATCGAAATATAAGTTCCTCTGTGGTCGAGTGTATAGTGTACTAGCCTGTTATGCCGGAGGTTGTCGGTTCGAATCCTCTCAAAGACAACGCTTAAAAATAAAATACACTTTCTATTTGGATTTACAACAATAAAAAAAAATAAATTAATCGATAATTACAACTGAATTTTGAAATAACATTAGAGACAAGTTACAAGGTGCATACAAGGTATCAGTTAACCCCATCCTAGCTGCATAGGAAGTGTTAGAACTCGGACTGGTCCCTACCATCTTGGAACCGGTCACGTGACTTGTTTTGTGTCAGTTCCCTTTACCGTAGGGAGGTTTCAACAATAAAAAATTTTAAATTGTAAAATTTAATAAATTGAAGCTAATGTCCAAAGAGAGTATATAGTTTTTTTATTCATAATGTTATTTTTGGTGAGTGCATGTTATTAGATTGACTAAATCGAAATAATTGCAGTGACTTAACTAATAAATCTATAAATTCTAGTTTCATTGGGACTTACAAATAAATGATAGCAGATGATAACACTATCACACTTCTCTAGAACAATCAATTATTTTCGAAATTTTAAATATTTCAGCTGCGATTATTTGCACACTTTCTTAAAAAACTAATTTTTTTTAGGTAATTTCAATGTACTAAAATCAGATATATTGACTATATGGCGAAAAACCTGAAAATTGAACTTTTTATAAAATCCAGTTTAAAACAAAAATAGCTTTAATGCACCGTTAAAAAAAATTTAAAGAGTCTAAAGAAGAAGGACATCAAAATAGTCATGCGTGCGTGATAAAAAATTTTTTCTTCGTGAGATTAAGTAATATAAAATTGTAAATACCTTAAGAGGGAGGCTACCAATGCTCGATTCCAAAACTGTATTTAAATCGATCCTTCTGTTTGGCTGTAATTAATTATGTCAAAAAAAGAAGTAAAATTTCCTATAGTGCAATGACCAAATGTCTAGCAAATTTAGAGTCACAAAACTTTAAAATTTGTGTTTTTTTATCAATTTGGTATTTCATCATTGTAACGTTTTGGGGACTTTTTTTCTGTTATAATTCGTAAGGCCAGTGCTGGCTGTATGACCCATTACCCAAGTCAAAACTACCTGAAGCAAAATATGAGCAAACACTAAAAGACCGTAGTGAAAAATTTTAGGCGACAGCTAATTGACGGCGCGTGTTTGGACATAATCGAAATTGATGGTGATTTTTCAAAACACATGATAGCCCAAGCATCTAGGAGCACGGTAGTGCGCCAGGCCAAGTTTCGGCCACACAGTGTGTATATTTACAGGAAACCATTCGAGCTGTTTTTACCCCCCTCATAACTTTGCTCTACTTAATCGCAACTAATGAAACTTAAAACATAAGGTCTTCCTACAGAAGTTACCTCATAAGAGAAATTTTAAAGTGCTATTGAAATTTGGTACACAGGTAGGTCCTGATGAACAATTAACAAAAAATTTAAAACAGGCACTTTTCACCTGAGGGGAGTAGGGCTCCCCTTCTTTGTATACGGCACTTCCGGTATAGCTAGAAAGCTGAAATTTGGCACACAGGTAGTTCCTGATGAACAATTAACGAAAAAAATTGAAAACGGCCACATTTTATTTGGGGGGACTATGGTGTTCCTTTGTATGAGGCACTTCCAGTATAGATAGAAATCTGAAATTTAGTACACAGGTAGGTTCTGATGAGAAATTAACGAAAAAAAATGTAAAATGGGCATTTTCATCCCCGGGGGACTAGGGTGCCCCTTCTTTGCATGGGGAACTTCCGGTAAAGCTAGAAAGCTGAAATTTGGCACACAGGTAGGTCTTGTTGCGAAAATACTAAGAAAAATGGAAAAAAAAATTTTTCATCTAGTGCTTATTGCATGGGGCACTTATTGTACCAAATAAAAGCTTAGAAAATGAGCTGAGATCCACATAAAATATAAATGTGAAAATAAGGCCAAGTTCCTACCAACAATTTCTGCTGTAAAAAGTACTGAGATCAAAATAAGGACCAAGTTCTTCATAGGTACAATACCATATCATTTCTATGCAACCTGTTAGCTTTGCAATATCTTTTTTGCCTCTCTAATATGGGAAAGAATTATGGGGAAAATGTTGCCAAGCCTACAGGTTCCTAGAAATGAGATGAAAGTATGAAGAAGACAAAAATAAAATTTCCCCAAACAGTTAATAGCCGCTCTAAGACGGGGTTCACACAGGGCGATTTTTGTTGCGCAACTTTTAATTCAGCTGTGAGAAAGACAAAGAAAGCAACACTGTTTATCTCTGTCTTTCTGCCAGCGGAATTGAAAGTTGCCTGTGTGAACCCCGTCTAAGCGACATTCAATTCAGTAGTGAAATATCATTGGTAAATTCTAGATTTATTCATAGTACTCTTAGAATAATAATATATATTCATCTAGTAAATGATTCATTAGTATCTTAACAATTCATCTAATTGGTATTTTTGCCATTTATAAGAGATTGTAAATTTATAATAAACTTAATAAGTCAATTATTGTATTAGATTTCTTTTATTAATTTACATCATATATTTAACGATTCAAATGAGCACAATAAGCATACATAATACACTTCAGCCGAAAATCAAAATTTTAAAAAATTAATTAATTTAAAAAACGCAATATTTTGTGACAAGTATACTAGTGAAGAAATATGTATAAATTTATTTATGAATTTGTGGTTTTCTTTATTTTAATCAATGCGTTTGCATTCTCATTAAAACCGAATTTAAAAGTAAACAGTTTGAATAGATCAAAGCGCTCTGTTCATGTTGTGGATAATTGTCCCTATGGGGTGACACATGACAATGACTGTGTCGAGGATAAACCAATGTATGTGAATGCCAAATCCTTAAACAAAAGAAAATTCCAGTACATAAGAAACTATTCAAAGGTAAGATAAATGACTTTTTGTATTAATTAAACGATAGACACGAGTACCTAGACAATGCAAATTTATTTAACAGGTACTCGTGACTCATTTTTTCTTTTTTTCCTCTCGGCATATTCAAAAGTGGCTTCATTGAATTAAAGGTTTTCTCCTCTTACTATATCGAAAAGCGGCTTTTCTTAGTAAAGAGTTTTTCATAACCAGCCTTCGGCCGGCCTTAAGGACTTACCCCTTTTAGTAAATCGAAAATATGAGAGTCTGTTCTGTATTCCATTCGGAATGAAAATGTTTGTAATTGTCATGGCATTCTTGTCATAAATATTAATTTATCCAAACTTATTTAATTAGTTTGGCCTAAGTTCTTTTTCAATTTGATCTTTCAATCAAATCATTTTTTTTATATAATAAAGCATATTGTAAAGCATGTAAGTATTGAACATTCAAAGACAAATTTTTGGATGTACCAAAAGTTGAACTGACAGCTGTTTCGACACCACCACAGTCTTCTCATCAGCGCCCTTTACCTACACTACCAGCGACGGAAGCAACAACATCCTAGCGAAAATCCTACTAATTTTAGTAAGCTCAATTAACAAATTTTGGCGCCACCTCGCGGCTGAACTTTTTCTAAATGTTCGTAACTCCACTAACTGTCTTTTCTTTTAGCATGTTCAACTATTTTAAGCTTTTTAGATTTCGGTCTTACCAGCGTGGAATATCATCGATATTTTCAATGTTTGGATTTTTTTAATGTTTATTTTGCCCAAGTTTTTGGAACAGTACACATTCATGTTTTAGCTAAAAATTTTTCTTTGAATGTTCAATATTTACATGCTTTAGAATTTCTTTCTTAAATAAAAAATAGTTTGTTATTATAGTAGGAGTTACCTTCGAGCTAGTGATGGTCAAACCAAAAATAAATAAAACTAATTCATTTTATTTTAAACACCCAACGTTTCGTTTGTTTGCTTCAAACTGCTTCAGGGGTATATTTTATTTATAAAATCTAGCAACAAGACAATAGCTTAATAAATTTAAAATTCAACAATTGTTTAGCAATTAATTTTCAACTAACAAATTCTTGTTTTACATGTTAATATTTATCACTCATTACTTATAAAAAAATTGTTTGATCGAAAGATGAAATTGAAAACGAACTTACGCCAAACTAATTAAATAGCTTTGGATAAAAACCATACAGTTCGACTAGAAATTCATAACTAAATTAATATTTATTTATAGCAATAATGCCTTGATAATTCCGAACATTTTCATTTCGAATGGAATATAGAACAGTCCTGATGATATTTTATAGTGCCATTTTTTATAAAAATATGGGTAAAAGAAAAATGGATGAAACATTTTTAATTTTTCCCCAGCATGTGTTTTGGGACATGTGGGGAAAAATTAATAACTTTACATTCTTAAGAAATATAACCTATAGTTGTTCGTTATGTCTACTTATTCACAATCTCTTATTTTCATTTAATCCATTCTGCTTTTGCTTTGTTATTTTGCCACTTAAAAGTTATTCCATGTTAAAAATGTTTTTACCACGTTTAAATATGTTTATATTTTGTTTACAGGTTAAAACTATAGCCAGCCCACCTCCAAAAAAGCTAAATTGGTGGCAAAAAACGTTCCATTGGGGATAATATTTGCAGCTTCTAACACATATGTACACATACTATATTATAAGATGATAATGATTTTTTCATAGTAATAAAGTTTTTATGCTAAAAAATTCTAATACAAAATGTAAAATAGTCAAATTTAAAATGCCTTCTTAAAAAGGACATAACGTAATATACATAATTAAAACTAATGCAATTTTTGTAGTTATTAAAACAAAGTTAATCGCTATATTGTTCTTTATATTGTGCAAAATTTCATACAAATATCTTCAATATTCAAATCCTGAGAGGTTACCCTGTGGAAAATTTGGTGACAAATGATCCAAAAGTACTCGTCCTATAACTTGAGGAAATGGGAGTGGTACTAAAAGTAAGCAGCAGTGAATGGTACAAAAAGACATATCGTGTAAATGGTCACATATTAACCATTTTATGTAAATTTAGTTGCGACTCGGGCAAGTATTGTAGTAAACAGCACTGAAAAAATTCGATGCAGCTGGATCTAAAACGTATCACATAGTATCTAAATAATGTTAATTGTCTCACTTCAATGACACTGCCATGTCACACAAGAACCAGTCCCGTTGTCTATATATAAATACAAACTTCAGCTTAACTGGTATTTATAATTTCGAAATATAAGTTCCCCTGTGGTCGAGGGGGTAGTGTGTCATGTCAGAGGCTACCGGTTCGAGTCCCATCAATGTTTCCGCTTAAAAATAAAATAAAATTTCTACTTGCATTTGTAACAATAAAAAACAAATAAACTTTTAATTATTAATCCATTATTACAGATAATTATCGGAATAATATTTATATATTATTTATATTATTCTACTCCAATTGGGTCTCCATGAAATAGTTCAGTGACAATTCACAAGGTGCAAACAAAATATCAATTAGACCCGTCCTAGGCCCTACCCATGCAAAAGTTACTGCACCGCTTCATAGGAACTGTTAGAACTCGGACTGGTCCCTACCACCTGGTGATCGATTAAGGGACTTGTTTTGTGTCAGCTCTATTTATCGTAGGGAAATTACATGTCGCAATACGCTATGCAACAAGAAAAATGCAGGGAAGTACTACTATATTTTTTTGATCTGTTATAGTCCCCTAACTACAAAAACAGTAGACATTTTAAACTCTATGGATATTTTTTTTATTATATCAAAAATAACAAATTTAAAAAAATAGTATACTATTTTTTTTATACTATTTTTTTTAATTTGGTATTTTTGAAGAGACTGCTCCACTAATTTGATCACAACTTATAAAGGTGTTATCCAATTTTATTATAAAAATCATTACAAACATTTAAATAAAGTTACCTTTAAGTGCTTCTAACATCATTGTTTTTTATATACTCTATGGTTTCGGTATTATTCAGACCGCAATGATAAAAAATGTATTTTTTTAAATGCAAAATCGAAATATTTTAAAATGTTTAAAAATTTATAAGAAATCAGAAAGCGCTAAATGTTATCCTTTTTACAAACTAAACGTACAGCCACATACACCACAAACAAAATGAGCTTTATCTCACGAAAATCGATGGATAAATGTTGATTTTATTCACAATAAAGTAAAATTACCTCATTTTTACAAAAACGATTAATAAACTTGGAATAAAATTACATTTAAGCCTTTCCAACATTATTTTTTTTATACTCAATGGTTTGGGAATTATTCGTACGGCAATTATCAAAAAAATATATATTTTACGCAAAATTTTAAAATTTTAATTTTCTTAAAATATACGGAAAATCGAAAATGCCAAAAGTTTCAAATTTTTATTAAAAATCATAAAGCCACTGATATTACAAATAAAATATGTTTTTTTAATGAAAATTATATGATAAACTCAATTTCGAGAAAATTGCAGATAGCACTATTTGAATATAAGCCCTCAATATGCTGTGTACTTATGGCTGCAGTGCGCTCGTGCCTTTCTCTGATAGATGTGTATGTACGTATCTTTCAATATTTCTAGAATTTAAAGTTAGCTTAATCGCTATTTAGAAAATACAGACTTTAAAGGCTGACGCAATGTCAAACTTTATGCTAGTATGATAATTTTTCGTTTATTTTATTCTTTAGTTTAACACTAAAAATATATATAAAAATATTTGAGATATCAAGAAAAAAACGCTAAGATGGCATCACTGTCGCAAACACAAAGATCAGAGCTTTGTTTTAAAACAAGCCACAGTTAATTTTTACCTACTACGAGTACAATTATGATCATATCAAAATGAGACAAACAGTTTTAAAAAGACAGCGTAACCGAAAACAACGCGAACGTTAAAGATATTCATAAAATTGAATATATATAATATAATAATAAAAACAATTTTAATCAAAATGAAATCTAATATAATTTGGGCTTTTTTGGCATTGATGTTATTATCGGCCGCTAGTGTTAAGGCCGACTGTGAGGATGAAGTGAAAGATGATGACGGATGGTTTAAGAAAGTGTCTTGTCAAGTAAAAAAAGGTGCAGAGGATGCATATCACACAGTCAAGAAAGGAGCAGAAGATGGCTATGAAGCAGTAAAACCACTTGGAGATAAAATTGCTACATCCGCCAAGGAGTTCGGCAGTACAGTGGCTAAGAAGTACGATGAAGTCAAGCACAAGCTGACAGATGATAATGTACCAATTGACAATAAATCAGCCACTCCAATTGCTAATGAACCAACTGAAAAGGTACCTTTAGCCCCAATACCCGGACAGACAGATACTAAAGCCGAAATAAAACCAACAACAGGTGAGCAAAACACAGCACGCATTGTTGAACCACAAGGTTTTGATGATCGTTTCCTTTTGCAGAATAGTGATCCCTGTCCGCCAGGCCAAGCTCTGGATCATACAAAAAAACATTGCCGACCAGCAGTTTGAAAAATACTTTTTTTTATTCTTTTTTTAAAAATTAAAATACTTTTGTCTCTTGTGACTATAAATAAAGTGTTGCCAAAATGTATGTGTGTGCGTTTGTACGTGTGTTTCAATCTTGATTGCGTTTTAAGTAGATTTAATTGCTATTTAAAAGTGAGGAAAAACAGACCAACCGACAATCAGTTAGTTTGCATGGAATCAATCATAGCAATTAAACTGCTTCATGTAGTTGGAATTTAAATTAAGTTTATTGTACCTGATTCTCGTTTGTTCTATACAACTGAATGACATTGAATAAACACTGTTGTGGTTGTCGTTGTTCAAACACAACTTATTTTAATGTACTAGATGTTTTCTTTTTTGTACAATCGAGACCGGTTTTAATAGTGAAGACAAGATTTAAGTTATTCTTTCGCTTTTGTTGTACTAAACCTTAAAACTTGAATTAAATTGAGAGCTGTTTTATTTATTTTATTTATTATATTGTTTTTTCGTTTTATGATTTCTACTATAATAAATACGTAATTCTGAAGTTCTAATAGAACATTATTCGTATCTTGTTTAATAAAGGAGTTAAAAAGCAATAATTATCATGCAACCAAACGCTGAAATCAGACACAAAAAAATCTGTGGTCACAAGCCTTAACCGCTTAAGTCGTTTTCAAATTTTTTCGGGAGAGCTGTTTAAAGTAAGAAAAACTCGCCTCCAATTGGTCGCCAGTTTGCTTTTCATTAACTTATTTGTAGATAATTGTCGTCTTAAAAAAGTTACATAATTACAAATTTTTTACTGATTTAATTTAGACACGAATGGAGTCCGTCACACCAAAAATTAAATTTTGACCTAATTCGACTTAGGCAGTTAAGCGTTGCGACCACAGAAATATGCATTAGACTACATTTTCTATATATAATAATGCGATCGCAATTTACATTTTTTATAACGTTTTAATTATTTATTCAATCTTCAAGCCAATGCTAGACAAAATATAAGGTTCAAGGGTTGCTTTTATGGTTGTTTTTACGCCTCTCGTGTTCGACTAAGAGCAACAGCGTTTCTGCCTCTCAGACTAGTACCCCAGCGGGAAAAAGTAATGAATAGTAAACGAGAAAGTCATGCAGAGAATGTATAATATTTCATACCAGAATTCATTATTGCAAACACAGAACATGTCCTAGGAAAGTAATGAATTATTTTAATGTGTCCGGCGAATGAATTCTATAATTCATTTTTTTAAATACGTAATATAATAATATTCAAATATGTATGGAAGTACAAACGAGGAAAACACGAACAGTTGCTACGAGCAGAAACAATACATTCGTTCTTCGTAAGATGTGGTAAAGTAAGTCGTAATAAATGTGTAATTTTTGTGTGTGATCAAATTACCTTCTCGCTTCCAAAGGAATGCATTGTTTCGCTTTCTAAAGTAATACATTATATCTTTCATTATATATGTAATCCATGACTTCTTTTCCCGTTGGGGTGTGGACCAGAGCTCGACGCAGAGAAAATTTAATAAATGAAAAATAATTTGTCATATAAGTGCGTTGGTGCTTATTTACTTTGTTTATAGGTAAAATGCACTATTGTGCTCATGTTGTTGTTGTTTATTTTGTTTGCTTGTGGTCTTTAAATGTAAATAACCGACAAACGTCGTGGCCCATGATCAAAAATCGCCTGCTACTGGTGTGGAGTATAAAGTTACGGATGATGAATACTAGAGCAGTTTGGTGCAACTCAAGTCTTTTTATATATCGAGGCATTATATTCAAATACTGCTATCTGCAAACACGAAACATTTTTAGGGATCCTCTTCTCTCATTATTAAAGGTTTGGATCATAAATATTTATCAATATTGATAGCTTTAATTATAAGTATTTTTATTATTAGAAGATTGATTGTACAAAACCTTAGTAATACGAGAAAGAAGCGACTTCTTGCCGTCTTAAAAAATGTTTGTGTTTGTACATAGCACAATTAGAACATAAAATGTCACTTGTTTTAAAAATACAGTATTTACCATCGGAACATCTAGAGCTTTATGTATGGGCGAATTTCTGACATAACAGGGAGCTGCTGTAACCTAACCGAGGATTTTCTTTATATGTGTTTGATGCTTGCCCTATAACTAAATATAATAGCAGCATATTTGCTTTAACATCGAGTTGTATAGAATAAGTTTACAATCTAGGCTTAATGTGGAATTTCTCCCAACTTGTCAATTAATTTGAACTTTCAATTTCATTTGAATCATCTTTGGGTCTATGTGGCTGTTTCATGTTAGGCGACAATCAAAGTGAATACCAAAAGGGCTAACCTCGGAACTTCTGCGGTATATTCTGGTTATTAATTTGACGAATTATGCATCTTTCCCTGCGCTATGTAAAAGTGATACGTACAAAAACATAAATGTGGGAATAAGGCCAAGCTCCTATCCAAAAATTCGGCTGTAAAAAGTACTGAGATCAAAATAAGCACCAAGTTCATGATAGGCACAATACCATCTTATTTCTAGGCAACCTGTACGCTTGGCAGCATTTTTCTCATAATTCTTTCCCATATTAGAAATGCAACAGCTCGCCTAGAAATGAGATGGTGTTGTGCCTATCAAGAGCTTTGTCCTTATTTTGATCTCAGTTGTTTTTACGGCTAAAATTTTTGGATAGAAACTTCACAGTTTTGGACATTTATACATAACGGGCACCCAAATGGGTACCCAAATGGCACTCGAATGGTTTCGTGTAATATACACAATGTGTGGCCGGAACTTGGCCTGTCGCACTAGCGTGCGCCTAGATCAGCACAAAAACATATATGTGAAAACAAGGGCAAGTTTCTATACAAACATTTCAGCCATAAAAAGTGATGAAATCAAACTGAAGACCAAGTTTTTTTAAGAGAGAAGTAGCACACTCAGGTAATTAATGCCTAACAGTTAATTAATTAATGTTATAGCTTCTTTGGGAAAGATATAGTGTAGAGAGAACTGGTGGTGAAGTGAGAGTGATAGAACGCTTCATTCCTTTAATTCTACTATTGCTATTGCGTTTTTTTTTTGTTAAATTTTGCAGTGCAGTGCTGCAGCGCCTCCGGTGGCATGTAGAGGCACTAGTTTGTTTAAGCTATATAGACATTTTATTCATTCTTTTACTTCGCCAACAATTCTGGTACAACACTGAATTATTGGTATGTAGAAGCTTGGTAGGTAGAAGCTTGGCAAAATTTTTCCCATAACTCTTTCCCATATTAAGAGAGCAAATGAAAATTGAATACGAGAATTAAATCACTAGATATTGAACACATCTCAGTGTTACCGCTGGTTTACTTTTCTTCATACGCAATTTTTAGATTTTTTTGTTCTACTTAATTCAAGATCTAACTTTTTTTATTAATTTTGCTATATTAATTTTCCTATATCTGCACAAAATGGGTTAGCAGAGTACACCGGATGATGCTAGTAATTTTTATTATTCAACACCGGTTAATTCTCTATAAAATAGTTCAGTTCAGCTTTACAAACTGCATAAACATATCAATCAACCCCATCCTAGGCCCTCCCTATGTAAATGGACGCGACCTTTCAAAGAAGAAAATGACACCAAAAAGTATGACTCACATAGTTTTCCAAATGAGATTCAACTATTTGTATGAATCACAAAAACTTTAAATTAAACTAAATACATGTGTTTCCAATAGATAATTTATTTCCCGTATTTTTCACTTTCATTTATTTCAATAATTATAATTTTAATCTATCATCTATTATTATTATTTTTCCCATTATTTAACTAACAACTTTTAATTATTTGCGCGTATTATTATATATCGTACAGTGTGACTAAATCAAAAAGGTCATAATCAGGTAGAACAAAAATTTTTTTTTTAGATTTTCATATTGTGTTTTCGTTTTAAAGTTGATAATATTGTTTTTAAATAAAGCAAACTAGAACGGTCAGGACCATTGAACGAAAAATTTTTTTTATTACTCCAAGAAAATGAAGATGTCAACAAAATCTTTTCAAAATGTATTTCAACTTACTTTTGTGAGAAAAAACTAAATTGGTGACTCAAAAATTTAAGTAACACATACTAAAAGTACATTTTTCTTGCTACAGTTACTACATGTGTACCAGTGATGAACAATTCAGTATTATTGTACTATTTGCAGTACTTTTTAAGTTTGAAACTGCCGCAGTTCCCCCTCGACATAAAAGACTTAAACTTTTTTTCTCAACCCATTATGTTCAAAAAAATTTTTCCAAAAAATTTTAAATCTTTATTTGGGTAGCCCCGTAGTGTAGCGGATAGTATGCTAGACTATTAACCGGCGGTCGCAGGTTCGATTACTGCCAAGACCCTGGGTATTTTTGCAGAAAAGCTAAAAAGACTTAAGTGGTATGCAGCCGCGGATATAAGGTGGAGGGGCTAGTTCCCCCTCCCCCCCGTTAAAAAAAAGTCGTGGCGAAAAGGGGATATCCCCCCCAAACGAGTAAATTTCTATAGAGTTTCTAAAAGAAGTTTGGAAAATTAGTATATTTTACTTAGAAGTTCCCCGCCCCCAAAAACCAAGCTGGAACCGCGCCTGGTAGTATGTGTATTTGTTAAAAAAATATTTGTTTAAATACAAGCTATTACAGCACAATTTGACTGGTATAAAATTTATTGTTATAGTAGACTATCTAAGTTGCACTTTGCCGATTGAACCCAAATCAAATTGTAAATCTTTAATGTTTTCATTTCGATTCGAATTGTTATGGCCGCAACTGCAGGAAAGCTTAAGCGGTCCGAGATATGGCAACAGTTAGAACACAGAGAAATTTATTCCTCAAAAAATTTCAATAAAATGAGTTTATCAAAAGCTAATATTGCTTGCAATTAATTTCGTAATTGAGTCAATTATTCATCTGATCAAAAACTAAATTTTCTTTCCATCAAATTATGAAAGTTGTGAGCACACACGATACGATCTCAATTACGAAAACTGCAGATTCAATTAATTTCGTATGACAAAAGTTGTACATTTAATAACTAAAACTCAAATCTTCAATTGCTCAAAGTTTGTGCAAATTGTTAGATAATATTGTTTTTGATTACATGAGTAAATGTTTCTATTACGCAATTAATTGAAACTAGCTTTAATTTTTAATTAAGTATATTAATTGTGAATTTTTTAGGACACATTTTTTCTGTGGAATTGTAAACTAGAATTTCAGTAATTGAATATAAAAGTTTCGTCGTAGATTGGACTTTAACAGCAAAGAAACAATTTTCCTTCCAAATTTTCAATAAATACATTTAATCAAAAATTAAAACAATCTTGAATTAATTTCGTAATTGAATTAATTACTCATGTGATCGATTACAAAATTTTCTATAAAACTGTATAATGTTTTGAGTAATTTAAAATCCGAATTTCAGTGATTGCAAATAAGGTTTCATCGTGGGTTAAACCTCATTCAACCACACAATTAATTAAATCTGCAGTTTTGATAACTGCAATCGTATTGTAATTTTTTCTGTGAGCATAGTTTTATTACTTGAAATCGTATTTTAGTTTTCTGCCTTAAGATATCAATAGTTGCGGCTAATTCAAGGTTCTAAATATTTAAAATTTATTTACTACAACTGAAAGAACCCAATGTAAACTAAAATATGCACTAAATCAGATAAAATAATTGTAAAAATTTTTTGCAAAAGCTGTACAATAATTTATAGAAATCAGAAGTTTTTTTTTGTCAAATCAAACAATACATTTACTAAAAATTAAATCGGTTTTTGTGATTGTTTTCATTTGCAATAATAAAATTTAAATTTTACTGTATGACAAAAATTTTTTAAGTGTAAGGTACACATAAAAAATTATTATTATAAAATATTATCAAACTAAACAGCTCATTTACTCAAAACTGTATTTTTACATTTATAATATTAAAAAAATCATATCTCGTAAATGTTGAAAAGTTCACGGTAAAAAGATGGCATTCATTTCAGAATTTTATTTAGTTTTAGAAAATGTAGCTAACTTAATTTCTGCTTCGAAGATAAGGCCCCTTTTCGTTAGAATCATCGCATATATTGTAATATTTGAACCGCGATCTATTTGAATTGATTGATGGATTTTAAACTATTAAGTTATTCTGCGATATAGCTCGCAGTCAATCAATGTTGTAAGTGTAACAATGCCCAAAAATATTAACGGTCGTACAGTGTAATAAAAAATTCTTAATATTATTATAATAATTTTCAATAAATTATTTTATCATAAATAAATTAAATAAATCATTCAGTTGTTTAAAAGTCATATTTTTATCATGTTTTATTAATTATCATAATTGTCTACTTTATAAATTATATATAGAAGTAATTTTATATATAGAAGTAATTTTATGTGTTATATTGTTTACTCGATAAAACATATTTTTTTTGGTAGTAATTTAGGTTATTTAAATCAGAGTACGCAGTTTATTTGTGTTGTTGAATTTGTTCCTTAATCTGTATATTATTCTAATATTTCCAATAATTTGATATTTCATGAATACGTGATAGAAATTACTTTTCTATGATTTATTTTTTATGGATGCTTTAGATATTGGAACATTTAAAAATATCTATAAGTTGCGAATTTATTAATTAAAACAAACTCAAATTATTTAAAAAATTTTACATTTTACTCACAATCATGTGATTGGTGGTCACATCAAGTTCATACATACATATATGTGTGTGTGTGTGTGTGTGTTTGTATATACGATATTTGCAAAGAATTTTTATATGCGAATTACTTCCAACTTTGGATTCTATACTTAATCTATACACCAGGAAAAATATTGGTTGGAAAATGGTTAGGCCAATAAAATATTAGTTGAATAGACTATATTTCAACTCACGCTATCAATTTTCTATGAATCGAAAAAAACAATCCATGTTTGTTACCATAAGATTATAGTTATAATTAAGGTATGATTCTGACAATTCTTAAATTGATTACGTAAGCCGATCGTATGCTTTCGTTGTGGCTAAGTAACGGATATGATGAGAACACCCGAATAAAATATTATTAATTTAATTTTAGTACCAATTATTGGTATTTGTAACTAAATTTACTTTGCTGTTTATCGGTTGTTGCAACTAAATAGTGGTTAATTTTAGTAACATTGATACACCTAACCAATTTAACAGCTTAGATTAGCAATTATTTGTTATTGTAAAATAACTTTTTTTTCAATAAGAACTCTATGATAGTTGGTGCAACTGCCAAAATTCGATTGGCCACAAATTCGGTTGTCTCAACGAATCTGTTTTCTCGGCTACTTATTTTTTATTAAAAGCAATTAAAATAATTATTAATCCACTTAATTTATTCAATGTGCTAAAATCAGTCAATAAATCCAATTGTAAATTCAATTCTTTTCAAAAGCCTCTCCCAATGCCTTAATTTAGGCCCCTATTACCGTTTACAACACAAAAATGTTGTGTTGTCTCGGCTACAACACAACATAAGTTGTTTTTCGATTATGATTTACAACATCCAGTTGTTGTGTATGTTGTTAACGGCTTGCAAAGAAAAATCTATATACATACTTACAATTTATATCCATTTTAATTTTTCATCTTGCCACGGCAACAAGGCAACAGTTAATGAGCAGTTATAAGTTTTTGACAGTTTTGACAGCAAATAAAAATACATGTTGGAAACGATAATCACACTAAATTAACATAGACAACTAAAAGTACAACACTACCGATAAGTGTTGTAAATCGTAATCGCAGTTTGCAAAATACAACAGTAAAATAATTAGTGTTGTGAACGGTAATCGGGGCCTTAGTTGCTATTAAAAAAATTAATGAACCGGCTATAACAACCATGAAGAAATATTTTGGTTTCACCATTCTTTAAAATTCTTCTTAGACGTCTGAGGTGAGGTTTGTAAAAAAACAGCAAAAATAAATTTAATTATTAAATATGAATTGCCACTGATAATTCCATGGTTTCATAAGCTTTTATATACATATTTATGGCAACTCATTTGTCATGATCTCCAATTCACAGAACTTGTATTGCTTTTAAGAAATAATTTCAATGTTAAGGATTAAATTTGGTCCCATCCATGATACAAAAATATTAATTTAATGAATTTTTCACTTAAATCTAGCAAGTGCATTTTCAGCAAAACATATCCATTTATTAGTTCCTTTGTAAGCTCTCTTTTTTATTATGCATATTTTATTATCAGGGATCGAACGTTCACACGTTGAGCAGCTAAAATAAATTTTTAATTGAAGGAAAATTCAAGCCCTCTTTAATAATAGCGTTTCACTACTCTCATGAGAAACTAAAAATGTATATTCTCTTGAAATACTAAAATTAATAACAATATATTTAATATAATAATGATAATAAAAATTTTTTTCTCACAGTCTTTTAAATTCTATTAGAATTTTTTTGTCTGCCTGCCTTTTGCTAATAATAATAATAGAATTGAGATTTTTAAGAAATGACTTTTTCTATTAAAAAGGTTATCAATTTTAAATGAATTAATTAGTTCAAGCAGATTTCTGTAAATGAAAATGTCTTACCACATATTATTGAACAGAAACATGTAAATTCTTAGTAATCGTGTTTTTCGAAAATAAAATGAAATTTACTGACTGTTTTTATAAAATTAAAATAAAATTTTGTGTGAAAATTTAATTGAAAACAATAAAAATATGCAAAATTTGTTTTTTGTTTTCAATATATTTTCTCACACGAAATTGTGCATTCATTTTACAGCAGTCAATTAATAAACACTGAATTTGAATAAAATATTATTATTACTAGCTTTTTTAGAAAAGTTCTTAATGCGTTATTTATCGTCTGGTCTAGCAATATAGACGAAATAACTCTGCTAAAAATCGATTTCAATACAAAGATCCAATTGAACAGATTACAACACGGACGCAATTATATGTTGGGTCAAATAGTGTGTCCTACTAACTGCGTGTTCGTCCGCAATTTTTTATAGTATCAAACTTTTCATGTCCTTTCAAATTAAAAATGTTTAAATCTGTCAAGAAATGCCATAGTTATGCGATAGCCACTATATCGAGCTACCAAAATTTTCCGCCCATTCCCATTTCTATGGGACCAAACTTGAAGCAAATCCTTTCAAACAAAAAAATATTTTTGAAATTTAATTCAAATATGGCAGACTTACCCCCCCCCCCCCCCCCCCCCCCCCCCCCCACCGGTTTTCGAAAAACAAATTATGGGACTAAACTTCAGGCAAATCCCTTCAAACAAAAAAAAACTCTTTTTTAATCGGTTCACAAATGACAGAGTTCAGCATGGCAGATTTCCCCACCGATAAAAAAAATTATGAGCCTAATTACCCCCTTTCAAAAAAAATAATTTTTTTTTAATTAGTTGACAAATGACAGTGTTATGGAATGCGGGGGGAGCCATAGTCCCCACCGATTTTGGAAAAAATTTATGGAACCTAACTGCAAACAAACCATTTCAAAGCAAAAAATTATTTTAAAAATCGGTTGACATATGACAGAGTTATGCGTGGGAAACCGAATTCCCCTCGTTTGATGAGATCCCATATATAACAACTCGTATAATACGAAACCTGTGAAAGGTCGGTATAAATCGAGAGAAGTGATCACCGATACCAAATGCAACAAGTTTTGATAAAATTCCCCCATTCCATACTCTTATCAGATGCATTGAAAATATCTAGAGCTACCACCTTACTTTCGCCAAAATTATGTATACAGTGTCACATTTTCCGAAAAGAAGTCCAGTAAGTCAGCCGTAGAGTGTCCCCTACGGAAGCCATACTTCCGGTAGCTGAGTAAACTGTTGGACTCCAAATACTTTACAAGATGGAAATTCACCATACTTTCTATCACTGTGGAAAGTGCACAACAAATAACGATCGGGCGGTAATTTTCAGACTTACTAGCCTCTCCCTTTTGGGGATTGACGCTACATTGGCAACATTCCAACTCTTTGGAAATTCTCCAGCATGACACAAGATGTTAAAGAGGATTACCAAAGAACGCGCTAGCGTCGAAGGGTACTGCTTTAAGACCAGTGCTGGAATACCATCCGAACCAGGAAGCTTATTAATGTTAAGCTCCACTAAAACCTTTTTAACTACCCACGCTTGAAAGAATATTTTTGGTATATTTACGGCTAGTAGTTGATTGCTGCAAGTGAGAATTACTTGTAAATAATTCATCAAGAATGTTACCTTTATCAGCCGGGTCGGGTCGTCCTTTAAAAGAGTCGGAATTGAGGAATTTTAAAAACAATAATTTTTATAAATATCTTATTTTCTATTGCATTAATTCACAAACAAGTTTTTGATTAATAAGAGACTTATTAAACAAATTTTTGTATGAAAATTTGTTTTATTAGTCTGTTAGAAGTCAGAAATTTTTTTTGTGAATTAAGGCATATATGTTTGTGCAGATTGTACTAAAATTAATGAATAAACTCTCACCCTCCATTTTGTTACAGTAACAAGACGGAGCTAGTTTCTTTTTTCCCTAAATGAAGCTGCAAAGGCAAAATTTTTAAAGCCATAATGATTCGCTAATTTCTATTAAACCACATATTAAATTAAAATAATTTTTTAATATTAAAAAGCATATATGTACTGTATTTCAATAAAAATGTTACAAAGATATGAAAAGTGATGATAACTTACATACGTGACCTACCGAGTTGCATGAAAATTTGTATCAGTTTTTCCTTGCACAATATTTGAGTAAATTTAATAGATATTTTCTAACACAAACTATCGATTTTTACAACAGCAAACTATGGGATATTCTTAGTAAAACAGTTCTCTATAGAACTGCGTCATTACTGGTGGCCTACATTAGCCATGAAATTGGTATGAACATCATGTCGAATATCGCATATGGCTAATGTAGACCGCTCATCTCCATGTTTCGTCCATGCTCTGACATTGATGCCCGAACATATGTCTGAGCATCAATGTTCGCCATTCTGAGATTCGCCGTCACCAACCATTTTCAATAGAAAGAAAAGAGACAGAAGAAGATTGGTAAATATTACATCTCTATTGCACTACCACAAAATATGTTCATAAAGCATGGACATCGTACGTATTTACCACAACAAAGAAGTTGATGAATTGGCTTACAGTTGATCTGCCGGAGTCATGTTCATGTTATGTGCAAGTCGATGGCTCGTGAAGACGTAGCGTTAGATTTTTGGAAAGTAATGGTCGAAAATTAGCTTTTTTCTGTGGGACGCGCTTCGGATATGCTCTCGATCGATAGTTAAATTGCAACTCCTTGACGATTTTTAACAATGAATTAAAAAAAAAGATCTGACAGCCCTATTATTCATACATTTATGCAATTTTTCATTGCATACCCATGAGGCTTAAATTAAATCGCCTCAATTATCGTACAGCAATTATTATTTATTGCCTGCCTGACTGAATGAATACATCTCACAGTGGTTCAATTTATCTTCATTCACCAATATTATGAATTTTTAATAAATGCTAATAACTTTTGCAAAAATCTCAATAACCAATAGCCATAAGTTTTAGTTAACTATTCCCTTATCAATAACATTTAATATTTTTACAGATAAAGCTAAATAGAAAACTTACCTTTACTACCATAATCACAGCTTAGTGGTCAAAACTAAAGCCATCAAAAGAAAAGTTAAAGAAACTGTATGTTTGCCTGAACTTATGTGCACACATTCATACATATCGTCACAGAAAATGTAAATAGGCCTATCTAACATATTAAAACTTGTTTAAATGAAAACTATATTGACAATTAATGCAAAATCTTACAATACACGTAAACAAGGACCCACACATTTATATATTAATTGTAAAATGTTTCACTAAATGTCAATATATTTTTTCATGTAAACAAGTTATATGCTTCTCCTGTTAAACTTTCAAAATATTAGATAGGGTTTTTTGCATTTTCTGTGACGATACATAGACATCAATGTATGTATAAATTTAAGGGCGTATCCCTGCAAACATTTTCTATTGTGCAATTCGAAACCTTAAATATGTAAACCAAATATTTATGGAATAATAAACATATGGGCATTTCCACATGAAAGTCCACTTTCTTTGTCACGTGCGACACCAAGCAATTAAGCTTGTATTTCAGAACCATGTGGCTCGATTTTTCTTAAATTTTATTTAGTGTAGAACTGCTGGCATACATAAATTTATAAAGAAGCAAAAAAAAACTTTAGTTTCCATAAAAAAGCATAATTGCTTGGTGTCGCACGTAACATAAAGTGGACTTTCGTGCAGAAATACCCACTTGTATTACACAAAGAAAAATTTAATATTAAAATCGTCGAAAAAGAGGTTAGTTTATAGGTGCTTCATGTTAATTCAACATGATTTTACAATAACCTTCAAAAGACATTTTACGTTTTGAAATAATTATATTGTATATTAATTTAATATTACTGCAATAACACGAAGACTCATGTTGAATCAAAGTTATGTCAAGTTGAAACAACGTGAATTCAATATTGAACCAACACAAAGAATCTTGATTGATTCAAAGTTATTTCAAGTTGAAACAACATGAATTTAATTTAGCTATTTAGTTAATTATTTTACTTACGTGATGGGTATTCGCATACACTCAGAAAAAAAAGGAATGTAAGATCACCATGTTACAATTTTGATTGGAAATTATATTAAATTTACAAAAAATAATATCTCGTTTAACTGTGTTAGTGTTTATTTGCTTTGTTCATTCCTACAGTTTACTGTTGTGCTTAGTTGTGTGTCTTGTTGTTGTTTATTCTTCAATGTGGCGGCTATGTAGACGATAAAAAACGAATTACTAGCGAAAATTTACTGCTGCTCGTTTAAAATTACCATTGTTTCATATTAATTTTAAATGAAAAATTATTTATATAATCTTAAATCTCTTTGATTTAAATTGTTTCACTATTAAAACAACTTTGCTATAAACGTTACATTTCATTTTAAATCAACCTGACTATAACTTTAATTTAAAATAAGTTTTATGTTAAATCATCATTTAAATCATGTTGAATTAAAATGAAATTCACGCGCTGCAGTTGCTAGCGCGTGGACTATGATGAAAGTGGCACGAGCTCAAACCTTGGCTGGGGCAGCCAACTACAACACGAAGTTTTCTGATAACTATACGCTTCACGTAAGTAAAATAATTAATAAAATGCCTACATTAAAGTCATGTTATTTCAGGTTGATATAACTTTAATTCAACATGATTCTTTGTGTTGTTTCAACATCAAATTTACGTTGTTTCAACTTTAAATAACTTTGAATCAACATAATTCTTTATGTGGCTCTAATATCAAATTCAATTTGTTTCAACCGGAAAAACTTTCCACATGATTTTTCGTATTGTTTCATATTAAATCAACATGAAATATATTTAATTCAAAAGGATTTATGTTCCTTCAAGATTATTGTAAATCATGTTGATTTAACATGAAACACCTATGAACCAAATTCACTACCGAAAAATTTTAAAATAACTTGGTTTTCGACGATTTTACATTGAAATTTTTCTGTATGTAGGCATCTGGAAAATTTGTGGTGTAGCTGTCTGCCCCAGCAAAGGTTTGAACTCGTGCCACTTGCTTGGTAGTCAACGTGCTAACCAATGCAGCCAAACCAGCCTCAAACTTTACATGAATTCCATTTTAATTTAATATTATTTAATTGATGATTTAATATAAAATTTATTTGAAATTTAGTTATAGTCATGTTGATTTAAAATGAAATGTAACGTTGAAAACAACAACAAGTCACACAACGGAGCACAAGAGTACATTTTACCTATGAACAAAGCAAATAAACACCAACATACTACAACAATAAATTATTTTTTATAAATTTAATATCTAATCAACATTGTAGCATGTTGATTTTACATTGGTATTTTTTTCTATGTGTATAATAACACGGGCTTTCAAATTGGTACTTTTTTTCCTTTTAAACAAAACTAAAATTTTTCTAATCAGTTTGATACTCTAAAAAAAAGAAAGTGTCTTCATTTTTTTTCCTATTACTTCGAAATTTTCTTAAACCATTTAATTTCAGTTTAACTCAATTTCGTTCAGCAAAGCATCAGCAGATACATGATAAAATTTCCTTTAAACTATCCTAATACAATTAGGTCAAACAATCATTGGCTTCTTAGTTATTCACAAATTAGTATCGAAAAATTTTAATATTTTATAAAAACAAAATTTTTTCGAAAAGCTTTTAAAAAACTTAGAACTTCAAATACAAAATAAGATATAAATTATGAAAGTCGACAGACAAATATTGATTTTATTTACAATTAAGTGGAGGAACTCAGTTAATTAAAATCATAATTTCAATACAACAGAATATTTTAATTTTTGCGGATCTGTATGTGTCTTGTATTAAAATCGCAATTTTTGTATTTTAACTTCTTTCACTTAATTGGGACTAGAATCAATAGTTGTCCATCGATTTTCATAACTTATGACTTATTATGTTCGTAAGACGTCGTTCCTTATACTCGTTATATAAAAATTTAAGTTTTTGTAGTATTAAATATTATAAGAGTTTTAGAAAAAAACTAAATTTTTGTTCAAAAAACCCACTATTTGATACTAATTAGTGAATAACTAAGAAACCACTTATTTTCTTACTTAATTATGTTTAAGTAGTTTGGAGGTAATTTTTTCGTGCATCTGCTGGTGTTTTGATGGTGGAAATCAAACATACTGTTCTTGAGTTAGAGTAAAATATATTGGTGTACCTAGTGGAAATATTAGTTACACTCATAACAAAAATTCGAAGTAATATAGGAAAAAATTTAAGACACCGTTTAAAGCGATTTAAACAGATCAGAAAATTTTTTGCTGTGTTCAAAACGGAATTTAATTGTAAGTCTATGTAATCAATCATGTTTTGTATATTTTATTTTCTTACTTAACTATTATTTATCTCTTAACTATGGCTGTCTTGTCTTAAACTCTGCACGTAGTTGTAAAAGGTAACCCAGTTGTCCGATTAACTTTTTGAAACTAGAGGGAACTGAAATCGAGAACGACAATATCTCTTATGCAAAATCGAATTAAAAAAATGTTTGGCTTTTAATTTTCAAAGTGTAGAAGGGTCACTAATAGATAGAAGAGCATGTGCGTTTGCTGACAAACAACGATATAAGCATTTTAAAGCTGATTTGGAACATTTCCCTCTCAATTCGGATTTATTTATTTTATAATAAATAACTATTAGCTAAAATGTGGACTCGTATATAGTGCATTTTTAAATAAAAAAATTTTTTTCGACTGTCATCCAGAAGATACTAAGACGTCACATATATGAGCAACAATCGCTTAGCTGTTAGAGGGACATTTCAGTAAAACCCCCATGTTAAAAGTCAATACTTGTTCTTTCCTCAGTCGACGGCTGAAAATGTTGGTGACAAAAAAAAAATGAACTAATCTTAAAAGAAAAAGGAAAACGAAATTGAAAACTTTATACACTACTTTTAAATTATTAGCAAGACAAAAAAAACCCAGAAACTAAATTGCTGGTCTATGATGGTTGGGATGATAATAAGAAATGCAGCTGTTTTTCGAAGTTGGAATTTCACAACTGCAATGACATTTTTGAGGCTAAACCAAAAGAACAAAAAAAAAAAAAAAAGAATTGATAAAATAACAACAATACAAATCCTTTGGCATGAAAGGATGTAAAAATAGAAAACGTATTTGAGTTTCATAGTTAAATTTAAGTATGAACAAGTGTAGGTATGCATGCATGCATTTTTGCAAACTTTTGCACTTTGGTAAACATTTGTGTAGAACTTTTGGCAATAAGAATGTTACTGTTATTGTGATACCAAAGCTATTGCATAGTGGGATAGTAAAAATATTTCAATTTTCATTGGACTTACGACTACACCATTTTGTAATTTTATGGAAACATCTTGAAGTTTTTTTTTTTAAATTTTTACAAAATGTTTTAATGGGTACTTAAAACGCTTGAATTATACACTCTTAAAAAATAAAAATAAACCAAAAATTAAAAATTTTTTAATATGATTATTTCAATGAAACGTATTTCATAGATTTGATGAAAATTTTCATTGTATATATGAAACACCGATGAAATAAGTCACACGATTTTTTTTTTATAAAAAACAATACCTTATATATTTCAACAGTTGTCAACTACAAGCGAACAACAAAAATAATTTTGCATGATTGTTGTTGTTGTACTCTTTCTAATTTTATACTAGTCCGGTCAAAATTCCGAATCATTGCGATGCCTGGAAAAAAATTTATTCGAGGTCAAAGGTAAAAAATCTCGAAAAAAATTTATTTTTCGCGATTTTTAGCAAAACGGTGAGTTTCATCATAAAATCACATCAGATAAAAATTGTAGATTATAAAATTCTCTACAAAAAATGTATCAATACTTTTCTTTCTTAGAGTCTCCGTTTCTGAGATATAACGAGTTAAAAAGTTGTAATCGTCATCATATGCACACGTTTCCACGCCACCTATGAGATAGTGTACTTACCGCGTTTTTTTAACGCGGTAAATGCTAAATGTTTCTTCACTATCCCACACATCACGGTGTAGTAAGTATTCTCCGTCAATGATGTATTTCGTATTAGTATTCTTAATTTCAATATTGACCTGTCAAAAACAATCGTAAATGGCAGACTTCTGTGTAGGGTAGGGAGCCAATTCATATTCAAAATATTTCTCTATTTCACCTTGAAATGCTGCAGTAATACTCATGCGATGGAACAATAATACAGGTACTTTTCCTACGTGAATTTTTATAGTACTACTCATTGCTAAAAGAGGAACAACTTTGTCTGTGCGTTTAAATTTAATATTATTAAATGTTAGTCTTGTTATTTTTGCTATAGAGGCAAGTCCAACTTCACGAGCTTTATAACAGTTTATTTTATCATCACCAACGACACCACTAGCAATAAATACAATTTTGTCTACCTCTGGAAAGGGACATGCGTTGAGAACCACTCTAAAAGTTTTCGGATGTCTTTAGCATCTCTTTTTACTCGTGAGTTACTCGCATCAACATGCAGCTCGGTCGTATCCATCCTAACATTAGCGAGATCTTCTAATTCACACACTGTATTCATTGCATGCATACTATAAGCCCATTTACTTATAACACTCTCTTTCGTACTTCTCCCTCGAGCAATACCTCCATCGGTCTTCATAGCATTCATCATAGACTCCTCGATAACCATGTCCGTTGAAGTTCCACAACTTAATTTGTCTGACCGTCTAACAGTAAAAAAAACCTTCAGTAAATTTTTCGTACAGTTCAGGATCTATTAGATTTTGTAATAAATGCATATCCTGGAAGTAAAGGTGTGCACACTTAGCACAAGGAAAATGTCCAGACGCGTGAAAATAAGGAAGCATTTCTTTAATGCAGTTTAAATGAGCTTTCCAATCCCCCATACGCTCAGCCTTTAAAAACTCTTTAGCGACTGAAACCATTTCAAAATATTGAATCCAAAGTTTTGCAGTTGGTCCTCGCTCCTCATATTCTTTGAGCTTTTCATTAAATTTATGAAATAAAGCTCCAGATACGTCATCATCATTTTCAATATCATTGTATGAAAGAGTGTTATCCAATATATGATCCATATGAATTATTAGATCTGGTTCCATGATGTCATTAATATCAACTTCTTTCAGTATTATAATTGCTAAAACAAGCTGAAGTAAAGTATGAGCTCGAACAGCTCTTGCGTAAACATGACCATTCAGCAATTTTTCTAATGACTTTACAGCATAGATCTCTGCAAGTACTTCTTTCATGCCGCTTCTTCGCATAATATGACCAATTGATCCAATAAAGAACATGTGAAGATGAAATCCTCCGAGTCTAATGATGATTTTTGATACTTCAGAGCCGTCAGGTGCAGCTGATACAATTTCTCGAGCTTTTGCATACAAGGGTTCCTCGAAAGTCACGAAAGATACAGTGTGGCCATAACGTTTCGCATTCTCTAATACACAAAGTAAAGTCGTGTATACGGTATTATAATTACTAGCTGGTTGATGAATAAATGGTAAAAATGGAATTTGAGATTTAGAATAATTTATATGATTGATCGTTAAACTAGCGTACAAATTAAGGGACTGGATTTCATTCTACCTAATATTCTCATATTTATACGTATGTATACCAATTGAAAAATATTTTTTACTTAAATTACAGCTTCAGAGATGGATGTACGTGGCGTACTTATGTGTATTTTGATGATTACAACTTTTACAACTTTTTGACTCGTTGTATCTCAGAAACGGTGGCTCTCAGAAAAAAAGTATGGAAACATTTTTTGTAGAGAATTTTATGATCTACAATTTTTATCTAGGTGATTTTATGATAAAACTTGCCGTTTTGCTGAAAATCATGAAAAACCAATTTTTCGAGATTTTTGACCTTTGACCTCGAATAAATTTTTTTGCAGGCATCGCAATGAGTCGGAATTTTAAAATGTTATTTGTAATTATGTTTTAAACAATTACGCGCATTTGCAGCTTGTTGTAAATATATGTACTTTTACTCTTATTTTTTAGTCTACATTGACCGGACTATACTCATTGGTCACATTAATTTGATAGTGATGTTAGCTGAAGTAGTTCAGACATTACTAAAACATTACAAATTTTGATGTGGATTATTGTCTATCGTGCGTACTTGTTGCATGGAATTATCAAACAAAATTTAAAAGTCAATAAAACAGTTTAAGTTAATAAGTACACTTCATAGTGAAATAATTTCATTAAAGTAATGATGTAATATTATTACAATAATAAAATATCTTCCTTAAAATAATGTAATACTTTCATTAAGCGTAACGTTGGTTGAGTCTTAATGAAGTTTTTCATTAGATTAATGTCAAAATTCATCCTTCTTTCTTTTTCGAAAAGGTGAATTTATTGCAAATTTCTTATTATAAAATAAAAAAAGTGTAAACATTTTTTATAGAAAACAAAACGCCGTTAGACTGTATTGCACTTTTGGCACCGAATTTTAAATTTCAATTAAATAAAGTACAACTCTGAAAGTATTAATTAGCTATTTTAGAGTATTTGATATTGGAAAAAATAGCAAATACCGTCTACACTGTACTCAAATTTAAAACAACTGATTTTATATATATCTCCTTTTAGAGCGCCTTTGTTAAATTACAATGAAAATGCAGCTTTGTTTGTTCAGCTTCATGTATAATTTCTAGAAAATTTTCTATCGTATTTTTCGCAAAAGAATTTTATCATTATTTCTTCGCCAAAGCATTTTATTATTTCCCACCCATTGTGATCTGTCTGTCATACTTTAGAAACTTTTCTTCTTCTACCATTGTGGTTTGTCACTTGCTGTTTCTTGTATACTTATGCAGTTGTAGTAAATAGTAGCTTTACTTTGAGAAAATGTTTATTGCAATTCCTTCTTTCTGTTGCTGAGAGCTGAACCGGTTGATATCAAACTGGTTATCCTTTTACAGATGATTCAAACGTCTCTTGGGCATCGAATTATGACACTTTTAGTGGTTCTAAAAAAAAAAACGTAAAAACAAAACTTTTGTTTCATCCTATTTCTCAGCTGTATATTTTTATTTCTTTTAAGCCAAAAGTAGTTTTGAAAAAATTCCTTTATTTATGTGCATCTTTTAGGGAAGCGCAAAACAAGAGAAAGAGTTGAGAATAAATAAAGTTATTGTTATTTGATTTGTATTTAGGTGGCCTTATTTTTCTATGGCATCCTTGTTAAGTAATAAAAATCTATAAAAAAAATATAATTGTTCAATTTAAAAACACAAATATTCACGAGCTTATGACTACTGCTTTTCTCTTCAAATACCTTCACGGATTTGTTTAGAATTCTCGCGTACATTAGCGGATCCATGTTCATTAGCATTTATATATCGACAAAAAATTGTCCAAGTAGCTAACTCAAACAGTCATAAAATCGTGTTTAAGAAGGGAACCAATTTTTTCGAGTTAGTCCTGGAAAATTTAAAATTGTTGGCCTTCTTGCTTATTATTCACACGACATCTAAGTTAAGCCACAATTTAGGAACATCGAAAAATTTTGTTGAGATTGATTAGGCAGCTAAAAACTTATGATTGGCTTACATACTAACTTACTTAAACAAACATAGCCATCATCGGACACCATCGTACAAATAGTCAGAAAAGCTTCAACTGCAAAATATCGAGATCTAATGAAAACTTGATTTTCAAATATCGGTTTAAAATCTGTAACTTTCCATTTTTTATTGCGGAAAGATTAAAAAGAATATTTTAATATGGGGGCTCGCATTTCAGACACTTTTTTGCGTCCGTTGAAAATAAAGGAAAATAATTTATGAAAGAAACGCATAAATTTTAAAATGAAAACTGCTTTAACACGATTTAATAGATTATAAAAATGTTAAAAAAATTTTTTTACTGTAAAAATATCCATTATGTATTAAAGTTCGTTCACCATTGTGTCGTTTATGCTTGGAAGAGGATGGGACAACTGCACACATTTTCTGTGAGTGTATCGTCTTATAGTAATAGTAGAAGGACTGTTTTTCATTCTGAACTTATATGTTCGGATGTTATTTAGCGTGCTTCTCCAAGCTCTGTGCTGACTTTCATAAGAAGAGTCGTGCAGAGCTTGATATAATTTATAGATCTATGTCACAAAAGATCCACTAGGTGTCGCAGTGCCGGTCTTTGGACCAGATCTTTTCACTATTCTATATGTATTGAAAACGAAGAACAAAAATACTGTTTATACTCTATTCATACGAAATGGCGTTTCCGTAATGCATGCTGTTGATTTCGCACATTGAAAAAGTATGAATTTTTCCAAAAAACGATTAAGTTTATAGTGGTTTAGAATATTAGGATATAAAATTTTTGAAAACTATTTGAAATTATAATTTGTATTAAATTGTTGCTATACGCAGTCTTGTGTATTGAGCGTTACGCTGTTTTAGTACGCTTCATTACTCAGTTAAACTATGAAAATTGCATTACCAACATATAATAAAATAATAGCGTGGACTTTAACGACAAGTTTTGTATGCCGAACTTGCCGTTTAAGTCCATGTTAACTTTGAAGCGTACATTGTGAAAAGAGCCGTAAATATTATTTAAAGTTTTGTGAACTTTGTTAAATAATATTACATTGCAAAACGTTTCATCGATCAATTATCGTTTGTATAGAAACAAAAATAAAAAATTATTGAGTGTTAACCATATTTTTTTATTGAATTAAAATTTGTATTGAATAACTAGGGAGTATATGCTAAAACACATCGATAAAAATGTATTGAGTGTTACGTATAAAAGCTTTTTTTAAATATAATTTATCTATAAATTTTAGGGCGTTAAAAAAAGTTAGCAGCAGCAGAAGTAGAGACAATATAAAGGAACGATAATCTTATATGTTCGAAAAATGTATTAGGCAGGTCGTAATTTGCTAAAAATAATTATTTGAAATTAACATATCTTATGACATAGTTAGTTGATTATATGCAAATTGATCTTATTAGAAAGAAAAGTTAGCCCAATTATTGCTTATGTATAAGTGTTTGTAAAGAATTATTTTAAAAGATAAACATTTTTTTACTTTCTATGTGAACACAACTCAAAATTGAAAAAATGTTCATAGCTTTTATTTTCGCCCTATGAATATTATAATTTTATGTTTTTAGAGAGTAGATTTATAGTGCTACCAAGCCCTTTACTAATATTTGTGGTGTATTTATTTTGCAAAAATAATTTGCGGCATAACGGCGAAAACAAATGCAACGCTCAGTACAGAAAAAATTAAATAAATCGGGATATATAATTTTATTTCAGGATCCATTGAATTAAGTGAAAACTATAATATGAATCCTACCTACATATTTATATTTCATTTAGTTACATTGGTAAACAACAAAAAAACACAAAATATACATTTAGACTGAGAGTTACCCATATAGATTATTACCTATGGCTTCATTGCAGTGAGTCGACGAAAATCGGAGCATTGCGACGATAGTGGGACTCTAGTTTTATTAGTAAATTTCATAATTATTAATAAAAAGTTATATTTGAAAATTTATTATTGGAGTTTAATTAAATTCAGTATCCGCCCATGTTCTGTAACTTGTGAAAAGTTTCCGCATCGAGAAAAATTTAATAATTATATTAGTCATTCCATTTTTTGCAGGGTGATTTATAAAATAATTGAACTGGGTACATTAAAATAAACAAAGAAAATTCAAGTTTTTTTTACTCATCCTGTGTTTTACAGGATGATAACAATTTACTGGCATGGAAAAGTTCTCACATTATTTACAGAACATGGATACAGGATGAACATTTTTTTTTTGTAGTCTGTAATGAATAGAATATATCTCCTGATTTCGTTAATATTTTATATCTCGCTGGCAAAACACAAATGATTCAAAAATAAGTACAGAAAGGAATGATAGCGAAGTAAAAAACTATGAAAACAAAGTTTACCAATAGAATTATGGTAAAAAGAAAACTTTTTAATTTGATGCAGTTTTCTTTTGTGTGATTATATGACCGTGGAAAATATTTCATTTTTAATGCTAAAAAGGGTAAACTTTTATTTATTTTATGTACATACTATACCAACATATGTACATCAAATACACCTCAAATAAACTAAAGATATTAACATTTTGTATTAAATTACTTAAATTTATGTAATAAAACTAAACATATGGGCATTATTTGTGAAGCGGACAGGCAAAAAAATTTTTTGTCTCCGATTTTTACAGTATATGACTATATTATATCTACTAATCTGTATAAAATAGAAATTCCTTACGTTGTTAAGTGACATTTGTAGAACAGTGATGGGCTGCTTGTATGCTAGAGGGAATGGTGGTATTTTCGTTTTGTTTTTTTTGGTACTTTTGTCAGTAATAATATCTGTGTGAGAAATCAACCCTATAATAATATCAATAATATATCTAAATAAAAATATAATTGAATTGAAAAGTTAAATTTAAGCCGAGCTTAGGCCAAAATAATTGAATTTCTTTGGGTATATAAATAATTTGAGCTGACATTTTACAAACTTTCCTCATTTAATTCATTTTTAATTTTTACCAAAATACCTTATAGTGTGTAGATGATTCGTTCCAAATTTCATAATGGTCACGAAGGTCGTTCAGGAGTTAGACAGATTAAAGCGTCATAGATCAGCTGGTTAATGAAAATTATTTATATACATGTTTACCTGCCCTTTAGTCCAATTTTTAAAGTCATATATCTCGTTAAAATTCGGCAACCTTATATCTCCGGATCTAACTAAGGTAGACTTAAAATTCCAAAAACAACATAATAAGATCAAAAAATAAGCGGACAGGTGTTTGGTACTTTTTTAATTTTAAATTTAGGGCCGAAAAAGGGTAAAAATATAATTTTGGTACTCTTTTTGTTAACCGTTTATCTCCTAAAGTAATGAAGATAGAAATTAAATTTAAAATGCATTCTTCTATTCTTACGAAGCCCTCAAAAATGTTTTGGTACTTTTTTGTAATTCGAATATATAAAGGGTAAAATTGGTTGCTCTTTTTGGTATTTTTTTCCATAGAACTATTTTTCATGCAAATTGATATACATAGTGAATGAATATGTTTGTATATTTTCACTAAGAAAATATTTTTGAAAATTTTAATTCTAAGGGGATTAAAAGGGGTAAAAACGGGTAAAATCGGTAACCTTATATCTTCGAATCTAAGTAAGGTAGACATAAAATTCTAAAAGCATCATAATAAGATAGAAAAATGAGCGGACAGGTGTCTGAAGCTTTTTTAAAATCTGTACATTTAGGCGCCGAAAAAGGGTGAAAATATAATTTGGGTACTTTTTTGTTTGTTAACAGTTTATCTCCTAAAGTAATAAAGTTAGAAACTAAACTTGAAACTCGTTCCTCGCTGCTTAAAAAGCCCTCAAAACAGTTTTGCGTTTTTTTTCAAATTTGAATATATAATGGGTAAAATTGGTAGCCCTTTTTGGTACTTTTTTCCATACAACTATTTTTTATGCACATTGATACACATACTGAATGCATAAGTTTGTATATATTCTCTAAGAACGCATTTTTGAAAACTCAAATTCTAACGGGCTTAAAAGGGGTAAAAACGGGTAAACTCGGTGTTCTTATATCTCCGAATTTAAGAAAGGTAGACATAAAATTCCAAAAGCGTCATAATAAGATAGAAAAATGAGTGGATAGGTGTTTTGTACCTTTTTTGAAATTTGTACATTTAGGGGCCGAAAAAGGGTCAAAATATAATGTTGGTACTTTTTTTGTTAACCGTTTATATTTTAAAGTAAAGGTACTTTTTCGAAATCCTACTTTTTTGAAAATGTAGTTTTTAGAAATGGTACTTTTTGAAAAATGTTTTTTGGAAAGGGTACTTTTTGAAAATGGAACTCTTTTGAAAATGGTTAATTTTTGAAAAGTAAGTTTTTGGAAAAGTTTCTTTTTAGGGCTTTGTAAACCAAAAGTGTAAATTAATCTTATTGTTTTCGAAACGCTGTGCGTCAGTCCGTCTGTCTTTCTGTCTGTGACAGGCTTTTTTCTCGAGAGCTGTCAGAACTACGGGCTAAAGATTAAAGGGTGTTCTAAAGCGAGCAACGAAACATGTTGAAATACTAATGTAATATACAGACACTTTTATATAGACCCTCGAAATTTTCAAAGTTAGTGTTAATTGGTGTATTCTGTAGAATATTTAACACAACAAAAATTAAAGGGTGTTCAGAAAGTTAATGTAATTTTGACTATGTAGCTTAAACAGTTTGCTGTATCTTGGAAACAGTAAGAAATTTTAAAAAACTCTAAAACTAAAAAATTCCACAATTAAAAAAGTCAAAATGAAAAATCGCCAAAATGAAAAAATCGCTAAAACGCAAAAATTTGCCAAAACTAAAGAGATCGCAAAAAAACTAACCAATTTTATGGTTATTTTAAAATAAGTTAATTAATTTTTCTATATCTGCACAACAATGGGGTAGCGAAGCACGCCGGGTATAGCTAGTTATATAATAAAAGTGAAGGGAAAATTTAAAAATTAAATAACCTAAATAGCTAACTTTATTTATTTTTAGTGTGATTATTTTGAACTAATTTACTCTTGAATCCAAATTAATAAAACTTTGTAACGTTATATCTAGAAAGAACTAGACGCAAACGAAATTGCAAAGAACAATAAAAAAAATTAACATAAATTTAATATTCAGTTCAGTTTTCATATTTTCCCTATTCCTTGGCATATTGATAACGCCTTATTCTTTCGGAATATAACGTTACCAACGTAACCCTTATATAATCAGCTTTAATATTTATTTTTATTTTTTATGAAGACACGTGCTTTACTTGAAAATAAACGGCTCAAACAACTATTTTAAAACTAAAGCTTATCACAGCATTAATATAAGAAATAGTAAAAATAGATTGGCAAAAGTTATAGAAAATATAACTTAAAATAAAAATATATAACATTATAAACGAATAAAAACTTAATAATTGTACGAAAATATCCTTAATTTTAATATACAAAGCATAAAAGTTCGCTTCACACTATAATACAAGAAGTAATAATTAAAAAAAATGCCTCCCTGATATAATTATTAAATGAAAATTTTCAAAAAACAAACCAATTTATCATTTCAGGGTTTAATTTTCCTTAAAAGTATTAACACTGGTATTATAGTCTGAAACAGCCTTAAGTACATATCGCTCCTTTATTGCAACTTACTCATATCTCGAAAAAAATGAAACTTGGCAAAACGCGTTTCAAATTTTAAAAATGTTAGCAGCTATATGTACAGTGTTAGCTTTTTAGTGGTTATAACTTCGGTTTAGATTAAGATGTGTTTCTGGAAATTTTTTTACATATAATGAAGGTCCTAATGAAGACTTTTTCTTAAGTAACTTAAAAATTTCGGTTTTTTGAGATACGGCTAGTCTACGTTGCAATAAAGGAGCAATGTCAGGATTTAATTTTTTTATAAAATAATTTTAAAAAATATATTGTCCGATTTGACTCAACTAAACTTTACTCTTATTTAAGAAAAACATAACAAATACTTAACGAAAAAATTAGGAAAATATACACAATACAATAACCAAAATTTTTTTAAAATAATCAGTCCTATTCTGTAAACCGATTATATAATGGCCCTATTGATGTATTTTAAATCATATGTATATAATAAATTGATTACAGATATGATATTTTGAGCTCTAAAAAATAGAATACTACAAAAAAATCAAAAAAAATTTTGCTATTAGTGGGTTTAATTTTTCTAAATCGGGTCGTATTAAATCGACTCAATTTACAGACAGGCAGGAATATCTATTTATTTAGCCCTTTAAGGCCCTTAGCTGTTTTTTCTTTTCCACAGCTAAACTGTTGGCAAATTGCTTATTTGCTTCAGTCTTGTATTCTTGTATATTGTATTGAGATTGCTTGAAAGTAAAAGAAAGTGAAGACAAATTTATCAGTGAAGCTATTTGTGTTTAAAATACTCACATTTAATGCATCCTGAAATTCAATTTCCTGCAAACGCTGCAGACCACGAAAATTGCGTCCTAAAATCCGACCCAGTTCATAGCGAGAGATACGATAAGGCTCAGTAGTTGTTGTAATTCCCGTGCTATCGCTACTTTCTTCGCTGCTTGGTTTCTATAACAACAAGATATGTATAACAAGTTTCAGAGGCGTATATGTACATATATGAATTTTATCTAAACATACCGATGACTCAGTGGTGGTTGAAGGACTCCTCGGCTTTTCAGGTGCTGGATCACTAAATTGGTCATTGATTAAATTGTAAACGTCGTCTAAAGTATCACGAGTATCGGTGTATTGCTAATAAAATAAGAGCCAATTCAAATTAATTTAAACAATGTAAGCATTTATAGAAATTATGTGGTATTTTTTTAGTGCAAAAAAGTTAAATTGATATATTGTGGTTAGCTACTCTATATGCCGGCATTGTGGAACAGATTTTTTGTTTAAAGATCTACCTAGCTAAGCACAATATATCAATTTAACTTTTTTGCACATAAATTCTTGAGATTATCTGGAGTAAATATATCGACCCCTTAGCGCCATATGATCGTAAGCGACAAAAATTAAATTTTTCAGGAGAAGAGTTTTTTATTATATTTAAACATGATTTATATTCATAAACTATCGCTTACGATAAATTTTTACAGCATGTATATCAAAAGTTATCAACAAATTTGACATTTTAATGATTTTAAACTATGGGTAGGCACATAAGATTTTTATTTCAATAAAAAAATTAGTTTCTTACAAAATGTCGCTTACGATAATTTATCGTTAAGGGGTCGATATGTTATTTTTTTAACTTAGAAGCGTAGTAGGCATAAGAATAAAGAATAAAAGTCTGTGCATAAGATAAGAGGTTTATATCTGTTCAAAGTTGTGGTTGAAGTCTACTGACGATTTGGTAAAGCACCAATGAAATGCATATAGACAATGCTTAACTGTCAGCAAATAAAGATTGTTACAAAAAACGAAAATATGACAAATTTTGAAAAATTTTACATACACAAAGTGCTCTACATTGGAACTTCAAATTTATCTTCTTAAGTCAACCAGGAATACTTCTCTGCTATGAACGGATTATCCGTTTAGAAATGGCTGATTTATTTCTACAATATTTTTTGATTCTGTTCCACAGTGTGCCATTAAGATGTTCAAGTTTTAATTGTTTTAAATAATCCTATCTAATGTTTATTTTCTATTATAAGTTAGAGTTTTAAATACATTTAAATATTTAACAATTGCAATACTTACATCAACAATTAAATTCTTAGTTATAACCATCTTTTGGAAGACATCCCAAAAGAATCCCCTTTTCGCACGAGATTTTGGCTCATTAGAATCATAGACCTGCGTTTCGCTATTTATTGTTAATAAATTTTCTTTGTTTTCATCTATATTTTCATGGATTCTCATGTGATTTGTTTGTGTTGCACAAATCATGAGAAATATAAAGATTATATACGTGTTCATAGTGTATTTTTGCTAAAAAAAATTTTTAATTATTTATTATTAGTTTTTAAACCAAAACAAATATAATTATATATTTAGGGGCTTATTCATAATAAATGATCAAATGTTTATAAAAGGTGTCATAAACCTCTTATAAACCTTTGATAAATATTATGAATAATGGGGTTAGTGAGTGTATTATTTCGTGATTTGCTTTTTTTAGTACTTGGTTGGTGGGTTGGTATACGTGGCTGCCTAGTGCACGCAAGCATTCAACTAGAATCAACAAGATTCCGTTTTGTCAGACCACTCCACTCGTCTGAGATCTGGAATCAAACCTACATTCCAGATCTCGAATTCGGTAGTAGGTACTAGATCCAATCCGTCTCATTGAGATACTTAATCAGGTCACCTAGACCAGTCACTAATAGCTCTAACAGGTCGTCTAGTATATTGCTGTCAAAGAATTTGTGTCTCGAGAGGTGAAAAACGATTCGTAATGGGAATGAAACCATTACGTTAACACCTTACATTAATACAACGAAAAATGTCATTAATGGCATGAAATATTGCATATCAGCAATGAGAAATTGCATAGACAGATTTTAAACATTTGTGTTGTCGAGAAATTAAAAGATAAAAATAAATATATGGCTCGAGTTCAAATACAGATAATGGATATGAACTTTTTTTTATCGTCGAATTTTCATTTTCTGTCTTTTCCATCATAACAAAGCGTCTTCACGAGCCATTGATTTGTCTTGACAAAAGTCAAAGTCGATATGAAAAAATAGCACTAACACTTTCCTGATGTTTTTTTGTATGAAGTTTGACAAATGTTAGAACAAAATTATGTCTCGTGAAGATGGGGTGTAATAACGTAAAGAAATAATACAGCAAAATGTTGTCATTCTCCTGTAGAGTGCCTAGAGGGAAAAGAGCCTGTCACAAGACAGGTCACGTGACTGGATTCCAAGGACTAGCAACCGGTTCGAGTTCCGGAACTTTATATGAAAGGGACCGGTAACTTTTACATGGCGTTGTCATTAGAGGGGGTCAATTGACATAATTAAGATATTCAGTGATAGGTTCTAGATCCAAACTTAAGCTCCTAGAAGTGTGATAATCTCTTTAAAACTAGTTAAATTACTGTACTTTAAACATATATTTTTAATTTAAAAAAACTGCTTGTACAATGAATGTATTTTGCTAAAAATTTTGTTCTAGTTTTATGATATGCTGTGATATAATTCTTTTCACCGATCACAACTCCGGAATTTTTCGTGACATTCCCATATTCATCAGCTATAGGACAAGTACGTACGTTCAAGACAATTGGTACAACATTTTGCGCAGGGGTAAATTTCTTTTTATGTTTAGTGGAAATAGTAGTTAAAAATTTAAGTACGCTTAAATTGCAATTAAAAAATTATAAAATTGTCAATTCGAGCACGAAATTTTTATTTCCTCTCAATACTTTATCACCTAATCAAAAAGTCATTTCATGCACATATATATTAATTTTGTACTTTCAGTTTTGATATTATGTTTGTATTGTTTTGTTATTAATACATACATACAATTGAAAAAAATTATAAATTTATTTAAGAATTTCAACCGACAACTAAAAGCAAGAAAACTACATTTTACATAAGTAGACATTACATATTTCTACAAAGATTCTTCAAGAAATAAATATTTGCTTTTCAAAATAATCTCACTCTAAAGGATCAATATAAAACTTTAATTAATATACGATTATGCACATTTTATAAAATTAATTAATGACACTTGCAATGAATTGCTTTTTTCCTAAATTTTCTATTTCATGTCCAAATTTAATAAATTGCACCTTAATTGATTTAACTTCTCACTTTAAAATTAATTTGCAAACAATATACTAATTACTTTGTGTAATCATCTATGAAATAAAACAATTTAAAAATCACAATAATATATCATTATTACGAATTCTATGATTCTTTCTAATATTAAGTGTTTGTAGGTTAGTGGAGCTCTATGAGGAAAGAGCAGAAAAATATGCCATGAAAAAGAGAAAATGAATTGAAAAGGAAATTCACTGCAATTTGCTAGTAAAATATATTCAATTTACTTCGAATAAAATTAAATTTATTTGTTTATTCAATTGTAATTTAATTTTTGCCATTATTTGCATTGATTTCATTATTTTAAGTTATTTTTTGATTAACAACACATCATTTTAGCCACATTGGAATTTAAATCAAATATTTTAGTATATTTGCTTTTTTCTCTTTTGAAGTAAATCCTATTAGGGGGCTACCATTTATTGCTTATGCATTGCATACGTATGCTTACCAAAGCCATTATAAATATATTATGGCAATCGATTTTGAAAACGGATCAGTTTTAAAAGCCATTTGTAATAAACTTTTCATTAAATTTTTATAGTTCTTGTGATAAAATTCTCTTCAATAAAGAAATATTTGTATAATATTTATGATCAAATCCTTTTTAATAAAAAAATCTTATTAAAAAAAACTTTCAAAAATACTTCATTTTTGATTTTCGAAATTTTTAAATTTAGTCCAAAGATATTTAATTATTTTGATCGTGTTGATTAATATTTTTAATTAAATTATATTTACTTAGAAAGAAATTCTAAAGCGTGTAACAATTGAAGAGACAAAGAATATTTTGGCTACAAGGAAGTTCCAAGTTACATCAACACAGAAAAAGTTATCACCAAAAATTTTTCAAACAAAAGTTTGTCTAAAAATAAATTTCATTTTCAGTAAATTTTCTTTACATAATCAATGAGTTGTTTGTTTGACTCCTATTTAGGACGCAAACACCAAAAACAACAAGAAAAACTGTGTCGTAAAGAAACAACCCCGATGACAATATACACACCAACAACAACAACAAGAATGATAGCAAAAGGAATGCGATTGTACCAAGTTTGTTTACTGAAAATTTTTAAGTGAATCAATACGTTAATGCCGTTGCGTTAATTCTCATTCATTTTTTTAGAGTCTTTATATAAACATTGAGACTTGAACACATTTAACAAAGTGAAATTTCATAAATGCTTAATGGATGATGATGGTGATGACATAGACAAAAATTTTGTTAGTATATTACAAAAAATCGAGTAAATATTTTTGTTTCATTAAGTAATCTATTTTGTTTAATCCTTTAAGAAATTTATTATTTGACATTTTGTCATAATTTTTTTTTAAATGAAATTTATTTGCTGTAGTTTAAGCATTGTCTATATGCAGCATTTAATTGGTGCTTTACTAAATCGTAAGTAGACTTCAAACACAATTTTGAACAGCTACGAACTTTTTTTCTTATGTACAGACTTTCAAAAACCCTTTGAGAATTTACAAATATATAAATGATTTTTAAAAAAATAAGCGTAGTAAGCTCTGGAACTTACACAAAACTAGCAATATCGAATAAAAAATTATTTGCTGGGTTTTGTGTAAGTTCCAAAGCCTACTATGCTTATTTTTTAAAAATCATTTTTATATTTGTAAATTCTCAAATGGATAAGAAAAAAAGATTTGTAATAGTTCAAAATTGTGTTTGAAGTCTGCTGACGATTTGGTAAAGCACCAATGAAATGCTGCATATAGACAATGCTTAAACTCCAGCAAATTTATTTTGTTTAATATTTGTTAGTATTTTTAGATTAATTGTTTTCTAAATTCAGACAAAAATATTGTTTGATATTTTTCAGAAAAACCAGTAAATCTTTTTGTTTGATTTAGCAAATTGTTTTGTTTACAGTTTGTAAATATTTTTAGACAAATTGTTTTATAGATTTAAATAATTTATTCACTGAAAAAATCCTTTTTTTTCAGTGAAATTGTTGAGATATATTTGTCTATATTAACAATTTTGTTTGTAGGTCCGTTCCTAGACAAAATATTTACTATATCATTGAACTCCTTTACAGGAAATGAAATTTAGTTTTTTTCTGTGTATGCATTGTGGAAACAACACATTAAACTATTTGAATATTATTTTTTTTACAAACTCAATACTTTCGGAATTATTTATGAAATATATATTTTTTAATCAAAATTGGAAAAGTTTTTAAAATAAGCTTTATTTCATGAAAATCGATTGATAAATATTGATATTATTCATAATAAAGGGAAATCACCTGATTTTTGCAAAAATTGCGGTTATATACACTGTACAAAACAAACAATTTTTTTTAAATAACAATATTCTAAGAGCAGGTTCTGGTAAAAGCCACCAAAAAAATATATACATGTATCGGCGTTTTGAAAGTTTACTTCTGGGATTTATTTTAAAGCACCTGTCCTGTAGTAGTTCATTTAATTTGAGTTAAATGTCTGTACTTCAAACAAATATTGGAAAAATCTTCTGAGAGGGTATTTTATTAACATTATTGTTCTACTTAAGTGATATCTACACCTTTCACCGCTCATGACCCTCGAACATATTTTTTACATACCAACCTGCTAGCTTCGCAACATTTTTTTCCTATAATTCTTTCCCATGTACGGAAAGTGAAGTGTACCAATAATTGGTCATATTTCCACATACATATATAATTTTGTGCGGATTAATATCACAGTGACCGCGAAGGTATACTCTATACAAAATTGTTAAAATAGTCTTTTGGATACAGTCCAGTCGCAGACGAACAAGTAGATGGCACTACAAAATTCACAGAGGCCCCTTTGGGCGCTTTGGGTACACAGAAAAAACTCTAATTCGTATTCTATTACTAAATTCATAAATTCAAATATTTATAGAATTTATATATATAATTTATAGAAATGGGACCTATCACAAAATTCGTAAAATTAAACACTAAAATTCGTAAATATTTAATGAGAAAAAAATCGAATTTTTTTTCTATAAAAATTTTGTATTGGAATATTTAAAAACCAAAGAAAAAAAAATAATAACATTTAAAAACAAATTCAAACACATGTGTGGTAAAATAAAAACCTATGATAATTTTTTCTGTGGTATGCAAGCTTGAAAATTACCAATTTTGATAAATTATATCTGCCAAAGTAACTCAACTACAAAAATATGCCTCCATCTAATAAAAACTAAAGAGCAAACAATTTTTAATTAAATATATTATTCAGCATATCACGTTTAAAAATCTCTGTTTGTTAAACAAAGCTGCCGAGTGAAACACCACGCGTTATTTGAATTGTTTCGCGCTGCCAACAAAAATCGCTGTAAATGCAATTGAGTCAGTTCGTCAAAGTGTGTGAAAGTCATCATTATTATGCATATACATATATTCGACGCATGGCAGTAGAATACAAGTCAGCAGCCAAAATTATTGGTATGTTTTCATTGTTATTTTACTATATATTTTTTGTTTTTATTTGTATTTTTTTCTGAATTTCCCATTAAAAGCCACAAAAACAAAAATTTTAACATTACATTATTATATTGGCTTGTTTCAGTTTGTTTATTGTTGCAATTGAATATCCGTTAGTTATTGCAAATGATTTTCTACACTAATTAAATGCATTGGACTTGTAGAGAAGAGTATATACAACATTCGAAGGATATCTTTGTAGGCATTTTTCGTTTTTAATAAATTAAAATCGTGTAGCTATTCCCACACAAATAGTTGCTTAAACTTTTTTCTTTTCTTTAATAATTGTGAAACTTTCTTTCTATTCCAGTAACTTTATCATAAACTATCCTTATAAAATCTAGTTTTGAAGGATATTTAAGCACCAGTTGTGAGTAAGTAAAAAAATTTACCCTTAAACACATTTTTAGTTTTGACTTATTTCTGGGGCACAGTGGTTTCAATTGGAAAAAAGAGTAAAAACATCTGTATCTTGGAAACTCGTGATCCGATTACAAAACAATGTGGGTAAAACTTATAAAGGAGGGCTTAAGCTTTACGAATAATGAAATTTGTAACTTGTAATTTGAAATTTATAATCAAGTTCATATCTTTGTTATGTGATGTTGTTTTTAATTAACATTTTGGGCAAAAAAAGAATTTTTCCAGCACTTATTTTGAAAAAAAATAGTGGAAAGAATTATTATATCCACTTTTTTCTGAATAACTTACAAGGACTCCTAATTTTTCAACGACAATACTTGGAAAAACAACAACAAACCCTAAAAAAAATTTAAATACTAAAATCAAATATTTTTTGTATAAAAAAAATCACTGTTTTGACACTAATATGAGAATAACTTCGATAATGATCTTCAAATGTAAAAAATATGTTAAGAAGGTAATTTTGTCATACATATTTTGACGTTTCGTTGACCGTTATCGAGTTAATGTGAATTATACTGATGTACCTGGTGGAGATATTAGTCAAGCCCATTACAAGCCTGTACGTGATAGAAAAAAGCTAAAAACAGATTTTAGTTTATTTCACTAAACTTTTTATATTCAATATATTTTGATCTAAAGCACATTTACTTTGTTGACCAGTGTTATTAGAAAAATTCGAGATACATAGAAAAATTTTGAGGTACAGAAAAAAAATTTTGTTGGAAATTAAAGGTACTATAGTGTACTTTAAAGATATTATGATGTGTAATGCAAATAAGTTAGCCCAAAGCTAAGTTTTCTATCAAGCTTAAGCTTCTTTTGATGCTGTCTTCGTATAAACACATACACATACCAGTCAATAACTGCCCTGAAGGAAGCCAGGGGCAAAGTGTTTCCAAGTCACCACTTTTGTCGTTTGATGATTTTTTGTTGACATTGTCAACGAATCGACTAGACTTTTTATTTTGCCTTTAATATGAAAATAAGTTGTCCACAGCTAGAAAACGATTTTTTATTGTCTCATTTTGTTGTGTTGAAAATAAATTCGGTTGCACGCAAAACTAAAAATTTTCATAAGAAATCTAACTTAATTGTCTTAGCTAGTAAAAAGTTTCATATCGATGGTCATACGTTGACAACACGTAACTGATTTTTTATTATTTTTCACAAAACGCATAAAACTTCATAGAAATCGATAAAAAAAATGCCTATCCCCAAAATAAGAAAAACCAAAATTAGTTGGGAGTATCTATTAAATATTTTACAGTTATTTTAATTCATTCCTAGTAAAGCTTTCAGCTTTTTACAACGGAATATCAACAATTGAAAAGTTTTAAAAATTAGTTACGTGTTGTCGTGGTGTATAGCCATCGATATGTGTTGACTAGAATCATTAAAATGCACTAGTGAATCTCTGGTATCAATGTTTCAATATGGTTCCATAAGTGGAATCAGCAGTGGAATCTCAATGACAAGCACATGTTAAATGTCTATAGCACAGAAAATGTCTGGGATACAATTAGTCAGTAGTACTGGGGACAAAGTCAATAGTGAATCAGTATAGTTTTAATATCAACATTTCCTTCAGGGTGTATTCAAATAATAAAAAAAATAAATTAAATACACATTTACTTATAGTAAAAATGTATGTCTGTGCTATATTATAACAATTAAACTTTAGATCGCATTTCATTTTCTAGTAATTTACATGGTTTTGGTAAAATCAATTTTTTTTTAAACTTGGGTAGTAAATAGATTTAAAAATATCATACTGTTACACACATACATACATAAAATCATATAACCAAGTATTTATACAACTCTATATGCGAGACTGAAAGCACAATGGATTCAAATGTCTTTTTTTCAAAATTGATCTTACGCATGAAATTATCAGGTCAAGTTCAGAGAAATTCAGAGAAAAAAAGGTCAAAGTGGAACTTCCATCCATGGCGAGATATGGCATTTATCATTAAAATACCTGTTGGGCTTGGAGCACAAGATGCATATGATCACTTAAGCCCCTTGTGCTCAAACAAAAATTAAAAATCATTTTTCACATGGAGCGAGTTGATAAAACTCAGAGAAGCTCTGAGCTTAAATTTAGCGTATACTTGTAGCACTTATTATCAAAACACCTATAGTACAATTCACAAACTTATTTTAACGCTAATCAAGTCGTTTAAAGAAGTTGACACCAAAATTATCGATTTTAATATTCGGTAACACTTTTAACCACTGTTTAGTGGTGTTAACCAAACAACAATAATTTTTGTGGTGTTGTGAAATAGAGAACAGGCAGCTGTTCAGTTAAAGCACGTTGTCTTTTGGCAAAACTCAAGTAATTATTCGACAACCATATACCAGAGAAAAAAACTAATTTTTTACTTCAAATACCAAATTCCCTGAATCAAATGTAAATTTGTTCAATTTAGGTCCTATAAAGAAATTTTTAAATTCAAATGCAAGAATTTGTAATAATTTGTTTGAAAAAAAATTCTGATTTTTTCAATAAACAAATTGTTTCAATCAAAAAATGTTTTAGAGAAATTTAAAAAATAAATCAACGAATTTCATAATTATATCAGGTTGCCAACATTGGCGGTAGGTAAATGAAATGAAATAATAAGTCAAGCAAAATTATTTATCAAACTAAAGTAAGAGAATAATAAAGATTCAAAATCAGTTTCAAAAATATGTTTGTTTAAAATTTAATGTAACCAAGGTTGGCAACCGAAAATTTATATTTTGCAATCGGTATTTGAGTTTTATCGGTAATACCGATACCGAAACCGGTACAACGGAATTACCGATGCAGAAATAAAATTTTATTACCAATGCCGATACTGTTATTTGTTTCGGTTTCTAAATTGAACTCGATAACTTTTATACCACAAAATTAAAGAAATTAATGAAAATATGTTTGTGTGCAAGCATAAATTCATTTGTTTCTTTTCTATTCCTCTTTGTGCTTTTCGTTTTTTTAATAGTGTTGCAAAGTGGTATAAAATTTTAGCAAAGGCGTTAACACGAAGTTACACAGAAAAAACTAAATTTAATTTTCTGTAAAGGAATTCAATGAAATAGTAAATAGTTTGTAAATATAGACAAAAATACCTCAACAATTTCATTGAAAAAAACGTGTTTTTTTCAGTGAACAAATTGTTTAAATCTATAAAATAATTTGTCTAAAAATATTTACAAATATTAGACAAAACAATTTACTAAATCAAACAAAAATATTTACTGGATTTTCTGTTCTTTTAGTTCAAAAATGCTAACAACTATTAAGCAAAATAGTTTACTTAATCAAACAAAAATACAAACAAAATTTTTGTCTGTGTCATCATCATCATCCATTAAACATATATGAGATTTCACTTTGTTAAATGTGTTCAAGTCTGAATGTTTATTTAAATACTTAAAAAAAATGAATGAGAATTAATGCAACGACATTAACTAATCGATTCACTCAAAAATCTTTTGTAAACAAACTTGGTACAATTGCATTCCCCTTGCTATGATTGTTGTTGTTGTTGTTATTTGTGTGTATGTCGTCATCGGGGTGGTCTCTTACGACACAGTTTTATTGTTGTTTTTTGTGTTTTCGTTCTTAATAAATGTCAAACAAACAATTCATAGATTATGGACAGAACATTTACTGAAAATTAAATTTATTTTTAGACAAACTTTTGTTTGAAAAATTTTTTTTGATAATTTTTTCTGTGTGATGAATCAAAGAAGCGTTAATGCAAACAGTAATTATTGCAGATAAAATTAGCTTCTATTCAAACGTTAAAAGTTAGTGAATTTCACTACCGTTTCAAAATAAACTTTTAAGTGCTACTTATCAACAGGTAGGATTTAGAGTCTTCGTAAAGTGTCTTTTACGAAGATATAAAATGTGTCAGCAAGAAGTGTGTACAATAATATGCCAAAAAGATATATTAGCAAGAACATGCGTTCCTAAAACAGATAAAAGAATGTTACTGGCAATAAAATTCTAGATGGATCAATATAATTAGTAGAATAAAACATTATACAATATCTGACGTATTCCATTATTAGCCAAGAAATTATCTCAGCAATGGGAAAAATTTATCAAGCAGCCTAAATGCATGCACTTTTCGGGGAACTTTGCACAGAAAAGATAACAGAGCCAGTGCAAAAGAGCTACTAGAGGCATTTATTAACACATGCTTTAACATCATTTTCCACAAACCCCACATAGCCACATGTGTTACCTGTTTTGACATGCGCTCAAGTATACTATGCCCCTCAGCTGGGTTCCCAGTTTTATTTCATACCTTATCGCCAATTTTCAATTTTTCGTCCCTCAAAATCCTTAAAATAGCTACTTTCTCATCTCCAAAAGCCCCAAAGTACCTTAAAAAGAAAATCATATTATTTCAAAGGAAATATATGCGTAAATTTATTTACTTAATTAAATCCATTTATATTGTGTATTTTAAAACTAATTTTATTTCTACATATACCCAGCGGTAAGTAGAAGGAGTAAAGAGGCATTTTATAAGCTCTTATTCCACTTCCATTGCATATTCACATATTTTCTACACGCGATATCATTGCGGACCAAGGCCTTCATCGAACCATTACTCAGCATGCCTGATTGAAGGCATGTTTTAGCAGGCCTATTTGCAGGTCATACGGTGGCATTCCTGATAGAAAGCCTGTTCTGGGCTTCTATAATTTTGATTATCCTGATTTCTTATTTCGAACTCTTTCTTTTCATCCAAAGTAATTTTTTTAAACATATTTCGTGTTTTGATTAAGAACGAATTGGACATAATGTAGTAGCTCCAACATAAAGGACATAATAGCAGCATGTATGATGCCTCTTGCACGTAAATTTCAGTCTTATATACAAATTATTTGCGAAAAAAAATACGAGAATATTTGTTATTTCTAAAGTTCATTTTTTATTAAACCAAAGGAAAAGTATAAAAATAGACTACTCCTACCAAAAGAAGGGAGAATGAATGTGATTCGAATCTTTTAGAAAAGAGTGTAGAGGCCTTTTAGAAGAATATCCTGAGAAGGTAGAAAATAATTAGTTTTGTGTCTTATTGCAGATCTTTAAAGGCCTTTAAAAATACCTGTTTAGTGAATATATCGTAAGATTAAACGCTGGGTATGTATACTTTGAGGTTTAAATATATATCTACATATGTATAACGTAAAAACACACAAGTATAAAACAATTCCATATGTATTAATATTCATCATTTCAAAAATTTCCAAATCAAAATCTTCTGAATAATGAGTTAATGCGATTTTGTTGTACATGTTGTTTGTATTACAAAGTCTTAGCGTTTGAGAATAAAACTGAACTGTTTTAGAATGCTTTTATAGAAGCGATTCGGGGATATTATTGTGTTTTACGGATTCCCATATACCTATTTAAAGAGGTCTAGTAAGCTGGCAGGTATCTTGAAATGATTTTGGTGCAGAAAAAATATATTTCAAATCCCCAAAAATCTCCAGCAAAAAAAGTGTTTGTCCTCAAAAAATCTCCTGAGGATTTTCACAAAATTTTTATCCCTAGTCCCAAAATCCCGAATCAATAAAACTGGGAACGCTACCCGTCCACCGTGTACACAAAACTTGTTGCATATAAATTTTATCAAGGGGAAAAGATAATATATATCCCCAGCAAAAACTTTGCTTACTGGTAGGCAAAAAAGTATATGAGGATTTAAGTCGTAACTACTTACAATTTGACTCGATAACTAATTATTTTTGTTTGAGAAGTCAAAAAAATAAAGGGTACCCCTTAAAAATGTATTTACATTTTCACAACAATTAACTAGTTATTATTTAGCTTACTTGAAGCTTAAAAATAAGTAGTCAAATAAACAAATTAAAATTTCAAAAAATGTATACATATTATGTTTTATTTATATATTTTCAATTTTATTTAATTTTTTTATATTTATTTTTTTACCCACCAGGCTTACGAACCTGTGCTCGTTCAGATATGAAGACAAGAACTTTACCCACTCAGCTATTGTTGACCTACAAGTTTAAGCGACAAACGTTTAAGCGACAAACACATGTTAACTCAAAAAGTGGTTGTCTACTTATTTTATTAATACCATATGAACAAATTGTAGGTACTCTCAGATAATGATAGAAATACGTACTAATTTTATTAAAAACTAAGTAGTAGAACTAATTTGAAGCATAGTAATAAGGTAAATAATTACCACTCATTACTTTGTAACCCATTAATAAAATACTACCGATTACAAAAATTACAAAAGTTTTTGCTGTGTATGTTGAATGAAAGCAGAGTTTCCTGTTCTTGGCTGTTGAAATTTATTACTTGTTTGCTACATAATGTGATTCACCATGCAGCTTATAGCGACAACTATGGTGGCCAGAAGAGTCACTACATTGTGCAACTTTGGTTGTATCTTATTCGAAATACTCATTTTCAAGTAGTAAATGACAAGGTTTTTCTCTCTGGGCATTCATTCATGAAATGTGACCAAAATTTTAAAATTATAAAAAGTACAAAAAAAGAAATTGCCAATTTTCAAGTAGTAAATGACAAGGTTTTTCTCTCTGGGCATTCATTCACGAAATGTGACCAACATTTTAAAATTATAAAAAGTACAAAAAAAGAAACTGCCAAATTTATATACCTCAAGATTGAGAGAAGATTGTGGTAAGTTGAAGTAAAAATTTCCTGTAACTTAAATTAAAGGTAAGGACTTTATAACTCTTGAGCCCATCTAAAGGTTATTCAAAATAGTACACTCAGCATCTGAAAAATGCAATTGTTATATTTTGAGAAGGATGATCCTTGAAAGTTCTCCTACAAAGAAAATATTATGAATGAGAAAGAAAACTTCACCAAAGTAAATATAAAAGCTAAATTGCTGGCCAAGCTGTACAGTTACTCCCACAATTTCGTAAAAAGAGCGTCAATTTACTGAAGTTTGTGAAATTCAAGAACCTGCAGGATCTTCTTTGCTATATTCCACTAACTTACCATGAATGGCTCAAAGCACTTCCTTATAATGGGGTGGAGGAAATTCCGGAAAGAATCAAAAGGCAGTAAGCCAGTGTCAGAGCAAAGATAAGCCGGATGATATCAAACCAAAAAAAAATTTTTTCAGTAATCAGTTTTTTTTTAATTTCGTCCATGTGGTTTTTTTTTACTAGGTAATACAAAGACTAGAAATTGAAAAGAATAGTAAGAACACATGGGGTTCAAGTACAACTTCCCTCACTTCAAAGGGTATTTCTGCGAGTCTACATAGTAAAATTTGATATTTTTTAGCTCGTTAGATAAAAAAATATATCTCAGAACTTTTCTTACTAATAAAGATATATTCCACAAAACATCAAACATATTTTATTGGAGCATAAGTTAAAGCAAAATTTTTCAATATTAAATATTAGTCACTTGGACCACTTGTGCTCTAACCCCCTCCTATGTAATTAGTCAGTTTATGCAAACACAGCTATCAAATGGACAGACAGGACATGAACGCCTCTATGTTTATATTGTGCATACACTCCTAATATGTGTGCAAGGATAGTAAACTTGTATGTGTACATAAAAGGCTAGTGGCAAATTACCACTTTAATGTTGTACTGGCTGACTTTTGTACTGAGGCATTTTGCCCCAGCATACGCACTTATACATTTATATTCACAATCGTAATTATCAGAGTATCAGTGCATTGGAAAAGAGTTTATGTTTGGCAGTGTGAGTCTGTCTGTGCTGCTGTCAGTTCGAATTCAGAGGTATTTATGCAGATTAAATTTGATTTAAATAAATTGCTTTGGCATCAGTACGATTCCGAATTCATTTTAATTATTTTCTCCATTTCGCCATTGGTGATCAATACGCAATAGTATGCATAAGTAAATTAAATTTTTTCATGTGTTTGTATCATCATACACTCGAGGTTTCTTCTTTAAGAATGAGTTTGCTGAATGGGCAGTTAAAAAGAAGGGTTTGTTTTTCTAGCGGTCTAGGAGGCCATCGCTGCCTCAATGTTAGTAAAAGCTGTAAGTAAACTCCCAATATTATTACAGTAGCAGAATGTACTTTATTCAAGAAGTATTCCGTGCAGTCATTTTGAAATGAATAAGCATTTAAAATTCTAAGCAATCTTATTTTTAACTGAGTCTAAAATTCAATAAAAAAAAAACCAAGTACACACAAATACCGATTTTAGGTTGCTTTCAATATAGTCCGTTGTATATATTATAAGTACCAAAAAAAGGACATAATTAAAAATGACATACACACACACAAACACATAAAATATTCTGTATGTAAAATTAGCTGAAATTGTAATTTAAAATATATGAATATTCATTTCAAATCAGTAATATAGTGGATAATGTGCTAGACTTTTAATCCGACCGAGCGTGTGCTTTTTCTAATTTTTAATATTAAATGCATAGCTATAAGTAAGTTTGTGTTAACTTAGTGCTGCTGGCCTACATACTATCAAATAGCCAAGTGGTTGGTGAGTTTGATTTCAAACCTGAAGGAGCTTTATTCAGTTCCAAGTGGAAATTAAAATAACAAACAGTGAGTATGAATATAAAATTAATAAGATACGAAATAATAAGGCTTTATGAAGATTTGAAATGATAAGTGCTTAAAATTTAAAAATAAAGCAAAAATCATTTATTTTTGTGGATTTTGAGGTTGATTATTCAACAGCAGAAACAAGGAAAACATCTATTATTTTTACGGAAGTTTCGATTAGTTATTGTGGCAGTTAAATTAATCAAAACAAAGAAAAAATCATTAATTTTTTACGGTTTTATGTCTGCTAATAAACTTTCTGCTAAATTTAAATAAAAAATAAGTAGACCGGTTTTCAATTGAATTCTAATTTATTTCATATTAAAATTTTAGTTAATTTTATGTGCAGAATATTTTGAGTGTATGTATATCAGAGAAATTTCATTGGATATAAGTTATGTATGTAAACAAAATGTGCCTAATACATTTTCGAAAAATAGCTATAGGCATGTATTTAAATGGATATGTATTCATGGAATCATGTGGAACATATCATTCTTTTCACGCTTTACTCCTCAAAAGTTTTGCTATTAAATAAATAGACCAGCTAAACTTAGGTCACAGAGCGCTTTTTACAACCACTTGTCTGAAATTCTTTTTAAATTCAATAAATATTTTATCTGATTCAATAAATGTTGCTCTAACAAGGGTTACACTAACAAGGGGAAACACAAACCAGTTTAGTTTTCAGTAAAAGTGTTGTTTGATTTTACAAAAAAATATTGTTAGGTCCTCTTTCAGTCAAAAGTTTGTCTGAATTTATAAATTTTTTTATGATTATGAAAAAATTTTTAGACTATTATATTATCTGATCCATTAAACTATTTTTTTGTATTTGGCTTTTTCATAATGGAATACAAAAACAAATTTTCAATATTTTTTTAATAAAAAAATTAAGACAAATTATGTGTCTGTATTTACAAGTTTTTTGGAGCATCTAATTAATTATTATTTTTGCAATAAAAAGATTGGTAGATTTGGACAACCATTTTGTCTGAATTCAAAATTGGCTAATAGGACCTAATTCATTATAATGACACTTAATTTTTTCTGTGAGCAAAATGCCAAATATAAATATTTGCTTTTGCGCTTTCTTAAATAGTTCCCAGAAGTCTTTGGCCAGTTTTTCAAATAAACGGCTGATACAGCATCGGTAGCTAATGGTTTTTGAAAGCTCTATGTACATAATAATTTACTTGTTTTGTTTAAACTTTAAATAACATATTTTTTAATTGTATAGATGACTATTTTGGTATAAATTTTTGTATCGTAAAAATTTTTGTATCGTAAATGTTTAACAGAACTTCACGTGCAAATACAAGCATTGATGGTGTTGTAAAGTGGTTCCAATTGCAAAAAATTGGTAATAAAGCGTTATCTTTGAAACTTTGCGATACGATCACAAAACGATGTTTGTAAAATTCATAGTGGAGGACTTATGCTTTAAGTATATAAGAATTTTGACCACGGTCTTCGAAGGCACGGTGAGCTAGAGCGTCTCAAAGGTGACTACCTCGGGTATCAAAACATGTGGATGCATCATAACTTTTACAAAAATTATTTGATTTTAATGAATTTAAACTTGTTGTAAACCTTAAAAATAGCTAATGAAAATGCACCTTTTTCATAAACACAAATCTGATTTTAAAGTTTAAAATGAGGTTCGAATCGCTAAAATACATAAAACAACTGAAACTAACAGAGAGCCAGGAAAACGTACAAAAAAGACATACAGGCCTTAAAAGTTAAAAGATCTCAAGAATACCAAGAACACATATATTTTATTCTTATGTATACTAAGTAGTGTTTACAAACTTCTGGAATGGATTCTATAAAAGAAAATAGTACTTATGAATGTTTGGTAAGGCAGGAGCGTAGTCAAAAATAAATATTTTTTTATATTATATACATATAAAAATTTTGTTGAGAATGGACTATGATTATAATTTTATTTGAGAAAAAAATCCCGGGTGTTTGGAATTGATTTTATTGACATCTCTTCCAAATTCTCTTTATTGCTACGATCCTGCATATGATTTCAAAAGATTTCATAGCATTATACCACCATTCGTCTCTAGTCACACAAACAAACCTATTACATAGTACACTTTTACCAACTTAAAACTTCTTCCAACACCTCAATGACTTCCGCCATCATGAGTCTAATTTTACTTAAGAATTCAACAAAAAGTAATCGAGTAACAATATCCGTATTTTATTTGTTGTGGTGGCAGTTAGGAGTTGTTGGTTTTTTTCGATGGCATACTTGAGAATTTTAATTATTCCCTAATGGCGTATAATAGCTGATGGCTACTGATGCAGCCAATGCAAAATTAAAAAAGAAATACTATTTTTTCGGTTGCATCCTTTTTGTTTAACTTTGGCAGTGTTCTTTTCTTAGTTAGAAAAGTTCTTAGTTTTGATTATTTTTCCTGCAGTTTTATTTGTAATTCCTTTTTTACCTTTAAATAATAATGGTTTTAATAAAGGACTTTTGCAAGATGATAAAAATACACAAAAGCATTTCGTTTCATTATTATTTTACAAATAAAATAAAAAAACTTAACAAAGAAAAATCTAAGAAATTCTTAGATATTAAAAAAAGTTTATTTTGGCTCTTAATAAAGGTCAGTGTTTGAGAAACTAAATTCTTCAAATATATTGACAATATTGTTGTTAGTAGGGTATTCATTCGGTTAACCGTTAATCCTTTAACCGGTTAATTACTACCCGATTAAGTGACCGGCTAATTTAAAATTAGCTATTTTATTGCAGTCGATTAACCGATTAACCGACGTAACAAATTTTATCATATTTTGTAGTATTATAACGAATTTTTTGTGTGTTGAATTATTTGTGTCATCTCATATACATGAGGTATGTGTTTAGAAATTATTTTTTATACAAAAAAAAAGTGTGTTCAGTGACTTCAACTTAAGTAAATCTTTAAAATCTTATAAATGTTTCGACGCCCTTTATTCCTTGCAGGAGTAAAATGAATAAATCTATATAAGAGTATATAATCTTTCGATTAATTGTCACATCACCAATTTACACAAATTTACAAAAGGTAAAATCCTTTAATTTGTTCTAGTAGGTAATATTGAGAGCTATATATCAAATAGGGAAAATGGTTTCATTAATATTTCAAATGGGCATTTCTTGAAAATTTAGATTAGTATTTTCTTTAAAAAAATATATACACATCTTTTAATTTTTAAAGAAACCATTCTTTAAAAGTCTACAGCAGTTCGATCATATAATAAAAATAATAAGAACTTGATTATTTGATTGTCTTTTTTCTTCGTATCATTTCTCTTTTTATCATGCAAAAGGTTACGAGAAGTGAACTTTTTTTTTGTTTTGTTAATGGAGGAAATGATTGAAACTAAAAAAGAAAAATCTATCAAAACCTAAGTAAATAGTATCCAATATTGCAATGATTTATTTCGTATTTGCTAAATCCTTACTCTTTGCAGTTCAGGTGTTTCTTCATTGACATTCTTATAAGAATTGAATGCTACGACTGGAACAATTGATAAGACTATTAAATTCCTGAACTGTTTGATTAAAAGATTTCGTTTCATAATTTGATTGATTCTGAACTTTGCCATTTATTGTTTTTGAGATTTTACTAAAAAGAATTCATGAAAGCATAACCGTACAAGGCAACATATAGTGTTTTAGTGTTTGGAGTTAAGAAGAAAAGAGTATATGGGTTTTTGTATAATGGAAGAATATACGCAGCGGTAAAACTCAGAAGACTTTCTTACTTCAGGCCTTCTTAAAAGCTTTCTTATACATTTTCTTGTCTAACTGCTAAAGAATGCCATACAGAAGGCCTGGGCTCTTCCATATAAAGATAAGATACACATTCCACATTCGCTTCTATGAGAAGGGAGAAGGAGTAGCATTTTTTTTTTGCCAAAGCAAAAGAAAATCGTTTTGTTCACAAAAAATGTACTTTAGAAATAAAAAACATTCTCGCATTCTTTTTTCGCAAGTAATCTGAAATTTACATACAAGTGACATCCTATATGCTGCTATTACGCCGTTTATGTTGGAGCTGATTAGCTTATACTTATTCTATTCATGTCCAATTCCTTCTTAATAAATATATTCGTATAAAAAGTTACTTCAGATGAAAAGAAATAATTCGAAATAAAAACTCACATCACTGAAAAATAAACAAGCCGCTATAAAAATACCGAGATTAAAGGATGTACCACCAATACTTTTTGACAGACCTACATTAGAAACCCTTCACAATTACCTTTCTAGAAGGCCTTTCTAGAGGTCTTCCGGAACTAACAAACGGAAGACATTCCCCGCAATGACAACACGTATAGAAAAGAAATGAGTATGGAATGGAGCGAGCAGGCGTTGTACATCCAAAAGAAGGAGTAAGGAGGCCTTCAAAAAGGCATTCGTACTCTTTCTATTTCCCGCTGGGTATAGAAGGAGAGTGCGTTTGTATATATATTAATAAATGGGGAAACGTTGAATAATAGTTAAACTGTAGCTCAATGCTTCTTAAGCATATATTCTTGAAAGGCTAATATACAATATTATCGCGAACGGTAGAGAAGAATAAAATATATTTGCAAATATTCCGATTGATGCAAAACTTTACATACATCTGTGTAATTGGCTTTTTGCATATAAGTTTTCTACCTCAAACTCTGCCTTTTTCATACCAAATTATTGTTTTTTTAAGCTTATGGAGATCCCATTATCAAACTGTTCAGTATAATAAGGACACCCTAGGTCGAATGTTAGAAAAATTTTAATTTCAATGCATTTATACCTACTAGAACTATAGTTATGCCAAATATCAAGGAATTTCACAAAAAATAGTTTTTGGGTTGTCCGCTTCAAAAATAATGCCTCGTATACAAACTTTACGTGAAAATTGCATACGAGAATTGAATCAATACCGTTGGTTCATTTTGCTTGAAAAAAGGGAGAGGTTCTCAATTTGTATGCAAGAATGATAGAATACATTGTATTCTATCATTATTGATTCGTGTGTATGTTTTTTTACTCTTTAATGTTTGCAAAACACATAACTCTATCATTTGAGAACGGATTTTCAAAAGTCTCTCTTTGTTTGAAAGGGGTTGCCTACAGTTTGTTCCCATAATTTTTTTTTTTGAAAATCGGTGGGAAATTTTGTATAACTCTCTCATTTGTGAATCGATTTTCAAAATTGTTTTTTTGTTTGAATGGGTTTGCTTGCAGTTTGCTCCCATAATTTTTATTTTTTTTAAAACCTGTTAGAAAATTTGATTCCCTAAAATATTGACTATCGCATAAATCCTCCTTTTGCGGCCGGATTTTCAAAATATTTTCTTGAGCACACTATTCTTTCGACAATTTTGCTCTCTCGAAATATTGATTGTCGACTATCTTTTCCATTTATGGATCGATTTTAAAAATTATTATAATTAATTTTTTTTGATAAGGTTAGCTTTTAGTTTGGTCCAATAGAAATCGAACTCGGATGGAAAAAGTGGTATGCAATTTTGCAGACGGACACACCACTTGTAGACAGACGCACGATTTGACCTAACGCGAAATTGCGTCCATTTTCCATGAGATCATTGTATTGAAGCCAGGTGTTTTCTGCAGAATTATTTAATTTTTTGTTTTACTTAAGTCAGAAGGATAATCTTTGTTTGAAGGTGTTTGTAAAATTATGTTGAATTAACATCAAATACGTCTAAGGGAAATTCACTTCCCCAAAAATATAAAATTAATCTTGCTTTTAACGTTTATATCATGAATTTTTTTCTGTGTGCATAAATCATATTTTTATAAATAAAAAAAAAATAAAAGTTCTGTTAAATCTGCATGTTCAAAGCTTTCAATCATGCATGTGTACTTCTTTTAATACACGTATTTCTATAAATGACTTTTATACATTGGTAATGTCTTAGATGGAAATTAATTCATACGTGATATATTATAGAGTACGAAGGGTTCTATTTGTAGCGTGAGCAGTAACTTGACACGTGGAGAACATGATTTCTGAGATAACTAGTGGCATGGTTAGCTATAGAAAACAATTATTCATATAACATATTTTTATAAGTAATTTATTTAATCATTTTTAAATTTTGATTTTGCAAATCAAAAATTGTGATACTGCGAAGAATATCATGTTCTTACGCTAATTGCTTGCAGAGATATAGCTTTCCCTTTTTTTAAAGAGCACGAATATGATAAAACTAAAGAGCAAAATAGCTGAGCAAGGATATAGTTAAAAGCTCTAAACATTATTATAAATAATACTTGTGGTAGTTAATAGGGATCTGAGAGTTTCCAAGGCTCATAATATATGTATATCTAACTCTCATTTTAATATTTATGGTAGCTTTCGTGAAATTAAGTTATATTTCACTCACTATTAAAAGCTTGAATTTACATATGGGTGATTCTCATTTCAAATGCTTTTTTCGTGTCTGTTGAAAGTATAATAAAATATTTCTTAAAATAAGCGCATAAATTTCAAAATGAAAACTGCTTTAGCATAACTTAATATATTATAAATTAAAGTATATAAGTTTTTTTTGTGTAAGACTGTCCATTATGTGTTAGAAACGAAGAACGATAATACGGTTTATACTCTCTTCATACAAAATGGCGAGATTAAATTTATAACGGTTTTAGAATACTTGTATTTGCTTCTCTTATTTCACACGTCAAATTTTTTAAATATATTAGAAATTATAATTTTTTTAAACTGTTTTTGTACGCAGTCTTGTGTGTTGAGCGTTACGTTTTTATAGTACGCTTTGTTACTACGTTGTATTATTGAAATTTTGTGAACTTTGCTAAAAAGTATTATAATCAAGCATGGTTTGTGTCCAAAAATATGTATTGAGTGTTATCTATATTTTTTCAATTTATTTGATTTTTTTAGTGAATAACTAAGGAGTTTATGTTAAAATACATCGAATTTTATACATTTGAATTGTTTTAAATTCAAAATATAGTGTGTGTTCTGAAAAAAATATTGAATATGTAAGAAAATGTATTGAGCGTTACGTTAACAATAATAAGCTATAAATTTTAGGACGGCAAAAATAATTAAATAGAATTAAGCTATAAATTTTAGGATGGCAAAAATAAAGTTATTAGCAGCGGTAGCCTAGAAACAATATAGAGAAAGTTATACGTTTAGACATATCTGATTTGCTTTAAAACAATGTTGCTTTGACAGCACTGTGGGTTATTATATTTTCGAAGAATGAACTAGATAGGTCAGATTTTGCTACGAATAGTTATTTGAAATTGACATAACTTTTAACATTGTTGACCAATTTTATTAACACTAGCCTTATTTAAAAGAAACGACGTAAGCTAGCATTTCGCTGATGTATAAATGTTTGTTAAGAATTAAAAAAAAACAAATTTTTTAATCTTTCTACGTAAACTAAAAAAATGTGGTCATAACTTTTAATTTTGTCCAGCGATTATTATATTTTTTTGTTTTTAGAGAGTGATATATACATATATAGTGCTTTCAAACTCTCTACTCACGTTTTGTTTATTTATTATTATTTTTGTTTTGTTAAAATCGTTCCCAACACAACAGCGAAAGGAATTGTAACGTTCAATACACAAAAATGTTAAAAGATCGAAATATATATAATTTTATTTTAGGATCCATTGAATGAGACGAAAACTATAATATAAATCCTACCTTCTCATATTTCTATTGGTTACATTTATTAGAACACAGAACTAACTGTACGTTGAGATTCTAAACTTTAGAACATCAATCGGCAAACACATATTATTACATTTTTCCCTTGTATGTTTTTTTTTGTAACTCTCTCTCTATAAAAGTTTTGTTAGCAATAGCAAGATACATGGTCTTTAAAGAGAGTTACCCTATGTTAGAATTGTGATCACAATCAACCGAGCCACTTAACTCGTGGTGATAAGCAGAGAGACATATGAGTACTGATGATGTAAGCGCAGCGGGTTGCGAAAATAAGTCTGTTCTGTTCTGCTGTGTTCGTTGGAAAATTAGATTGATGTTGACATTTCACTTGTTCTTCGGCATATTGAGCATTTCTAATTCTTTGGGAATATAACATTACGAACCTACGACCCTAAATATTCACTTTGGATTAAAAATTACATTAATTGGAAATAATAAAATTAAAATAAATTTTCCTCGTAAATGTAGGCTATTGCGATTGTAGGAAAAATTCCTCACCATAATGTGTGATTGCGCCGAATTCAGTTCGATCACGCGAATGGCGCTCATGTCTAATATATTCTATTAATATTTTCCTCGTCTTCTTAACGTCCGACAATATTTCTAGTTATAAAGTGAAGTTTATGAATTATTACTTAAAACAACACATCACGTACGCTAAACATAACGTACATAGTGTTTTCTATTAAACTAAATGTTAACAATTATTATGATTAGATGGTGTACGTAAGAAAGGTTGGAAAATTTTACACTCAGAGAAAAATCTATTAAAAAAACTAGTATATAAAAAATTAATTAAAAGATATTTACAACAAGGCACAATCCGCCATAAAGTCAAAACTCAAGTTAGAAAAAATGAAATGAGAAATTTAAAACTTTATCACAATAATCGTAATATGAAAAAAATTTCATTTGATTTCACTCATAAATGAAATAGTTCTCTAAATAGAGTGTCTTAATTAAAACTTTTTTACTTAAAACGTACATAATATGTTTCGCAACTATGTGTGGCTTTGACGACTATTCGATATGACTGTGTGCAGCAATATTGAGGAATAAATTTAGCCTAAGTAAATATTTCGTTAAACCAAAGTATGCAAATTTTTATGTTATATAAATTATAATTGTAGAGTCGCTCGCAAATTAGGCTTGAAAAAAGTAAACCTTTTTAAATATTTACTTCGCTTGAGAACATATGGGAAAATAAAAAGCTAACTATAAATATGATTTTGGGTTTTTTTCTTGTCATGCATAAAAACGTTAAAAGGACCACAAACATTATTTCTTGCTTGATTTTTCAACCCTTCTCGCACCAAGTGCTTTTCACTTACGGTTGAAATTTTCATTTACAAGTATAAAAAATTGTCTGTTAGTTGGCTGCTTGCTTGGTGTTATTTGGTCACTTTTAACCTAGACACTGCCACCATCAATGTACACACCTTTAGAAGGGCTGCCAGATTTACGGTTTTCGTTGTTATAGAGGACGGGAAAGGTGAAAAAGGTGCCATAAGACTAAACTTGAGATAAGAAGTAGAAATTGTGTATGCTCCTTTGTCTTGGCGTTGTATAATCTGTCTCAAGATTCTCATACAATCTCGTTTACACGTCACGGTCTATGAGAGGTCAAAAATCATAAAAACCGATTTCTGGTGATTAGCTCGCTTGCAATCTATAATAAAATTTTTTATGTTACTGCTGAACGAAAGCAGAGCAAAAATTTTTTGTTGTTTTATTTATTTGACTAAGGTCTATCCAGCGAGATATTAACAAAACCTATTTTGTGACATTTATATTGAATTAAGTAGCTCTATTACTATACTCTAATTTAGTATACTGTTTCGGTGCTTTTTACTAATTTTCATTAACGGGGTTACTCCCTATGTGTAGTGGATAGCGTGCTAGATTTTTAGCCGGGAGGTCGCAGGTTTCATTTCTGGCAAGACCCTTGGTGTTTCTGCAGAAAAAGCGGATGATATGCTTAAACAGTATGTGTGTTTGTTTGTTGTTGTTAAAATATACAAATGCGTTGGAATTTGTTTTTCGCATTTGGCTTTTTTCTCCGCCTTTTGAGATTTTCTACCATAGGTCCGTCGCTGATTTGAATCATTTCTGGAACAAACAGAAAAAACAGCTGGCAGCCCACATTTTTAAAAGAGCACAAAGATATGAATAATTTTTTATACTGCTCTTCTAGGGCTCCCATAGCTTTAGTAGATTTCATGTAAGAAGAATATTTTTTCAGTAGGTTTAACACACACATTATTAAGTAGAATAGAATTTTTTATTATGCTAATTTAATATTCCGGTTTTTAATATATAAAGTGTAAACTCTATAAAGTGTAAACGTATTATCAAGGTGGTTTCTTTTTTTTATTAAAATATATGATACATATGTATATATGTACTTTAGAGTGGTCGTTAAAAATTAAAAGTTTGATTTTTCAAGTTTCATACCACAAATCGATTGATATTCCAGATCAACAGTTAAGACTAAGGCTTGTCGTCGAACGACCACCAAAGTTTAAGCAAATGTTCTTTTTCTGTATTTTATGTCTTGCAACTTAATGAATATATTATTTACCAAAAAAAAATTCTTCTAAAAAGTTGTTGTCTATGAAGTTTCCAACAGCTTTTTCTCTACTGACTTTTAGCTAAATCGCATATTTAACTAAATAAACAGTAAAATCGAAAAATTCCTTAACAATTAAAGTTTCAAAAGTATTGCATTTATTTAGAAATTTCATTAAACCTTTTCGTTCTCTACAACTGAAAGTTATTTCTTTACTTATTTGCACTCAATTTTTTGTTTATGAGCTTTAGTTTTCGAGATAGACTATTATGTCAAAATTGAGGATATGTTTGCCATATTAAATAAAATAAGAAGAATCAAAAGTCGACAGCAAAATTCACTTTAAGCCGAGCCAACTTTGTTTGTCAATCTAGTCATTAGATAGTCATTAGTTAGTTGGGTTAAAGCACATTGTGCTCAAGTGCCAAAACTAAACAAATGGCGCTAGATGCAATACTTAATAGAAATATCAATCACTCTACAAAAATTCAGACTTGCACGATGATCTCAATCAAGCTTGTGTGTTACAATGCCAAAATTTTAAGTAGGAAATCCATAGGATCAAAAAACTTTGAACCTTACATACTCAGAATTTTCTTTTTAGCACTTGAACCTCTTGTGCATAAACTGTCTCAAGAATCTCATAAAATCCCTCAACTCATATGAAAAAGCTGATTTTGTAAAATACAGAATTTTATTTGAAAAATTCTGAATTTGTTTTAAAAGACCGGAACTAGATTTTGAAAATAGCAGATTAGAAGTAGTATTAATAAAAATTAAATTTACAATTACTACAAGTTTGTAAAACTGACTAAAAATCATGTTTTCAATCACATTAGTAATTGATTTAGTTACGACATTAATTAAAACATATTTGATTTTGTGACTAAAAAAGACATGGATATTATAGGAAAGACTATGACAAACGATTTATGGATTACTTAAGAAAAACTAATATTTTCTCTCGAGCTACTTAAACATGCCATGTAGTTTTTTCGAAAATTTTCGAAAAACATACATCAGTCAATTTTAATGATATTTGTACTAAAAAGTTTCATTTGCTACGAGTAAAACATGTCAATATGAATACAACTCAAAGGGAGTATATCTGAAATAAGTCCAATTTGCAGCATTAGACGACATGAAGTTTTTTCGAAATCTTTCGAAATTTTCGAAACAATTGCATCAGTGAATTTTTATGAAATTAGTACTAAAAAGTTTTATTTGCTACGGGTAAAATATGTCAATATGCCTACTTTTCAAATAATAAATTTGTACTAGATATTTGAGGTGAAGAGCTAGTTAGATTTTGGAAAATTAAATTTTGAAAATTAAGCTTAGATACCCCTTAATTATGTGGATAAACTACTGTTTACAGAGCAACTAAAGCGCCATTGTTGTAGACTCTCATTTACATATCGCAAACTAAAACAAAAACTGTCCCAACTCAAAAAATCGCAAATGTTCAAGAGAAACAAACATTTGTTCTTAGAAATGTGGCTATAATCTTATAATTAAATTTAGTTCTACAGTAAAGAAATCTTTCTTAAAAAAAATTTGCCAATTTTTTTTAGTTTTGTCTAGTAGTTTTGAAAATAAGGGATAATTTTGAGTTGTCACTCTATAGTTGAATTATATCAAATCATTTCATGATTATTTCATAGAAAAAGTTAATTCTCAAAAACACAGGCGATTATAGTCACTTTTTTGAGCCAAGGAGACACAAATGTAAATGATGCACCACAAATTCTGACAATAGTATCACAACTCAAATAATAAATACTGTTTATGTGAAACAAAACTACTCAATTGCTTACAAGCGCACTGTCATAACTAAAAATAATACTCTTTAGTTGATGATGTACAAGAGAAGCAAGTAGCATAAAAACAGTCATGATGACATTTTTCCATTTAAAGAAGATTGGGAAGCAAAAGAAATTCTATGAATTGATTTGTGTAATAAGAAGGATTTTGAAAAATTTTTGAGTTGTGGCTGTTTATGATTTAGTGTGCGATATGTATACATACCTAGCAAAAACTACTGCTTCGGCTAAAGCAGGTTTATAAGCGAGAGAAGCTGGTTTTGTTGTTTCTCCTGCTTCGAAAAGCGCTTCGAACATGCATGATTTTTGTTCGCGATATCCCACTTTGAAGCTCTTGTTTTTGATATAAAAAAGCGCTTCTTTCGAAGCATCAAAAACGCTCTAAAATCATGTCTCTTCGTCTTATTGCTACAGACAAAACAAATCGTGCTTTATTATAAAATTCTCTCTTCCATGCAAAATGTGTGAAATGTAGAAAGAGAGCATTCTTTAAATGGGTTTTGAGTTTTTAAATATGTTAGTGTTTATTTGAAACAATGCGTGCGACAATTCTTTAGGACCTAATTTGTTGAAAGCTGCAATGCTACTGAATATGATTTTGTTTATTTTGGAGTTCGTGTTCAATAAATGTAAAATATGTATTTAATTCTTTGTGTACTTTGACATGCTTGCCAGGGTTAAGTACTTTAAAGCAAGTTTTATCACATAAAAAAATATCTGGCCTATGGCTTAGCTGTAGAGAGCATGCCGAAGACCCCTTGTTCGTATCCCAGCTATGCTAACATTTTTTTTTTAATTTGTATATATATATATATATATATATATATATATATATATATATATATATATATATATATATATATATATATATATATATATATATATATATATATATATATATATATATATATATATATATATATATATATATATATATATATATATATATATATATATATATATATATATATATATATATATATATATATATATATATATATATATATATATATTCTTAAGTAAATTTTAAGCAAATTATTTATCAAAACTCAACCAAGTTTTAATAAAAATCTTATTTAAATTTGAAATAAAATTTATTGAAAAAATTATAACTATAATGTTTTATTCATTCAAATATTACGATTATAAAAACTATAATTTTTTTAAATTCTTGTTATCAATATAGAGGAATTCTTTATCACAGGAAACTTAAAAAAAATTAATTGAATACCAGGATTTTTGTTATCAAAAACGAAACTTATTTTTTTAACCCAATGCGTTATATAGCCAGTCAATCATCAGATACGATCAATAGCTGAATCGGCTAAATTAATGATTCTTTGTAAATATAATTTGAATGTAAAAAATATTTTGAATATCTTAAACATTTAAGGCGAGTAATGATATTTTTTCGTTTCGAAAAATATCAAATTTATTTGTTTTTATTTTCTTAGACGAAGGCAAAAAATAACAGAAATTCATCTCTGACATGTATGCAATTTACCTTATTAACATTTATTATTCATTTGCTATTATTTCTTTTTATGCTACGCTGTAAAAATCGCATTTAATATTCTGGAAAAAGAAGATACTGGAGAAAGGTAATAGTATTTGTATTGAAATATTTATATGTATATTGAATTGTTCATTAGGAGTATAACTTTTTTTTTTTTGGAAAGAAGCTATTCTATATGAATCATTAACCCGCCAATGGTGACGCAAATTTGACTTTGATTAATGGTGAGCCGGTCTCATGCACCAGGGTTTTCAACTGAAGTTCTTTCGAAACGTGTTACTAATAGTTCATGTTTTTTATTTTTTTATTTATGATTAAATATATTTAATCAATTTAAGCTCTTTTATTTCAATATTAAAATTCACAAATGTGTTTATTTAGAGCATTAAAAATAACAACGTTTTAGCAATACATTTTTTAAAATCAAGAAAAAATAAGAAAATCACATATTCATTAAGCAAAATAACGTTAATTAGTCTTTTGACAATTCGAGCTTTTATAAAATGAACAAAAATTAGTATCCAATATTAATCCTTGATTATTTTAGTCCTTTTACTTACATACACGGTGACTCACGGTCTCACACACCAGGTTAGTAAAAAAAAAATACAGAAATTGTGCTCACTAAGCACTTTCGTCGTGAACTGATGGTGGTGGACGTGCAAAGCGGCAGCTATTCGAAATCGAAACAAAAAACAATAACGGAGAATAAAGTTATACGAACTTTTTAACACAACCGGTCTCACAGACCAATAGGTCACCATTGGTGGGTTAAAACACAATGAATAAAAACCTTTGCTGACATATTTCAGATTTTGTTTCAGCTTTGTTGGAATGTTATTTAATGTCCCGAAGATGAAAGCCCATTGTGCAGTTTTATTTATTAAGACTTTCTTTACGTTAAATTGAGCATATGTTATCCAGAAAAGTTATGCCCTTAATTATTATATTCCCAGGTATACATTTGTATCAATATACACTGCAATACTATAAAAGTTATGAGCTATTCTGTTTTCCTTTTTTTCTATTTATGCTTAAACTGATATGAACAATATGGTTACAAATATATGTATGTTGTTCATTGCCCGGTTGACCGGTCATTTTTAATATCTTTTCTGTCTTTGTATCACATTATGAATTATAGTGCCACTAAAGGAAGCTGTTTGTTATCGTATCCTTCTACTTGTTCTTGTACTCGTAAATGTGCAGGATATTTTTTTTATACACATAAGTACATGCATATATAAAATACTTTGATGTGCCATAATTTTATAAGAACCCTTTTTTCTTCAAATAGTTTTGATTTAATATGGAATGTGGGTAAAAGGATTTTATGTTCAAATTAAAGCTTTTTTAATATCGGGCAGGTTAAAAGGAAACATATTAGTTTGTCAATTCGTTTTTAATTTGCAAAATATTATTCATTTGCCATCCAATAGAGTTTATGTATTCTCCATCCCAAGTATGTTAACAAATATCAGAAAGACATTTTTGGTTATCAGAGGGAACCTACTCCTGCATTTCAGGTCGCTCAATCAGATAGAAAAACCATATATTCAGAAATAAGTTAAAAAATTCTCATAAAATGTATGTACGTTTTATCAAAATTGCAAAATTTGCCATGAGCCAAAAAAACTTCACCAAAGTTCTTAATTTATAAATATATTAAAATTTTTTCTAAAATAGAGAATAATCCACAAATCTTAATTTTCCAATAATTTCAGGTTTACAAATACAAAGTCACCCTAATTATAAATTTTATCTCTTTTGGTATCCATTAAAACACGCGCCAGTTTGAACTCTAATAAAAATATAAAAAATAACCCTGACTTTGTCTAGAAGCTTAATTAATGTTTACTTATTTAAAATATTTAACCTTACCATCTACCAAACTAAACGAATATCCAATCCAGATCTGACGCTATTCATACTCAACATTATAAATAAACATAAACGTATTTACCAAAATTTAAATAATTTATTCAAAGTCAAAATTTTATAACTAACACGCATTATTAAGCAGCAGTCAGCACGAATCAGACAGAAAAAGAAAAACGTCATAATTCAAAGACTCAAATATTTTCCATACATTTTTGGCCGATTAACAATCAAGCTCATCGAAAAACCAAAAGCCATTATGACGTTTAATTTATACACTTTATTGTTTTCTAATAACAAGTATGTATTGTTATTTTTTAAGCGTTTACAGTGTTAGAATGGATAATTCATACAAAATTGTAAGATCTCACTATGCAACAAAATGAAACTTTTATCACGACCTTTGATCACCACTATATATTTTTGAAGTGTTATGGTATCCTAACTACAAAAAACAGTCGAAAATTAAAATTCTATGGATATGCTATTTTTTTATAATTTGGGATTTTTCAAGAGGCTGCTACACCCATTTCAGTATAACTTGGGAAGTGGTAGTCCAATTTTATTACAAACAACACTAAATAAGAACTTGGAATAAAATTGCCTTTAATAGTTCTGGAATTATTCAGACCGCAACGATAAAAAATATATTTTTTATGCAAAATTTGAAAGGTTTTTTTTTAATTTATAAAAATTAAAAAATGTCTAAAACTTAACATTTTTATTAACTTCTCTTAAATAAAATAAGATTTATTTCATGAAAATCGATGGATAATTATTGATATTATTCATAATAAAGTGAAGTCACCTAATTTTTGCAAAATTTCGAATATTTACACTGTATAACAAAATCAATTTTTTTTTCAATAACAAGGCTCTACGACTGATTCTGGTAGAATACACCAAAATTATACATACCTACGTGTATTGACGGTTTGAAGATTTATATCTGGGACTCATTTTAGCGGGAGTTAAATTTAACCCCCTTTTGCACATCTTGTATATAAATAGGCCACATAATTTTTTGTCGTACACTTTTATGTCCACCAATATTAATGAAACATATGTATATGGCTTAAAAGGTATTTTTCTCTAGATATGTACACTATATTTTTTTTACCTAAAGACCCGGTTACAAAACTGGTTACAAACATACCCGGTTAGGGATCAAGTGGTCGAATTTCAACCACTGGGCGGGCTCCTAGTAGCTATAAATACTAGGCATAGAATATCTTGCAGGGCTTACGTTTATGGCATAAGATGTGTTCAACACTGAGTGTTTCCGCAGAAATGCAAAAAAAAATTCTTAAGCAGTAGGAGTGTGGAGTGTTTGTTAATGGGCCTACTAAATAAAGAAATAAATTCAATAAAACAATCAAATAAATTCATTAAAACAATGAAATAATTCAGTTAAAAAATTTAATAGTTTAAATAAAATAGTTTTATTAAAATGATAAAATAATTTCATTAACAAAATTAAATCTACTCATTACTTTAGCGAAAGTATTACATTGCATCAATAAAATTATTTCGTATATTTGATGAGCTCTTCATTAAAATAATTTTAACGAAAGTTGTTTCATAAGTCCAACGAAAAGCATCACGTCATTGGTTGAGTTTTAATGAAATTTTTCATTGGGTTAATGTCGAAATTCTCTGAATTTATGCAGAAAATTCTTTCAGAATAGTTAGTATTGTTTCTAGAAATAAATATTGAATGTACTTATTATATCGTTATGATATTTCAACGTACAATTGAATTATAGTTAATAGTTTACATTCAGTTCAGATAGTGTTGCATTTTATAAAACCATGGAAATGCACTCATATATACACACTTAACCAACTACAAATCAAATCTTTTTTTTAAATTAAACTCGGAGAATGTCTCAAATAATAAATTGATTGAATCTATTTATCTTTTAATTACAACAGATTGGTCGCTATAAAAAAGGCTTATCGAAAACGCTGAATTTGAATAAATGCTCTTAGCAATCGAGGTGGCCGCATGGATAAGCATTAAAGACGTCATTTACAATATCCTACACTAAAAGGAAAATCATTCATTTAGGCAATGAAACTGTTTAATTAAATGTTCTTCATTATATTAATACAATGAGCAATTACATTGTAAACATGAAATCATTCAACCTCTGGTCTTCATGAGTTGTTCATAGTTCATTATATTAATGAGAATCTTTTTAGCGAATTTTTGTCAACTGAAGGTATACGATTTGTCAAACATAATTAAATCAACATTTATTTATTTCAAAAATTTTACCTATTTCTTATTTTTCTATATTTTTTTTAATTTCAAAGCAATATGGCGCCATCATATATGCAATAAAAATATTTCATTTATGGAAGGTAATATTCTTCATTGTAGGCTGTAATGCAAATTACAACACTTAATTGCCTGAGTGCGTTTCTTTTCTTTTATAAAAAACATTAATGAAATATTCATTAAATTCCTGAAATTGTTTCTCTGAACTAATGAAATAGTTTCATATCATTTATGACATAGCTGGCCAAATGAAGCTCATAAATACAATGAAACATTCTTCATTAATCCAATGAAGGGACTCATTAATACAATGAAGGTATTCATTTGCTGAATAAAGGATTTCCTTTCATTGTAGGCAAAACAGTTCTCTACAGCTTGAATATATGTGCACACCATGATAAGTGTTTTTAAAAAATTAGCTATTCATATGTTAACGAAAGTTAATTCAATCAGTTTTGACATGGATTAATTACATTGAGCATCAGTTAACAACAGAATCCGATGAACATGGTGAACAATTTCATCAGACATTTTCACCTATTGAAGGACATTATAAAAGCAAGAGTAGTCACTCTCTTAAAGCCGAAATATGATGGATATTGATTAATGACGATATAGAATATCCTAGAGCTAAAATAATAATATAATGAATAAATACTGTTACACTTTTATTGAGAAATTTTTTGTCTAAAGCTTTCTTTTGTATGATGAGCTATACTGAAACTTTACGTATATACTGCACTTTACGTATTTTTAATACAAACTACACGCATACAATTCTAATTGAATTATTTCCAGTCGTGCATCATTTTAAACTTATTGAAAAAATAATATCGACAATTTTATATCATTCACTCTGTTTAAACGTAAACTTTTGTTTTAGATTAAAACCTGCATTAATTAACATCTCTTTTCGTGTTGACTTGTCATCAAAAACATGTTAAAAATTTCAACGTCATATCTGTGCCATTGTTATGCTAATTCTTGCACTTTTGTTATACAGCAAAAAGGCAATAACAAAGATAGAATATTTGTTAATTCATTAAAAGTGAGTGGCGAATGAATACGCACAGGTACTTACGCACGAAACTGAACTCATTCGTTCATTCATTCAATCGGTCATTCATTTATCGATACTTTCCCATCACATATACTGACAGACGGTAGCGACGCGTCGCTGTTTTGCTTGTACGTGGTGACAAAATTTATTATAGCTAGCAGCTACAATATTTTGAAGTTTTCTTTCTATGTTAATAAAACATTTTTAAAAACAACTTCAAATTCCCCCAAACCAAATACAATCGTATATTGACGTAAAATATGCTCCATATCGGCTGGTCTGCAAATGTGTGGGTGTGTGAACAATTAAGTTTCGTCTGTGTTATTTTGCATTTTTTTATTTTTTGCTCTGAAGGTTAAACATTTTATTTTAACCGGTAAATTGACAGCAAGTACTGAAAAAGTATTATTGACTTTGACAGGTGGTAATTGATAAGTGGGGGTCATTGGTCATATATTTAGCATACGAATTGTTTAATTTATTTTTGCTTTATGAAGAAATACTTTTGACTGGCATATTTAGAGAAGACATGTATATTTGCCGAAAAGCTTTGCTATGTGAAAAGATAAATAAAAAAAAAAATATTATTATCCTTGAACAAAATAGTATGCCAAGAAGCAAATGGAATGCAGATTCTTGTAACTTATTTAGTTTTTATATATCAAATTAGATAGATCACAAAAAAAGCTTTGTGGCCTAATTAATTTTAATACATCAAATGCACAAATTATTAATTTATTCGTTGAAGTACACAAGGCTTCTTTCATAATAAATGCATCAAAGGCCTTTTGCAAACAAATAGAAAATACTACAAAAAAAGAGCAAAAACGCATAAGCATTTCAAAAGTGCTGATTCGCGTTTTCGCTTTCTGTTAGAAGTATAGTAAAATATTTTATAATGAAAAACGCGCAAATTGTAGAATGAAATTAACTTAAGCTTAATTTAAATTATCGTGATTGAAGGTGCACACAAATTTTTTTAAGGAAAAACGGGGGAAAGTTAGCACACCCTAAAATGAATTACAGATGTAAGCTTTTAAGACGCCGGTACACGTATATATATTTTTTTTGTGCCCACCTACCAGAATCAGTCGTTAGAATCTTGCTATTTTGAAAAAAAAAATTATATTTTTTTGTAGAGTGTAATATTTGTGTATTGGGACTATTTGTTGAAAAAATTAGCCCTTATTAATCTGATATAAATAAATAGCATTAAAATATAATTTTTTAAACCGATTTAATGAAAGATATAAAATTTTAAAGCAATATGGCAAGTTGCCACAGTAGAGTGTTCGTAAAAAAATTTTTTTATATAAAAAATTATCGTATAAAAATTTCAGGTCAATCAGTTAAGATTAAGGCGTGTCGCACGCCATAGTTTGAGGAAATGCTCCTTTTCTGTTGTATATATCTCATAATTTAATGAATATAATAGTGTCCGGCTGAAACCAGTTTTTGAGGCCAATCCCGAACCGAACCTAATATTCGACCACAAAGTCAAATATTCGGCCGAATCTGAAACTTGCCGAATCTTTTTTAGCATTAAATTCGATTCGAAAAATCGCTTTATTATAACACAAAATCGATTTTCGATTGAAATCGAAATCGGTTTACCATTCCCTAGTGTATGCTATTTATTTAGGTAACAAGCAGTGGAATAATTTATGGTACTTTATCTTTTGGTTGAGCTTTGTAAGACTGAAGCTACGATCACATTTGGCAAATATTTGATCAAATAAGCGTAACCAATATTTTTGCTCAGAGTTAGTGTGATTTCACTTGGTTTTTATATTACAAAATAAAGTTAATTATGCTGCAAAAAGCTATTTTATACAATTTTTAATAAATGCGAACCAATATTTAAATAAAAACATTGCAACTAAAGAAAATAACATTTACGTTTGTCTGTTAGTCGCGTTTTTTTTTTCGTCAAACATATGCCAAGTAGCTTAAGTAAAACTTTCACTCAATTTGCAAAGATATGGGACGGTGAAAAACAGATGCAGTGACACATTTTAAATTTGGAAAATACTATTTCGATTGACGTCTTTATTTATACAGAATAAAAAGTTCCGGTTTCGGTATTCGGCCAACAATTTGTCCTAAGCCGAATATCAGCCGAAACTAAAATTTTGGCCGAGTTCAAAACCAAATATTCGGGCAAACTCTATAATATAGTATTTACAAAAAAAATTTTCTTCAAAGATATTATTGTCTGTGAAGTTGTCGACAGCTTTTGCCTTATCGACTTTTATATAAGTCGCATGTTTAACAAAATAAACAGCAATATCTAAAAAAATCCATAACAATTAAAAATTCAATTTATGCGTTCCCTAAAACTGAAAGCTGTTTCTCTAGTTATTTGGGCCGCTGAACGCGAATCTGCACTCCATTTTTTATTCAGTAAAAAAGAAAAACCAAATTTCGACACCAAAATTATCTTTAAGCGGAGCCAATATTTTTTCTAAATCTGCCCAGTAGTTTCAGAGATATCCTAAAAGTCTTAGCCTAAAGATTAAAAATTTCATACAAAATTTTAAAAAATTCTCTCACCAAATTGTGAATAAAACCAAAATTTATGCACCGATTTGACCGAAAAAGAGCTCACTTGATTTTGAATATATTGAGCTACATAATGCTGGACAACAAATTAAATCTTTTTTTATATTTTTATGAATTCTTAAAAACAAAAAATTTTAAATTTTTTATACAATTTTTAATTTTCAGTTCAAAACTTTTACGATATCTCTGAAACTACTGTGCTGATTTGAAAACAGTGTTTGCTCGGCTTTAATATAATTTTATTGCCAAGTTTTGGGATTTTTCTTTTTTACTGAATAAAGTAAACCTTTCTATAGTTATGCTAATATATATCGTGCAAGTGCCTCCGTTTTTTACATAACGGTATATCTCGAAAACTAGAGCTGATAAAAAACTGAGCGCAAATTTGCGTTCAGCGGCCCAAAACTCTAAAGAAACACCTGACTGATTCCACGTAAAACGGCCCTATGCAAGGAAAAAATAATTTTCTTATTTTTAATAAAAATCTCTCAATTGATATTTTTTAGAGCATGACAATTATAGAAAAATAAAAAATACATTATTTAATATTTTTAAGCAATTTGATGCACTTTTAGATGATCATCCACGAAACATTTTGCTCTTCCTCTTTGTATGTTTAATATTTATTTCAGATTTTCTTTTCTTCCCTTTCTCATTATTAATAAAAACCCTTATCTCTGAAAAGAATATACTTTTTTCGCTCTTTATCGAATTTTGAAAAATATTCAGCTAGAGTATTCTGTTTTCTATAATAAAACGGATAGCAAATAATTTAATGTGCTATTATTTTCTTATGATTTATTTTTATATTATTTATATTAATGAAATCAATAAAAAGTTTTATTTCTTCGAATTTTTTAAATTTTCGTATGAGGTCACACCTGTCCGTCACACCCATCACATTTTAAAAATAGTTTTTTGTTAAGAAAACTGATTTTTTATCAAACAGTAAATACATAATACAGCTAAAAACACTTTGAACATGCAGCTATACCAAAATTATTGTGTACGTTGTAGTAAAAATTTTACAGAATTTATGCTGAAAGTCATAATTCTTTAAAACTAAGATTTGTAAGGTCACATCCGTCGCAGCTTTTTGACGAACATTCTGAGCAGGAGTTGCATTATTTCAGTGTCTACCCGTTATTCAACGACTTTAAGCTTAATGGCCTTGCGAGTCGCAACCTTTTTTTAAGTAAAAGATTTTATATTCTTTATTTATATAAAAAAAAATATGTGTAAAGTGGTCACACCTAGCTAAATGGAATTACTCACCTGTCGTATCTAGCAAACGAAAAAGTTTGCCGAAATTTATAAAATCGCGGGCTTTTTGCGATATTAATAATTATTGGCTGTTTGCGATATAATTGTTTTTTTTTTTTGTTAATTATGCGATTTAGCCAAAGGTCAGTAAGGCAAAAGGTGTTGGAAACTTCACGGACAACAAGAAGATTTGTTTTGTATATACTATATTTATTAAGTTATGAAATATAAAACACAAAAGAGCATCTGTTCACACTTCGGTGGGTGTGCGACACGCCTTAATCTTAACTGATTGCTCTCAAAATTTTTATAGGGTACTTTTTTATAAATCCCCATCGATTTTGGGTACGACACTTGAACAAACCCAAATTTAATTTTTTCGACCATTTTATAACTGCATATTTCCCAATTTATACGTCTAATTATTTTAAAAGGCGCACATATATAAATGTTACACAGAAAAACATTATAAGTTTTATGAACAGCTGCCATTGTAGTTGCATTTTAATTACACAGAAACAATTTAAACTTATTTTACACAAGGTAAGATAAGTTATTTCATATTTTTCTCAGCCAGCAGACAAGTACCTTAAAACTTAAAATAACTATGTACTACAAGGTAAATATTAAGTAGTATACTGTTTTTTACCACAGTAACTAAATATAAGAAACATTCAAAAATTATATTTTAAACAAACACATTGTTTGTGGTATCCAAACCCAAATAAAACAGAATATGTACGTCATTAAAGCAACGACCTTCAATAAAATTCATATTTCAATTTACAATTTGTTTATATTTTTATTTTGTTCAATTAAGTTTCAAGAAGTCGTTAAGCACTTGTGCATCCATCAACCTAAATTTTTAAAACAAAAACATCAAACAATCTCGATCACCTTGATACAAAAAATCTTTTATTTGCACTAAAAAATATTTATAGAATAATTGACGATTTTCACTAAAATATCTAACAAGTTATAAAAGCTTGTTTGGACATATAAATATTATGGCAATTTTATTTGAGTCTTAATTTCAATGTTTTAGACAAGCTGATATTTCAGGCAATAAACCTTTTATTGTTTTAATTATAATATTAAAATATTTTTTACTTTAAGTTTTAAGATTTAAAAATATCTACATGGAACAAAGTACGAGTACACACTACTTAAAACCAGATTTATATCCAGGTCAAGGCCCAAGTTGACTTTCAATTATTTAATTTCTGTAAATTTTATTAAGTTAAATTATTTTTCAATGTAAAAAACCTTTAAGGAGATTCCTTTAAAAAGAAGCAAATCACAAATTGTTATTAACTTTTTTGGTTAAACTATTGGTTGCAATAATTTATTTACTATATTTTCATTAATACCCATTTAAGTTTATTAACCTTTTATGACTTAAAATTAAATAACGAATAGTATTTTATATCGTTTTGGTTTGGTTTGTCCAAATTCACGCGCGTTTACTTCTAGATCTGAAACAGAACTAATGTTTTAAAAACTCTTGCGCACATGCGCTTGAAGGTGCTAAAGCACATTTGTAGACTTTATTTTTAACAAAAACCTGCACTAACTTCAGTTAAAAGTATTAAAAACAAAACAAAACAAGTAAATTTTTTAATAGATAAAGCTAATAAAATAATCTCAAAAGTAAACCGTTTATAGTACCGCGATACAAAGTACCCTCAGTAATCACACACACTAAGTGGAGAGTTTTTCGTATCCAAAAATTAAACATACTCGTGCACTCTCTGCATACAGTAAACGACAAGTTTGCATACCCTACGAAATAGCTGCTTGCAGTTGGCATTCCGTTTGTAATTTTTCACAATATACATACTATATACATATTGTTGTAGGACGCTAAACGGCAGGACCAATCGTTTTAAAATTTCGAAGCTGTCTTACTGACTATCAATAAATTCGGGTAGGATAATTTATTTTTAAATTGTTGTGGGGGGGGGGGAAGGTTGCCCCTCATTCAAACTAATTATTAATTTTCCTACATCTGCACAACTACAAAGTGAGCATCTCCAAATTTAATGTGCATTAGTCGACGACTTACGTCCGTTTTTAATCAAAATCCTCTAGGTAGAGGAGGGAGGAGACGTATACCGCCATACAAAGTAATTTATAATTTTAATATATTGCACAACTGCAATAGTGAAACTCTAAACTCTATGTAGGTTGCTCTGCAAACTAAGTGCATTTTTAAGCAGCCGCCTCTAGATATACATAGGGGTGGGGGTAGGGAAGACGGGTACTTCCCATTAAAAGTAGTTATTAATTTTACTATAACTGCACAGCTATTACTGTAAGAAGTAAGATTGCTGTAACGAAAAGGGTACCTTCCATACGAAGTTATAATTGATTTCCCTTCCCTATATCTGCACAACAGCAAGAGTGAAACCCTAAATTTTTTGTAGGTTACTCTGAGAATTAAGTATATTTTGAAAAAAATTACCTAAATGTATATGATGAATGATATGGGTGTGGGTAGCTCCACTACAAAGTTATTATTAATTTTCATATATCTGCACAACAACAATAGCAAAACTCTAAATTTGTTGGAGGCTACTCTAAGAACTAATTGTACTTTCAAGAACAATCCTGGAGATATAGGATGAAGGAGATGGGTATGCGCACCTCCCATACAAAGTTATTATTAATTTCCCTATATCTGCACAACAACAATAGTGTAACTCTAAATTTGTTGCAGGCCAATCTTAGAATTAAGTGTATTTTGAAGGGAAAAAACTTATTGTTTAGCATGAAGTAGATGGGTGTGGGTAGCTCCTATACAAAGTTGTTTATAATTTGCCTATATCTCCACAGCAACAATAGTGAAACTCTAAGTATGATGTAGCTTACTCTGAGAATTAAGTTTAAGTTAAAGAAAAAAAACCTGGTGGTATAGGAGGGGGCGATGGTTGGAGTTACCTTCTATACAAAGCTATTATTAACTTTTCCATATCTGCACAGCAACAATAGTGCGGATATAGATTGGACCTTGGGTGCTCTGAGAACTAAGTGTAGTTTAAAGAAAAAACCTAAAGGTGTAGAAGGGTACCTCCCATGTAAAGTAATTAGTAAGTTTTCTGTATCTACACATTAACAATAGAGAGATTAAAAATTGTATATAAGTTACTCTGAGAATTAAGTGCATTTTCTAGCAAAAGTTTTGTAGCATAGGAAGGGGAGACGGGTACCCCACTACAAACTAATTTGTAATTATCGTATATCTAGAGAACCACCATAGAGAGACCTTTTAAATATTACTAAGATTACACTAAGAACAAATTCCGCTTTTAAACAGCAGCAGTAGTGGTATAGGAGACGGGTACCTTTATACAAACTAACTATCAATTTTCCTATATCTGCATAACAACGGGTTAGGGACGCATAACGGGTGGGGCTGGCTCATAATAAAATTTATTTTAATTCTGTTTATCAATTATAATTAAAGGGCACAATGGCAAACATTTTCCATTTTCTCTCCATTTTCTAAAAAATATTATATTGTAATGGCATTGGGTAAATATGTGGGAGTACTAACTTAAAAAAAACAATTATTATAATTTGGCACAGGGGAGGGAGGAACGATGATATATTTCAAATTTTCACCATAAAACATGGGTGTTATGATGCGATTTCAGCAATTTTTAAGGGATTTAATGGCTTCAAACGCCAAATAATTTTTTATTCGATATGAAAGTCTGTACATAAGATAAGGAGTTTGTAACTGTTCAAAATTGTGTTAAAACGTTGTTTTTAGTTTAGTTTATTTTAAATGAAATTTATTTGCTGGTGTTTAAGCATTGTCTATATAAGATAAGGGGTTTGTAACTGTTCAAAATTGTGTTTGAAGTAGGGATGTAACGATACGCCGTTTTGCCGATCCGATACCGATACCGATATTTAAAAATAAATATCGCCGATACCGATTCCGATACCGATACGAATATTGAAATTGAGTTTAAGTTTAGATTAACAAAACTCAAGTGCAATTTTTTATTATACAAAATTACATTATAAGAGAGAATATTTAAAATTGATAAAACATTGGAAGTAATTTTTAAGGAGCTACATTTTCTTTGCTTCCAACAAATCTATATTAAAAATATGCAGATAATTAGTAGAAAAGCAAGAAAAATTGTTTAATTCCTTTATAATTTGAAAAAATACTCGCCATGCTTTTTAATAAATCGATTTTTTTAAAGGACATTTATCAACTAATATTCATCTAAATAACTTAATAGCTTAATTATTAAAAGACTTCTAAGTTTATATTTATTCACTTAAATTTACATGAAAATACAGTTCTGAGTTTAAATTCGCATAAAAAAATTGTGAAAATGGGTACTTTTTTATCCTTTTTCCTCAAGGAAAAATCATTATAGAATACCGAAAAAGAAATTTGTCCTAGCATCTCTTCCAATTCGGTGATTGGTAATCGAAAAACAGAACTTGTTGCAAGGGCAAGGATATGTAAAACTAATTAGAAATTATCAACATTTGCAATACTTCCAGATCGCGAATTCTACATTTTCATGACTTCTTTGGAGTATCTCTTTTTTGCTGGAATAAGATTTAAAAAACAACGGCTTGAATTTGAATTCATGGTAAAATCAACAAAAAATAAATAATTTTTTTTACAAAATAACAGCATAAAATATTATTAATTTTTAAAATTGATATTAATAAGATTTAAAAAATAACGAAGTGTATTTAGTTCATGGTAAAATCGAACAAAAATAAATTATTTGTTAAAAAAAAAATCTGAAAAAATGTTTAAAAGTATCGTCGTATCGGCAGTAAAATATCGCCGATACCGATGTATCGGAAAATCTGAAGTATCGCCGATATATCGGTATCGGTATCGGTATTCGTTACATCCCTAGTTTGAAGTCTACTGACGATTTGGTAAAGCACCAATGAAATGCTGCATATAGACAATGCTTAAACACCAGCAAATAAATTTCATTTAAAATAAAATTATAACAATATGTCAAATAACTTTCATAAAGGTTTAGTTTATTTAATTTTAATTTTTAAATTTACGGATTTTTCTCGAAAGTGGTACCTCATCGTTTTTTACATATTTGTTTTTTATATTAAGCATTATTTACTTTTTATTATTTTTTCTCTATGTATTTGCCGCCAACATGCATCAGATGCAGGCGTGGATCTACCTTAAGTAACTTTTAACTAAAACATACTATACTGCAACATTTATTTTAGAAACTCCATGGAAATGAGGTATATTTTATTGGTCAGATGACAATATGTCACGGCATGTATGGTTTTTGCTAAGGGAAAATTTAAAAATCATATGTAAAATACATGTCAGGTATAACCATTATAAAGGTAAATAAGATTCGGCACATATCAATGTAGCGCTCTCACTTGTTTTTATCTCTTTTAACGCTTTTATAATATTTTACTTTTAAACAAACAAACATACATTCGTACATATTTGTTTGTTATTATTTTTTGGTATTACCAAACTCTTGTATTTGGGTTGAATGAATGCACAGAAAACATACAGCACACACAACTACATACACTGAAATAGTAAATATTATTTGCTGGTAGTGCTAGTAACTAAGTCAACGAAGTAAAACCAAAAGTTGCTGTAGGTCAGTTGATTTGGTGGAGTAGAGTAAAGTGAATGACTGCCTCACTGACACTCTAACTAAATAAATGCAGCATGAAATGCAGAATCCGTAAAAAAAATTGTGCTAATAGGTTTAACACAACTTGTGCTTGCTGTCTGTCTACTTGTTGTATGTTGTTTCCATGCATGCATATCTGTATCTGAACATGCATCTTTAAATATTGCATAATATCTTCATAAGTATAAGTTTGCATTGCAATATGATGACATTTCAAATATTTAGTTGCAGAATTATAATGATGACGGCTTTTGATACACATAAGACTTACAATTGCTTTGATAGTTTAAAAAAAAATTGAAATAATGAGTTTAAACAATGTAACAAACAATAGGGCCTTCCTCCTTACTTTGAAAATTGGGTCACTTTAAAATATTGGAAAGGCAAATATTATAACAAACAGAAATATACATATCGTCACCTTAAATGCAAACAAATATAACTTCACAAAAATCCGAAATTAAATTTTTGATTGTTCTTTACTTGTGAAGCGAAAAGAAAAATGGAACAGCCAATTAAATAATACATATGGGGATTTCCCCAGAAGGTCACCATTTTGTCGCATTACGTCACACAGCAATCAAGCTTAAAAGAAATATTTTTTATTTGCTCTTTTGTGTTTTATTGTAGAACGTAATTAGCTCTACACTTAGTTAAAAAGCGGAAAAAATCTAACAGCATGGCTCTAAAATAAAGGTTAATTGTTTGGTAACGTAACGTGACAAAATGAGACCTTGTGTGGAAATGCCAATATGCTAAATAAATTTCACACTTCTACTTATTCATTACTACTTTTTTTTTCATTGGTAAATTTTTTTTAAATATTAAGAAATATTATACACATTAAATGATTTTTATGGAAATTTGTTTCTAAAATATTTATTAAAAACATTGTAATTCATTTATTCCCTCAACAGATTATTTTATTTAAATAAATCAATACTACTTACAGCATTAAAAATATATAATCATTTAATTAAATTTTATTATGCCTGATGTTAAAAGCAAATAACAATAAAAACAAACAAAAAAAACACATGAATACCCCATATTAATAAAAAAAAGTAAACGTATTCACAAGAGTGTCTAAACAATGTATTGATTGTATGTGTTAAGAGTTGCAAAAATGTAGCTATAATAAACATTATTATACCCTTGCCAATATCTTTATAATAAAAATTTTTCAGATACTCAGATACATCCATAATACAAATATATAAATAAAATAAATAGATAATCCCTCGCGAATTTGAATATATAAAAAAATACATATTTTAATTTTAATTGAAATGCAAATTTAGTTAACACATTGTAAATACTTGCCATTTTACAACTGCTTCTTTTTTTTTAGCAAGTAATAAAAAACCAAATGCAGCTTTACTGACATTTAAATTAATTGAAATAAGTTTACTTATAAAAACAGTAAAACATTAAATTAAATAAATTATTTTAATCAGTGTCATCTCGTATAGAGTTATTCCATAAGAAGTCGACATAGAGCTGCCTTTTATAATGAAATTATGAATAGTAAAATTTTAATCCACAGACCATATTGTTCTGTGAATATTTTCAAATGTCATATTCTTATCGCCATCGTGACATTCGACGCAGTTTTCGAAGCTGCCTGTTCTAGAAAATTGATTTGACAAGAACTTTTTGAGTCAAATGAAATAATGTGCATTATTTCCAATTAAAAAAAGTTTATAATTATTTTCACTTAAAAAAAAGGATATAATATCTATGGATATTATTTGCTTTTGGAAAAGGATAAAACTGAATACTTTTTTAACTTTATCTTTACTGATAACCCTTAGCAGTATGAATATGAAATTAAAATTTTATTTCTTTGAAAAATAGCCCAACTTGAGGGTTTTCTTCGCTGGGTGTATCAAATACTGGCTTAGCTGAGTAAGGATGTCGTTCTTTGCTTACCTCAAGACGGGCTTAGGGATCTTTTCCTCTGAATTTTGTCTTCTCAGAGTAAAAATTTTCTACATTCCCAGCCACTAGCTCGGCTCCTCTTGGTATATAAAATAGTGGTTTCACTAAGCAAAGATTTTTTCCGTATCTGGCCTCCTCCACGGTCTGACAAAAACATGTTCTTCATTTTATGTAATATTTATTTTTTGAGGTCTCAAATTTATTATTTTGGCTTTTTTCATTTTCTTTATTACTCAGAAAAACCACTATTGTAGATAACCAGATTAGAAAACAATTCACAGTGGGACTTTTGCAAAATAAATGGTAATAAATCTGAAACTACAAAGCTGCTGATAGGATTTTTCTGAAACTTCAAACATTTTTAGAGGAGGACTCAGGCTTTATAACGCATGTCTTAGTAGCCTACTGGTCGAGGCACAAGAGACCTGGGACTCAAAAAAAAGTCTGAGCCTTGTTACTTTTTTTAAATGTTATCCGATTTTAAAAATTTAAAACGCTTTCAGTTGAGCTAAGCTATACAAAAAAAATCTATTCATGTCAAATATCTGCTAAACTATAAGAGATACGGAAACACGTGTGAGGACATTTTTTTCGTTTTAGCTTAACTCAAAGCGCTTTAAATCGTATAACATTTAAAAAAGTAACAAGCCTTAGAAGTTTTTTTTCATTCCCAGGTATTCCATTTTGGCCCAGTGTAACTCCGCTCCTGCTTCAATCAGAAGGCCACCCAGATACGCATTGTAAAGGCTGACTTCTCTTCTAAAGATATTCGAAGTTTCAGAGCAACCCAAGTAGCAGTTTAGAAGTTCCAGATTTATTACCATTTATTTTTCAAAAGTCGCCACTATGCAATCCTTTTCAAAGTAGAATTATCCATGTATGTTATTTCTCAATTTCGATGGGTACTTTTTTTCATTTTGAAACGGAGTTAATGTCTATGGCTAAATTGTTTAAGTATTTGTTTTAAGGCAATCATCTGTGCGTTGTAACTTTCATCCTTTCGATTGGCTAAAGGATTTGATTTATTGTTTTAATTCATCTATTGCCATCAACAGCAAATTGAATCTATATCATAGCTTGTTCTAAGTGACAATGGTATAAAACTACTCTAAGGCTTATTGGGCCATATGATGTAGGAATGAAAATTCGTTATCATTCAAAATACGAGGAAAGATGAGATACGAGGAGATGATGATCCCATTGATTATTTGTATTACCAATATAAGTATCTGTTATCGAATCATTTTCTATTAGTTCTTCTTCGGTAGTCTTCTGTTACTGTGTGCGTTGAAACATTAACAATTTCAATGGTGTCTGTCATAAGTTTTAGTGAGTAGATTAAAATAACTAAAATTTCAGGTGTTTAAATATTTAGTTCTAGCAACAGTTATTATTGTTTCACTTACATTCCTCGTTAACCCTTTCTTCGTCTGACTAAGAACCATCTGTTAGTAATATGAAATCAGTCTCAGAGCCCAGGCTAACTTTTTTCATCAATTTTGTAGGCACTATAACAGTTTGTACCGCAACTGTTGTTTTAGTGGTCCTTAAGGATTTGTAAAGAAATATCTTAACTTTCCGCAATCTAAAAATGGGAAGTTACCGATTTTCGAAATATTTCATATTCTACAAATAAATAATTTAACAATTAAAAAAATAATAAAAATAAGTTTTTAATTATATTTTTCTTACCCACTGTTTGTTTAGGAAATTAATATTTTTTTTACTTCGCTATAAATAAAAAAATAGTGAATGTCGCGTGTTTATTATGCGGTCGTTAAGTGAATTGTTTAAAGTTCTGCAAGTACTTAAATAAAACAATATTTTAATTAAACTCAATTAATAAAAAGTAAATAAAAAAAAATTACACAAAAAAAATGTATAAATAAATAATTTAATTTAGTTCCCACAATTTTTAAATGTATTCAAGTCCAGCTTTATATAAATTAAATACAACATGTTATATAAACTAAAAATGTATGTCACATGGCTTCAAGTTCCATTTGTACAAGCATGTTTGAGAAGAGAGTATTTAAGGAAGGGTTCAATGCTTACTTTATTATAAACTCATGGAAAGCATTAAATCCTGAATTTGTATATAAAATTAATTTTATGAAATAGAACTTTATGGCAATTATTTAAAATAAGTTTCAATTTGCAGGCATAAATTTAATAGTTTGTTAATTTCCATTTCTTTCCATTTTACACATCATTTAAGAATTTAAATCACAACAAGAACTAACTTTTTGTTGTGTAAACTTTAACGTTCATTCTAGAAAAAAAAATCAATGTTATGCACTAAACGTAAAAATGTCTCCACATCCTAATGATATCCTTGAATATAAATACTAAATGTGAACAAAACAAAACAGAACTGAAAGCACAACAATTGTTTATGTATTTAATAAAAGACCAACAAAAACTTTAAAGTTTTTATTTTGTATTTATATTTTCGAAATACTAGATAACACCGTCAGAGACACAAAAGTACACAAAGCGCAGCAAAGCACACATGAGAACTCATACATTTCTGTTTCCAAATAGTAAAAAGTTGTATGCAACAATGGCGTTTAATCGTTTTTTCATTTTAGGGGAAAACCCCAGAATATTTGCACAATTATAAAACTACCATTTTGTTAATCAAAATATTGCATTCGCTTAAAATATACTTAAAATAGTTCTTGAAAAAAAACCCACACTGCAAAATGGGTGTGTGTCACTGCTCACAATTGTAGTTCCTCTAATTCCAATACTTTTTTTATATATTGGTTCGCATTTAATAAAAATAATATAAAAATAGATTTTTGCAGCATATAAAAACCAAGTTAAATCACACACACTAACTCTTAGCAAAAGTAGTGGTTACGTTTTTTGGGCAAATATTTGCCAAGTTTAAGCTTAAAAGAGTGTCAGCTTTCAAAGACAAAAGAAAAAAAATTAATTGAATATGATAAATAAAGGGTGTTCAAAATTGACGTATCATTTTAATTTTGCTGCCATTTTTTTCCTACTTGTAATTTTTATTCTAAATTTTTATTTTCAGATTATAAATACATTCCGGTTAGTTAGCATGGAACGTTACACGAAGGAACAACGTGTTTTTATTACTATTTTTTTTGTTATTAAAAAACTATTAAGAAAAATCATTACAAATGTTTGAAAATCACATTATTTCTCGTAGAGGAGGAGTAAATTGGCCACCAAGATTGTGCGATTTGACAACTTTAGATTTTTTTTAAATCGAAACTGTGCAGCAATAATCCCACAACAGTTCAATAGCTTAAAACCAACATTGTCGAGCAGATATCAACCACTGACAACAGTTTATTGAAAAACGTGATTGATAATTTTGGTAAAAGATTGTGAGCCTGCCGAGCCAGTACGGGGGTCACTTCGCCTACATAATTTTCCATTTTTAACCGGAACCTAGTTGTTAAAAACTGATATAAAAATATTTTTAATATCTGAAAAAACCCTTTTATTTACTAAAATTAAAATGATACCTCAATTTTGAACACCCATTATTAAAAATCAGCCTACCTCGATATCGTTGTTCAAAAAGCCAAGAAGTTTTATTAGACATAAACAACTAAATATATCAATTTTCCGGCTTTCTAACAGTCGGTGATCAAAATTTTTAATTGCATATTTTGAAGTCTAAGCTCTAATATAGCAACAATATATTTTTAAAAAATCAAAAAAATAAGTTCAGGTTATGGCCAAAATCTACCTCTGTGCATTGGTGTAGATAGGCCATTGTGGGAGGTCTAAGCCCCGGAATCGGTCCAGTCCCCTCCTTACAGAGAAATTCAAAATATTAGAGTTGATTTTATAATATTTTAAAGTTTACTGAAGGGACTAATGGCAGCTTTAGCACCTGCCCCACACCCCCACACACACCGGAAAATTTTCTAGCTACGGCACTGGATAATAAAAGTTCATATAACAAAGTCAAAAAATTTTCATTGTCTACATAAAATATAATTTAATGAAAAATTAAATTAAAACCGAACTCAAGCCAAAAAATAATTAAATTTCTTTGGATATAAATCCATACAGTTCGACTATAACTCATAACTTAATTGTTAATGACAAATATTAATGGAATTAGTCTTTTTTTCAACAACATTATTTTATTGAACATAATACTTATCTATTTTTTTCTGTGCAGTTTGGAAACTCTTGAAATTCTTGTTACTCTTGAAATAAAGTGCATTTGCGAGCAATATCTTGATGGTATAGGAAGGTATACCCTCATAGAAAGTAATTTTTCTATATCTACAGCAAAAACTGAACAAATCGCTCTATAAATGGCGAAGTTATTTATAATATATGTATGTGTAAACAAACATTAAACAATTTAAACGAATTGATTACCTCTTCCTTTTTTTTTTGAAGCGGGTTAAAAATATAAAAAACGAATTTATGAAAGAAAAAAAATTAAAAATTACGTTCTGTTCTGCGACTCCTCATATCGGATTATTTCTTACAATAACCTCATATTGCCACTACTTCATTGCATGTTGCCCCCGCCATCCTTAAAAACATTTCGTTTTTTTTTTATTCACTTTGATTACATATTAAGGAAATAAGAAAAAAATCTAAATATGTTTAAGGTGTAAGCTGCTTTTCAAATTATTTGCTTTGAAATAATTTTCCCCGCAAATAATACGTAACTCTACTGTTTTTCTTTCTTTCAAATAAATTTCCTGTTTTTAGTTTAAGACCACTTGTTGCTTTTACATTTCTCAGTACAAATGTGTGATATATTCACCTCTGTGATTTGCGCAAAATCCAAAATGGAAATTATCTCCTGAGACCGGCAATTTGTATTAAAATTAGTGTTATTTTTTCTTAACAAATCATTCCACAATGGCTCGTTCGCTTCGACAGTAACAATGAAATTTGTGTTAGAGTTTCACTGTGAAAATGTTAAAATTGAATGATTACGTCCTTGTTGTGCTGCTTAAGGATATTCTTACCTCGTTTTTTTTTTACCGATATTATACAACATTAGAAGAAAAAAAAAGAATTTAAAATGTAAACTTTTTAGTAGTCGATATTTCTTTTTGATTTACTATTTTAATTGAAAAAATGGTTTATTATAGTCATCATTCATAATTTTACTACTAAACAATGCATTACGTAAAATTCCTTGGTTCGAGCCTAACTTGTACTAATCGACAAAAAATTACTAAAATTATTTAAGTTAAATTAAATTTATTTGCTAGAGCTTAAGCATTGTCTATATGCAGCATTTCATTGGTGCTTTACCAAATCGTCAGTAGACTTCAAACACAATTTTGAACAGTTACAAATCCTTTTTCTTATCTACAGGGCTTATAACTGTTTAAAATTGTGTTTGAAGTCTACTGACGATTTGGTAAAGCACCAATGAAATGCTGCATATAGACAATGCTTAAACTCCAGCAAATCACCTTCATTTAAAATAATATTATGACAATATGCCAAATAATAAATTTCTGAAAGGATTATTTAAGTTATGTCAATACAAAGTAAATATAATAACTTCGAAGAATATACTCTTGAAACTTTTGGAATTCTTAGCAGTTCCAAAAAGCTTGATTTTGTCAACGTAGTAAACATGACTTCAAACTCATTGATCAAATAAGGGAACTTCTTGCAATGTCAAGCCTATGTAAAATACATTAGAAATGATCTGGATTGGAACAAATTCCGGCTCACAATTTTAGGATCTTATTCTTTGGAAGCATCTTTTTTACTTGGAGTTTTAGAAAAGAAAAATTCTTGCTTCTTAAATTCCGGAAATTGGACGGACAGGCGAACAGACGGACAAAAAGCTTAAAACGAAATAAATTTTAGCAACAAAATCAATCTAGCAGTATGTATAACATTTCATATAAACTAAAAATTTTCCACATCGGTCTGTAAATAACAGACCTCTAAAGTAACATATATTAAAAAAAAGAAAAAACAATCGCTTCTCATTTATAGAGCGGTAAGGCTATTATATTCAAAGCTATTAAGAATATTAATGGCTTAGAATAGAAAAGCCGTTTTTCGAATTTTCGTTATTTTACAGAAGAAAGAAACAACTGAATAAAGACAAGAAAACTTACATACAATAATTCTGTCGAAAAATCCACTTCAATAGACAGAGCCAATCGAAGAGAATACAAAACCCACGCAATTGTAAATAGTTGAGACCATTCAATTAGATTTTCAAATAGATTTCCGAAACCTAGTCTACAAATAGCAAGGTTATAGGATAATCAAGGTAGTATCCGTCTGATTTTTAGTGTTCGTCTGAAATTTCTTGTAGTACCATACCTTTCATGGTCTTTCAAATAAAAAATTTTGAAAATCGGTACATACGAGTAAATGGCCGAGTTATGCAACAATCAATATTTCGGGTAACCAGGTAGTGTGTCTGATTTCACTTAAATTTCTATTAATCCGAACTTCAAGTATATTTTTTAAGTAAAAAATTTTTTTTATTAATATGATTATTTCGAACGTATTTGCTTTGTGAATCCAAATTTATTATTAGGCTAAGGTTCGTAACATTATATTCAGAAAGAATTGGACATGATTAATATTCTAAAGAACAATGGAAAACTTAACATCATAAAATTTTTTTTTTAAATCGGTTGGAGTTTTGCAATAATCAATATTTCGGGCTGGCAAATTGCCGACTGTTAAAAAAATGGGACCAGAATGCAAGTAAACCCTTTCAAATAAGAAAAGAATTTTGAGAATATGTTCGTAATTAGAGGAGTTATTTCAAGTCCAATTTTTGAAAAAAATATGGGAAGAAACTGGAAGCAAACTCTTTCAAAAACAAAAATCAAAATTTTTAAAATCGGTTCACAAATGGTAGAATTATGCGCAAAAAAACAGTTTAATCGCACGTTCGTTTTTGGAAAAAAAAAAGTGAAAGCAAACCTTTTCAAACAAAAGAAGAATTTTCAAATCCGTCTATAGATTGCGGAGCTATGCGATAATTAATATTTCGGGCGGGCAAATTTCGAGTCAGATTTTCGAAAAAAATAAGAGACAATATTCAAACAAAAACTAAAAAAATTATGAAAATCATACCAACTTCGATTAAATCTGGCATTAAATTTTTCCAAATTATTAGAAAACCGAAAACTATAAAAAAGTCCGTGAATAAGGTTGGGTGTCGCCTATTTCGGCCCTGGAGGGGCCAATAAAATGCAGCGCTTGAAACTATATCTTAAGGTAAAGTGATTTTTTATTAGTTTATACTTAGAGAAAATTTGACATGTGACAATTTCCAATGATCAATAGAAAACATCACCAAAAAAATTTCAAACAAAAGTTTGTCTAAAAATAAATTTCATTTTCTGTAAATGCTCTTTACATAATCAATGAATTGTTTGTTTGACTCTTAATGAGAACGCAAACACAAAAAACAACAAGAAAAACTATGTTGTAAAAAACAACCCCGATGACGACATACACACAGATAACAATAACAACAACAACAATGATAGCAAAAGGAATGCGATTGTACCAAATTTGTTTACTGAAGATTTTTGAGTGAATAAATTCGTTAGTGTCGTTGCATTAATTCTCATTCATTTTTTAGAGTCTTTAGATAAACATTCAGACTTGAACACATTTAACACAGTGGAATTTTATAAATGCTTAATGGATGGTGATGATAATGACCCAGACAAAAATTTTAATTGATATATTACAACAAATCCAGGAAATATTTTTGTTTGATTAAGTAGACTATTTTGTTCAATATTTGTTAGTATTTTTAGACTAATTGTTTTATAAATTCAGATAAAAGTATTGTTTGATATTTTTCATTAAATCCAGTAAATCCTTTTGTTTGATTTACTAAATGTTTTGTTCACAATTTGTAAATATTTTTAGACAAATTGTTTTATAGTTTTAAACAATTTGTGCACTAAAAAAACACGATTTTTTTCAATAAAATTGTCGAAATATTTTTGTCTATATTACCTCAAATATCTTAAGCCGCTTTTTGCATTTTATAATCCTCATAACATTTTTATAATAAATTAAATATTATTAATATTTTCCTTTTTGAAAATTTTTATTTAGCCCATAAAAAGATATTTTACTTTCCTAAAATAAAATGCATGCATATAAGTATATATGTATGTATGATTGTAATATTCATTCCTACAATCTTACTTCTATTTACATAAAATACAATAAAATACTTAACAAATAAACATGAAATAAATTAATAAAGAAATTATTAAATTACAACATTAAACTGAAGAAACAATGAAGATGAACAAAAGAAAAAATAATTCTTATTCTTTCGACGTACTAAGTAATTTTTACTATCCTTGGGCAAAAGTAAAAAAAGGACCGTACAAACACATCTAAACAACAATAAAAATACAAACACATGTACGTACACATGTTGGCACGTACATATTAATACAAATCACACTCATATGCACTGTTTGTAAAATGTTAAGTTCCACTTATGATTTCTTGTTGAACCATATAAATACATACTTAGATATTTATTAGGGTAACCCGTAAACCATCTTTCATTTGTTTTTTTTTTTTTTTAACAATTTTTGCACATAAATTCTTGAGAATAAATACATTTCGTAAATAAGAGGTATATTTTTTGTTTTGCCTTATAAATACATGTATTGTCCACCAAAGGTTTACTAATTGTATAAAGGTTGTAAGAAAAATAAACAGATTCATATCGAATAAGAATTGTTAGTTGTGTTGTTCATTTGTAAAAGTTTTGTGTTTTTTAATACAACTATTATGCTTGTGTATTGTGATTCTCATTCCTTGTTTGAGAGTCTAACTATAAGCACACGAGTTTTGAAAACTTTTCAAATGTGGTTCATCGGTGTAGCATTTGCTAGTTCCTCTATTGGAGGACAATACAAGTGGAACCGATTTTTGTTTAAAGATATACTGATGAGTTCGCTTTAGCACCAACGAAATGCCGGCATATAGATAAGCTAAAAACAACGAGTCAATTTAACCTTTTTGCACATAAATTCTTGAGAATATCTCGAATAAATATATTTTGTTTAATTTAATAGCAACAATCAAGAAAGAGTTACTAATGTTTTCTTCTTTCTTATCTCAATTGTAGTATGAATTAAATATTAAATTTTTAAAATTAATGTTGTAGGGGAAGTGTACAGATAAATAATATACATGACGGTTACCACAGAGTTCAGCAGTCAACTGATATAAAAAATCAAAGAAATTTAAAGCAAGAAAATCTAAATCTCGAAGAGAATTTTTTTACGACACATGAATATGTAATTAACAATCGCAGCAGAAAAATTTCTGATTCCAATATCAGATTTGATATCGTATAAGAGAATTCGTATCTTATATCTTAGATAAAATTTTTAAAAGAATATACTGAAAAAGCGTTCCGGAAACTCTTTTGATATGTAATTTTTTTAAGTCGGCATGTTCTTGCGATCGAAATCTTGCCTTCGTTTCCCTATAATTCTCTTTGGGAAAATTTATAAAAGTTCTTGTGTTTTCGATTCCAATCAAATAACAAATTATCGAACCTATCTGAGAAGACACAAAAACACAAACTGAAGAGATGTTAAAGAAACTTAGACGAAATTATATGTTTCTGGAGAGGTCTATATAGTAGAGACCTGAATTGAAAAACACTTTTCTACTGACTTCATTTGTAGTGAATACATTTAGGAGCGTCAAATAAATAATTGGTCATGAGCTTTCCATGTTAATAAAAAGTGCAATGTGAGCTTTGCATCTTAAAACAAGAATAAACAAACGCCTCAAGGTATAAAAACTTTCATCATTGTAAAAACCAAATAGAAAATAAACGGAATCTAAAGCACCAAAAAGGCACTTTTTCGGAGTGACAACTACGGAATCAAAGCCAATCCGAACGGAATCTGTGACACGGCTGTATATCTTTCATTATATATGTAATCAATGACTACTTTTCCCGCTGGGTAACTGCCTTTTGTAAGAATAAGTTTCATGTTGAAATGAGAACATTTGCAAGAGAAAGAATAAAACCTAGTGGAGCTAAAAAAAGTAGCATACCTTTTAGGATGGGTTGCTCCTTTAACGAAGCATAAACTCATAAAAGTAGGCAACAAATTTCATTGTTTATTGGTTTCAATGTATATTTCATTACAAGAACTACTATTACAAATACATGTGTATGGCTGTGGATACTATGAGAATGTGCAGATTAAGGAGTATAAAGATACATTTTTATTATATATTTAACTGATTGTTTTTCATATGTGTGTTGGCTATTATATGTTTGGTGAAAACTGGACATAACTACACTTTTTTGAAGTCTTGTTCACGATAATTTGTGATAAAGAACTTTGAAATTTAATTAAGTAGCCAGTGCATCATCTTTGAGTATTCAGAAAAGGATAAATATGTGGTTTGCAATAATAATATGTTTTAAAGAATACTTTATAGCATTTAGTAGGGCTACAACTGTGGCCCCAATATAATTTTTTTTTTTCTAAATTTTTGTTTAACTATCATGTGAGAAATAGTCATAGAAACTATGTATAAAAACTTTCAAAAATCATAGTACGGTGCGGTGTGAAGATAAAAATTTATTTAATGTTAACGTTCCATAAGAATCGATTAAGTCTAAGTATTTAGAACATAATATATATTTTGTATATTCGAAGTCGTGCCAACTTTTCTTATACATAACACTGGCACACGAAAAAAAGCAAACGTAGCCTGTACATTTTACCTGAGATTGTACGACCAAAACGGACCTCAGGTTCAGATTCAGGTATGGGGGTCTGGTCAAATGTATAGACCACTTCTATTTTTTTTGTCTGCCGGTGTAATTAAACTGTATTTTCCGAGCCAGTGTTTAAATAACTTAAGTCGAACCAGCGAAATTCGGAAAATTTTTACTCTTGCTGTTTTTGATTTTTCCAACTGTTTAAAATGAACGATTGATTTTGCTTATGGTTATGAAAAACAGCATTCGCAGTCGAAGCAGAATCAGAAAACGATCTATGAACAGTTGCGCAGCACTTTCAACAGCCGACGATTTGAACAGCCTGAATTTGTTTTCAGTGATGACTAGTAGCACAGTGAAGAAATTAGTTTTTGTTGTGATATTTTACTTATTAACGGCCCTTTTCACAATGTTAACTTCTAATCATACATTGTAAAAAGGGCCGTAAATAAGTAACTGAATAAAATAAGTTTTAATAGTATGCAAATAAGATGGTTTTCGTTAAGTGTACCACTATTAAACGTTCTACATCATATATTAATAATTATTTTACTTTAAGTATGTGAACTACAATTCGTTTCATAAATTCATAAATTCCCTTAACTAATTTGGAAGTATGTATTATTTTTTCATTTCACATCACTGTGCTACTCATGGACAGTAAACAATTCTTAAAATAACTTTTTATAAGCAGAAATAAAGCAATCTCACTTTCATTAACCTTCTTTTTGTTAACGATATATCTTGTTTATAAGAAACAAAATGTTCTGCTTGATTAGTTTTTCCAATTTTAAGAATTTTCTATGGGATTAAGAAACATTTTTCGGGCTTTTGTTTCTTTTTTTTTCTTTGTATATTTTATGTTCAATATCTTACATGATTTTATGATGTTCGTCATTACTTCTTGCTTGCCTTTTTATATGCTTATTTTTGTTATTTTAATGCAAAAGTATAGTTTTTCATTTAGTATATTCCTTTATATGCCAAATTATCCTGTTAAAAAATAGTACTATTTCGTACTAGTTGTTTATTTGTAGTTTAGTTAGTCCTAGATCAAGCATATTATAGTCCTGTTTTGTGTTTATTATTTATTATCTTTATAGTCTTCCTTACTCTGCGTGCCTATGAGTTTTACAAAGCGTGAAATTAAATTTTCACTTAAATATTCATATGAATGCCAGAACATGTTGACACACATACGCACACTTAGTCCATTATATTGTTCGCTCTCTATCCTGGTATATTATCCTTTGCAGCAAGTGCTTGTTTTTAGTATTTTTAAAATCCTCATATAGTATTATGATGGACATACTTGTATTGAGTAGTAATAATATTTTTTTAGTTTTATATGCTTTTCCACTTAAAATACACAAGTAAAGAATAAAGTTGTTTTTGGCTTTTGGCTGAAGTGATTGTATTTTTGTATGAACGTACGTACGTATTCACATTTTGTTTTAATACAATTTTATATGTATTTTAGTATAAAAGCTTAGAGCTCAAATTAGAATTTTAAGTTTAATATTCATGTCATAAAAAGATTATGGTTGAATAGGTTTTTAAAAAAGTTTTTACACAAAATATCGATAAAGAGGAGTTTTATGTGAAATGCTTGCTATTAGTATACAGACATGCTATAATTTATTATATTAATTTTTATCGTAAAATTTAGATTTAAGTAATAATAAAACTTTAGAGTTTTTTTTGCTGTTTTTAGTCTGTTATAAAGATTATATAGATTCTTATAAAATTTGTTTAGTTCAAATGTTATAAAATTAAATTAGAAAGAACTAACTAAAACTAAGGGGTGAAACTATACTCTAAAACATTGCTTAAAATGTAGCATTGTAGTAAAAAAATTGCTTCAAATAAAGCAGATTTTTACTATGAGAGAATAAAATTAGTGCTTTTAAGCCTGCTGATATCGCTACTGATTTTTGTATGGCGAGTTTCCGGCTTAGAGTACTACATTTTTGATACAAAAAGCGCTTTTTGAAGCGCTGATTATCATCACCATTTTCAGCACTAAAGATACCAACAGTGAAAAATCGGTTTTTTTGTATTGTTTCTTTCATATACATTCACTGCTCTGCAATAAGCTCTTCTTGTTTACTGGGATAATAGAGTAAATTTGGTCGCGTAATATTTAGCCATCGATTTTTATTTTATCTGTAGTATGTGTTGCTTTTTGAGCAGATAACAAAAATAGTAAGTTTTAGCCATTTTGATTATTTATATATTTTGCATCATTGCAGTCTGAATAATTCCGAAACCATTGAGTATATAATAAACTTATGTTCGAATGACTTAAACGATATTTTCTTTCAAGTATTTTTTGTAATCAAATTGGACTACCCGTTCTCAAGTTATGACGAAATCGGTGTAGCAGACACTTGAAAAGTCCCAAATTTTAGGAAAAAATTAAAAAAAGACATATTCATAGATTTGTAGATTTCGGCTTTTTTTGTAGTTAAGGGACCATAACACATCAAAGAATATAATGGTGATCAAAAGTTAGGACAAAAGTTTAATTTTGTTGCATAGTGTTACTTGAATAAACCCCGTGGTAGGCTAATGTAGTATAGGTAATGGCGGCTAAAGTGAATTTGGAACGAGTTTGGAACGATTTTCCGTTATCCCACGTCAAATTTGGTTGATAAACAGACCGGTTTTGGCTTCAGCGTTCTATTGAATCTATTGGCTAAAGTGGTATTCTATATCAGACTGTCCTTTTAAGGAAATAAGCATGTAAAAAAGAGATGACGTCAAGAAATGGGCAGCGGAATATACGAAGGTTTGGTATACCACATTATCAGAACATGGCATACCACATTGCCCGCCAAGTTTTAAATCGGTTGTTTTTGTTTTTGGTTTTTTTGCTTTTTCTCAATTTATTTTTAGGTTGGCCCTTAAAGACCGTTTACATGCCCAAAAATTTTTTATGAAAGCAATTTTGGAGCACATTTCAGTATTTATGAAACGCCTGTCTTCGCTACTTTGCAACTCACATTTTGGAACTTAAATGCATTTTCATTCTTAAATTCGAAAAACATTATCAATCCCTTAAACATTTTTCTCCAGTACTTCCAGCTACACTCTTTAAGCAAAGTAAATCTTATTTTAATTTAAATGATCAATCTTAAGACATAAAACAAAAACGTTTTTCTTTAAGTAGTTGAAGATTAATCAAAAACAAAAACAAAAGAATAAAAGAAAAAAATTAAATTTACTACTCTATTGCCACTGACAAGTAGAGAAGAAATTTCTTGGCACAATTTTAATAAATTACATTTTATAAATGTAAGGTCCTACCTAAGCATATTTCATCTTTAATGCTCACTTGCACTTATGAATGCCCAGCTTTTCTCTTGTTTTTACAATTTTTTCTTTGCAGTCAACCATTGTTTTTAGCTTCTTTTCTACTTTTATATGACCAACCGACCACATAATTCGCACTTGGGCTTAAGTAGAGACAAAACACCTAAGTAAATTTCTAGCACACTTCAAAAGGATGAAAGTATAATATGTAAAACACCCAACACCACCGTTTGCAGAAACTTAAAATTCTTCTTCTGGTCTTTAAGTTTTTTTTTCTTAATTTACCTAGAAGGCGTTACAAAAAAATATAAAAGAAAACATAAAATTGTAAAGCGGAAGTCATGATGTAATGTAAAGAAAACGTGTATTTAAGCAGTGTTCCATGTTGTTGTAAAACGTTAAAAATATTTCCGTTCTCAAAGTATGAACTGGGTTAGAGTGCAAGATAAAAGGGCCGTAGTTTAAGCTAAGGAGAACAAGAGAGACGCTTCTGTATAGATATGCATATAGGTATAAGCGCTTTCAAGAGTACCATATATGAGGGGCATAAAAGCAAAGGCATAATAGTGCAAGAAACAAAATACTGAGTAACTAAGCTTCAATGCATCTCATACCTAATATTTTTAGTTTCTAATACATAGCGCTTTTTGAGGTCATCCTACAGGTCTAAATTTTTTATAGTGATAGATATTAGTAATATGTGTTGATGTTTGGGATATAACTCACCCCTTTGCTTTTAAACCCCTTATATAATATTTTATTGTTTATCAATGAAACTGGTCGCTACAGTTAAAAATTTATTTTTCTTTTATATTTTTAAATATCAGCTAATAAAAGCAAAAACTTGTTCGGTTTTTTAAACCAGCATTACCATAATAATTTTTAGCGAATTTTGCAAACTTTATACGATTTTAGGTGTTATAAGTTAGTACATGTCTCTCCTGCAAAGAAAAAATTATCACCAACAAATTTTCAAACAAAAGTTTGTCTAAAAATACACTTTCATTTTCAGTAAATGTTCTTTACATAATCAATGAATTGTTTGTTTGACATTTATTTAGGACGCAGACACCAAAAAACAACAAGAAAAACTGATAGCAAAACGAGTGCGATTGTAACAAGCTTGTTTACTACAGATTTTTGAGCGAATCAATTCGTTAATGTCGTTACGGAAATTCTCATTCATTTTTTAAGGGTCTTTAGATAAACATTCAGACTTGTACACATTTAACAAAGTGAAATTTCATAAATGCTTAATGGATGATGATGACCCAGAAAAAAATTTTGTTTGTTATAGTACAAAAAATTCAGTAAATATTTTTGTTTGATTTAGTAAACTATTTTGTTTAATAATTGTTAGTATTTTTAGAATAATTGTTTTATAAATTCAGACAAAAATATTGTTTGATATTTTTCAGAAAATCGTTTTGTTTGATTTAGTAAATTGTTTTGTTTACAATTTGTAAATATTTTTAGACAAATTGTTTTATAGATTTCAACAATTTGTTCAGTGAAAAAAACACTTAAAGGTTGTTTGCATTGCCGGCCTTCGGCGGTGCTTGAAAATGTTCTTCTCTAAAGTATTTCCAAAGGCCGCTTCGCTTACTGAGGGTTTTCTGCATTACCGGCCTTCGGCTGGGCTTAACGTCTTTCTACTTTGAGGTATTTTCAAAACCGACTTCGCTTCTTAAAGATTTCCTGTGTTACCGCTATTCGGGTGGTCGCAAGTAGTTTCTCATCTGGGGTATATCCAAAAGCGGCTTCGTTTACTGACGGTTTCCTACGTTGGGACAGGCTTAAGCATCCGAAGTCGGTTTTGAAACATGTGGTCTTGGAAATACTTTAGAGGAGAAAATCGTTAAGCCTAGTCGAGTGAGGGAAACCCTCAGTAAGCGAAGCCGGTTTTGAAAATACCTTAGAGACGAAAATTCGAAGGCCGGCAATGAAGAAAATCGTCAGTAAGCGAAGCTGCCCTTGGAAATACTTCAGCTAAAAAATCCTCAAGCCCGGCCGAAGGCCGACAATGCAAACAAACTTAAATAAGCGAAGACGGAAATACCTCACAGGAAAAACTCCATAAGCCCAGCCAAAGGCAGCCTCCAATAAGCGAAGCTGGTTTTGGAAATACCTCAGAGGAGGAAATCCTTACCCCGGCCGAAGACCAGCAATACTGAAAATCGGCAGTAAGCGAAGGCGGTCTTGGAAATACCTTAGTTGAGAAAGCTCTTTGCGACCGTCCGAATGCCGTTAATACATCAAATCTTTAAGAAAGCGAGTCCTGTTTCGGAAATACCTCAGAGGAGAAAGTTCTAAAGACCGGTGGAAGGACGCCAATGCAGAAAATCCTCAGTAAACGAACGCGGTCCTCTAAATACCTCAAAGGTGAAAATCCTCGCGCCCGGCTGATGGCCGGCAACATATTTGAGCTCAGGGAGACATTTTCTCCTCGGGCAGGCTGGTGCAACTCTTTGATGCTCTGGCATACGAAAATTTGACATTTTGGCGCAGCGAATCAATATCTGCGTTTTTCTTATTACGTCAGGTAATAAGATTAAACCAGGAATTAATTCTGGGTTTAGTCGGAATTCGCTTGGATGGAATGAAAGTATATAAATTGTAGGAGTTTCGTAGTTGACTCCGAAACCTTACGAAGGAAGGCCCCTATGGCTGAGTGGTAGCGATGCTAGCCTGTCAGTCCAGAGGTCGTGGGTTCGATTCCCGCCGTAAACCCTGTGTGTTTTCCGTAGACACGCTAATCGCTTCGCGGGTTGTGTTTGTTAAAAAAAAAATATTGAGAACGAAAAGGAGGCAGAAATATCAACTAGTTAGTTAATCACATTATTCAAAAATAAGGACAACGGGAGTTTTTATTACTTCTTAATATTAATTTCGTGAGACTAAAAAATCTATCAACCCAAAATCCGTCAAAAACCAGCTATTTTTATATCACTTTTTGATAACTCCACCCAATGATCAAGAGAGATTAGGGGCTATTCACATATTACGTAACGCTATTTTCAGAGTTTTCAACCCCTCCCCCCTTGTAACGCTTTTTACAAAATTTTCAGTATAAATTCTCTAGTCTGTAACAAATCCTTAACCCCTCCTGGAGCGTTACGTAATATGTGAACAGTCCCTTAAGCAAATTTTACAAAAAAAAAAAAAACATTTTGAAAATGTTTAGCAAAATTTTTATTGTTTTTCTTTTACATTTAGAGCATCTGAGTTCACGAAATAAACATACATCCTCCTTTTAAGTCAAATAACATCCTCATGTACTGAATCTAAATTGATTATTAGGCTAATGTTCGTAACGTTATATTCAGAAAGAATTGGGCATGATTAATATTCCAAGGAACAAGGGGAAAATTAACATCAACTTAATTTTTTAACGTACACAGCAGAACAGAGTAGCGCCGCTTTCATGTACTTTTCTTAAGTAGCGCGAGGTTATTAAAGAGACCACTTAATAGTTTGTGAGATTGTCCATTTTTTCAAATACGAGTACGATGTCAGTTCATGAGAAGGAAGGATGAGAGAATTTATTATTTCATAAATACGCTTTTTTATTTGTATTTGTTTTTCATTTTTCTGGTGTTGTATATTTGCCCACATGCATACATACATATACATACCCAGCTAACAATTTGTATCATAATCGAATCTTTGGAGAATCATCTTCACGGACAAAATAACCGCATATGAGCTCATTTTTCGATCATAAATGATTCCCTCGTTGTGAGAAAATGGTATCCTACAGTTGAATCATCCCAAAGAATCGCTTATGATACGATTTGCTGATTCATTTTAGAGCAACTTTTTGGTAGTATTTATAATCATTGGGAAGTCTTTTGCGTCTCATTTTTCATTCGTAAATTATTTAGTTTTTGTATCATAATCGAATCTTTTGCGAATCAGCATATGAGCTTATTTTTCAATCATAAATGATTCTCTCGTTGTGAGAAAATGGTGCCCTACAGGTGAATCATCTAAAAGAATCATTTATGATACGATTTTTTAATTAATTTTTGAGAAGTTTTATAAAAACTAATAATGTTCTCCCCGCGACTTCAAAGAGACGACTAAGCAACAATTTAAAATAATTAATAGTTGAAGCAGTTACTTCATTGAAAGTAAAAAAGTTTACCGTTATAAAAAAAAACAATATAGCATGGCAAGAAATTCATCATCCAGCTCATGATACAATAATACAGGTACATGCATTAGAAAAATATTCTCATCTAGCTTGTCAAATGCTCATGTGACTTGTCAAAAATTACATACTGAGCAAAAACAAAATTCGTTGCACACCCAACCAAACACGTACTTACAAAACACAGCTGACGAGAATTTTAGCTAATGCATGTACCTGTATAATTGTATCATGATCCAGCTGAGCAAAATGTGATTTCAAAATTATACTAAAAAAATCACATGATATACTCGTATCTGCGGTTTCTTTACAATTTGTTTCTGTAGTTTCAAGAAATCATTATTACATCATTCATTATTTACATTTTGTTTCTGTAGTTTCAAGAAATCATTATTACATCATATGGCTGAATCATATGTGAATCCTGTTTTAATCTCAAAAATGATCATTTTTAAGATTTTAAAATGAGGATTATTAAAATTAATCATTAAATGATCATTAAAATGATGATTAAAAAATGATGATCATTTTAATCATCAAAAGTGATCTGAGAAGAATATTTTAGGAGATTTTCACTAACAATAATCACCCAAAGCTAGCTGGGTATAAATGTGTTTGTGTAAGTTTGTTTGTAGCCTTTTTACTAAATCATTAAGTAAGTGTTGGAGTATGGTTGTGGTTTTGGTGTTGGTGTTGGGGCTGGTGTTGGTCTTTAGACCATTTGGCATATGGTGAATAGAAGCAAAAAGTTTTTTCTTTCAGCCGTCATCGTTTCTCTTGCAAATTCTATTCTAGATGTTTTTATATTTTTTTGCACACTGTGCAGCTGTATAGACATTTTGATGCAAGTCATTTTCGCATTAGCAGCATTCTTCAAGTTTCTTATTGTTGCCACTTTGGTAATGATGACTGCTACTTGTGTGTTGTTAAGAGTTTGAAATTCTATTGTCGAGCAGGTGGTATATAGTAGAGGTTTTTTTATTGTTGGTGTGTCTTGATGCTTGTTGCTCAAGAAGTTGTTACATTAATTTGTGGTTCACCGTTGTCGTTGACTTGATGTTGAGTTTAAAAAATACCTGTTTTTTCTGCTGCTTCTTTGCCTTTGTTTTATTTTTTCTTTGAGCAAAAAATAAGAATATGTTTATTTAAATTTATAATTAATTTCAGTCAGTTCCTTAGAATATGCCTTCAAATATGTATTTTTTTTTTTTATTTATTTTTTATCATTCAAACTTATTTCGATGCCTATTTTGAGGTTGTCACATATTTATAATTTGTCAAATGTTGTGTTTTTTGCCGATGCTTGCAAATAGGCCATAGTTTTTTGTTTATTGAACAACACAGTAGGGCAAAAATGTAACATATGATACCACTCTCAGACAGATTTGGCAAAATTTTGTTGCACTTAAAAGGGTAAAGATTAACGTTTAGATATTGAAAGCTACTATCAACCGGTAGAAAGCATTGCGAATATAATACTGTACAACAAAATCAAATGTTTTCTAAATTACAAAATTCTACTGACTGATTCTGGTAAAAGGCACCAAAAAAAGTATACACGTATATCGGCGTTTAGATACATACAATGTCTATGTTTTGGCGTAAGAAGGAGGGTAGAGAAAATCTCCCCACCGATTTTCAAAAAAAATATTATAGGACCAGGCTTCAGAAAAACCCTTTCAAACAAAAAATGGGCTTTGAAAATCGGTTGACAAATGACAGAGTTATGCGTGGGGGGAGAAAATTTCCCCCCTCTGATTTTCGAAAAAAAAAACTATGCGACCAAATTGCAGGCAAACCCTTTGAAACATGAAAAGAATTTGAAAATCGGTTGACAAATGACAGAGCTATGTCTGCGCAAACATAAAAATAAAAAAATATACACTAATTGATATCTTCCTTCGTTTTTTAAGTCGGCTAATGAAAAAAAAGGTTGCGCTTCGTAGCGCCCAATGTTTTTTTAATTTTAAAATTAGAGACTCTACTTAAAATTCTGGTGGTGATATGACAGCTGAGCTCGGATAAACAATCTAGTTTTACTTTATCAAAAATTGTATATGAGTGATTCCATTTAGCCGGGTGTGACCACTTTATATATATTTTTTGTTATAAATAAAGAATATAAAATGTTTTACTTAAAAAAAGTTGCGCCTCGCAAGGCCATTAAGCTTAACATCGTTGAATAACGGGTAGACACTGAAAGAACACGATTCCTGCTCAGAATGGTCGTCAGAAAGCTGCGACGGGTGTGACCTTACAAGCCTCAGTTTTAAAGAATTATGACTTTTGGCATAAATTCTGTAAAATTTTTACTATAACGTGCACAATAATTTTGGTATAGCTGTCTGTTCAAAGTGTTTTTAGCTGTATGACGTATTTATCTACTGTTTGACAACAAATCTTGTTTCTTAACAAAAAACTATTTTTAAAATGTGACGGGTGTGACCGACGGGTGTGACATAGTATTCGAAGAAATTAAACTTTTTATTGATTTCTTTAATATAAATAATATAAAAATAAATCATAAGAAAGTAATAACACTTTAAATTATTTTTAAGAACATCGATTGAGAGATTTTTTTACGTGGAATCTCAAATATACATTTTTTGCCTCCTTCCTCTTAGTGGATTTTTACTTCAATGATCTTTTGGCTAGATTACATATTACATTACTCAAAAAGTAACAAAAACTATTTAAAATTAACCCTTTTCAAGAAAAAATAATAATATAAATTAAAGTATGCGTACAAAAACTTTTACAACAATAATAAAATCGCTAAAATTGCTAATTTAAAAAGGCTGTTTTTTAGCTTCTCTTGATACTGAATATTTGATAACCGTTATATTCATTGTCATTCCTTTTCTTCTTCTTCTTCTTATGAGTATGGTTTTGTATCACCTGTACTCCTGTCCATCACATATCAAAAAATCAGCAAAATCGGGGAACTTTTTCTTACTTTTGGCCAGCTAAAAGTGCAATAAGTCACAGTGTGGAAGTGGGGGGAGTGGGTAAGCTTTAACACCCGCTAAAATGAGTTCTAGATGTCAACTTTTCAGACGGTAATACACGTACATATATTTTATTTGTGCCCTCTGCCGGTATCAGCTCCTTATACTGTTGTACAGTATAAGGAGCGCTGATGATGACCGATAAAGTGATAGTTGAAAAATAGTATATTTTAAAATATTACATTTCTTTAGAGTTATATAAATAACTTTTCAACAAATATTCATAAAAAACACCTCTTTATATCAATATACATACATATTAAGAGCGAAAAACTTATTTTGCTTCTTATTGTTTTTTATAATTGACGATAAAAATTCATAAAAAGATATCTTAAAACTACACTTAATTTACTACTTCAACAAAATGCTAGAATGTTAACAAATAAAACATAATACTGACATTGCTTTTCATAACTTTAACAAAACAATAAATACTCAAATACAAGTAACCAGCAACAAAATGAAAACAACGAGCAAGTTCATTGTAGAAATAAAAGAAACAAAAAAAAAATATATATAAAAAATATAAATGAATACAAGTCGTTGACTTGCTAAAATCAACACTATTTCAAGAAAAGTTCAAACTCATACACAAATTCATATGAATTCATAGATACAGGTTTATTAAGCTGCCACTAAATAAAAGGTAGAACAATAAAACTGCCAGAAAATTAACAACAAAAAAAAAACCTACAAACCGTGTTAAAAACTTGAGGTAACCACCACACAAACTAAATAAATTTAAACATAGTACATACTTCTATAAACAGAACTAAAATAAAAACAGAGAATAAAGTTCACCTGGTATACTGCGGATCTCAAAAAATACACAAACAAACAAACACGCTGGTATTTACAAAAACAGATACTCTAGCGCTTACAATCATAAAACGAACGCGTTAAGTGTTTTTCTTTTCTATTCTTTAGTTAGCGGTTTTCAGTAGATTTTCAAGTGGGTTTCGAATGTGAAAATAAAAATAAGTAAAAAAACAACCGGAAAAACTTAAATTCAATTTTCACATTTTGAAAAAACATTAAATATTTCATTGTATAAGTAAGAAAATGTGTATTGTTGTTGTTGCTGATAATTCACATACACACAAGCGCACTCTCATGCATATATACACACATTTAAACATATATTCGATGTATTCGGTGTTGCTTCGTATTTTTAAATGTGTATTAGTTAAAAAAGTTTGTTGGTGTAGTTGTACAACTGCACTTTAAACAGCTCTTGCCGTTATTATTGTATGTTAAGAACAACTTGAGTTTTTAAACATGCTCCTTACGTTGTATTTTTTCCTTCAAGTTTTTTGTGTTAAAAAGTTTATTAGTTTTTAATAATCAACGTAAACAGTATTCGGACGGATGAGGCTAACATATAACAAGCCTTTTTAAATGTCAAATAAAAAAAAAATTTAAATACTAGTATGAGTGAATTTTGAACACTTAACTTTACAGATATAGGAAAAGTGGATTGCCGGGACCTTCTGTATACATGCTATTCTTAAGAATCTTACATTCGTAAATGTATACCAATTTTTTAAAAAGTAGTTTAAAAAACTTATTCGAATATTCGACAAAAATGATTCGAATAATTTCTTATTCTAAATCGAAAAATTTTGTTCATTCGAACAAAAATGAAAACAAGTTATTCGATTACTGGAAAAAATTTTAATCGAATGACAGCACTATCAATCGGCTAAAGGTCAAGGTCTGGACAACCCGAATGAATAACATTTTATCCCAGAAATCACAGTACCAAGGTGCGTTTAGTCATCAAGATGTAGAGCCACATGCCCCTTGCGGGGGGAGTCTTTAAATGCAGAATTAAATGTTGAAAACGAGAGAAAAATCTGGTTCACCATACTGGTTATCCCTGGAACTGCTCGCTAAAATTAAAAAAATTTTGAAGTTGATGAAAATTATTTGAAAATTTTATATGCACTATTTAATCGCTATCACTGGATTTTTAAATTATTTGAAAACGATATCTTTCGAACAAAGCCACCGATCAACATTGAATTTACGGCATATGACTAACCTGACCAGACATCCCGCTTTAGGCGGAATTATCCCGCTTTTAAGAGTTCGATCCCGCCTAAAATTGTTATGCCGCTTCATCCCGCTTTTTCGAGTTTTAAAATTTATAGTTCTGCTTTTTTATTTCCAAAAATATCGAAAATGTTTCAACTGACCGAAATAGATGTTTGTTATGTTGATCGAACAAAAACTCATTGAGTAAAAGGAAAAAAGTGTGTTTTTAGTAGAAATGTAACCGATACCGATATATCGGCGATACTTCAGATTTTCCGATACATCGGTATCGGCGGTATTTTACTGTCGATACGACGATACTTTTAAAACTTTTTTCAGAGTTTTTTATTAACAAATTATTTATTTTTTGTTAATTTTACCATGAACTAAATTCATTTCGTTATATTTTAAATCCTATTAACATCAATTTTAAAAACTAATAATATTTTGTGCTGTTATTTCGTAAAAAAATAATTTGTTTTTTGTTAATTTTATCATGAATTCAAATTCAATTCGTTGTTATTTAAATCTTATTCCCAGAAAAAAAAAAGAAACAAGACTTATTGTAATCGCTATAAAATACGCTTTATATGAAAATGGGCAGGTTTTCAAGAAAATTGTTGCAAAAAAATACGCATAATCTTAAAAAATCGGAATAAAATAAAAAATTTAATATTTCTTTTGATGATATTTCCATGAAATATAAGTCAAAATAAAATCTTTTAAATATGCATGGAAAGATTAAGTCCTCTTCTATTCGACACTCTTAAAAACTTGAGAAGCGGTGCAGAAACAACGCAGTGAAAATTTTTTTGTCTGTGAAGTCCCAAAAAATCTTTTTTTTTCGGTAACTTCCGATTTTGAGAGTGTATTGCAATTTTTTAAAATGGCAAAATTATCTAATCAAATAGACCTACAAGCCTCACTAAGTCGTTTTTCACGGGTAAAAAAACATGACATTTTGTAACAGCATGTAATTAAACTATTAAGTTATTTAGAAGAATATTAGTTTATAAATGTCCTTTAAAAAATCGATTTTTTCAAAAGCATGGCGAGTATTTTTTAAAATTATAAAGGATTACAAATTTTTACTTGCTTTTCTACTAATTATCTGCATATTTTTAATAGAGATTCGTTGGAAGCAATGAAAATGTAGTTCCTTAAAGATAACTTCCAATTTTTTATATTAATTGTAAATATTAATAATCTCTTACACTGTAATTTTGTATAACAAAGAAATTGCCCTTCTTGAGTTTTGTTAATATAAACTTGAACTAAATTTATTTTAAATATCGGTATCGGTATCGGATCGGCAAAACGGCGTATCGTTACATCCCTAGTTTTTAAACATTGCTTCAAAACTTAATACTTACAAATTTCTAGCCCAAAGATGCTTAATCATTCAGGCTTAAATTCGTTCAATTTAAGTCTTTAATTAAATTATTTTTATTGAGAAAGGAATTTTAAATGCGTGTAATAATTGAAAAGACAAAGGCAAATTCTTGACTGTTAAGGGTCGAACTGACCACCATGATATTTCAAGATTTACCTCGATCTCATGATCAGAGTTCTTGTTATAACTTTCAGAGTGAGAGGGTGGTGAAGTCAAGTAAGGCACGTTAAATTGAAATGTATTGCCAGAAAAAGCAATTTGGAAGCTTTAGAACAAATATTTTTTGAAAAGCTACTAACAATTGAAAAAATATGTATCTCGTAATTTTTATTTGATTTCCTAATTCACAAACCAGTCTCTTGCAGTACATAAAATGTTATTTATCACAAGCGCTAGAGGATAACAAAATTTTATGTTAACGTTTTCGTTCTTTGAAATAACATAACGAACGAAAAAATTACAGAATAAGGCTATAAATAAAATACTTTAGTAAAAAGTCTCTTCATTTTCGTTTTTAATGTGATTGATTTTTATGGTAACAGTTTGAAAATTTGTAGGGACAAGCGCTTCGATGTATAATAATTAATAATTGGAAATGAAACCTTAAATTTTTTGTTAGCTACATTATTTCGCATTTCAGCTTACGATATGGAACTGTGTGTTGCATACATTTATAAAAAAATCATATATTATCATCAGTGTATTTACAACATACCGCTTTCCATAAGATATTTTATAAAATCCCGCTTTTTTGGTCATATTTTCTTCAAGATCCCGCTTTTCAACCGTTCTTATCCCGCTTTTGACAAAAACCTTCTGGTCACGTTACATATGACGCATCTTTGAAACTCCAATAAAACGATAGAAATTAGAAAACCGATTTGACAAAAATTTTGGGAACAATAAAAAATCTATCCAGCCTGTTCTATAAATCGACTCGATTTAAAAACGCTCGATTTTCAAAAATTAAATCCACTAATAGCAACATTTTTTCAGACTTTTTTTGTAGTTTTCAATTCTTTAAAGCTTAAAATATCATATTCGAAATCGGTTTACTATATATGATTTAAAATACATCAATGCTGGCATAACTTATGAGTATTTTCGAAAAACGAGCAATTTACGCGGATTCGGTTTACAGAACGGTGCCGTAGGTTTCCGAAAACGTTCGTCAACGACATGAGTCGAATGGATAAACTGATTTTGATAAAATTTGCATCGTGTTAATACTTTTTCCGAAAACTTTCGGCAACGATATTTCTCAATTTTAATGAAATTTTAGGTAGTCAATATAATTTTTCAATGTTAAGAGCTGATTATAATTCTATAGAATATTAATTTGATCGGAACGCAACACGAATGAGTATTTGTCCAATAAAGCTGGGAAAAATTGAAATTTTTTTAATTTTAGTAAAAGTTAGAGTCACTTATGAATGAAAACTTCCCACGGAATAGGAAAATGTGAAAACTTTATACAATTTATTAACATTAACACTATGATGCTGCTTTGAACTTGAATGTTTTTGGAAAAATTTAAACAAGCAATAAAACTTACTTATAATTATTTATGTACAAAACCGTATAACTTGGTAAGTAGACGATATGTCCTTTCGAAACTATGCTAAATCAATGCCCACCTTAGGCCAACTTTCGAATTACGGTTGTTTAAAGTCAAGTACACTTAGAAAAAAACTTTACAGACATGTATGTCATTTTTTCTAAAAAGAATTGTTTGTTCTATATATATTTTTTGTAGCCTCAAGTATTCTAATATTTGTACGTAATTATATTTCGAACTGAAAATGTGTATAAGTCGGAAGTTATTATTATTCGGCTTAAGTTCAACTTAAGTTGAACTGAAGTTGAACTTAAGCCGAATAATAATAAATTCCGACTTATATTCAAGTATTCTCTTTAAAATTACATCAGGATCATCTTTGTATATTGTATATCTAAATGTATATCTAAATTGAAAAGTTTTGTTTGTTCGAACAAAAATGAAAAAAAATTATTCGATTGATTCGAATGGAGAAAAGTTGGATACTATCCGTTAGACCGTTCAAAAGTTATGAGTAGCTTATATATGTAATTACACACACACACACATACACTTACATTTCATACAGACATATGGACATCATTGTAAAAATAGCCATAATAGCTTCCAAGGATCGGTCTCAAAGCGTCGAGATTTGATGAAAATTCTATTTTTGAAAATCAGCATGATATCGGTAGTTTTTAATGCTTTTATTCAGGGAAGTTATTTATTGAACTTCCAGATTCAACTTTTTCCTGGGGAAAAATTTGCGAAAAGTTCGATATTTCCATTTTATGAACTCCCTTTGCTATAAATTTTTGCAGTCCGCCCCTGACTCTACTCATTATTTCAGATACATAAATGTACATGTGTTTGTTTGTATGGATATGTACGTGTAGCCAGCCAATGAGAGAGTAGTGCGAATTATTGTAAAAAAAATTAAGTAAAAGTTGAATTTTGTATCAAATAAATTTATTATATCAACTTTTAGTTGTGATATTTATTGAAGTGAAATTCATTATAAAATTTTCTATTAAGTTTATTTTTTTATATATTGACCAACCTCTATATCCCAAGTTTAGCTCCTAGTTGTTGCTTTTTTTATTTAAAGTTGTTCAACTTACTAAAACTGCTGGCAATAAAATTATTAGTTTTAACAATAAGAAAAAAAAATTTTCCCTTGTTTTGTAAATTTTTATAATTTTGTAACAACTCTTTAAGTGTAAATTTGTATGTGGAAAAGTTTTTTGGATTTTCTTGTAGTTTATTAGTACATACAAATAAGTTTTTTTCATTTTTTATTTAATAAGTTTATGATACATACGTTAGATAATATTGTTGCTGGTTGCTATTGTTGTTATTGAATCTTAACTATCAAGTTGTTTCCTTCTGTTTCACACAAACACAAATATGCAAGTGTTGTTTTGAGCTGTGTGTTTTCTACTCCTTAATATTTGTACTGCTGCACATTTTTATTCATATCCGTTCAACATAAAATCTGAACGTGTTGTTTATATGATATTCTTTCTGTTTTGTTTTTGTGTCTGCTTAAGTGGCAGAGAAAATTGAATTTAATACATTTTAATTATGAACTTTATAATTTATAATAGTTTATTGTAGCTTAATACAAGTTGTTGTTTACAAACTCTGTTGAACTACAAATTGTGTTGTGTATGGCTTACCTACCTGCCATGTTTGGGGAAATACAATCCAAGGAGTGTTAAAGTGTCGGAATTTCTTCAGCACTTTATGCATAATTTTGTGCTTTTTTTGTCTAGACATGTTTCATTCATACTCGTATTTCTGTATACATAGAGTTTAACTAGAAAATTATATAAGTTTTAGGAGGGTCACTTGGTGTTACAATTTTCTGTTAAATGTAAAATTTTTAGTAATTAAAACTACAATGTAAGTTCTTGTGAAATTTTTTTGTAATCAGAATTTTTTTTGTTCCTGTATGCAGCAATAAAGTATGAAAAAATAATATTATTACTCATAATTTTTTCGTATTATAATGATTTTATTGAATGCTATTGAGTCCAGTTGGAAAGTAACCAGTTTGATATTGCAGAATATCCGCTCTGTAGTGTTTGGGATTGAACGTCTTGAATCTCTGCCATGAACAGTCGCGGATGTAGTAGACGGAAAATATAATATGATGTGTGTACAACAGAGTGGCCGGAAAAAAATGGGTATTTATAAAAAACACCCTGAAGATTTTTTAGGTCAATCAGTTGAGATTAAGGCGTATCGCATGCCCACCAAAGTTTTAGCAAATGGTCTTTTCTGTTTTATTGCTTGAATGCTTGTGCACGTAAGCCAAACATTTCCAAAATAGTAAAAAAAATGCTTGCCACGCCCTAAAATACGGCAGTTTTAAGGCCGATCTCATTATATCGCATGTTGTTCTTTGTGGCTTGACTGTAGCTTAACTTTAGCCTCAGATGACTTTTGAATCCGACATCAAATCCTGGGCGCCACTTATGCCATTTCGGATCCTTTCCTCCTAATGTCCAATTTTTTTGAATGTGGCAAAAAAACCCTTCTAAATTTTTGTTTTTTTGGCTTTTAATATACTCATATTCATGTCACGCCCCAAAGTAACGCCTCGTTTTTTTTTCTATACAAATTACTTTAGTCACCCCCCTAGAATAAAAGGTATATAAAAAAAAACAGTAGTTCCCAAATTATGACGCATTTATTAATGCAAAAATAACAAAAAGTAGAGGATGGCGGATGAGTATCATTATTTAATGTATTCATGAAATATTAGGTATAGGCCAAACTGATCCAAGAATTTGTTTGTAATTTTTCATAGAATAAAGGCGCCATAAAATATATTTTTGAGCTTCCGAAAGCTAGAAATCAATTTTAGATCCATATATTCTAAGGAAAACTTCCTTAGGGTTCTTTGCAGAACTTTTTCTAACCCGACGATATCTTGTTGAAAAAATTCGCCCACCTTTATTGTACATTATAATAACAAAAATATGCAAAAACTTATTTCAATCTACATAAATATTTTCATTTAAGCTTTTTCTAAACAAATTATCTCGTCTGTAGAATCAATTGCCTTTCATGTATCTTCAAATGTTTGTGAAGGTTAACAAAGTCTTTGTTAATGCATTGTCAACATGAAAAATCCTGCCACAAAATACAACCAAAAACGTCGGCCACATCCTTACCGACAACGCGGTAAGCAGACAGTAAATGCATAACTGAGCGTAATAACAAGAATTGTTAAATATTTGAAACATAATTACGACATTATTGATGTAACAAATGTTTTGTAAAAAAAAGTTGCAAATGTAATGTCTCACTACATTAACTATACGCACGCACGAGCTCACATTTACCGGCATACACATGAATGCAAATCATCCCAGCAAACACGATAATTATGATAGAACAATTTGCAAAAAGCTTTCGTAGTCCACTGTTTTATATTTGCAGAAATTAAATTTTTCTTTTTAAGGTGTGGACTTAATGACCAAAGTTAGCAGTTGAAAATCAAAATAGTATTAGTCATTTTCTCATAATATTAATTATTTATGATTATTTATTTTGAAATTTTGTTCTTGCTGATGATTTGCGGTTTAATTTTCCAATTTCCTTGATATCTTAAAGTATCATTTAAAAAAATTATTTTTATGTTTGCCATGACATCGTCTTTAATATTTCATATGTAGACTCTAATTATGTGAGAGTCTCACATACATACATACTTACACACAAAAATATACTACATATATATATACATATTTACTTTGTACACTTTGCGCATAAATGCATGCACATGCATGCAACAATACCATTCGTATAGAATTATGCGTTTATTTGGAAAACCCGACAGCCAGGCAACCAGCTAAAGTGAATTTTAAATGAAATTTTCAAATTAAAATACTATTACATTGCAGAGGATTATATTGCTTTGGCTTTCTGGCTCCCAATAACACAAAGAAGCAAATTCAAGTAAAAGGCTCATGATTCCTTTTCATCCCATAACATTTATTACATGGAAAATCACAAAAAAATGGAATCATGTGTAATGAAAAATATTTGTACACAAAAACTGTCATCTTCCTCCCTCCTCACCTGCAAGCATTGTCATTTACCGTAACGACTATTGAATCCTTGCAGTAGAGGCCAACGAAGTCCTACAGTTGGCTGAACATAAGGTTTATTAGGTGCCGTAGCAAAGTAAAAATCACCAAAACTCGCACGTTGTGAATGAATACCAAAACGGCCACGGCGATTGTTCCAGCACATGTTACTGGCAAAACTTTTATAGCTGTCACATTGGTAGCCCATAAAAACGTAACTAGGATCCATAGATTGTTTAAAAAACACAGCTGCCGTGGAGTGACTACAGCCAATGGGATCTACATATAGCAAAAAAAGTAAAATAAGAAAACTTAAATAAAAATTGTATTTTTAATTAAACTCAAACCAACTTGTATTTTGTACATCTTGAAGATTAAAAGCTTGGCGACAGTTAGGCTGTGGTACCTTTCCACCATTCGGATAGAAATCAGCATGTCCCGCCTTAACAGCTGATCCTAAAGTACCAGCTGAGGTGTGTAGAATTTGTACAAACTTTGCATCACTTTGATCAAGACGAAATTTGGTTGATACTGCCGAGGGCATAGTGAAAAGTGGACCTGCTGGATCTAGGCCAATAATTTGTTCAATTTCACCCTTAAGAGCAGATCCTGCAAAACCAGCTGCATGTGCTCCCAGACTATAGCCAGCTATAGTTACATTGGTTCGGCTGAAGTTATTCCGGCTTAATAGTTCTAAAGCCTCTATTATACCTGCCACAGTAAGACCGACATCAAATATTGACATGGAGGCAGTTTTATAATCATTTTGTGACAAATGTCCCCAGTCGACCACACAAACGTTGTAATCAGGATCAAAATATGTCCAAGCTAAAAATGGAAATTATTTTTAGGAAAACTTAATATTTCATATTGTTTTAAATAACTTACTCTTTAACATATCCTGCACCCAGCCCTTACTGCCTTCATCATGCCAACCATGCAGAAATAATGCCAACTTTTTATTACTATCCAAGAGACGAAAACCTCTTAGATCACCCAGCTGCAAGGTGAAATGTGATTCTTTGCCAATTCTTATATTTGAACTGTAACAAAGTTGAATTTCAGTGGTTAAATAAATAACACAAACTTAAAAATTGGTCTTTTTTCTCTCTGTTTTTAACAAGACTGAAATTTTTCTAATCAGTTTCATGCGCTAAGAAACTGTATCCTCAGTTTTTTCTATTACTTCGAGATTTTTTATAGGCAAAGCAAGCAATATATTTCACCTTAACTCGAGAACAGTATATCCGATTTCGACCAACACACCATCAGCAGATAGATGATCAAATTACTTTCAAACTATCTTTAATGCAATTAAGTGAAGAAGTCAGTGGTTTCTTTCTTAGTTATTCACCAATTAGTATCGAAAAATATTGATTTTTTATGAAAAAAATTTTTTTTTGCGAAAACCTCTTTAAAATGTAAAGCTTCAAAAACTAAAATTTTTAAATATAAGTGCTAGGGACAGGTCCCTTACGAACAAAATAAGTTACAACTTATCACAAATATTGATTTTATTAACAATTAAATGAAAGAATTCAATTGATAAAAATCATAATTTCCATACAACAACAAAATTTTAATTTGTACGTTTGTATGGCATACACTGTATATGTATGTGTGCTGTATAGGAATTGTGATTTTTGTCTATTGACTTTCTTCACTTAATTGTGAATAAAAACAATAGTTGTCTATCAGTTTTCATTGTTTCGTAAGACATCTGTCCTTAATACAATAAAACTAAAATTATACTTTTAAATTTTAAAAGAACTTTTAAAAAACAAAAAATTAATTTGTTATAAAAATTCATAATTGAATAATTATGTTTAGGTAGTTTGAAGTTAATTTTTAATCGTTCATCTGCTCGTAAAATATACTGGTGTACCTAGTGAAAATATTAGATATGCCCATAAAAAAAATCTCAAACTAATAGGAAAAAACTAAGGACAAAGTTTTTTTAGCGCATCAAACTGATTAGAAAAATTTTAGTTTTGATCAAATGGAATTTACTTGCAAGTCTATGTAATTTTTATTTTTTAAAAGTGGGTTTTTAAAAACCATGTTTTTGGGTACACAGACAAGACAAACTTAACTTTAATTTTCAATAAATAAATTCAATGAACTAGTAAATACTTTGTGTAGAAACGGACCTACAAATAAATTTTATAAGTACAGACAAAAATGTCTTAGCAATTTCATTGAAAACCCTGTTTTTTTAATCTATAAAACAATTTGTCTAAAAATATATACAAACTCTAAACAAATTAATTTACTGAATCAAACAAAAATATTTACCAAATTTTATATACCAAACAATATTTTTGTTTCAATTAATAAAGCAATTTTTATAAAATGCTCACAAATTCTAAACAAAATAGTTTACTGAATCAAACTAAAATATTTACTGGATTATTTGTAATATATCAAAACAAACTTTTTGTCTGAGTCAGTAAAAACTTTTTTTGAAAATAATTTTAAGTTTCAGATAATAACATCATCGTCTATTAAGCATTTACGAAATTTCACTTTGTTAAATGTGTTCAACAAAGATATTACATACAAAAGACACGTAAGATAATGTTATTTTCTTAAAAATTCTATAACTCAGCCCCATTTTAAGCTATTACATCGTACTTGATCTCGATTTACTCGGAATAAAATAATCTTCACTCAATTTTATTTTAACTAAAATTCTAGTTTTTTGCTGTTATCTCCGAAATAGTCGGCAGTAGCGAAAAAGTGTAAATGGAAGATTTATTGGAAACGTAATTTTCTACAAAAATGTTGTTAAGACCAAATTTCTTAGATTAACATTTCTTGAGGTATTAGATCCTGTTTAAAAGGCTACTAAACTACCCGGCGAATAGTGGTTAAGTCGCTTTGATCGGTTAAAAAATTACTGAGTTATAATGGATCAAAAACAAACTTTCCAAATGTCAATATGTGTTACAAGGCTATAACTTTTTTTGCGCTGTACAGTGTAGTTTTTGTATTACATATTCCCTTTTCACAATTTAAAATATTCAATATTTACCTGTATCAATATGTTTCTTTAGCTTTTCTTATTTTATTACTTTCAACTTTTGAGAACTTTATTAGTAAAAGATTTAAAAAAAATCATATTAGACACCAATCTAAATTAAAAATATATTAAGTACAAATTTTGCACAATAAAATCATATTTATTTACGTGTTTCCATACTCGAGTGGCAACGAAATATTTCTCTTACTTAAATTCTTATTTTAATTAATACTTTTTAATTTTGTGACATAGTTCTCTTGTTAAATCGACCATAATTAATTTAAAATTAGCATAATGTTATATTTGCATGCCGTGTAAAACAAAAGATATTAAGCACTTTCTAATACAACAACATTCTTTTAACTTTTTAATTTAATGAGATGTTGAACCAGATTCGTCTCAAGTGCAAAAAATGCCTCACAGCAATTTGTCATTAACTTACGTTGTTCGACATTCAAAAACGATGTCATAATTAAGTTGAGCACTATTGAGATTTGTCAGTAACATGATCTCTTGCAAGTAGCGAAATGTACCCATCATCGCGTGCCATTTATGGCCGATGGCTGCACTAAATTTGAATTTAATTATTAAAATAATTAATATAATCACGAAATATAATGAACGGAAATACATTTTCATGAAATAGAAATTTTCAGAAATTTTATTAAACAAAAATGTTCACACACGTTCAATCTTAACCGAATCTTACATAGAATTAATACTCTTTGAGGTAAAAAAATGGCATTAACCAAATAAATCCACAAATAAACTCGCCTTCCAAAAAGTATCTAAAGCGATACTTTCATATAAAATCGAATATCAGATCAAACACATTCACAAGTATTTTGCTTGTATTTATTTTTTAGAGAGTGTTAAGTGTAAGTTAAATTTTTAATTTCTTGCTATGTTAATTTTTGCTGATGTCCGGTGGCATGTAAATATTGCTGCTGCTACGCCTTATAATGGCGTTGATCGATGTTGTCTTCGGCTTCATCTTTTTCTCTTTGAGCTTTAGTTTTGCTGTTACCGTAGTAGTTGTTGTTATATTTGAACTGAATTAGAAACTTACACACTTTTTCTGCTTATCAAAATATTTATGTATTTTTTTTTTAATATATATCTTTTTGTAGTTGTTACAGATGCGATAAATTTCTATCGATCTTTGTAACAACATCTGGATGTCGTCTCATTTGAAGAGAGATCTTAACATTGCCACCGTCGTTCTATGACTGAAAAGATCGATGTTGAAGTTCAATTACCAAAAATTGATGAAATTAAAAGAAACGAGAAAAATAAATGTATGAAATATTAGTAAACGAATTTAATTTAAAGTTATGGTCGACTGCAGTGTATTACTATTTTCGACTATGTGGTTGTTAAATTTTTTATAAAAAAACCAAAATTATTAGAAAATAATATTAAATTGATGAAAAGTATAACTTTTTTTGTTAATATTTTTTATATTAAAAATGTCAGTTAAAGATTTAGTTGATACAAGTTAACAAATTAACAAACATCATTGTTGATACTACAAAATAAAATGTTTGTAATCAATTAAATTACGCAATAAAATTTTTTGTTAAATTATATCATAACGGAAAGAACACATATAGAATAAACATACGAAATCAAGTTTTGTGTATATTCATCATTTCCGTATTTAATAACGAATTGCTCTGTAGCTAAAAGGTGAGAACGCTAGTCTATTAGTCAAGAGGTCGCCGGTTCGATTCCCCCAAAAAGACATTTATTATTTCTCGCAGACAAGCAAAAAGTCGCTTCGAGTGCTGTGTTGTGTATAAAATAAATATTGTTAATATAACAATTAAGACAATCAAAACAATAATTAGGGAATTCACAATGTGTATCTTAAAATTTGGAAATAGCAATATCGTTAAACCTTAAAATTTCATTGTGAGCAACGATACAAAGCACAGCATATTAAAGTAATAAAAGTAACGACGAAGTTTGCCGATTATTTCTCACTATTTACATGTATAGAACACGAACTCAAAATACACAACAAACAAAACAACAACACAAGCCGATAGTGCTTGGTACCTTTCAACATGCCAAAAAAACACCAATACACGTAAACCACACACAAATTCTTTATTTAAAATTAGGGATGTAACGATACGCCGTTTTGCCGATCCGATACCGATACCGATATTTAAAAATAAATATCGCCGATACCGATTCCGATACCGATACGAATATTGAAATTGAGTTCAAGTTTAGATTAACAAAACTCAAGTGTAATTTTTTATTATACAAAATTACATTATAAGAGAGAATATTTAAAATTGATAAAACATTGGAAGTAATTTTTAAGGAGCTACATTTTCTTTGCTTCCAACAAATCTATATTAAAAATATGCAGATAATTAGTAGAAAAGCAAGAAAAATTGTTTAATTCCTTTATAATTTGAAAAAATACTCGCCATGCTTTTTAATAAATCGATTTTTTTAAAGGACATTTATCAACTAATATTCATCTAAATAACTTAATAGCTTAATTATTAAAAGACTTCTAAGTTTATATTTATTCACTTAAATTTACATGAAAATACAGTTCTGAGTTTAAATTCGAATAAAAAAATTGTGAAAATGGGTACTTTTTTATCCTTTTTCTCAAGGAAAAATCATTATAGAATACCGAAAAAGAAATTTGTCTTAGCATCTCTTCCAATTCGGTGATTGGTAATCGAAAAACAGAACTTGTTGCAAGGGCAAGGATATGTAAAACTAATTAGAAATTATCAAAATTTGCAATACTTCCAGATCGCGAATTCTACATTTTCATGACTTCTTTGGAGTATCTCTTTTTTGCTGGAATAAGATTTAAAAAACAACGGCTTGAATTTGAATTCATGGTAAAATGAACAAAAAATAAATAATTTTTTTTACAAAATAACAGCATAAAATAATATTAATTTTTAAAATTGATATTAATAAGATTTAAAAAATAACGAAGTGTATTTAGTTCATGGTAAAATCGAACAAAAATAAATTATTTGTTAAAAAAAAACTCTGAAAAAATGTTTAAAAGTATCGTCGTATCGGCAGTAAAATATCGCCGATACCGATGTATCGGAAAATCTGAAGTATCGCCGATATATCGGTATCGGTATCGGTATTCGTTACATCCCTATTTAAAATATTGCCGCATTGAAAAAAGCACGCTTCTTGGACGTTTAAAATTGTCATCTGGTAGAAAATTTCATTTACATGCAAAACAAAAACAACAAACTTGCCAACCCACAATAAAAGACTAAAATTGAAACGTCGTTATATTAAGACACATTTTAGAACGCTGTTGTGAACTCCCTAAATGATAATGAAATAGTTTTGAAATTAAAAAAAAAAACGTGGTAAAAAATTATTTATTGATATATTTAATTAAATATATTTTTTTGATTTTCTTTTAACTAGCAATTTCGTAATTGTATTCACGAAAATCGTTGTAGGTTCAAAATGAATTAATTATTTAATTGACATATTAAAAAAATTAATTGTATTTATGAATCTTTTTTACTTTTTACTTTTAACTTGTTTTGTCAAAAGTCCACTGAATTGTTCCTTATACAAAACTATTTACATAAATTTTTTTCGCATTTAGAAATAAATTCTTGTTTTTTTCTTTAATGTTAATAAGGTAATTTATCAGAGTGTGCTATATTTTTGCTACAAAAATTATCTATAAATTCCGCACTACTTTTTCAGGATTGCGGGACTAATAACTTTTATCTTAACATTTTATTGGATACTTTTTGTGCTACAAATTAGTCAATGAGTTATAAACATGCGCTTAGTATAGGGTATTATCAACAAATTTTAACGCTTGTCCACGATTACTTTACCAAAATTGTTATTGTCTTTTTTTTTTTTTTTTGGTAATGAGGTTGCATATCGTTACAGAAAATGTAAAAATCCCTATCTAACATTTTAAAAGTTTTACAGCACAAGTATAAAACTTGTTTGAATGAAAAAAATACATTGACCATTAGATCAAAGTTTTACAATAAATATATAAATTTGTTGGCTGTTTTTTTTACTTATATTGTGAAATTTTGCAGTAATTGTCAATATGTTTTTATTCCAACAAGTTTTATGCTTCTCCTATAAAATTTTTAAAACGTTAGATATGCCTTTTTGCATTTTCGGTGACGATATATATCTGTTTTTGTTGCAGTATGCTAAAGTGTTATTAAACACATCATAATTGTTAGCTTTATTGATGTTTGGACAAGTGAAAGTGATCTGACAAATGAGAAGAGTCTATCGTTGTTGGCGGTAAATTAAAAAAAATGTATTGCCTGCCACTGCTCACATTCAAAGATGTTTAAAAGATTATTTGGTTATTTTCAAAGTATCATATCGTTACCTTAATGTGGAAAGGCCATAAGTCATTACTTTTTGGATAGATTTTTTTTGCGTATATTTTGAAATAAGGTAACGAACGATATGTCCCTCCTTTAAACATTTTAAGCAAATTCTTTAAATATTTAGTAGTTTCTTAAAGCTATTTTCACATTAAGCAAAAAATGTGAGTAATGGAATCGCAATCTGGACATTACCAAAGAAATTCAAAGCTTTCAAATGAGTCTAAATCCCAACAAAATATAGTGTTTACACAAATTCTTAATTTACCAGAAATCAATAATATTAAAAAAAAGTTTAAATGAACAAAAACTTAACTGCCTGCGCCACGATATCTTAAAAGAATTTCTCTCTTTCGTACAATTGCATTTAAAACAAAAACTAAATTTTTTTAATGAAATTGCACAAAAGAAACAATTCCTCTGACATCTTGGGATATTAAACTTATTAGGATATTAAAAATAATAGTAAAAGCAATAAATTTTCGAATGATTTGAAAAAAATGTTACCAACTAAAACGAGAGAGCAAATGACGGCATTCGATATCGATCGAAATTAAATATAATTTAAATACAAATTTTGATGAATATCGAATGCCGTAATTTGCACCCAGACAGAGCTTAGCCCAAAAATCGAAATTTCTCAAAATAAAATTTCAATTTAACCTAAAACTTGAATCTTTAATAAAACGAGGAAATTAGCAAACAATAAATATAAATTGATAATTTTTTTTTATCGTTTGCAGTGAAGAACAGAAAATTGTAAACAATTTTATCCGATATTATACTATAATTCTATATATTAAGGAAACAAAAAGTTTCAACATAGGCATATACCTATACATACATAGGTATGTATTAGGTACTTATATGTATAAAAAAAATCTTATTATCTTACGAAAATGTCTTTCTAACCCTTTCAAAATATCTAAATGTATTGAATGTATGAAGCAAGCAATTTTCAGACTCTTAAACAGCTTAATCAGCATTATTTAAATTCTGTTATACAATAGTTGCTTCAAAATACTCGTATCAAGCTAAACGACATCAACGTAAAATTGTAAGTCATCCAGAGAAAAAATAGACGATACACAAATAGACGTTTAAATACTTCATATTCTTTTTTTAAACACCCAAACATACCTTCTGCTTGTATTAGAGGCAATAAACTCTACTTTTCTGTATTTACCTACGATATTTATTATGTGCCTCTTTCAATTCTATTTCTAAAAAGATACTATCAACTTTTGCTTTTTTTCCTTTTAGATTATTTGACTATTGTAGTTTCAATTGTTACAGATATCTAAATGAATGTAATACTTTTGACAAATACAAAAAAAATTATGCATGTTCAATAAAAAAAAAAGTTTTTGGATTTTGAAATTTTTTATTAAGAGTGGAATGTTCGACTATTCAATCAGATTAGTAGAACGGATCAGTACTGCTGATTTCTTATTCACTTTTACCACTTATGAATGTGGATGCTTTTTATAAGGAAACGTCAGCTATTTACCCAATTTTTGTCACCAAATAGACTACGAGAGTTTTTTTAGTAATTCCTATTTTTTCGACCTTAACTTTTCGTTAGCCGAAGTCTCCTCTATCTGATTTAATCTACACGCAGAAAAGCTCTTATTATTTTTATTTTTGCTTTGATTGTCATTTGTATCAATACCAACGATCAAAGTTGTTCGTTTGTTTTTATCCATGCTTAAACTGAGCTTCTTAGTTATTTGAGTGCACTTAGTTGCAAACAGACAATAGAGTAGCAAACATGCATATAACTTTTTGCGAGGGCAGATCGCATTAATAATTTTTACGTAATTTATCTTTGAACTGAAAGGTATGTCTGAAATTTATTATTTCGGGATTTTAGTTCATTATTGGAATAAATGTAAATTAAAATTATTATTAAGAGTGGAATGTTCGAATATTCAATCAGATTAGCAGTACTACTGATTTCGATAGGCAGCTAGCTGCACCGTCTCATCAGCGTTCTTGTTTACTTTTACCACTTATGAAGGTGGATGATTTGAACAAGGAAACATCAGCTATTTAACTAATATTTCTCATGAAATAGAATACAAAAGCTTTTTCTGTTAACTCTTATATTCACTTTATATCAACGATCATTTTTAGTTAGCGGAGGTCTGCTCTATCTGATTTAAATAAAAAATTCTTAAGTCTTCGGAAACCCCACATCTTACAAACTAATAGCCTGATATGATGTAGACTATAAATTTTGTAAAAATTAGACAGCAATTCTTAACACTGCGGCCGCTAGATTTTGTTATATAAGAGCACTTTTACTGATTAAACTCTGTAGTCGTCGGAGAGCTTATATCTTCCAAACTAACAGTCTGATCCGCAAAACATGTATGGCTGGAAAGGCAATAAATTAGCTATATTTAACACAGTGGGCGCCATATGTTTCTATATACGACCAATGTTAAAAACTCTAAATGCATTAAAAAATACAAAGTGCATTCAAGTTTCAAACTTGACAATAGGTAGTGCTTACTTGGCGGGTATAATTAGGAACTGGAGAGTTTCGGACGAATCATCAATATCGGAAGTATAGAGAGGAGTTAGAGGAAACAAAGGATCCTGGGACGTTGAACGAAAACTATGCACCGGACAGCGCATAGAATTCACACCTTTCAACCGTAAAAATCTCCAGGTGTGGATGGTATCCTCACAAGTATGAAAAGCAAAACTTTTTTTGAAAGGATAAGTTTTGAGGATAGCTAGGCCGAAGGTTTGGTAACACCGAAATGTTTTTATGCATTTTCTTTTTTAATTATTTTACGACTACAATTAACAAAATGGCTAGATTCAATCACATAGTACTTTCCAGACTTAACTTTTGCAATAGCTAGGAAAAATGAAAGCCGAAACTATTTGTGAATGCATTCGTCAATAGGCCTGCTTTCAATAAGTTCATGAAATTGACATTGATGATGATTACAGGGAGTAAAACGAATTGAAAATGTGTAAAAATATTCAAGTAGCAAAAAATGGCAATTGTCAACAGGAAAAAAATATTTACAAACACACAAATACTTAGAGAGATAAAATCGTCGTTTTTTCCTCTTTTAACCCGTAAGAACATACATTTACACATCCATATGTATGTAGTATACTTATGTATGAGCCAATGAAGAAAGATACCCAACAAACAAATGTTGAAATAATGCATGATAATCATTTGATATCAAACATTGGCAAATATATAAAAAAACCTTATGTTAAATGGGTACCACCGTAGTGTAGTAAATATATTGCTAGACCGGGAGTTACAACGTTCGAATCCTGCTACGACCCTGGATATTTCTGCAGAAAAGCCAAAATAGGCTTAAGCTTTATTTGTGTTCGTTTTTTAAATAAACTTCTGAAGACTTTTTCGGCTTTTCTGCAGAAACTCCCAGGGTCTAGTCAGGAATCGAACCTGCGACATCCCAGTTAATAGTCTAGCAAAATATCCACTACGCTGCGGGGGTACGGCTTAAAATAAAGAGAAGTAGCACACTCAGACACTTAATGCCTACAAGTTAATTCATTAATGTTTTATTTTCTTGGGAGAAAGGATAGAGTAGAGAGAACAGGTGGTGAATTGAGATAGAGATAGAAAGCTTAATTCTTATATAAATCTGTTGCGCGCTATTATTAATTTTTAGAGCAGTTTTAAGTAGACGCATTAATTTTTTTAAGCCAACGATTTTGCTAACATTACCAACGAAGGAGGGCGCTGTTATATACACTAGCCCAGAATATCGTTAATCACTGCCGGTACTGCCTAGTGACTACCCTACAGATAATATTGGACCACGTGGTCCATTTTAGCTAAAATAGAGTAGTTACATCATGGTCCTATGTAATGTAGTCATGGACAGTGTCATTTGCAAACAAGTGCAATCGTTAAAATACGAAAACTTGGGTAACTGGATTTAGATTTAGCATATTAAACTTTATATGTTCCACATATTTTTATTTTAAGACGAATTTTTCTTCAGCCCACTATTACTCTCAAATGCATTTAATTTTTTTGTATACAGAAAAAAGTAAAAAGAAGATGCAATTACGAAAAGCGCTGATTTTACTTTTAACTCAACAGAACTTATTGAAATAATTTCGTGATTTTGTAATTAAAAATTATATCAGATGGGGAATTTCGAACTTACCAAAATTTAGTTAACTTGCAAATGAATATAAGAAGTTTTAAGTTACTTTAGTATTCTATTTGTTAAAAAGAATTGGTTTAACAAGTATGCGGTTACGAAATCAGTACTAAAAATATTTATTTTTAGTTCTGAAAATGGTTATAATATGTACTAAATTTGGAGTCAAATGACAAAACCGTTATATTGTAAATGAACAGAAAAAATTTTACAAGTTTTTTTCTAATTAAATCATCAATTTAAAAAAATCAGACTTTTAATCAAATAATTTAATTGATATAAATAAATATTTAATTAATAGTATCAACACATGATTTTTTATTACACACAATCGCTATCAATTGTATGTATACCCACGAATAGTACACATCCATACAAATGATAGTCAATGTATGCAACAACAAGAACTTCAACGAGATATTATACATATGTAGCAAAACATTCAATGCTATACACATACATATGTTTGTGTGTGTGTACCAAAAATAATACGAATACAAGGTGGCCGCATCAAGCAAATTTTATTCGTATTATTAAATATTTAATCAAAGTAATTTCAATTAAATTTGATACAAAAATTTACTTAATATTAGCAATTCGCTTACAGGTGCAAAATCAATAATTTTTTACTTGGCACAACGAATTTTTTAATTAAAATTTATTTTTTCTGTGTGCTTGACCAAGAGGTTGTTAGGTGTAAGGATATTTTTTATGTTTGCCTATTTGTTTGTTTGTTTGTTTATTTGTTGGGTAAATTTGGAGGAACATATAAATTGCAAAATCAATTGAGCGGTAAAATAGTTGAACATTTTCAATACTGATGATGACAATGACAAAAAGAAAACAAACAGAATGATAACGATAATGTTGTTGATAAAGATGGCAATATTTTTTCTGATAATTTAAAAAAAACCGAAAATTGTTTTAAAGCTTAAATGTCAATTTTAAAGTGCAAGTAAAAAGCTTAAGTGAAATTTTAAAAATGTTTTATTTAGTTTTTATTACTGAAATATTTTATTAAATTGTTGAAGAAGAGTATCAGTAAGTAACACTTAAGAAATTGGTAGAGAGAAAGATTTGTTAAAGAGTACTTTTTGGTATTATATAAAATTATATCTATAATTACTTAAATATCATATTCTTTTCTGACTTTTTTCAGGAAAAAAAACTGAAAAATTTAGTTAATATATAAATTTAATTTATAGAAATGCTTGAATTTACTCTCACTGTTTGTAAAATTTTTTTAACTTTTTTATCGTTTAAACATTAAAAATGTATGCTCGTAACGATGTTTGTTACAAGCAAGCTTAGCAACACATTTTATCATCTGAATAATACTGGCTGCCAAAAACGCTTAATTTAAATTAACTTATTTCCTCTTTTTAGCAGATTTTATGAAACGTGATATATATATGAGTGCCTGTGAGTAACTTAACTATTTGCATATAATCGTGTTTAAAAGTTTAATTTTAACATAAACTAATGTTTACTATAAACAAGTATTAAGGTTGGTAAACAAATGTTTTAAAATGTTTGAAACCTACACTAAAAATTATGGCTAAAATCCGTCCAAACGCACCCATGGCACACACGCATTTAGTAACAATGAATTGTTGGCATGGAAAATGAGTTTATTTTCCACCTCATTGTTTTGCATAAAAATGCACGAAACGTGATGATGCTAAAATTTATCAACAACAAAAGGAAAAGGATTTTTAAATTTTTGCTGCTAAAAGTTGTCTCAGTAATAAGCAGGCCTTACATAAGGCCAAGTTTTTTTTTTAAATATATGCGCAAAAAACTAAAGTTTATTTTCAGTAAAGAAATTCAATGAATTAGTAAATGTTTTATCTAAAAACGAATCTACAAACAAATCTGTAAATACAGACAAACATGTCTCAACAATTTCGTTCAAAACAAAAGTCGTTTACGACCACATATAGCTGATTCTCATTTTAAATGTACATTTTTTGTTTTTGTCTTTTTTTTTGTTTTGTTTAACAATGCACTATGTGTCCATATGCTGAAATTGCGGCAAAAATTATGTCCAAAGGTGCTAGCATTATAAAACTTAGGATAACAAGTCCTGTTGCTAAAGTAAGCATTTTGAAAAAGTTGGATATAACTCTGTGATGTTTACCCCGTTTCGATTTAAAGTTTATGCACAAATTTTCTATTTTTTCACCAGTTTTTTTTATGTCACTTTAAACCTTACTTTCGATATAACTACATATATCTTTCATATACCACACCTTGATCCATAAATCTAGACTTCCGCCAATTTTCAGATTAAATTTTTCTAGAAAAAAGGAAATTATTTACTCAGCAGCAAGAAGCTGCTGCGTGACATGAAGCTTGAGCTTTTCAAAAAAAAAGATGACATATATACCATTTCTCGAAGAAATGCGAATAACGTAAGTTCTATACCACGGAAGACCAACAACTTTTACGCGACTTCACCAAAAAGATGAACTTATAAAAACATGAAATTTAACACATAATGCAAACATTTATTAAAATATTTACATATTTTTTAGGTACACATATCCAGTATTGTAATCCATTTGAGTAAAATTTTAGTATTAATGCAATTTTTTACCACAAGACAGCTTGAAAACTTCATTAAAAAAATGTTAGCATTCACAGCTATTTATATGTAAACTAAATTGAAAATTGCCATAAATTTTTGGCATTTATGTCGTTGAAGTGTTAGGAATTGAACCGTCAGTGTTCTTTTTTTATAGCAAAACTTAAAAATTTGAATTTTGCACCAAAATTGATAATGCACACACTTATATTTTTCGCCTCATTCAATGGATGCTGAAATAAAATTATATATTTTGATTTTTTTAAATATTTGCGTAATCACGAGAGTGATTTTTGCGAGAAAAAAATACACCACAAAAAATTGGTATAGGTTTTGAAAGCACTCTACATCCACTCTGTAAAAACAAAAAATTATAATAATCGCAGAACGAAATCAAAAGCTATGACCATTTTTCAAAACATTAATAATTTATAAGTTTTAAAATTATTCTTTAGAAACATTTATATATGAACAAAAAGTATGCTAACTCATCTTTCAAATAAGACTTATTTTAATTAAATTTAAAAACAATGTCAAAAGTTATGTCAATACATTCTTCGAAAATATAACAACCCACAGTGCGGTCGAAGCAAAATTTGTTCAGAGACAACCAGAAATTTGCAAACAGATAATGTTTTTTATATCGTTTCTATCATTCATCAGCTATTAACTTTTTTTAACGTCAATAAAATCTATAGATAATTTATACTTAAAAATTGTTGTTGCTTAACGCTCAATGCATTTTTATACGAATTCAATATATTATTCAGAACACACACTTTGTATTTAATTCAGTACAATTCAGATGGGTGCTCCTGTGGCTGAGTGGTAGCGATGATAGCCTTTCAGTACAGAGGTCGCGGGTTCGATTCCCGTCTATGGCGGTTTTCCACAGAGAAGCTACTCGCATCGCGTGTTGTTTTTGTTAAAAAAAAATTATAATCTTCGACGTCTTTTAACAAAACTAATACCTAAGATATTTACTAAAATATTAAAATTATAGTAAAAAAATATGGATAACACTCAATACATTTTTATGGATACATACGATGATTGATTGATTAAAGGTTTTTCAGTATATAAAACTATTTAACAAAGTTCACAAAACTTTTAAATACAAGCCTACGCTGTTCATTTAGTGTATGTTATTAATGCAACTGTAATAATTATACTGACTAATAAAGCATACTAAAAAAAGCGTAACGCTCAATACGCAAGACTGTGGGCAACAACAATTTAAAAAAAAATTAGTAATATATACTATTTTTGAAAAATTTTATGTGTAAAATAAGAGAAGCAAATGCAAATATTCTACACCCGTAATAAACTTAATCTCGTGTTTGGAAAAATTTTATAGTTTCTTAATGTGGAAAGTCAACAGCATTCATTACGGACACGCCATTTTATATGAAGAGAGTAAAAACAATTTGTTCATTCTTCATTTTTAACTTATAATGGACAGTCTTACACAAAAAAAAATCATGTATAGATACTAACAAATTTCGTACTAAAAATGTTGCGGAAGGAAATAAAAATATTTGCTGATCTTAGAGTACAGCATTATTATTTTTTTAATTTTTATTTTTTTAATAAACAAATTTGTTTCAATATAAATCTATATTAATTATATGAAGACGGATATCGCACATTTTTTCCATCATTTTTCCTCGCTAAACTACAAATCAATATAGTAGAAGGGATTTCTGATGTTTTTAAGGGCCCCTGTTAACCAAACCAATAGGTAAGGTTTAATATGTTGTTATTGCGTACATGTGTTAATAAAATTTAGGGCATGTGTGATTTTGGCTTACATAATAATCGCTTTAAAACTTTGCATAAGTATTTTATTTACAACTATTTACAAGAGTTTAATAATAAAATGAGCACGTTCATACTCATGTACACTCCTTATTTGCAATTTGACTGTATACTTTAAAAGGTTGGGGACTAAAAACGGAATAATGCAGCAGTTTTCTAACTAACAAAGTTCTTTATAACACCTTTGATGTTTTACATAATTACTTTTGCACAAACAAAATATATAGTTTTGGAATATGAGCTACATTTTTAGCAATTATCAAGCTTCCACGAAAAAGCAATAAGCTTTGCGTGATTAAAAATATATTTTAAAGTTTTTTTTTAATCCCTTTTGTGTGTAATTAAGTTTAAATGAAGTTTACTTGCTGATAGTTAAGCATTGTCTATATGCATTTCATTGGCTCTTTACCAAATCGTCAGTAGACTTCAACCACAACTTTGAACAAACCTCTTATGTTATGCACAGACTTTCAAAAACCAAGTGAGAATTTATAAATGATAATATTTTTGAAAATCACAGAAGAATAAAATAAGCGTAGTAGGCTTATACAAAACCCAGAAAATAATTTGTATTCGATATGAATTTATTTTATTTTAAAGCTCTAAGAGTGACTGAATGAATTGATTAAAAGTAGATGATATTCAGCTCTTGACTGCAAATACCCGACTTTGGTCGAGTGTTCTAAGCGGTAAAGAACTCTGATGAGATTAGCGGGAGCTATCGAATACCCAGTTCAACCCTCCGCGCAGTCAAATTTTATTTGTCTATATGCTTCACATTTATCTCTAAATAAAAATATAGTTTAATTGAAAAATTAGACTAAAACCGAACTGAAGCCAAAGTAATTAAAATTTCTTTGGATATAAGCCCATACAGTTCGACTAAACGCATAACTTAATTGATAAATTATTTTAGATGAGAGTATACACAGAAAAAACTATCAACAAAAAACAAAACTTTGTCTAAAAATAAATTTAATTTTCAGTGAATGTTCTTTACATAATCAATGAATTGTTTGTTTGACTCTTATTTAGGACGCAAACACCCAAAACAACAAGAAAAACTGTGTCGTACAAAACAACACCGATTATGGCATACATCCAAATAATAACAACAACAATGACAGAAAAGGAATGCGATTTAACCAAGTTAGTTTGCTGAAGATTTTTGAGTGAATCAATTCGTTAATGTCTTTGCGCTAATTCTCAATCATATTTTTAGAATCTTTAGATAAACATTCAGACATGAACACATTTAACAAAGTGAAATTTCATAAATGCTTAATGGATGATGATGATGATGATGACTCAGACAAACATTTGTCTGATATTGCAAAAAATACAGTAAATATTTTTGTTGGATTAAGTAAACTATTTTGTTTAATATTTGTTAGTATTTTTAGCCTAATTGTTTTATAAATTCAGACAAAAATATTGTTTCATATTTTTCAGAAAATCCAGTAAATTTTTTTTTTGTTTGATTTAGTAAATTGTTTTGTTTACAATTTGTAAATATTTTCAGACAAATTTTTTTATAGATTTAAACAATTTGTTCATTGAAAAAAAAAAGTTTTTTTTTCAATGAAAGTGTTGAGATATTTTTGTCTGTATTTACAAATTTATTTGTTGGTCCGTTCCTAGACAAAATATTTACTATTTCACGGAATTCCTTTATAGAAAATGAAATTTAGTTTTTTCTGTGCACAATAATTTGGGAATGACAACATGCTAAAGCAATTGATAAACTTGTGGATACTTGTTTCTTCGTTTATATTTTTATCAATTTAATTTCACTGTCTCAAAAAAAAAATCATAGATTTATTTATTTGTTTTACATATCAAATACATGTACAGAAAAAAAAATTTTTGAATTTGCAAAATTTTACGATTTCCAACATAAACTTATACTGTAATTAGTTGACATACAAATTTTACCAATGTTAAAATAGTGTTAAGATATTTAATACTGATAAAGAAATAATGATATTTAAACAAATATTTCTATTGTAGGAAAAGTAATTTCGAGCATGTCTACGTTTTCAAAATAATGAGGATTATAATTGCTTGCCATTTGAAGGTATTTCAAGAAATATAATAAATAAATTAGGAAAATTTCAACAATAAAAACCACAATCTTGTACACATGTTCATGAACACACATATGCTCGGAATTTAAGCAAAAGTTAATTTAATTAACAAAAACAACAATTTATGTTAAGTACTTAACGTATGTACTTATGTACATTCTTACAAAATAACAATTAAATGAAATTTCTTAATAAAGCCCAAGATGCTTTTTAATACAAACCCATAGAAACGTACAAATCTACAATCAAACATATGTCGAATACTATTCGTACTATAAACAATGGAACTAAGTATTTTGTCTTAAATTAACAAAATTGTAAGAAAAATATTATAATAAAGTTTTATATGTGTGTGTGTAGTTTTATATGTGTGTGTGCACAAACACACACTTGTTCTATCATACATTTATTCTATTTAATAGAACCTACGCATGTTTATAAGTATTATTAACAGGATAATAGCAAAAAAACAAAAAGTCATAAACATCCTTTTTGTATTGTTTTTTTTTCTGTTTGTTTTTCATATTTAAACATATGTTTAAAAATTTTATACAACCAATTAAATTCTATTTAGCCTACTTAACGAGTATGAGGCAGCATATTCATATCATTCAATAAAGAAAAGAAGGAATTTTTTCGTTATTTCAAAACTCTTATTTAACTTGTACGGCGAACTTTGTGTATTAAAAATGTTCATATCATTATTGAAATTAAATGATTTTATTGTTTCGCATCAAAACCACCGCCACCACCAAAAGTTTTCTTTATTGAAACCATAATGATATTAAAATCATGTGAATACAAGAAACTTTTTAACGAGAGTTTAAAGAAGGAATTTTCGAAGCATGTCTGATAATTTTGAGGGGGTTAAACCCAATAATATTGGGTGAGTAAAAAACACAAAACCTAGTCATACTTATTCACAATTAGTACTCGACATAGGACATTTTGTAAGTTTTACGTTTAAAGTATAAAATGGGTTCAGTACTTTTATGTAAGACACCACGAGACAATTTTTGCTGGATCATTTTAATCATCTAACTTTATCTTTATGGATCTTTTTGTACATTTCTGAAGAGAATTTTTAAATTTTAAATTTTCTACAAAAATATTTGCTATAAAACTCTACTATCGGTTTTTTAAAAAGACCTTAGCTACAGGTTTAACTCGAATGCCAGAAATCATTGAAAACTTAAAATATTTTTAAGAGTTAATTTGGTATTTATGCACAATTCGTACTCGGCATAGAACATCTTGTAAGCTTTGCGTTTAAGGTATAAGATGTGTTCTGCTTTTTTATGAGCAAGACCACGAGGAACATTTTTGTAGAAGTTTTTTTTCCGCTATATTGCCGCTGAAGGAAAACACCCATAAAACGATAATATTTTATACAAAGTTACTGAACACACCCTACATCTCAGATGTAAAGATCTCATAGCTTCATGTACCGATATACTGTACGATAAGGCCAAAAGAGGGAAATCTTAGCCCCCCCTCCCTTAAAGAGAAATTCCGATGTGACCTTGCACAACGAAGATAGACGGATATTTTGTTTTTGTCTCTTCTGCCAGAATCGGTTTACAGAATTTCGTAATTTTGAAAAAAGTTCGAAATTCTTGTATATTGTAACTACAGTTTCACATTGAAATAATTTGAGGTTATTCTTCCTGTATTTTACTATATTTTTGTCTACCCCTGCCGAACCATGAAATTCACATGGTTCGGCAGTCAAACTTAAAATGTATTTAACTCATTCCTATGTAGACAAAAAATGAGGCCACGACTTTTGGTCGTCACATCTTAATAAAGAAAATAAATTCCTTCACAATTTTCACCAAATTAATAGTACGAATATAGTCCAAAGTTTTGTAATCCCCAATATATGCCATAGAAGCTATATTTGTTTAAAATAGGAAAAATTAAGTTTCTTATTAAAGGTATTAGTGTTGACCTGTGTAAGTCACAAAGTTAGATGTGTACAAAATTTGCAAAAATCTCTCAAAGACAAAATTAAAATATAAGATATGTAATAGGAACAAAATCTGGGCTACGTGTGAAATAAGTTAAGAAGCCACATTAAATGGAAACTAATTGCAAAATAATTTAAAAAGGGTTCGATAATCAAAATTTTTGCTGAACCATGATAGCTTTAGCCATGCATTTAACCAACAACCTACTTATCCGCTGATATTTAATGAACTCTTTTGTGGCACACAAAGTACTTGAAAACAAAAATCTGACTTTTAAAATTAATTGAATTCATGAAACAAACATTTCTAGTTAATTATATCGTTAATAAGTTTGTAGTGATTGTATAATAATACCCAGTAAAAAATTTTCATGTTTTTTGAAGCACTAAAGAAAAAAAGAGCTTCATAGTTCGCTTTAAAATATGAGCGTGTTCAGAAGCTGCTTTCATAGCGTCACAACAATGCAGGTTTTGAAGCAGGAAAAGTATTTGCTTTTTACTTATACAAAAGCTTCGTACACAAGCTATACAAAAAATCAGATTTTATAGTGCTGATCCAAAGCAGGTTTTTAAGCGGAGAATGAAGAGTAAGCTTATTTGAGTTTCTTGGTACCGTTTTGCAACAGTGTTTTTGGTCGAGTGGTTGGTACGTTGGACTTCAAACCTGAAGGTTCTTAGTTCGATACTAGTTGAAGTTAAGATAACAAACATTGAGTAAAAATATGAAATTAAAAAAAATAAATAAAGTAACGAAATAAGAAAAATTCAAAATGGCGTTAATAACTCCAATCCACATCGAATCTTTTTTTTCATATATATTCAGTTCTAGTGCTGAAATTGTTGATGATGTTCAGCGCTTCAAAAGCGCTTTTGTGAGCGAAAATGTAGTACTCCAATTCGGGAACTCGCCATACAAAAATCAGAAGGTTTGTCAGCGCTACTTTTATTCCATAATAGTAGAAACCTGCTTTATTGGAAGCAAGTTTTTTACTGGGTACGTATGATAAAAACATTCCTTGAATTATATGTAAATATATTTATGTACATAGAATATGATAACACACTAAATATTTGCAAAGAAAAGTTTTGTAAGTATAATCAAATTAATAAGTAGCTTTTACTTCTTCAAAATTTTGTTTCTAAACAACGATATACATAATTTTATAATAATACATAATAAAAGTATTCAAAGAATAGCAAAATTTAAAAACTGAGGTCTTCAAAGAATAATTTCCAAAAAATGGTTCAAACACATACGAAAATATACATAAGAAAAATACTCACAAATAGAGAAAAATATTTTATTAAAAAAAAAATTAAAATTTCATAAAAACCCCAAAAATAAAAACTATGGGAAAACTATTCAAGAGAAATACAGCTTGGGGACCAACAAAAATTTAACACAGCTTCTAGTTGTATAATGGCTACTAAAAGTATCTTTAAATGTTTAAACAAACTACTTTTAGTATTTTAACTATTATTATTACTTTTTTTCAGTTTCACATTAAATGACAAACACATGCATATAAATAGATACAAAATTGATATTTGTTTGTATGAGTATAAAAAGTTAACATTAATGTATATGGCTCATAAAAAAGGGTCCAAAGTGACCCTAAAGAATACGAGGTGTCGCTTACATTTTTTTCCTGCTTTTTTTTTTTTTTGTTATTTTGAAAATGGTAATATTGCATGCTCCCATACACATCCACATTGAATTTGAAGTAAAATTCATTGGAGGAACTCAGAAAGGTATACAAAAAAGTGTGTGAGTGTATGTTATTGTCTGTGTGTTAGTGTTTATTGTATATGTATTAAAGTTAATTGTAACTGACTGCACTTTATGCTGACTGCTGTTTACCAGCACGTACGTATACATTTACGTACATGATATTTTAGACATTAAACATTTAGCCTGACATACAAATGCACTATGGGTTGGTGAAACATACTACTTAAGCTTCAAGAAAATTTTGACAAGTACCAGCAAACTATTTTCATATTGGACTTCAATAAGTTTGAAACATATTATCAACAAAAATTTATAATCGAGTAAAACCGAAAATTTTCGAAATGAAAACAAGGATTTGGATTTTTGACATTCCCGCTTTTAATCAAAATCCACACATATCTTCTGCTCCTACGTATGCATAACATGGCATAAAATTATTTGGATACCTCTTATCGTTCCTGTTTTATAGGCCTCTAAACTTGGGCATCTTGGCCATTTTGCAAAAAGTTCGTCATATTGCAGATTGTATAACTTTAGAACGCGTTATCGGATATTAATAAATTTGATGTCATTTAAAAGGCTTTAGTCTCTTCTTAAGGAATACCATTTAAAAAGGACACAAATTAACACAAACAGTGTTGATTGTAGGTATTGAAAAAATGCCCATCAGAACGAGGCAAACAAAAACAAGTTTGTGAGTGTTGTATTATTAATCAGATAGGGACATTTCGGCAGAAACTAAATTGAGTCACAGTAACAAAATGCTTGGCACGAATTCAAAAAGAAGTCTAGTATTCTATTTGCTGGCAAAAATTAATTAAATAGCTGATGTTTCCTTGTAAAAAGCATCCACCTTCATAAGTGGTAAAAGTGAACAAGAACGGTGATGAGACGGTGTAGCGGCCTGTCGAAATCAGTAGTACTGATCCGTTCTGCTAATCTGATTTGAATATTCCAACATTTCACTCTTAATAAAAATAATTTGAATTTACATTAATTCAAAAATATTGAACTAGAAAGCCGAAATAAAAAAAAATTTTCAGATCTTTATTTTTAGTTTAATTGAAATAATATGCACAGATCTTAACATATTGACGCGTATAAAAATGTAGATTTTAGGTATTATATTTAAAAATAAAAGTATTGCTAAGGAAATAAGAACAACTTTTTACAGATGAAAGACATTTCATCAACAAGTATTTCAGGACACCTTAACATTTTTACTCGCAGTATTGTGCTGAACACATCATATACCTCCAACGTAAGGGTTACAATAATACCTGTGCCGATTCAGCCGATTTAGCTCGCCCTAAAATGAATTACAGAGGTAAACTTTTCAAACGCCGATACACGTGTATATATTTTTATGTCCTGTACGACAGTCTGTGATTAGAATCGTGTTATGTTTGAAAAAAATTTCATTTTGCTGTACAGTGTGATTTAGTTAAATGAACGCTAATTTTAATGGGTTCTTATTTAATTTTAGAACAATACTATCAATAGAATTTAAAAGACGATTCCATAAAATCGAAAACAATTTAGTTTACGTGTGTGGAAATCGTATAATTTTTAGTAGTATGTGGTATTGTTTTAGTAAAATGTATTGGTTTCTTAAAGATTACGATTAGTTTTTTAATCAAAATAATATTTTTTTAATTGAAAAAAAAAATCGAAAAGAATATTTAATTAAAACTAGGTCGTGGTTAGTTAAAAACTATTTAATATTTTAATTGGATCAACGCTTTTCGTAATTGAATTTACTTAACACTTTTTTCTCTGTGTACAAACATACTTTCATAATAATTGCTAAACCATAGTGCGCTCATAACTATATAAAAGTGAGATAGTGAATACTCACGTGTGTGTGTATGCATGTAAGTGTGTGCGTACAAGTTGTACGTTTTAAGTTTGTACAACAGTTTATGGCTCATAAGGGAGCACTTGATCAGTGTTGTAGGGTTGACGCTTTTCTTTCCAAACTATTTTTATTTTCTCCTCTAACTCTCCCCCAGAACTACCACTAGGACTTTTAGTAGCTGTTACTAACAATCGTAACACTGTCAGTATACTCGTACATTCACATTTCAGTTGGTAGTCATACATGTATAGTGTTTGGATTATGGTTTTTGTTTACTCAGATATTGTTTGTTGTTTGTTCGCCATTGTGTAAATACTCATATGAAGGTAACTAACTACACTTGTAGTTACACTATCGCAGCTTGTATCTCGAAAATTATTTTTTTTTAGTTCTTCAAAATTTACATTTTATCTTTTCTAGCTCTCTTCTATGCTAATAATGTTAACGATTAAGCATTTATTTTCCAAACTTTTTCCGTTTACGGTTTAATTTTTCTTCCTTCTTTTGTAGTTTGTTTGAGTGATTGTTAGCAAAGTTTTGTTGTGCAGCACTTAGTACTTTTGAAAAGGTAGCTAGATGTCTGTTTCCATAATTGTTTTTTATATCGCAGTTGTAGGTGGTAGTTGCTGTGAGTGTTGCTGCTGTTGAATACTGTTAACAGATCAAATTTTCATACGTGAATATTTGCATTTAATACATAAATACTGAGCTTTAGAACAACACACACAAAAGGGATTAGAAAAACAATTTTCCATGTATATAAAGAATTATTAATGGGTTTAGTTGTTTTGTGTTTGGACTCGTGGTTAATATAATGGAATTGAGGTGAATTATTAGAGATGGACATGTACAATTATGTTTCATGTTTCATAAAATGACATTTTATTAAAGGAACGAATTAGTTACTCAGTTTTTGTTTAAAATATAATGCTATAAGCTTGTAAGCGTGTATCACAAGTGGATTATTTATTTAAGTTGTCTGACAAAATATATTTTACAGTTTGTATTGGATGAAATAGAGTCCATTTTAATATACTTTTGGAAAGTTCCAAGTAATAATAAATAAATTCCCTCTCACGTCTTTTACGCATTAATTCACAAATACGAGCATAACGTTTTTTTTATATCTTTCACCAAAAATTGCAAGGGTATATATAGGTTTATCATTCCGTGTGCAATTTCCTCAATAATAATTTGCGACCCCATAAAGTATATAGTATATCTGTGTCTTTATAGATAGGAAAGTCGAATTATCAATATCCGGCTGGCCATCTGTCTGTACATGAAATCCATTTTCCGAAGCCGGCAGAAAAGCTACAGACTTCGAATTTGCACTAATATATCACGATTTATCTCAAATAGATTGGTATTGAAAATCATTAAAAACAAAACAAAATCTCACTCGCCATTAGATTTGAGTGAAGGGTATGTAAGATTCGGCATAGCTGAATACAACACGTTTACTTGTTTAAATTCTCTTTCTTCATAAAATAAGAATTTAATTTAAAAAATATATATAAAAAAATTTTGCTCAATTTAAAAATTCCTTGGATTTTAGCTCATCTTTCCGAATCAAGTCTGAAAAGTTCTATTTGTAAATTTTCTTCATTAAAACCTCTAAAACGTTTCATGATGGTTGCTTTTTTTCTCCAGTTTAGGAGTTATGAGAGGCACCCCTGCAACTTTTAGTACTTAACAACGGAAATCACTGTTTGTTTGAGTGCCCCCATACCGACAAAAAAAAACTAAATGGCATAAAGATACTGCAACGACAAACAGGCTACATTAGATGAGCTGGATTTACTTGATGGAATGAATGAATGAATGACATACTTACGCACCCAAAGAAGAAACATGGTTGAGGCCACCATAATCGAAGAGCAACATACTATTATGATTGAATACATGGCTCAAAATAACTATATTTGGTTCAAAATAACCATACATATGGCTCAAAATAACTTTATATTTTTCAAAATAGCCATATAAATATATGGTTCAAAATAACCATATATATGATTCAAAGTAGCCATATATGGATTAAAGTAACCATATATATTTAAAACATTAATAAAATTTTTTTGCCAAAAGCTAAGCAATATTTGGGAAACATCACATTGTTGACGCAACCATGCCACAACCATATCTATTCTCTGCGTGCAGACGAACGATATGGCTCACAAGTAAGTGTATCGTATCATATATGATCAACATGGAACGGTATTAGTGATCGCAATGACATAGGAGATCTCTAAATGCAAAAAAGTTCATGATTGTGACATTTATATTATGGCAAACAAGTTATGGTAGTATCAAAAAATAATTGTTTGTTAAATGAAAATAGATTCTTCCTTACATCTAATCATTAAATTTCTACCATCAATAAGAGTTATAAAAAAGTTTTACCGACAAAAAAATATTTCTTCACTTGCAATCAAAGTATGAATTTAGAACCAGAAACAACTGATTAAAAATTTGTTACGGATTGGATAATTTATATTAAAAATTTTGCAAAAAGCGTTGCGAATGGGTGAGGGAGTATAAAAATCGGAAAATAGCGTTACGTAATATGTGAATAGCAACGAAGTCGGTGCCCATATAGTTTCTCCTTTCTTCTCTCAAGGACTCAAGGTTTGGTAAATGTGGTCTAAGTATTTAAAATTTACTTACAGAAGAAGAAATATTTTAGCTAGAGCACAACTCTCTACAGTATCTCTTCGAGAGCTAAAAACGATCGTATGGCAATATATTTTTGTTACTCTTGATCATATAAAGATAAATTTTTTTAATTTATTATGCTTTTCTTATAACCATATTATGTTTATATTTTACTATGTTATTATGGTTATATGGTATGATATTATTATTGAAGTAGTTAGCAATATGATTAATATAACGAAATTGGTTTTACAATAATATAGTTTGACGACAAACATATAAATCAATCATAATATCGCTAGAGGGGAGAGAACATGTCACAAGATACGTCACGTGACTGGCTTTGGAGGACTAGCAATCTGTTCGAGTTGTTGAAGGAAAAATTACTGTACTTTAAGGAAATATTTTAGATTTAGAAAAATCTGCCTATATAGTGAGATTAGTTTTATAACATTTTTGTTCCAGTTGAGTGATGTGTTTTCTTTTCACCGCTAATGATTCGGGAGCATATCGTACCACTCCCATTTTCACCAGACATAAGACAAGTACGTTAAAGACAATTGGTTCAAAATGTCACGCAGGGATGTTAGTCTTAGCAAATTTTTTCTTTGTGTGGGAAGTGGAATACTTAATAGCAAACGTTTAAAAAATATAATTGTATCATAGAATGGAATTTCAGAGGAAAATATCGCTGCATTTTCAAAAAGTGGAACGAATAACGAACATATCAGTGAGGAAGAGGGAATAATTTTACATTGAATTAAAAATGTTCTTTGCTTCTGAGTGCTCATAATCATGAGTAAATATCTCCTGTTAATCTCATCTCTACTTTCAATGGATTCTTCTTGTCCTTTGATTAAAAATATCAAATAAACTTTTGGTGTAGCCTTGCCTTTATTTGTCTGCTTAATTTGATTAAAGCAAGTTAATTATAAGCTATAGAATCTAAAGAAGATATATTCACATTGTGAACATTTTAACCAAAAAAAAAACGAATTTACACAAATATGAAGGCTTCATATTCTGCATCTTGACACCCTACTGTGACAACAATCTTTCGAAACAAATTTAATTAACTAATGAGTAAAAGAAATATTCACGGTTCAGCTTAAAGGTGACACAATAATAAAGATAAATAAAAATAAAAAAGTCATTTGCAAGAAATAGTTTTTGCGTTTTTATCGGAAAACATTAATCTTAAAATGTAAAAGGAATGAAATTAAATAAAATGAAAGGAACAAAAGCAGAAGCAAAACAAATTGAAACCAAATGTAGGCGAAGTCGAAGAAAAGAAAACACACAAACCAAAAAAGTATAACTGATAACAATTGACAAACAAGGCAAATGGATTTCTACGTGTATAACTGTATTCAAAGCATAAAGGATACTTACGGGCATATGAGTTAAGAAGCGCGTATGGGTGGACTGTTTCAACTGCAAATATTAAACTTGTATGAAAGATGACCAGAGGAAGGAGTATAAAGTAAATTGAAAACAGAAAAAAAATTTAATTTATGTACTCAAACACACATACCATACCCGTAGACAGTAAGACCAGAGTATCCTTAAATAATAAAAATCATTAAGGGCGAAAGGAAAATATTAAACAACACACCCTTTAAGTTATCAAAATATATACAATCTGCACGTATGAATGTAAGAAAGTATTTATGAATGTCCTTCGAGAAAGCAAATGTATTAAACAACAGTACAAGCAAGAAAAAGAAAAGAAGGTGTTCCTTATCCACAATAACATTCATTGAATACTTTATACCATATTACATTTTCTTAACAAATACAATCACTTTATTGTTGTTGTTGTTGTTGCTCCTGTTACTCCTAGTAAAATTGCGTAAATCATAAAGGAGACATAAAAGTGTAGGGCGTTACCAAAATTATGATCGGCATGCAACTAAAATACAGCCATAGACAATATTCAGTAAAAAATATCATAAACTCCAACAATATATTTTTGCACCGAAACTGTTTCATTTTTGAAAAAGGCCATAATCGTCTTGTTGGCGTTATAAGAAAACAGAAAAAAGGCTACACTCATATTTAATAGTTAAAGTGATTTTGTTTTCTCTTATCTTTTGTATTTACTATTTCTTTATTTGGTCACGCCTGCTTGGAAATGGTATTTATTAGTTTGAGATTAATGAAAAAGAAAATTATAATAATAATAATGAAATGCAATATCCTAGAAGTAGTGAAATGCCTCTAGGAAATCTATGATTTATTTATTTCATGTTTTGCTATTAAATTTTAACAACTGGTTTAATAATTTGAAATTCACGACCTAAGCCTAGTACACAGTTCCGGCTGAATTTTAGGCTGCCTTAAGAAGTATGTGTAAAAAAAAAACAGAAATTCAGGTGTGAAAAATTTTCAGGAAACTGCCCATTTGGTAGTACGTACCCAATTTATTTGGGCCAACTAATTGCAGTCAATTGTATGCAATTTATTGCAGACTATTATTGCATGCTGTTACTCCAGGCAATTCATTTATTCCAAGCATTTCATTGAAGGATTCTTATTGCTGGCAATGTATTGCAGGAAACTAGTTGCAGGAAATTTATGGCATGCAAATTTTTTATTGCAGGCAATTTACTGCAGGAAATGTATTGCATGCAATTTATTTATTTTTTGCAGCAAGTTTATTACATGCAGGAAAATTATTGCATGCAATTCTAGGCTTTTTATTGCATTCAATTTATTGCTAGAAATATATTGCTTGCAATAATTAATTATGTCAATTATGATAATGCCATTTAGAATTCCAGAGCTTGAACCGGCAGATAGTCCTTCGAACTAGTCGCATGATCTCTCTTGCGCAAGATTCTCATCCATCTAAGGCATTAATAACTTAGTAATCAAGTGAAGAGAAAATTATTTAAAATACCCTACAGGTGGATATAAGCATCTTACTTTTATAACAATCAAAAGTTCATTTCTTGTTTAACCAAAAGATTTATTTCAATCACATCAAAAGTTATACAAATCAAAATTTTGTTGTGCCTTATTTTCATGTTTGGAAAAATTAAGAAAAACTTTATTTCGTTTTTTTTTGTAAGTAGGCGGGCGTGTAAGAACCAAAAAAATTAATGAAGAAAATTCTTTGTGCGTGACGGTACGAGTTTTTCTGTTTATTAAAAGAAACTTAACAAATATTTCTTAACTTTTTGTTTATTTTGTAAAACTTTCGACATGAAACATTTCAAGCAGTTAAACAGTAACAAAACTCTTTCTTATTATTACAAACATGTTTGGTCAACATTCATCTCATATATCTAATATACCTTTTAATATCCGTTTTAAGTACGAATGATTTGAAATATTAAAAAAATACATATATATAAAAGAGTTTGAGAAATTTTAAGAAGGAAATAATAATACCAAGCTATGGAATCCGTATAATGATGTTATACACTCAGCGAAAAAGGCACGTTGGAGTTATGTTCACAGTAATCATATAGACATATTTTATATAATTTTTTTCTTTCAAAAGAGAAGTAGCACACTCAAGCAATTAATGCCTATCAGTTAAATAACACATGTTTACAGTAAATCGCGTTCCAGAAAAATTTTAGCCGTTACTGTCTACATATGTTACGCAGATTTTAAATATATAATTAGAATTTTTTGTCAGCTCTAGTTTTCGAGATATACCGTTTTATATATGAGCATAACTTAAGAATGCCTTGCTCTCTTCAGTTACGTAAAAAGTCCAAAAGTCGACAACAAAATAATCTTTAAGCCGTACAAACATTATTTCTAAATCAGCACAGTAGTTTTGGCGATATCATAAAAGTTTGAGCAAAAAAAAAAAATAATAATCTATAATAAATTTTTTTTAATTTTTGTTTTTAAAACTTTATAACAAAATAAAGATACAACAACGGGCCAGGTTTTTGTCCAGTAGAATGTGGATAAATATATTCCCAAAGAATTTATCCTTTTTTTATTGAAATTGGTGTATACCTTTTGATTTTAATCACAATTTAGTGACAGAAGTGAATTGATAAAATTTTAATTTCCATACAACAGTAGCATACACAAACTCAAATCAGAAATCGCTGTTGTATGAAAATTTAATTTTTATCAATTCAGTGCTATCACTGAATTATGAATAAAATCAAAACTTGTGTACCAATTTCAATAAAAAAAATTTCAGTTCTTTTGGAATATATTTAGCTACAAGCTACAAAATCAAAAATAAGCTCGTTGTTGTAGTTTTATTTTTTATGCATTCTTAAAAACAACAAACTAAAAATTTTTAATAAAGTTTTTATTTCTTTTGGGTTAAACTTTTATGATATCTCTGAAAGTACTGAGCAAATTTAGAAACAATGTTTGCACGGCCTGAAGATTATTTTGTTGTAAAATTTTTCTTTTCTTTACTGAATAGGGAAACCCCTTCTCAAGTTATGCTACTATATGTAGTGAAAGCTCCTTTTTATATATAACGCTATACCGCGAAAAATAGAGTGCAGATTTGCGTTCAGCGTTCCAAATAACTAAACAACTTTCATTTCTAGCGAACGAAGAAGTTTTTCGAAATTTGTAAACATGTGTAATTAATGTGATACCATCTTTGGGAAAGAGGTAGTATAGAGAGAACAGGTGGTGAAGTGAGAGAGAGAGAGAGAGGAAGAAAGCTTAATTAATTTACAACTCTGCTATTGTGCGTTTTTTTAATTTTGTAGAACAGTGTTAGAACGCCTCTATTGCTAAATAGAGGCATTAATTTCTTCAAGCTGTGTATCCATTTTAATAGTTCTTTTACTTCGCCGGCGATTCTGCTACAATACCGTCGAAGGATGGTCCTGTGGTGCGCATTAGTATATGTCAGTATTAATTGCTGCAGCTACCGCTATATGATCGGTTTGATGCCTTCATCACTTTTACAATCCAACAATGACACGCCAATATGCGTATCAGAAAACTTCTTGATGTTCATGACTTCCATGAAACTAGTCTCGAGCTCAAGACCTCAGGGCAGGTAGTCAGATTAAGGTCTCTACATTAATATATCGGTGGAATAAACAAATTATAGTTACTTAATAATATTACTAACAACGCAAATGTTTGGTAATAATTCGTTATCTTTAGAAATTGCAATCCGATTACAAAACGATGTATGTGAAAAACATAGAGGAGCGTCTAACTACAGACTTCTAATTACTCGTATATGAAAAAATAGCCAATGATATTGTTTCTAATTTGGCCATCTCTTTCATAATATGGTAGTAACCGAATATTTTGCATGTCAAACTGCATAACATATAGGCCTTTTTAAATGTCAAAATTTGGTGTTCTGTTTCGTATTCTGTGATTTAAGCATTAAGAAACGTAAACACTTGACCAGCCAAGTTAAAGACACGATCGAAGTTATAAAAAAGAATCAAAATCAAGAACTTGAAATAAGAGGGAATAATTGTTAATTTTCACTAAAATATAGCTTAATTATTCGAAGTTGTTGCAGCAAATAGTAAATAAAATGGCCACAAAACAGATATTTCTGGTGAAATTTAATAAAAGTGTATTATTTTCTAGTGTATTTACTAAATGCGCATAGGGCGTATACGCAGTATGTTTACGCACATTATGTATTCGCGTGCACAAAAAACAGTTTGAAATTAATTTTATTTTAAAACCAGATTTGAAATCAAGATATGTACTAAAAAATGGAAAAAATTTGTACATACTAGTTGTTTACGTACTTATAAGTTTAGTTAGCATGTGAAAATCTAATAATTTTTCAGTGTATCTATCAAACGTTCTAAGTAAATTTATTGATTTTAATAAAAATTTCAATTAATATTTTAATTAATATAATACGAGTGTTTTTAAATTGTTTTATTTAAATTATTAGTATTAAAATGTATATAAGAATTTCATTCAGTTTTCTGAAAGTGTTAATAAAATATCATGTATCATTCAGTAAATGAAACTGCCACCAAACTAACACGTACGAAGCTTAACAAATAGTCGAACACAACACAACAGATGCACTAAATAAATGTTTTATTTTTACGAAATAAAAAAAAACCGTCACTTAAAAACCAACAATACTAACTTATTACAACTTAAAATACAATATAGAAATAAAAGCAAAAAACAATCTTGAAAATCATAAGATGAAGTAGATGAAGGAGCAGCAGCAGAAGTAGATTTCAAACGAAGAAGAAATATCGGTGAAAGAAATTCACTGACAGACAACTAGAGTATACAATTTCCTTGATTTGACTTTTGTAGCAGACATCTAAACATGACTTATGACCGTTACGTGATGCAACATAAAAATGCTATTACGCTAGTTCGTTTATAAGCTATATGGTGTTGTTGTAGTCAAATATACAATAACAACCGTAAAATAAATACACGGAGTGACACGGTACAACTGTAACGTTTTACGTGCTGCGTCTTGTTGTATGTGTGGAATAGTATGCTGTTTAGTGTTAGTGGAATAGTCGTAATATCCGTATAGTAGTCTTTAACTAAGAAGTCAGACATGACATATGAGTATCTCACGTTATATATTTTGTGTCTATGACACTGAAACATACAATAACAGATATATGCATATGTATGTATAATATACAAAATCATACATGTAACTAATAAAATGAATAGTAAAAATCTTAACTTGTAAAAATTTAAAGGAGAATTTTCTTTAGTAATAGTTAGATACATGATTAATTAATAGTGGAAATGGATATGTTAGTAACAATATTTTAAAATTTTTTTGAAATATGTACAAGACTTTTGTTGACACCACTTTAATAAAGTTCCTTTACATTTCGTTTATTACCACATTTTTCAAAACAAAACATATTTAAACATACATATTCTGGACCTCAAAATGTATTTAACCATTTGCTTGAAAAACAATATTCAATAGATAAACGAGTTTAGTTTTCGACCATGAAGAACAAAAATTTTATTTAAAACTACCGAGTTATTTTTTAATATGTAACTCTAAAGCTCAAATTCTTTAGTTAACCAACGATGTTGGCTTGACCAATAATATTTATATCATCACAGAAAATGCAAACAGCCCTATCTAAAATTTTGAAAGTTTAACAGAACAAGCATAAGACTTGTTAACATGAAAAAATATATTGACATTTAGTGCTAAATTTTACAAATTAATATATAAATGCTTGGGTCCTTGTTCATTTGTATTGTAAGATTTTGCACTAATTGTCAATATAGTTTTTATTTAAACAAGCTGTATGCCTCTCCTGTAAAACTTTTAAAATGTTAGATAGGCCTTTTTGTTTGTTCTGTGACGTTAGTTGTTAGTTGTTTTTTTTTTTATTTAACTCGCATTAATAAATGATTCTCCTGTCTGATTTAGTTCAAGAATTGTTATTCTGCAACTATTTGTTGACGTCACGTCATATTGATGTTTTGGTATTGTCTTAACGTGAGGTCGACAAATAGTTACAGAATAAAGAGAATTGTTTATTTATTTATTTATTTAATATTAAACTTATAGCTAAATATAAGATCAATATAAGGAAGTGAAAGCACTAGCTACCAGGGCCATCGGCTAAGAAATGTTTATTTTTACTTATAATATCTAAAAATATTTATTAATTATTTAATTATAATAAACATATTTTCAATGAAATTTATTTGTTGATGGTTATTAAGCAATTGTCTAAATGCATTTCATTGGCGCTTTTACCAAATCGTCAGTAGACTTCAACCACAACTTTGAACAGTTACAAACCTCTTATTTTATGCACAGACTTTCAAAAACCATTTGAGAATTTACAAGCGATAATATTTTTGAAAATCACAAAAGAATAAAATAAGTGTAGTAGGCTTAGAAACTTATACAAAGCCCAACAAATATTTTATATTCGATATGAATCTATTTTGTTTTTCTACACCTGTATACAATTAGAAATCCATTGGATAACAATAAAAGGAAAGTCCTTATTTGACATATTGTCATAATTATATTTTAAATGAAATTTATTTGTTGATAGTTATTGAGCAATTGTCTATATGCATTGCATTATACTTTATAATACTTTTATTGTTAGTTATCCAATGGATTTCTAATTGTATACAGATGTAGAAATATAAAATAGATTCATATCGAATATAAAATATTTGTTGGGTTTTGTATAAGTTTCTAAGCCTACTACACTTATGTTATTCTTTTGTGATTTTCAAAAATATTATCGTTAGTAAATTCTCAAATGGTTTTTGAAAGTCTGTGCATAAAACAAGAGGTTTGTCACTGTTCAAAGTTGTGATTGAAGTCTACTGACGATTTGGTAAAAGCGCCAATGAAATCCATATAGACAATTGCTTAATAACCATCAACAAATTAATTTTATTTAAAATATAATTATGACAATATGTCAAATAATGACTTTCTTAAACATATTTTGCTTTATTGAAAATAATTATTTTGTGGAAAGTTTTAATGAATCGGTTAACCGATTTATCCCAAATTAGCCAATTATTGATGGATTAAACAAAAACCTCGATTAATTAATCGAGCGATTAGCCGACTCAAATAGAAACCGGATTAATAGAATACCCTACTGTTAACCAATCGCTTTTTCTTTGTTTTGGTTCTATCGAGATGTTTTTCTTTTCATTACAAAAGTTTTATGACTGTATTTGTGTTATTAGTTTCACGTAATTGTAATGGCATTTAAAAGCACTACCACAATAGAAGGGAATAAATAAATGAAACAGAAACAGATACAACAAAATAAAGTTTGCAACATCGATAGGTGCAAATTACAAAACAAAGGATTCCCTTGTTGTTTCAGCATTTTGTTGTATTAACAGTGATGAGCAAAAAAAAGCGTTCCTCTTTATAATGCTTTAACTTTTATCCGAATAATAATGAAATATGTATATAAAATTGTATGTTACAATTTCGCTGCCAATAAGTTTGCCGACTTTAGATATTTTGATTTAATAATAACAGTTTGATATAAATTAGAGTTTTGCTCATTACTGTCAATGCACATATTTTTTGTGTGGAATTACCTTGCCAATGAGTATTTTAAAAAAAGACAAGTTTTATTACAAGTTTTGTTGATACTATTTTTTATTAAAAAGTTTTTATTTTTATTTTTGTTGGTTGTAAGTGATGCCGCCAATTCGTTTTTAGTTGGCAACATTTCTCTTCATGTCGAAAGTGAAGAAATAAAAAGTTCTAAAGCCCGGAAATTTTTTTTTTTATTTAGTTTTTGGATAAAAGAAAACACTTAATAACTAAAGCGATATTGCGTGCAATGAAATTAAAAAAAAGTTTACTGCAAATTTAAGTTTTTTGAATAATTTATTTTAGCAATACGTTTTTGTTAATTACTTGTTGAAGAGGTTAAATATACATTCATGAAGTTAAACAAATGAGGGATTGTTGAAACGCGAACAACAAAAAAATCAATGCATACTTTTAGCCTGCAATTAAATTAATATAAATAGCACTCTACAGGGATGGAAATCATTGTTTTTTTTTTTTTTGTACATTTTGTACGTTGTTCGTACCGTGCCACTAACTTGACTTTTTCGTTATAATTTTAGTTATGTTGATATTCCCTTTTCCTTTTTGTCGTTTTTAAATTTTAAATGTAAAAAATGACTACGACATTTTGCGTGCCTGTTGTTTGTTTGCTCTTTGTAAAATTTTAATAACGGGTTGCTCTGCTCATATCCAAAGACGCGTTTAATGGTATGACCATCAAAAATGGCCAGAAATAATGTAAAATTGAACTATACCAGAAAATACATTATCCTTTTAAAATTTTTGCAAAATGAATTCCCTTTTAATATTGTAAAAAAATAATATTCATACGTAATTTTCTTTGAACTAAATAAGTTAAAATAGAAAGTTATTATTTCAACTTAATTTAAAGTCTGAATTAAAGTGAGTTAAAATAATTAAGTTTGGAATGTTAGAATATCTAATCACATTAGCAGAACACTTTGTGGCCACTTTACCATTCCATCAGCGCTTTTTTTTTTAAGAGCAGTAACACAATCAGGCAATTAATGCATACCAGTTAATTAATTAATGTGTTATTACCTTCTTTGGGAAATGGATAGTGTGGAGTGAACAGGTGGTAAAGTGGGAGAGATAGAAAGTTTAATTCATTTACAACACTGCTACTACGCGTTTTTTGTAGAACAGTGTTGCAAGCCCCTCTGGTGTCAAGTAGGGGCATTGGGTTGTTTAAGCTGTGTAGCCATTTTATTAGCTATTTTACTTCGCCGACGATTTTGCTACAATACCAACGAAGGAGGGTGCTGAGAAGTGCATTAGGATATGTTAGTATTACCCGCTGCCGGTACTGCCAAAGTGATCAGTGCTATGCCTTCATCACTTTAACAGTCCAACAATAAGCAGCACAATAACACACCAATGCACATGAGAAAAATGCATGATGTAGTTGGCTTGCCTGAAACTAGTCTTGAACTCAAGACCTCAGGGTTTGTAGTCTAACGCGCTAATTACTCAGCCAACAGCACCATCTTTATTACTATTTGTCACGGTTCAAGTAAAATTACGCATGAATATTAATTACACGCTGTTACAAAATAGCATGTTACTTTTACTCGTGACTACACAGAAAAAACTAATTTTTCACTTCAAATACCAAATTCCCTGAATCAAATGTAAATTTGTTCAATTTAGGTCCTATAAAGAAATTTTTAAATTCATATGCAAAAATTTTTAATAATTTGTTTGAAAAAAAATCCTTATTTTTTTAATAAACAAATTGTTTCATTAAAAAAATGTTTTAGAGAATTTAATATATAAATCAAAGAATTTCATAATTTTGCCAGGTTGCCAACATTGGCGGTAGGTAAATGAAATTAAATAATAAGTGAAACAAAATTATTTATCAAACTAAATAGAGACAATAATAAAGATTTAAAATCAGTTTCAAAAATATGTTTGTTTTAATAAAAAGCTATCATATTTTTTTTTTGTGTAGTTGAGTAGATCATTTTGTCATTTTAAAAATTGTAATACAGTTGAAAATTGGAAGTTATCGGTAAAAAAAACATTTTTTACTTCACGAACAAACAAATTTTTCACTGCGTTTGCTCTGCATCTATTTTAAATTTTTAAACGGTGTCTGATAGAGGAGGATTTAAGCTTTCTGTGTATATATAAAAGATTTTATATTGACTTATATTTCATAAAAATATCAAACTTTTGATATATTCGATTTTTAAAACTTTGAGTATTTTTTGCAACACTTTGCTTGATACTCATTGCTCATATTGCCCACCACTGCATCCGGTATATGTTTGAAAAAAAATGTAAATTTTTGTGAACTTTCGTCAATACGGGTATCCACTTTTTTTATTTTATTTGTAAAAAGTAGCTTTTTATGCTCCATTTGTATACTAACTGCTGTGTATTGAGTAACTTGTTATTGAGATGAAAGTTTCTACTTTTTATTGAAAATAAGCGTATAAATGTTATTAGAAAAGATATTTACATGGAATAAAAAGTTAATATTGATGAAACTTGGTATTTTGATTTCTGGTTTTTATTTTTCTATTTAAAAAAATATTTTATTTTATAAAAAATTTATAAAAATTGCTGATATCGAGCGCAATGAACGCTTGATATCTCAGAAACCAGGAACAATTTTGCGAAACAGTTTTCGGATTATGAAAGAGAGTATTCAAGATATCTATATACCCCATACTTAATTCAATTTATTTTTAAATGGTCTGTGGCCCAAAACAGAACTGACGTCGCGACATTTGTTATAAAAAAAAAGTTTGAATACGCAGGAGAATACTATGCAGTAAGTAAATAGAAAAGAGCTGGGTATGTTTGAACAAATATTCAAAGATCTGGAATCTCGTACAAACGAAAATTTTATCTAACATGTAATGAACATAAGAAGATATATAAACTGCTTAAATAGTTGATATTCCTAGTATTCAGCCAAATACTAGCAAAAAATAAATAACTTTCAACTATCGTAAACAAATTTTATATGTATGGTTCAGCTGAAGTGAACTCCTCCTGGTTCACGTGATTCACATTTTAAATAGCTTGATTGCTTATAAAAGAATATTAAAGAATTTGTTTTTAGCAACTTGTCTCAAATTTGTTTTATATTTTTGTTTTTCTACAAGTGTATGACTTAATTTGCACAATGAAATATTTCATGGACTGTTTTTCATGAAACCTGTTTCATTTCCATGCAAGTGCCGAAAAGCAAATGGAATATATTTTTTTAATATATTAAAAATAATTGATACTTTAATGCTTCAAAAAGTACAACTTATTTTTCTAATTGGTACAAAAACCAAAAAGTATTTTTCATCCCATGTACCTTAGTTGCATTTAAATATTTAAAACTAGCATACAACCGTTATTTGTATTTATTTAAAAATTAATTAAATAAACAGTTATTGTATGAATATCTGTTAACTTTGTTAAAATTTTTTTTCTTATATGTATTATTTATATTTATTTAATTGCAATAATATAACCTTTTATTTGTTTGCATTAAAACTCAAAGCAAATTATACTTAATAATATATATAGCTGGTTTGTTAACATTATAAACTCAGTAATTATTGAAAGTAAACACATATACATATAATTATGTATGACATAAATTGTATGTACATGCTTTCCATGAATATCTCTCTGGAAGCATTTGTATCAATTTAACATTTTTGATGCCAGAATACCTTGCAATGAATGCTCTTTCGATGGGCCTTACATTTTTGGAATAACATGAATCCATTTCTATTTTTTTATTAAACATTTTGTGACGAATCAACTTGACAACTGCTTACTTGTTGATGATTTATTTTGAACATAAAAGGATAGACATACATTGCTATAACTGATTTTTAATATGGGGCATTATTTTTGAAGCGGACAGCCCAAAATATTTTTTTCCCGAAATTCCTTGATGATTGTCACAACTATAGCTCTAGTAGATATAAATGTGTACGATGTGTATTTGTCGAGCTAAGACATGCGAAAGTGTTGCCGCTTTTTGAAAAAAAATAATTATTGTCTCGAGCTAGAAAAAAATAAAACAAAAAAAAAATTTAATTATATCTGTTTTTCCTTCGATTTTTTGATTATATTAAGTTTATCTTTATTGAATAGGAATTTTTGCCGCTTTGTAAAAAAGGGTCAAAAAAGGTGGGGTTCGTGTAACGAAATTTGCATTAATCTTAAACTTATGGAGATCGCATTATCAAATTTTTACAGTATATTGAGGACACCCTAGAGTAATTTTGGTAGAACAATTTTTTTTTTATAAAAAAGGTTTAGTTAGAAAAATTTTACTTTCAATTGGTCATTTTCGCCTTTGATCACGATTTTTTTAAATTGATTATTTTTTCAAAGAAATTTATTATTCAAGCTTTAGTTCGTTCAATTTAATTTTTTACAATTAAATCATTTTTATTGAGAAATAATTTTTCCACAGCATGTGGCAATTGAAAAGTACAATATTTTTGTTTGAAAAGTTTAGACGATTTCCTATAAGAACCGCTTATTTAATATATTTTGCTAAGTTTATCTTTACTGAGCTTGAGATCAGTTGTTGTATATAAGAATTGTATTAATTCATTTATTGTTCTCTAATATTTCGCTGCCAACCATGGGTAGCTTCTTCAGGCATATGTATATAATATTCAAAATCAATACGAATAATTAAGTTAATGACAAATGTTATTGAAATTCATATTTTTTTCAATAACATGATGTTACTGAACATAATTATTGTGTATTTTGATCAGGGTAAATAGCAGAGTTCTGAGGAAATATATGTATTTAAAAAACAAACGAATTGCTGATAATATTCTCCTTATTTTGAAGCCAGGTAACAATATATTTTTTTATGTTTCTGGCGCCAGTCATTTTTGTTTTCGTTAACAAAATGTTTTCCTTAATTTTTATTTACTGTGCTTATTGCAAATGCACTAAATATCGCAATGTAAACCTTAATAATTACAAAAAGGATACTTTTATTACAAGCAGCCTACGTAATGCCATTTCATTATCTTTCTCACACTTTGCATTTCCTTACTTTTGCGTAATTATATTGTACCAGTATTTGTTGCATCACAACCCTATTGGCCATGTCTCTCAGACATCTTTCAAGACCTATGCATGACAATGTTAAAGTGTCGACGACCTGTTGGTGACAGCTCAAACAGATCAGTGAGTACATTTTCTAACAAATGGCCTCTAGGATCACACATGACAACAAGAGTAACACTGTCACCCATCTTTAACTCAATGACCATGTAGATGACAACATATTACCTTTTTTCATTTGTTTCTTTTTTACGCGTGTTCTACAATAGCAATTTTAGGAGTTTGTCGCTCAGAGCGTATTTACAACAAGAAATTTTAATACACATACGGGTGTGTTCTGTATTCCATGCGGAATTAAAATGTGCGGAATTTGCAAAGAATTGTTGTTGCAAATTATTATTTATAAGAACAATGCTTTGGTAGATTATTCAACACATTTTAATTCCGCATGGAATACAGAACATACACGATTGTAACAGAAATTTTCATCAGCTCAATTTTAGCAAGCAGCAATGTAACAAAATGATTCAAACTAATGACAGACTGAGCGACAATGTCTACAAGAAATTCATTTGCTAGTATACGAACAGTAGCGTTTTTTTTAACAAAATTATAAAAAATTTTAAATTGAACGTTGCAAGACTAGCTTGCGGTCAGTATCTACCAACCCAGCAAAAACTTTGCTTACTGGTAGGCCAAAAAGTATATGAGGATTTAAGTCGTAACTACTTACAATTTGACTCGATAACTACTTAGTTGTGTTTGACAAGTCCAAAATACAATGTATTTACATTGTCACAGCAATTAGCTAGTTTTTATTTGGCTTACTTGAAGCTAAAAAATAAATAGCCAAATAAACAATTTAAAATTAAAAAAAAAACTTATTCACATTATATGTTATATATATTTTTAGAATTTTATTTTTTATTTTTTTTTTACCCAGCTGAGATACGAACCTGTGCTTGTTTAGATATTAAGACAAGAACTTTACCCACTCAGCTATTGTTTATTTACAAGTTTAAGCGACAAAAATTTGTTTTAATATACAAAGACATGTTGACCTAAAAAGTGGTAGTCTACTTATTTTATTAATACATTATATCAAATTATAACTATTTTTAGATAATAAAATAAATACGTACTAATTTTATTAAAACTAAAGTAGTAGTTTTAATTTGAAGCATAGTAATATGATAAATAAGTACCACTCAATACTTTGTAATCCATTACTAAAGTACTACAGATTACAAAAATCACAAAAGTTTTTGTTGGGAACTAGTTGGCTAGTTTTTCTTTTACCCATTCTTTGAGTACTGTTTCTGTTAGGTTGTCTTAAAAGAAACTGTAATCGACAAATATCGTGCATAACAAATGTCGAAATTTCCTTAAGGAGTCGCTGATGAAAATGTCCTCTACGACGAGTTGGCCAACCAGGAAATGCTGCATACACAAACACACAAGCACACACACTGCAAATATTTACATAACAACACTTAATTTATTTTCAATTGATTGCACACGCACACATACAAATATACTTATTTAAAACAAAAATGCAATTAAGTTCAATAGTTTGATTTTTATATATACATAAATGCTTGTGTGTGCAGTTGTATAAAGTTTCCCGGTTGGCCATGTCTTTCAGACTTCTTGCAAGACCGATGCATGATAATGTTAAAGCGTCGATGACTTGTTGGTGACAGTTCAAACAGATCAGTGAGGACATTTTCAAAGAAATGCCCTATAAGTTCATACATGGCAACAAGAGCGACAATGTCACCCATCTTTTCATTAATGACCATGTAAATGACGACATCTTCAGAAATTTCCCCATTACGTTTTTGCATTTGTTTCTTTTTTATACGTGTTCTACAATAACAATTTTAGGAATTTTTTCTTCAGAGAGTATTTAATACAAGAAGATTTAATAGATATTCCAAAAGAACTTTTCATCGGCTCAATTTAGCGTAATTTCAGCAAGCAAGGATGTATCAAAATGATTCAAACTGGTGACAGACTATGCGACAATGCCCGCTAGAAGTTCATTTGCTGGTATACGAAGAGTAGTGTTTTTTGTTGTATCGAAATTATATAAATATCTATACATAATCAGGTATGTGATGAAAAACGATTTAGCCACAAAAACGATTTGAAAACGATAAAAGTTGTGATGTGTCTACTATAGTCGTTTTGTCAATAATTTTCAAATTAGTTTTTAATAGTTTTTCTCAGTCTTTTTTGATAACTTTCTTTTCGCAGTTCTATTAGATTGTTTATATTACATCTTCAAGTGTGCTGTTGAAAAGCCAGTAGTTTGAGATTGGCTCAATAGTTAAAATCTGTCGGGATTCATCACACCTTTTCAAAACAATCGTATTGGAATCATTTTCGAAACGATCGTTTTCCATCACATACCTGAATATCTTCTAACTAGTTCGCATGATCAGTTGAGTAGTATTTCTTTTACCCATTCTTTAATTGTCTTAAAAAAAATCTGTAATAGATAAATATCGTTCATGACAAATGTTGAAATTTCCTTAAGTAGTCATTGATGAAAATGTCCTGTACGACGAGTTGGCCAACCGGGCTATTTCCCTTTTTCTCTGTTTTCCATTTTTGTATGTGTATTGCGTGCCGCAATAAACTGCACCCATTGAAATGACCCAAGTAACATTTTTTGCCAACAGGTCTTACAACAGGTCGGCAGTTCTCCGGTACGACGTTTCTCCAAATTTTCTTAAATATTATCTGATTAATATCAGAATAGTCTGCACATTATCCGAAAGCAATTTAATTTCCTTTAATACAAAATTAGCAGTCACTTCTGCACATTGTCTGATCTTAGTTTTCGTAATAATATTCATTTATCTCTAGAGAGTATGAGTGTTTGAACTTATAAGCTATGGGTAAATTTTTTTCTAATGAGCAGCAGATAAATGCATGGTGTATTTTAAACGACATTTTAAATAAATTGCTTATATTCAAATAAATCGGACATGTCGAAAATTCCTTAGACATTTCGGCATAGTTTTTAGAATTTCGTCAGAAAATTAGCTTCGATTTCTTTGCAACCACGCATATGATTTTCGGCACATATTTTGACCGACATCAGCAAATTGTGCAGACTTTCTAACCGAACTCGAACCGAAATCTGCAAAAAATGTCTGGTGGGAAGTTTTATTAGTATTGCATACACGTGATGGTTTATTTTAAGTATATTTGTGTATGTTTTTAAATCCAGTTATCTTTTTATTTATTTAAAGCGAAATTTGTATATTCGATAATAAGGATTGCATTATGTATTGTTATGCAAATGATGGTTTTTGTATTTTTAAACATTCCCAGCAGTTCTTAAAATAGAAATTCAATTCGTCAGCTCGAAAGTGCAAAAGGCGTTATAAACATAACATGTAGCATTTTCAGTTTAAATTAAACATTTTTCAAATTAAACTAAACCTTTTTCAAATAAAAGGAAACTTTTTTCAAAACAAACGAAACTTTATTCAAAATAAACGAAACTTTATTTAAAATAAACGAAACTTTATTTAAATTAAATTAAAAAATTTTTATAATTAATGAAACCTTCGAAATAAAAATTACTCGAATATCTCGAAAGAAAAAAAGTTTTATTAATTTCAATTTAATTACGAAATTTCATTATTTTCAAAATTTCAAACTGAGCAACATGAAACTACTTCCATGAACTGCTGGGTACTTCATATCGAAATACTTATTTTTATAATATCATGTGAGTGTGAGTAACTTGCATCATGTGGTTTTTTAAATCATTAATATTTTATAAACAATTTTTATTCGCAAAATAAACTAATTGCTCCTTAATACTAAATGATTTATTTATAAAACCTTTTTTAACGAATTATTTTATAATTTTTTTTTTGCAAATTACATAATATAAACTCTGCTAATTTGTTGCGTATAAATCAAGATTAATTTGAATAATAATTAATGTTGATTAGATAAATTTAGCATGAGTAAGAGTAAATATTTGTTAATCATTTTTATTTGTTAGAGAAAATAAGCAGTTGAAGGTCACATACAAATATTTGATTACTATAAAGGGACTCCATAAATTAGATTCACTCACCATCCCTATGGAACAATTAAGTATGAAAATAACATTTAATAAGTAAAATAAAACAAGTAACGACCTTGTTTATAAAAATATTTTTTTTTGTTTTTGAAAGGTTTTAAAACTAATTTTCACATGGCTTTTTTTAATCTTTTAGTTATTATCAAAAATATGTCTATACTAATAAAATGTTAACTACAGGAATTAGTTTACATATAAGTTGGTACAACATGAGTAGGTAGTATTTTATTTAGTTATTTATTAGTTTTTATTTGCATATCGATATGTAAATACCCTACAGTAAATGGAACTGACACAAAACAAGTCACGTGACCGGTCCCCAGGTGGTAGGGACCAGTCCGAGTTCTAACACTTCCTATGAAGCGGACCAGCCACTTTTACATGGGGATGGCCTAGGATGGGGTTAATTGATACTTTGTATGCACCTTGTAACTTGTCTCTGAACTATCTTATGGAGTCCTATTCGCTGTAGAATAATATAAATATTATTCCAAAATTCAGCTGTAACTATCGATTAATTTATTTTTTTATTGTATTTTATTTTTAAGCGGTGTCTTTGATTGGATTCGAACCGCAGGGTATAATCTTACATAAAAACTCACAGCAAAAGACTAATCCAAGATATTCACCTGCTATTCCGAAAATTGTAATCCTAAATAATATTTGAAATAATCCAAGTAAAATCTCCAATTCGTTAAACTGGCTGATGTCACGATCTTGGTGGCCAATTAACAATACCATTACGTGAATTTATTCGGTTTTTAACCCCCGACCAAAACAAAGGAGTGTTATAAGGTTAAGTGTGTTTGTGTATCTGAGTATCTGTGTGGCTGTCTACGACATCGTGCGGAAGAAATTTAGTCCAGCTGTTTAGAAGAAATTTAGTCCAGCTGTTTAGAAGTTATCCCCTCTTTTTTAACTGTATCCTCTTGGAACTGTGTCTCTGTGGCACCATAGCTCCCAAACGGAAAAACCAATTTTAATTTAGTTTTTTTTTCTTTGATAGGTGACTTGATCTTAAATCTTCTAAATCTATCATCCATTTTCTTCGGGAGTTTATAAAATTTTTAATTTAATGTTTTCCTTAAAATTATTTAAAGTTTTACATTTAAATTATTCAAATCTCAAGACCAAGATTTGCTCATCTTCAATAGAGGTAATTGTTGCTTACTTTTGTCCCTTGGATAGCTTCAGCAGTTTTAATTCAATATTAGAGTTTGATAATTTTCCAATTTGAGCAAATGTTTGCAAGATTTTTATATTTCTGCACAGGAAACCAAACGGGTCCAAATATAACAATTGGGATCCCAGTTAGATCCCAAATGGGTTTGCATGAAAATTTCTAGTCGGGCTACTATATTAGATATATCTTTAATATTTAAAATGTAATAATATTTTTGCAACTAAAACCGGAAACCTCAAATATAATACTTTTCTATATCTTTATTCGGCATTGACCGCGATGGTGCATTCAAAAGTTACTTCAAATTAAATTTATGTTCATTTTCCCTTGACCGTTGGAATACTTATTGATCATGTCTAATTCTTAATGAATATTACGTTACGAAAATTATAATCACTTTGAATCACCGTAAGTTTTTTGCTTTAGGGTCTTAAATGTCATCTTCAAAGCAAAATCTGTAGTATATCATCGTAAAAAATTTTATGATTATATATAAATTAAAAAGCTTTTAACTATTAAATAATAACATTAGAAATTAAACAAATCATTCGATTTACTTGACTGAGATAATTTTGTGAGTATCTGGTATGTACAAACCATTGAAAAAACTAGTTATGCTCAAATTTTATTAAAATTTTTTGATATAAGTTTTAAGATAATAGCATGTTTATCGTTTTATTAATAATGACGCACACTCATGAGCGCTTACTCATACACGATAAAGCAACATTTATCACAAAGCGTGCATTTCTTAAAAGAAATAACTTAAATAAATTATAACATCTATCTCAGTTATTAAACAAAACCTTATATCAACCCTAATCACACACCAAAGAAAATACAATTCACTTAAGACCTAACCCAAAAATGCTTTTGATGTAAAAATATTAGTAATCGTAACAATTTATAACACCATAATCACATTTAAAAATGCAATACTTACATATGTTGAGGATTAAACTGTAAGTGGAAAGTAATAAATTTAGTTGCTTTTTACTTCTTAGATAGGAAAATCTACTTGAAAAAACTCCTTTTTATCATAACAAAAACATTAGCTTGGCATAGGCTTAAATTTTTCAGAAGCCCATTTTTGCGCCTTGTGAGTCCGCCCCTTTTTAAGATATAAAGTCCAAACTAGAGTTCAGCAACACCTCTATAAATGCCTTACAAATTTTATAATAATCGCACTGTGCATTTAGAAACTGCAGATTTATTTCCATTTTTTCAAAATTACCCACTGTGCAACAATACAATACAGAAACAAAAAATTTCATTTTCAGTAAATAAATTCTATGAATTATTTAGTATTTTGTCTAGAAACAGATTTAAAAAGAAAAAAAAAGGTTTTTTAGTAAACAATTTGTCTAAAAATATTTCTAAACAAATAATTTACTGAATCAAACAAAAATATTTACTTGGTTTTTTATATCTGAATCAATATTTTTGTCTGAATTTATAAAACAAATTGTCCAAAAATATTTACAAACTCTAAGCAAAATAGTTTACTGAATCAAACAAATATATTCACTGGATTTTATAATTTATCAAACTTTTTTTTAATATTTTTAAGTTTTAAATAATAACATAATCATTCATTAAACATTTATGAAATTTCACTTTATTAAATGTGTTAAACTCTGTATGTTTATCTAAAGACTCTAAAAAACGAATGAGAATTAACGCTACAACACTAACGAATTGATTCACTGAGAAATCTTCAGTAAAAAAATTTGTTATAATATATGTTTGATACGAATTGTATGGATTCCGACACCGGATTTTTTTTTGCTATCATTGTTGTTGCTGTTGTTGTTGTTCTTTATGTGTATGTCGTCATGGGTATTGTTTTTTACGACACAGAAAATTGGTTTTTGTTGTATTTATTTGTGAACATTTACTGAAAATTAAATTTTATTTAAGACAATTTTTTTTCCAAAATATTTTGGTGATAATATTTTTGTGTATATCGTCACTTTAATTTACAAAAAGCGTATCTAACATATAAAAAATGTTTAAGTCTAAACCAAAAAACTTAATAAAAAAATATAAAAAAGCTTATGTATAGTTTATGGACTATAAGAAATATAGGAAAGGATCCAGGCTACATATTTCATAGTTCTTAAAATATATATAATACTGTTTTGTAGCTCTTTTATTAAGTTGTATGTTTCAAACTTAACACTTTTTATATATTAGATACGCCTTTTGAAAACTAAAGTAATTTAATTTAAGGACCATGCTTTTTTATACACAAATATATGACGATTAGCTTAAATTATATAACGTTTACATCCAATTAAACATTAGGTCGTATGACAACATATTGTTGTTTCATAAGACAACAATATTATATTTATATTTAGAACATATTTATTTTTATACTAGTATGATTTGACTGCAACCATATAATTCAATCATAGTATGTTGCTCTTAGATTATGGTTGCCTTAACCATGTTCTTTCTTTGCGTGTACGAATATATTAAACACTGCTAGATACGCTGAAGGAAATGTCGATAGTAAAACTGTACTGATTCACTATTGACTTTGTCCCCACTACTACTGACTAACTCTACCCCAGGCAATGTTCTGTGCTATAGACATTTAGGTGGCTCTCATGGGACCACATTGAGACATTGGCACCAGCGATCCACTTGTGTATTTTACTGATTCTAGTCAACACAATTAAATTCGATTCTTTTAATGAAAATTTTTAGTTTTGCGTGTAGCCGCATTTATAAAAAATCATTTTGTAGCTTTCAAAAACTTTTCTTCCCATTAATTCAAAATAAAAAGTGTAGACAATTCGTTTAAAATGTCACCAAACTTATCGAGAAAAGTGGTGACTTGGAGACACTTGGCTTCCTTCAGGGTATGAAATGCTCTTTCCGAAAATATATTGTGTTGATAATATCAAAATATATTGAGGTTAAAGGCCTTCTAATGTGAAAAAGAAGGATTTTTTCAAAGTCAATCATTTAATAATCCTCGAAAATATCACTTGTTTTAATTTGAAGGCCTATAAGTCAACAAATTGTGTATAAGATATGAAAAATATTTCTGAAGCATTTCATATTTTGTAGTATTCGGAAGAATCCATATGTTTGTTATGCCTAATAATAACTGAAAACACACGTTCTTCACGAAAATCTCGAAAACGCTTCTTAAGAAAAATACATATATTAAATTTATTTTTCTATTCAAGGATCTGAATTTAATCAGAAAACATATTTGCTTTAATTAATTTTTCTTTTAAACTAGTGTTATTTAAATAATTGCTAACAGTCAATTTTACACTTAAGATCAGCGAGCGATTGATGACCTATAACACACATTGATAAGAAACTAATTTTACTTTTATTAAAAAAAAACTCAATAAGAGAAAACCAGCAGAAGTTCCAAGAGAAAAAAGAAACAATTAATAAAAACAAGAATTTATAGCAGATAATAAACGATGTTCATAATACCAATTGCAATACCGGCGATCAGATACAAGCAACAGTTTTCTGTTAGATAATACAAAACGGAATTACACAGGCAATCAAGTTCAAAACTTCTTCAATAATATTTTAAAATAAAAATGTATTATATAGGCTCTTGCGTAGAGAACACACAAATATGCTATAGCATACAATAAATGTGTATGATTTTTTTATATTAAAACGCATTTTTTGAGTTGTGTCATGTCAACATTATCTAGAAAACATTATTTGCTTGAATGGACTTAGCCGGTTTATTCAATATTAATCCAGATATAACATACGGTTAGAGTTCGATTATCCCACATATATTTTAAGCCTAAGCATTGCCGCTTTGGGTTGTCGTTGTAATTACGTTTGCTTAACGCGGTTAGATTAAAGTCTAGCGATCTCTCTCTGATGACATCATTGAATCATACTCTTAGCAAAACCAATCAACGACATTGTGTAAAATAAGAGAAGAAAATTTATAAAATATTAAATCAAAAACCAAATAATGTGAAGAGTAAATAAACATTATTTCGTAAATATATAAACAAAAGGCAACAATAAATACAGACGATATCTTTCTTATAATAATACTCGTTTTACTCATTTTATTTTTCTTTTTTATTATTTTACAAATTGATTTAGCTGTCGTTATTTTTAAGCCGCAATTCTGTTTTAAACATATTTACTTTTAATAAATGGGTGCTTTTTCTATTGTTTGGTTTTCCAATTGTTTGGGTTTTCATCAGAAATCAGGTATCTAGGTTTCAACCTAAATACTTTTATAATTTAAGAAATATGTCATAGAAAAATTTCCTACTCTACAGTAAATGGAACTGACACAAAACAAGTCACGTGACCGATCCCGAGGTGATAGGGACCAGTCCGAGTTCTAACACTTCCTATGAAGCGGACCAGCCACTTTTATATGGCGATGGCCTAGGATGGGGTTAATTGATACTTTTTATGCACCTTGTAAACTTGTCTCTGAACTATCTTATGGAGTCCTAATCGGTGTAGAATAATATAAGTATTATTCCAAAATTCAGCTGTAATTATCGATTAATTTATGTTTTTATTGTTACAAATCCAAGTAGAAATCGTATTTTGTTTTTAAGCGGTGTTTTTGATAGGATTCAAACCGACAATCTCCGGCATGACAGGCTAGTACACTAACCACTCCACCACAGGGGAACTAATATTTCAATGTTATAAATACTACTTAAGCTGGAGTTAATATCTGAATATAATTACGGAACAGGCTCCTGAGTGGCATGACAGTCTCATTGAACGGAGACAACTAATATTATATAGATACTATGTGATAGGCCTTAGATCCAGATGCATCGAATTTGTTCAGTGCCGTTTACTACAATACTAGCCGGAGTAGCAACTAAATTTACTCAAAATGCTTAATATGTGACCATTTACACAGCATGTCTTTCTTTCACCATTAACTACTCCTTATTTTTGTGCCAGTCTCATTTTCTTAAGTCATAGGACGAGTACTTTTGGATCAATTGTTACCAAATTTTCCGCAGGGAATTAAAGCATATTAAATCTAAGGCTAGTCGTAAAGTGAGCGCAACGATGTTATGTCGCTACAAAGGTTAAAAGTTGCTATGTGATCATTCATTTCATGTTAAGTGGAAGTAATAACAGTTTCATTTATTTTAAATGCACATTCTGACATATTCTAATTTCTATTGACGTACAAAATAAATAGAATTAATAAAATTTGTATACACAGTTTTATTTTATTGTTTATGTATAATAAATAAAATTTTTGTATTATTTGCACATTTTATTTTAGTCTTATTGTTCAAAGTTAACGAAAATTCATAAAAAAAATTGAACACACAATTTGACATTTGTTTATATATACTTATTGTTTATGGATAAAAATAATACTCTGTTTAAACCATTTTAATATAATTTTGTTGTGTCAGTAAATTTCCCTAACTTTTCTAGTACGATGGGAACCAGTATGCCCAAGAACTCTACTGTACGACATTCCGTTCGTTACTTACAACAATCAGAACGAATAAACCCATACAAATCGTATGAAAAATCAAACAGCACGATGCGCACTATCTCATCATCAATATTATGAGCTTATATTTTAATAGGCCTATTTTTTACCTAAACAAAACTTTTGAACTTGTTTGTGAGAAAAAAAAACGAAATTTTTTGAGAATGACCCTAATGCCCACGAATTTATAATGGTCTGCGTTCAAAAATTGAGGTATCAAGATTGGTTGATCGTCGAATTCGAGTAAAATCGCTTGCTTTGTTTGCAATAAAGTAATCAATTGATGTTTGCAAAAATTTCGTGTTTTTGCCGTTTATGAAACTATTTCCAAAAATCTTGAGAACTCTTTATTTAAATTACGACAATTTTGTACTGCTGCATAGATATATTTTTCCTCCTTCTACCCAAATTCAAAATGTGTGAATGGGACTAACATTTACCGAGTTACAGGTCCTTAGATTTGAAAATTTTTTTATTTTGCTACGTTTTTTTTCAAAATTTACCATTTTAAGTCGCTCCAGTAAGGCAAAATAGAATTTTTAAAATATATTTTCGACCCAAACCTTAAACAAAATTTTATTCCCAATATAGCAAGCGTAAAATTGGTTACGACATATTTAGTGAGCACATCAAAATTTTAATTTTCATTCCTGCCATATTAAATTTTTTCCTAATGCTATAACATCGTTCATTATTGATATTTTTCAATAGAATTTTACAGTCATATAGAAAGTTACGTAATTAATACTCAACAAGTATAGAAAACTATGATTTGCTTCTGAGAATGATCAGAATTCTTAAGAAATTTTCAACAAATCTCAAAAATACATCGATTTCGTAAGAGTGAACGCCCACCAAAAATTGTAAATTCGATAAACATTTTTTCTAAAATCATGTCTGTGAAGATACCTTTTAGATATATATAGAATAATTATGTGATCTTTAGAAAAAATATAGATAAATAGAGAAACAATTATGGTGCCTTTTTTTAGCAAAAACTTTCATATATTCAACGTTTTGCAATTTTCAATTGAAAAAGTCATTATTTTCCAACTCCGAAAGAATATTTCTATCAACTTTTTTTTAGCTATTCGAAATGTTGTCGTATAACTAACAAAAAAAAAAAAAGAATTGTGATAATTGCCTGGTATTTGGGTCGGATATATTACAAATACTGGACCAAGGATTTGAGAAATTGAGAAGTTTTAATATTAAAATGAGCAGAGATGTGAATTATATGAAATACTTTTATTTAAAATACAAATAGAAAATAAAAAAATACCATTTTTATTTTCTATTTGAAATACTTTGCCTCAAGAGTATTTTATATATTTCTTGAAACATTTCAAATACATATTTTTTTATGTGGTGCGAAGAAAAATAACAAATTGAAAAGTGATAGTAAAGTATTAGTAAACAAGAGCGCAACCAATTTTAAATATCAGCTATGTCTGCTTGCACAGTTTTTTGATTATTTTGCAAAATCTAATATTGATTAAGAATCGCTAAAGTTGCAAAGACGTTGGAAAATTGCCAAAAATCGCTTCTATCGCAAACATTGCAAAAAATTCGCAAGAAATTGCCATATTGGAAACAAACTCTAAAATTGATTAGAAATCACAATATATATTGTATTCAATTGAACAAATGTTTTAAATGAAAATAAGAATTATAAAAGAAAATGTATTTGGAAAATAGGTATTGTGAAAATATGTATTTTGTATATTCTATTTCAAATACTTGTTCAAAAAGTACTTTGTATTTTTAAATTGAAATAGAAAAATGAAAAACCATTTGTATTTTGAATTTATTTATTTCAAATATGTATTTTTCCCAACTCTGCAAATTAGTATACCTCACGAACTATTAGGGGATTCATTTATCGACCTTTAGATTTTTCGATTAATCAATTAATCAAAATTGATGTTTTTCAATTACTCGAACCATCAAGTAAACTTCTATTTCAGTCAAGTTATTCGAGTAAGCTTTACTGCTAAAAATTATTCGAGTTAATCGGACTTTTTTTTACTCGGTTTTTTGTAAATTTTTTGTGGACAAAAATAAATCAAATTTTTCGCGTTTTTGTATATTTTAATAACAAAAACACACGAAAAAACAACATTTCTACATAAATTAGATTAAACTGATCATTTAAAATATTTTTTTTACTATTCAAATGTTTCGCTTTGAGAAAATATTGCGCCAGGAAATATTTAATAATATTTTGAACCGTTCTGCATCCAATGAGGAATAAAAATAGTCGGAATTGGCAAAACATAGTTGTTATAAATACTAATTGTTACAACAAAGCTTTTCATTTGGCATGGAGAACAGAGCAGTATAATTCATTAAATAATCGACCAAAATCGATACATTTAGTGCTAAAAATATAATGCTTTTTATCACTTTCATACATATTTTTTTCGATTGAACATTTCCCGCATTATTAAGAATGATCTTTCACTATCCATAAACTAAGATTTTATATGACAAAAGTAATTTTTTTATCTTTGATTTTATGAATCCTTTTAATTTTCCATTGCATTTCGCCGTTAGATTACATTCGATATTTTAATACGAAAAATCTAGTTAACTAGTTGCTATCGAAATATCTTCTTTACTTAAAATAAGTTTTTTTTTATGGTTATATTTTCTTCTCCCTATTATTGTTACAGCATTATTTACTTCATTCTTTGATCATGCTGTCTATTAGTGTAAAATAACGTTCGAATTGCATGGCAAATTTCATATAATCTAACAACTTTTGGCATTTTTATTAAGAAATCTGCAAAAACTCATTCAAAAAAGAAAATTTATATAAAGTTGTTTAGTCGAATTATTCGATTAATCGACCTAAAGTACTCGAATATATTTTTACTCGAAATTTAAATATATTATTTGGTCGAACATTATTTGATTTAAATTATTCGATTAATCGAGCAAACATTTTTCGAGTGAATACCCTACGAATTATACAAGATATTTTAAAATTTATGCGTTTATTTTATGAAATATTTTACTTACTGTGACGCCAGATTAGTAAAATGTTGTTGAAAATTTTTGATAAATTTTAAAGTAGTGATATTTCGCGAACCAAATAAAATATTGAGCTAAACTTTCTTATTAATAGTAGTTTTGCCAGGGCTATACTTCGTATATACGATTCAAAATGTGACTTTTATTGGTTGGTTTTTACCCCATGTAAAAATTTTTTTCGGTTATTTTTATTTATTGCATCTTCAATAAAAATGAACTAACACTAAGTAATCAAATCTTTACTCTAAAATTATAATTTTTAAATCCAGCCAATGCCAAACAAAAATATTTATTTTTGCGGTGGGTTCTTAGGTTGTCTTACGTCTCTCGTGTTTGGCTGAGAGCAACAGTGTGGCTTCAATGGGGATTACACCCAAATCCCCTAGTCTCAAGTTTTTTTTATATTCTTAAAACACAGTCTTAACCATCAGGACATCTTTTCTAACATTCCACGGGTCTAATGTAATCGTACGGAGTATTTTATTTTGTCGCCTTTGAATTTTCTCTACATTTGATGCCGATAAATTGGTACTATGGGATCCATAGCTGGATGCCATAGGACCTTATTGGTTTTAGAACAGAGTATATACAAATAAATGATATTAATTTATTATAATTATTTGAGACTTTGGATGATTTTGAATTTTTTGCTCATATTTTAAAACCAAACAATAAAAAAGATCTCTATAAACAAACATGAGCTAAAAATTAATTTAATCCTAAAAAAACTGTGTGGTTTTTTTGTATTTGTTGGTATTAATTTATAATGTTTTTGTTTATTTTTTGTTGCCTTTTTCTTTACATTTCTAGACTTCGCTTTGGCTTTACTTAAGACGTTGAAGCGATTTCTGGCGTTAGTTATTGTTTAAGTCTCGTTGCGTACAGATCTCGACTTCAGTTTTATTGTTCGCCTTGAAATACTTTTTTAAAAATTCCATTAAATTAATTATTTTTTTTTATAAATCACAATGAAATTTTTGATTTTATTGTGTGCTCTAGTGGGTGCAATAACAATTCATCAAACCTCAGCTGTAGGTAACACACATTTGCTGTGTTACTATGACAGCAGTTCATACGTTCGAGAAGGTAAAATTTTCGTGTTAATTTTAAGTCAATTAAGGCTGACCAACCAGTTGCACAAATATTTATTTAGTAAAATTGTTTTCAATGGTTTTTAATTATAAAACAGGGTTTATGGTACTTTAGTCGCCATAATTGTATTGATTGGTATTCAATGCTAGATAACAATTGAAGGTTTAGATTAATTTCAAATTAACGAAGTTTGTGTGGTTTTTATACAATAAATTTTTTTTATTTTTTTCCCAGAACAATTCACTATAATTTTATATTCCTAAAAATATGACTGAATTCTTGTTTTTTTTTGTGCCGGCAAGATGTTAAGAGGTTATCAATTGTCTTGTGCTTGCTTTAAAAGTTTAATAGCAAAAACTTGTTTTTATTCTAATAGCAAAGTGATTTTGTTTAGTTTGCCTTAAATTCTAAGAAATCATTTGTCAATATGTTTGTTTTAAATATTTTTTTTAGTTTTTGTTAATATTTGCTTATGTTAATTTGATTAACAACAATGTGTGCTGCTGATTCTGTATTAGGGGCAAATAATGGAAGTGATTATATAATAATGATAACTAAAATTTTTGCTAAAAAAAAGTAAACTACTTATTTGAACTCAAAGCCGGCATTGATCGAGAAACCTGATAATAATTGAAAAATTATCAAGGATATTTTTATATAATTAAACCGGATCGATGTTGAAGTGGAGTAAAACAAGGTGTTTGAGATTAACGAAACCCCCTTTTTATTTGAGCGATCCACAATGTCATAATAAATGAGCATAACATCGCACAGTGGGGCAGCATCTAAATGTTTCATATATAAATAAGCCATTTCTAAAAGCATGCTCTGCTTGGGATAAAATTTCACACGTTCATACGAGAGGAGTATTTCGGTTTAAATTTTGAAGATCATGCCGCCTACTCATATTCATATACAAAATATACTTTAAGACTTTAAAACCAGTATTGATATGCAAAATATAGGTTTTAAAATTTTAAAGAATAATTTGTTTTGGCAATGAGTATGCGCCAATATATTCAGGTTGCTCAGGCGCGAAGCACAGAGCCTCAAAGCATCTTACTTCGGATACTTACGGTCGTATGTATAACCAAAACTTGACAGAAATTTAGGATAAGTGAAGAAATTGAACTGGATCTTAACAAGTTTTTCATACAATTGGAAATTAAAAATTACTGTATCTTGTAGTCCTGACTCATCCCTATATTTTACGCTCATTTTTTAATATTAAATAATCCAGTAGGACTCGCCAGTTCAATTTCATCGGTTATGCTATCTTCATGCCAATTTTTCGTAAAGCATATGGCCATTATTTTTTCGTCCTATTACATGCCTGAAAAGGGCTATGTTGAGACTTTGTAGCTCTGCTACCCAGCAATAGCGTTATTTATTTTCAAAACTTACACCGGAATACTTCTTTGCTAAGTCTGCGTGAAATATTATTTCGAGCGGTACTTTAGTGTAGCCATAGCTTATTCGGGCCCATAGTGCATCGTTTAAGTGGCACTGATCCGAAAGTTTGGTTGATCTGGAAATACCACATGATACTCAGAAAAATGGGCAATGCCTATACATACATGACTATACAAAAAATACTCTTTTTCAACAACATTTACTTGGTTGATTCTTAAGCCGAGGTCCCACTATTGGCGCAATGAACCGGATTTCGTCGGCTCAGTGCAATATTATCTATGGCTTGCTTAATTGCTATATTTTTCAACTATTTGACATTGCAGTTGTAATAAGGCCATATAGCTCTATTCTGCAATTAAATGAGAAATGAGGCCAGTTTGCTAAATGTATTGCAGTGAAACGGCGGAAATCGGTGCATTGCGCTGACAGTGCGATCTCGTCTGTATACACAGAAAATACTGAATATTATTTTCAGTAAAGAAAATCAATGAATTAGTAAATACAGACAAAAATTTCTCAACAATTTCATTGGAAAAATTCGGTTGTTTTAGTAAACAAACTATCCAAATCTAAAATAGTTACGAATTCTTAAAAAAAATAATTTACTGAATGAAACAAAACTATCTACTGGATTTCCTACAACATATCAAACAATATTTTTGTCTGAATTCATAAAACAATTTACCTAAAAATACTTACAAGCTCTAAACAAAAAAGTTTACTGAATTAAACAAAAATATTTACCGCATTTTTTTTTCTAATGTATAATCTTTAAGTTTTAGATAATATTTTTAAGTTTTAAACAACAACATACATCATAATCCATTAAGCATTTAGGAAATTTCACATTGTTAAATATGTTCAACTCTGTATGTATACCTAAAGACTATAAAAAAATTAATAAAAAATAACGCAACAACATTAACAAATTGATTCACTTGAAAATATTCAGTAAACAAATTACGTTTACAATTTACGTTTGATACTCATTTTTTGAATTCCGACATCGAATTCCTTTTAATATCATTATTATTTTTTGTTATTTATGTACATGTCGTCATGGTGTTTGTTTTTTACGACACAGAGAGCTGGGGGGTTACTCTGTAATTCGAAACGAAAGAAAAGCTTTCGCACTGTAATGTAAATAACATATAAATGCGAACAGCTTTCCTTTCGCATCGCAATACATAGTAACCCCCCCCCCCCCCCCCCCCCGGGTTTTGTGTTGTTTTAGGTGTTTTCGAACTAAATAAAAGTTAAACAAAAGATTCACTGATTTAGTAAAAAACATTTACTGAAAATGAATTTTTATTTTAGACAAACTTTTGTTTGAAAAATTTTTGGTGATAACTTTTTCTGTGTAAAGTTTCCCATAATCATTGAATTCTTATCATAATAAAACAGTATGACTAGAAAAGGGGGAGAGTATCAGGCATAAACAAAACAAATGTTAATTAAACTATCACCAGATATTCACAAACTAAGTTTCCGCGATCCCCAATAGATCCTGCCAACCATTTCCCGAATGTGCATTCTGGATTTATATGGTTCTGGATTTAGCAAGTTCATGCAATGGAATTACAGGAGTAAAGAGGCCTTCTGGAAGGCCTGTTTAGCAGACACAAGGCCTGCTAGTCCACATTCCATACTCATTTAATTTTTAGCCATGCTGTTATTGCGGCGCAGGCCTTGAAGGCTATCTAAAGCCCGTAGAAACGGCAAATGATAGAAAGAAACAGCTATACAAAATGTAAACAAATGGTAAAGTTTTCTTTAAGTGCTGCCTACTTTTTATTTATAATAAAACGCCAACAAAAAAAGGTTGTAATAATGAGGCGCTAAATCGCTGAATTCGTGAATAAACCGCTAACTTGGCAACACTTTAATATTTCAACCTTGAAACGTCAATTTTAAGTTGAACATTTTTACATGTTTTCTGACAGGCCCTCTTTTTTATCGATAACATTAGTAAAAGCTTTGGCAATTTGGTATTTGTCTCAATATAGCTGAACTCTTTACACCAGGTAAAAGTTCCTATCATATTTGCACTGTTCTCCAAAACTTAAAAAATGTAGTGACATTTGCGCTTAAAGAAGGTCTGTTAAAAAGCAAATGGAGGTGCACATTGTTTTCTGTTTCAATATTTTCATAGCGGCTTCTTTCGATTTGATTAATGTGCTTTTTAATTTCGAACTACTTCTTTTCATCCAAAGTAGTTTTTTATACATTAAATTGGATATGATGTAGTTCCGGCGGAATAATGATAAGTTAATCAGCTCCGATATAATAGCAGCATGCGTGATGTCTCTTGTATGTAAATTTCGGTCTTATATACAAATTACATCCGAAAAATATTCGAGAATGCTTGTTATATCCAAAGCACTTTTTTTACTTTTTAATTTAATAATACAATACTCCTTCCATCCACCCCGCTTAAAGAAGGCAATGTGGAATGTCTATCGCACGTAAAATCAAAAAAAAAATTAAGTACTACTTCCACCTTCCCTTCTACAAGAGGGCAGTTTGCAGGCGTTCAAGAAGGCCTGAAATTTGCAGGCCTGTTGCCTTTTACCGCTGGGATTTATTATCTTATTGGCGGAGTAGTAATGTGTCTGCTTATCATGCATATGGTCCATAAAAAAATAGTTGTGAAGTAGCTCAGTGAGCAAAAAAAAAACACTTGGCAAAAATATAACAGTAACTGAAACAGCATGAGTTTAATGCTTATCAGAGACATTTAATTTTTATTATGTTTTGAGTATTCAATGATTTCTTAATATTGCAATTTTTCACTTGTTATTTGTAACCCAATGTGGGAAGTACTTACCTCCAATGACATCACCATGTTATAGTAATTTGTTAAAATGACAAAGTAGAACCAATATTTTAACTCATTACTTTCCCACCAAAATTTTTGCCAGTACTCATTTAAAATTTCAATAAATGTATATTAAAAGCCTTTTAAATATTGTTTTTTGCATAAGCAAACTTAATTGAGGCATTTAATTTGTTTTATATATTTTTTAACTCAAGGCAGACATTTTTAATTTGTATTTATTTTAACATATTTATTTCCTGGAAAATGCTAAATTTTTTTTTTTGTAAATAAAAGTAATCTGTTGCTTCAGAAAATACGCGAATATTACCAAAATGCAACAGACTGAGTGAAAGTCATTAAGCACAAAAGATTATGCATTCAATTTGATATATATACACTTTAAAACACTTTTGTTGAAAATTAGGTCGATAATAGTCGGCAACACTTTAACGATTATTATCGACCTAAAATTACACACGCATTATTTTTGAACAAAATGTTTTTCCTAAAAAAAGCGATTGGCTGCGTGCAGGTTTAAACCGTGACCTCGTGACTGATAGTCTGACGTATCTACCATTTAGCCATAGTCGTATTATACTTTATATTGAATTTTTTCCACTTGAACTAAATATGTTTAATTTGAAAGGTCTTTTCATTAATAAAATAACTACAAAATCGATGTAATTTTAGACAAGGAGAAATTTTCAACACAAATTTAGACAATATATGATCGTCAATTTGAAGTAATGTTTTAGAGTGTACAAAGTATCAATAAGTGTGTATTTTCAACTTCTCCGGAAGTGATTATTAAGGCCGTTTCAGACTATAATACAAGTATTAATACATTTGAGGAAAATGAAACGCTGACATGATAAATTGTTATTGTGTTTTGAAAACTTTCAAACAACACTTAGATCAAGAAGGCATTTTCTTCAAAAGTATTAATACTTGTTTTATATTGTGAAACGGCCTTAAACATCATCAATATAATTAATTAAAAAGTTATTTTGATTTTACGAAATTGAGGCTCATTAAAAATTTTCGCAAATGTTTAAGATGTTTCTGGAATTTTTAAGCATATGAAATAATTGTTAAGAATCATCCTATTTTTAACCGACTTCAAAAAAGGAGAAAGGTTATTTTTTTTTCTATTTGAAAGGATGTACTTCCAGATTGATCCCATTGCTAAGTGGGCGGGGTCACGCCCATACAAAGCAAAATACACATTCGTTTTCAACTACTTCTACTCAACCGATTCTTATGAAACTTTGCACATACATTAAGCGTCTGTTTAAAAACTACATCAGCAAAATAAATATTCGTTTTCCAAAACTTCCACTAAACCGTTTCATATGAAACTTTGCATATACCTTTAGTTATCGTTACAATACAACATAATGTTTAGAAAAGTGGGCAGTGCCACGCCCATGAGAATTAAATACGCATTTTAACTACTTTTACTTAGCCGATTCTTATGAAACTTTGCATACACGTTTAGTTAACGTTCATGTTGTTAACAACAATGTGGCTAGAAAAGTGGCCAGTGCCACGACCATGAAAAGTAAATATTCATTTTAACTACTTCTGCTTATCCGATTCTTATGAGACTTCGTACACACAATTAGTTCTCGTAAAAGTACATGCTGATAAAATATGGGGTCGCGGTGCCACGCCTACTTTGTAGTCGGTTTTTTTTGCAAGAATTATTATTTATAAAAATTAGCTCTATAGAATTATTAACAAGTAGTTTTCTTGCACTTACTATAAGGAACATACAAAAAACCAAATTTTCTTGACATGATGTACATAACTTCGGGTCCAATGCATAGGCACAAAAAAGAGAACTTCTTGAAATGACAAGCCTAAGCAAATATTATTAGAAACCTTCCAGATCAGAAGCTCAGAATTTTATTGACTTTTTTAAGCTCCTATTTTATTGGGAAATATTTAACAAGTGTTTACTTGGAGTATGACAAATTAACTATGCATTATTTAAAATTGTTTTAATTTGCTAAGTTGTCCACACTAATTGTGTCTGTATCAATTTCGTTTCTACAGTAAACAGACTAACAACATTCTATTTTCAAGTCGCATATATAAATTTAACCTCAACTAATCAGTGCAAAATATGACATAATGCCCGTATTTTTTACATTAAATGTTCAAGAACTTCCCTCATCAAAAAGAAAGCAAAACAAGATTCAAATGAACTAACTTCCATGTAGCTGTCAGCTTATTTAAATAGAGCTATGTAATATACTTCTAGTCTATTTCCCTAGACCTTCTATATTCACAGACACACAAACGCACACAAATTGTTCTTTATAGAATTGTTTACTTACTTAATATTCACCATTGTGATCTTGTGATCTTATTTGTAATTATTATCCATTTTATATTCGTAAAATGTTTTATTTTTCATACTCGTTTCTTAATGTGTGTGAACGTGTTATGAATTTCTCAATTTACTAACTGCCAGACTTTAAATTTATGATTGATGCAAGTGTGAGGGTACAGAAACAATTAAATTATGACTAATTTTTTATACTGAAATTGAATATTGATATTGCTTTACTTAATTATAGTTATACGAGGGTAGCTATGTACTGGGTAGCATAAAGTTTAACAAAAAAAGTAAATTGCTGTTTAGAATCACTTATTGACTTCGATCATCGATTTCTTACCTGTAACGATCTCTTGAAATCACACCATAGTATTTGTTGGCCTTTTGATCAATTCTTACCAAACAAGAATCAGATATGCAAAAAGTTACAACATGAATAGAACCCCTCGTACTATTTAATATTCCAACAATTGTGGTCGGAAATTGATTGTTGCTGTATTGCAATCAATTGATTTTTTATTTTTTTTTTGATGAACTCAAGCTTGATTTTATATAATTTCCGTATAATTGAAATTTGGCTCAGAATATAAATAAACATAAACTGAAAATTGATTTGAGGTGAACATTGCAAATCAATACAATATATTGTATCTTAATGACTGCTAGCAATCACCAGATACATATGAATATGACAGTGATTCTCAGAAGCATATTTAAATTGCTTTAGCAGTAATTGGAGTTATGCCACTTTAAAAATAGCGGTATTTAAAAAAAGTACCAATAAATTTTATTATTTTTAATTCAAAGTGTTTTTGATATTCTTCTTATATTAGAATTGAATTGTGAGGGGAAACCCAATCGGTTTTCATGTGGGGAACTTGCTCAAGTTAGAAAAATAGCTAACTTTAATATTGATTAAAAATTCTTAAAACTATCTTAGGGGCAAAAATAATCAACAATCACTTCAACCGAAAATGATCAAAATTTTCGCAACCAGTTCCCAATAGCTTCCCACTTGGGAAGAACTTATGTTAAATCACTTATTTGTAGAGGGGATAAACCTTTTGTGTTTGCCACAGGCGTTCTCAAGTAGGCACCAAAATGTGTAATGGAAAAATTTCTAGTTGGGATGTAGACCTTAGTTTTATATACAAATCACTTGTAGAATCCTTAGGGGGGATTTTTCATTTAGCCCATACCTTTATTAGTAGTTTAATATGGAGCAGTTCCTTAAAAATATATTTATCTATGTCTCACGTATTCATAGGCTTTTTCATTATTATTTTAAATCTATTTCTATCTTTAAAATGAATGATTAGCAACATGATAAAAATATTTTTCGGTCGTGAGACAAAACATAATTTCTAATCTTTACAAAGATTTTCCGCAACCATCAAGTCATAGATTGCTTAGTATTTATTAACAAATAATGAGTCACATTAAGTGAAAATAAAAACTTTTTAAAATCTTAAGTAGTTATGGTGAAAAGTTCACACTTATTAAATTTGTAATTTTCGGTCATCAACTGATAAATTAACGCCTCAAAAATAATTGTGAATTTCCTCATCATTAAATTAAACTGCTAAAATTGTTAACTATTTTATTTAAAAATAGTGAATGACGTCAATTGATGTTATCTTTATATTTTTATGAATAAAATCTTTATTTTATGTGTTTGCAGGTTTGGCAAAACTTACTCTTGGCGACTTGGAACCCGCTTTGCAATTTTGCTCTCACTTGATTTATGGTTATGCCAGCATTAATCCCACCTCCAACAAATTAGTGGCTAAAAATGAAAAAATTGACTTGGACGTAGGCACTGGCCTGTATCGTTCTGTTACCAATTTGAAAAAGAAATATCCCAACTTGAAGGTGTTGCTAAGTGTTGGCGGCGACAAAGATGAAGTGGACAAGGATGACAACAAATACTTAACTTTGTTGGAGTCCAGCAATGCTCGTATTCCCTTCATCAATAGCGCTCACTCTTTGGTTAAGACTTATGGTTTCGATGGTCTCGATATTGCCTGGCAATTCCCCAAAAACAAACCTAAAAAGGTGCACAATAGTGCTGGCAAAATCTGGAAGGGTTTTAAGAAACTATTTTCTGGTGATCATGTTGTTGATGAAAAGGCCGAAGAGCACAAGGAACAATTAACTGCTTTAATACGAGAATTGAAGAATGCTTTACGTCCGGATGGCTATCTGTTGGGTGTTTCTGTGTTGCCCAATGTCAATTCTTCATGTTAGTTTAAATTTACTTTCATTGAAATTTTAAGTATTAACATTTATAATATTTTTTTAGTGTTTTATGATGTTCCCGCTATTGTCAATAATTTGGACTATGTCAATCTTATGGCTTTTGATTTCCAAACTCCTGACCGCAATCCTGAGGTAGCTGACTTCCCTGCTCCCATCTATGAATTAAATGAACGTAATCCAGAGTCTAATATCAACTATCAAGTACAATATTGGTTGAACAATCATTGCCCCGCCACCAAAATTAATGTTGCTATTGCTGCTTACGGCCGTGCCTGGAAAATGACCAAAGATTCCGGTCTAACTGGTCTGCCACCAGTACCAGATACCGATAAGGCTGCCCCAGCTGGCATTCAGACACAAACTGAAGGCCTTTTGAGTTGGCCTGAGGTTTGTGCTAAATTGCCAAATCCTGCCAACCAGCACTTGAAAGGAGCTGATGCACCTCTACGCAAGGTCGGTGATCCCACTAAACGTTTCGGCAACTACGCTTATCGTTCGGCCGATGACAGTAACGAAAATGGTATGTGGGTGGGTTACGATGATCCCGATACTGCTGCTAACAAGGCTGCCTATGTTAAATCTAAGGGTTTGGGTGGTGTTGCTTTGGTCGATTTGTCTTTTGATGACTTCCGCGGCTCTTGCACTGGTGATAAATATCCCATTTTACGTGCCATCAAATACAAATTGCAATAAATTATTGACCATGTTTTATTTTTAAGAAAGTAATGTTGTTTTTTTCTAATGTATTTTTCAATAAATTTAACAAAAATGAACAAACATATAAGAATTTTCTTCTTTAAATCCTTAAAAACTTCTGTTCAAGATTTCATCATTATTAACTCGATAGAAGTTAAGGTTCACCATTAAACGACTTCATAATCATTTGTTACAAGTGAAAAGGAATAGAAGAAAAAAAAAACTGGTATAATCATGAAAGAAATAGCTACCGAAACATTACATGGACATGCAGAATGAGTTCTTTGCGCCATCTAAGTACAAACACCCATCCATGGCATCCCTTGCAGTGTCACATTGAGGTCAGTTAGCAATTGTTTTATGGGTGACAGGACTTAGGAATGAAACAACTGCCGACTGATGATTATTCTGCTATACAAACACACAGACACGCGCATACATAGATATTCTTGCAATGTGTGTTTGTGATGCGGTTACACAGATGACTCTATACTTTTTAATTTTATTTTCATTGCCTAGATTATGCACGAATCTTTGATTTTTAAGAGTCGTTTTGTTCTTTTTTTGTGTCCTTTTTTGTTTTCTTCCTGTTTGGTATGATTTCAAAATGACTAAAGCAACCACATGTTGGCATGTATGCATACATGCGACTTTTAGTCCATTACTAAACGTACAACAAGAGAAAACACACAAAAGAGGAATTTTTTTCATTCATAGATTTTTAGTTTTTCATTATTTCCTTTGGCCACCCAGTAAAATGAATTGTAATGAAGTTGGTCATGGTAACATGGGAAACATTTTATATTTTTTTTTACGAGTCGTAGGCATAACAATATTACATGAACTCGAAATTTTTACTCCCTCTAACTTTCTGCAAAACGAATTTTATGCAAACATACATGGTAGTCACTGGTATTTTACAGCAATCATGCTTTCCATTCTTGCATTTCCTTGCCTAGTCAATATGAGGCAGATATTTGAAAGAGTTAATTTTTTTTGCGAAATATAAAACAAGTTCATATATTAATTTTTATATTTCATAAATTTCTTATTTGAGGTATTCTCGAAATTTTATTTTATAAACGCTATAGTTTGTTGTTTGTTAAGCGTGTCTATCATCGGGCATATATACCTGACTATCCCACAACAAATAAAAACTGTCTTTTTATATATTAATATTTTTTATTAACTTACATATTTTTTAGCCTAAGTAAGCAGAATAATAACTATGATATTTCTGTAAAAATATTTGTACATCAAATCATGTATACTTTTAATAAATTTTACGTAATTTTTATTTTTGAACTGAAAGGTATAAGTCTGAAATTTATTACTTCGGATTTTTAGTTCATTATTTGACTTAATGTAAATTCAAATAATTATTAAGAGTAGAATATTCAATCAAATTAGCAGAACGTATCACTACTTTTGATTTCGACAGGCTGCTACACCGTCTCATCAGCGTTTATGTTCACTTTTAACTTTTACTTATGAAAGCGGATGCTTTTTATAAGGAAACATCAACTATTTAACCAATTTTTGTCACGAAATAGAATACAAGAGTTTTTTTTTTGTTTTTGGCTAGCATGAAATTTCCTCTACCTGATTAATCGAACACTCAAAAAAGCTCTTATTATTTGTTGTTTTTGCATTGATGGCCATTTTATCATACCACGATTAAATATGTTTTGTTTTATATACATGTTTAAACCGGTTTACCTAGTTCATTTGATTGCAAATTAGTTGCGATCAGACAACTGAATATTTGAACACTCCACTCTTAATAATAATTTGAATTGACATCAATTCAAATATTGTACTAAAAGTCCGAAATAATAAATTTCAGTTCACAAATAAAAATTACGTATAAATTATACTATGCTTGTCTCAAAATGTAACAAGCTGGGCACCTTACTGGTAAAGCTAACTCGAGTACCATAAGATCGATTTTCATACTTTTGTCATGATTTTCAGATTCATAATTTGAGTAAATGTGAACAGCATTAAGATATTCTCTGACTTTTTTGCGAAATAAAATATGTTTGTTTTTTTTCATTTTTTTTCGAGTTCAGGTTTTTTGCAAAAAAAGATTTTTTGCGAATAAAATTTACACCAAAGGTTTGTTTTATGTAAATTTATGAGAAGTTAGATGAAATTTTTTAAGTTTAAATTTTACTAAAATTTTACGAAAAAATTAGATCTTTCACGAAAAAATTAAAGTGTCTCTTAATGTTGTATTTATTCAACCGTTCTGAACTAGAAAATTTTCGCCCAAGTACAAAAATATCGTTTTTAGTGTACTTTAGCTTTTTTTAAACAACATGCATATCGTCCCCTTTGCGCGAAATGATCGTAAGTGACAAATTAAAAAAAAATTTTTATTGTAATCAAAAGGTCAAAATTTTTGATAACAATAATAATTTGTTATCGAGTCTAATTGTAAATATCTAAGTACGACTTGATTCCTAATATACGTGTTTGCTTACTATTAAGCAAAATTTTTCCTAGGATCTTAAAAGTGGAGACTTTTTTGGGAATATCTAAAAGTTACTTTTTGGCAATAAATTTTATGTGTTTTGATTAAAAACAATTAATCTTGTAAAATATTAATTTTCGGAAATAGTGCGACTATAAATTTTAAAACAAGATTTTAAAAATGTTTTATTCTTTTAAACTCCTGTTCGAAAACGAGCCTTAAAAGCATTATTACTCGTATGTTTGTATGCAATTATGCTTTTCGGTCACTCCATATAAAAGGCATTAATATTTTTTCCATCATCATTAGCTGCATTATTCTCAAACTTGTCGTCGCAACGTCGATAATCATTAACATAGTATGATATGGCACCGATAATGTTAGGGATAATCATGAACTTAAATTTTAGTAAACAGAAAGAGAGTTCAATTATTTACTCTTATTGTGGGGTGTGTTATATCAGCCTTTGTACTCGCTATTTAAAATTATAAAAAAATAATTTCAAGCACCCATCGTTCATTTAGAAGTTTAAATTTCAACGATGCATTATTTGATATAACTAAACATCACAAATTATGCGTTTATATGTCTACTAGCAGATATCCGGCGCACAGTGGTGTAAAATAAAAAATAAAAAAAAATTTTAATAAATATGGAGCTTCTAAACTCCTGTATGGATATTTCACTTCGAAATTAAAATTATTAATGTTTTGCCTTGTGTTTAGCGGATTTTTGTTCATTTTTGACATATATCGTACATTTGGCAGTGGTCGAAAACATAAATTTTCAAAATAATTAGGTTTATGGGCTTGTAAAAAACTTCGTTCAGGGTGTGTAGAGATTACTAGCTTCTTGGCATAGATGGTGTATTACATTAAGACATCCTGACTATAAATGTGACCGCTATGTCAAAATAAGTAGAAAAAACAAAAATTTCGGGAAGAAAGTATTGTATATTTTAAAAAGAAAGTTAATTAAAATTTTTATTTTTTCTGAAATTTGTACTGTAAACTCTAAATACATTGCATAGTAAAAAAAATATTTGCTTTTTAACCCCCGACTAAAAAAGGGGTGTAATAAGTTTGTAGTGTGTATCTGTGTTTCTGTGTGCATGTACGAACCCTCGTACAGTCCAAACAGCGGGACCGATTTTGATTTAGTTTTTTCTGTTTAAAAGATGACTTGATCGAGAGTGTTCTTAGCTTTGTTTGAATAAAATTGGTTCAGCCATTTAGAAGATATCACATCTTTTCTAGATGTATCCTGTTGAATCTGTGTGTCTTTGACACTGTAGCTCACAAACGGCTAGATAGATTTTAATTTAGCAAATTTTGTTTAAAAGGTGAGTTGATCGGGAGTGTTCTTAAGCTTTACAGTGTCAGTCAACTGCATCGGGGGTTTTTAAAATTCTTAATCTATTTAATTAAAAATTTCTTTTAAAACACAAAATTCTGGAAATTATTATATATAAAACGAAGAATTTTGGGTAAAAAGCAAATAAATTTTTCTATTCATACCACAAATTATTTAACTAATTGGCAGAAAATTATTGATATACATTTTGCCGATCTCGAGATATTGAAGTTTTACTATAAGTAGCAGAGCAGACAAAAATAGCAGAAAACTCATGCTTTTCCAGAAAAGATACAAAATATAACAAACAAAGTAGTATATTTATTTGACCAGATCCACCTTCCTACATGTATTTTGACGCGATGAAACCGAATCTGAACTCCGCTTGGCTTGTTACCCGTCAAATTTCGAGTAAATTGCGAAAAACAGAAGTTTTTCGAGATTTTTAAAATCGTTTCGCAATTTACTCAAAGTTTAAGGGGCCACAGATTCGGATTCACCGCGTCAAAATAGATGCAGATAGGTGGGTCTGGTCAATTAGACTGCCCACTTTTTATATATATATTTTGTGTCCTTGCTTGAATGACATAATTTTTCTGCTATTTTTATCTTCTCTGCTACTTACACTACAACTTAATATTTTAGGTGGGTCTGGTGTATTCCACCGCCCTCTTTTTGGTTATATAATGTATATAGATATAAACTAGAATATAACATATTACAATACATTGGCGTTAATTTAACTGTTCTGCCATTTATTTCGGCGGCCAGGCATGTGATGAAGTATCGTTGTGTCAAAGACATAGAAGTAGTTTTTGTTCATATAGTATCCGAGTATGTCACTACACAGTGGGGCCGTTAGTGAACTAAAGATTATAAGCTAAAAACACGAAAGAAAATTCGAGGCTATAATGCAAAAGACCCTTCCTTGGCTTTTAGAATATTTAGACTAAAAGTGAAACAAGACGAGAGAGAGTCGAAGATTCTGTTAATTTCTTTAACTTTTTCTATATTTTTGTTTTTAACTTTAGATATAATATGTTTAGCATTTTAGAGCTAAGTGGTCCCGGTGGATATGAAAGTGAACCAAAACATGTATGTATTTTTGCTTAAATTATGAAAAGTTTCCATTTTTAAAAAATTAGGATTTTAACTTTGAAAGTTCTGTTATAATTTCTAATTTTTATCTACAACTTAATATAAATAATGATTTTATCCCTTTGGGACTAAAATTTCTATGTACATATGAAAGTAAGGATGTAATGATATCGATACGATACCGATACTCGAAGAGATATCGGCGATACCGATTCCAATACCGATACGCATATTGAAATTGAGTTCAAGTTGAAATTAACAAAACTCAAATAATTTTATTATTATACAAAACTACAGTGTGAAAGATTATTAATATTTAAAATTGATATTAACACAGTAAAAAAATTGGAAGTACTTTTTAAGGAACTACATATGAATTGCTTCAAAAGAATCTACTTATATTAAAAATAGGCACATAATTAGTGTAAAATAAGTCAAAATTTATTTAAGTTATAACTTAATTTTTGTATATATACAAAAATTTGTAATTCCTTTATGATTAAAAAGCATGGTATGCATATGCTTTTTAAAAAATCGATTTTTTAAAGGACATTTATGACCTAATATTCTTTAAAATTACACTTAAAATTACATGAAAACAATTTTGCGATCAAATTCGCATAAAAAGAAAGAAGTTGCGAAAATAATTATTTTTTTCTTTTTTCCTAGAGGAAAATATCATTATAGAACGATAAAAAATAAAGTTTTCTTCAAATCGCTTCCAATTAAGTAATTGGTGATTGGTATCGTCATATAAAATGCAAAAGGGCCAATCTACATTTTTAAATAATTTTCAGAAAAAGTAAAAAACTGAATAAAAAGCAAACTATTGTGATTATAAAAACTGTTCTTTTAGCATTGTATCATTAATTCCGACTTTATTAATGATACTACCCAGAAAAAATTGGTTTTATAATCACAATAGTTTGCTTTTCATTAAGTTTTTTATCTCTCCTGAAATTATTTTGAAAATGTAGATAGGACTTTTTGCATTTCATATGACGATATGTAATAATTCTGGCAAAAAAACCGACTTCAGTACAAAGAGCAGTATACTTCATGGCCTTTCATATAAACAATTTTGAAAATCGGTATGGAAATGGAGGAATTGTGCGCTAATAAATATTTTTTTGTGGTGGTGGGGAAGACTTGCCCCACCGATTTTCGTAGATAAATCATGCGACCAAACTCTAAGCAAACCATTTAAAATCAAAAAGAATTTTGGAGGTCGGTCCAGCAATGGAGGATCTATGCGATAATCAGTATTTCAAGGGGAAATGGGAGTCCCACACATATTTTGAAGAAAAATTATGGTACCAACCTGCAAGGGTGTTTGCAGCAAATTTCCCAACTGATTTTCGAAAAAAAATATGGAACAAAACTGCAGTCAAACGCTTTCAAACAAAAATAAAACAATTTTGTAAATAGGTTCACAAATGACATAGTTATGAATATGGAGAGCAAGTTTCCCCTGCTCATTTTCGAAAAGAATTATGGGTCAAATTAGTAGCTAACCCTTGCAAAGAAAACTAGAATTTTGAAAATCGGTTCACAAATGACAGAATTATGGTTTGGGGAGTTTAGGGAGAATTTCCCCCTCCGAATACGGAAAAAAATTATGGAACCAACTATTGGAAACCCTTTTCAGACAAAACAAGAATTTTGAAAATCGTTTCACAAATAACAATGACAGAGTTCTGCATGCAGGAGCAAATTTCCCCCTCCGATTTTCGACAAAAAAAAAAAAGTTTGGGACCAATTTCTGTCAAACCCTTTCAAACAAAACAAGAATTTGGAAAATCGGTTTACAAATGACAGACTTATGTATGGAGGGAACAAATTTCCCCCTTCCGATTGTCGAAAAAAAATATTGGACCAAACTGCAGGCAAACCCCTTCCAACAAAAAAAAGAGAGTTTTGAAAATCGGTTCTCAAATGACAGTCACAAATGACAGAGTTATGCGTGTCCTTTTTTGAAGTCGGTTAAAAATAATTAGAAATTATCCAAACTCGCACTACTTCCGGATGGCAAATTCTAAATTTTCATGACTTCCTTTGAGTGTTTTTTTTTTATTTTTTTGGTAGGAATAAGATTTTAAAAAACAACAAATTGAATTTGAATTCATGGTAAAATTAACAAAAAATAAACTATTTGTTCAAAAATTATATGAAATAAATTGCAAAAGTATCGTCGTATCGGCAGTAAAATATCGTCGACACCTATATATCGGCAAATCTGAAGTATCGCCGATATATCGGTATCGTTCATATCCCTATATGAAAGTGAATAAAAACATATATGTATGTACTATATATGTAGGTATATCTGAAAATTTTTAAATTGACGTTTCTTAAGATGTAACGATTTAAATTTTCGGTTATATAAACATTTTTTTATATTTTTAATGTAGGCCGAGAAAATTTTTAGTCACGTCATTGTGTAGAGGATCTTATTACTTTTCAAACCATATATTTCTCAGCTCCGAAACTTAAAATATTTTTGAGATATTTGTAATTATGTAAGTAGCTCAACTTTTTTAAATTTACTTGATGACGTCACATTTCTATAACTGGACGCCCCAAAGAAGCCAACCTTTTATATCTGTATTTTTTTATATAAAAAAAACAATACACCGATTTTCATTAAAATTGGTGGTGGTGAGGTATATTTTACCCTTTTTTTAGCTGATTTGAGGGGTATTTACTCCAACGCGCAAAAAAACATGTAAGCAAAATTTGAGCTTATTATCCCAAAACTTGAGACCAAGCACTTTTCTCACCTTACATAACTGGGCTAATACCAGTTTAGTAGTTATAGATCGTTATTTGGTGATCAGCTCCACTGTATTCTATACAACAGTGCGTGCAAATTAGGATATTTAAATGTATATGCAGATTTGCGAACATCATGCGAAGTTGGGTGGTTTGCAAAACTTAATCTGCACATGCTTTCATTATTTTGGCATTTGAAAAGCTTGTCGCTTTGTTTTTGATGAGAGGTAAAGAATGACTTTGTCGTTTTCATACTTATTGCTGTTGTTATCTTTGCTAGCTGTTGCTATTGCTACTGTTGATTTTGCTGTTACGTATCTGTAAGTATGTGCGATACAAATCTACGATGATACGATTGGGGCAGTTAGTATGCAACGCAACCACCGCTAACAAAAACAAATTTCAGTTATTTGTATTGCTATATAAAAGGATTTGTTACATGTCATTGCATTAAGTCGGAGATTGTGCATGTTCTTGTGCATAACATACATGTACCCATGCATGTTTATGTAAGTGATCGCTTCGTATATGCCAGTTTGTTTATATGAACAATAAATTACTACAAATGGTCGGTCAGTTTGTACATACACACATCCAACACACACAATTTCATTTATGCCAATATAAATATTTAGGCTTTAAATAGATGAATCAGTTAATATTTGTAGGACAATTTTAACTAGTGTTTATGTGTTGTGTATCTTAAATTGCATAAGAATAATTAAGACGATTAAATTGTTGTTTAACCATTTGTGTCGCATTAATTTTCGCTAAGTTGATGTTAGTTATTAACGTTGTAACTCAATTGTTTTAAGAAATGTTTGCTGTAATAGAAAATTTTCATTTGTGAAACGAAAATAAGTTGGGCTATCTGAAAAGTGGAGAATATATGAAAATACATATGAACACTGATGCTGGGGGTGTAGCGGCCTCCGAATAACATAGTTTTTTCTGCTCTGCCGTGTATATTGAAATAAATCAGCGCCGGCTTTTCCCTTGTTACCTCGAAATATTGTCCTATGTCTAACTCTTTTGCACTACAAATGTTATGAAAAGTATCCTAATTATAATCACTTTACATTGAAAATAAGTTAAGTTTTTTCTCCAATAAAAATTCTAGTTTTGCTCTTGTATTTGCTGAATGTATTTTATATCTCAAACTTCCATTTAGTTTAATTCAAATATTCCGTTTAAAGTAAAACTATAGAAATGTAGTTTAACCGATTTATTTTACATATGAGTAATTCCATTTAGCCGGGTGTGACCATTTTACACACATTTTTTGCTATAAATCAAAAATATAAAATTTTTTAACTTAAAAAAACGTTGCGGCTCGCAAGGACATTAGGCTTAAAGTTATTGAGTAATGGGTAGACGCTGATAGAACTCGATTTCTGCTCAGAATGGGCGTCTGAAAGCTGCGACGGGTGTGACCTTATAAAGCTTAATTTTAAAGGACTATGACTTTCAGTATACATTCTGTAAGGCACACAATAATTTCAGTATAAATATCTGTTCAAAGTGTTTTTAATTGTATTGTGTGTTTACTGTTTGACAAAAAATAATTTTTCTTATAAAAAAAACTATTTTTAAAATGAGACGGGTATGACCGACGGGTGTGACCGACGGGTGTGACATGGTATGAAAATTTAAAAAATTCTAAGGAGTAAAACTTTTTATTTATAAATAACATAAACTCATAAGAAAATAATAAGACATTAAATTATTTGTTATCCGTTCTATTACAGACAGCAGAATACTCTAGGTGAATATTTTTTTAAATTCAATAAAAAGCAAAAGAGTAAATTCTTTTCCGAGATAACGGTTTTTATTAATAACGAGAAATGGAATAAAAGAAAATCTGAAATAAATATTAAACATACAAAGAGGGAGAGCAAAATGTTTCTTGCATGATCATTTAAAAGTGCCTAAAATTGATTAAAAAATATTATATAGTGTATTTTTTTATTTGCTTCCATAATTGTAATTCTCTAAAAAAAAACATAAATTGAGAGATCTTTATTAAAAATGAGAAAATGATTTTTTCCTTGCATAGGGCCGTTTTGTGTGAAATCACTCATATATACATAAAATTTTAACAACACAAAAAAATTAACAAAAATTCAAAAAAGTAATTTTATACAAATATTCGTACAACAAAAAATATTGTAAAAAAATCGACTCGGTGCAATGATGTCAACATAAATTCAGATCGTAAAACGCAAAAACAAAAAGAAAATCAACACATGCAACAACATGTAGTAATACAGTAATACAAAAACAAGACAACAGCGCAACAATGGCAACATGCCACTTCAATAACAAAAACTCCTTTGGGAAGCTAAAGTTGTATGGATTCGGTACCAAAAAAAAAAAAATGGAATAAAAATGCTAGCATAATATATGGAAACTAAATATTACATATACATAGTACACCCATACATGCTTACATTGATGCAAGCACATTAAAACACACACGCATACAAACATTTTACTATACAATTGTGCAAACATGCAACTGAATTGAAAAATTACACATTGAAAAGTAAAAAAAAAGAAAAATAAAATGTTCCAACAAGAAAATTGAAACAGGAACAAACAAACAACAGAGCAACAAAAATAAATTCATAAATAAAATGACAAGTTGAAATCAACACAACAATTTGTGAATATTTTGGAATGCAGTGCACGTTGCCAGGAAAAATTATACAACTCCAACAATAACAAACAATTACTTTAGCAAAAACAAAATATATAAAGGAAGACGACTAGTAATTTGCTTCACCCTTTGCCACGCCCAGCTTAAATATCCGACAGATGTCTGGCACATAAAAAATAATGTAACAAACATATTTGCACCAATATGTATGTGTATGAGTTACCTTGCCAGCAACAACGATGGAAAGTAATTTCGTAGATGACTTTAAGTAACTTAAATATTTATCCAAATAATGAAAACAGACAGGCGATTTTTAGTTGAAGAAACATTAAAATATTACGAGTATTTTTACTTCTTTCTATATATAGTCTATACTTATTTACATTTTGTACACAGTAACTACTATAACACGTATCAAGCATGTCATTCAAGGTGTTAGTAATGGACTTAAAAAAACGTTTTATTTTGTATTTAAATGATACTGATACAGGTACTATTATTGTATATTTGTAGGAATTATTATAGAGAAACATAAAATTGCAAACAAACGTGTGTTTCATTGAATAAACATTTCAGTATATGTATTTTTACAGTCCCATGAAAATTTTTTCAATTTTGAATTAAAATTTTTTTAAACTATATACAGTTCAACTTCCATAGTTTGAATCGCAATTATCCCGAAAAAAAATTATAAGCTTTTCACAAAATTAAAATTCATTTAAGTCTGATAAAATTTGTAAAAGTTATGAGACCAGCCCCCTTATTCTGTAACTCGCTAAGGCTAAATCTCTATCGCTAAAATGTATAAAGTCGATTTATCAATTTTTGGATACGAATACAATTTTGCAACGTCTATCGCTAAATTAGGCAATGTCTTAAAAATTTAATCCGCCGAAATTTTAGTGTTTTATGTTATCGCCAAAAATGTTTAATTTTGTGTTTGTTCAGCGTATTAGCGATCGAGATTTAGCTTTAGCTTTAGTGAATTAAGGAATAAGGGGACAGCAAAGTTGTTGATCCCCGACTTGGTCGAATTTTGCACCCTGTAGACCACCGTATATTCCAACAGTGGGCTAAAAATTTCATTTTCTTAAAGATTAGGTCCTTCTCTATGATTCTTACATACATCATTTAGTAATCGGATTGCAAGTTTCTAAGATACAAGTTTATAACCAAATTTTTTCAAGAGGAACCACTGTGTAATGTAGTAAAAGATACTTTTTTCAAATCATTAATACTTTTATAGATTTATCGTCATATCGCCCGTATCATATATAACTATATTTTTTAGGATTCGTTACCTTCATTCTCGCATGGGGTCAAAACACTTTATTGTTAAAAAAAAAACAGGTATAGTATATGCCGTGTTCCAAAATTTATCCTGCCCTTTGTAGCTTTCTATTTTTCCTTTAAGTTTAGATTTTAGCAACGATCAAGTCACGGACAAGTAAAGCTACAACGCTGCTCTCTTAAGCTTTAACCACATGCGAGTAATTACGCAAGTTTTTTGAATGAAGAAAATGGATATGGAGGTGGATGTAAAATGCAAAAACTCTGCAAACTTTTTGTGCAGCGGGCAGTCTAAGACAACGTATCAAACTTTCATCTTACCATGAGAATAAAATGTTAATTTCTGAAGTTATTTTAACTTTGTTTAATTTTTGTATAACTAGATATTAATTCATTTTGGTTCCTGAAATATAATATTTTATATAAAGAAATAAAAAACAAAAAATCTTTTACTAAGTTATTTCTCCACTATATATTAAAAACAATGATAATAGTCTGGGATCACCTGAGACCCCATGCGAGCAGTTATTAAATTTTCTTAGTGCGAGTAATTAACGAGTAAAGCTCTAGCGATATCTAGTTAGGCTTGGGACTTATTTCCGATCTTAGAAATTATTCGCGAATTTTTACCATTTTCGTGAAAAGAGTATTTCGACGTTCAAAACTTTGAGTTAGCAACATTGTTTTGTTTGTAAAAAATCTTAACAATGTAAATGAATATCTTGAAAAAGTGTATATAAAAAATAAAAAAGATGAGGAACGAAGTTTCTGTCGCGTTCGACCTACTGTTCGGTCGCTACGTCAGACGCCTCCTCATCTCTGTCTCACCTCGGCAAACTTCGCCTAGTCACTGGACCCGGCACTATGATAAAAGTAAATCAATAATTCCAACCTCTAGATGAAATAAATTTAGTAAAGTGCGACTTTGGCACGCACACGATGGGTTATGTACTGTGTATTCGTATCCCTTTTTGTTTTTGCCCCTTTTTTCATTTAGGCAATTTTTTCGTGTTTCTTTTTCGTTTAATTTTAGTTTTTTTATTTGTTTAGTTTTATTTTGTTGAATTAACCATTTTTTTTTTGTTTAGGTGCTTTTTTCATTTTTGGTGCTTTTTCTGTTTTTTGCGGTTTTTCATTTTTAAAAATTTTTAGTTTTGTAAATTTTTTGGCTTTGGCGTTTTTTTTTTTTTTTTTTTTTGTTATAACATTTTTCTTCGCCGATATTTTCAGACTTAGCGATTTATTTTAGTTCGGCGCTTTTTAAAGTTTTAGTGCTTTTCGGTTTTGGTGAATTTTTTCGGTTTGTAATGTTTTATTTTAGTTTTTGCGATTTATTAATTTTTTTGTTTTGACACTGTTTTCCTTTTAAAAATTTTTCGGGTTTTGGCGATTTTTTTAGTTTGTGCGGTTTTTCGGCGCTTTTTGTCTTTTTGTGCTTTCTTCAATTTTATTTTTTTTTCGTTTTTTTTTTAATATTTTATCTTTTGCGATTTTTTTAGATTTTAGTGCTTTTTTTAGTTTTTTGTGATTTTTTGCGTTTAAGCGCTCGCTTTTTTTCATTTTCGCAATATATCTTTTTGACATTTTTTTTAATTTTGCAACTTTTTAGTTTAACTGTTTTTTTTTAATTTCAAGAGTTTGCCTGTTAAGGTTTTCAAGATACAGCAAATTGTCTAAATTACATAGTCAAAATTACATGAACTGATAGAACACTCTTTAATTTATATTGTTTTAAATATTAGTGTTAATTGGTGTAGTCTATTCTACAGACTACACCAATTAACACTAACTTTGAAAATTTAAAGTGTCTATATGTAAGTGTCGGTATATAACATAAGTATTTTAACATGTTTCGTTGCTCGCTGTAGAAGACCCTTTAATTTTTAACTGTTGAAGCGGCCAAAGTTTTACATGTTGTGTGAAGTTTTCACGTCCGGAGCTCTTACGGTTCCCGAGAAAACAGCCGGTGATACAAAAACAGACCGACATCGGACAGCGTAGCGAAAATAATAGGGTTCATTTTCACTTTTGGTATACGGAACCCTAAAAAGAAGACAATTCATCAGCAAAAAGCCACTATCGCCTGTAAAATACTTAGGCGATACTTCCCAAGAATTTAGTCGAGACATCTTCACGTAGCAAGGACACCATCCCTCAGCTAAGACATAAACCTGGTACAAGGATTCCCAAGAACTGCGACAAAAATCTCCCAAAAATTTCAGAGTTTCCTCCCAATTTCAACGGAAAACAACGGCGATACCGAAAACCGCCGAAATACTGAAGAGGCAATACTAAGTTTTTAAGAAATTTAACCTTCGCGCTGGCCTCTTGCCTTTGCTTTGTAATATCGATACCAGTATCCGTTGCCAGTATTCGTTATAAGTATTTTGTCATATTAAAAATACTTTTTTTAACCTACAGCATAGAAAATATTGATATGCACAACTTGACATAGGGAACTTCGTTCCAAAAATTTATTTCAAGTAATGGTCTTGTATATTGCCCACTAAGATTGTGAGATCTAGCCACAGTCCTTGTTTTTCCCACCTTCATCGAGTTTTTTAAAGTTTTTGGTAACTTTGAGCCCGTTTTATTATTCGAGCCAACTAAAAAAGATTGTCATCAATTTATAATAACTACAGTTCGACTTCAAATAAAATTATTTATTAAAATAATTTTACTGTTCGTAACAAAATGAAAAATTAATTTTTAATATTTCTGCAACTTAGTTCTTCAATAAAAATTTTATTAACTGGTCTAATACTTAAAAAAATATTTTACTCTTATATAACTACTCGTATGAAATTCTCTAAGCTTTACATCTTTTTAACAAGAAAACAATGTAAAAAAATGTTCTCAACTTTTTAAAAACTTATTTCCACAATTCACTTTACTTGTTTATTTTCTAAAATAGTTTTTCAAATAACCACTACTAATGCTTTTAGTAATTTTGCTTCTTCTGCTGGCTAGAAAACAAATCTTATTTATGTTTTGTATTTCTTATCTTGTAATTTTATTGCTTATATTTTCATATCCTTTCAACTTGAAGTTGTAGTAACATCTCGGATCTAAACAAATAAGTTATCAATACCACAAAGTATACAATGCAAATTCATCTTAGTGCTGCACTGCCTCAGTTTCTCTGCTTGAACCACTTCACTCAGTGTTTGGAATTAAATGCATACAGTACGGAACAATCACACTTATCGACAAGGAGACTTTATGTGTTGTTTGACTTACAAGGATACGAACAGCTAACAGGATTTACAGAAAAGTTGTTCAGTTAGAGAACAGTGGACAAAAATAAGGCGAAATACATATATTTGCAAATAGTAGCTAATTTTTAAATATTTATAACTTTCTAACATTACCAACAAATTAAAACTTTTATAAATCACAAATAAAACTATTCTTTTATTATGGTAGATTGCTGTGAAAACTGGTTTTGCTGTCTTAGCCCACCGTAACTTGTTTTGTTGGCATTTTGCAAAAATCAGTAATACAAACTAAAATCGAAGTTAACATTCAATTCTAACAAAAACACTTCACAAAACCATTGTAGTGTTTGTAGATAAAGCGCAAAGATAAAACAGGGATCACACGAATATGCAAACAGAAATACAAACAACATAAAAAATAACCTTCCACTATAATAACTGCATAGCAATTTATTCTACGGTAGATCTACAGTGGGCTTAGCCACTTATACCATATCTGAACTGCTAAAAATATGAATGTTATAACAAGCTATAAATTAACAGTGTTCTTTTTATCCATACCGGGAGTCTAGACATACTTCTATAGTACGTCTATCACAGGACTCAACATAGAAAGAGACGACTAAAAACTTTCGCCTTCATTGTTTGTTGAAGCTGTACAAAAGATTTGTGAAAAAATATACAAAATCTATGTAAACTTCAAGCTGACTTTGAAGGCCTTATGCTTAGCATGATAAGCAATAATTAAGGCAAGATGTATCCTGAGTTATATATAGCTGCCTTTGACCAAATTTAAGGAAATGGCACCACTTTAGCTCTGGTCAGAGGACTTAGCATCATCTTTAGCAACGCAGTGATGCCGGGCGCCGACGTCATTTTCAACTTGTGTACAATCTAACTTGTAACACTCTTGCATTTTTGTGTATAAGTGTTTTTATGGTAAGGAATATGCTATTTTAGTCCACGAAATACAGTCACTCAGTTGTGAATAAAATCTAACCTTATGGAACGATTTCAAAGATATATGTCTTGTTTCATTTATGACACATACAGCTTTATATGAATTGAGTTTTGAGAATTGAGGGTTGAATTAAGCTTTCTATCTCTCTCCCACTTCACCACCTGTTCTCTCTACACTATCCATTTCCCAAAGAAAGTCACACATTAATTAATTAACTGGTAGGCATTAATTGCCTGATTGTGTTACTTCTCTTAAAAAAAAATATCCATATGATTGATCTCTAACCTCTGTCGCTCCTAGTCTTAAAGTAATTAGAAAATAATGATGATTTCTTAAAAAAGTATCAGTTTTATAGCCGCCATATTGATTTCACCATTTAGAATTTCAAAAACTTTTTTAAATAATATATCACAAGTCTCTAGAGGTTCTTTTGCCTTTAAAAAAAAATAAAAATTTTAATTTCATCTTTGAAATTAGTGGTGCCAAAAACCCCCCGATGCAGTAATTTATAAAACCCCTAAATCAATATTCTATTTATGGGCAAAATTTTAGGATCCTGGCCCATCGTGCAGTCGGAAGAAAAATACAACATTTATTCCCATATTCATAAAAAATTAAAATGTATTTGAAATCTATTTTAAGAAAACTTTGTATGAAAATGTTTAAATAAAATACATTTCAAACTCATATTAAGTTTTATGAATATGGGGACTACTATTTTCTTTACATAAAATAGAGTTTAGTGTTTTCTCTAAAATAAAGTGCGCTTACTTGCACTTTTGGTTTCGATTGTTTGCAAAAAAATAAAATTACTAGAGAATATTTTGTTTTCAATGAAATTTTGATATGTTTCGAAAATTTCGATATATGCAAAGCGAAATCTGTGCAAAAAATTTTTAATTTAAAACTTTCTAAAGTAGCGGATATTTTTGAAGCTTTTGATGTGTAAAACTGTATTTTGAATGCCGGAATACTACAACTTGGGCTCGCTCTCTTAAGCCGTTTATTGCAACAAAAAATTTATAGTCGATTTCATGTACTAGAAAAATAAATCATTAAAACTTAGTATTTCAATAGAAAATTCTTCAGTGGTAAAATACAACCAAAAACTTAAAATAAACCAACAAGTATAAAACAAATAGTAGCAGATTGTTTAGAAATCATTGCTAAATTAGAAAAATATAGAAAAGCAAACTAAACTTCCGTATTTATTGCTTGAATTGTCATTGAGACTTTAAAACAAAAAATAAACAATCCTCTTGTCTTCAACTCTTACAAACGTACACAAGTACAAGAGAAATAAAATAAATCGTAATGTAAAAAAAATTGAAAGAATGCAATTTTCTAAGGATTCTTAGAAATGTGGAAATGCATTTTGCAATTTTTACTCAAAGTACGGACCTCGATAATAAAGACTCTGATCGCCTGCAAAAGTTAAGCCAATAGATTTATATCATTCCATATTATAAATATGTTTAACGAATTAATACCTTTAATTTTGTGTTCGAGCAAAAATATGAAAATATGCTCCTGTAGCAACGGAAATTTAACAGAAAACGAAAATTTGTGAAAACAAAGTTTATCATGAATCTTTTAGAAGCACTCATGCAAAGCTTCCTAGTCCACCCTTCTAACGTTAAATGTAAGCCAAATATACAAAATAAAATACCAATATTATTGACGAGACCGCTTCCATAAAGAAAAGCAAAAATGTTTGTACTACTCATTGGAGTTGCAAACAATTTATTCATCATACGCATTCGTGCCAGTGCTGCATGCACAAACATGTTAAAGTAAAATTTAATAGGTTGCTTCATATCGTTCCTCAATTTGAAATAAGAAAACGAAACAAACTCAAGTCAAGCGTACTCATAACTCATTTTCAAGTTCATTGCAAACATTCATCTTGGCCACGCATCAGCCCAAGTTCTCATCTTTGGCTATGCTTACCAGACACTGTGCAAAGTACGAGGTAGAGTTTTCTACGTATATACGTATAAATAATACTCATGTCTTTAATCAAACTATTTACCATCCTTCGTCATTGAGCACTTTTATTTGCTGTTTTTAATATTTTTTCCACTATTGGTCTATGCCAGATTTTGTGGCATTGATCATTTATTTCCTAGCAAAGAAGAAATATAATGAAACTCCCTTGAAGTGACAGATTCTTCGTTGTAGTCAAAAATAAAATGTACAATGAAAGCAAAAAAAGCAATATATGTATGTATATATTAAAAGCTTTGTACACAGTGATTTTAAAACGTTTTGATTACTATTTTTCATGGCTAACAGTAAGTTTGTGGCTAGTGTGTTTTGTTATATTATATAAAATAGACCCACGCCCGAGCAACGCTTGCAAATATACAATAGAATTAATTTACTCAATTAATGTATACAAAGAAACATTTTATGATGTAATAATATCAGGTAAGTGCCCTGTTAATTGGGCACTAATATCGTCCAATATAAGCCCATTATATTAATTTCTTTACAGAAATGTCAAGTCACTTGTGTACTCCAACAAACCAAAAGCGACCGAACACTTGGCATACAGCATTCGCCGAGTTATTGCCAAAAAACGACCGAAATTGCTGCGAAAAGTGTGTGAAAGTCGGACATCCAGAATGCACCATCTACGCACCAGCAGCGGTGGCCACTTTGCAATAAAATTAAACTTTTGTCTTGAGATTTTATAACCCTAATATTTTTTGACGTGTTAAGGGCTCGTTACTACAAAAACAGTCGAAATTTTAAATTCTATGGAAATTTTTTTTTATTTGTTTATAAAATTTGGTATTTTTGAAAAGTTTGCTCTACTGAATTCATCAGAACTTGGGAAGGGGCTGTCCAATTTAATTACCAAAACACGCAACAACTCCAAATAAAATTACCTTTAAGCCGTTTTAATGTAGTTTTCTTATTTACTCAACGGTTTCGGAGTTATTTACACCGCAAAATTTGGAAAATTTTAAACACTTATAAATATATAAAAAAAAAACTTATCATTTTAATTATTTAATCAGAAAGCCATGTACGCTACAAATAAAATAACCCATATTTCATGAAAATCGCTAAAAAAATATATTGATTTTATCCGCAAAAAAGTGAAATTACCTGACTTTTGCAAAGAGTTCAGTTTTAAAGGGGCTGCTCCACATAACTTGAGCAAGACTAGTTTAATCTTGTAAAAAATAAAATAATTTGAATTTTAGCGGTAAAATTTTTTACAGCCACAAGGTTCTACCGACTGATTCTGGTATAAGACACCAAAAATATATACATGTGTCGGCATCTTGAAAGTTTACATCTGTGAATCATTTTAGGGGGACACCTACGCGAGTCAATGGCCGGGTACTATAAGAAACATATTTATGGAACAGTTACATCCTCTAACTCTTCGTGGTATGAGTGTTTTTGTCCCTTTCTTAAACAAGGGGCAAACAATGTCCCTTCATGGGCGATTTAACAAGCTTAAATATTCTACATAAATGTTCTTCGTGGTATTTAATATAAAAATGCTGAACGCACCTTATATTGTTGAAGCACCCATAATTGAAGAGCAACATACCATGATTAAATACATGATTCAAATTAATTATACATATGGTTCAATATAACAACATATGGTTCAATATAATCATATATATGGTTAAAAATAACAATATATGGTTCAAATTAACCATATATGGGACATAATCACCATACATATGGTTCTAAATAATCGTCTATATGTATGTTGTTTCTTTAGTCATACTTTGATTAAAAAATTGACAGCAGTTAACAAATCATTTGCGTGGTACTACCCACTATTTTGAACATATTTTTGTACTGATTGCATGTGTATAATTTCGGCCTAGTAAAATAAATTTCGAAAGTAAAAGTAGTTATGGGCGTAGCAATGCCCATCTCTCTACTCATTATATTTATATCATTTTTAGAGTCTGACCGAAACCAGTACTTTGATGCTGAACCCGAACCGAAACTAATATTCGGCAAAAAGGCCGAATATTCGGCCGAATCCGAAACTTTCCGAAACTTTTTTAGCATTGACTGATATTGACCTTTTAAAAAATTAACAGAACTGAAAAGTAATTTATTTTATTAACGGCCCTTTTCAAAATGTTATTAAAAGTAAACGTGGTCTTTAACAGCAAATTCGGCATGCAAAACTCTGCGTTAAAGTATACGTTAACTTTTAACTGTACACTGTGAGAAAGGGCGTAAAAGTATTTCTGCATACATACAGTGTCAGTCAAAATAATAGTAGAAATTGAATACATTTCATTCCATCGAGCAAATACAAAACTTAAACATTTACGAACATCTGACTAATAAAAACTTGGCATGAAATTAGCTTAAATGATGAATAGAACTGGAATATTGAGTTCGGTACACATATAGGTACATTGAGAGTGTTTTTCTCTCTATTGATGACGTTACAAGAGCACCAATCAAAAAGTTGAGTTGGAATAACTAAAAAGACATAAAGTGGAATATTCACCTGTATTTGACACTAAATTTATACGATTTCATTCATTTTTACTAAATTGAAGTTTTTTCTATTGATTGTTTATAGTAATCGGGTTTTTGAGGTCACTAATATCTTCTTTTTTTTGTGTAAATAAAAGATTATTATTTTCTCATTTTAATATAATCCTGCGTTTCGTTGGTATTTTCCATCCTGTTTATTTTATTTCAATCTGGCAACAACAACATATAAAGGTAAATGAATGTTAATAAATAAAGTAAATAAATTAATTCTTTTTGTTGCAATAATTAAACTTACATATAATCTTTTATAAAATCACTATACATTCTTTAAAGTATCACAGATTTGTATGTGTAAAGGGGACTAAACACAAAACACAAACTTAATATATTAAAAAATGTAAAAATAAATTAAAAATATCACAGCTCGTTTGAGTTTTTTGTTTACGCCCGCATTTCATCGATGATATACACAATAAATAATTTTTCTCGATGGTATTGAATTTATCGTGAAGATTGAAAATGAGCTTTCTTCATATTTTGAAATTATTTAAAAAAATCTATTTTAAAAAACAAATATTCAATTTCAGTGCAAAATTGCAGAAGTAAATTCGATTGCGAAAAATCGATTTATTATAACTTAAAATAGATTTTCGATTGGAATCGAAATCGGTTTACCATTCCCTAGTTTATGATATTTATTTTGTCAGCAAACAGTTGAATACCTTATGTCACTATGTATGTATATATTTTGGTTGCGCTTTATAAAACTAAGTAAAATTTTCATTAAATTTTAAAAGATATCGGACCGATATCGGATCGATATGCGGCCAAAAAGTTGGCCTAAGCCGAATATCAACCGAAACCACAATTTCGGCCGAATCCGAAACCGAAACCAAATATTCGGTCGGACTCTAATCATTTTCAATAAAAACAATTTTTCGTACATGCTACTAATGAAAGACCGAGAAGCTGGCAGGACGTACAGAGGCACATTGAGTCCAAGATGAAAAAATGTAATAACGGGACCAATCTGGAAGTATGACCTTTTACATGCAATAAAATTTTTCAAAATCCTTCTATAAATGGTAAATATTAACATTTATGCATGTGAAAAAAGAAAACTAATATAATAAAGTTTAGTTTATACAACCTTCCCATTCCATGCTATCTAAAAACAAAATGTATTCCCCAATTAGATTAAGTTATCTTAGTTAAATTTTTTCAAGTGTTTTGATTTTACACACATAAAGTAAATCTAAAATTTATTGTCAAAGTAATCGATCAATTTGATATATGCTTCAAATCACTATTCAAATACAAATTTATAAAATAGAAATACTGCAATATTTCTTATTTTTTCCAGCGCCAGCTACGGCAGCAATTCAAAACAACAAACCACAAAGTTCAATAAGAATGCCCACAAAAACGTTACAGTTTGGATTGCCAACAATACAAAATATAGAAAAGACGAGCAGGAGGGTTATATTCGGCGTTACGGAATATTTTATACTCTACATCAAAATATAAAGTACACAATTGCTCAATTCACAATCTGTTGTAAGTGTTGTAGATCGTAAAAATGTTGTTGGTAATTTCCTAATAAACATGTTTCTAAACGAATGTTTATTTGGAAATTACCAACAACATTTATACGTTCTACAACACATACAACAGGTTGTGAATTGGCCAAATATGTATTGGAAAAACGTTTTCTGTAAGCCAGGAATATTTGCCAGTTTTTTTACATAATTTTTTTTAACTCTAAGCATTTTTTTAATAATTTTTTTTAAATTATTTTCAATGTCGAATAACTGGACTTACGTACTTATAATGACCTAAAATATATTTGGGTAAAATTTTATGTCATATCGTATAAAAAGAAAAAAAATAACTGCCTATTTCATGATGTCGCAAGAGGTAATTTTTTTTGAAACAAGAACAACATTTTTGAATTTATTTTTATTTTAAATGTAATTATAGGAAAGCAAAAACTCTTTCGACATGGTGAAATAGGCAGCAAATGTTAGCTTTATTATTTCAATTAAAATTTTAAAATATGTAATAAATGAGCAGATATCTGAAGATTGCGGGGATGCTGTTGGCTGGCAAGTCACCAACATCATAAATTTTTCATATATGCATTAGTATAGTGTTGTGTTTGTTGTTGTTGAACTGTTTAAGTGATGCAGTCATATGACTGGTTCTATGCTGTTGTACAGCACAGAACCCTCCTTCGTCGGTAATGTTGGCAAAATCGTCGGCGAAGCAAACCAATTATTAAAATGGCACATAGATCTTAGGAAAGTTAGAGCGTTTACTTAACACCAGAGGCACTGCAACACTGCTCGAATATCAATAAAATTCGCAGTAGCAGAGTTGTAAAAGACTTAAACTTTCTGTTTCTATCCCAGTTCAACATGTGTTCTCTCTACTCTATCCTTTTGCCAAAGAAGGTAACATATTAGCTAATCAACTGATAGCCATTAAGTGCCTAAGTGTGTTACTCCATAAAAAAATAGTAAAAATTAATTTAAAAACGTCTTTTTATGTGTGTACTATATAAACGGATATTATTGTGTGTTGTGTTTTTCTTATATTATTATTGTTGTGATTCGTTACCTCACTTTAGGAAGATATGATTTCTATATTATTTCACCTCGTTTTGATTGCATACAACTTCTTTAAATAAAATCCAAAAAATTAATAAATAAATAAAGTTGCTTTAATATTTTTTCCCTTTGCATTTTCTTTGCTTTTTGTTTATATTCTTCATACCATTTTTCGTCTAGTTTCATTAATTTAATTCTACAAAGTTTTTGGAACTCTGTTCTTAATTAAAATTTCCGGTACTTTAAAATCGAAAAGAATAACAAAGACACCAAAATCAGATATTACAAACTTCCTTAACAAAATCCATACAAATAGACAAGTCACGAATGACAATTTTTTAAATGTTTTTTTTTTTTCTTCAGAATCAAATTTTAAGCAAATGGTCTAATATGTATAATTGAATTATTTACGCCTGAAATTATTACGATTGAAACACAATTTATTTTTTTTTTCGAAATATTTTTGTTTTAATATAACACTCGTCTGAATTTTTGGAGTATATATTCAAGTAACGAATGACGAATTTTTACCAAATATTTCATTAAACACTTCAATTTCACTTGTTTTTAAAATGTTTCTTTGCATTACAATTATTACTCATAGATGTTTAATTAATTTATACCACTTACCATTTTACTGATTTATTGATTAAAAAGGAAAGTCACGAATGACAAACAATTTATAGACATCCTCTTTTTTAATTTGCTCTATTTTTTTTTATATTTATTTTTACATATGTTTTCTGTTTTTGTAAATAGTGCAATGCGTAAAACTATGTACACCTTAAAGCGGTGACAAAACAATGTCTGCAATCAGATTAAGATATCATGTTGTAGATAGAAAAAACAATAACTATATAATTTTCTATTTTATAAGATGATGTATTTATTGCAGTTTTATCCACTACTGTTAGAGAAATAGTATTAAAAGCTGATGAGATAAAAATATGAATTTGTTTTGAACCTCTCCCATTTTCTTTCAAAGATCACACATGGATAATGTAAACATAACAAACGTAACGAAAAACTTATATTTACTGGTGAAGAGTGCTAAAATAGCCAAAGGGCAAAATAATGCAACCGACTAAAGAATTTTCAAGAAAACATAAATTTTCTAAACAAGCACCAGGAGACTAGTTAAATGTGGCACAAATATAAGTAAAAATATAAAGAAAATCTCAAATAAATAAACAATAAATTGATGACTTTTCCTACACAAAATGAAAAGTAAGACAGCAGCTAAAAAAATGCAATTTATATGCAAAAGGCATATACAGATGTTTCAAAATCGATTAAGGGAATTAAAATAAACTAATAATATATTTAAAATCAAATTATTTAAGACGACATGCCTAGTTTATATGCATTTGCATGAAAATGTTTTGATATTTTTTTTTGGCAAAACATGCTAAAAGACATTATAATTTTAATCACAAATTGATCATGTTTGCAATAAAATGCTAAATTGTTACAAGGGATGGAAAAACATCATTTTTTATGGAAAACAAATTGAAATTTAAAGCATTATATTGCCAGAATTCAGTTTGCTTTCCTTCTTTTAAATATTCCTTTTATGGCAGCCCAAATGACATCAGCGCCAGGCTAATATGTGCAATATGTTTGGCATTCAAAAATACAAACCTTCTCACACAGACATTCGCATACAAACACTTTTAAATATTCACTTAAACCACAAGACAAACTACAATCGCAAGAAGAAACTAAAAGCATAAAATAAAAAATCATCAAAATGCCAAGAAGACACCTTCCACTTATATGGATTTACTGCTGAATTGTATGCTTCTTATATGGAAAACAATGTATGCATTTTTCAAGGGAGTCTGACTGAATGTGTTACTCGAGAGATTGATAGTGACTGCCAAGTGTTAGACATGCCATGTGGTTGGTAAATTTTATTTTTATTTCTTTTGTTCATACAAATAATTGATATCGGAGAATATTTCAAGAACTTGTATAAACTACAGTTTTTCTTGCAGTGGCGGATAGTGCTAACAGGGTATGCAATTTAAAGGTTTTGAAGAAATTTTGATAGAAGCATTTCTTCGATATTTTAAAGTTTCTATAACACATGTTTACAGTACATCGCATTCTAGAAAAATGTTACCCGTTACCGACTACATATGTCATGCAGAAGATAGTGTAGAGAGAAAAGGTGGTGAAGTGGGAGAGGGATAGAAAGCTTAATTCATCTACAACTCTGTCATTACGCGTTTTTTGTTAAATTTTGTAGAGCAGTCTTGCAGCCCGTCTAGTGTCAAGTAGGGACATTAATTTGTTTTTAAGCTGTGTAGCCATTTAATAAGTTCTCTTACTTCGCCGACGATTCTGCTACAATACCGATTGTTGAAATCGGACATACTGTTCTGGAGTGATACATACTAGTGTATTCAGTGGAAATATTAGATGTGACCAAAAATAAATAAAAAGTCTGTAAGTAGTAAAAAAACAATGAGGAGACTATATTTTTTTTAGCCCATCAGACTGATTAGAAAAATGTTGGCTAAAACGAAATTCCACTGTAATTCTGTGTAATTATATGTTTATGGACAATTTTTTATATAGAAAAGAATGACAATGCTTTTTAGGGCAAACATTATCCAAAAGTCAAAATTTTTAAATTTTCAAATTAAAAATAGTACATTTTCCAACTCAGAAGGAATATTTCCATGATATTTTTTAGCCGATTTCAAAAAAGGAGAAAGGCTATCAATTCGTCATGTATATATATTTTTTATAGATGTTCCCTCAAAACTGCGCCATTTATAAACCAATTTCAGATTTTTTTCTTTATATAATAGAATGTGCTTCCAGATTGGTCCTGTTGAAAAGTGGGCGGGGCCACGCCCATACGAAGTAAATACACATGCCTTTTCATCTACTTCTGGTCAACCGATTCCTATGAAACTTTGCACACACATTAAGCTTCTCTTTGAATACTACATCATGATTAAAAAAGTGGGCAGTGCCACGCCCATGCAAAGTCAATATCTCTTTTTTTCGACTTCTACCAAACCGATTCTTGTGAAACTTTGCATACACATTTAGTTATTGTTACAATACAACATTATGGTTAAAAAAGTGGGCAGTGACACGCCCATTAAAAGCAAATATTCATTTATACTACTTCTACTTAACATATGCTTATGAAACTTCGCACACAATTAGTTCTCATGAAAGTACAGCCTTATGATAACAATTATATGCTGGGCCACGCCCATTTTGTAGTCCGTTTTTTTTTGCAAGAATTATTTATAAATAATTATTTGAATATTTTTGTTCAACTAACAAAGTTGATTTTCTTAGAAGTCTTTAAGGGCTATAAGATTATAAAGAAAATTTGGATACGAGCAAGAAACAAAAAAAAACGACTAGTGCTGAAAATTGTACATGACCGAAGTGCCCCATTTTGGGACTTCGCAGCTCCGTTCTTGAGCAATATCGGAAGCTTATCAAATTCTTCACAATATTGAAAGTAAAAATGCAACTGACAAAGCCATATTTGGTAACAAGCCTTTCTTTTGGCTGCCAAAATCTTTCTAATTGCAGTTACTTGGGTAAAGAAAAAAACTTCAAGTGCCATATAATAATATTATAAGAAATGCTCACACAAAAGATCATATATAGTACGTACTACTCGAAAAAATTCTGTGCAGTATTATTTGAAAATCTTTTAAAGATCAAAACTTTGATACATCTGTGGTCACAAGCCTTAAGCGCCCAAGCCGAGTGACGAAAAATTTCAATTTGTTGCGAGATCTTGCCCATACGTGAATGAATCCACTTGTTAGCAATTTTTCTTCTCTGAAAGTTTTTTTTAAGAGGTCTATTACTTGTAAAAATGTTAAAGAAAAATAAGCCATCGGCTGACTGGAAGCGAGTTCTTGAGACTTTAAACTGCTCTCCCGAAAAAGTTTGAAAACGACTTAAGCGTTTCACGTTGTGAAATGAAACCATATAGTACACTGTCTCAAGCTACAAAGAATGATATATATTTTTAAATTAATTTGGAGAATATCTTTATATTTTGAAAGTAGCTAATATAGAATTCTTAAAATAGCCAATTTTATCTTCCTACTTTTTATTCAACTTGATACGCTTGTGATATGATTAAACAATTCAAAATTGCACTTGGCATAATATCAAGTGATTTATTTCTCGTTTTTGATTGCACCAAACTAAAGCTGTTTGTTTGTTTTTTTTTTCTCATCTTTTAATAGTGGTAATACACCTGCTTTTTGTATGTAAAAGTAAAAAATATTTAAGTGTAGGAATTCGAATTCCCTAAATATTAGAAATTGTTAGTAATATTTATAAAATTATTATTTATTTATTTCGCTTTATCTTTTGCTTGCTCTCTTGATTTGCTGCTGCTGCATCCCAAAGGATGCTAAATTACTTAAACATTACACAGTTTGCAAAAATCGGTTGGCTATATACATAAATAAATATACTTGACTTTGCCACTTTTATCATTTATGACAGATATACTCACAGTATGTTTTCAATATTTATCATTTTGGTTTTTCCTCATTTTACAAGAAACACAAAAACAAAATTACACTCCCAATATTATAAACGCCCATCCAGTATATTTGTAATAAACTTAATATTATGATTTTCTTTATCCCAAGTGGAAAATAAAGAAGGTAAATTCTTCTTAAACTGTTTTATCATTTATCATGTCATGACGACAAATTTGTCATCCTCTGGAAGCTGTCAATTTTTTTATATGCTTTCCTTTATTATTCTAATACTCCCACGGTTTCTTATTGTTCAGAGTAAGAAATTGATGAAAGGTGATGGTGCCAGTTACAATGGACTGACTGACTTGCTGACTGACTGTGTGTCTGTCTGTTTGTCTGTCTTCATGCTGTCAATCTGTTTGCCAGATTTGACTATTCGAATGGAAAACTGTAAGAGCGTATGCTGGTTGATGGGTTTGTTTAAAGCAAAAGTTTTCTTTTTATCATTTTAATATTTATTAATGGTATTGAGAGTGATAAATAAAGATTGCTTGCAAATTATATTATGGTTGTTTATCTATTGATGTTAGCAGTTCGGTTAAAAGTGTATGGGTCAATTGCTTTGTTTTGTTTACAAGACACATGTTGTTATTCACCACATAAATTAAGGTTTATTAATATAACAGAATACAATAAAATATAATTTAAATAAATAAAAGAGTGCTTTTACCACATAATGGAATATGTTAACACTGTAATTTAGAAAAAGGTTTTCTAAAACATTCAGCTCACCGTTAGATTAATGCTTTGATATATGTTATAAAAAGAGACATACCTGACAAGAGAAATTGTATACATAAATGTTAAAATGTATGGTTAGCTTTCGACAAAGATACAATTTATTCAATTTTTTCTATAGTACAAACAAACCCATATGGGTACCAACTGGGATCTAAACATTTCTGTTTCTTATATAAAATATTTTTTTAAGATCCCGTTAAAAGTTTTATTCATTTAACTCATTTCGCTTCACCATAATATTAACTCATTTACTTGAAGTAATTAAAATCGTTTTGTTTTAAGTTATTTTTAAGCTATATTACATATTTAATGGCAAAGTAGTTTCATATGAAATATATGAATTTATATTTACTTTCAGATCTTCCTCCAAAAAAATATTAAAAATGAACAAGTTGTTGAGTGAGTAAAAATGTCTACCTCAACATGAGCAAGCCAGCAATGAATTAATGAGTTCATAAATGTTGCAACTTGTTTTTTTTTAATTTTTATATTTTTACAAAAGCATAAGCAAAATGGTAAAATAATGAAAAAAATGTTAGTTGTAATTCTGGCAAAAAATAATATATATGGAAAAAGTTATTACAGCACACTTCTAGAATATTACAAAAATAAGCGCAAATAAAAAAATATATTCATAGAAAATTCACACAAAATTGTGTTAAACTGAAATAAAAATTTCGCGAATAAAAGTCAAACTGTACTAAAAACTGTAGTATAAAGTTGTGAGAAATATATCTATTTTTCTTGTTTTCTTACAGAGATAAGAAGAAAATACAAGCAGATAGACTAAATAACCGACAGTTACATGCAAAAAACAGTATGTTTCGGTGAAACACTCACATTTGCAAACAATCCTTTAGTAGATTCTAAAATAACACAACCGGTAACGATATGAACCGAGTAGGCCTTTTTGAAGCCCTTTTAAGCAATTACAAATTCTTCGAATTCCATATTTACACATACATATTAGCCCAGTTCACAATCTTGTGCAAATGGTCTTGCATCGTAGCATTTGCAAAATGGTGTAGTATATTTATACTCACCACTAACAATTGTTAAGTGGTGAGTATGAATATACAATACCATTTTGCAAATACTACAATGCAAGACCATTTGCACAAGATTGTGAATCGGGCTATTATATTTATGTACATATAAATCAGTGTTGCCACCAAAGAAACTAAAAATAGTACCAAAGTTAAACAAAAATAGTACAAAGCCGAATGAAATAGTACAAAAAAAATTTTCGACAAAAGGAATTAGTTAATACCGTCCATAATCAATTTCAATGTATATAAAAACTCCAAAAAAAATTATTTAATTGCATAAGCGCGTGTTTACGCAAAAATACATGTTGACAAGACTGCCCATTATTATTTGGGAAAACAATATGTAGCTGTTGTTTTTCAGAAGTTCATGTTGTTCGATAACACGATCAATGCAACTCTATAATGACTGAAAATATTGTTGAAACTCTTGGAGCTTACATTGTCGTAAAGACTTACAATTAATTAAAACATTCGTTGTGCCAAGAAAAAAATTAGTTAAATTTTCACCTGTAAACGGATTGCTAATATTAAGTAAATTTTTGTACCAAATTTAGTTGAAATAATTTTTATTAAATATATAATAATAATAATTAAAAGTTTAATTAAAATATTTTCAAGTATTCAATTAAATTTTTAATTATAATAATTAAAAAATGGGAAAAAATGTGCGATTTGGATTGGTGGTAATGATGGATGGGTGTGTTCCAAATGGGCTAATGACGTTATGTTGATTGAGTTAAGTACTTACTTATTAATTTCGTTTTCGTAATTAATAATTTTATATTTTTACTTACTGTTTGTTATTTTAATTTCATATGAGGGTTGAACTAAGCTCCTTCTCTTTTGAAATCCAACGCACCTACCACTGAGCCAAAACATTGTTTGCGAACTGGAGGCAAAAAGTTAAAATAAACTTACTCTTAAACTCTCACTCTCACTAAGTACACATTTTGCTTTTATTTATAAATGGTGCACATCATGGTATAATAAATGTACATCTGGCGGCATATTTAATTATATCAATTAAATTATTTAATTGAAAGTTAGATTTCTTATATTAATGATTTAATTAGAAAAAAACTTGTTATGTTTTTATATTTTTTTCTTTGTAAGATCCAATCATTCTCAACAAATCTTCAAAACAAGCTGGAATATATTTCGTCGCGTTTCTCTTAAACCACGCCAGCGCCAACAACTCTTTTTACAGAAAACGAATAAAACTTAACTTTTTAAATATGTGTTTTAAAGCAAAATTTTTTTGTTTTACAAAACATAGCTGTGCGACTCTCTGTAGGTTGTAGAAACATATATTGAAAAAAAATGTATATCAAAAACAAACAAAAAAATTGTTGGCTGAGCCTTCAACATTTCTGACTTTAAATATAAAAACCATTATATTTTGCATGCCATGTCATTTTGTATGGTGCTTACGAGGTTTTTGAAATGGCTCTAACTTTTTGTTTTCCATACAAAGTTTCAAGATGAGAATGCAATCGGCTGGCATATGTTATTTTCCACCATAAAAACCAAAAAAGTTGATTTCGAAAAAATTACGCTTACGTAGTTTAAGAATAATTGTGACGATTTGGAAGCTACTAGATTTACTAAGTGACAACAGGACTTTGTCAACACAACAAAAGATGTTTGGTCTTTTAAATTGATACAAAAACAGAATTATAATTATAAGTAATATGTAATTTGGTGTGCCCGCTGCGAAACCAACAAGAGTTTTAAATGGGCTTTTCCATAAAAGTTTGCTTTAATGGCGTGTATATTTCCGTTGCCGTTGAAGCTTAACATTTTTCCACATAGAAAAATACAGGTTGTAATTTAGAATAGCTGTCATCAAAATAAATGACAAGAAATGCGGTGTTTTCTTACATTGTTAATTTTTCATATAAATGATGAAAAAGAACTATGGTCCGTACAAATTGACGTTTCATTTTAGTAAAGAAAAATAAAAGGAAAGGTAAAATTTTAACAAAAGTAATGAGAAATTAGTCGCTTCGATCGCTACAGTCTTCGTTATAGTCTTGTTCTGTTTCATCACTAAATCCGTAGGAAACACGGCCCTAATACATTACTCATAATCACTGTCGCCTTAGTTCTATGCATATTCGCGTTTTTTAATATTTCCGTATCTCTAAAAACTCCTTGCAAGTAGGCAAAATGTTCTCAATGCAGAGAAATGGAAGGTTATTAGCAGCAGTACTGCCATATGTAAATAATAAAGTTGGTTTTAAAAAGGTATATTTTCAAACAAAAGATTATGAAACGTTCAGAAAAATTTGCTGTTCTATTATTTATTATTATTTTTATTTTTAATCAATTAGTTAAATAGTTAGTACAACAATCGTACAAAAATTGCAAGGTAAACAATTTTTTTTTAAATAGTACAGTTTTTGTACTATTGTCGAGATATGGCAACCTTGATATAAATAAGAATTTCAATGCGTATGAGTTTTCCTAACATGCATATAAATATATATTATTATTAATCATACTCTACAAGCCAGCCACTGTCTGCACAACAAAACACATCCGAGTAAAAAAATTGCTTCAAGTAAAGCAGGTTTTTACTATGAGAGAATAAAAGAAGTGCTTACAAACCTGCTGATATCGCTGCTGATTTTTGTATGGCGAGTTCCCGGTTTGGTGTACTACATTTTTGATACAAAAAGCGCTTTTTGAACAACTGAAAATCATCGCCATTTTCAGCACTAAACCTGTAAGTACATAGAACTTTCTCACTTAAAAACCTGCATTGTATCAGCAATGAAAATTCTGCTCTTTTGGCATAGTTTCTTTCATATATGTTCACTGCTCTGCAAGAAGCTTTTATTTAAAGCATATTATTATGCGCTTTATTGCCTTAGTACTTCAAAAAACATGAAAAATTTTTACTGGGCTTTGATATAATTAAAATTAACGAGCAAGGTCGTGCAGGACTTTCTGCATTAGATGCCTAGTTCAGGCTAGGCGAAAATTTTCACTCGTACAATTCACTATTGGGCACTCCTTAAACTGAAAATCCTAAAGCCCAGCCGCAGGCCGGCAATGCAGAAAACCCTTTGCACAAAGTGCCAACTTCTCGACGTACCTAGAGGAAAAAATTGTTGATCCCATCCGGAGACAGGCAATGCATAAAAAAGTATTTTCTCAGCGAAACCACTTTTTGATATAACTTAACCCAGAGAAAAAGATCAATAAAACTATATTGATTCAATAAGAAACATTAACGAAAGTCTAGTCATGTCGAAAATCTTTATTTCCATATTGAACCATATGTATTCAACGTTGAAAATTATTAATTTAGTGCATTTCAATAAAGGTTTCCTTTTGAATTGAAAACTATTGAATTAATATGGCAAAGTTTTATTTTTAAATTGCCGTTTTTTTTATTTAAGAGAAGTAGCACACTCAAGCACTTAATATCTATCAGTTAATTAATTAAAGTATTAACTTCTTTGGAAAAGAAATAGAGCAGAGAGAACAGATGATGAAGTTACATAGAAATAGAATGATTAATTCTTTTACAACTCTGCTATTGCGCATTTTGCTGATATTCTAGAAGTGTTCCAGTGTCTCAGGTGTTAAGTAGACGCACTAATTTTCTTAAGTTCTGTTCTTAAGCATAGAACTAGGGTTTGTAAATAATCGAATATTTGTATAATCGCGATTACGATTAAAAAAATATGTGATAACCGATAATCGCTATTAAGCAAGAAAATACACTATAAGTAATGATTCATAACGTACGAGTATCAAGAGCAATAATATGGGAAATCTCTCTTGATTGGAAAGTCTTTCTAGAACCAAATATAATAGACCTTTTTCTATCAAAGAGTCAAAGTCTTGATTTTTCAGTTCACTTTTTATTTTTATCGATTTCAATATACAAATTTTTTTATATTTTCTAAATTTTTTTTTGTAATATTACGGGTTTCTAAGATAAGAAAAACTGCATCTATCTGCCTATTGGATGAAAAATATTTTTATTAATCGTAATACAAAAATGAAAATCGGTTAACAACTACAATTAAGAGTTGGAAAAAACCCAACCTGTTGTAGTACGCAAGTAAAGATAATAAAAAACATGATTGATTATGGAGCTCATGTTTCAACTTTGATATTGTAAACTTCTTATCCTGATGATTAGCAGTTTAATATAATATCTTTAGTTTTTCTATGAGATTTTTGGGTAAAGGTTCCCTGACGATTTGCATTAGCCCCAATGAAATGGCCATAGGAACTAGCTAATACCCCTCCATAATCAATTTCAATGTACTTGAATAAAAAATTTAATATTTTACTTCAAAAGTAAAATATTAATTTGGGAAAAAGCACGTCAAAAATTAATATTTATGTAATTTAATAATTCCCAAAAAAAAAGAACATTTAAAAAATCGGTTAAATTTACATTTTCGTGGCAACCGCTGGTTTGGTTTAATTTTGCTTAAGCAGCCCAATTCTATCTCATTGATAATAAATTTTATATTTATTTTGATGTGTTTTTATATACGAGTGCGGATTGATATTGAAGCTACCTAGCGCTAGATGGCAGCACAAACACAAAAACTTTTTCTTTTTTAAAAATTGCGATCTGTCAAACGTCAGCTGTTAAAATTTCACCCAATTCCATCGATTAGTTTATTTGTTGAAGTCGTTTGAAGTAAGCAACTTTTGTGTTTCTTGAAAGGCAAAAAAGGCAAAATGGCTCCGTCAGATTACATGGTAATATATTGTATAGCTGCATTTAAACGCGGCCGAACAAGCAGTGCAACAATACCATCAACAGGAAGGCCAAAAGAGGTGGTTACTGAAGAGAATATAAAGAAATTCCTCGATATCGTTATGAATGATCGCCGAGTCAAGTTACGTGAAATTGTTGAAATGGGAAACATATCATATGAACTTGTGTTCAACATTTTGCATGAACATTTGCATATGAAAAAGCTATCGGCGAGATGGGTGCCGCGTTTGCTCAGTGTCGAACAAAAACGAGTTCGACAGACCACTTCACAGCGGTGCTTGGACATGATAAAGCGTAATTCTGTTGATTTTTGGCGTCGAATAATAACTGTTGATGAAACGTGGGTCCACCACTACACACCTGAAACCAAAAATCAATCGAAACAATGGGTGGAAGTGCTCCGAAGAAGGCGAAGACAGTCAAATCGGCTAGCAAGGTTATGGCCACTGTATTTTTGAATGCACACGGAATATTGCTCATCGATTATCTTGAAAAAGGATCGACAATCACAGGAAAGTATTATCGTGCATTATTGGATCAATCAAGAAAAAACAACCACATTTAAAGCAGAAAAAAGTGCTCTTTCTTCAAGACAACGCACCGGTTCACACAGCATTAGATACGATGCTGAAATTACGTGAAATACCCTTCGAATTGGTTGATCATCCACCTTATCGTCCAGATTTAGCTCCTAGTGACTTTTTCCTGTTTCGAAACTAAAAAAAAATGGCTCACAAGAAAAAGATTCATCGCAAACGAAGAAGTGATTATCGAAACTAAAGCGTATTTTGAGGGGTTCCCAAATTTGTATTATTCAGATGGTATAAAAAAGTTGGAATATCGTCTTACTAAGTGTATTGAGCTAAAAGAAGACTATGTTGAGAAATAAATGGTTTTTGAAAAAAAAACGCTTTTTTCCTATTAAGGTAGCTTCAATATCAATCCGCCCTCGTATATGTATGTATTTATCTTTCAGGAAATAGATAAACTCAAATTTGTAGTATTAACCCACCTACTTAAAATGTGGAAACCGCTTAGAAGTGACCGGAAAAAAAATAGAGGCAGCAACATTATTTTCATTCCTTAAGATATGATTTTGTTCGATTGTGCTACAAAATAAGTTTTTCTTGGTTGGCAGTTTAGACAATATCTATTTTTTTTATAAAGAGAAGTAACACAATCAGGCAATTAATGCCTACCAGTTAATTAATTAATGTGTTACCTTCTTTGGGAAAGGGATAGAGTAGAGAGAACAGGTGGTGTGAAATGGGAGACAGATAGAAAGCTTTATTCATTTACAACCCTGCTATTGCGCGTTTTTTGCACAGCAGTGTTGCAAGCCTCTCTGGTGTCAAGTAGAGGCATCGCGTTGTTTAAGCTGTGCAGCCATTTTATTAGTTCTTTTACTTCGCCGACGGTTTTGCTACAGTATCGGCGAAGGAGGGTGTTGTGAAGTGCATTAGGTTATGTCAGTATTAATCGCTGCCTTATTTGCATTACTAAACACGAAAGTCACTTTACACTTTAAGTTTGAAGTGCATATAAGTTAAATTTGGCCTCTATCTTTGCTTGAAAAAGGGTAAACTTTTTGATAATAATCTCGTTATAAAAGGGTTCCATTACCATTACGATTAAAAGTTGCGATTAATCGTGATTGCGAATATAATTGCTGTGCAAACCCTGCATAGAACAGATCTAAACGCTGCCGTTATGACTTTATCACTTAAACAGCCAACAACAACTACATAACACAATACCATAATAATGCATATCAGAAAAATGTATGATGGATGGTGATAAATTGACTGCCGCAGGGATCGAACTCAGTATCATTTGTTTTGCGCACTAACTACTTCATCCAACAGCACTTTCAAACATTTTAAACTAAAATATGGGTCTTTGGTCAACTCATATATCATATTTCCTGCATATTTCGATATATTTATATACCCAGCAAAAAATAATCGAGATTTTGGAAGCAGTGCAAACTTTTCCTGTTATACAAATGCGCTTCATTCCAGCGACAAATGTATTTCCTGAATATAAGCAATAATGTATGGCAAAAAATGCTTCAGCTTCTTATATTTTTCTTTTCGTCCACTTAAAAAGAAAATTTTTGCACATTCAGTTACAGTGGTGCATTCAAGGAAGTGCTACTGTAAGGCAGAGATTATGAAAATATACATTTTACGAAGAATCACGATGAGTTACGAACCTAAAAAGGCAAAACAATAGTATGAATTTATTATATACTCAATGCGCTGAAATAAGCGTTTAACAAGAAATGTTCCAAAGTGGGACATCGGGAACAAATATCATGCAATACGTAAGCATGTTTGTAAGCTACACGAACAAAACTGTCCTTTACAAACCTGCTTATCTCGAAGCAGTAGTTTTTGCTGGGTATTTATATTTAAATATGATAAAAAATTAAGATAGCACAAACACATTACTTGAACACTCGCACTAATAATAGAATCTGATATTTTAGAATGTACAAAAGGAGGCCTTCAGTTTTCAGGCGGTCTTAAGCCCTTAATACGACCAAACTTTATTTCATTTGGTGAATCATTCATTCACTTAGTTGCATGATTGTTTATTTGCGTCTATCTATTTTTCTTTTTTATTTTTCATTTACTGTTAAAGTTATTTCGCTAGTTTTATTGTAGTGGTATGTGTGTCTAACAAAATATTTGAATTGTGGAGAACAGGAAATAGACACACAACATTTGTATGCACAAAAAAATTGTAGAAGGAAAATAGACATACAACTCGCGAACATATGGTCAAATAACTTTTGTGTGGGTTTCAACATTATGTTTTATTCTCTTATTTTTTCAGTATTTGTATTGGTTTATCATTCTTCTAAACTCTATTGTACAACCTTTTAAAAGAGACTTAAAAAAATCGCAACAAAATAGAAATTTAATTTTTAAAACTTAAAATTAAGTTTTTATGGAACAAATGTTTCAAAATAGTATGAAATAATTTCTTCTTTCTTTTTCAAGCAATTAATGAAACAAATAGTTTAATCGAATTTTCCGTTAGGAACTAATATTTCAATATATACCCAGCAAAAAAAGACATGCAAAGAAACGAGTTAAAGCAGGGGATCTAATATTACTGCATGCTTTCAAATTCAGGTGCAACACGCATGATTTTAACATTAGCGTGCCATTGGAAGTCATTCGTTCACATTTATATAAACTGCTCGTCATTCAAATGAGTGCTTACAACCGAGAAAAACTCGTTTTTAATTGCATGCGAAATATTAATAAAAAAATTTAAGCTAAAAAAATTTTGGCACGTTTGGGATACGAACCCGCGATCTTTGGACGCTTATTTTTCTCTCTACAGCTGAGACATATCCCAGTTATTTTTTAATGAAATGAAACATATTTCAAAGTATTTACCCCTGAAAAATATGTCAAGTCATGATTTAGTTCATTTTTGCATTCCTTTTTCGCTGGATAATTAATGCAATGTTTTTTCTTCATATATGATTATCTAGCAAAGTCGTATGCGTTTTTCGTGAGTTCAAAAACTACAGCTTTGTCAAGATTTACGGTGGTTTTAAGAATGCATTCAAAGAAACACGTTCCAATACCATTTCATTTTGCATGCGCCCATTTCTTTTCTGCTGGGTATATATTAGGTTAGGTTAGGTTAGGTTAGGTTAGGTTAGGTTAGGTTAGGTTAGGTTAGGTTAGGTTAGGTTAGGTTAGGTTAGGTTAGGTTAGGTTAGGTTAGGTTAGGTTAGGTTAGGTTAGGTTAGGTTAGGAAGGATAGTGATATACCGCACATCCACTCGGAAACCCAATTGGATCCATTGTGATTCCCTTCCATTCGTACCCGCTATGAAAAATCCCTCCCATATCCAGAAAACAACATTGTTATCTGCCATTAAGCCACCTTATTCCCATGATGAAGCCCCTGATATCTTCAACTTTGCACTTCGCGATATCACTAATGCTCTCATGAAAATGTCTGCCGAGCCATCTAAGCCAGTTTCGTTGCAGCCTCGGGCAATAGCAGACAACATGCTGAATGGTTTCTGGTTCCTTCTCATCCTCGCACATCCTACAAAAATCTGGAGTCCCAATCTCCCAAATGCTGGTCCTCGCCCTAACCGACCAATGACCAGTCAATGCACCTATTAAGACCCCTATCACCTTCCTATTCATACACAGTAGTAGTTCGGATCTACCTAAGTCAATTTTTGGCCACATGGCCCTCGAGACTCTACAATCCTCCCTACTGCCCCATGAACGGCTGGCCCTGTTCGACACCCAGTCACTGAGCTCCCTAAAGTAATGACCGATCGATATTTTAACTGATCTGAACTTAATCTTGCCAGCTCATCAGCAGTCTCATTTCCCTCAACATTGCAGTGGCCAGGAACCCAACATAGTCTGACACTATATTTGTCCATAAGCGAGTTGAGGGCTCGCCTGCAGTCGCTAACTAGTTTCGATCTGACACTGTGTCCCTTCAATTCTTTTAGCGCCGCCTGACTGTCGTGGATATATATTTAAAAAATAACGTAAGAACAAAGCTGCTATCATCTGCATTAAAAGCAGAGAAAAACTACTACTCTGCCAATAACAATAGATAACAAAAATAAATGGATTGCTTACCTACTAGTAAGTACTTAATTTAATTAATGTAAAGTAATTGAGACGGTATGTAGTTTGTGGTGAAAAGTTATGAAACTTGGTAATGACAACACATTACCAAGCTTCTGCTGGGATCCTACAGAAGGAATAACTTGTTTGATTACCATAATACCCAAGCACGGCAAAGATCATACGAAAGTAGAAATTTATAGACCTATAAGCAACATATGGGTAAGTAAGCTGGCCCCAAACTGAAGAATAAGGGATGTACTCCTGTTCATCAATTTGGTTTTAGGTCACCTCATAGTACAATGGGACGAAAACATAGACTTTTAAATGTTGTTAGAAAAGCTTTCGAAGAAAATAAATATGGTTCGGCGCAATTCATTGACTTTTCTCAGGCTTTAGATAAAGTATGGTACGAACACAGAAAAAAAAATTTGTAAATACAATTAATTTTTTTGTTATATCAATTAAATAATTAATTGATTTTGAACTTACAACGATTTTTGTAAATACAATTACGAAATTGTAAGTTAAAGGAAACTCAAAAAAAATTTTGTAACAATTTTTTTGTTGATTTTAAATTTATTTCAATTAAGATTATTGTTATATCAATAATGTGAATTGTTGATTTTCCGAACATATTTTAACTATCATAGTTGTTGTATTAACAATATTTTTTATACACAATCCTCGAAGCGACTTTTTGCTTGTCTGCGAAAAACTCTAAATGTCATATTCAGAAAGAATTGGGTATGATTAATATTCCAAGGAATAAGGGAAAAATTAACATCAACTTAATTTTTCAACGTACACAGCAAAACAGAGTAGCGCCACTTTCGGAAGCCGCTACACTTCCATCGTCAGTGCTCACGTGTATTTGCTATCACCACTTGTCAGGTGGCTCTGTTGTGATGGAATATTAATCATACCCAATTCTTTCTGAATATAACGTTACGTACCTTAGCCTAATAATCAATTTAGATTCAAAAAGCAAATACGTTCGAAATAATCATATTACTTAACACTAAATGTCTTTGGGCGGAATCGAACCGGCGACCTCTGGACTAATAGACGAACGTTCTTATCTCTCAGCTACAGAGCAATTCGTTATTAAGTATGCAAATAATGAATACACACAAAACGTTCGCTCATTTGTTATACCAACAATGGTGTTTGTTAATTTTTTTCACAATACATAACAAAAAATTTGGTTAGTTCAGTTTGTTGAAAAAAATGTCTGTGTTTGTCGTATCAACAACTAAATTTGTTGTATTAACAAAATATATGTTTGAATTTAAATTACATGTTAACAGTTGAAATTGTTAGTTGCAGTTTGATGATATTTTTTTCTGTGAAGCTTAAGGTATAGGAAATCTATTTCACTGGACAAAAATGTATCATTAAGGAATGTAATTTTCTAAGACCACCGCAGCCGATTGAAGCAAGAGCTCCTCAAATCAACATTTTGGGTCTTATTGTATATTTAATATACATATGCCCTTGACTTGCCAATAAGCAAAAACTATTTTTTTTTTAGAAAATGTTTCTTGACTATAAAAAAATTTAAAAGTACCTAATTCCAACACTTGCTATTCCTGAAGTGCATCGAAGCAACATCTGCACAAGGCGTGAAACTAAAATTTTGCAAGATACTTTGACATTGTGATAATCAATATTAATAGAACTCTTAAAGGTTAAAGGCTTCGAGCACATTTTTAAATTTGATTACATTATGCCCGTTTTAGATTTTCATTAATATTGCATTCGTTGTTTCATTTCGCCACTCTAAGATCCCATTGGCTGGTGACATGTAAGTTTCACTCTTGCGATTTTGTTTGATTCTGCTTTGCCAGCAAAGAAATCATCAAAATTTTAAGGTTGAAGGCAACTGTATACATACATATTATGTATGTATGTATATAAGAAGCTGACGTATTTTCTAAAAAATATTTTCATCAAGAAAACATTTGCAAGCTAATAACAAAAAAGGTTTTTGTATTTCTAAGTGCCGCTGAGATACTCCTAGGAACTATTGTACGAGTCCTTTGAAAATATGTAATCACAAAAATCAGGTCATATCTGTTTCTTTTTAAATACCTTGTGAGAATTATTTATAATAGCCATAATACTACGGTCTTATTGGCCTAATCTGGGTTAAACTAAAAAATAGTTTTTTAAAGTATTTTTTTTTTTGTTGGTATATTTAACCCGATATTTTTCATAAGCTTATGTTTGCATGCACTTGTACACACTTACACAAATAAATTGTTAGAAATGTGTCTTCCCAGCAAATATTTTTTGCCGATTTCGATCTGCACAAGATGCTGACTGAAGTCGATACGAAAAGCAATGAAAATCCTATGAGTAGTTGACAAGAAAGCAGACCACACAGAAAAAAATATGAGCAATCTGCAACTAACAATTTTAATTGTTAATATGTAATTTAAATTCAAACATATATTTTGTTAATACAACAAATATAGTTGTTAATACGACAAAGAACACAGAAATTTTTTTCAACAAACTGAACTAAACAAATTTCTTGTTATGTATTGTGAAAAAAATTAACAATCATCATTGTTGATATAACAAATGAATGCACACATATAAATGAAACAGAGCAAATCCAGAAATTGTTTTTCAACGAACTGAACTAACCAAATTTTTGTTATGTATTGTGAAAAAAATTTACAATCACCATTGTTGATATAACAAATGAATGAACACACGTAGATGAAACAAAGCAAATCACGTTTTGTGTATTTTATTATTTGCGTATTTAATAACGAATTGCTCTCTCTCTGTAGCTGAGAGGTAAGAACGTTAGTCTATTAGTACAGTGGTCGCTGGTTCGATTCCACCCAAAGACATTTAGTGTTTTACGCAGACAAGCAAAAAGTCGCTTCGAGGATTATGATTGTATCAAAAAAATATTGTTAATACAACAATTATGATAGCTAAAATTTGTTTGGAAAATCAACAATTCATATTGTTGATATAGCAATAATCTTAATTGAAATAAATTTGAAATCAACGAAAAAATTTTTTTAATTTTTTTTCTGATTTTCTTTTAACTTACAATTTTGTAATTGTATTTACAAAAATCGATGTAGGTTCAAAATCAATTAATTATTTAATTGATATAACAAACAAATTAATTGTATTTACAATTTTTTTTTCTGTGCACTTTTCTAAGTACTAAGAAGTTTGCTGAAATGTTTGAAAGAATTCTGTACGGAGTTTTCGACATGTCTGCACAATTACGAAAAACTCTCAAGGGATATATGAAAATTATTACGAAAATTAAAATCTGACAATGTGCAGAGGTGACTACTAAAAGTTTTAAGTCGTAGGTTAGAAAGTCAACAGCCTATTTTGTTAAATGTTTTAAACAAAATTAAATTGCCTTTTGATAATGTGTAGACTAGTCTAATATTAATCGGATCATATTATAGAAAATGTGCAGAAACGTGAAAACTGTCGACAATTCTGCGAAATGCCCTTTGGAATTTTAGACAACTCGGTTAGACTTGGGTCGATCTCTTTCGAAGTCGTTCAGCAGTTCGTTTTAGAGACAAACCTATGATCAAAGCGATGTAATTGTGTCTGAAACGTGCTGCTGAATGATTTCGAACGAGTTCGACGAAAGTCTAAGCTCTGTTGATTGTCTGCAAATGTTTCTTGGGCTCTTGTTGATATAAATGTGTGCATGTGTGTGAGTATATTTATTTTCATATTTGTATGGGAGTGTGTAAACCATACATGTATTTTATGTTTATTTGAAAAATTTTTCAATTTTATGGTTTCTGGATAATATGCGTTCAACTAGAAGTAAATACCCATAGAATAATATTGTACGAGTATTGCAATGACCGTCTACCAACAACTGCACCAACAGGAATAACATCAAGTGTATTTTTGTGGCAACAACAATACCAAAAAACACATGTGCACATTCGTTACCACAATGTTACATGTCATTGTGTTGTATTCTATGTGTTGTTGCTGGTGTTGTTGTTGTTGTTGTATTGTATTTGTATGCCAGGCTAAACGGGGTTTATTACCAAGGCAACCTTTTGCAACCAGCATTTGTTACCATAATATTTTATTTTTTATTTTTTTTTATATATATCTTTTTTTCAATTATTTGCACAAATGCAAGAGCGAATGCATGTGTACATTTTTAGGTTTGTTTTATATTCCGTTTCTGTTTCTTTTTTTTTAATATTCTATAGCTCGCTTATTATGGGCATCACTGACCTGGACAATATTAGCGCGTTTTTATGTGTATGAGAGAGGCCTGGTTCGTTTGTTTAATCTGTGGATTTTAAACTATTTTTTAGTCTAAACACCCAGCGAATTCCATAAAATATAAAAGCCGTGGCTATGAAATATTTGTTGTTTTAATTAAGAACATGTAATTACATGTGTACATTTTGTTCTATAATTATAAACTGCAATAACTATCTGTGTGTATGGTTGTTCTTATATAACAAGGAAGATTAATTTTCTTCTTTATGGTCTTTGCTATAGATATAATGGAATTATTAATAACATGCTTAAGATTAAAAATTACATAAAATGAAATGTTTTTATTAATGCAAGCTTAACGTTAATGGATGGGTTAATAAGCAGAGCCAGTTTAAGGTTTTGGTGGGGGAAATTTTAAACAAAACACATGGTGTATGTTTCTTTTAAGAACCCAAGAGAAATTATGTATATTTCAGTCGTTCTTTTTCTCCTCCCCTGGATCCGCAACTGCCATATATTCCTTATATCTTACGAGATTTCTAAAAAGATAATTTCGAATTTTTAGCATTTTACTGACTTCAAGAATGCAGATATTAAATAATTTTTTCTCAAGTTTTACTAAAAATTTTTTTAAGAATAAAATTCTGACTTTTATTTAAAATCCAATTGAAAACTAAAGAGTTAAGGACGAAATACTAAAAAAATCAAGACCAAAAAAAACTTATTTTCTTTAAAACATATGTAGTAATAGTATTTCTTTGTATTTTTTTTAGCTTAACTTCATGCGCTATAAATATTTAAAATCCGATAACATTTAAAAAACGTATGAGCCACAGGTGGTTAAATTTGGCCCACTGTCACTCCTCTCGTGCTACAACCAGAAAGTCACCAAGACACAAGTTTTAAACCCTGACTCCTTTCTAAAGATGTTCAAAGTTTCAGATAAATTCAATTAGTAGTTTAGAATCTCAAGATTTTACCATTTATTTTGCAAAAGTCCCAACTGTGCATTGTTTTATTGCAAGAAATAAAAATATTGAGGGTATAGATTATAAACAAATTGCAATCGATAATTGCAATTGTTGTCTCTGTTTGGCGGTACCAAAGCAGAGTTTGTGGACTATAGCTATACACCAGCAGAATGGAATACGTATTTTCGTCAGCATTCAGGAGTCTTGGGTTTCGTTGAAACCTAAACATGGCGCCCGCTTTGCACTGGTGCAATTTGTAGAAATTCAGGACCAGGCACTTGGGGAGAACCTAGCGACGTCCCAGTTGTGGTTGATGCTGTTTCATCACTGCTTGCGTCGTGAACGCAGAGCCTAATGATCGCTGTGGATCTGCAAGCGTCGTACGTGGTCACGATAGCATCGTTGATGCTGAGTGAGGCTTGTGGCGTCCTGACATGGGTGCAGTTTCTGGCGTCGTGAACACTCAGGTTGCAGCCGGTAGTGCCGTAAACTATGAGTTCGTTGGAACAATCAGGTTGATCGTGAGACTGCAGTTGCTGGCATCTTTGGCTCAGGTTGCAGTTTTCATAAACGCTGATATTGTAGATGTGAGACTGGGCGTCGTGTAGGTTGTTGTTTGTAGGTGATTGGCATTGTGGCACCAAATTCGTTATAGTGGTCGCCGGCATCACATCCGGCTCGAAGGACCATAAGCAAATTGAAATCGGTAATTGGAATTATTGCCTCTGTTTGGCGGTACTACAGCAGAGTTTGTGGACTATAGGTATACTCCAGTAGAATGGAATACGTATTTTCTGTGCCGCAACGCACTTCGTCAGCATTTAGGTGTCTTGGGTTTCGTTGAAACCTAAACAGATTATATAGAGAATACCATCATATCACTGCTGTTAATAATTAACATAGAGCCAACGGCGGAGGGGTAAAGGATATTTCACTTAAAAATGCGATTCAGAAGATGTCAACGTCCAGTACGCTTATATTATCAAAATAGTTCTTATATTTTGAAGGGTCTAGAGCGATCTGTGGGAGCGTTAAGCCCCCAAAGGAGCCTATTTACTCCAATGTCAAGGATATGTGAACTCATAACAGCAAAACTGTTGGTCTCAATGTTACAGGCTCCAACTTATTGTATGAAAATTGCATAGTGATGACACAGTAAAAGTAGCCAATGAGAGCAGAGGCATTACAAAGTGGCTTCTCTCATGTTATGTGGCGCTTGTCTATATGGATCCCCTACCAGTATTGTAGATCTGTCAGAGCAGCAAAAGAGCGTATGAAAATGCTCGCACCTATCCCTCCTTCAATTTTACGAAAACATTGTTTTGAACTGTGTGGTTCAAATAAAACTAGTTAGAAAAATTACAGGTGTCTTGAAAACACCTTGAGAGTAGTTTTTCACGATTCAGCAAATAAAATAAATTTCTACACACAGGGACGTGGAAATGATAGTTTGCCACTCGTAACAATTCTAATCTGGCAGAAATGTGTAAATGTAAGGGAAACTAGATGGAAAATTCGCTTTTTTAAATTTTTGCACCATCATATTAGATAAAATAAAAGTTTCTTGATTTTTAGCTTGACGTAAATTATTTTTGACCCTGAAAGGTTAAGTCGAGATAAGCAAACTTTACGCTAATATCACTCTATTACATTATCTATATTCAAAAGTATCTCTGGGCAAAGTTTCATTTGTTTTGTACGATTTTTCAAGAAGTTATAGCGTAAAGACTTGCTGATTTTTTAAACTTATAATCTCATATGAAATAATGGCTTAATTAAACTTATAATATAACAAATATCAAATTAAATATATTTGTTGAGAATGTAAGAACATGTATTCCTAAATTAAGAGAATCGAAGAAAAAATAGTCAACTTTAAATGTAATATATTTATAAAAATCCTATTGAACACTTAAAATTGCTCTATTTTACAAAACCATACATATATGAAATTTTAGTTTTGCATTAAAAAAAATTGAAATGAATAAATATAAAAAATAAAAATTAAAAATTAAAAAACGTATAATATTAGATACTGAAGTACAAATGAATAGCATAATCTTATACATGTACATAATTATATATATTAAAACTTGACAAAAGGAAATATGACTAAAAATCTGTCTAGTTCTATAATTAACCTTATAGCCTTCTCCCCGTTTCACTTTCGCCCAGGCTATACAAATTATAAATTATCAATAAAATGTAGTTTATATGCAAATAATCATTTTTATAAAAGCAGCTGCTGCTTAAAACTAAATGCTATTAATATGTAAATATTAGAACATTGAAAGCAAGACGAGATTGAGTGTAAAGTAGATGTCAGTCCAAGTAATATTCGAACATTCAAACACGTTCAATGACATAAATTTACACAACAATAGCAAGCGAGGAATGAGGACATCATATTATAAAAGGAGTAGGTAGTCGCAATAAAAAATAAAACGTTTATAAATATGACAATGGTGATTATTATTAAGACTGTATATATTAAATTATAATAAAACTACATACTTAAGTGTGAGGAAACACATACAAACACTCGACATCACTTTTATATGCATATGACAGAGACTTTAATTCGTAAAAATAGCATTAAAACACCTGTATCTCTTCTATACCACATAGCAGGTAGGTTTCACTATATTACCAGAGCAGACGACAGAGGAAGGAAACTTAATAGCACACAATAATAAAATGATTCAATATACACTCAAGTCATAAATATCAAATAAAATCTGTTCTTTTTTCTTTTGCTTTAGCATAATATGCCAATAAAAATTCATTGAATTATATTTTGAAAGCATGGTGACACATTATCATCCATAGGCGATGTCATTTTACTCCACTTCCCAATAAATACTACAAACATATTTTTATTGCCACCAAGTACTACTGAATGGAATGGCAGCATGGAGAAAAAAATTGAACAGCTTTACTAGCAACTAACTGTAGTCAACTACAACTCAATTATTATTGTCAGAGACAGACAGATGGATGGACAAACAGTCAGCCAGTCAATTTGACATAGTAGTAAAGTCAATGAGTCAGTCAGTTAGATAAACTGACTAACACATATAAAAAAGGTCATTGAAGCATATGTAAAGTTATTGTGTTTTTAAAGCAAATGGTACAACACTTTATCCTCCTCCTGTCTCTTACTATATTCTCCATATCAACTTATAGCTGAATCTTTTATTTTGTCTGTCCTCTCTAACCAATCAATTGTTATGCTTCATTGGTTTTTATATCAATAATAAGAATGAAATGAAAAAAATAAATAAATAAATAAATATAAAACGCTCAAAAAGGACATCAATTTTGTTATTGTTTTTCCGGCACTAATCCTGTTCTACAATGGATGTTGAAATAATGTCATTTATTTAATGTTGCGTATACGCAACCATAATTTCAATTCGTAACGTGTTGCCTTCTTAAATATTATTTATAAATAAAGGTTATAGTTTTATTTATATTTTAGTCGGAATCATATTGACAACATTTGTTGGAGACATGGTGATGTCTGCATTTGTAATTGAGGTATAGCAACGAATCATATTGGCGTAAAAAAAACTAAAGAGTTTTTGTACAAAAAAGTTATGTTGCTCTATAGGGAATTCGAGTCCCGACTAAAAGGTATTCAAACTCTGTAAAAAACTGTAAATTGATACACTTTTTTTAAAATAATTATTTCTAAAATTTTGGATTTTTGAAAGGGCTACTCTGCCTCACCGATTTTATCACAACTTTAGAAGGAATTGCCCAATTTTATTACAAAAACCATTAAAAAACTGGAAATAAAAATACATTTATGATTAAATATTATTTTTTCTGTTTTCTCAACGGTGTCGCAATTATTCAGACCGCAATAATAAAAAATGTTTTTAAGGCAAAATCACATCCTGTTTTTATAAAACTAGCACTCAGGGGGGACATTCGATTTGAGCTTTCCAAGATTGAAAGTGACAGGCAAGACCTCTGCAGGAAGCTTATTCCATATACGAACTGTTCGGCCAAAGAACGAATTCTCTCTGTAATTGGCGTATCGACTTTTAGTGAAGAACGTGTTGTTCACAAAAAAGATCAGGTTTCGGAAACAAACTCTCTGATTTCTTGAAAACACATTCCATTGTAGTAACGATAAAACAACGAAATACACCCCACATTGCGTCGATGCTCCAGCGAGTCAATACCCTACGGTCGCTGATGAGCTTCTTCGCTCTATCCTGTTGGCGGTCAAAAAACTTCAAAATAGACTTCAAAGCACCGGCCCATACATGAGAGTTGTTTTCAATTTTCGGTCGGATGTAGATGGAACAAATATTAAGGAGGTCCGGTGGAGGCACTTTAATGCTTCTTTTGAGATTTGAGAAATGTGAACATTCTATCGAACATAACACTTGATTTTTATGCCAACAACATTACGATCTCCTAATTCCTTAACAAATACACTGTCCATAGATATAGTTGAAGCAGCGTGCTCGGCCATCCGCCTGTACATAAGCATACAACATTGGGTCTTATGAACATTAAAATTTATACTATTCGCATGAACTCATTTGGAGATTGTTATTTAGTGTATCATTTAGTGTATCATTCATATTTTGCCGCATGGCTCAATCTACGCCAGTCTTGGCCTAGTAGTGAATGAATGTGTATGGTAAATGCTGCTAGCATCTGCAAAAGAGTAGATAGGATTGGAAGTTTGACAGAGAAGGTCATTAAAAAAAATAAGAAATAGGGTAGGAGAAAGTAAGGAGCCTTGCGGTACTCCTAGGTGGTTTTCCAATACCGGATATCTCTAAATGAGATAGCGAGACGTTCGATAGTAATACTGGGTTGGATTCCGGGACACTTAGATTGCCCTGCACACAATATTGCGGATGGAATTGCTAAATATTGTGTGATCTTAAACAACTCAATGATCTGCCACTTCATTTGCATTAATCTATCTCACTGTAAGCTACTGGTACAGCTTAAATCGTACAGGCTTACGCAATATTTAAAATTTTAAAATAATAAATATTTAAATAATAAGGCTGACACAGCATATGTTGGTGGGAACACGAAAGCAACTGCCGTGTGTCTATGTCCAAGTAGCCCCTCTACAACCTACGCAGTATACGTATAACTAACTCTCCCTATAATTAATACCATATGCACATTTTCAAAATGCCGATTGTTTATAGAGGGTAATATATTTCTAGCTTTTGCAAAAATCATGTGACTTCACTTCATAACTCCAAAGCCTATAATTTTTATCAAAATTGGACGAGTATTTCTCAACTTATAATAAAATTTGTGGAGTAGCCTCCTCAAAACTCAATTTTTTGCAAAAATCAGGTAGTTTCACTATACTCAACGGTTTCGAAATTATTTGGACCACAATGATGAAAAGATAATTTTATTCAATACTTTTTAGTATTATTTCTAATAAAATTGGGCAGTTGCTTCTCAAGTTATAATGAAATAGATGGATCAGCCTCTTGAAAAATCCAGAATTTTAGGAAAAAGTTTTAAAAAAATTATGCTTACGGTTTTAAATTTCGACTGTTTTTGTAGTTAGCGGAGAATAACATCAAAAAGTATAGAGGTCAACTGAGGTCATGACAAACGTTTAGTTTCGTTTCGCATTTATTCGAATGACTGCACTATTAGTAATTTTGCTTTTTTTAACAAAAGTGCATTTTCCTCAATTTAGATCCAATAATGTGGTCTTGATTACTTTGAAATTCATTTTAAATTGTGTACATAGAAACGGAAAATCCATTTCATTTTCGTTAATTTACTATAATGTATGCCATTTCATTGTAGCACTGTTCCCTTATGACTTTAATAGACTATCCTACAAATGCCTAAACCTCACATTCAATTATTCACAAAACTGGGGGCTACTTGAGATTTATTTAATAGTATTTTAAACACCTTTGATAAAATATTCGTACCTCATAAAATCTTGACAAATTCTGTAAATTCTACCTTAACACCCAACAAAATGCTAATAACTTACACTTTCTGAAAACAAACACACTTACACTAGTGTATAAGGACAATTTCAAATTGTCCTTAAACATGTTGCTCACACTAAATTTAGCACTACCAACTTCAATTGACCCTAATGACATACAACCGTCAGTATATTATATTAGAAAAGTTGTTATACAAATACATCTGAAGGTAACTACATATTTATATGTGTGTTTAGGCAAATCTTTAGTCTTATAAAACAACCTAACAGACACGTTCACAAAGATTGTTGGAAATAAAATTAGTTCTGCTTATTCTGGGCATAATGCCATGATGATTTAAGACTTAAATTTACCTTGTTATTTACATGTATTACAGGCAACAGAATATGAAGATAAAATTTTGCCTGAATAAAGACAAAAGAGACTATTTACAGAGAAAATTAAGGCAAATGTTGAAGTAATGTAAGGAATGTGTAAAAAAAACAATTGTGTGAAAATGTTATTTTAAGTGCGATAGCCATCGCAAAAGTGCTTTTCAAGTATGTTGTTAATTTCTTTAATATTGTTTAAATAATTTTAAGATTGAATTTAATATAATAAAATAACACAGTTTTAGCTAAACTCCTTCTTAACTTTTTACTACCAATATATACAATATAATAATAGCACGCTGTTACAAAATAGCAAGTTTTACTCTTGAAAAACATCTTGGTGGTTTCAGTATGTTATTTCTGCACCGATTTTAAAATTTTTAAAATGTGTCTAACTGCCGAAGATTTAATCTCTCCGTGTATATTTAAAACATCTTACTTTGACTTATATTGCGTGATAATATTATTTAAAAAAATTTATATTACAATTTTTCCCCGATTTTTTAAAATTTGGCGGCTTTAGTGCAACACTTTGTTTGAACCCCTACTCATGTGTTATATTGTTAAAAAGTATATATTATAGTGATGCAAAGAAGCCTTAAATTATTAAAATCGGGTTGGAAATAGCAAAGCTAAAATGTTTTCAGCAAAATTTTCATATAAAATAGTACATTCAAAACACTCCCAGTGAATTTCTAAGCTGCTCACAAAGTAAATGGCTCTACAGTGGGCTAAAACTAAGCACTCGCACGTGGAAAACTTTCAACCGGTTGTTAAACTTTTTCAGCACCTGCAACCACAAATCTGCACCGCAACAATAATTCGCTAACACTGAACGAATTTTGTTTCATAAATCCAATGAAGCAATTTCGTTAGATTCTTTTCACAATTCAAATGAAATATTATGAAATAATTTCATTGGAATTGCTTCGTTAGCTTTCATAGTTTCGTTAGAAAATTTCATTAGATTCATGACAACAACATTTTGTCATTTTATATATTTGTTGTTGTTGTTGTACTACTCGTATTTCTTATTATTATACATATACCATATTTACACTATGCAACTTTGTTGCATGCAATTTTCTTTTTAAGTGAGAGTGTTGCAATAGAAATGTATACATATTGTATTTCTTCTCTGTCTTTCTCACTGAAAAAAAGAAGTTGCATGCAATAAAGTTGCGTAGTGTAAATACGGTAATAGAGTCTATTACCGTATTTACACTACGCAACTTTAAATAGACACATTGTCTTAACAGCAGTGATGTCAAAAGTAGGGAATTTTCCCTTTTTGTAGGGATTTTTTTTTTAGATATTTTCAGGCGTAGGGAAAAAGGAAAGATTTTTAATTTTGAGGAATATGTAGGGAATTTCTGAAGTACCTATATTATTCCCTACCATAAAGAAATTTTTATACTTAGTAAAACAATAAGCAACATACTCGTAAATAATGTGATTAAAACACTACTACTCATTACCAAAACTTCTAAAGTTTTTACTGGGAAGCTAAGTCATGGTTACAGCATTTATTTTAATCGACCTTTAACAGTTTATTTATCTGTTAATTGGAATTGATGGTAATAAATTATTTGGAAAATCGAGTAAAGCTTTTATTTCATTTGAATTACTAGAATAATTTTCACATTTAAGCATTACTCGAACTAGGGGAAACTTTTATAATTTATTCGGGTTTCCAGTCAATTTTGTATGAAAAATATGGAATAAAACAACAAAACGGATAACGCTTTACTCGAAATCGAGCATTTTATTTGATCGAATATTATTTGACAATACAGTTTTTCGATTAATGAAACAAATATTATTTGGTTTTCGCTATTTTTGTTTTTATTGCTTTTTTTAAAATAATTTTTGTAGCTGATGAAATAAATCTGTAATATTTACAAAATATAAAGGAAATTTTGTTAGTTTTTCTCTAAATGCAATAAATTTTTAGCGTAGGGAAAATAGTAGGGAAAATTTTTTGGTTGTAGGGAAAAAAGGGAATTTTTTTCAGACATGTAGGAATTTTTAAAAATTTCCACTGGCATCAGTGCTTAACAGTGCTGTTGGCTGAAGTAGTTAAGACGTTGCCTATAAAGCGAATGACGAGAATCATGAATCTGAGTTCTGTACTGTGAGCGGTCATTGGCGTCTATCGTACGTATTTGTAACATGGGACTGTTAATAAATTAAAATAGTCAATAAAAGAGATAAGCTACTAAGACAGGCTACTAGGTAATGTAATAATTTCATTAAAATAATGAAATAATATAATTACAATAATGACAGAATATCATTAAAATCATGACAGAATTTCTTTAGAATGATGAAATAGTTTCATTAACTTAATGAAACAAGTCATTAAAACGATGAAATAATTTCACCAAGAAAATGAAATATGTTCATAAGCTTAGCGCAAGTATTACAATGGATCAATGATATTGTATCATATATTTAATGACATTTTCATTAAAATAGTTTTAACGAAACTAGTTTCAGTAATCCAATGAATCGTGATGTTGATTGAGTTTTAAAGAAGTTTTTCATTGGATTAATGTCGGAATTCATAAAATATACGAACATAATTCTTTCAGTGTAGCACAGGCAAAACTTTGACACTGAAGTCACTAACCTAAATTCCATAAATTAAAACAATTAAAATAAATTAAGTTAATTTTGTAACATCAATAATATATTAAAGAAGAAAAAAATTTTTGCTTAATGAAAGTTCCTGTTAAAAAATTTCCTGTGAATTACATTTGTAGATTTGTAGCAACTATTGTATCAATAAAGCCAATGTATTATTTATACTTAAAAGCTTTTCAAACTGTCATCGTTTATGTTTAAATATAAGAACGCTTTGTCTTTGTGTTTTTATGTATATTTAGTGATTCTCATTTTAAGTGTACATTATATTTTTTTTTTTGCCTATGTAACTAATAGCAACATGAGAAGGTAGGATTCATATTATAGTTTTCGCCTCATTCAATGGATCCTGAAATAAAATTATATTTTTGGATTTTTTAACATTTTTGTGTATTGAGAATTAAATTTGCTTCCGCGGTTGCTCTGGGAATGATTTTTGCGAAAAAAATACACAACAAAAATGGGTATAGGACTTATTCTCTAAGAACAAAAAATTGTAATAATCGCAGGACGAAATTAAAAGTTGTGAAATTAAGTTAAGAAATTGAAATTTTAATATTTTAAAATATTTCTTTACAAACATTTAAACAGAAGCAAATAAGACTAATTTTAATAAAATCGACCGATAATATTAAAAGTTATGACAATCTATGCATATAATAATACTGTAAAAGGGGTGTGTCTGTATATGAAATATTTTTGAAAATTTTTATGGTGGCATAAACAGTAATCGATGTAGAGAACTTAACACCAAATTTTAGAATTTTTGTCTGTCTATCTGTCCGAACACGCTTCACGGAAAAACGAGTGAATGGGACTTTCATAAAATTTGGTATGGAGGTACTTTAGAGTCCTGATTCAAACATAGGGTACTTTTTACCGCGATAAAATATCTAATTTATAAGTTAAAATAGAAAAAACGAAAATATACCCTATTGTACTGATATAAATGTTGTTGGAAATTAGAAAGATGTTTTGTTTATTTTGCATAACGGAAACTTTAAACAATCTGTAAAGAACGTTACATTATTATATTTTACAGACACCTTAGTAATAAAGCGAACTTTAAGCGCGCGAGGCGGGCGGGCACATCTCAGCCGAGTGTGCCTCTAAAGTTATTGATGCTGCGGGCTAGGAGCTTTGGGTGCAACTAAAATTTTTTCACGTGTTTTGAAAACACAGTCTTAACCATCGGTACATCTAGATTTTGGTGAATTCGCTGGTTTTTGGTAGTTGTATGGAGTGTTTTTTTTATTCGCCTTTGGATTTTCTCTACGTTTAATGCCGAGGCAGTGCCCCATAAATGGGCACCGTAGTACCATATTTGTTTTAAAATGTAGTTGCATAAAAGAATTTTACAATCCAGGCTTAGTGTAGAGTTCCTTGCAATGAGCCAATTCATTTGATCCGCTTTTAACTTCATTTGGGTCACCTTTGCATTTATGTGGGATTTCCAAGTTAGACGGCGACCACACTGAATACCGAGATATTTAAATTCAGTGTGTTGGGATATAGTTTGGTTATTAATTTGCTTAGGCGGGTATGTCTCCTTGCACAATGTAAACGTAGTCCGCACAAAAACATAAATGTGAAAATAAGGCCAAGTTCCTATCCAAAAATTTCGACCGTAAAAAGTACTGAGATCAAAATAAGGACCAAGTTGTTGATAGGTAAATTACCATCTCAAATACACAGAGGAGAAAGCCATTAAGCCAATACCAAAATGAAATAAGTCCCCAAAAAACGTTGCTGTTGCTTTCTGTCCATTTTTTTGGGACTTATTTCATTTTTTGTGCGGACGGCGTTTATTTTATGAAATAGTTTACTATATTTTCAACAGACACGAAAAAATCATTTGAAATGAGAATCACCCATATACATACTGTACGTATGTTTGTTTGTGGATTTTTTTATATACGAAACGGTGTTGATATTATAATTTAAATAATTTATTTGTAAAGTGCTTAATAAATGGAAAGTGGGAGAAAATTGTTTTTATCAAATAAAAGATAAAAATATTGAAAATATGGTTTAAATATTAAGAAGATTTAAAGGAAAATTATTAAAATGAGTCTAATATTTTACAGGCGGATAAATTTGGTCTTAGCATATTGCTGTGTTTATCAAACATTGTGTAAATTGCTGTGAAATTTTATTTATTTTTACTGTGATATTATCGAGAAAAAAATAATTGAAACTGAACAAATAGATAAGAGCTTTTCAAGAATATAGGAACTTTAATTGAAAATTAGGCCTACTGATAAAATAGACGGTCCACAGTGAAATAAACTAGCCACTTCTAAGCGAAATAGTATTAAATTTCACACGAAGATAGAAGAAAAGTATTTAAATTTGCCCTAGAAAATTTAATATCCCACATTGCTCGGAACCGAATTCTTATAGCAATTATAAAGTTAAAAAAAATCATGTTTGATTAAGAAAATAGCTTTTATAGTTAGTGAAAACTACTTTGGACTAGTATTTTCAAGATATCAGATTGTCATAATTATTTCAAATTGCAAAATTTTAAATTAAGAAAAACAAAATTTTTTCCCTTGTTTTTAAAAAAGTCTAGCAAAAATTGCGTATACTTAATAATATTAAGTATACGTATGGAAGAACATAAGACTGGTCAGCAATGAGTATTGAAAAAGTTTGTAGAGTTGAATCATGACTCATAATTTTTTTTTTTTTTGTTTTTTCATACTTATTGCGATGTTGTACTCATAAATTGGTATATCTGGTCACAATGTAACTCTCAATATTTCCTGTTTCTTGGAACAAAATTCAGAATAGATATTAAAGCTATAATTACTAAAGAAAAACGTCAGATATATTACATTTTTAAACCATCATTACTACTTTCTCGCCAGCAATTGATCTACTCTAACAAAAGCGCCATATTTAAGTGACAGTTCCATGAGCATGAGCGAATCGTCAAATAATTTATTTTCTGGCAAAATCGCATCTCAAACATTCGAATAGAAAAATAAGTAGCGTAATAAATTACAAAAAGCAAAGTGTAATACCAAATCAACACTTAGAAAAACATTGACTGTAACATTATTTTCACATCATTTAATTTAATGAGTGGGTATTTACGAACAAATATTTATTTTTTTCAGCTGTTTTTATTTCTACTTTTGTTTTTGTTTGTTAGCAACTAATAAAAATACAACGAAACCCCACAAAATACAAGTTCAAACAATCTCACGTCTTAAAAACAAAATATTTTTTTTTTCAACTCAATCTCAAACGCTGCTGCTATATACATGCATAAATACTTACATACATATGTATGTACATAGAACATGTTACTAATGAAACTGTGTTACTTCTATGAATATCCTTTTTCCGCCCCCACTCCTTATATTCGGTTGCTAAACTACGTGTAAAACATGCTAAATTGTAAATATAGAAATAATATATAAACGATTTTTGTGGGTTTTTAAAATTTATTACTCTAAAAAGAAAAGAAAAAATATATCAAATGGAACCCTACAACAACATCAACAGCCGGAGTAACAACAACATTAAAGCATGATTGTTTATGTTTGATGTCGTCTGGGTTTATATTGCCGCTATTTATTAACACAAAACCTTACAAACTCCAATAGACTCAATTGCTTAAAAGCACCAATACAAATACGTACGTACACTCACACACACAAACACATAATTAAGAAATAAACTCTGCACAATTATAAATAATTTAAGGATTTTGTATGCTAAAATACCACCAATTTTCACTGTCTGTATAATAAACATCTTTTTATTGTTTCAAACAACGAAAAACAGTGGGAATAAAAAGTTAATTTATATAAATTAAGAAGAAAAATACAATAAGGAAAAAATATATTGATGAGATTTAACAAAAAAGAATTTGTACATTATATAAAACTTACAGAGAGTAAAACTTCAAGTTTCGGAGTTGCGATGCTCAAAATATTTTGTTAAATAACACAAAAGAACACACAAAGAACACAAAAGTGTTAAAAAATCCAAATATATAATTTTATTTCAGGATCCATTGAATGAGGCGAAAACTATAATACGAATCCTACCTTCTCATATTTCACACAGTTACATTGGTAAGCAAAAAATAAGAAAAATAAAAATTAAGTAAAGTGCGACTTTGGCTCGCAAACGAAGAGCTCCGTACGAATACACATATGTATAGGGTGGTTAAATTTTAAGGGCCGATGTTGAATGTGAACCACATCTAAGCGTCAAGTTTTTTTCTGCATTTAATTTGATATTTCTCAATTGCCGACCAATTCAATTTGAACCATGGAAAGATACACAATCGAGCAATGCGTTAAAGCTATTTAGGCTTATTATGAAAATAGGCGTTCAAATCAAAATGCACATCGTGCACTTCGTGATTTTTGCGGTCAATTTAATCGTCCAAATGTGCGTACAATCGGAAAAATCGTGCAAAAAATGTGAGCAACCCGGGTCTGTAGGAGATGTGAAAACACCAGTGCATGCTCGTACAGCTCGTACTGCAGAAAATATTGCTGCTGTTCGCGATAGTGTGGCTGAAGAGCCGTCTACCTCAACTCGTCGTCGTACCCAACAATTGCACCTCTCACGCTCGTCGTTGATGAACAGTATGCATAAAGACTTGCATTTATTGGAAAAATATGGATGTGGACGATATGTGGTTTCAACAGGACGGTGCCACTTGCCACACAGCTAATGAAACAATGTCTCTTTTGCGAGACAAATTCAATTGCCGTGCTATCTCACGTGGTTGCGATTTCAATTGGCCGCCAAGATCATGTGATGGGACACCGTTGGACTTCTTTCTTTGGGGTTATTTGAAAGAAAATGTGTACGTCGATAAGCCAGCAATAATTCAACAGCTAAGGGATGAGATAATTCGGCACATTGACGGCATAAAACCTCAATTATGCATCAGCGTCATCGAAAATTTGGACCATCGGATGGAAGTGTGCCGCCGAGGTCGCGGCGGTCATTTGGCCGATATATTGTTCCATACATAATTGAACCATACCATCATAATAAAAAGAAGTGACAATAATTTCCTAAATAATATGTGTTTTATTCAAAATCAACATCGGCCCTTAAAATTTAACCACCCTTTATATCCTTTTTCGTTTTGCTCTTTTCATTTTGGCAATTTTTTCGTTTTGCTTTTTTGTTTAATTATAGTGTTTTATTTTTTTTTAGCTTTTTTCGTTGTTTTGGCGCTTTTTTCATTTATGGTGATTTTTTCGTTTTTTGCGATTTTTCGTTTTTAAAATTTTTTTTTTGTTTTTTCCGATTTTTTTACGTTTTAGCGATTTTTTGGCTTTGGCTTTTTTAACGTTTTTTTCACTTTTTGGCGATATTTTTATTTTTGGCGATTTATTAAACTTTTTTGCGCCTTTTTCAGTTTTTCGCTTTTTTCGGTTTAGGGGATTTTTTGGTAATGTTTTTTTTTTTTGTTTTAGTGATTTATTTTTTGTTTTGACACTTTTTTCTTTTTGTTGAATTTTGTTGAAATTTAGCGATTTTTTAGTTTTTGCTTTTTTTCGTTGTTTCGGCGCTTTCTTTCGTTTTGGTGAATTTTTTATTTTTGGCGATTTTTTTCGTTTTTTTTATAATATTTTTAGTTTTAGCGATTTTTAGGTTTTAGTGCTTTTTTCGTTTTGACGACTTTTTTCGGTTTTTGGAGGTTAACCATTTTTTCATTTTGCTGCTTTTTTAAGCGCTTTTTTTGGAGATTTTTTGTTTTGACATTTTTCTGAAATATTTGTGTTTTAGCGTTTTTGAAAATTTCAAGAGTTTACTTCTTACGGTTTCCAAGATACAGCAGATAGTCTAAATTATATAGTAAAATTACATTAACTGACAGAAAACCCTTTAATTTTTATTGTTTTATATATCAGTGTCAATTGGTGTAGTCTATTCTACAGACTACACTAATTAACACTAACTTTGAAAATTTAAAGTATCTATATATGTATGTGTTTGTAAATTACATTAGCATTTCAACATTTTTCGTTGCTCGGTCTAGAACACCCTTTAATTTTTGACTGTCATATATTTGTTGTTGTAGCAGCCAAAGTTTTACATATTCGGTGAAAGTTTCAGGTCCTTAGCTCCTACAGTTCCCGAGAAAACATCCTGTGACAGACAGACGGACAGACAGACATACAGACAGACAGATAGACGGACAGACAGACAGACAGCGAAAAAATAGGGGTCCTTTACACCTTTGGTGTACGAAACCCTAAAAACTCAAAATATCACACATACATTTTCGTGAAAATTGAATGCGACACTTAAATCACTTAAATTGATGTTAGTTAACTAAACTGTTTTATCACAGTAATTCCCAGTGTTACCGTTGGTTTATTTTTCTTCATTCCCATTTTTCTGATTTTTTGTTCTACTTAAGTCAAACTCTTATGGTTTGATTTTAGACTTTAATTTATAGGTCCAGCCGTACTAAAAACTAATGCATAATCAAAAAAGTTCGACTATAAATAAAATTAATAAGCAATTTTTCTGTTTGACAAAACGCTTGCCGATATTTTACTTCTTTCTATTTTGAAGTCATGAATTATGGATATTTTACTCCTAACAGCAAATTAAAAAAAGAAAACAGAAATAAATATGCAGTTGTAGTAGTTACAGTAAAGAAATTATTATCGAATTGCCCCACTGTATTACTCTAAGGTTAAATAAGTTTTTTATGTTCTTGTCTGGCTGTTGAAACAGTTTCGTTGTAAACACAAAAAGGTGAATAATTACATTTTAATAGACTGGAATTTAATTTACTCGTTAAAATTATTTGAACATAATTTTCTCTAAAACCAATTTTATGGGCATGATGAAGATACTGATGATGATGTTGGTGATGTTAGTGGAAAGCTGAATGTTGTTGATTGTTTGCTAATGAATTTGCTATCATGTCATAATATTCTAATTACTTATTGGCTCTTTTAGCAAATAATTTTGAACATTTCTGTAAACGTTTTACCTCTTACGGTTTGCCCAGTAAATAAGGCATAAACCACGCACACACACACACTGTTTTATATATGCAAACACTTACTGTGGAATATAAAATCATTAATCTTGTATAAAAATAATGAATTTTTATGTGATTTTTATTTATTATTCGAAAAAGAGATTTTTTCTACACATTTCATAAGAATTTTAGTTTCTTTTTACTATTTATATTTGATTTTGATGAATTACAGTTTAACGTATGAATGACATCTATTCCTTAAATAAAGTTCCTCATAAAATACAGGCAACAACAAGACAAACTTTGTTAGACACGCATTTGGCAAACCAGTAGTCAATATCCATGATACTTATATAAAAAAACTCAAGATTTTCTTATTGTTTTCCCATTTAAGCTGGCCTTTCAGCAACTAATTTTGAACTTTATTCTTCCTGACATGTATCTCATTTCATTTAACTACATTTCATTTGGCTTTCCATCAACTTCTGACCAGTTAAAGTTCGTTTTACCCTCTTCCCATCCAGTTTGCTTATTATACTTATTCGTTTATTCATTAGTTATGCTTTCAACATTCTTTTGTGTTTAATTTTAGCTAAAGCTGTTAATATTAACTATAAAAGATTTATATACTTTTGCTCTTTTTTTGTTTTTGCAATTTCACATATGTTTGTTGTAGAAGTTTCTGATCCTTGTGTCGTTTTTATTTTTTCTTTTCTTTTAGTTGTTGTTCATTTGTATTCATTAAAGTACTTTTTCATTTGTTTCATTTAAGTTTTTTGAGAAGGAGTATGGAAAACTCAGCTCTTATGTGTGTGAGTATGAGTGAATGAGTGGGTAAATCAAAAATGAAACCTACAGGCATGGTAAGAAAAAAAACAGGAATGTAAAATCAACATGATGCAATTTTGATTGGAAATCATATTAAAAAAAACATTGGCAGAAATTTTTCAAATAGATTTACTATTTTGTAGTATTATAGCGATTAATTCATAAAATATCTACTGAATGCATCCTCGTAAGATCAAACACATGCATATGTCTCAATGAATGGAAGTTTGTATGAATATGTAACAAAATCAACCTAATGAAAAGTTTATTTTTGTCGGTTTTAACTTTTACACTCAACAAGACAACAATAACGTCAACAAACAAATCAAGAATAATGAAACTTTTTATTGTTTTCGTGAATTTCTTGTAATCTTTAAAAAAAAAACTTAACAATTATACGAATTCTAAATTAGTTTGCAAGAAGAAATTTATACTCATTTATTTATACACAAGTATGTAAACGATTCTTGAAAGTTTTTAATAATTAAATAAGATATAAAGTGAATAATATCCGAGTTCATACAATTAATATCAAATATAAATTCTAATAAATTTATTTTTTGGAGATTTCTGGGAAAATAAATATGATGCACGCTCTAAACATCTAGAAGCTTTTTAATGTTGCCGCAGTAATTCTCATTTACTTTTTTGCAGTTTTATATAAATACAAATAGAATTTAAGATGAAATATAATTGTGCCAGCTGAACAGTGGCGAAAGATATAAACTTCACACGAACACTGATGTAGAATATGAAACTAATTAATGTAACTTTTTTCCTGTTAATTGAAACATTGTCTAATGTCGAATTCTTTGTGGCTCAAAAATAATCTTGTGCTTAGTATTTTTTTTAAAGAAATTTGTATGTAGGTTTCCTTCATACAAAATGTTGCAGCTCAACCTTTATCACTTAAAAACTATTCATGTGAGAGGCCATCTGCTACTTCCCCTCCGTCTAGAAAAACATCTATCACTTGTAAGGCTTGAAGCCTTGCTAACAGACTTTTAAAATTCTTTTAAGAAGCGTTTTAATTAAAAATTACTTTCAGCTGTTAACAACCTGTACCAAAACCCTACAAACTTATAAAAAAAAGTTATTATTAATTGCAAAGTTTTCTTATAAACTCGTACCATAAAACATTAAAGAACACACAACAAAATTGAACTCTAAAAAAAACACATTCCAAAAAAATATATATAGAAATAAATGCATATTTCATAGAAAAAACAATAATGTTTAAAACAATACCCAAAATATTTCAAAACTCTATTAATAATTGGACAAAAAAAAAATAAAAGAAAACATACGCAGTATAAACCACTCCTCATACATATGGCTTTCAGTTTTGTTCTATTTTGAATTGAAGCCAATGTTAATCATTGACATTCATTGAATTTTTTGTACTGCATATTCAAAATTCCCAAATAAGTCACCTGAAGTCATAATAAAACAAGGACATTGACTCATGCATGCGAGTACGTCCACGCACAAACATATATAAAAAGAGAAATTCTTTGAATATATCCGATGACATATTTGCCTTTAAAAAAAATAAAATCCAGTTTAGTTAAGAGCCATAGCAAAAACATGATTGCCTAAAAATGTATTTGTTTCGAAAACCATAAATAAATATTGTCTGGTTTGGCTTTAACGTACGAATATTTGCTCTTATAATCCCCAACTGCTGCCGCAGTTTATTCAGTTGGACTGTCATTGTTGGTTTATTTTCAAATATTAAAATATGCAACAGTATTTTAAAATTTTTTTTAGGTAAATGACTGTCTGACTGACTGGCTGACTGGCTGACAATATTGAAAGTTTAATTTGTTTTAAATTTACTTGGTTACAGATTGAAGTGTATGACTGACTGGTGGTCGGTCATCTGTATGAAAATTACTGACTAGCAATTACAGAAATTAACACTTCGAAAATGAAAATTGCGCATGTTTTTCACAATTCATAGCAAACACACCGCTGACAGTTTCACAATTCAAAATCACATCCTCTTGTGTGAGTGAACAATCTTAATATACTCGTATAAGAGAGTAACGTTATTGAGTGACTGAACGACTGACTGACTGATTCATCATCGCCCAGCCCAAACGACTAAAGCTACAAACATGAAATTTTGTATGTCGCACAGTGCTGTGTCCCATAGACAAAAATAAAAAAATTAATTGAGTCCTCTTTTGGGATAAAATTTATATTTTTGCATTAACAGCAAACTAGCTTTATTATACAAAAAAAGTATATCAGAAAAAACTTATTATTATTTCGCTACCAGACGCCGCTAAAGTCATCCAATAGTCTTACAAAAAAATTTCTTAAAAATACATTTTCAAAGATATCTTTTAGATTTTTTTGCTGGAACTATTTAAATATATTAAATTACAGGCCTCTAAACTTGGGCATCTCGGCCATTTTTAAGAAAAGTTCGTCATATTGAAGATTGAATAACTTTAGAACGCCCCATCGGATATAAATGAAATTGATGTGAATCGAAAGGTTTCAGTCTCCTCGAATAACTATTTTCTTCTTCCAAATATTTTCTTTCCTTGATTGATCTGTTTGTCTGTATGCATTTATATATTTATTTTCAAACACACTGATACATTTTTCTTAAGCTCACGTATGCATAAAAGGACATTCATGCACAACATGGCCTTTTTAATATTACAGCCATATTGCATTTGACTGATTTCCGTTTATTCATTTATATAACGGAAAATCGATTATGTTCATTTGTGGCGGTTGACGCACTCACACAGTTACACACTCCTTTTAATATTCATTTGCATCCAAAGATTGTAGGACAACAGACAACATGATGGCTTATGTTGTCAATTTCTCGGAATGTCAGTAGTTATTTTTATATTCGTTGTATTTTTATTTAAATATTTTTTTTTTATACAAAGGTTTATTATTTTCAACATTTCGCTTGATCCTGTTACCACACATACACACGTACATAATTAAATATTGAATAATAACATTGTGGTCTATGTGAGTGTGTGGCTTTATTAATCATGTTATTGTTTTTTTTTCAATAATTTTAAAGGTGTGAAATAATTGAGAAAATAACAGTTTCATGTTGGAAATAAATACGTCGAGATTTTTTAAAGAGCTTAATATTTAAGGATATTTATATGTATGTTTGTATATGTATGTAAACATGATAGGGCATTTGAAAACATTACTAACGAATTAATTGAATAAGCAATTTCGAAAAGGTTCCATATCTGAAACTTTAAACTTTTCAGGAAATGAAAAAACTAATTATTTTCTAATAAAGGATAATATTTAGAAAATTTATATATATATGGATTACATTTTGGGGCCAATTATCAATCGAAAGTTGCAGAAATATTTTTAACGTTATTATATATATATATATATATATATATATATATATATATATATATATATATATATATATATATATATATATATATATATATATATATATATATATATATATATATATATATATATATATATATATATATATATATTAATTTCATGAGATTTGCCATTTTCGAAATTTACTGTATTGAGTACAAATAACTTAAAGAAAAAACCACATTAATGCTCAGAAATTTTTATTTTGACTATCTAATATCAATTTAAAGCTCAAAAAGAGCAATGAAAGCAGTGCTGCGCTGCGTTTACTTAAACAATAATTTCAAAATGCCAGAAATGTTGCCTTTTCAAGCATAGTGGCGCAGGCAAGCATTTAGAACTCATTTATATGAAAAAACTTATTTGTCGAAATATGCTAGATGTGCCCATTTCGAAATTGCCTATTCAATTATACATGGACCTTAAAGGTGAAATGTATATAAAAAATCAGATACAAAGTTAAAATAATTTGCACCAGGCTAAAGCAGTTGCTAAATCTATTAATGGAAGCTTAGAGAAACAAAAACTGTCAACGCAAAATTTGCAGTTGTGGCTTTCGGTTACCTCTTCAAATAGGGTCCGGTTCGAAGAATCACAACCAATTAGCAACCAGTAATTGCAAATATTGTTGCGCCATTATTGTGGCATACATATGTATGTATTTTCTGCTCTACTTTCATGGAGTCTGCTACATTTGAGTTTCCATAAATTTGTATAAAAAGAAAACTTTTGTTATTTAGGTATAAAAATTTCCTTCCAGAGTTCTTTATAAATTCGCTAATTCTTAAGTAATAGATAGTTAAAACTTATTTTTGGCCTTAACACAGCATAAATCACTGTAATTTTTGACGCACAGGACGCAAAATCTTTTGGATTAAGTCATAAAAAAATTTAAATATGTTGCATAGATATGATATAAATGAAAGATATCTTGACGAAGCTACCACGTCAGTAATACTGTATAATACAAAAAAAAACATGGCTCTAACGACCGATTTTAGCAAAGGGGACCAAAAAAATATACACGTGTGCCGGAGTTTACATCTGGGATTCAATTAAGGGGGTTATACTCCACGCTCCCAGTAGGTATAGTGACTCGGCAAATGGAATCTTGTAAGCCTTACGTTTGAGATATGAGATATATTCACGAGAAAAATTTTTGTGGAACATTTTAACCTTCTACCTCTTCATTGTATGGGTCTTTTTCTCTCCTTATTAAAACAGGGGCAAAAAACTCCTCTTTAGCGGTGATATAGCTGGCTGGAATATACTACAAAATTATTTGCCGTAAAGTTCTACTATAGACACCCAAACTCCAGACTCAACTTGAACACCAGAAATCATTCAAAACTTAAGATGTGTTTTAGGTTTAACTTTTTACTTATTCACGATTAGTACTCAACATAATAAATCTTATTAGCCTTACTTTTAAAATATAAGATGTGCTCGTCACTTTTATGTAAAACACCACGAGAAACGTTTTTGTATTTTTGTTTAGCCCTCTAACTCGTTATGGTATGGTTATTTTTGTGCCATTTTTAAAAAATGGGAAGAAGCATTTACCATTCAACGTCTATATATCGGGTTAAAATAATCTACAAAAACATTTGCCATTAAATTCTGTTATAGATATGTAAAGGCACTTAAGCTCCAGACTCAACTTGAACGCCAGAAATCTATTAAAGCTTAGGTAAAATCTGTTTAGAGATTTATATTGTACTTATTTACAACAATGTAGTACTTGGCATAGGAAGTGTTGTAAGCCTTATGTTTAAGATATAAGATTTCTTCAGCATTTTTATGTAAGACACCACGGTGAAGATTTTTGTGGAACACTTAAGCCCACTTTATCGCCTCTGAAGGAGAGATTTTTGGACCTTTTTTTAAGAAAGAAACTAAGAGACCCATACCACGAAGGATTACAGTGTTAAAATGTTTCACAAAAATCTTTCTCGTGGTGTTCTACATAAAAGTGTTGAACACGTCTTATAATTTAGACGTAAGGCTTACAAGATTTCCTATGCCGTGCCACTATAACTATGTACATAAGGCTGGAAATCTAAATCCCCCTAAAATGAATCCCAGATGTAAACTCTTAAGACTCCGATACACTTATATACATATTTGTTTGGGGTGTCCTTTACCAGAATCAATCCTTACCCTGTGAATCCAAGTCAAAATTGAATATTATATTTTTTGTTTTTAGAGAGTAGATGATCAGTTCTTTCGAACTCTAAACTCATTTTTTTGTGGTGTATTTTTTCGCAAAAATTATTCCTGGAACAACCGAGAAAGAAAGAAACAAAAATGCACACACAAAAATATACAAAATATACGTTTAGAATGAGAATCAGCCATATACGGATACCCTGATCCACGTCATCTATTAAAAGATATCTGTTACAAAAAACTTGCAAAACCTTTACAAAAATATGTACTTCACATAAATAATTTACATAAATATCTAATAAATACAAAAACATTCGCTAGCAAAAATGGATCTAAAGAAGAAAAAAAACAATCATTAATATATGCTCTACAAACCCTTCTACAAAATGTAATGAAATAAATAAAAGAAAAGTTTTCGGCGCAAAAATACTTGACTGAACTCCAAATATTTTCGGTGGTGAAGCATTTTACAAAATTTTTTTAACAACTTTTTGGCCGCACAGCCAAAGTCAATAATTAGAGCAACAACAATATCAAGCAGATAACTTTCCTCCTACAAAAGTCAAATGCTTAAACATGGATAAAATAAGATGATTATTTTCAACATACAAACAATTCTGAGAGAAATCAAGCAAACAAACAAACAAACAGACTTAAGGCATGCCAAAAATTTCTTTGAGTGAAATAATTTACCTTCAGAAATTTTCATGGTTACAAATTTCAACATTTTGATGAATAACTGAAGAAAATCAAACTCATAAATAAACAAATTGACAGGTAAAGAAGCAGGCAACCATGCTGTATGTTTTACTAACCCTTGACGGATACAGACAAATAATTACACAAACGTTCACAATCACGAAAATAAAATTGAAACAGCCAAGAAATTAAAATAAAATACTTATTATTAGTTTTAGAGGTTGCGGATTTCTGCTGGAGATGACTTCAACTTTTCAATACTTTTTTTAGTTCTTCTGTTGATTTTAAATATTTGGCAAAGACAGTTTGTTGTAATAAAACCTCTTCTCTGCTCTTGAACAATTCAACCCTTTAAATTTAAATACAATTTTTTTTAATTTTGATTCACAAAATCATCCTCACAAGCAGCAGCAGGATACACCATGTTTCGCAGCAATAAAATGAAATTGTTATGCAAAATTAATTGAAATATTTCCAAGTTTAAGTAAATGTTTATTACTTTTATTTTTCTCCAATTCTTGTTTGGTTTTTGGCCATGAATTCTTCAAATATCCCATTTTCAATTTGTTTGTACAAGTAGATGGTGCGGAATGAAGATTCTTGCCTGATTTAATTTTCACAGTCAACACAGTTATTGCATACAACATTCATAAAGCTGAGATAAAAGTCACAAAATTAAAAAAAGTATTTCCAAATGAATGCCTTTCTTGTCCATTTTATCTTTTTCATTTACTATTGAGGCTAAGTAAATATTTTTCAACTTTAGTTTTCAGTTGTTCAAAGTAGGTGTACCTGCAAAGAAATATTTGTGATAAAAAAATCTTTTTTGTATTTTTATTAACAAATTTCGAATTTAATTAAGAAAATGGTTTAAATTATTTGCAATCATTTTGGAAAATTTTAATTATGCTTGAGTAACGTTTTCAAAAATGTTTAGCATTCTGGTTGTATTTTTTAGTTTAATTTCTTTAAAAAAAATCTAAGTATTTTAGAGTGATAATTGATTTTGCTGTTTTCAAAGAGGATAATTTTATAACAATTTTTTTTTTTGCAATTATTAAATTATACTAATTTTAATTTTCTAACATGCTTTTTCCCAAATTAATATATTAAAGATTCCCTGACTATTTGCATTAGTACCAATGAAATGCGCATAGGATCTAGCTAATGCCCCTCCATAATCAATTTCAATGTATTTTAATAAAACTTTAATATTTTATTTAAAAAGTAAAATAGATGTACATACGATTTTTTGTGTATGACTGTACATTATGTGTTAACAACGAGGAAATAAAATAATGTCTAAGCTCTCTTAATGCAAAATGGCGTGTCTGCATTTTTCCAAAAACGAGATTAAATGTATTATAGTCTTAGAATATTTGCATTTCTTTCTCATATTTCACACATCAAATTTTTTTAAATATAATATAAATTTTAAATGAAATTTATTTGCTGGAGCTTAAGCATTGTCTATATGCAGCATTTAATTGGCGCTTTACCAAATCGTCAGTAGACTTCAAACACAATTTTGGCAGTTACAAGCCCCCGTGTACTGCAACAATTTACAAGTATCAATAACGACTATAACGACAATAACGACAGACTATAATACAAGTATTAATACTTTTGTACACTCTAAAAGACTTTTGTTGAAAATTAGGTCGATAATAGTCGGCAGCACTTTACTGATTATTATCGACCTAAAATTAACAAGCATTCTCTTTGTTGATTTTTGAACAAAATATGTTTAATAAAAAAAATAATAAAAACGCCTGCGAAGCGATTGGCTGTGTGCACCTTCGAACCGTAGCCTCCTTGCTGATAGTCTATCGTAGCTACCATTCAGCCATAGGCGTATTACACTTTGTTTTGAGCTTTTTCCACTTGGACTAAATATATTTAATTTGAAAAGTTTTTTCTTTAATAAAAATGTATGAAGTACATTTTCTTAATATCATCACATTTATTAAAACAAGAAAATAGCTTAGAATTTTGTTTATAAACAAACAATGTTTACTTACCAATACTTACAATACTTTAAATACCATAAATTAAACTTTGATGACCGAAGAAAAATATGGCATGCTTACACTCTAAAACAATTTTGTTGAAAATTAGGTCGATATTAGTCGGCAACACTTTACAGATTATTGTCGACCTAAAATTACACACGCATTATTTTTGAGCAAAATGTTTTTACTAAAAAAAGCGATTGGCTGCGTGCAGGTTTAAACCGCGACCTCCTGACTCATAGTCTGACGCATCTACCATTCAGCCATAGCCGGCCGTATTGTACTTTATGTCAAATTTTTTCCACTTTCACTAAATATGTTTAATTTGAAAGGTTTTTTCTTTAATAAAATAACTACAAAATCGATGTAGTTTTAGGCAAGGAGAAATTTTCAACACAAATTTAGACAATATATGATCGTAAATTTGTAGTAATGTTTTAGAGTGTATATTGTTTAAACACGTTTCGGCTGTTTTTTATACAGATTGCTTAATATTCAAAATTTTAATGTTATTTAGACATACTTTGTTTAAAAATAAATACTTTTAATGGCAGATTAGTGCATTTGCGAAAAATTAGACAAATTATGTTTTTTTTGTTAGAAATAGCTACAAACCCGATGCAATTTTAGACACCCAGAATTTTTCAACACAAATTTATACAATATATGATACTAAATTTCAAGTAATGCTTTAGAGTGTAGAAAATGAAACCCTGACATGATAAATTGTTATTGTATTTTGAAATTTGTCAAGCAACAATTAGATCAGCGATGCATTTTCTTCAAAAGAACTATTATTTGTATTATAGTCTGAAACGGCCTTAATCAAATAAACCTAAAAATTAGAGAGTACTCCTTCAAGTAATGTAACACGGAAATTTAGCTGTTTCTTATGAATAATTACAACTTTTTTTTAATATTTATGAAATATATAACTATCAAATATTTAACTTACATACGAAACCCTTAGCTTATCAATCAAAGTCGCACTTTACTGAATTTATTATACATATATGCCTTTATTCATAAAAAATATTTCTGACTTGTAACAGACTAATAAAACAAATTTTCATACAAAAATTTCTTTTATAAGCCTCTTATTAATCAAAAAAATTTTTATGAATAATGTTGATAATGTATAAAAATTTTTCTAACTTTCATTTATTTTTTAAATCGTTACGTAAGCAAACAATTTTTCATTTCAGCCAATTAGGACAACCTTCGAAGGTTTTTCTGTCATCTCAATCCAAATTCAGTTGTCTTATAATCCTAAACTAAAAGCTGACAAAATTTTATTTATAATCCTAGGAAATATATGTGTGAATACTTGGGTTGAACACAATAGTGATTTAACATTCACATCATATTTTTTTCTCATATTTCTTTATATAAATTAATTAAAATCCAACGTTTTTTTTTATCTCTTGACAAAATGGAAAGAAATTGCAAAAATTTTTCAGGAAAAAAAAAATACACCACTTAAGCAGCCATACTCTTGGTTACTAACGGGTGAATAGTTGTTAAATAGAACGCTGCATTCAATTGTACTGCAGCTGCAGTCATTTATAATGAATTTCATTTAAAACCACAACTCTATGACGAAGTAAAAAGAAAGAGAATAAATTGTTGAAAAGAAGATTGACACAACAAAAGAAGTATTTATAAGCGGGAGTGGAAAACATCATCACTTGTTTAATTCGTTGTATGCTTAATGGTGGGAGTAATGTATGAAGTAGTTATAAGCCAGCGGTTTTTGGCTATAAGAATGGTTGACACACTGGCTTGTTGGCTGTATGTTTGGTAACACCGTGGGTAAAGGATGTGTTTTTTTTAACAATAAGTGAAAGTATGTTGATGCTTTCAAAAGCAAATATTGTAAAACTAAGAGTTAAACATTACAAGCCTGTGGAGTAAGTTTGGAAAACTCTCCAAAATGGTAAATGCCTTCAACAACAATTGGTTTAATGTTGGATATTACCAATCTAACACAATAAAAAGGTACAGGAAAAGCTCATGCATGATTAAATCGTGGCTGATCTCGAAAACATCATGGTGCATAGTTCGGCCCTTTTTCAATTGCAATTATTAAATGCGCACGTTAGAGTAGGATATATATGTTGAATTTTATTAAAAGCGGAGAGGGTAAAAATTAAATATATGTCAAATTTTTTTAAATTACTCTATTTAAAAATTAAAAACACATAAAAAGTATTAAATTTTTGAATGTCACAATTTCAATGAAACGTATTTCATAGTTTTAATGAAAATTTTCATTGCATTTATGAAATCACATATTTCGAGAATCTTGTTGTCTATCGTAAGTATTTGTAGCGTGGAATTGTCAATAAATTAAAATAGTCAATGAAAGTTGTGTAATTTAATGAGATTGTTTAATAATGAAATAATTTCATTAAAATAATGAAACAATTTAATTAAAATGCTATAATAATTTCGTAGTGATAATGAAATGTTTTCATTAGCTTAGCAAAACTATTACAACGGATCAATGAAATAAAATAATTTCAATAAAATAATTTAAACGAAACTATTTTCATTGATCCAACAGAGCTTGATGTTGGTTGAGTTTTTGAAGAAAACTTCTTTAACTCATGTCAATTTCCAGCAGCCCATTGTGTATGAACAAACGAGTATTTAAATGCATTTTAGCAACAAGATTTTAATGAGTTTTTCCTTTTAATCCTTAAGCCCTGAAACCTGCCTGCTGTTGAAATCATCTTCAATTTTTTGCAGCACAATTCGTTCGTTTTTTTATTCTTTCTCTGTTTCGTCACATTCGAGAAAAGAATAAGCACGGACAGAAATTAATGATGGTAGAGAGATTTCTTTTAGTTTTGCTCTTGGATCTTTTGTTTTTGTACAACAGCTTTTCAGTTAATTCAGTTGTCTGCCTATCTGTCGTAAGTCAGTCAGTCAGTCAGTCAGATTGTCATTTGATTATTAATAGCGGTTGCTGTGTAAAGAAGAGGGCAGTGAAGTTACAAAAATGTTACAAAGTACCGATATTTGTTTTTCCATATTTTCAGTCAGTTGTGTGTCCATATTTCAGTAACATCCTTGTTTTCATTTCACTTTTTTTTTTTGCTCTGAAAACATCATGTTCTGTTGTTGATGTATAAAAGTATTGCCGCGAATCTTGCTTTCAGTCGTAAATTTTCCTTTTCTGATAATCTGTTATGTGGTGATTTTTTTCTTCTTTTTTTCATCTAAGCGCGAGTGTAAAACATGAGTATGAGTACAATTATTAAATTTTCTCATTCATATGCATTTTTTTTCCTCTTTCAACTCTAGAAAATTACATTTAGTTTTGTCCTTAAGCGCTGTTAAATTCCTTTTTTGTTATAATTTTCCGCTTCTATTCAGTATTTTAATTTAATTCTTTCATAATAATATTTTACATTTTTTTTTGTCTTATTATAAATAGTATTTGTAGTTTTTCTTTCTATTTTACTTTTCACAGAATTCTCCAGCTTCAAGGCGTGCATGTTTGTTTGTTTGTCTGTCTGGCCTTAACTTAGGCATGATTATTTTAATCCTTAAGCATTTTGTTTCAGTTTTGTTTGTTGGTTTGCATGTATTTGTACGCTGGTCATACTTTTCACAGGACTATTTATTTTCTGTGGTACGGTTGTAGTGGTTTGTATGAATTTGCCTGAGCTGCGGGAATATTTGCTCTTAGGGCTTACATGTTGGTGTGAGTATGCTTTCCGTTTTTCTCTAGATTCTTGTTTTAGATACACTCGTGTCCAAGTTGTTGTGGTTAATGTTCTGTTGTTATTGTAGACATTCAACCATTGATTTACACAAATATAAAAACCAAAATTTTAACACTATTCACTGGGTAAGTGTTTAACCAAACTGTGTATTTTCGTCGTATATACGGTTGGTCTTGCGGCACACATTTGCACGTACAGAGAGAAGTGCTTAAGATACACTTATGCAAACATGCCACTTGTAAAAGTATTTATATAACATAGTTGTAAAGACCCTACTGCAGGATTGGCTAATAATGTCATATGAAAGGGGCCATTATTTTACTTTAGTGAAATTCGTTTTAAGAAACTAAAGACAATAGCTAATAGCGCTGGAACCGGGCCATCTGATCGAAAAATCGTAATAACGCTGATGTAATTTGACATCAATGCTATGTCAAGCTTCCTTGTTTTTGACCACATGACACTTTTCATCATTGTGATGTCAACCTTTACATCAGCTGTTCATCAATGCCAATGATGACAAATATATCATCAATGCTATGACACACCGATATCAGTTAAATGATGGACTGGAAACAATTTAATGACAAAATGTTAGCAATATAATGTCACTGATAAAAAAACCCGCCATAACGCTGATGTAATGTTACATCAATGCTATGTCAAGTGTCTTCGTTTTTGACCACATGACACTTTTCATCATTGTGATGTCAACCTTTACATCAGCTGATCATCAAATTTTTTTTCAAGTGTAAGTTGTTATAAAATTTCCATAACGCAACTTTTTGTACTTGTAAAAGCAATTACTGAAATGTATATAATTTTGACGCACAAGAACACCACGCAATACTATTTAATTAACTTCAGAAAACAAAACTGATCTAGAACAAACAAAACTTTTCCGTCACAACTGATTTTATTTCTTTTGTGTCAAGAGCAGTGATGGGAACTTTTTTCTTCAAACCCCGGAAAATGTGGGCTAGAAATCATTAGAAAATAGCTAGATTATGGGCAAGACTAAAATTTTAGCAGTAAATCGCTAAATTTTGTGCATTGACTTTTTTTAAAACTTTATTTCAATATATGAGCATAAATACTAATAAAACGTTGGATTTATATATAAGTCCATATATAAGTTATATATAAATGTAAGACATATAAATAAATCTATGCTGCCTGTTCTGTAAACAGAGTTGATTTAAAAACGCTCGATTTAGAGAAATTAAATCCACTAATAGCAAATTTTTGTCAGACTTTTTCGCAGTTTCATATATTTTAGAGCTTAAAATATCATATCTTAAATTAATTTACTATATACGATTTATAATACATTAATGAGGGCATTATTCATTTTGTGTAAAACGATAAATTTACTCAGATTCGGTTTACAGAACAGAGCCGATAGTTCTATATTCGGTTAATACTACATTTTAAGTAAGATGCTGATATTTGTTTATCATCAAATCGACACACTTAGCTATAAGGATCCATACTTTATTTTGGAGTCGCAAATGATACTTATATAAATTTTAAACGAAATGATAAAATTTTTCAGTACATAATTCGGTATGTCGTCATAAATCAATCAGCAAAATCGCCAGATCTATGTTGCATCTATGTACATGTATATTTGACTTCCCATGATCTAGTGAGTCATATAGGGAGCATTTGCAATATTTCATAATATCCTTTATCGGCTTTCTTATCATGTAACACCCATGATGAAACAATATCCATGAGCTTAAGAAAATACACCTGCTCCCATTTTTACACAGTATGTACGTATAGAAAGATCTTTTAAAAATAAAACCTTATCTCAATAAAACGTTATCTCAAGTCATTTGCGTCCACACTTTTATTTTTAAACAGCACGTACGCATAATCATGGTATGCATACATATCAAATCCTGTCTATGTCAAAAAGAAGATACGACAACTTATTATTATCAATCGTGTTATTTCAAAATTTCTTTGAAATGGCCATGTAAATACAGGACTATGTATGAAATAGCCTTCCAGAAAAAAATCGCTAGATTTCCCGCTAATAGCTAAAACGCTTTTTTACCCGCTAAACAGGTTTCAAAATCGCTAGATTTGACGGGAAAATCACTAAGTTCCCATAACTGGTCAAGAGTATGTTTTCGTGGTTTATTCGTACTTTACTCTCTTTGCTCTCATTCTTTTTGATAATGATGACATATGTAATGACTATGTGTCATCAATATGATGAAAAGGTCATACTATCGTTTGCTTCAATGTTTTGTCTGTGCATGTAGATGAGAAAAATAATGAAAAAAAAAATATTGCGACCTACTTTTAGCCCTCTACCGAAGCATCAAAATTTTGAATGCCAGATCAAATCGAAAAATTTGTGAAACATCATATTATGCAACATTAAAAATTCTTTATAGCTGTTACAACTCATCATACTAAAAATTTCCACTATTTTTATACATACAAGGATAGATTTCAGACAAACTTAGTATAAAATAATGGAGCAAATTTTCGTATTTCTAAGTCTTTGCCATATCTTGCAAAAAAAAAACATTTTCTAAGCTAATTTGAGGTCGCTGAACACGGAAATTATACTCATTTATTTTTCTTAATGTGAGTTTTCCTGATATTCGCGAAAAATATGGTTTTTTGGTTTTCTTTAGTTTTCTCGTTTCTAAGTGAAAATTCCTAGAACGTCTCATCGGAATAAAATAAATTGTACACTGTTGTATACTCGTAGATATCTCTCTATTCTTTCATTCAATACACTGATTGTGCCGATTGTATAAAAGAGTATAGGGTTACAGCCCTTAAAAGTTTAAAAAGTATATTTTTCGACACTTTCCCAAAAACTATCATTTTAAATTGCTCCATTAAGATGAAAAAATATACTGAGTATAATTTTATTCGGGCTGTATTTCAAAGATAATTTTGTAACGATCAGATGATGGATGTAATCACTTAAGCCCTTAAGCGAAAACAGCTATACTATTTTTTTATTATTTTTCACACAAAATTAATTTAAATCAGTTTGTATTAAAAAAAATTTTTTGATTGAAAATAATTTTGTATGGGAAATAAAATCAGTTCTTTTTAACTTTACTGGCTTATAACTTTCTTATATTTTTTCAGATCTCCTCAATTTTAAACTTTTTTCATTCGGCACAAAATTGTTTTTTAAGTTTGGCCTAAAAAACATTATTGAAAATTTTTCTCGATATTAATGAAGCAAATTAAAATAAAATTCATATAGCTACTCTAGCTAGCAGTCATGGTAGGGAGCTAAAAGATATGCCAAAAAACTTTATTTTTTTTTTTGTATTCAGTTTAGCTAAATGCAATATTCTGGAGGTATTCGAAATCGACTGGATGCATTTTTTCTTCATACACCAACGCTCCACTCTAATGTATATAGTATGCTGTAGTGGCTTAGTTCTTAAAAAAGACTAGTTGATTTAACCCTCTACGAGTGACGGGGTAGTCTAGCAGACACCAGTAAACAAAAAACATAGTTTTACGCTATAATTATACAAATATCGACTCTGGTGTTTTCAGTACCTTCTTATTACGTACTCATGTGTACATTAGTGCGAAGAAATCTATTGAAACTAGCGCACGCGTTGATGTGAGCATACAAGTGTCTGCAAGTCTACTACGTCAGTATTGAGGTAGACCTGACAAAATACGTTGTAACTTTTTATTAAACTATTGATATTATCTCTTTTTTCTAGATTGATTAGCTTAGGTATAAGCTAAAATTAATGTTTAACTTTGACCAAAAAAATATGACGTTTATTTGTTTTTGTATGAATGTAAGTTTTTTAATGCTAATATATGACGTGCCAAAACTTTTATTTTTAATAAGATTTGTCGTTTTGTTTTCAACAAAAAATTATAATAAATAGCAAACTACTACTTTAAACTAAAGTCAAAAATAGTTTCAGTGGGTTTACAAACGGAACTTGGAAAATATAAGCAGTCGAAATAGTGTCTAGTGTACTACCACGTCAGTGGAATCGTGATAATGAAGTCAAGTCAGTCGCAAAAGGTTAATTATTAGTTCTGTCATAGTGACGATAATGAATATACATCAATGCAGTGTCATGTTTTTTTTAACTTTTTCGAAAGGCGTTTAAACACAAAAAAATAAAACAATAAAATTTTTATTATAACATTGTTTACTTTTTTCTTTTATATATTACTATTTGACACTATAATAATATATAATAAGTGGCATCATATTGGTGTCATTCTAGTCATCGTATAGATGACAAATAACTATGACGAAATTCGATGATAACAGCTATCATCAGATTGTATCCTTTTTTCATTTTATTGATGACATTTGTCAGAATTCTGATGACAGGGCGACATCAATGCAAAGATACATTTTTCTATCAGTGTAAATAACTTGATTTCATTAAATATTTTCTTGTTGTAAGTTACTGCAAATTCGCCTACATTTCCCAATTATATATTTTTTAATTACATAAAAGCATGTGGTGTCGCATTAATTCAAAAAAATATACATATCTTTCTGTAAATATTTTTAAATTCTATTTGTACCACTTTATAGAGGAATTTATTTTTTCTTTATGGTTAATTTTTAAATGTTTATGGCTTTTAGTCCAGTAGCTTTTTCAGCTGTATTGCAAATTTTTGCAAGTTTTGGAATTTGTTATTAGTTTATTTTATTATTCATTCTTCATATTTTCTTTGCTCTTTACGAATGCCACCCACCCATTCACGACTATAATTGAGTTTTTATTTAACTCTAATGGTATTAAACAGACATAGAAAATAATTATGAAAAAATTCAACAAGCAATTAGATTAAAACTATTGAAATTCAATACAGTTTTAATAAACATTTGCACACTAGTCCGAAATGATAATTTTGTATTATATCTAATAATGTTGGAACAGTTATTTAAGTTATAGATAAGTTTTGTACTGTACCACCACCTAAAACCGCTTGTCCTTGAGCTTGTCCTATTCAATACTATTTCGAGCAATTACCTCTAACATTACTTTATTTGTCAAGTGGCTATAATCTCTAATTTGTCCTTTATATTTCACTATTTCTAATAATTTTCACCAAATTTCTAACACTTATCTGCATTTCATTTCATATCAATTTGATTTTACATCCCCTCAATTTAAAATGTTAAACGATTATGGCAGCAGCATTATATTAACAATAATCTTTATCCGGTTATAACAATAGAATAATTTACATTACATTTCTAACGACTATTTTAAGCATGAAATAAACAATAAAACAAAAACCATTTATTTTTATGGCGTTTAAACAAAAATTTGTGTTTATTTTCATATCTAGAGCACTAAAAAGCTTCAAAGATTTAAATTTTAAGCCAAACATCCATCCAGTCTGTCTGTTCTTGAAAATTGTTTAACAAACCATGAGGAATTTTATTTCTAACTAAAAAATAACAAGAAGCGACAGGCAAAAGATAAATTTTTTACTTGGGGTAAGAAGTTCGTTCAACACATTGTTTCGTTTAAAAATTTTGTGAAGAAAGACAACAGCAGCAGCAAAAAAAAATATAGTATCAAAAAGGATGTTGACATTATGCTTGTCATTTATATGTTAACACTTGTTGCTATTACTACTTGTGCTTGTGGTGTTTTTTTTATTTTATTTCTGCTTTTGTCATTTGTTTTGAAGACTTTTAACTGGGCAGGAAGGCTGGAAGGCTGGAAGGCCGGAAGGAAGGAGTGAATAGAAGCAGTCATTGAGTACCAGCTGTAGCAATAAGTGGTGTCAGTAGTTGTGAAATAATAAGAGAAATAAATATAAAATTCAATAAGAAATAACTGCTGGGTTAAAATAACTTTATTATTATTAAACTGATAATGATTGCGACTGATAGCTTAAACCCAAGAATTGGCACAAAAAAACGTTGAGCAATTATTTTAATAAAAGTAAAAGTGTGATTAAAATAACTAAATGACAAATAGTTTCAAGTAATTTTTATATTACATTAAAGTTTGCTTTAATTAAGAAAGAATGGGACATGGGGAAATATCCAAGAAAAAAGAAAAGTTATCTAATGACAACTATTGAGTTAAACATAATAAACTAGAGGGTTGCAGAAGATGTCTTGAAGATGTGTTTAATACGGTTTTCTTTTCTACCAAAAACATGTTGCACTTTTCAATGAAAATTTGCAATATAATAATTTTTCGAGGAATTGAATTTATTAGAAATTTATTCTCATGCATTTCATACATAACGTTTTTGGTTTCTAATACATACCGTCTTTTGAGGTCGTCGTACAAGTCTGAATTTTTATAGAGTGAGAGATAGTGGTATCAAGTGTTCATTCCTACATATAACTCAATTTTTTTACTTGTACCCCTTTGCTGTTCACCCCTTCAACTAAAAACATGAGTCTGCTCAGCTCAAATTTTACAACCACTTAAAATAATAATAACTTTTTTCCCACAACCATAAAGTATTTCACGAAGCATGACATTACGGACGCAACCATGCCGCAACCATATCTTTTCTGTGCGTGCAGACAACAGCTTTTTCATGGGCTTTTTATCCTGCAAAACTAAAATCATTGAGCCAGTGTCCTTAACTAATTTACGACCTTTAATTCCTCGGTCAGTTAAAACAATGTCGTGGCTTTTGTCGAACGAGGCTAAGCCTATCGTACCTACCATGTCCTACTATCGAATGTGACAATCTGTACATTTTAGGAGAGCACAAAAACCCCGCAAATTCATAAAAACGGAAGCTTGTAATCTTTTCTTAATGAGTTTTCAATCCTCAAAGAGAAATTCAATATTTTTCAACAAAGCGTGTCGTGTTTAATTTCCGGCCAAGTTAACAATTCTAATGCCCGAATTTTTCACATTCGATAGTTAGAAATTGTAGGAACGATATTTCCATGTTAACTAATTTTATGCGACGGCTCGCGCAAAAAAAAATTCTATGCATGTTTACTTCTCGGTTGGCTGTCTGGAACTAGATACAGACAAAATAACTGAAAACACCGTGCAGACAAAGTAACTGGTATGTAGTTGGAACTATACTAGTTGCTTTTTGCTTCAGATTAGTTGCCTATCTAGTTCATTTGTTTACAGTTATATCCCAGTTGGAATCCTAGTTATTGTAAACTAGTGCGCTTACTAGTTTTTTTATTAAGAGTTTTGTAACTTTTAAAAAAACTTTGGCTCAACCGGGGTACGAACACACATCCCTGATACTTTAAGGCAAGTATTCTACCCACTGAGCCAAATTCTACTTATTTTTTTAATAGCTAAAAATATGTTTTATATTAAGTCGTATACATGAAAATTTTGTCCTTTTTTGACTAGTATCGTTACAAGTCTCGATACAACTAGTAATATGTCTGTTCTTTTTTGACCATTAACGTTACTAGTCTCGTTACAACTAGTAATATGCCTGTCGTTTTTTTACTAGTATCAGTACAACTACTAATATGACTGTCCCATAGCGTTACTAGTTGTAACTTTAGCTGCTGTGCAGTTTAAGCATGCATGAAAACAAACACACAAACAACTTTGATTGTAGGTATTGATAAAATGCCCATCAAAAGCGAAAACAAAAAATAATAAGACCTTGTGCGTGTTGGCTTATTAAATCAGATTGGGAAATTTCGGATAACTAAGTCGGGTCGCAATAAAAATGAATGCAAAAATTTACATGAAAAAAGTCTAGTATTCTATTTTGCCGCAAAAATTAGTTAAATAGCTGATGTTTCCTTGTAAAAAGCATCCACCTTCATAAGTGGTAAAAGTGAACAAGAACGCTGATGAGACGGTGTAGCGGCCTGTCGAAATCAGTAGCGTTGATCCGTTCTGCTAATCTGATTTGAGTATTTCCACTAGGGATGGGCAAGTGAAAACAATATATCGATATCGATCTATTTTTATATATCGATCGGCATCGATATATATCGAATAAAAAATATCGATATTTCGATATATATCGATATTTTGTCGAGCATGATTATTCGTACATAGTACACATAATTTTTTAAAAATTAAACACAAAAAGTACTTTTCTTATAAATAATTAACCCGAAAAGAGTTCATTTCTATCTTCCTTGCTGTTTCAACAATATTTCATGGAACGTATATTAAGAAAATCATGCTCAAAGAAAGAAAATTTTCGAATACACAAAAGATTATAAGTAAAACAAAAGACTTTGTTAAGAAAGTTCTTTTTAATGAAGATTGTGTCGAATTTTTTTAAATAACTGAACGAAAAACAAAAGCATAGCTAAATATATATCGAAATTGATACTGACGATATATTCAGAAAAAATATCTATATATTGCAAATAAAAATATCGACGATATATATCGATATATTTTTGAGAAAGTATCGATATATCGATATTTTTGCCCATCCCTAACACCAACACTCCACTCTTAACCCTCTGCAACTGACGTGACTTCATTATCACAATTCCACTGACGTGGTAGTACACTAGCCACTATTTCGACTGCTTATATTTTCAAAGTTCCGTTTGTAAACCCACTGAAAATATTTTTGATTTTAGTTTGAAATAGTAGTTAGCTATTTATTGTAATTTTTTGTTGAAAACAAAACGACAAATCTTATTAAGAACAAAATTTTTGGCATGCCCTAAATTAACCTTAAAAAACTTACATCCATACAAAAACCAAAAAAAATTCCATATATTATTTTTTTGGTAAAAAGTTTAACATTAATTTTAGCTTATACCTACACAGAAAAAAACTAATTTTTCACTTCAAATACCAAATTCCCTAAATCAAATGTAAATTTGTTCAATTTAGGTCCTATAAAGAAATTTGTAAATTCAAATGCAAAAATTTTTAATAATTTGTTTGAAAAAAAATCTGATTTTTTCAATAAACAAATTGTTTCAATCAAAAAATGTTTTAGAGATATATAAAAAATAAATCAAAGAATTTCATAATTTTATCAGGTTCCCAACATTGGCGGTAGGTAAATGAAATTAAATAATAAGTCAAACAAAATTATTTATCAAACTAAATAGAGACAATAAATAAAGATTTACAATCAGTTTCAAATATATGTTTGTTTAAAGAAAAAGCTATCATAATTTTTTCTGTGTAAGCTAATCAATATAGAGAACAAAGAGATAATATCAATAGTTTAATAAAAAGTTATAGGTTGAAACCATGTCAAATCGACAAAAAAAATTAATTTTCGGAAACACCAACTCCGATTTTGATGATATTCGCCACAAATGTTATCCATTAAAAAAATTTTAATTTTCAGACCTCGGACCCCTCCCGGATCTGAAATATACCATTATGAATATTGGAAAAATTGTAAAAATCTGACTAAAGTGGCCACAAAAAATCAACTATAACTTTTAAACTTCTAAACTTCAAAACTGAAAAAGTTTTATTTGATGTTATTTTGCAGGTTAAAATAATGCTTTTGAAATGATTTATATCTCGATTTATTCCACGAGTAGTTCAAACGTCATTTGTGCAGGTCTTGAGTTCAAATGCCTATATCTCAAAAAACAGTTTTTTTTATCTTAAAAATATATATTTTAGTAATGAAGCTCTTTTCTCTATACACTTTCATGGTGGTGCCGCTTCTACATTCGGGGTTATAGAGCAAAATATGGCCCAAAGTTCGTTTTAGAAAAAAAACATTCTTTTAATTTTTTCAAGATATATTTTATTAAAATTAAAATAACTTATATTAAAAAAAGTAGTTTTAAAAGTTACGAGTAGAGCATTAAAAATCCTTTTTATTAAAATCCTGAAATATTAAATAAATAGAGTTAATATATAAAATATATATTAAAAAATTAAATTTTTTTTTTGTTCCTAAATAAACTTTGGTCCATTTTTTTGCTCAATAGCTCCTAAACTAGAGCCAGCACTACCATGAAACTTTTAAGTGTATAGAAAAGTGTTTCATGACTAACATATATTTTTTTAAGATTTTAAAAAAAAACGGTTTTTGAGATATAGGTCTTTAGTCTCAAGACCTCCACAAATGACCTTTGAACAGAAGCCCTATTTGTACCTGCAAAATTGCATCATGTAAAACTTTTTCACTTTTGTAGTGTAGAAGTTATAGTTGACTTCGTTAATACACTTTTCTCAAATTTTGACGATTTGTTCCATTTTCATGACCCCATATTTCGGAAACCATAAGACCTTAGTGTCTAAAAATTTTTTAAATCAAAAATCTTCCGACATACACTATCTGTGGTGAATTGCATTGAAATCGAAGAGGGTCAATCCGACTTGCTTTCGAGTTGACATTGAAATACTCTATAACGTATTTTATCAGGTCTAACTCAATACTGACGTGGTAGACTTGTAGATACTTGTATGCACACATCAATGCATGCGCTCGTTTCAATTGCTTTCTTCGCACTAACGTACATACGAGTACGTAATAAGAAGGTACTGAAAACACCAGAATCGATATTTGTATAATAATGGCGTAAAACAATGTTTTCTGTTTACTGGCGTATGCTAGACTACGACGTCAGTCGCAGAGGGTTAATAAAATAATTTGAATTTACATTAATTGAAATATTGAACTAAAAAGCCGAAATACAAATTTCAGACTTATATCTATCTATCTATTCAGTTCAAAATAAAAAATTACGTAAAAATGAAAAATGTATTGTTAATAAAAATTAATGAGGGAATATTCACTAAATTAGTACTTCGCCTCTTGCCCATTGTTGTGTTTAAGAAATCGGTTCTACATATATAATTCTTAGCGGCTCTTTTATGATTATTCAAAGACATGCCGACTTCCCCTCTTACATCGTAAAAAAATTTAAATTAATCTATTTTGGCTGCTTAAAGAGTTTCAGAATCATGAATAAGTATTTATATGGAAACAGTCGTACCTTTATGCACATAAAAGCATTTACACAAATAAAATATATACATATTCTTTAAATTGTTATAAAAATTGACAATTTTCTTATGATGGTGTTTTTGAATTGAAACGATAATACTAAAGGGAATTCTTTTGTAGTTTTGAAAGAATATACTCAAGCAAACATTCATAAATTTTTAGTGTTTTTTTTTCTGTGACTATTAAAAGGCATCAGCACGTATGTGTCTCTTGATACAAGTATCACACTCCATCTTTCTGTATTGAATTGTATTATTGTTCAGTCGATTGTATATTATGTAGTATATTTTAAGTTTTTTTTTTTCATTTTTTTTATTTGTATCGCTATGACATAAGTTGAAAATGTGTGCATTAGTGTTTTGTATAGATGCCATTGTCAGTTGCTATAATCCCCAAATGTTTTGGAATTCTATTAAATTTCTAAACCAAGAAAGCAAAAAAAAGGAAGAGTTTATTTGTACTGCTTCTACTTTTTTTCAATGAAAACGACAATATTATTGTTATCCTTGATTCTTGTTTAATTTTTGTTTTCTTCGTTTATGCTGTTAAGGATATTTACTCTTGTTAACTTTAAATGCTGTAAATGGTTTAGAAAATGGCCAAATTGTTATCTGGCCAAAAAAAAAACAGCAACAACAACAAAAACCAAGTTAACACTAACAAAAATCAACAAAAATCCTAAAAATTTTTAAAAAGAAAAAAAACTGTTATTGACACACTTTGTCAAAAATGTTGATTGAGTAGTTCGAGCTGTTTTTTTTTGCTGCTTTCTTGTGTAACCTTCTCCCTAAATTAGGAAGCAAACATAATGGTCGACAGTGTCATCTGTAAATAAGAACGAAAAGCTACTGGCTTTGTAGGCAGTATACTTTTGACAGGCGAAATTCTTCTATAAAATTTTTGAAAAGAATCGAATCTGTGCTTGGTCTCTGTAACTAATTTTAGAAGTTTTTGATTAAAAAAAATTATGTGCGTCAGAAAGGATTTTTTTTGTGCATTTCTTGATATTTGTATCAATTACCCTTCAAAAAGTTGCTTGCTAAATATAATAAATAATTTGACTGATTTCAAAACTTCTCATAATTTGAAGAAACATGTATGATCTATTTTTGCGGCCTTGCTTCACGCTTCTGTAAAATAACGCATCGTTTCATAATTTTAAATCACTTTAAATTAATTTTTTTATATGTTGAAATTTTTACCTTAATTTCTTAAATTTCTTAAAGTTTTCTTTCCAAAATGTTTTTTTTTAATACTTTACTCGTCATCGTGATGTCTGAAGTGAAGGCACAACAACAAATTTGCTACTCATAATCACTTTAAAGAAACTGGCTGAGGGCAAAAAAATTTGTTTTTGCCACTCCTAAAATGTTTTTAAATTTCACTGTTTAAATTTTGTCTTCCCTAGAAAAATTACGCAATTAAAATTTAAAGACTGTGTTAAAAAAGATTTCATAAATCAGGTAAATAGCATACGTATGGCTATAGCAAGCAATGTATGGTTGTTGGAAACAAATGTTTGCTTATTTTTCATGTTATGCAACTACAGTGTTATTATTACAAAAACAACATAGTTTTAGTTAATTCTAGTCTAAGTAGGACTGAAGGCCAAGTAAATAAGTAGTCCGCATACTACTCTACTGTATAACAAATTAAATTCGTGTATAATAGTGTTTGTTAAAATTCTAATTTGGTTAATATTAAAGATATTATAATTAATTCACGTTTATTGATAGTGTACTAATGATTTTTACAAAACTAGTACTTGCTACAATAAAATGGAATTATAATTAAATATATACTTTAGAATATATATGACCATATTATGGTCAATATTATGTTTATATCTTAAAATACCATTATTAAGCTGGACAGCAATATGAATCGTACAACAACCACAATCATAAATGTATTTCAATCCCAGTATGTGACTATCTTGAGAAAAATGAATTTCCAGTAGAGCCAAAAATATCTGTTGGTAAAAATTTTGTTGATTTTGAGATTATGGTTGGTATCACTGCCCACTAGAGTGGTCGTAAGAAATTAAAACATGGATTTCCTCAAGTATCGTACCTCAAATCGATGGGTATTTATAAAAAACTACCCTTAACAAATTTAAGGTCAATCAGTTAAGATTAAGGAGTGTCGCAATGCACGCCCGCCAAACTTTTAGCCAATTCTCTTTTTCTGTTGTTATGTCTCATAACTTAATAAATATAGTATTTACAACAAAAAAAAAATCTTCCAGAAAGCTGTTATCTGTTAAGTTTCCAACAGCTTTTATCACAGCGACTTTTATCTAAATCGCATATTTAACAAAATAAACAGCAAAATGTCGACTAGCCCATAATTGAAATAACAAAAAAGCTTAGAGATTTACAAATTTATGTAAACATTTCCGTTCACTAGAACTGGAAGTTAATTTTTTTGCCATTTCGGCCGTTGAACGCGAATCTGCACTCCACTTTTTTTCAACTCTAGTTTTTGAGATATACCGTTGTGTCAAAAATGAAGGCACCTGCATGACATATAATAGCATGACTGGAGAAGGTATTGACCTATTCGGTAAAAAAGAAAAAGCAAATTTCTAAAAAAAGAATTCTCTTTAGGCCAAGCGAACATTGTTTCTAAGTCTGCCAATTAGTTTCAGAGATATCGTAAAAGTTGAAGCCTAGAAACTAAAAATTTCATTAAAAAAATTTTAAGTTTTTGTATTTAAAAATTCATAAAAAATACACAAACAATCCCATTTTAAATTGCTCATCAGAGCTTGCCAAATTACCGAATTTCAGCTTTCTAGCTATACTGAAAGTGCCCCATACAAAGAAGGGAACCCTAGTCCCCGAGAGAAAAAGTGCCCATTTACAGATTTTTCTAGTTAATTGCTCACTAAGGCCTACCTTTGTACCAAATTTCAGCATTCTAGCTATAGTGAAAGTGCCCAATAATATTGGCGAGGCAGTCAGTGCGTGAGTCAGTACTAAAATATGCACTTTTTACACCTTCATATCGCAGGAAGCTTTTATGGTAGAACTTCACCCATGAGGCTACCTCTGTACCTTATGTTTCAAGTTTTATTATTTTATGATTAAGTGGAGCAAAGTTATGAGGAGGGTAAAAAAAGCTCGAATCGTTTCGTGTAATAATACACACTGTGTAGCCGGAACGTGGCCTGGCGCACTTCTGTGCGCCTAGATCCGCTAATGCATATATCCTGCTACTACTGTTGTCAATTATTCGGGTTTTATAATCGTTCGAATAATATTTCAGAATTTTTTTCTTGTTCGAACAGCTAAATAACTTTAAGCTTTTATTCAAATATTTGAATGAATAACGAATAAAAAATTGTATTCGAATGCTACCAAAAAATGTTGAAAAAATTTTATTTTCAATGAATTAATATAGCAACTCGTGATTCCTTTATATTAAGATTCTATCAAAAAAAAAATTATTTGAACTCAAAGGGGACTTCAAATTCGACCACTACCAATGTACATACATATATTCTGTGATTCCCATGAACTGTATTAAACCTTAAGTTTTCTGTTTATTTATTTCTTCGAATTAACTCAAAATAGCTGGAGGTATTTTGGTAACTTTAACCACTGCTGAATGATGCTGGGAGCAGTTGAATGTAAAAGTGTCTGGGTTGAAATTCGTGTTATTTACTCTTTTATTGACTTTGATAAAGTGTTGACAAATGTGTTAAGGGATTTGTGGTTGATTGTTTAGGATTTTTGTGTAAACCTTTTTCGGCTTTTTTTTAATTTCTTAACAATGTCACAAAAGAAATCTTAAAAAAAACAAGTCAATCTATGAATTTTTCCAAATGGACACTCACTAGGCCTCAAATCTAATACTCTTTAATAAATGAGATATTTCTAACCAGCCAAATTAAAAAGCTCAACAACCCTTAAAATAGGATAACTCTGTACTAGTGTATTTAAATGAAGACAAATTAAAAAGAAAATACTCGTAACTTTATATATCTTTGCTTGTAGCTAAAGTTTCTAATATCAGACAGACCGGTGATACCTTGATGATGTGTATATTAGATAATTTTTTAATTTTATTTGTCGAACTAGTTAGTTCTGTATGTATATTTTTCTGATTTGTTGACAAATAGGAAATAAATAAGTCAATGCACACTTATATGAACAATATGATATGAAGAATATCAAACACGCTTAAAAAAACGTTAAAAAATTTTAACAATACCAGCAGTCACACATGATAGTACAGTGTTTAAGGTATCGCTAAAATTGTCGTTTTGGGATAAATGTATTTTTTGGTATTTATTTTACTATCTGATATATAGAAAGCTGCAACAAGACTCATAGTATCCAGTTGGAATACCAAACTTTATGATCATGGACGATAAAATATTAATATTCAGTGAAAACTCAAAGATAGAATCGGGCTAAGGGTGGAATATTTGCTCATAGGCATTAAGTTTTACAATTTCAAAAGCAACTACCACATGGGCTGTATACTCTTTCAAGCAGACATCTACGCTATACACATTGCTGCAGAAGAAAATATTTTGGAAAAAATATTCCTTCCTAAAATTTGATAGTCTATGTAGAACAGTATGATGATTCTGAACAGCTGCGTCCTTGGAATATTTAAGCCACGATGCACATTCGGGCGAAATTCAAATATTTTGGAGAAATAAATCTGCCAAAAAAGTAAAGGTTTTTGTGAATAAAAATTGATTATTAGATTAAGGTTCGTAACGTTATATTCAGAAAGAATTGGGCATGATTAATTATCCAAGGAACAAGGAAACAATTATCATCAACTTAATTTTTCAACGTACACAGCAGAACAGAGTAGCGCCACTATCGGAAACCGCTACACTTCCATCGTCAGTGCTCACGTGTATTTTTCTTAACACCACTTGTCAGGTGGCTCTGTTGAATGCGATTTTAATTTTTATATATAAAAATTTTTCGTTAAAATTGAATACGAGAATTAATCAGCTCTCAAGCTTATGTTAACTGCAATTTTCTCAGCGTTGCCATCGGTTTATTTTTCTTTATTCCCATTTTCCTGATTTTTGTCCTACTCAAGACAAACTTTAAGCCTAAACTTTTAGCCTAATAATCATTTTGAATTCACAAAGCAAATAAGTTCAAAAGAATTATATTAATCAGCCATGTCACAGAATACCATTCCGATCGGAAGTGGTTTCAATTCCGTAAGTTGCTTCTTCAGAAAACGAAAAACGAACATTTTCTTCGTAATCAAACCACTTTTAAATTTCAAAGTGGAATTGAAAAACACTTTGCGGTAAAAACTAAAAAAACGTGCATACTTTTAGGAGCGTCAAATAAATATTTGGTCATGAGCTTTCCATGTTAATAAAAATCTCAATGTGAGTTTTGCTTCTTAAGAAAAGAGTAAACAAACGCCTCAAGGTATAAGAACTTTATCATTGTAAAAACGAAATACAAAATAAACGGAATCTGTGACATGGCTGAATAAAGGTTTTTGATTTAGTCAGTCTTAAAAATTTAAAAACTTTGCAGATAAGTAATTTTTCCAAAGAAAAATTTAGTTTTATATATTTTTTGTAGCCCCAAATATTCTCTTTAAAAGACCATGCAAATAATTCTTGTGTATAAAATAGTTTACGTGATATTAAAAACTAGACTCAACACATTTGGTAAATTTGGCGAAATTGGCCTGGCGTTGTTGTTTACGCCTAACGGTCCTTTTCACAATGTATGATTAAGAGTTAAGGAGGACTTTAACCACAACTTTTATATACCGAACTTGCCGTTAAACTCCACGTTAACTTTTAATCGTACATTATGAAAAGGGCCTTAAGTCGTTTTTGTAGTAGACAGGTTTTCAGTTACTTTAATCTAATACAAAAAAAAACGACATAGACGTGTGCGCCAAACCTTTACACAATCAATGAAATTTTGAACATGTCATGACTTTTGAAATAAACATTTTGATGTTTTCATTTAGCATAAGTTCGTTAAAAAGTATCAATGTAAAATCAACAGGTGGGAATATTGGTGTGAAATCAAATAAAATGTCTGCAAAAGTACAGATTTTTTATGAAACTACCATTGTTTCATATTAATTTTAAACTAAAAATTTTTAATCTAACCTTAAATCTCGTTGATTTAACATTTTTCATTGTTAAAATAATATTGAAGCCATAAAATCCTGTTTTATAGTAAAATTAGTTTTTATATTATGCCAAACTAAAGCTGGATCTGCTTTAGTAAATCAATTAAAAATCAACTTTACATTTAACTTTCAAGCAACATGACTTTAATTTTAAATTCATATAAATCACCAATTAAATCATGTTGAATTAAAATGTGTTTCATGTTACTTATGATGGTGTATATCGCAAGTATATATGATGCTGTTGTGGCATTTTGACTACCAAGCAAATGATGATAGATAAACCTGACTTCAAATCTTGACTAAGGCATCCAACTACATCACATATGTTTCTGATGCATATGCTAATACACATCACATAAGTAAAATAATAAATAAAATCGGTACATTAAATCGATGTAGTTTCAACTTGAAATAACTTTGATTCAACATGATACTTCTTGTTATTCCAATATCGAATTCACTTTGTTTCAACTTGAAATAACTTTGATTCAACATGATTCTTCATGTTATCTCAGTATAAAATTCACGATGTTTCAACTTCATATAAATTTTATTCTACATGATTCTTTGTAATATTTCAGTTTCAAGTTCCTTTTGTTTTAACTGTACGGGAATATTAAATCAACATGAAATATAATTATGTCAAAAGGAAAAATGTTCTTTGAAGGTTGTTTTAAAAATATGTTGAATTAACATAAAATACTTATGAAGCAAAATCACTACCGAAAAATACTAAATTAACCTTGTTTTAGAAGATTTGAGCATGCAATTTTTCTGTGTATAATGTCACTACACAGAAAAAACTTAATTTCATTTTCAGTAAAGAGTTTGTCTAGAAACAGACAAATTTGTAAATACAGACAAAAACGTCTCAACAGTTTCGTTGAAAAAAAACTGTGTTTTTCAGTAAACAAATTGTCCAAATCTATAAAACAACTTATCTAAAAATATTTCAAAATTCTAAACAAAATAATTAAGTGAATCAAACAAAAATATTTACTGGATTTTTTATTATATATCAAAAAATAATTTTTTCTGATTTTATAAAATAAGTGTTCTAGAAATACTTTCAAATTATAAACAGAATAGTTTCCTGAATCAAACAAAAATGTTTACTGGACTTTTTTGTAATATAAGTAGTAACAACTTCTTTCTTTTAATATTGTTAAGTTTTAAATAATAGCATCGTAATCCATTAAGCATTTATGAAATTTCACTTTGTTAAATGCGTTCAACTTTGTATGTTTATCTAAAGACTATAAAAAAACGAATGAGAATTAACACAACAACTTTAACGAATTGATTCACTCAGAAATCTTTAGTAAGCAAACTTGTTATAACCGCATTCCTTTTGATATAATTGTTCTTATTATTATTTATGTGTATGTCGTAATTATGGTTGTTTATTTTTAAGAAACAGAAAACTGTTTTTTGTTTGTTTTTTTTTTTTGGAGTCTTCATCCTAAATAAAACTCAATCAAATAATTACTGATTCAGTATAGAAGATTTACTGAAAATTAACTTTTGTTTTAGACAAAGGTTTGTTTGAAATTTTTTTGGTGATAATTTTTTCTTTGTACTCTTTCTACACAATTTGTAGGTACAGATGCCCTAATGATCTGCATTAACCCCAGTGAAATGCGCATATAAACTAGCTAATAACATTTCGAAATCAATTTCAACGTGTACTAATAAATCTTTTAATATTTCGATGAAATGAAAAATACACATCTTAGTAAGTTGAGGACAGCTTAAGTCGTTCAAACAAAATGCAACTACTTTTAATTATCTGCAATTTCCGCCACTTTAATTAAGACATACAAAATCGCTTGTTGAATTAATTGCTTGTAAAGTCATCATCATTTATTACTTTTGTTATAGCATTTTTTGCCCCATTTTATTATGACACTCATTAGAAATAATAACAAAATATAACTCAAGACATTGTCATAGTTGTTGCTTCAACTTAAAGACAATTTAGCCCATTCACCCCACTGTTATCATGTAGCAGAAAGACTTTTTACAATTTTGGAGTAATTTCTATTTTTATTCTTTTTTTGTAGCTTGTGTGCCGTGTCACTTGTTGTAAAGTCTCATATAAAATACATTTTATTTTTATTCATACAACATAAAATACAATCATTTCTATTTTCTTATTTGCTTTTTCAACATTTAGTGTTGATCTTTTTTTCTATATTTTTTGTAGAATTTTAAGTGACTTGAAATTGCAATTTATTGTTGCATGTCTGTCGTAATAATTGTGAGTTAAAGTGAGCATTTTTGTTATACACGTATTAAAATAATGTTGGTGTTGTTGCCCCGTTGTTGTTTCTACTGCTGTTGGTGTTGTTGATAGTTTGTTGATGGAAGTTACTGATGGAAATTTATACAATAAATTTTTATATAAATGTCTGTCTGTGTATGTTAGTTGGAAATACATATAACCTCAAAAGGCTACTGATGAAATATGAGTGTATTACAAGTTACAGGAAAATGCCAAAAATATATCAAAAAAATAAAAAGTAAAATAAATAAATAAAAGAAGAGCAGCAATTTTTTTTAAATTTTTTACTTTGACACATTAGGGTGAAATAAGAGGAATTTCTTTTTTCTTAGCAATCAACACATTTAAATAATAAATTTAAATAGTTTTGCAAAATAGAAAACTTTATAAGTTTTCATAAAAAGTTATAGAAAATAAGTCCCTTAAGGAGTTTTGATGTCAATAACACTAGGCAACAAATTTAAGCGATTTGCAGGACTATTCTTTCAAATACTGAAAACAAGTAGACTACAAAACGATGAATCATTTAAATTTGAATTTAACGTAACAAATTATTTGGCTATTTCGGTTTTAGCTTTAAGAAGCAAATCTATAATTATGATTTTATTTTTTTAGTTAATTTAGCATGTGGAAAAAAACTATTTCAAATTTCGACATTTTTTAAAGCACCTCAAATCAACCGACTGGTAAACATCACCATCTTCAATATTCATAAAACTTTTTTGTGGATTTTTTTAATACATTAAGGTGTGAAATTAAATTTTTGGATTTCTAACAGCATCGGTTGTGGAAATATGACGACATCAAAATTTAAAAAATATATCTATAACAGTGAAGTTTTCTTAAAAAATTGTCAATATCTCAAAAACTGTTTAAGTTATAGACCTCATCAAAATACCGTTTGAAAGTTTATAAGACCCTCTCCATAATGACGATACCTTAAATTTTCTGGAAATCAAAAATATTTTTAAAAATTTTAGATTTCCAAAATTTAAAATCGCTATATCTTAAAAATGTCAGTATTAAAATTTTCACTTTCATGTCCATCCGGACTACCTAACCGCAAAGTGGTAAAATTATTATATTTAAAGTTATAGACAAATATGTAGAAAAAGTTGAAATGAACTTAGAAGAATAAAAAGAGGATACTTAACATCCATGCAAGACAGAACACATATCATGAAGAATTTTTTTTGTGTAACTTTATAAGCCCGTCGTATGATTTGTTTTATGCTGTCGCCTAGTGTTCTTGATGACCAAAATCAATGAAACATTTGTTTTATTTTTGGGTCGTTTACTTATTATTTTGAATTTAGCAAAACAAGCAGAAATAATTTATTTATTTCTTTGGATGTCTATTATTTAGCCAACTTTTTTCTAGGTAATTCTGGCTCCTGAATGCTACCAGTTTTGTGTTTCTCATTGTGTTTATTTGTGAAACCAATTGAAAAGTTTTTAGTTTTAAGTTTTTTTTTTTGTCCAATTTACTCGACAGAAAACAAAAACTTTTTTATACTTTGTTTATTTATTTCCTTATTTATATTCCTTTTTCTTTTTGTTTTTTTTTTTATTTGCCTAGCAATCTTGATACTAACACTAGCAACAATGGCAATAGCAAAAGGTATTTTGTATACGTCAGACATACAATATCAAAAAATAAAAAATAATAATAAAAAAATTGCATATACTCTATACATAAATATTTTCTACAAAGTTTAAATTCCATATACATAGTACTAGATTCCAGACAGTTGTCTTCAGACCAATTTGAAGTTTAAGCAAACGAGCATCACTTTAAAAAACTTTTAAGGAAATGTTTTTCTTTTCTTGATTTTGTTTTAATTTTTATTTATGTGTTTATGTTATTTCTTAAGTGAAAATAATTCCAATTTTCAATAAAGTTATAAGATATTAACCACTTCTAAAGGCCAGTGGGAAAACAGTGTTCTTATTCAAATCGTTGCTAATGCATTTGAAAATAATTGAATAAAATATGGTCTGCAAAGAAAATGTCCTTTAAATAATAATATGAGAAATATAAATAGTTTGATGCGCTAGTAATAAAACGCGTTTTCAGTTTTTTACTATCACGTACAGTTTTTTTTATTTAATGGTCATGCCTGATATTTCCTCCAGGTACATCAGTATATTTCGCCTTGACTCTAGAACGGTGTATAGAGGGTTGGATTTATATAATTTTGTTCAAAAAATAAAACACACAGAAAAAAAAAGGAATGTAAAATCCACATGCCGCAATTTTGATTGCAAATCATATTAAATTTACAAGAAATAATTTGTCGTTTGAGTGTGTTAGTGTTTACTTGCTTTGTTCATTGCTACAATTCAATGTTCTGCTTAGTTGTGTGACTTGCTGTTGTTTATTCTTACATGTGTCGTCTATGTATACGACAAAAAACGAATTACCAGCGAATATTTACTGCTGCTGGTCTATAATTACCATTGTTTCATATTAATTTTAAACGGAAAATGATTAATCTAACCTTAAATCACCGTTAAAACAATTTTGTTATAAACGTTAAGTTTCATTTTCAATCGACATGACTATAACTTTAATTTCAAATAAGTTTTATGTTAAATAATCATTTAAATCATGTTTAATTAAAATGAAATGCATTTTACATACGATGGTATTTATTAAGTGTATAAGTAAAGAAAAGTTTGAAGCTGTTGTGGCTGCACTGGTTAGCGCGTGGACTATCATGCAGGTGGCACGAGTTCAAATCTTGGCTGGGACAGTCAGCTATAACGAAAAGTTTTCTGATGACTATCACGTAAGTAAAATAATTAATAAAATAGCTACATTAAAGTCATGTTGTTTCAACTTGACATAACTTTGAATCAACATGATTCTTCGTGTTATTCCAATATCAAATTCACATTGTTTCAACTTGAAATAACTTTGATTCAACATGATTCTTCGTGTTGTTCCAATATCAAATTCACGTTGTTTCAACTCGAAATTACTTTGATTCAATATGATTTTTCGTATTATTTCAGTATCAACTTCATTTTGATTTAACTGTACCGGAATATTAAATCAACATGAAATATAGTTAATTCAAAAGGAAAATTTTTCTTTCAAGATTATTGTAAATCTTGTTGATTTAGCATGAAACACCTATGAAGCAAAATCACTACCGAAAAAAGTTAACCTGGTTTTCGACGATTTTACATGGATATTTTTCTGTGTGAAGGAGTTGTCCTAGATCATTGAAAATTTGCTCCGAGCATTATATTGACTAAATTAAGATAAAACATTATTAGCATTTAAATCGGCTTCGCCCACCGCCTATAAAATCCAAATCTATTTTTTCTCATAAAATTTTTCCTATTATGCCTTTAATTTTCACACATACACTTCATAGAATAAACAAAATATGTATGCCAAGTTTCGCCAATATCAGCCACGCCCATTGCCCACCTCCCATACGATTCAAATAATTTTTTTCGCATAAAATAGTTCATATCCAAACGAAAGTCTTCAAATTCGACACTTTCCAAAATAAACAAAATATGCATGCAAACTTTCATCAACATCATCCACGCCCATTGCTCACCCCTCATAAGATCCCAATAAATTTTTTCGAATAAAATTGGGCCTATTCAAACAAAAGTGTTCAAATTTAGTACATCCACTTTCTAAAATAAACAAAAGATGCATGCAAAGTTTCATGCCGATCATGAGATCAAAATAATCAAACTTTTTATGCATCAGCTATTATGTCTTTAACTACACGATCTAGTTCTAAAATATGTTTATAAGGTTCACGTCTTATGCTACTTATGATGCAAGCATACGTTAAAAAACATCAGTATTTGTTGGAGTCCTATTGCAGTTTCTGGAAAACAATACTCTGTACTTCCTGTAATCTTTATTATATGCTTCTTATGCTTCCTCGGAGAGCATACCAATAGGGAATACTGCTGCATCAATTATGTCCTTTCCATGTATTAGTATTTTATGGACAGTAAAAGGCATGAAGTACCAGTTATATTTTTGAACCAATAGCTCAGCCATATCCCACGCAATTTTTGTTTTTAATTTACAGTTTTATCTGAATAACAATTCGGCAATAAGTGCGTGGATGGAAAAGAAACGTCTTGAGTTATTGCTATCGTGCGAAGACCCAGATCCTTGTTGTACAGAATCAACTCGCAAGCTCATTCGTACTTGTAATGCTTTCTTAACTCGATGCTTGTTTCCTTGTTTCCTTGTTTTAAGTCGTATTTTTTGCATCGTCCGCAGACCACTTTTCGAAAAGCATATTATAAGCTACATGAACAATGCATTTCATTAATTTTATTCAAGCATGTAATGACGAAATGCCCAATTTACAAGCCTTATCATCAATGTTTTTATTTGAAATTGTGTCCAAATTGTTCATTTGGGAAGGTTTTGCCTTACAAAAGCAACATACAGCTGAAGCAGTATTTGTAAACTTTAAGCCTAAATGTATGCAACAGATTTTATGGCAAACCTACACTGGAATATTCGTGACCATTTTCAGAAAATTTATAAGTTTGCGATCGCAGAAATGCGCAGGCCTTTTTTGCGATAATTCAAAGAATTTGTATCTAGTAAGAAGTCGGAGGTAGACGGAACTTCTTTTTATAAGGCCATTTCAATTCGCTCATATCTACTTAACTACATGGGCAATCTAAATAATTTTGTTTTTAATTAAAAAGAAGGTGCTATATTTCAATATAAACGGCATTAAAAAGTTAGCAGTGCAAATATCATAAGATAGGGGCTTGTAACTGTTCAAAATTTTGTTTGAGGTCTACTGACGATTTGGTAAAGCACCAATGAAATGCATATAGACAATGTTTAAACATCAGAAAATAAATTCCATATTATAAAACAACAATAAATTGTTGAATACAACCCAACACTGTTTGCTACAACCATAGTATAGTTAACATACAATCATGACTTTAAAATAATGTACATTTGTGCATATGCGCTTATAAATGTATGAGCACTTAAACCTCAAATTTATTTCGTACAGCCTTCTTAGCAATCCATCTACTCTGTAAACCAAAAAAAAAAAAACAAAAAACAAAAGAACAAACATATAAATAAGTAAAATGACAAAACTGACCACAATGATTTACTTTCGAATATTTTGAGATTTTTGCAAATTATTTATGAACATCCCACAAAAGGAATCAACAATGCAAACAACTACAACAATCGAGCAACCAACATAGTTCTAACGAGACGACAATACAAAAAAAAACCATAAAGAATTTCATTGAAAATCACAACATAACAAACAACAACAACTTCAAAAGCAAAAATCCACAATCCATTCATTTCAATTTATTAGTTAGTGGCAGTGGTCAGAATATATATGAATGGTTTTTATATACAATCGATTCTTCTTTCTTTCTTCTATTCACTACCAACTTTTTTGTGTGGTCCTTTTTTGTAAGAGTGCATGTCACAGTAGCTCCAACGATAAAGAGTGAAAATAAAAACTTTTGTTTTTTATTAACAAATAATTTATTATCGTTGCATGAAAAGCGAAGGAATTTCTTATACAAAATAAAATTTCTTTGAGGTTTGTGATTTATAATGGACAATACCTGTAGATATGTGAATCAAGTTATATTTATAGTTAATGTTTTGCATTTGTTGTTTTAATTAAAAATTATAGCAGAATTATGAGCAGAACTACGAATATTTATAGTATATTGTATTTGCATCTGAATGCACCAACTGTTTCTTTTACTGCGAAAATCATTGTTCTGGCATCTTGTGTTTCAGGTTCCGTTTCAAGAATTATTATTCGCTAATTTTACCTCTTAAGTTCAAAAGAAGTCATTTGTTTGCTTGTTGTGTTTTTGTATAAGTTTCGAAGCTTATTCTTCTGTAATTCTCAAATGATTTTTGAAACTTTGTAAATAGGTATTTTTTGCAAAAATATGGTTCACAGTGGGGACTTTTGCTAAATAAATGGTAATAAATCTGGAACTTTTAAGCTGCTAACTGGATTTACCTGAAATTTCGAACTTCTGCAGAAGAGGAGTCAGGCTTTGCAGCACGTGCTTTGGTGATCTTCTGGCTTAAACTATAAAGTTTTCTTTATAGTTTAAGCTTGTAAGTCATTGTAAATTATCTAACGCAAAAAATCACTTTATATATTTATGTTCACTACGATAAACATAATTTAACACTATGACTTTCAACTTGATTGTGCTCTTTAACAGTAACGTTATAATGACTACTTTTAAAACAAAACTTTGCCTTGCCGCTGTATCAGTAGCCGTTTTTATCATTGTCAATAAAATTCCCAAAAGCTTCGCTTCCATTATTTTGAATTAAAATAGCTTTTGTCTAGTGAAGTTAGACGCTTGCAGCTGTATGATTTCGATGTTAGTAAACACAAGTTGTCTGTGACGTAGTATAAGTAGTATAATTTGTCTGTGACGTAGTATAATTAAGCTGAAATCTGCACTCACAATACAATTTCGTAGTAGTCTTATAACACTATGTGACAAATAAAGACTTTTGGAAAAACACAAGAACTAGCCAGTACAGGTTCGACTGTCCTACAACGGGGTAGTAGAACCCTATACTCAGTTTGGCGAATTTGGTGACCAGTTTTCCTTTATGGACCTCCAAAATTTCTGAAAAACAGTGGCGCCTCTAAAAACGGTGTCATCAGTATTTGGCCAACAGTTAACTCAAACTTTATAATACCGCTTAACTATATATGGCAATAATGTAGCTAAGAGTCTGTTTAACATCTTATTTCGAACATTTCATGCCAAAAACATTTTTTTCGTGAAGTTTTTGTTGACAAAATTAAACAAGAAATTGTTTGTTTCACTTTTTTCAGAATAACTTAGAGGGACTTGTAATTTTTTGCTAACAATATTTGGCAAAATTATAGCTACGGAAGAGCTGAACAACTTTTGTAAGCATATCAATAAAATCTGAACGTATCTAGGCACTCTAATAGCGCACACAGACCACTTTTGTTGTTTTTCACTATTTTTTTTTGCTAAAAAAAATTTTTTTAAATAGTATATTCAAGTGTATACATCTCTGTTGTGTTATGTTGTGTTTAACTAACATTTTGCGATTAGAAAAATAATATGTTCCTGTACTTTTAAAAACAAAAAAAATTTTTTTATTTTTTTATTCACTTTCTTCAGCATAACTTATAGGGACTCCAAATTTTTCACTACCAATATTTGGCAAAACAACAACAAACAATAAAAAATAGAAAATACTAAAATCGGCAACATAAGAAGTGGAACAATATCAAAGAATGTAAAAAAATGCAATAAAAATAGAGCCTAACTCGTAAAAAACGAAAACTTTTAAGGTAGAAATTAGTTTTTCTGGGCTGTTTAGGGTGCCCAGATACATTCAGATTATATTGACATGTTCACAAAAGTTATTCAGCTTTACCGTAGCTACAACTTTACCAAATATTGTTAATAAATAATTTCGAGTCCCTGTAAGTTATTCTGGAAAAAGTGAAAAAAATGTTTTTCCTTAATTAAAAAAAAAGTGCACGAAAAAATAATATTTTGGCATAAAATGGTAATAAAATCTGTTTAGCGAACTTTTAGCAACATTATTGTAATATACAGTTAAGCGGTATCACCAAGTTTGAATTAGCTGTTGGCAAAAAATTTTCCAAATCTTTGGAGGTCCATAAAACGAAATTGGTCACCCAATTTGCCAAAGCTAAGTATAGGGTTTTACTACTCCGTGGTAGTACAATCGAATCTATACTGTTAAGTCCGTGTGTTTCTTCGACTGTTGCACTGTGTAATTGTTACTAGGTTTTTTAAAGTCATATTATCAACTATCGATAATTAAGCTATTGATGTAACAAATAAAAAATACATTTACTGTCAGGCCCACTATGTCGACATGTTCTTTCTTTCGCCACAATTACATTTAAAACAAAAACAAATTCTAAAATTTTGTTTTTGTTTTATATGTTACTATAAGAAAGAAAGAATCGTGTCGACATAGTGGGCCTGGCAGTTAATTATTTCTTTATGTTAAAAAGATATGTAAATTAATATTTCGTTTAATATTTTCTTCCAAAAAGAGGAGTCATTGGTTACATTTCTAATATGAAAATATTGCAAGCAGAACACCTATACGTACTTACATGCGCAACTGCGTACATCTACAGTGAAACATAGCTGTGATCGTCTACAATGAGTTTGCAATCTTTTTCTCTTTAAAAGAACTCCACTTTTTATAACGGCTTTACGGAAAATAACTATTTTCCATTAAGAAAATGCTACACAAAAAGAAATACTAAAAATTATTGCGCACTTTATTTATACTTCTCTATAATGTTATATGAATTTTTTTATTTCTGCTATATTCTAGAATTTTCAGATCTGATTTTTAAATTTTTATAAAAATATATTCCTAAGGATCTTTGGCCCATTTTTCAAAACCACAAGTTTCTAATTTTCAATTACAATACCCACAAATATACACTTAATGCTTTTTGTTGTTATTTTGCTTGTGTATTTGTAAGTTGCAGTTTTGTGCCTAGAGCACCACTACAATCCTTATAGGAATTACCTTTCTCTCACATCTTTAATCAATTTCAAAGTATTTACAAACTGTTGATATTTCACTGAAATAAAAAATCAACACTAAGCGGCTATTCAAGTAGCGCGGCTATAAGCTTCCTAGTATTCCAGACATTCTAATATAATTTTCTTCATTATATTTTTTATATATATCCGATCATATTTATCCGATCATATTTATCATAAACTGTAATTCAAAATAAAAACTATTTAACGCGTACTTCACTTTTTATTACAATTCACAGCATCTCATAATGTGATGCGTACAATAATTTTCAATGCTTAAAAAACTTGTACAACTTGTACAATGTACATATAATTTTTTTATAACACATATTTATACACAGCCGGAATAACGAAAAGAACAAACATAAATATGTTTCAGGACTGAAATGAATCAGCTGCACACTCTTAATACAAAAACTAGGTCATAACTTTACAATTATATATAAAAATGGTTATTTTGTTCAGAAATTAGAAATCTATAATATTTAGTAATAATTTTTGTTTCCATTGTCTACAATTAAACTCAGTTGAATAACTTTAATATTCTCTCTTTTGCATTTCTCTCTTTAGTTAAATGCTTTAGAAAATTACAAATGCATGGCAGAACTTTGTATGTCAATTATATGATCTAGTGAAATGTTTAAAAAGACTACAACTAGTTTATTATAAAGTAATAACACTGTGGCACAGTGGCATATTGGGCAAGAAGACTGTAGAACTCTATAACTACTCCGCGAGAAATTTTGTGCCAACTGTCTTGTATACTTGTCCTATGACGGCTGAAATTGGAGTGAAATCGAGTCATAAACGATGAAAAGAGAACTCATCACTTAATTTTAAAAATAATGTTAACAAAATACAAGCAGATTATTCCCAAATCGAAAATATTTGTTTAAAGAACAGTAATTTGGCGAACAACTATCTTAAGTTTGGAACTAGAACATATCACTGAGCATTTGAATTATGTCAATTGACCCCGTTCAATGACAACTACATGTAAAAGTCCAGAACTCGAACTGCTTGCGAATCGTAGGAAACCAGTCATGTGATTTGTCCTGTGACAGATTCTCTTCCCTCTAGGGTAATTATAAATAGTTGCATTATATATTGTGTGGCTGTTTTTTAAAGAGACTCTTCAGGACGTTTGGAACTCAGTCACAACAACTATATTAATGTAATTTTGCCCATCCCCTCGCAAAATGTGCCACACTGCGTCTTCTGTAAAAGTATGGAAATACATAATAAAGATGAACCACAACAATATTTTCATTACAATTGCATTTTTTGTGCAAAATTATATAAAATTTATGGGTGATTCTCATTTCAAGTGCTTTTTTCGTATTCGCTGAAAGTATAGTAAAATATTCCATAAAATAAGTGCATAAATTTTAAAATGAAAACTGCTTTAGCATGATTTAAAGAATTGAGGGGGTTAGCAGCAAAGGGGTACAAGTACCAAAACTGGGGTATTGAGTTATATCCAAAAATCAGCACATAATACTAATATCTATCACTATAAAAAAATTCAGACCTGCAGGTCCGATAACAATTAAGGTTCCTATTTTATAATTCTCTAAAGTCGTGTATATCCCCAATTTTTTTTATTATTCAAGATTGAACAGTTTTAGACAAAGTTAGATATCTCAACTAATTTGATAATTTGTTAATATGTACATGAAATGTGCCTTGTAAGCGTATAAGCAAACCCCGAAGAACTATAATATTCCAAAACATATCGTTCTGCTACAGCCTATGACGAGTATTTATGTATGTAAGTTTTATTGTCATGCATGTTAAACAGTACCCAGCGATAAATTGCAGGAGTACAGGAGCCTTCTACAAGGCCCGTTTATTACCCATGCTGTCATTGCGGTGCAGGCCTTCCAAGCCGTTTGCCAATGTAGGTATTCTTACAGGCCTCTTCTGGCATGCCATTTAGAAGGCTATCTAAGCAAGGTCTGTTAAAAAGAAAATGGAGCTGCACATTTAAATCTATTTCAGTATTTGCATGGCGGCTTCTTTCGATTTGATTAATGTGTTTTTTTCTATTTCGAACTATTTATTTTCATCGAAAGTAGTTGTATACATTGAATTGGATATGATGTAGTTCCGGCGGAATAATGATAAGTTAATCAGCTCCGACATAGTAGCATCATATCTGATAGAGACATTTTTTTCAATTTTGGTCTTAACAAATTATATACGAAAAATTAAAAAAGTAAGGTACTTATTCCACCTTTCCTTCTACAAGAGGACAGTTATCAAGTGCATCGGTCTTGCAGGCCTTCAAGAAGGTCTGAAATCTGCAGGCCTGTTGCCTTTTACCGCTGGCTATTACTGAAATATGTATGGATGTATGTGTGTGTACGTGCAAGTATAAATATTTAACGCAAATGATATTAAAAAGTCCAGGATGCAGTTGTCTAGCAGCCTGTCATTCCAGTTGACTCCTGCAAACCAAGTCAGTCAAATCCAGTAGAGTCAGTCGTTCAGTCTGTCAGCTATGAAACATATGTATGTATATAAAGAAAAAATACATGCAATAAGTTCTTGTCTGACTTAATATCATGCAAGAGTGTTGCTGTATAAACGTATGCCAAGCTTCTGAATTATACTTAAATACATATAAGGACATTACAAAATGAGCATGTAGTATTTTCATATTGAAGGTACAAGTACATAAGGAAGTATGAGTTTATTAAAATTTATAAATTGGTTTTAAGTAAAAATAAAGTTGCCATGTTAGTAGAAATTATAGATTTCTTTCCCAGTAGTGAAAAATTGGCAGCTATTGGCGCCTAAAAATTTTATTTAACTCCACAAAACTTTTCAAGTTAGTTATATTTTTTTATGTTTGTACACAAAAACCTCTGTCATTTTTGAACCGGGTTTCAAAATTCTTTTTTTGTTTGAAAGGGCTTGCTTGTAGTTGGGTGCCATAATTTTTTGTTCGCAAATCTGTTGGGAAATTTGTTCCACCTACGCATAACTCTGCCATTCGTGAGCCGATTTTCAAAATACTTTTTTAATCTAAATTGATTATTAGGCTAAGGTTCGTAACGTTATACTCAGAAAGAATTGGGTATGATTAATATTCCAAGGAACAATGGAAAAATTAACATCAACTTAATTTTTCAACGTACACAGCAGAACAGAGTAGCGCCACTTTCGGAAGCCGCTACACTTCCATCGTCAGTGCTCACGTGTATTTGCTATCACCACTTGTCAGGTGGCTCTGTTGAATGTGATTTTAATTCTTATATATACAACTTTTTCGCGAAAATTGAATACGAGAATTAAATCACTCTCAAGCTGATATTAAAGTGCACTTTCCCAGCGTTGCCATCGGTTTATTTTTCTTCATTCCCATTTTTTTTTTCTGATTTTTGTTCTACTCAAGACAAACTTTTTTGGTTTGATTTTATACTTAAGTATATATGAACATGTAAACATGTGAAAAGCTCAAGCCAGTAGCTAATTGTTTTTATTAATATGATTATTTCGAACGTATTTGCTTTGTGAATCTAAATTGATTATTAGGCTAAGGTTCGTAACGTTATACTCAGAAAGAATTGGGTATGATTAATATTCCAAGGAACATGTTTACATGTTCATATATACTTAAGTATAAAATCAAACCAAAAAAGTTTGTCTTTACAGCCATCAGTTGTAAAATTTTCACCAGCTTTCAACACAACTGAGGCTCGGTTTCCACTCATTATCAGCCTATTCATATTTTTTTTTCAAAAATTTAAAAATATGCATTAAAAAAATTGTTATGCATTTATTGCCAAAATATGCACTTACCACCAAAATATGCAAAAATATGCAACTACGAATCGATGCCAAACTACTTAGAATTTGATGATTCGCATAGATAATTAGTCAATAGCTCTTAATCTATCACCACTAAAAACATGCATTTGCATGAAAGTCCGAGCCCTGGTCATGATCATTAAAAAAATTTTTTTACGTGAAAGAAAAAAACAAAAAAAAAGGGTTTTTTGTTTAGCGCATTTAACTCTTTATATTACACATGTTTTTATTTATATTTCAAGGCTTAATTTATTGATATTTCAATAGGACAACAAAACAACAAACTCTTTCAATAAAGTCACTTATAAAACTATTATAAACAATATGCTTAAAAGCTACAAAAAAAGAAGGAGCATTTAAGCTTCTTTAATGCCATAGTTTGCAAAAATATTAAAAAGAAAAACAGCAAAAGTTTAATATGACTTTCTTCTTTTTATTATTACTTTGTACACATACTTGAAATTGCGCCACATGTTTGAGCTTAAAACGGAGAAGAATTTTTCAGGGCAATATTCCAATATTTTACAGGACTGAAATGAGCAATGGGAGCAAAATTATTACATAAATTTTTTTCAGCTACAGAATATCATTAGGCTTAATATACATACACAAATATGTACAGGGATTGTCTAGCAAGTCATCTTCAGATCTAAAACTAGCTTTGCTTGTTATATAAAGCTATTAATCAAAATAGCTAAATTATTTCTTGTTGTATAATATATAACAACCCTTATTATGAAAGGCGACGTCGACGTCACATCAGCACGACAGTAAACAATTGTCACTTGTCTACTCGTTGGCAACAACAATTGACTGCTATTGACAGTCTGTTACTATTTTCTGAAACTTATGAAATTATTGAAATTTTAAATATTGAAATATTGCCTCCAATGACATAACCATGTTAAAGTAATTGGTTAAAATACCAAAATAGAAGTAGTGAAGGTGAAGGGTATGTTTATTATATTTTTAACTCATTATTTTGTCATCACAATTTTTTCTGGGATTTCAAAGTCTCGATTTAGATTTTTTTGTTCGACTACATGAATTGAAGTAATTAAAATTTTTATATCATGGATTGTATTAAAAATCATTAATATACTTTTGAGAATTTTCAAAAACATTAGTTAATAAAATAATTAACAAAAACATTTTAATAAATTAAAGTGTATTTTCTACAAATCCTTTGAATTTTTCAGAATATAAAAATTCATAAAAATCCGTTTAATATTTGTTAAAGTTATGAGACCAATAAAGTTTTTGATGCCCGAGGTGGTCAATTTTGACACCCTGTAGCCCACAGCATCTTTTAACAAGGTGGTCAAGCGTTTCGTTTTCTTAAAGACTATATCTTCTTCTATGATTTTAATATGCATTGTTTTGTACTCGGATCGCTAGATTCAAAACATGATTAGGGTTTGTGCAGTAAAGGCTTGTATGGGCCAAGCAAGATAAAAGAAAACTATTATTTTTCCATCTAAATTTAAAGGGGTTGGAGACAAAGGGGTCCAAGTGACCAAACCAAACAAAGTGCAGGAACCAACACTTGAGACTAATATCTATCACTCTACAAAAATTCCGAACTGTATGATGAGCTCAAAACAACTGTAACAAAGCCCAAATATTAAGTATGTAGTGCTTAAGAACGAAATACTTTGAAGCAAAATTGCTCAGAATTTTCTTTTCTGCACTTAAACCCCTTGTCCTCTAAGCCCCTTATACATAAATTTTTGTTCCTTGAATGTTACAAAAATCAATGCTATTAAGAGCTACTTTCGAGTAAACTTTTATACAGCTCCTCGTTAAAACATACACAAACACATTAGATAACTAACATAAAAATAAAATCACATGCTTATGCCATCACCCTCATCATCAACATCATCTTTATTTTTTTACATTTTTTCCTCTCTATAAGAGACAACATTAGTTAAATTTTAATAATGTCGATTTTTTAACTAAAAAAGAACTATATTTACAAAGAATAATAACAATAACAACCAAACGATACAGAGCACCATCATTTTGTTCTACTTAACTACTTGAACGAACTATAGTTTTAGTAGAAAAGCTAAACAGACACTAGCACCTATACAAATAGATGTATAAACTAAAGATGATCGAGTGAGAGCTGCATAGCTCAAAATAACGCACGCTTTCAAACAACATTTGTTTTTGTTACAACTAATAAAGAAATAAAAATAATTTTTTTATTCAAATAATTCCATTAAGAATTTGTTGAGTAAAGAAGAAATATATTCTCCCATATTATAAATAACACTGTCTTACTTGTCTACTCAATGTCAATAATAAACTTAAGGTATATTTCCCACAAAAAAACTTAATATCTTTTATTCTTGCAGAATTTACCATAAAAAACTAAAGCTAATAGCTTCGTTTGTTATTATTTTCAAATATAATTAAAACCCACGTGACAACAATCAATTACAACACGCACACCTCTCTAGGGCAGTAAAATAATGAATATAAAAATAAGCGAAAAATATTACAATACATACATATTAAAAATATATAAAAAACAATATATACGACAACAACAGAAGCGGCAGCATCCAACAAGAGAAGCAGTGACACTATTAAGCCTCAAGTAGGGAAAAATACACTCAAAATAGCGACTGCACAATTGTTGGTAAATGTCCGGGAACAACGTTTTTATTTTCCCCATTTTCTTCATCACATGGTATATTTGTTAGTCTTCTTTTTAGGAAACTTTTTTATGCATAATGTTTAGCAAGTACAAGTTTTGTTTGTTTTTAAAGTGAATAAATTGTCAGGTAGAATGTTGGTTAGGGATACAAGTAAACTTCTAAATTAAGAAAATTAAATTCTTTTTAGGAAGGGAATATACGAAAGTCTATTAATTCTAATTGAACCAAAGCAGAAGATAATGGCCACTGGCTTCGACGGCCGCTACACATTCTTATTAGTGTTGACGTGCTTATTTCTATTATACATTTCATGCGAACAAATATTGAAAATTATCACCAAAAAACGTTTCTTTGAAATAAAAGTTATATTCAGTAAATATTTTTTTTCATTAAGCCAGTCAATTTTTGCTTATTACAAAGTAATGAGTACTACTTATTTATCTTGTTAATATGCTTCAAATCAGAGCTAATACTAAGTTTTTAATAAAATTAGTAGGTATTTTTCTCATAATCTGAAAGTAGCTATAATTTCTTGTTATGTATTAATAAAATAGTAGACAAGCGTTTTTAAGTCAACATGTGTTTGTATATGAAAACAAATTTTTGTAGCTTAAACTTATAAGTCAGCAATAGCTGAATGAGTCTCCGAATCTACACGAGCACTAGTCTCCGAATCTGTACGAGTACTAGATCGTATTTCAGCTGGATCAAAAATAAAACAAAATGTGAAAAAATATAAATCAAATATATTGTGTATAAAAACTTTTTATTTTTATTTTAATTTGTTTAAAGTAAAAATATTTGAATTCATATTTGCTTAAATTTTTTTAATTTGTCTACTTATTTTTTAACTTCAAGTAAGTCATATAATAACTAATTAATTGCTATGACAATTTAAATACATTTTTAAGAGGTGTATTCCTTTTTTGAACTCCTCAAACAAAAATAAGTAGATATCGAGCCAAATTGTAAGTAATTACGACTTACATCCTCATATACTTTTTTGCCTACCATTAAGCAAAGTTTTTGCTGAGATATATAACAAATTCTTAGAACGGCTTAAAGGTAATTTTATTTCAAGTTTTCTGAATAAAATTGCAATAAAATTGGACTATCCCCTCGTAAGTTATGATGAAATCGGTGAAGGAGCGAGCCTCTTGAAAATTAAAAATTTTAGAAAAAATTTTAAAAACGTATCCATAAAATTTTTAATTTCCACTATTTTTGTAACTACTTAGGGGAACATAACACATCAGAAAAGAGTATAGTGGTGATTAAAGGTCATGACAAAAGATTCAGTTTGTTGCATGGTGTACAAAAGCCTTAACCTTTAACTATGGAGGTGGTGCTAAATTTTACACCGTCTTAAAATTTTTTTCAATTACTCCTTTCAATTTCGATCTAGCAATTTAATTTTTTTGTACCATCATATATCGTCTTCCTTCATATTCAGTCGTATTTTGTGCGGACGTTAGAGTAGCCTGATCCCAGAAATGTATTCCCTGGGGTAAAAATTACCACCACGTCCTTATTTACATAATTTTTTCTTAAAAAATATATATAAAAATTTTTTGCAGTTTTTAGATCATATCGAATTAAAAAAAGCCATTGATTGAGTAATAACCAAATTTTTTCAAAATAATGACGAAGTGAGCTATGTCGGTACTTGTCGACCAAAAGAAAGGCCTATAACCGGGAAATCCTGCAAAGGCTAAAATATAAGACTGCGCACGTTTTTCTACATTATAGTAAGCCAATTTACATTGTCTGCATATGCGTACACTGTGCAAATATAAATTTTAATGCATTTAAAAAAACAGTAAAAGGTTGGACCGCAGTTCTTACGATTATTTTTTTTCTAATTTCTTGTATTTTACTTTAATTTATACCTTCGGCTATGAAAAATATGCCACATAAGTTTTTGATTAATTTTGAATTCATATTTTTTTTAATTATATATAATCTACTACTTCTTCGGCTTAAGACAAATGCTTGTATAAAAAGCTGCGTTTTCTTGAACTAAATTAACCTTTTATTGAATTTTTTTATTTTTGGAAATTAAAAATCTTGTCGTTATACTTAAAAAAAATTTTTTTGAAAAAAGAATTTTTTTAGTAGAAATTTTGGCAAAATTAAGTGGGGTAAAATTTTCCACCACGTCCCAAGGTATGTGCCTAAATTTCACCTCCTATGTTAAAGGTTAAAAAATCGCTATTTTGCCTCAACTCAACATACTCAGAGCTTTCCCTCGCCATAATGACAGTATTTTGAAAATCATATCCAAATTAATTTAATATTGCCTTTAATAAAAATTGCTCTTGTATGTAGTTGTTTTACAAAATGTAAAACAAAACAACCTCGTGCAAACACACTTTTCAAACAAACTCATGCCCACATCTAGAACACATATTACAGAATAAAAATAGAGCAAAAATAATAGGCAACAACAAAAGCAATACCATGTAACATTTTGATGTTTGCATGATATTAAAACATATTGTTCTCATACGTTGAGTTGTTTCATTTCACATTTTTTTTTCGCAAACAACACAAGAGAAACAACAGCGACAACATCGACGATAATAATAATAATAACGAGAACAGATTAGTATATGTGTGTATGTATGTATGTAGTTGTGAAAAGAATGTTTCTCATATTTCCTTCAGATGTAACAGTTTTAAAATATGAAAAATTATGAATAAAAGGAAAAATATAATATTTCCCGTTGTTATATTCAACAACAGAATGCAGCACTTGCATACATATTACCATTGATGTTCTTTTTTTCTGTGCTAGAAATCATTAACATTTTACCGTTAAACAAGTATGTGCTCTTACATTTAAGTATATAAGCAATAAGATAACTAATGTATTAAGTTCTTTAACATGTTGCTTTTCCGTTACCTTCTTGTACGATGCCTTCTCACAAAGGTTGTATTGTTTTGTACTTGATGCGTATGATTAATATTTTCGAGTAAATAATTGGTTTTACATATTAAGTAAACGCTATGAAGTACATACACGTAGCTTTATTTTTGAAGTGGACAACCTTAAAAGTTGTATACCGTATTTGTTGTTCATTTATATACGCAGCAGATAAATTTACAACTAGATACGCTTTGGGACAGTCATATTACTAAGTTTAATGTTGCTGGTCAAAAAAAGGACAGTCATATTCCTAGTTGTAGCAAGACTAGTAACGATACTAGTAAAAAAACAGTCATGTTACTAGTTGTATCTAGGCAATAACCATACTAGTCAAAAAATCATATTTTTAGCTCTTACAAAAATAAGTAGAGAGTGCCTCAGTGGGTAGAGTACTTGCCTTGAAATATGAGGAATGTGTGTTCGTACCCCGGTTGATCCAAAGTTTTTTTAAGAGTTACAAAATCTAAATAAACAAACTAGTAAGAGCACTAGCTTACAATAACTAGGATTCCAACCGGGATATAACTGAATACAAATGAAATAGTTGGGCTCCTATGACAACCTAATGTTAAAAAAGGACAGATAGGCAACTAGTCTGAAGCAAAAAGCAAATAGTATATTTCTACTTAAACTTGTTTGTATGATATTTTTTTGTCGAGTTATGGGGTGCAAAAGTTTTGCCGGTTTTGAATTTATTTTTAATTATTGTTACGAACTAGAAAAAATAACAACCAAAAAAAATTAAAATAAGTGATTCTTATAGGAAATCGTCTGATATTTTCCAAAAATATATATAATTAAAAACAAATTGCTCATGATCAAAACAGGAAATGACCAATTGAAATTAAAATGTTTCCAACTTCTACCCTTCTTATTTTTTTAACCAAAATTAGGCTAGGGTGTCTTCATTATACTGTAAAAGTTTGATAATGGGATCTCCATAAGTTTAAAAGTTATGCAAATTTCTTTATATGAGCAATTTTTTAACACAAGTCTTTAACTTTTTAAAATAGATGAGAGCATATTTGGTAGGGAGTATTAAATTATATAATCAATTCATTTGTATAGATTATTTAATAAGCTTATAATATAAAAACTAAATTTGTTAAAAGCCCCTTTTTGAAATGCCAGTTTTTATTATAATGTGATTATAAAAATTTTTTTAATCAAGTATTATTCAATCTGCAAATAGTATAAATAAATATTAACTCTTGTCATATATTGGTTACTTTAACACACTCAATGTGATTAAAAAGCCCAGCAAACATGTAGATTTCAAATTAAATTTGTTTCCAAATGTCAAAAGAATGATGAGAATAACTTAAAAATATTTTATAAAATAGAAATTTCTCAAAAAAGACAAACATTCCGAAATTGAGAAATAAATTAGTTTTTAACTTGCTCTCAATCGTTGTTCACAAATATTTTTTAAGTCTCTATCAAAACAATATGTGAAATTTTAGCGTTTCTTCTTTTTAACCAAAACAAATGATTTGATCTTAAAACTTTAATATAGAATTTTAAGTCTCATATGAGAATTCTGAAGACAATTTTAGGCAGATTTAAGCCTCATCTTAACAACAAGAAAAGATTTAAATTGTATCAAAATGTGTATTTTTGATACGTTCATAACTAAAAATCAAGGAATTTTTGTAAGAATTTTTCTTTGCTTAAAACTTTCTAGTTAAAACTTTTGAAACCATTTGTTTATTATATATTTTAGATTAAAAAATAACATAAAATTGAAGTATATCAATATTTACGCTATTCTTTAATATTTTAAACTTAAGTCATTATAAGCATTTTCATATTTAAAACTGATCATAGTTGGACTACAAACATAATTTTATTACTGCGCAAGAATATTTTTATTTTAACCAATATGTGATTAAAAAATGAGCAAATGCTATTTAGCACACACACTCACGTATAAACCAAATAAACGTTATGTACTGTATTGCTTTCCTTATAATTCTCATTTGGTTAATATTAAAAAAGCTAGAAGAATTTCACATTTTCCAGTAGCCGAGGAACGATTTCTGCAATACTAAAACTTGATGGACAGACTCGTAGATAATTATACGGCGATCGCATGGAACCTTACTTTTATTATTTTTGTTATAATAAGCTAACTTTGGACCAAACTATGGTCATGTTGAATTCCGAGTTTTTTTAATATGATGGCTAAAGGAGAAAATATTATTATCAAGTTAAACTAAGATAAGTTTCATATAAAAGCATTAATTTTACAATAAAATGAAATGACTACATGCAAAGAAAAAACATGGTTGAGGCAACCATAATCTATGAGCAACCTACTATGATTGAATTATATGGTTGGACTCAAATCATACTATTATAAAAATAATCTGTTCTAAATATAATATTGTCGTCTTGTATAACACTAATATGATTCTTACAACCTAATGTTTAATTGAATCTAAATATACCATACTATGATATAAACTTATAATATTATATTTCTATATAACATGTGTATAGTATGGACAAGAACCATATTTTATTGTTATAGAGCCATACTGTTGTTGAATTTTTAAATATACCATGATTGTAGCTGGAAGCTTTTAACAATAAATTCAACCATGTAGTAAATAATATGAATGCTAATAATATCATGATTAAATGTAAGCATAAGCTTTATGTCGTAAACTAATTAGAGTTAACAATTATCGAAAACAATAATAACTTAGTTGCCACAACCATAAGCTATATCGCGAAACATGATATTGTTGACGCAACCATGCCACACCCATATCTTTTCTATCCGTGTACATTTCTATGCTTTAATTTAGCAATAATATATTGAGCGTGGTCGCCTCAACCATTTGATTTCCGTGCGTGCATGAGCATAGATTTTAATTCCAACTTTAATGCTAAGCCTCTTTGTAGGTTTAAAAACAAAATGAGAATTATGCAGTGAATCAAATAACGAAACCTTCATATACGAAACAGTTAACTGTGTGTTAGCTGGTATATGTATTCAACACATATGCTTTACGTATATTCATGCAACGCCATAAAATACTTAAACAAATAAATTATTTTATAGTGTGAACATAATTAATTGAACTAACGAACTTAATTAATGCAACAATCAGTGAATGAATATTTTAGAGCGATTATTTGTGGAGCATTTCAAAAGAAAGCAACAAAAAATTAAGCAAACTACTTCATATTTTGTCGATTATTTTTCTATTAGTATGTTTTTATATTCTTCTCCATAGTCAGCTGCCTATTTGTCTGATTGCCTATTTGTCTATCTTTACAACTGCCTGTCTTTCCCAGAAACTGCTTAATTTGTTATAGTTAAATTAAACGCAAATTTATTTCATAATGACACTTAATATTGTTTTAACCGACAAGCCAATGCATAATTATAATATATAACTGTTTATAGGTTTATACTTTTTTTTATAAATTTTGTGGTTGAATGAATGAGCTGAATGGTTATACAACAAAATGTAGTTTATATTGCAACTACAATTTGGATGAAATAATTTCAAGTGGTTTTAAAATATAAATCCCTTTTTTATTTTGTATTAATAATTTGTTTATTTAATCAATGGTTTGTTTTTAAATAGCAATGAATTGCAATAAAAAATAGTATATTATTTATTTAAAGTACAACAATTATAATTATTATTTATTTTTACTCATGTCTGGATAATAAGTGAAACAATTAAAACAAACTACTTGAGCAAAATGTTTTCAAGTTAATAAAATCTTTAATTACAGGATTTTAAATATTTATATAATTAATTTAATAATGAAGTATTAGTACTTACTGATACGGCCAAGTTTATACCCACGATATAAGTATGACATATACATTAGGGTGGATCAAAAAATCTAAAATTTTTTTTACATTGTGCTCTGAAAAATAGGTTGGTAGACACTTAAAAAAATTCTCTCTCTAAGTATGAGCTCTTAATTTTAATAGGAAAGTCCTCCGCCTCTCAGTTTTTTTATTTTTTTTTCTTATTATTAGAAAGAAAAATTCATATCTCGGTATTTACCGTTCATAAGTTATTAAAAGTTGAAGTGTGATTACTTTCAGGCACATTTCTTTTTTCTTTCTTCTGCCTGAAAATAATCAAACTTCAACCTTTAATAACTTTTGAACATTGCGGCTTACAAAAATTTTTAGGAGACCATTTTGTAGAGAACTCAATTTCCTACAAATATATAAGACTAGATATTTTTTCCAAATAGTAAATACCGAGATATGAATTTTTCTTCCTAATAATTAAAAAAAAATTAAAAAAACTGAGAGGCTGAGGACTTTCCTATTAAAATAAGGAGCTCATACTTGGAGAGAAAATTTTTTTGAGGTGTCTATCAACCTATTTTTCAGAGTATAAAGTGAAAGAAATAGTCGTTTTTTTGGCTTTGTTATTTTCAAGCTCAAGGTCATTTATTTGTAAAATTTTCTTTTTTCAATATTTCGCTATACGCTGGATAGCATCATCAGGAATAAAAAGTGACAATAAACAAGATAAAATAACCAAAAACACACGTCTTGACTATTTAATCTTAATTTTGCACTAGTGCACAAATAAGATTGATTATGCTATCCAGCGGATAGCGAACTATTGAAAAAAAGAAGGTTTTACAAATAAATGACCTTGAGCTTGAAAATAAGAAAGTTTTTTATTGTTGTAAGTCTATATCTTTAAAACTTGCGATCCGGGGAGGACGTAAACTTTAAAAAATAAAACTCTAGACCGCTCTGCTAAAAGACAAGGACGGCTACAGAGTATCAAAATTGATTATATCGGGAGTTTAAAACTTTGTTGGTCTCATAACTTTTACAAATATTAGCATATTTTGCTGAATTATCTGAAAATTTTATAAGTAGCTGAAGAACACGCAGTTTAATTCATAAACACATCTTTAATAATTTCAAAGATATTTGGCTTTGCATTTTTAAATTTTTTGTTTTTGACCTCAACTTTATTTATTTTTTATTTCGAAAATTTACAGTTATAGCATTTATATGATTTGTAATATAATCCAAAATGATTGCATAAACATTTGTCAATTCATGTAGTCGTGAAAAATATCTAAGTCAAGTCTTTGAAATGAGAGTGAAAATTTGGTTAATGATCAAACAGAACTAAGTTTTCAACTTCAGGCAAAAACGCTGTCAAATAAGCAGACCCGAAACTAAATGAACGGCAATAGCTTCAAAATGCTCTCATATTATTGTTTATTTTCTCTTGTTTTTATTTTTCGTATGAAAAATATATGAGAGTTTTTAAAAAAACGGCAACATTGTTAAAAGAATGAGTGGCTAAAACTGAGAGCACGAAAAAAAAACGTTCTCAAAATAAAATACATTCTATCTCATGACTGCTTTTTACGGCGTATGACTAATGCCAATTTGTATGGAAAAACTCGTTAAGGCCCAGTTCTGTTTCATCATTTAATTAAAAAAATAATAAAACTTAATTATTCGTCGTGAATCCAAATTGATTATGAGGCTAAGGTTCGTAACGTTTTAATTCAGAAAGAATTGGGCACGATTAGTATTCCAAGGAACAAGGGCAAAATTAACATCAATTTAATTTTTCAACGTACACAGCGGAACAGAGTAACGTGCTACTTTCGGGAGCCGCTATACTTCCATCGTCAGTGCTCACGTGTATTTTTCTTATCACCACTTGTTAGGTGGCTCTGTTGGATGTGATTTCAATTCTTATATATACAACTTTTTCGTGAAAATTGATTACGAGAATTAAATTCACTTTCAAGTTGATATTAACTGCATTTTCCCAGTGTTGCCATTGTATTATTTTTCTTCATTCCCATTTTTGTGATATTTTTATTTTATTTTTTGTTCCACTGAAGAAAAACTTTTTTGGTTTGATTTTATACTTAAGTATATATGAACATGTGAAAAGCTCAAGCCAGTAGCTAATTGTTTATTAATATGATAATTTCGAATGTATTTGCTTGTGAATCCAAATTGATTATTAGGCTAAGCTTTGTAACGTTTTAATTCAGAAAGAATTGGGCACGATTAATATTCCAAGGAACAAGGGAAAAATTAACAGCAACTTAATTATTCGCCGTTTTTCTAAAAATTTTCTCAAAATTAACGAAAAAAAAGACATAGAATTATTAAAATTTCTTTACAAGTTATATTACATATATTTATCATAATTTAGCTGGCCTTTAATTTTTACCCACCCGCTCAAAAACGTGGCCAGGACAGCAGAAATTCTAAAAAAATTAAAATTTTAAAAACGATTTCATTTAACTAGAGCTCTGTAGTCTCAGTTTTCTGTCATCACAGTCTACACACATTTTATCATCTTTGATATATATCGACTTGATTGATATTTGAGGTCTCTTCGCAGCTATCCAGCTTTACATTAGCCTGTCCATTGGCTCCTTTTTTATCAAAATTTGATATTAGAGTAAAACTACAATACATTGTCATGAAAAAAAGTGGATTTTGGCACTTACAATAACTTTGCGTTATGGGCTCCTTATGACACTTATGAAAAGTCATTAGCAACTTTTTGCAAAGTTGTGTCAATATTTGAGCTGAAAAATCCATATTGACCAACTCTGGTATTACTAAGTACATACTCACAATTATTAGGTAATCACATCTACAGTGTTCAAAACTGTGTGTGATGTGTCACATAAATGATAGACAAGGATTATTGCTGCTTTTTATTAATTATGGCGTATATGTACAATGGACATATTCGTTAAACAATTTATATATTTAATTATAACAATCATGATGATTGTTTTATTACATACATATCCATAAAAATATTTTCTCATTATAATGATAGATAGCATCGCTGAAATGGATTACTACCACATCCATTTGCATGCGAACTATCTGTTGGTCTCTTTAATATGTGAATCACACATATACAAACAAACTAACACCTAAATATAATGACATTAACAGGACAAAATTATTTATGAGAAATAAAGTTACAGAGTTTCTATTTATATATACTTATATATAGTACATATAAAGTTGTGTATAAAAACATAAAAAACATCAGCAACAGCAACAAATTTAAAACCATGTTGTGGTTATTTAATTATGTGTTGGTTGTTACAACTTATTTATATGTATTTTGTTATTGTTGTTTCTGTAATTGCTAATATTTTTTTATGATATCGTGAGCTTTAGTCATTATTAAAAACTTAACACTATTAAATATAAACATGCACATAATCCAACATAGATGTTAAAGTTTAGTACATGGGCGATTCTCATTCTAAACATATCGCACCTGTTCATCAAAAGTAACACAACTCAAAATTTACAAGTTTTCAGTAGAGGCAAAAAACTAATTGCGCCAATAGAATGGAATTATTGTTATAAACAAATATACCGTTGTAAAGGAAACTCAATAATATTTCAGTAAAATAATACAATACCAAAATTTTTACAGTGGTTAGAAATGGTAATCATACACTGTTTCCTTCAAAAAAGTGGAAAATAGAATTTTTTGAGTTGTGTTACTTTTGATGAACAGGTGCGATATGTACATCTAAGTTGTTTGTTTTTCTGTTTAGCAATGTAACTAAATGGAATATGAGAAGCTAAGAGGATTCTTATTATAGTTTTCGCTTCATTCAATCGATCCTGAAATGAAATAATATATCCCGATTTTTTTTTTGCATTTTTGTGTACTGAGCGTTACATTTGCTTTCGCTGTTATTCTGGGAATCATTTTTGCGAAAATATACGCCACATAAAATTAGTTTAGCGTTTGAAAGTACTATACATCTACTCTCTAAAAAATAATTATAAAATCGCATGACGAAATTAAAAGCTCTGCCCACTGTTTCAATTTTGACTTGGGTTCACATGGAAAAATATAAAATTTTAATCTTTGAAAATAATTATTTACAAACATTTATATACAAGCAAAACGAAGGCTAACTCTTCTTTCAAATAAGACAAATTTTAATCAAATCGACCAGCAATGTTTAAAGTTATGTAAATTTTAAACAATTATTCGTAGCAAAATACAACCTACCTTATACATTCTTCGAATATATAACAACCCACAGTGCGGTAAAAGCAAAATTTTTTCAAAGGAAATCCAAAATTTGTAAACAGATAATGTTCTTTATATCGCTTCTACACTTCAGCTGCTGTTAACTTTTTTAACGTCCTAAAAGTTATAAATAAATTATATTTAACAAAATTTTTTACGTAACGTTCAATACATTTTTATACGAGTTTGGTACTTTTTCCAGTATACACTATACTTTGAATTTAAAACAAATAAATAGTCTTCGATGTATTTTAACGATAACTTCTTAGTTATTCATTAAAAACTTTGAATTAAATTTAAAAAAAATATGGATAACACTCAATACATTGTTTTTGTAATATAATACTATATAACAAAGTTCACAAAACGTTTAAATATTTAGAAGTACAAACTTACGCTGTTATTTTAGTGTATGTTTTTAATGCGATTTTAGCAATTAAACTGGATAATTTTCTTTTTTAATGATAAACGCAATGCACGAAGCGATTTAGCTTATCTGTGGAAAACACCCAGAGTGAATAGCGGGAATGGAAGCCACGACCTCTGGACTGAGAGGTTAGCATGGCTACCAGTCAGCCACCGCGTAAACCTCCCTACACTAGATTGCGGATAACAATAATTTAAAAAAATATATAACTTCTAATATTGAGTTATGACTTTTTAGCCGAACTGTATGGTTTTTATCCAAAGCTATTTAATTAGTTTGGCTTAAGTTCATTTTCAATTCAATATTTCGATCAAATTATTTTTTATTTAAGAAAGAAATTCTAAAGGATGTAAATATTGAACATTCAAAGAAAAATTTGGATGTACGGAAGGTTGAACTGACAGCTATTTCGAGACTACCACAGTCTACTCATCAGAGCCCTTTACCCACACTACCAGCGACCGCAGCAATATTTACATGCTTTAGAATTTCTCTCTTTAATAAAATATAATTTGATCGAAAGATTAAATTGAAAATGAACTTAAGCCAAACTAATTAAATAACTTTGGATAATTTCTAATATTTTAAAAAAATTTAAGAGAACCAAATGCAAATATTCTAAGACCATTGTAAATTTAATATCGTTTTTGGAAAAATTCATAGTTTCTTAATGTGGAAAATCAACAGCATGCATTACGGTCAGACCATTTTGTATGAAGAGAGTATAAACAGTGTTTCCCTTCTTCGTTTCTAACATATAATGGACAGTCTTACAAAAAAAAAACTTCTGTACAAAAAAACGTATTTACCAAATCGTGCTAAAGAAGTTTACATTTTAAAGTTTATGCGTTTATTTTATGAAATACTTTAGTATACTTTCAACGGTCACAAAAAAAGCATTTGAAATGAGAATCACTCACCCACATATACAAAGAGAAAAAACACGCAGAGAAAAAACATGGTGGAGGCTATCATGATCTAAGATTATCATTATCATTATGCATATAATTACCGACGAATATACTTTCTGAGTCAGAGTATCAAGTACTGTTGTACAGATAATCCGATCAGCATAAAGTTTCACTTGAACATAGCAGAGATGTATTACTATTTATTCTAAGAAATGAACTGCCCCCATTGCTCAAGAGCGTAACTGCGAAGTCCCAAAGTACGGCATTTGGGCATGTAAAATTTTGCAACGCATGTAATTTTTTTCTCGCCCAATTTCAAAACCTTTTTGTGTCCTTATAGACCTTCAACCGGCAAAACACAGCACATGTGCCTCTTTACTCTTTTACTCTTACACGTACGTACTCACACGCGTTTACTAAAAGTAAACAACATCAACCAGTTTCGCATGAGTATTCAAACAAGCAGGTAGTGTTGTCGCTTGTGCCTTGCTATTTCTTGATATGCACTAACAAAAGCTTTGTTAGAGGTATAGTTGAGAAAAAATTATACCATCGCACAATGTGTTAGTATGTGTTTACCAATTGATGTTATAGACCTTATAATGTTCTCAAGAAATCATGCACTTATCATTAATAGTTAGTGACGTATACTCCTTTGTGTCTTAATGTATAGATTTCAAATATTTTTTCCCATAATTACTTTAAGTGTATAACACCACTTTTCGTTAAAATATTTTTGCTTATGTATGCTATCATATGTATGTCTGTATTTATGTCTGCATTGTATGCGATGTTAATTATTATGAATTTGTTGGTATTGTAGCTACAAGAACGTATGCCAACACTTGCATTAACAAACTTTTATATTTGTATCTCATATGTTTGAAAAAAAACATTATTTTGCTGCTTTTTTTACAAAAAGTATTTAAAATTTCATATGAGTTTATTAAAGCTAAAGTAGGTTCATATTTATATGAAAATATAAGTTTAATATTTGTAGCAGCAACAAGTGATGCTGCAATAAAGTTGCTTTGCAAAGTCATACAATCACATACACAAACATGTGGCGGTGTTTATACGAGTAATAACTGAGTTTGAGATGAAGCAAATGAGAATGTAGGAAATTATTTATGCATTCTATTAAGTGTCTACTTGAAAAGTTTAAAGTTTTTCCTTTTCTTTTATTGTGATATTATAAAAAGGCAAACTTTATAAGAACATAAACATAGAAAATATTAACGATTGCTAACTGTTGATTAATAGTCAATTAAATGTCATTTAAATATGATAGTTGTGTGTAATTTTAATTGCAGCATTTATATTAGAGATTGCTTAGCTTATTTAGTTATTTAAGTAGGGTGTATTTAGAGGTTTACTACTAGAAAACGTTAAAAAACAAGATTTCGAACAAATCGAGATGTGCCTTTCGATATTAAGCCAACGATATGTATACACACGTACAAACATACTTATTCAAAATACAAAATAATTCAAAGTATAGCTGACAAAAAATTAATATACAGCCCAATTATGAATTTTCCCGGGAAGTTTTTTCTCTTCCCATTCATTTGTTCCCGGGGAAAAATTCGCCTATTCTAATAAGCAGGTGAATAAACAAATAAGGGAGAGTGAAAAATTTAGATCAGCTGTTTAGTGTTTCCATTTTATTCTACACTAACGCAATAGTTCACTAATAGAAATTAACAAAATTTTTATGTTTTCGTTGATAATAAGATTGTGTGTTATTATAAATATTTGTTTTTGCTTAAATAAAAAGTAAGATGTACAGTGTAGTTACTCAGATGCTCTCGGAAGAACGTTATGCGGGGGAAATAAAGCAAAAACTGGGCCAAGGCCAGGGCCAGGGCCCGGGCAAGATGCATTAAATCCCCAATGATTGTGTGTAAAAAGGAAATTGTAAATTTTTTAAACCACAACAAATTTTGCATTTACCTATTACGTGAACTTAAAGGATGCGTGCAAAATTTATTGTGTCTTACAACTTTATTCCGAAGGCAGAAGTAGTTCACGTTTTTAAGGCGCATGTTTGCACGGCGTGCAAATGCCTAACACAAGAGAGAAAAATAACATTCCGGTATTTATTTAAACTTGTTGTCCTAAAGAAATGCTTATACAATTGTCTCAGAACATTTTTTAATTTGAATTTAAAATTTTTGCTTTATTTCCCTTGAAAATCTTTGGGAAAAAATTCGCAAGAATTTCTCCCTCTCCCTCATATTTAGAATACTTACTTTTTCCCTTTGAGCTTTTGTAATTTAGAATAGGAGGAATGCAAAAAGGGAAAATTTTCCTGGGGAGATTTTATTTAGAAAAGGGGAACAGGGAATAGGGGAAAAACTCCCGGGGAATTGTTTTTCATAATTGGGCTGATAATAATTTAAAAAACGTTAAACGGGAAATCACACCTGAGTTTGGGTAAATCATGCATTATCAAGATACTTCAGTACTGCTTTAAAATAAAACAGAAGTATTATGGGCACCGCTTGACATTGCAATCTATCTAGAGAAGCATTTCTAGTTCTAGACTTTTTTACCATTCGATATTTGTAATTCAATTCTCCGAAAAATTTATGCATTTTAATTGCTCCAATAGGAGTTAAATGAACTTATCTATATCACTGTGATACAATAATATTATTCAGGGGTTCTCATGTACAATTTTTTCTCGGATCCCGTAGAGAACAAAAAATGCAGCTATTTTTCCTAGGTCTCTTCGTAAAGTGATTTTATAACGGCTAATGTAGTAAAAAAACTGCTTTCTTAGGCTGGGTTTTTGAGGTCTCAGTTAGACTAGGTTTAATTAATCTGAAAACAGATTTGTACCGCTATTACCAAGTTTGTACAAATATTGGACTTTATGTTGGATTTTAATGAAATATTAAAAAAAAATACATTTGATTTTCATACTACGTTAAACTAAGTTTAATCTTAATCCACATCTCAAAAATCCTGCCTTCGAGATTAAAGTTTAAACCGTGATAAGTTCATTGTTTCTAAACGGATTTCTCATATTTAAAAGATAAGATTCTTTAAATGTCAATTAATTTAAAGTTTATTTTTGCATGAAAGAACTAATTTTTCGCCGCTAATTTTTGAATAACTCCAAACTAGTTTAAGGTAATTTTATTCTGCATCTTTTTGTGTTAGATTTATCGAAATCGGATAAACCGTTCTAAAGTTATGATGAAATATGTACATTAGCGTGACTAAATAAGAAGCAAAAAAAACAAAGCACAAAACATACAATAACTTATTTATTTTCTATCCGATTTTTGTGTAAGTATACTTTAGTGCTCTTTATGGCAAAAATAAATTCATATAGGGTTTTGATATCTCATAAGCAATTTAAAGTCTGGGGGAAAACATATATCTTTTTTAAATTAGTTTTTTAACTTAAACCAACTGATTTTCAAAAGCCATGCGTTATTTGAAAGTTAAGAATCATGTCTTTTGCATATAAATCCTCATATGCAAAATAATAAAGTGTGCTTGAAGTGTACATCGATTTTTCTATAGAAAGTTTTTTTAATGTATACCTTAAGCGCACTGTTTTTGCATATGGCTAAAAGATGTTATGGCTGCTTAAAGTCCAAACTCTAAGAAACCCGTTCTTTCATTATATTTACCGTTTTAAAATCACTTTACAGAGTGACCTATAAAACTAAAGGTGTTTTCGTTCTCTATGGGCGTTAACAAAATAGAATTGGTGCATGAAAACACCTGAATACTTTTCTCTCAACTTTTGTATCATAGTGTAATCGATTAATCTCGTGTTATTCTATAACAAATAAATTGGAAATAACTTTCGGCTGACGTAGGTATTTCTTGTAACAGTAAAACCAAATATTTGACAAAAATGAAACATCAACAATTTATGTCCGTATGAAATAACTTAAATCTCTAAAAATTATTTTAAACTATTTTTGCTATTGAATTACATATTTTACATTATTACAAAATATATGCTATAAAATAAAACATTTACGATATTATCTTAAGCGATTTACTCAACAACATCCTCTCTTGCATATCTTATGCTCCATATCTTTCTGTTTATTCCAAGTCTTATGTCTGTAGGCAAAAAATAAATAAATAAGTAAAAGTATATATCATCATAATCTTTAATGGATATTGTTATACAATTTAAAAGTTAATTTTCTTGTTATAAATATCTTAAATTTATACGCACCGACAAACATAAAACTATTATATGCAACAACAAAAATTTTGTTACATCATCACAAAGAAAACAAACACTGATAATCACAAAACACCCAAACATTAATAAATGATTGCTTGTATGTGTCTCCAACTTTTTCAATATTTTTGTTCAGCAGTTTTTTGCACAGACTGAGATATAGTATAGCAGTGTCATCGATAAATTCTCATCACGTTCTTTAAATATTTTTCTATCACTTCTATTGTTTACAAAAAAAAAATATGTTTCTATGTGTGAAAAAATATTGTAACATACATATCGAAACATACAATACACAGACAACTATTGTAACAACTTTTAGCATTTATATTGGTTTGTTTTTGTTGTAAACAGTTTTCAAAGTATCATAGATAAACATTTACGGATATTTTTAGTTTATTTCTGTTCCTTTGTGCGTTAGATTGTGTATAAGCAGCGTTGCCAGCTTAGCTTTTTATTAACCGACTTCAAAAAAAGGATAAAGGTTATTATTTGCTTATGTGTGTCTCCTCAAAACTCCGCCTGGAGATGTTTTTTATTTGGATATACTTTTAGATTAGTCCCGTTGAAAAATGTGCTAGCTTAAGCCTATACAAAGTATATTCCCAATCATTTTTAACTACTTCTACTAAACCGATTCTTATGAAACTTCGTACACACAGTTAGATCTCGAGAAAATACAACGTTATGATTAAATAAGTGGGCAGTACCATGCCTGTTTTGTAATCGGTTTTTGCAACAATTATTTATTATTTCTTTATTTTAATTTAACTTAATTCTATTTCTTTTCGCATAGACATTTATATCTGTTTTTTTTTTTGCACTTAGAACTTTTTCGTTATTAAAAAACTTACAGAAATGCACTGAATTAGTAAATATTTTGTCTAGAAATGGACTTGAAAGCAAATTTGTAAATACAGGCAAAATGTCTTAACAATTTTAAATTAACAAACAAGTCCTTTACTGATTTTTTTGCAATTAATTAAACAAACTTTTTGTCTGAGTATGCAAAAAAAAATGTGTCTAAAAATATTTCATATATCAAACAAAAAATTTACTGAATACAATAATATTTTCTGGACTATCTGTGTTTTTTTTATAGTTTGCGTCCTATGTAAAATTCAAACAAAAAATTAACTGGTTCAGAAAAAAACTTTGCTGTAAATGAAGTCTTATTTAAAAAAAAATTTTTGCAAAAATTTTTTTTTTTTTGGAAATTCTTTCTGTGTATGACTACTTTGTTCACCAGCGTGTACTAATTGTCAAGGCCAGTCTTGCTCCAATGTTGATTGGATTGAACAATTTATTAACTTTCATCAAGAAGAATAAAAATAAATTGAAGAAGACATTGAACTGTTGAAGTCGAATTTGAAGAGTGTGAATCAGATTAAGATATCAATAGTAATTAAAACCAATAATCAATATGCAGTAAATAGAATAGTATGCCTTGAAACTCCTCCATAACCGTTCGTGGAGTATGCCTATCGGGCAAAACACGTCAAAAAAATGCGCAAAGTACACTATCTCACAGGTGGTGTAATTACTTTAACTTATTGCACAGCGATATCTTGAAAATAGTGATTCGTAGAAAAAATAACGAATGGGACTGATGACTACTCTGTTTTTTATTTATACACACAAAAAAATTTCAAAGTAAAATCGTTAAAAACCATGTTAATTACACATTTTTCGGTAATGATTTTGCTCCATAGGTGTTTCATATTAATCCAACATGATTTACAATAATCTTGAAAGAACATTTTACTTTTTGAAATAACTATATTTCATGTTGATTTAATATTCCAGCGCAGTTAAATCAAAATGAAGTTGATACTGAAATGACGAATGATGAAGAATGATGTTATATTAAAGTTACTTCGAATTGAAACAACGTGAATTTCATATTAGAGCAATACGAAGAATCATGTTAAATCAAAGTTATTTTAAGTTTAAACAATATGAATTTAATATTAAAACAACACAAAGAATCATATTGAATTAAAGTAATATCAAGTTGAAACAACATGACTTTAAGTAGCTATTTTATTAATTATTTTACTTACGTGATATGTATTAAGCATAGGCATCAGCACACTTTGTGTTGTAGTTAGCTGCCCCAACCAAAATTTGAATTCATACCAATGGCATGATAGTCCACGTGCTAACCACTGCAGCCACAACAGCTTCAAACTTTACTTTAGATACACACTAAATAAATACCATCGTATGTAAATTGAATTTCATTTTAATTCAACATGATTTAATTTATTTACATAAAATTTATTTGAAATTAAAGTTATAGTCATGTCGATTTAAAATTAAATACAACACATTTATCTGCAAATAAAAATATAATTTAATTGAAAAATTAAATTAAACCCGAACTCAAGCCAAAATAATTAAATTTCTTTGGATAAAACCTAGCAAAAAGATATACATGTTCAAATAAACTGAACAACACAAACATTCACAACACACTAGAGCTTGTAATTATCAATGATAATTTTTTATACTAGAATAGAGAAATAACAAGAAGCTTAACACAAGACATAGAGAATAAAGTAAATATTAATAACTATAAAACGGAATATAGATCTAAGAGTGACAGTATGAACTGATTAAAAGTAGATGATATTCAACTCTTGACTGGTCGAGTGGTCGTCATGTTGATTTTACATTCCTTTTTTTTCGGTGTGTAATGCTGTACCCAAGGCCTCTACCAAAATTCTGCTTTGTGGTAATTTTTATAATTTGACGACCAATTTGCAGGCTAATTTAACCGGCAACTCTGGTACAGGAACTGTAGTCTTAAGACAAAAATACCAGCATTAAAAGTAGACATACAAAATTGAGGTTGGTTTAGCAATGTTGCAAGCAAACAGTGATTCATTGCAATAAATTCTTTAGACTTAAAAAAGTATAAAAATCGATTTATGTATTTTGATTTTATGCATTCACATTTTACAAAAATTTGTTGCTCTTCTTCTTATTTCTTATTTCTTATTTCTTCGAATAAAAGTTGACCGATATTTCGAATAATTTCATAAGTTTGAATTTGAAAAATTTTATATCGAGATAATTTGAAAACATAGTGCCATAGATTCTGACAATATAGCAAATTTGTATCACTGTGCCACATAGGAATTGCTGTACAGAAATACGAGAATTGTCCACAAAAGTTGCGAATTATAAACATTTTCTATCTTCTTTGTAAAAGCTTCAGCTTAACTTTAACAACTGTAAAAATTTCTTTAAAAAGACTATTTTTTATTTTCTTATACATAACATTGAAGGAATTTTCCTCATAAATTCTGTAAATTTCGATATTACTCAGGTGAAAAACTTTTTAAAACTCAACAAACATCAGGCTTCGTTGAATTAATGAAACACTATCGTTAAAATTATTTTAATGAAAATTTCTCTAAATATATATTATATATTAATTAAATTTATAGATAACAAGTAATACTTATTTCATTGTTTTAATGAAATTATGTCATTATGTTAATGAAATCATTTCAATGTTTCAATGAAATCATTTTATTAATTGAATGGAATTAGTTCATTGTTTCAATAAAATTATTTCACTGTTTCAATGGAAGTAATTCACTGTTTCAATGAAACTATTTTATTTTTAATTTCATCATTAACTAAAACTCTTTTATTAACTATCTTAATATATATTGACAATTCTATGCCACAAACATATACTATAGATACTAATGTACATCAGAAAAAAGTTGATGACCGACCGCATTATTGAACTTAGATTTTTATCTAATATTGGTTAAAAAGTGTGTCATTTGCTTAACAGGCAACATCTTAGCTACTTCAGCCAACAGCACTCTCAAAATATTGTGCTCGATGAGTGTTATAATAAGATAGAATACGACAACAACAAAGAGTATACACAATTGAGGGTTCTGTTGGCTGAGTAGTTAGCGGGTTTGACTACAAATCCTGAGGTTTTTAGTTCAAGACTAGCTTAAGGCAAGCCAACAACATCATGCATTTTTCTCATGTGCATTGGTATGCTATTGTGTTGGTTGTTGTTGGACTGCTAAAGTGATGAAGGCATAGCACTGATCACTTTGGCAGTACCGGCAGCGATTAATACTAACATATCCTAATGCCCTGTACATTACAGCAGCCTCCTTCGTCGGTATTGTAGCAGATCCGTCGGCGAAGTAAAACAACTAATAAAATGGCTACACAGCTTAAACAACTCAATGCCTCTACTTGACACCAGAGGGGCTTGCAACACTGCTCTACAAAAAAACGTGCAATAGCAGAGTTGTAAATTAATTAAGCTTTCTCTCTCCCACTTCACCACCTGTTCTGTCTACACTATCCCTTTCCCAAAGAAGGTAATACATTAATTAATTAACTGGTAGGCATTAATTGCCTGATTGTGTTACTTCTCTTGAAAAAAAAATGATTTTTGTTGACCGTTTTTGGTTTAAAAAAAATGTGGAAATAAATTAGGATGTGTTTTTCATTAAGGAAAACATATACTTACATCATCAGTCTTTCATAAATGCAATGCAATTTTTCATCAAAACTATGAACTACGTATCATTCAAACTATAACATTAAAAAATTATCATTATTTTCTTTTTTTTATTGCTATGAGTATATTTCAAGCATTTCAATATCCATTAAAACTTTTTGTCAAACTTAAAGCGGCTTCCATAAAATGAAAATAAAAATGTTGGCATAAATGCAATGAAATTTGCTAACGACACTATGAAAGCTCATTAAATAAAACTGTTTCACAATATTCGAGAAATTTCACATATACTGTGAAATATTTCTTTAGAATTGAAAAAAAAATCTAAAGAAATCGTTTCATTGGATTTATGAGAAAAAATTCTTTCAGATAAATGATTGTCTTGGCTGCTAACATTTTTGATTATATTTTAATGCTCAAAATGTTTAAGCAGATAAACTACATTCTAATATACTTCTATATTACGATTGATTATTTGAAAACCATAATTTTAATTTCGAAACTCAACCCTCGTACTATTGCCTACAAACTGCAAAGTAAATTCTTCAAATCCTAGTTGTTGCTCTCATAGTATCTTTACAATAGAAATATCTTAAGGCATCAACAAAATCGTATAAAAAAATCGACAAAACTCTTATAAAAAAAAAACAAAACAGAAACTTTTATTATTTATTTTCTATAGATGACATTCATAGATGATGTTCCTGTTTAAGTCATAGATACAGCTGATTTTAAATGCTCGTAGTATTCCTTTGGCTCTGCTATTTCTGTATGTGTATTATTGCGTTTACTGGTGAAGTTAGTCTTGTGAGAAATATTTAGCTACAAATTCGCTTTTGTGTTTGTGTATTTTCATAATTTGATTTTTTTCGAGTTGCATTTTTAGCTTACGATCTGCAATTGTACTTTTTTCTGCTTTTGATACATTCTTAATCCATTTTGAAGGCAGAAATGATTTAAGTGAAAAATAAAAAAAGCAAAGATAAATATTTTGGTAATAATATTTAATACCAGTTACAGAAGGGAAGAAAGTTTGCTTGTTTTATATGTCAGAGACGTAGCTCTCATTTATACAAGCTTTTGATTGTGTGAAATTATATAAGATTAAATAACTGAAGTTATGGGTTTAGTCGAAGACAGGCTTAATTTCTTTCAATTTAATTTTACATTTAAGTTATTTTTATTGCCAAACGACTTTTCAAAGTATGTAATAATTGAAAAAAAAATCTTGACTTTTGTAATGGTCGAACATAACATCATGATATTTTCGGGAACAATCACGATCGCATCGTCAGAGTCCTTTATAAGCAGATAAAAATCAATTTGCATTAAGCTTTTTAGAAATGCACCATTATTTGGTTCCCGTCTTACACAACTACTACTTGTGCTTTTTTCCTTCCACCCTCCTTGCTTCTCCAAGATTGATGGTCTTACATGTGTTTGTTTTTCCTCGTATTACTCGGAAGCTATCAAACGTATTTGTAAGGATTTCGTTGCGGTAGCTTCTAATATCTCATTTCGGTGCTTATGTTATTATTTTGGGTTTTAAAGGAGAAGAAACCCATTTTAGCTAGAGCAGAGATCCAAAACGCTGTAGAGAAAAATTAAAATGAACTTAAGCCAAACTAATTAAAAAAGTTTGGATAAAAAACCATACAGTTCGACTGAAATTCATAGCTCAATTGTAAAACTCTAAAGGCACTTAGCTAAAACATGAATGTATACTGTTCCAAAAATTTGGGCAAAATAAACATTCAAAAAATACCAGCATTGAAAATATCGATGATATTTCACGTTGGTAAGACAGAAATCAGAAAGCTTAACATGGTTGAACATGATAAAGAAAAGAAAGTTAGTGAAGTTCCGAACCTTTAAAAAAGCTCATTAATAGGTACGAGTCGCCACGAGGTGGCGACAAATTCCGTCGTTGGCAGTGTTGGTAAAAGGGCTCTGATGAGAAGACAGTGGTCGTCTCGAAACATCTGATGTCAGTTTAACCTTCCGTATATCTAAATTTATCTTTGAATATTTAATATTTACATGCTTTAGAACTTCTTTCTTAAATAAAAAATAGTTTGATCGAAAAACTAAATGAAAAACGAACTTAAGCCAAACTAATTAAATAACTTTGCATAAAAGAAACATTCAGTTCCACTAAAATTCATAACTCAATTGAAAAATTAAAAATAAACATAAAACTGTATACGGAATATAAGCAAAAAACAAGTGAAAGTTAAAGTGTACTACTTTTAAAACAACATATTTTATTTATTATATCTTTGCCTTTGATTTATTGCAAAAATTGCAAAAAGTGCTTAAAATAACTTAACGTATACTTAATATTTTATCAATATATTAAATAACAATACTCATACGCAACCTTGCATTGAGATAAACTGCTTTTATAAAAACGTGATAATTTGGGAATGTCTGACGCCTCCAGCACGTCTGATATTTTGGTAAAATGTTAGTTGTATAAAACTGAAGTGCCGTCCCAACTTTTATTCTGTTCGTTAAGTCAGTTACAACATAATTTGGAACTTCCGTAAGCTCAAAAAAATATTTTAGATAATTTTTTTCTGAGGCAAAGATGCTGAGAATTCTTCACAGAATCATTTCCCCTCCCCCAACAATCTTTTTATTTTTTTACTTTTGTGTCTTTTAAAATTGCTTCAGCAATTCAACTTTGAAGATAGGTTCAAAATTATTTCAAATAAAATGATAGCAATATTAGTATGCGTGGTCTTAATAATTTCTAATGAAGATACATAATAAAAAACCTTGACAGCAACATGATGATTGAAAAAATTTAGAAAAGTATCAAAAAAAAAACAACAAAAAATAATATAAAAGAATATTTCGCATTATTTCTTCTTTGTAGCGATTGTTTTTAACATTCAACGTTACTTTTATGTATGAATTCTTCGTTTAGATTCTATTTTGTTGTTCTTTAAGAGCATAAAAAAGCAAACATTAGAAGTAGTTTTGCTCTTGTTGCTAATAAAATTACAAAATAAAAAAAAAGTTTTTATCTTAAGAAGGTGTTTTTATGTTTATTTTATACACCTTTTATCTTGTTCTGTATCTGTATCTTCTTTCTTTTTTGTCACAAGTAAATGTTTACAGATTAAATGATTATGGTATTTTCCTGCACCATTTATTTATTTTCCTTCTGTTATTCGCTTCAATATTTAAGACGATTAAATTGTGTTGATATTAATCCTCCGCTTTTTTTTACTTAGAAACATCGAAAAAAGTGAAATTAAATTAAAAATTAATCTATCAGGAGTAAGGGTGAGAAAAACTAAGCATACAAAGCAATATATTGAAATTAGCAAGATAATAATATGTATTCAGTTTTCCTGGATCAGCGTCTTGATGCTTAGAAGTTATACGAATTCCTGACTTTAATTCACCTAGACTTTTATCATATATAAAAGATTAATTCATGGGTTATATCGCAATTTCTCTTGAGTTCAATTTCTGAAAATAAAATTTTACGCCCTTAGAGTTTTTTAATTTTCATTCAATTTGAAAATCCCAAAGCCAATAATGTTTGTAGTTTTCTACACTACCTTAGTTTTAGTTCAAATCTTTTTGCTGCGACTCCCATTCAGTCGAATGAGTGTTCAATATTAATTGAAGCATTTTTAACTCTGTTTTATAAACTTGGGTAAAGGTTTAATGGAGATATTTTTTTAACAAACACAACCCGCGAAGCGATTAGCTTGTCTGCGGAAAACACCCAGGGTCTATGGCGGGAATCGAACCCACGACCTCTGGACGGACAGGCTAGCATCACTACCACTCAGCCACAGGGGCTTGAGTAATACTGAACTTCGCGTAGGCGTCCCTTCGCAACTAATTCAAATGTAGTTTTTAATAAATATTATATCTTGATATAATATATCAAGACAATCATGTTATTGTGCTCTTTAAGACTGTCGCTTTTCCACTTAGCTTAACTTAAACTGAAGCGATCGAAAGACATTTAGAGGTATAAAATTTATGTTTAATTTGGGCGTGTACATAAAAATTTAGTAAATCACAGTATCCTTTAAATATTGAACGACTTGTCTGAATGCTTGAAAATATATATAATAAGAAAGCTTGGAACATGGGTAGCCTTTGGGAGCTAATAATTTTAACATTTTTATATACTGCAACAGTCTAGTGTATATATTGGTTCCAGCTTTAGAGCTGAAATTCTGTTGCAGCCAATAGATGGCGCTGTTACTATGATAAAAAGAATTAACACATTTTTTAAGTATATCAGATTCAATCCCAAATTTATTCCTCCTAAAGCTCAATATCGCTTAAGGCAGGACAATTTCTGCTTGAAAATTTTCACAAAAAAAGTGTGTATGTAATTAAAATTTGTTCGATCTCATTCCTTTATATATGTAATACTTGTATAATAAAATTTAATATGATGGCATTTTATTTAGTGATTTTTGTAATTTTTTATATTTCCTGTGAATCGTGTTGCATGTTGCTGGTTAATTTGTAGTAATGTTGACAAGTCTACAAACAATATTCAAACACGCAATATCATTTTGTTTTTCTTTTATAAAAGTAGCTTAAAAGTAACAAAATATTTTGTTAATAAGGACTTGTAAATGTATAAAGTTTTTCTCAGAAAAAAATTTTTTTGGCAATTGTATTAAATGTTGTTATGAAATTAAGAAAGTGATATTCTTAGCCAAGTCACATAGTTGTTCCTTTTACAAAAAAAATATTACTAATAAAACTGTATCTTTGAAACTTGTTATGCAATTGCAAAACGATGTATGTAGAAATCTAAGAAGAGGATCTAAACTTTAAGAAAATTAAAGTCTTGAGCTCCCTGCTGATAGTAAATACTATCATATTACTCATACGCATACATTGTTGCGCTAAAAACTTGCACTCCTTTTGCTCATTGCACATTGCGCACTTCTTACAAGCGTAGTAAAAATGTATACAAGCGCAAAAAGCGGAGCGGAAAAGAGGATTTAGTATGCACAGCGCAAGCACTTTGTTTTATTAGTTCCGCTCTTTGCCCAATGCGCATTTAATTTTTTTTTTGTCTAGCGGTTTGCTCTGCGAACTGCGCATATTGAGCGGCGCATTGGTTAGTTTGAGTTTCTTCAGTGCTGATAAATACCTCTTTTGTACTGACATAATTTTAAGACATTTCGATTTGTAGCATTCATTATATTGTTCTTCTTTACTTTTTTTATTCTTGATCCCATACAAATATGGTGGTTTAATGAAATTTTTAAATTGGCTCCTGCAGTGCCTATGATACCACTAGGCGTGCCAAATTTACGGTGCGGACAGGAAGCGAAAGTATGAATGGCACTGCCGACCCAACTTCCGGTTCAGACTGGAACCGGAGATATAAACGGCACTGTTAACCCAACTTCCGGTACAGACCGAAAACGGAAATATGAGCCACAATGACAACCCAACTTCCTGTCCGGGACGGAACCGGAAGTATGAACCGCACTAACGACCCAACTTCTGGTGCAGCCCCTTAGTCGGAAGGGCGAACTGCACTACCCACCCAACTTCCGGTACGAAACCGGAAGTGTCAACTGCACACCGTCTAATTTCAGGCGGAAGTCCGGAACCTGTACTGTCATCCGACTGTTACTATATCCGTTTTGAGATTTGTACTTGGACTCAGCCATACGGTGTCTTTTGAAAATTTTTTACAAAAAACTACGGCGGTATGCAATAACATCCATGGAAATATAATGTCCATTGCCTTTTAAAATTGTTTACTACTTTAAATGCGCCATGCGCATTTTATGCACTTTTGGCTTTTTTTTGCACGATGCGCAAAAACAGCTTAGTGCAAAAGAAAATGCTGATTTTTGCGCTTGCAGCTTTTATGCGCAGCGCAATAGTATTGGCGCGCAGCAAACGCAATAACAAATTAGCTCCGCTCTTTGGATTAATCACAAAAAAGAGCAAAAAGATCGGCGCTGCGCTGCCTTTTTTCGTACTCTGATATAAAGAGATTTTTTTTCCGTATGATAATGTCTGTGTTTTTTTACAACTATTTTCACTTAATTGCCAATCAAACATTCATAATGTATGACATGTATGTGTATTTGTTTATTTGACAATTAAGTTTCTTAAAGTAAAAAACGTTAAATTTTTAAACAACGTTTGTACAAAATAAGTTATAATATGTTCACAAGCCTTGTAACAATGGCCGCAAATTATTTATAATTACTATTTGCCACTATTGAACTCTTAATTCGCAATTCATTTTAAATTGCTCACAAAATATAATTCCTCAATAACAAGTTTGTCAATTTATTTAATTGACGACATAAAACTATATGTGTATATGTGTATGTGTATGTGTTTGTATGCGGCCAATTTTTATAAATCATAAAAATGTATGATTTATAGATGATTTCAATGAGAAATAAAATTGTGAAAAATAAACCTTTCAAACGCAGTCAGAGGGGGGAGTATAAATTAATACAATAAAAAGAGAAAATATTTCGAAAACAAAAAATAAACAAAAATAGTAAAAGCCAACAACGACATAAATTAACTCTGCGAAACAATATTTTTTCAGCATATTTTTTTTGTCGATTTCATGGCTCAGCTGTCAATATGACAATATTTGACACATACACAATTTATTTGTGTAATAAAAAGAAAATGGAAAAATACTTAACAAATTTATGGTCGACACTTCGAACATGAACAGTTTGGTTAAATCCCAATGTGCATACAAGCTAAAAATGTTATTCAAAAGTAAATATTTAACTATCTTTATCTTTAAAGATAATAATAAAAATCAATTTAAAATATGTAGAATATAAAAACTTTTTTCTGAATAAAACTATGTACCGCCATATTAAGAGTGTCCTATGGTTCTATATGATATATATGTATGTATGTGTGTATTTCTTTATCCAAAAAACAATTTTCTAAACTCAAAATCTATTTACTTGTTCTTCAAGTTGTGCTTTATTATTTATCATAAATTTGATGATGCAAAACTTTTAGAGATTGGTTCCATTTTCATTTGTATGAACTTGTACTTGTAGTCATAATCTGTTAAATAAACTAGAGAAATCCTTAAGGAACCTTATAGTAAGTGCTATTAGTATTTTACGTCGTTATTGTTTTCTTCATTTTTATGATCAATATAAATTAAACACAAAAATGTTATGGATTTCAATTTTCTTTTTGCACACAAAATTTTGTGCAAATACACACTCATGTTAAATTTTCAGGGTTAGTTTGTTGCATTTATGGTTGAATAAGTTAATGGAAAAGTAAATAAAAATTACAAAAAACATATAAAAAAAACAAGGGCTGCCATTGTGCGGGAAAACATTGAAAGAATTCTGCTAAGAAAATATATATGTATATGTATAGTATATGTACGGCTCGATTCCCATACAAATAGAAAAGTTGTGCTATTCGTTTCCTAGACTTGAAGATATGTCAACGACGTTTTTAAAATTTGCAACTCCCCATAATTCAGCTCCTGTTGTTCTGATTGTCACTTATGGCATATCGGACCATATCCCATGTAGGTCAAGTTTTTGCACATGTCAGGAAATGCCTTCCAAAATTATACAAGTCTAACTTTAAAAACGCACTTTAATGCCGTACCCCAAATTTTAGCCCCTTTCAACATTAGGATGAGCTTCTTATTGCTTAAAAATTGCATATTAGGGAAGGATCCGAGATACTAGAAGTAATATCAAAAATTTCACCATCTTTTAGAAAATTTTCTAAGATAAAAATGAAGACGTAATCAAACAATTAACAATAATATACAATATGTTGTAATCGAATTTAATATGGCAACAACATACACTAAAATAACAGCGTAGGTTTGTACTTCTAAATATTTAAAAGTATTGTGAACTTTATTAAAAAGTGTTATATTGCAAAACATTTTAATGCCTACCAGCTAATCAATTATAATGTGTAACCTTCTTTGGGAAAGGGATAATGTAGACAGAAGAGATGGTGAAGTAGGAGAGAGATAGAAAGCTTAATTAATTTACAACTCTGCTATTGCACGTCTTTTTCTGAGTAGTATTGCAGCCCCTCTGGTGGCAAGTAGAAGCATTAATTTGTTTAAGCTGTGTAGCCATTTTATTAGTTCTTTGACTTCGTCGACCGTCCTGCTACAATACCGACGAAGGAGGCTGCTGTGAAGTGCATTAGGATATGTTAGTATTGATTGCTGCCGGTACTGTACTATGCCTTCATCACTTTGACAGTCCAACAACAACCAATACAATAACACTCCAATGCACATGAGGAAAAGGCATAATGTTGTTGGCTTGCCTGAAATTAGTTTTGATCTCAGACCTCAGGGTTTGTAGTCAAACGCGCTAACTATTCAGCCAGCAGCACATGCATAGCACGTAAAATTATGCACATATTTTACTTTTTAGTATAAAAACCCGGTACAAGAAGTCTTTATTAATTCCACTTTAAATATAAAATATGGTTGGATTACAAAAAAAATGTTTTTCCATTTACATAATAAAACAGCATAGCCACTTTTAATGGATTTGGTATTCCGTGACACGGCTGATAGTAAATGTTGATAGAAGGGATCCAAAATTTTTTTTACTCTCATAACTTTCCTTTACAATACATCATTGGTGGCTCTTTCTCAAGTGACCAGCATAAAAAAAACCCGATATGGACCATTTTCAACTGTCAAAGTTTACAAGTCTGGTTGATCGGTGCTTTTTATCATAGTAAATGGCAGATAAGAATTTTTTGACTAGAAAACACGCTATAAATGGTAGATGTGATCATCTTGCTTAACGTTTTTCATTCATTTACAGTCGAAAATTCGGTTTTAAGCTTAGCACAAAAATCTGAAACTCATCCACGGTTCCGAATCTGTCCTTATCTCAAATTTGAAATTTTGGAGCTTGTGACTTTCTTTCTTAGGAGGGCAGTATACGCAGAAACAACTTTTCATAAGTTTTATTGAATGAGGAAGGACCAATGATAGAATATTTAAATTCAGTAAAATCAGAAATACACATGAGGAATGACGATGGAAGCGTGGCGGCTACCGAAAACAACGTTGTACTGTTCTGCTGTGTACGTTAAAAAATTAAATTAATGTTGATTTTTCCCTTATTCCTTGGAATACTAATCATGTCTAATTCTTTCTGAATATATCGACACGAATCTTAGCCTAACATAATCACTTTGGGTTATTATATTTAACAATGAAAAAACTAAATCAATAGCGCTAGTTATCAGTCTTTGGGTGACTAAAATGTATCTTTCTTTTAATTCTGCAAGTAGATGCCGACATAATTAAAGGGAAGAGTGCATTTTTAGAATTGAAAATATAATAATCTTTCGTTTTATTTCTATGTATTGCAAAAATATACTATTTAATTCACTTTTTACAGACAATAATCTCTTAGATGCATATCAGCAATTTCAATTAATCGTTGACCAATTCAATAAACAGAAACTTTGGCAATCTTCTCTTGCAAAAGTTGTTGCTTGCTAAAGTGCCGGTTTATATTAAACAAACCCCTTTATATCGGCACAGAAAATGCAAAAACCCCTATCTAACATTTTAAAAGATTAACAGGAGAAGCATAAAACTTGTTTACATAAAAAAATATATTGACAGTTAGTGCAAATTTTTACAATAAATATAAAAATTTCTGAATCCTTGTTTACTTGTATTGTAAGATTTTGCACTAATTGTCAATATAGGTTTCATTTAAACAAGTTTTATGCCTCTCCTGTAAAACTTTTAAAATTTTAGATAGGGCTTTTTGTATTTCATGTGACGATATACTTTTTAACGGAAATCTACTAGAAAGTAGTTCTCATGAAACAAAGGAGGGAGGGATAAATGGCAAAATTTTGTAGTTTTTTTAATTTTAAGGGACCACATAACATACTTATACTAACATAGCAATACATACATATGTATATTATATTATATTTAGTATAAAATTCCCCCGCTGATATTAAACTTTCGTATTAAAAAATGTATAAAAAACATTGAAAACTTACCACCCATCCATGCCATACTATTTATTTAAGCTATTTGTTATGTAAACATATATGTACATACATTTTACATGAACAAATATGATGTTCTATAAGCACATAAGGTAAGGTATATGTACATATTTGTAAATTGTATTTGTATGTAGCTGCAATTTATAACGATTCCCTCGGTACATTGAATGACTATATCCATACAGTTGATTTATAGTTGTTATTGAAAAATAGCAAGTATGGCTTTTAATTATGAGGAATGACGTTAGTTGTGCTTTTATGTTTTGGTCGGTGCAACTGTTTTACTCAAAAGTCCACAACATTCCACCTTAAAATCTATTTGCTAGTTATAGTTACGGAAAAGCTTTTCACTGACTGTTAGTTAAAGGTTCGATTTAAGTATTTTTTATATTCTATAGTTTTTCTTTTTTTATAAAAATGGGGAGGTTAATATTTTACTTCTTCACTTATAGAAACGACTAAAAGGGAAAAAATAATTTCAACAAATTTTTGCTAAACGTTTAAAAAACAAAATAGTTCTTTGGCATTGAAAGTAGAAGAAATCTTACATACTTGCACATATGTATGTATGTACATATAAACAGAGTCGCGTAGAATATTTTTGGCGACAAAACATGATTTTGCATGTTGGCAAATAATGGAGAGAGTGTGTTTTAATAGAATTTATAATACTTGAGGGAATTTAAGAAAACATATCGTGTTGCATATAAATATTAGCTGGTGATGTGTAAATATTTGTGCAAAGAAATATAAACAATAATAGATTATATACCGGAAATGGTTATTAATGTTGAAAGTATATTTGTATATTGGCCGCAAGAGCATATATTGTACTGAAGAATTATTGTTTTCATGAAATGTCACATTGCAGAAGACAAGTTGTATTCGTCTTCAAAGGCATTGTTGGCTGAATTAGCTAACGCGGGGAGTCGATTTCTTTGCCAGGCAATTCATCAACATAAATATTTCTGATGTGGATGAGTGTATAGTAATGGCGTGTACTTAGCTCAGGTCCACACGAGCAATTTTTGTTGCCGCAATTCTTAATTTTTCAGTGAGAAAGAGCGAGAGAGGAATAGATATGGTATGTATTTCTATTTCAACACTCTCCCACAAATTCAGAAATTGCTGCAACAAAAATTGCATGTGTGGACTAACTCCCCGTCCAACCAAAGGCGAAGCAAGTCTGCTGCAGGGTTGTCAAATATGGCGATTTCTCGCCAACCGTGGCGATTTTTCAACTTGGTTGGCGTTTAAATTTTTGATTTGGTTGCATGGCGATTTTTCTGGCGATAAATAAATTTTTTGGCGATTTCTATGACTATTTTTTTAACACAATTAAACTTCAAAAGTTTTGTAATTCAGGAAAATTAGGGTATTGAAGGAGTATTTTTAAAAATAAATCCCACCAAAACTCGTCTGCAAGAAATTAAAACAATGTGACTAATGGCTTTTGAATGTGGATAAGAAAAATTTACAAGAAATAATTTTGGCGATTTTATTCCTACTTTTGGCGATTTTCTGCTTAATTTTTATATTAAAAAAGAATTATATAAAAACAAATATATTATCAAATATATATTTAAAAAAACTACATAAAATTGATTTGGCGACTTTTGGCGGTTTTTAAAATCAATTTGGCGAAATTGGTCGGAAAAAATCTGACAACCCTGCTCTGCTCTAAAAATTAACAAAAAAACGAGCAATAGCAGTGTTGTAAAGAGAATTAAGCTTTCTTTTTCTCTCTCTCTCTTTCACTTCACCATCTGTTCTCTCAACACTATAACATTCCCAAAGAAGGTAAGGCATTACTTAATTAATTCCCGGTTGGCCAACTCGTCGTAGAGGATATTTTCATCAACGACTGCTTAAAGAAATTTGGACATTTGTCATGTACGATATTTATCGATTACAGTTTCTTTTAAGACAATCTAACAGAAACTGTACTTAAGGAAAGGGTAAGAGAAAAACTACTCAACTGGTCATGCCGACTAGTTAGTAGATATTGTCCGCAAGCTTGTCCAGCAACGTTCAATTTAAAATTTTGTATAATTTCGTTACAACAAAAAACACTACTCTTCGTGTACAAGCAAATGAACTTCTTGTGGACATTGTCGCTCAGTCTGTCACTAGTTTGAATCATTTTGATACATTCTTGCTTGCTAAAATTGAGCGAAATTGAGCTGATGAAAAGTTCTGTTACAATGTCTATTAAAACATCTTGTATTAAGTACTCTCTGAGTGACAAGTTCCTCAAATTGTTATTGTAGAACACGAGTAAAAAAGAAATAAACGAAAAAATGTAATGGGGACACTTCTGAAATGAAAAGATAGGTGACAGTGTCGCTCTTGTTGTCATGTATGAACTTAGTGGCCATTTGTTCGAAAATGTCCTCTCTGAGCTGTTTGAGCTGTCACAAACCGGTCATCGACCCTTTATCATTGTCATACATCGGTCTTGCAAGATGTCTGAAACACATAGCCAACCGGGTTGGTACGCCTTAATCACCTGTGTGTCTTTAAAAAAAAAAAAAAAGAACTTGCACTAGGCATATAAATAAAGTGCTTATAAATATTTTAAAATCACCTTCAACAGAGCCACCTCACAAGTGGTGATAAGCAAATACACGTGAGCACTGACGATGGTAGTGTAGCGGTTTCCGAAAGTGGCGCTACTCTGTTCTGCTGTGTACGTTGAAAAATTAAGTTGATGTTAATTTTTCCATTGTTCTTTGGAATATTAATCATGCCCAATTCTTTCTGAATATAACGTTACGAACCGTAGCCTAATAATCAATTTGTGTTTATAATTTTGGAAGTAAACAAAACAATTAAACAATTAAAATGCTAATTAAAAACTAAACAATAAACAACAAAATAGCCACATAAATTAATGTAAACTTTAAAATCTACTAAACTATATTTTAAAATGAAAAATAAAATGCTAATAAAATAATTGTTATGCCGATATGTTCGCGCACAATTCTGGCGAAAATTTATTAGGGAAACGGCAATTCGTAAAAAATAAAATAAAACCTTGCACTGAACATTAAAAGAAGCACCTTAAACTAAAGTTATTTGATCAGGCTTAAGCTTGCTAATTAAACTTATTAATATAGATAATTTTTGTAACGAACGCAATGAAAAAAAAAATCTGAAAGAGAATAATACAAAAACAAGTACAGAATTAAAACCATTTCGATTGACTACAAAAGCTTTTTAATTAAAACAAATTTTTTACATGCATTATGCATCGCCGCCTTAATATAGATTTTAAAATACCGTAAACTTAATTTACGGAAAAACAACCAATGACAATAAATGTTTTATAGCAGGAAATTAAAAGAACATTGTAAATTTTTGTACACAATGCAGCCACCCGCTTTTTTCATATTGAAGCCTTAAAAACTGTTTTTTTAGTGAGAATTATTTGTTTGTTTTTGTTTTTTAGTTGTTAGTCTAATAAATATTTATCCATTCACACTGAGAGAAAACTGTGTAACACCGGAAGCTAACAGGTATTATTATTATTATTATGTTTCTAAATTTCTCAATCTCTATGAGATTGGAAAATACCTATCCCGGGCTATGCCAAGGGATTAGGCTCTGATGATGCACAAATTAATTAAAATCACAGCGCACACCTAAATCTAAGGTTTATCACATTATATCCCCATAAACTTCCTAACGATTCGTGTAGTCGCAATCACCACCGCTTTTTGCATTATCTGCCATAATTGTTATGGCATCTCAAGCTCCTTTAGACCATCGTGCAAAGTTTTCGGTACCAATCCCGTGCTTGAAATTATTATTGGGATGGTCCGCACGCTGTCGATGTTCCATTGTCTTTTAATGGGTTCTATGAGCACACTATATTTACTTATTTTATCTCGATGTTTTGTTTGCAGGCTGTTGTTGTTTGGTATTGCAACATCGATAAGCCATACCACCCGCCGCTCCTTATTCATCAACATTATATCTGGTCTATTTGCTGATATAGTTCGATCTGTTAGAATCGTACGATCCCAGTAGATCCGGTATCCTGCATTTATTATTATTATTATTATTATTATTATTATTATTATTATTATTATTATTATTATTATTATTATTATTATTATTATTATTATTATTATTATTGCTATTTATGTATTTATAATAGAAAATTCACTATAATTATTTTGTGTGCATATCTGATCGAGTATTCTACGCGATAAAGAACTCTGACGAGAATAGCGGGAGCTATCGAAACATGTCAGTTCAACCCTCCGCGCAGTAAAATTTTTCTTTGTCTACATGCTTCACATTTAACTCTAAAAAAATTTAATTGAATTAAAAAATTAAATTTAAACCGAATTCAACTTTGCTTGCAAAAAAATTTTTTTTTTGGCAAATGTCTCAAGGTATGAAAATTTCGAAATACAAAATACACGAAATGTGAAGAAGGTAAAACATAAGCAATCGGAATGTAAGAAAGGAACTTAATCCATTCCGCTCGGAATATATGACATGCCCTTTTTATACACATTCGAATTCCAAACGTTTTTGCTCTAAACATATTCCGTTCACGTATTTATAATTAACAGCGTTAAGGCTTTCATAGGTCAATGGGCCACTTTTAACTTGTTTACGCTTAAATCTCATATTATGCTTTGTATTAACATGCAGAGGTTATGGAAATGCCGAGAGAGTTTGGAAATGCCGCTCTTAATAATATGCCAATTTTGTACTTTTTAGTTCAAGCGAAGCTAAGCAAAAAATAAAACTTACCAAATATTAAAAATAACCAAATTTCGCAAAAAATCGATATTAAAATTTCAATGGCATGGGAAAATCGCAAAAAAAATGTCATGTCTCAGATTCCGTTCGGATTGGTTTTGATTCCATAGTTGTCATTCCGAAAAAGTACATTTTTGAGGCTTTAGATTCCGTTTATTTTGTATTTCTTTTTACAATGATAAAGTTCTTATACCTTGAGGCGTTTGTTTACTCTTGTTTTTTGATGCAAACCTCACATTAAGCTTTTTATTAACATAGAAACCTCATGACCAAATATTTATTTGACGCTCCTAAGAGTATGCACGTTTTTTAGTATTTATGAAGTCAGTAGAAAAGTGTTTTTCAATTCCACTTTGAAATTTAAATGTGGTTTGATTACGAAGAAACTTTTCGCTTTTCGTTTTCTAAAGAAGCAACTTACGGAATTGAAACCACTTCCGATCTTAATGGTATTCTGAGACATGGCTGATTAAACAGTAATTTTTAAGAATGTATAATATAAAAAAAATATATGAAAATAAAATGCGTATGAGTAATATAATGGTATCATCATATAACTCATGCGTAACCATTTGTTATACGTGTGCTCAATAGGGTGGTCCACATTTCAAAATACCTAAATCTTAAGTCCTCCTCTATGATTTTTACATACATCATTTTGTAAACGAATCTCAAGTTTGAAAGATACAGATTTATTACCCTTTTTCCAATTGGAACCACTGAGCGTCTGTTTGTTATCTTCAGGTTATTTAACCTGCTTTAAAAAATTTATTTCCAAATAAATACAAGTTGTCTCTACTAAACACGAAGCTAACAATTCGATTTTTAAACTTACACTGTCTGCGTCAGGTGGCTAGTGACCTTTATATACATAAATAATTATTCAAGAAGGTTCGAGCTAGATACTATCTGCGTTATTTATTATGGCCATAATACTATCAACTATTAATTAGTTGGTAAGTATAACGAGTTTATAGGCAAATATCTTCAGTCGCAAAGATAGCAGCATGTACAATGTTACTATGAATTAACATTGCATAAACAATACCTGTTAAATAACAAATCTTATCAACTGATGCCACTAAAATTTATTGTTGCTATCTATTCTTTTCATTCAGTCTTTTCGAATAATCTCTTTTGCTCTCGTCATTGTTGGTAGAACTTTCCCGATAGTACCACTTCCCTTATTTCCAACTTCGAGCTGATGATGAACTAAATGCTGGAAATATTGTGCTATAAAGTTGATTTTGATGAAACATAACCAGTGCTATAGTTGCATTCATTAAATTTAAATCTGCATTTGAGCTTCGTAACAATATATATTATTGCAATAGCAATAAAAAAACTGTTTATTTTGCCTTATGAACTTTTTTGTCGCTTCAACTTTTTTGTGACAATGATTAGGATTCTAGAGCTGAAAATATTGACAATATGGGTCATTTCATGATCAAATGATGTATTATCTATGACCTTCCGGCTTTCGTAATGAAAGCTCTTTGCTAAAAAAAATTTCAAAAGGCATTTCATAAACAAACGATTCAACTATATCTGGCCCGTAAGTTAGATGAAGTCTTTAGAGACGGATTTCAGCAATAACGTAATGAGATTTATTCTTAATATTGTTTCTTTTAGTGTATAAATAACTAGTTAAATCACATAAATAAGTATAAACTAAATTGTTTTTGTTGCCTTTTCTTTTGACAATAACATTGATATATCTTTGTATCTTCATATAATAGAACGTGTGTTCCAAAATGTATAAAGTTTATTTATATGTATCTGATATGTGTTTTTTTTTTTAAATGAAAAAAACCAACTGTTGTAGGGGGACTGTTTAAAAAGCAAACAAATAAAACTATTAATGTGTATACGTCCTGTAGATTGTATTAGTGATTGTACGTTTTTTTTGCAACAACAGTCAATTTTTATAACCTTTATTGCAACAAACAATCACACATACAAACTATTTGCCAGTGCATGCATCCATACATGAGCTTGACTATGCAAGTATTGTTCATGCTATAAAACGATGACACTGACACCGGAAATGAACACATTTCCCGGTTTTAGTGTATAGAATGAGTATGTCATTGTATTGTATATAAAACTTTACAATAACAATTACATATTACACATTTGTGGATTCATAAGGGATTCCCGGATAATAAAAACTGCATTAAAAAAGAACATTGACAAACAAACAAATGAAAAACACAACATGAAACAAAGATATTATTGCTCCATTTTTAATAACAATGTATTATTGCAGTACTGCATATACATAAAGTGAAATATACATTTTTTAATAAAATTTTTTATTGCAAAAGTTTTTTAATAACCATCTTAACCGGCTTTTTGTGTTGTAAATCCTTAAAGTTTATTATAATTTAAAAACATAATTTTTTACACTTCTTTTAATTATAATTTAATTTATTATCTCTTCCACTTGTTACTTGTTCAAGTGGAGTATCCCTCGCTGCATATTTGATCTCATTAATTAAGTAGTTTTTAATTGTCTGTACAAGTACTTTAAATAGAAGTTCTTGATGCCGACAGTAGAAACCAAACAAAAAATGAATAAATAGATATAAATAAATAAATGTGAAGTAAATATAAGAGGAACTGTTAAGTCAGTAGGTAGATAAGTAAGTGCTGGTTGTTGTGGTAAAATAACAATTTTGTTAATTACTCGCTTTTTACAATTTATTATTTCTTCACGAAGGGGAGATTTTTGTACAGGGAAGGGAAAATACAGATTTTTTTCCAACTACAACACAAATTTCTCTTATACTTATGCTAATAATACACATCACATAATTAAAACAAGTAATAAAATGACTACATTAAATGCATATTGTTTTAACATGAAATAACTTTTATTCAAGATGATTCGTCGTGTTGTTTCATTATCACGTTTCATTTTCACGTTGTTTCAACTAGAAATAACTTTGATTCAACATGATTCCTCCTGATATTTCAGTATCAAATACATGTTGTTTAAACTTGTTTGCTTCAATATGATTCTTTGTATTGTTTCAATATCAGCTTAATTTTGATTTAACTGTACGGAATATTAAATCAACATGATATATAGGTATTTCAAAATCAAAAATATTTCTTGAAGGTTATTGTAAAATTATGTTGAATTAACATGAAACATCTATGAAGCAAAGCCACTACCGAAAAATTTTAACATAAATTGGTTTTCGATGATTGTAATATGAAATTTTTCTATATGTAATAGCCAATCGAAGGAAATAACTCCTGGAATTTCAAAAATTGACTCAGTTGGTCCTTGGTACATATGTTTAAATACACCAAAGAGTTCTGGTGTTGGGCGGCCGAGATAGAGAGAGAGAAGGTCACCTGCCTTTCTACATAAAAGCGTTAAAAAGGATAAAATTTCCTAAAAAAATTGTCTAATCATTTTTTACTTAACATCAATTTTTTGGAGTTATAAAGCCAAAAAAAAAACATTCATAACTAGGGAAAGCGGAAATATTCTCTAAAAAAATGTGTTTTATGCGCATTAATGATGAAACAGAACTAAGTCTGCAACTTCGGGCAAAAACGCTGCCAAATAAGTACACCCAAAACTAAATCACCGGCAGTAGCTTCAAAATTCGCTCATATTATTTTTTATTTTCTTTTGTTCTTTTATTTCGTCTGCAAAATGTATGAAATTTTATTTAAACGCGGCAACATTTTTTAGAGAATGAGTGGCTAAAACTGAGAGCATGAGAAAAAACGTTATCAAAATAATAAAAATTCTATCTCATGACTGCTTTTTACGGCGTAAGATTGCTGTCAATTTGTATGGAAAAACTCGTCTAGCCCCAGTTCTGTTTCATCATTTAAATATGCACTAAAAACTTAAAAATATGCTCCCAAAATGTAAAAACATATGCTCTCAAAACATTATCATTGCGTTAATAATTTATTTAATCCAAGAAGATAACGCCCACGGACATTATTTCCACTTTAAAAAGGAAATAATGGTAATGGGAATGTCGAATAATGGTTTTCAGAGTAAAGGTTTTCTTTTTTAGTCCAAAATCTTAACTCTGCGAAGTCACTATTCGACATAACCAGAGAAGAAAAATAATTAATACTATCGAAAGCCCGGATATGCAGTCAGTCTTCACTCTGCAGTACCATTTGCTTGAACTTAATTAAAATTTTTTTTTGGTCTTTATATCCTTTTCAGCACGGAAATAACATCCATGGACACTATTTCATTGGACGTTATTGCATGCGCCAAAACATAGTTTGTGGTTCTTATTAGGAACAAATATTCAAAATCGCATAAATAGCTTAAATATGCGCAAAATGCAACTATTCTCGACCTGCTTTTTTTAAGAAATGCAAATAAGCCAGCAATCTCGACAAAATTGAAAAAAAAATCCTCAAAACTTCATAATTGAAAATGTTTAAAGCTGTGAATGAACTGGGAATAAAGCAATGGAACGAGGAACATTTTTAAGAAATTGGGAATAAATATATAAGATTAAATTTAAAATCGCAAAAGAAAAATTTTTTATGTAGAAAATTTTCAAAATTTTCGATAGCAAAAACAAGGTTTTTTTTGTAAATATGCATATTAAAATTTACATGAAAACAACCAAATATGCAAAAAAAAGAAACCAGAAAAAATTCTCTAAATATGCGACTTGGTGTAAAATATGCACAAACATGCTCTAAAGGGTAAAATATGCAAAAATATGCACTAACAAATCGATGCCAAATTTTTAAAAAGTTCGGAAACGTATAAATATCTCATTATAAAAACATGCAATTGCATATTTGCGGTTTCCCTGTTCATAACACTGCTTAAAAAATATTATTTTTTGGAATGCATTTTTTAGAGTATGTAATTAACATGTGATAAACACGAAAAAAATAAATTTGTGTTTCTCGATGTTCGCTGCTCTTTAAAGCGCCATCGAGAGTCACAAAATGGTTCGACTAAAAAAATTTGTATTTTGTTTGAAAGGATACTGATTTATGCATCGAATAGTTTACAGTCTTTGAAAAGTGTCACGCTCTCTACGTCTATCAATATTAATCTTGAAAGATTTTATCCCTTGTGATATGCTGAATAACCGATATTAAATATTTAATTTGTACGGCCTAAGTCTTCCCTCTTCAATATTGATGAACGATTTCTAGGAGCATTATTTCATACAAACTTATAAAATGTAATTAAATCTGAAGTAACTAACACTTATCATTTTGTAATTGAAATACGACTATCCACAATTAAAATATAATATAAAAAAGTTTTATTTGTTGTGGGCTAAGCATGTCTATATGCCTTACCAAATCAATTTTATATGGCCCTTTAAAACAATAAACTTGGACAAACCAGTCAGTAGAAAAACAAAATTTAACTGGGTTAATGAAAATTGCAACAGCATAAAATACGTTACTGAAAATGAAACCAAAGACGGACATTTTTAAACAAAAAGTAAAATAAACGCCAAAATTAAAATTTTTATAAGCAGTTCTTGCAAAGTTTTTTTTTATTTCATTGCAATTTGCTAAAAGGCTCTCTTTCTCTCTTTCTTTCTTAAGCAATAGGTGTTGTTGTTCATATGCCAGGGGGCCAGAACAATTCTCGTGAAAAAGAACGTAAAACCAACCGCAATGCCTAAAATCCGTTGTAAAAAGCAACAATGAAGCTCAGTTTAATTCAAAAAAATGTTTACTTACGTACAATTTAAAAACGCTTTAGTAAAACATGCGGCTAACAAATCAAAAGCGGTCACAATAACATCTACAATAAGGCAGAATTTTCATCCTTTTAGGTTTTCTGCTTTGTCACCTCAATGTTTTTCACATTTTCCTTCCTTCTTTATTTCGGTTTCTTCGGATTGCCTCAGGGAAGCGGTTGAGCATTGTATTTGTTAAAATAAAATTTCCAGTATTATTATTGTTGCTGGAGCATGTAACTGCATTAAAAATTGCATGTTGTATGTATGCATGCATATATGTATGTATTTAAGTATGTATGTCTTGTAGGACAATATCTGCAATATACACAGTTTCTGCAACCATGTTGAACTAAAACTTTACAAGTGTAAAACATTTTGTTTACTTTCATCAAACAAGACAAAACAGGTGTAGATTTTTTGTTTGTTTTTCTTTACTCTATGGCTTTATGTATGCAAAAGTATATGTTTGTGTAAAAGAAAAACGAGGTTTAATTTATAAGTTACAGTAAGAATAGAAAAGTTTAAAATCGCGTAAATCGATGTTTAGAAACAATTGGCCCTGCAAGCCATCTCTAGAGCTTTTCGCTAATATCAATCTCAAAGCTCTAAAAAATTCCCTGATATTTGCAGTAATTTACAAAAGATTTTTTTTTTCAAAATGTTCGACTACGATATCTCTCGAACTATTTAACCGATTTAGATAGAATTTTTAGCATTCGGCACAGTTTTTCAAGTTCTAAAAAGTGCCTGCATATCTAAAAGTCGATTTGACATTAACTTTAACAAAATAATACTTTTTTCGACAATTTTTGGACAAAGCATTAATGGATTTTAAGCGCGGATCCAGTGGAAGGAAAAAAAAAAACAAAATATTGTTCATTTCTGTTTAGTTTCAAAGAGAAAACTTTCACAATATGAAGTATGTTTCATTTAAAAGCTCGCCTCTCAAAAAGCTTAAGCTAAAATTGCGCCTGCACAGAAAAAAATAAGTTTCGTTTTTTATAACAAAAATCCCGGTATTCAATAATTTTTTTTTTCAAATTTCCTGTGATAAATAATTCCCCTATATTGATAACAGAGTTATTTCAAAATAAAAAAAAAATATATATATATATATATATATATATATATATATATATATATATATATATATATATATATATATATATATATATATATATATATATATATATATATATATATATATATATATATATATATATATATATATATATATATATATATATATATATATATATAAATTAAAAAAATGTTGACATGGCTGGAATACGAACCCGGGCTTTCCGGACGTAAAGCATACACTCTCTAGCTGAGCCATATCCCATTTATTTTTTTATGGGATACAACTTGTTTTAAGTACTTATGTATAAAAAGAAAAAAATAACCGGCATGGAAAAGAAATACTTACAACGAAATATTTTATTATGTTAAAGATAAATGTTATTGAAATTCATATTTTTTTTAATAACATGGTCTTATTGAATATAATTCTTGTCTATTTTTTTCTGTGTGATCGATTTTAATAATATTTTCAGCACTCGACATAGTTTTCTAAGGTTAGGAGTTATAAGATTTTAAATTCGATCGAAGAGTGGCTTAAAATTTATTTCAAAAAAAGTAATCGATTTATATTCAGACGATATTTAAGTTTGTTCAAAATCTTAAAAATGGCGAAGAGTTTGCTACCATTGGCAACACCTTTCTAAAGTTATACTTACACTCACACAGCCAATGGATATCATCATATAAATATCAAACAAAAACTTCTGCTTCGGCCGAAGCAGGCTCGTAAGTGAGAGATGCAAGTTGTTGTTTTTGTCTCTCCTGCTTCGAAAAGCGCATCGAAAAGGCTTATGCCTTTTCGCGGTGTCCCACTTCGGAGCTCTTGTTTCTGAAATAAAACAGCGCTTCTTTCGAAGCATCAAAAGTACGCTAAATATCAAGTCTCTTCGCCTTATAACATCATCCAATTATCATCGTATCTTGGTACCAAATAAAAGGGAGGGCTCTATAGAGTTTTATAAAAATATTTGCTTCAGTTCACCTAAACAAACATATGCAAAAAAATATATCCTTCCATATCCTGAAAAGTTTTCACTAAAATTTGTTTTAAAAATTATATGTTGCAACCGCTAATTAACTCTATAAGACTTCGAAATTTTATGACTTTATCTCTCTTTACTTTTATATGGTACCAAGTTCGTTCAAAAATATTAGATACTAATATATAAAACAAAATTTTAAAGAAGCATTTTTGGAAAATGTTAAGTACTTTAAAAAGGACAAAAGATGAGGAAATGAAAAACCAAGTACGCAGTTTCACTATATTTTGTCTCTAGATTAACCAATATGTAGTGGAGTTTCTGATAAATAGAAAAACCCTAAATTTGTAACGCGGTGTTATTTGCACGTTATTAACCCAACATCTAAGGAAACAAAATATATACACTAGCTGATACTATGGAAGCAATGAATAAGTTATTTCTTACAGACTACTTAACATTTTTCACTGTAACTACACCCAAAGAAAAAGCTTGGTTGAGGTAACTATAATCTAAGAGCAGCATAGTGTGATTGAATTATATGGTTGGAGTCAAATCATACTATTATTATTATTTTAAATATAATATTGTTGTCTTATATAACACTAATATGATTCATACAACCTAATGTTTAACTAAATGTAAATATACTATGATTTAATATAATCTTATATATTTGTATAGAAAAATAGCATGGTTCTAAATAATCATATAAAGGTTGTTGTCATAATCATATTTTGATTAAAAATTGACAGCAGCTAAAATTATATATATTTTTGACATCAAATATAAAATAAAATGTTTTGAATCTGAAATAAGAAGTATTATCTATTTTCACACAGATAATACATACATACATAGATACATATTTGTTGACACATATATTATTTACAATCGGGCATGCTCTGTAAACCATTTCGTTTTGAAATCGGCAGCTTTTAGGAAAGAATTCAACCAGAAAGCTCATTTATTGCAGCTTTTCAGTTAATTTTAATATCATTAGTGTTTCTCTGCGTGTATACTGGTTCTGACACCGATATTAAATTATAATGAATTTTGTGATTAATCCTCGTTGTTCCAAACTAACTTTTGCGAAATATATACTAAATACGTTTTAAGTATATAAATAAAATATGAATGTTGTACATAAAGGTATTGTTGCACAAACTGTTATTCGTATAAATACACAAACTTGCTTATAACGGCAAACGAAAGAAAAATCTTTATTACCGCTAAAACGTAACAAAACCGAAGTAAAAAAAACATCTCAAAAGTGCAATCTCATTAACTGAAGTTTTTGTTTGAGATTTGCTCCTCTTTAGTTATTTTCAACTTTAATATTTAAATAAAGAAAAATAAACAAGAAGTATAACTAGATAATAGTTATTTGAAAAAACATATTCTTTTAAACAATTTTGGAAACTTAATCGTAACTGTAAAGCGCAATTTATATTGTATAAATCCGCCAAAAATTATTTACCATTACTATTTTAAGAATCGAAAAAAATTTACTGTTAAGACTCAGAAAAGTTCATCTTTCGAGGGACTACAACCTGTCATCAGTATTGTGACATAAATGCTATGGCAAATGTCTTAAATAAACTGAAAACTGAAAATCGAATGACAAACGTCATTATTTATTTTTGTCTTATTTTTAATGTCATCTACGTTATGACTGCAACATCAATTTGATGTCATATTTTGCATATAATTTACATAAATAAATATTGTTCTAATATTTGCAATTTGTATTTAAAAATACATATGATTGTTTTATTTATGACTTTTGTTTTAATAGACTTTTCAAAATGATACAAAAAAATTACCATCCTCTTTATTTTACAGGGCTTGAGAACAGCGTACACATAAGAATATGACAGCTCGTCTACATATTGATGACACTTAGTCACCATATGTATGTATGTGACATTAATAACAAAAATAATTATGTCTACGTTGACTTTGTGCTCAAATGACAAAGTGGCTCAGATGGTGAATATTATATATGAATGAATATGATGATTGAAAAAAATAATTCAAAGTGAAATTAATATAGAAACAAGTCTTTGGCAATTTGTTAGAAAATTGTAAAAAACAACATAAAATTTTATTGTAGATCTTCTAAGACAACCAAGCTCCAGACTCAACTTGTACGCCAGAAATCATTGAAAACTCAAACTATGTTTATGGGTTAACTTCATACTTATTCGCAATTAGTAGTCGGCATAGGAAATCTTGTATGTCATACGTTTAAGGTATAAGATGTGGACAAACATTTTTTGCAATATTTTAACCCTCTAACTCTTCCGTTGTATGGGTCTTTTTGTGCATTGCTGAAAAGAGGAGTAAAAAACTCCCCTTAAGCGGCGATATAGTGGGCAAAATTTTTCTAAACAAATTTTCTCGTTGTCTTTTGCATAAAAGAGCTAAGAACATCTAATACCTTAAAGGTAAGGCACACAAGATTTTCTATGCCGAGTACGATTTGTTGTCAATGATTTCTCTTTAAAGATCTATAATAAAATATTAATGCTAGTATTTTTGTAGAGCATTTAACACCCTACCCACCTCTTTAACGGCGCTGAAGTGGAGTTTTTTGCCCCTTTTTTAATAAATATACAAAAATGCCCATAAAACGAAGATTTAGAGGGTTAAATCTAACAGAAAATTTTTTCTCGTGGTGTTTTGCATGAAAATGCAAAACACATCTTATTACTTAATTGTAACACTTACAAGATTTTCTATGACGACTACAGACTAATTGTGAATAAGTATGATGTTAACCCTTAAACATAGTTTAAATTCTCAATGATTTCTGGTGTACAAGTTGAGCCTGGAACTTAGTTGTCTTTAAAGATCTATAGTAAAATTGTATTGCCAACATTTGTGTAGGATATTTTATCTTAGTACTCCGCCTATTTATTGGTGTTTTTTACGATTTGTTAGAAAAGAGCCCCCGTAGTGTATTGGATAGTGTGCTAGACTATTATGCGGGGGTCACCGGTTCGATTCCTGCCAAGACTCTGCGTGTTTCTGCAGAAAAGCCGTAAAAGCCTTAAGTAGTATGTGTGTTCGTTAAAAAAAATTACCGATATGTGGAGGAGTGAAAGGGTTAATATGTTCCACAAAAATATTTGTCCTAATATTTTTTACAAGTTCCTGATTGATTACACCCTGCACCTCAGATGTAAAGAACACATAGTTTCATGTACCATATGCTGCACGAACAGGACAAAAGGGGGAAACTTTAACACCCGCTAAAATTAAATTTCAATATGATCTGGCAAAACGCAGACGCACGTATATTTTTTGTGTTTCCGCTACCAGAATCGGTTGTCAAAACCCCATAATTTTAATGAAAGTTCGAAATTGTTGTATAGTGTAATTGTTATGTGGTCAAAGCGAACACACTTGTTATAGTATTGATAATGTTCCGCACCGCTAACTGTAAATATAAAGCCATTAAAAAAATAAATTGTTCCCACAAACATTCTTCCTAACTTAAAGGGCAATATACACAGTCAACATGCTTGACAAGCGTGGTAATAGTATGTGTGAAATTTCGTTAGTATTAGTGACACCGACGACGCTTGATGGAAAATCTACTTGGTTTTGATTTTTCGTCAAACACACGTACACGAATCTGACATCAAGCTGATTGATTGTGTATTATGCCCTTAAAATATATTCATTATCGATTGATTTGTATTATTTTGTTTTTTAGACGCTTTAAAGCATTTGAAAAATATAAATTTAAAAAAATCCCAAAAATTCTATGTCATTACTAATTAAAAATTTTTCCAAAAAGATGGATCAAGTTGAAATGGATTAAAACAAGCTGTATGTGAGGTATTAACAAAAGAACTTTTCTGAAAGCCTATCGATTATTACATCGTTGGTTCATTTAAATTTATTATTAATAATTAGAACAAGTTTTGTAATCAATGATGATTATTCATATTGATTTAATGCCTTCACAAAAGTGAAAGCTATGTTAATTGTTTCGCTATTGTATAATTATTCCTATAGGAATGTGTAATTAAACGTCATGTATTTATTATCATAATAATTGGCATCATATTCAAAATGAAAATAATTTGTATACAAATTTTATGAAATTAATTGAAAAACGAAGAATGAATGTTAAAAATTTTTAAATTTTATGATTTTAGTATATTTTCCAGATGATAACTTCAAGGTTGTTAAACAACTGAAAATAGTTTTAATATAAAAACCAAATAAATTGTGCAATTTCTGCAATGGATTTCAATTAATGAAATTTTCAGCACACTATTTTATTGACATGAAGTACAAGCTATGTAATATAAGAAGATATTTATGCTTGCAATTCAATCATTTTTATATGGGAAGGCCATATAAAAAAAGAAATTTTTGTTACTTACATAGAGGGAAGCGAACCTGCCACAAGACAAATCACGTGACTTGTTTCCAAGGACTACCAACCGGTTCGAGTACCGGAACTTTATGTGAGAGTTACCGTTAACTTTTATTCTGTTTTCGTTGGAGGGGGTCAATTGACATAATTAAGACACTCGGCGACAGGTTCTAGACCCAAACTTAAGCTACTTTTTCTGTGGTGGTTTCTTTAATACTAGTTCAATTACTGTACTTTAAACAAATATTTTTGAGTATATTTGTTATATTTTTTTTTGATATGTTCTCTTTTCATCAGTCACGACTCAGGAACGTTTTGTACCATTGCCATTTTAACCAGTAATAGGACAGGTAAGTGCTACACAATTGATACAACATTTCCCGCAGGGTTATTTGTTTTAATATTGCTTATTGCATATACATTTTTCCTATAAAATACTTATTTCAACATGTTTCCCTTCCTTAAGCTGCCACTAAACTGTCTGAGTGTTCGTCTGATTTCAATACGTAGAAGTGAAATATCGTTTCTAATAAAGAAAGAATTGTTAATATCTCGTCCGAGCTCAGTTGAAAATAGAACCTATTCTATTTTTATTTAATATACTCATATTGTATATAAATATCATATTCTTAAAATTTGCTTTTGAAATTCTTCGATTTAAAAATGAAAAACTATTTTGCCAAATAGAATATGGTCACTTTTATTTCAAACACAGCTTGGTGTGGAAATAATACAAAAGCTAAGCATTCATCAATAAATAATTTTAGAAGTGAACGAATTATGTGTGATAGAAATAAATTTCTTTTTTTGTTCCATTGAAAACAGTTGAGTAAAATTTGACTTACGATTCGTATTTAACCCATTTTACATGGATAAAATTATGAGAAAAAAATTTAAAATTTAGAAGGTTAAGAAATTTTAAAGTTATTATATAAGAACTTTATGATAAATTAAAATGTTTATGAAGAAAGTATGCATTATTACAATATATAATGCTCAGACTAGCAGAATAGACTAGTAATTCTTTCATCAGCATTCTTTGTTCCATTTCACGTATACTTATACTACATAGAAAAAATTATCACCAAAAAATGTTCAAACAAAAATTTGTATATAAATAAATTTCATTTTCAGTAAATGTTCTTTACATTATCAATGAATTGTTTGTTTGACTCTTATTTAGGACACAAACACCAAAAACAAGAAGAAAAACTGCGTCGTAAAAAACAACTCCGATGACAACATACACACAAATAACAACAACAACAATGAAAGAATGCGATTGTACCAAGTTTGTTTACTGAAGATTTTTAATGTCGTTGCATTAACTCTCATTCATTTTTTTATAGTCTGTAGATAAACATTCACACTTGAACACATTTAACAAAGTGAAATTTCATAAATGCTTAATGGATGATGATAATGATGACCCGACAAAAATTTTGTTTGATATATTACAAAAAATCCAGTAAATATTTTTGTTTGATTAAGTAAACTATTTTGTTTAATATTTCCTTGTATTTTTAGACTAATTGTTTTATAAATTCATACAAAAGCTAAATTTAATTTTCTGTGAAGGAATTCAAGGAAATAGTAAATATCTTGTCTAGGAACGGACCTACAAACAAATTTGTAAATATAGACAAAAATATCTAAACAATTTCATTGAAAAAAACGTATGTTTTTTCAGTAAACAAATTGTTTAAATCTATAAAACAATTTGTCTAAAAATATTTACAAATTGTAAACAAAACAATTTACTAACTCAAACAAAAAGATTTACTGGACTTTCTGAAAAATATCGAACAATATTTTCGTCTGAATTTATAAAACAATTAGTTTAAAAATAGTAACAAATATTAAACAAAATAGTTTACTTAATCAAACAAAAATATTTACTGGAGATTTTGTAATATATCAAACAAAATTTTTGTCTGCGTCATCATCATCATCATCCATTAAGCATTTATGAAATTTGACTTTGTTAAATGTGTTCAAGCCTGAATGTTTATCTAAAGTATCTAAAAAACGAATGAGAATTAACGCTACGACATTAACGAATTGATTCACTCAAAAATCTTCAGCAAACAATTTTAGTATAATCGCATTACTTTGACTATCATTGTTGTTGTTGTTATTTGTGTGCATGTCGTTATCGGGGTTGGTTTTTTACGATACAGTTTTTCTTGTTGTTTTTGGTGTTTGCGTCCTTAATAAGAGCCAAACAAACAATTCATTGATTATGTAAAGAACATTAAGTGAAAATTAAATTTATTTTTAGACAAACTTTTGTTTGAAAATTTTATGGTGATAATTTTTTCTGTGGCACAATACTTGTGAAATTTTACATACCTACAAACATATACTCATTGTGAAGAATCAAGAAAATGTTCCTAAAAGGGAACTACTTTGAATTATATATTAAGTACCAAAAGTAATATTCTAAAACTTATTTCATATTCTTTTCTCTTAAATTATCTTTATGACAATGCAAGCACACCACGATTATTTACTTCCCTCCCTTACTGGGTTAAAAGTGTAAATGTGTGAATGCGTAGATGTATGATCGAATGAATGAATGAATGGATGGATGATGCTTCAATATTTTGTCTATTTTTCTTTTGTGTTGTAATAACAATGATTGTTGTCATTTTCAAAAATACGAATAGTTAACTTTCAAAGCACATGAAATAGAAGGAATAGTAGATAGATAAATGGCGTTAAGATGTGCAAGTACGAGAGCTAGTTTCGCTTGTTTGTTGCATTGTGGGTGGATGGTAAATAAATGTGAGTTCTTAAAACTGCGTAATTCATATTTTCCATTTTTCATCGGTTTGTTAAAAGTTGTTATGTGCTGATGATGCAGCTGTCATTTTCATGTAATACGAATGATTGGTTGCTGTCATAATTATTGCTTTTTCCACGAAATATTTGTTTGATATATGCATGTACGTATAGAAAAATACTTATAGAAAATTTTCAATATTTTCAACGTTTAATAAAAACATTCAAAGTTAAATAAATTACACCATAAATAAATGCGAAGTGAAAAAGGTAATATGCAAGAAGGTCATTAGAAGAAGTTATAAATTTAAATAATTTTTCAAATAGTAAATAAAATAACAATACAAAATGAATACAATAACAGAGAGCAGAGAAGAAAACATTAGTCATGCTCATTAAAAAAATCTGTGCGTGATAGAAATAAAAAACTGAAAACGGATTTTCATATTTCACATGTTTCTGTTTAAAGGACATTTTCTTTGCAGACCATAACTTTGATATCTCCGTCCTAGACCATTGTGTATGAAAGAAAGGTAGACAATGTAGAATTTTCAAAATATTTATCTTTCATCTTTATACAAATTTTCATTTAAACTCTATTTGTTCTTAATTAATTCTTAAGGTTACTAGTCAAAATGGTCCGTAAAAGCAACAGCCAACTGTTGTTGTCTAAATCATTAAACAGCATAATTGTCAAATAGATATTTCCTGCTTTAAACTAAAACGTGTGTTAAATTTTGATTTTGTTTGCTGAGGGACATACATATTTACTATCTTAGTTTACTTAAGCTACGACTATATAGAAATTATTTGTATGTTTAATGAAATTTTAAATATTTGTTACATTAAGACAAAAATAAATGGCAACGTAAACGACATAGTGGCTTAAGCGTTACAACACGTTACGATTAACACGAATCTCAGCGTAAACGTGACGATAATATAAATCAGCTAAAAGCAGCAGATTGTTGGCATTTGTAGCCATTTTATAATATTGGCCAAGCAGCAGAAAGAAGGACGGACAATGATGTTGAATATAATGCAAGTTATAAAAGACATTGACTCCTGTCTTAGAATTCCAGCAATGCCAGCAATCATATAACAATAGATGGATGGAAAATAAATGAGAACAGGTATTTTAGCAAAATGTTATTTTAAATGGCAGCTAAAAGTTGAAATCTATTTTCAAAGATTAAATATCTTCCACCATTAACTGTGCCCAATAAAAGTTCTACTTCATAGTTTTGTTAGTTGAGAATAAGGAAAAACAAAGAAATATTCTCCATTTCATTGTTTTGCTGTTTATTTTTGCTTTTACCTTTTTGCCTTTAGCAACATTAACATTGTGACCAATTTTTTCCATTTTATTCCTTATAGCTTTTCCGTTTATAGACAATTTTTATTGTTGTTCCGTTTATGTTATTTTTAACATCTTTTAGCCAACATAGAGGACGTGATTTAAATTAAAATTTAAAAGATTCCATATAAAATATTTATTATCTTCGTAGCTGTTTTAGCATTTTACAGTGTATCAATTTCGCATCATCATCATCATCATCACATCACCATCATTAGCATTAATATAATTGCTTTCATATTTGATAAAGTGTTAGTTTATTGCTGCAGAACATTTTTATTTATTTTATCAAAGTAAGAATTTAGAATTTATTATTTTATAAGTAAGGTATTTAAAAAATCATTGATCAAGAATCTACACAGAAATAAAATAATTCTTGCAAAAAAGTGACTACAAAATATTCGTGACAGTGCCCACATTTTTAATCATAACACTGTACAACAGGAACAAAATTACGGGGTTCTGTAAACCGATTATATATACGTGTGTCGGTGTTTTGCAAAATCATATCGGAGCTTTATTTTAGGGGGCTAAAGCTTCCACCTTTTGACCTGATCGTGCAGCATATTGGCAAATGAAACTATGTGCTCTTTACATTTCAGGTTCAGTAGCTTTGTAGAAAATATTAACGCAAATGTTTTTGTGGAACATATTAACCCTCTAACTCCCCATATTACGGTCATTTTTGGCTCTATCCTAACAAAACGTAAAAATCACCCTTAAAAAGGATAAAATGTTCTACGAAAATGTTGGCCATAACATTTTCCTATAGATCTTTAAACACAACCAAGCTCCATACTCAACTGGTACACCAGAAATCATTGAAAACTTAAACTATGTTTAAGGGTTAACTTCATACTTATTCACAATTAGTACTCGACATGGGATATATTGTAAGTCTTACGTTTAAGGTATAAGAAATGTTTAGCACTTTTATGTAGAACGAGAAACATTTTCCTGCAACATTATAACCCTGTAACTCTTCGGTTTATGGGTCTTTTTATACATTTCTCAAAAAATGGGCAAAAAAACTCCCCTTCAGCGGCGATATAGGTGGCTGCAATATTCTAAAAAAATATTTGCCATAAAATTTTACTAAAAAGAAACCCAAGCTCCAGACTTAGCTCGGATGCTATGCACAATTCGTACTCGGCATAGAAAATCTTATAATCCTTACGTTTAAGATATAAGACGTACTCAGTTTTTTTATATACAAGACCAATAGAAACGCCGCTGTTGTCCCTTTTTAAAGAAATGTACAAAAACACCCATAAATAACATTCTAATTCTAATGTCCTAGAAAAATGTTTGGCCTAATATTTTTAATAGAGTTGCTGAACATACCCTACATTCCCGATGTAAGGAACACATAGTTTCATGTACCGATATGATACACGATCAGGCCAAAAGGGGGGAAACTTTAGCTCCACTTAAAATAAAATTCATACTTGGCGTATGTGGCGTAGCGGCTTCCATTGAAAATTAACGTTTTGTTGATTTTTCTCTTATTCCTTGGAATATTGGTCATATCTAATTTTTATCTGAATATAATGTTGCGAAGCTTAGTATATACATATAGCCACTTTTGATTAAAAAGCAAATTAGTTCGAAATAATCACATTAAAGAAAATTTTTGTTTGATTTTGCTTACAATCAGAAATTTATCTGTTTATTTCGCTTTGCAAAAATTCAATGAAAATAAAATGAACTGTACAATAGTGTGAAAGGACCTTTAATAACTACTAGACATCTGCATGAACGCATTTAAAATGCTTTTATAATTATTCTATTTTTTTCCATCAAAATATTTTGAATCGAAGTTTACAAACTGAATGAGTTAAAAGACACAAAAATGAAAACGAATTTGGAAACAAATCAACCTTTTTTTTTTTGCTTTCTAGTACAAACTCTCATTCAATATTGTGTTTAAGAAAATTCGTCACTTAGCTAGAGTGAGTTTTCCACAATCTAGTAAATTTATATTAGAATAGCTCTTAGAGCCTAATTTAGAAGAAATAAATTCAACGTTCGCTCAATAGTTATTATGAAAATCAGTGTAAAAAGCTTTTAAGAAACTGAGTGCTTTTGATACAAATTATTAACAAGATATTTTTGTTCGTATTAGTGAATTAAGGTTTTTGAGTAATTGCTTTATCAGTTTCGTAAGTGGCTGGACCACCTGGTTGGTGATAACAGCATTTATTTATATTTGTATTCTTAATTATGTTTTATTTTAACTATAATTATGTTTTATATTCCTAATCAACGTTAATAACTTTGTGCGCACTTTTTTCTATTTTATTGTTTTTGTTTTCTTAGATGTTATAATGTAAATATATAGATATATACTAGGGTATTCAATCGAGTAATGTCTAATCGGTTAATCGAAAAATTGGAGTTGAAACGAGGCACGTGGAAAATGGCGAATATATGAAAAAGCACATGAACATTGATGATGGGGCTGTGGTGGCCACCAAAAAACAACGTTGTTTTTGTTCTGAAGTGTAGATTGAAATTAATCAACATTGACTTTTCATTTTTCCTTTCGAATATTGTCTCACGTCCAACTCTTTTTATGCAAAAATGTTACGAGCTTTAGCCTAGTAGTTAGTAATCACTTCGGATTGAAGTTAAATTATGTTCGATCAAATAAAATTTCCCAATTGGAAGTAAAGATTTATTCCAATAAGTTTGGCTTTATAACAACTCGAGAAAAAATATAAGAATTTTTGCAAATATTTTAATATAAACTGGAAAAGTTTCTTCTTTCTTTTCCCAGCTGAGATAGCTCTGGTTTTGTTGTGTTATTTCTGCAATAAAATTTATAAACAACGGAGTATTGCTACCTACGAGTATAGTCGAAAAAGAATTATACAATTTAATGAGATAAATTTTCCGGCTCTCAGGCATCTGTTAAATAAGTGCTATAGGCAGACAAATATTGAGTTCGGATAGGAAAAGTACTTCGGCTCTTGATAGGCTACCTACGATTAGCTTTGAATAAGTGCAATACGTTGAAATAAATCAAGGTGGATTTATACAGGTGATATCATAAGCACAGCTGTTCTCCTTTTTTCCGCAAATTATATGCTCGGATGTCAAAATTTGTATACGTTGACATAGGGGCTGAGAAGTCAAATGTTATTGTAATGGTGTAGTTGTTTTAGAATCAACACCACCTGATAAAATTAATTCACCTTGGAAATAAATGCTTCAGCTATCAATCGTATAATTACGACAAGGTAATATTACGGTTATTGACTTGTTGTCAGTAGGGGTCTCGCTTTTGTTGTACTCTATTGCTCGATTTAGTCTAACATCGAACCTAAGAACGAACTTCATCCATCGACCAAGCGGATACAAGCTATTTTTAAGGTTCCGTACACCAAAAGTGTAAAGGCACCCTATTGTTTTCGTTACGCTGTCCATCCGTCTATCTGTCTGTATGTCTGTCTGTCCGTCTGTCACAGGCTGTTTTCTCGGGAACCGTAAGAGCAACGGACCTAAAATTTTCACAGAAAAACTTTGTAAAACTTTGGCGTCTACAACAGCAAATATATGGCAGTTAGAAATTAAAGGGTGTTCTAAAGCGAGCAACGAAAAATGTTGAAATATTAATGTCTATATAAACAGTTTACATTTTCAAGGTAAGTGTTAATTGGTGTAGTCTGTAGAATAGACTACACCAATTAACACCGATATTTAAAACAATAAAAATTAAAGGGTGTTCTAGTTAATGTAATTTTGACTCTGTAATTTTGACAATTTGCTGTATCTTGGAAACCGTAAAAGGTGCACTCTTGAAATTTTCAATAACGCTAAGACTAAAAAATTCCAAAATTAAAAAAATGTCAAAACGAAAAATCGCCAATATGAAAAAAGCCAAAACTAAAAAAAGATCGCCAAAATACTAAAAAACCCCAATAACCGATAAAAGTCGTCAAAAAGAAAAAAGCACTACAACATATAAAAATTGCTAAAACTAAAAATATCAGCAAAAAACGAAAAAATCGCCATAAATGGAAAAAAGTCATCAGAACTAAAAAAAGCACCAAAACAAAAAAAAAAAATCAAAACTAAAAAAATCGTCAAAAACCAAAAAAAATCGCCAAAACGAAAAAAAGTGTCAAAACAAAAAAAAACGCTAAAACTAAGAAAATCACAAAAAACGAAAAAATTCTTAAAACCGAAAAAAGACGCCAAATCTGAAAATGCGCAAAAACTTATATAAATCGTTAAAACTAAAAATATCATCAAAAAACGAAAAAACGTTAAAACAAAAAATGCCAAAACCAAAAAATCGCCGAGAACTTGAAAAATCGGCAAAAAAAAAATTAAAAAATAAGCCAAATGAAAATAAGCGCCAAAACCAAAAATAAATTGCCAAAACAACGAAAAAAATTTTTTTAAATAAAAAAACTAAAATTAAACAAAAAAGCTAAACGGAAAAATTGCCAAAATGAGAAAAGGACAATAACGAACGGGGATATATGTATGTGTATTCATACGTAACCCTTCGTGTGCGAGCCAAGGTCGCACTTACATAATGTATTTAGTAATAATATCATATAAATGATCATATCGCACATAGGTTGCCTAACGAAATCAGATCAAGCCTTTTCTTAATTAAGATTATTGCGGTAAATGAAATCACGATCGTTTCGTATTACTAAAATGTGTTTTAAATGTGATGAACTTAACTTATTGCGTTGCTTTGGACAAGATAATTTTAGGTCCGCAAAAAATTGCTGAGGTAAATATAGGGAAAAACGATAAAAACTCGAAAGATCTTTTTTTAGTTCGGAATATTTTCTAGTTCATCCAAATTTTTGCAGAGCACTGCATTAAAAGTATTTTCCTTCATAAAATCAATGAAACAATACATCCAAATTAAGTTCATCCAAATTTTTGCAAAGCACTGCATGAAAATGATTTTGCTTCATAAAATCAATGAAGCAATTTCATTAGATTTTTTTAAATTTTTTTTTTTCATTAATCCAATGAAAATTTCACGAAACCAATAAAAATGTCTTTCAAAATATTATTGAAAATTTCATTGGATTTGTGAAACTTTCATTGGATTAATGTAAAAACTAAAAAAATTGTTTCAATCAATGAATTCTTTCATAATATTTATGAAATGTTCATTGGATTAATGAAAAACATCTAATGAAATTGTTTCATTGGTTTTATGAAGCAAAGTTCTTTTAGTGGAGCATCTAATTCAGTTCGAAGTATTCTCAGTTCTGATTATTAGAATAATAGAAATATAAACAGGTAGACAAGATTAGTAATCACAATTTCATATAGAGCACTTAAGATTTAAAGTTTTGTAAATAAAACTAGTACGTTTTTATTTTACCAACCCTAAAAGTTCTTGACAAATCGTTTTTTACTTTTTTTGACTTAAAAAACTGCACCGAATACCGCAAATTTGATCTGCGGGTTCGCAATTAAAAAAAAATTATTTCCTCCAAAAACCTATGCATTTTCCACCGCTTTGGGATTGAAATTAGCGGAAAGTTCCAGGGATGGCCTGCAAGATCAACCGTATCCCATATCCTTTTGCGTACTAGATGAAACTTAAAATTAATCGACTAATCTATTAGCGGTTAGTCGATTGAATGCCCTACTCTTTAGCCTCGGTAAGGCAATTAACCTGTAACAAAGGCTAATAAAATTTTAAAATAGATGGAACTTTGTCTAAAATCTTGCTTATATTTCCTTATCACTCTATTTATTTACATATGTAATTTATTTTGTATATCTTTACATATTAAATTAATGAAATAATTATATTTTCGGTAGATTTCTTATCAAAACCCGGAAGTTTTCAAATGACTATAAAACCTGTGATTTAATTCTGTACATCTTATTAATTGTGTTCAAGTTAGTTTTGCTATATAATAAAATAAAAAAAAGGAGAATATGAATCACTTAAAAGTTTTTCTAGTTGGACTTTTTACATTATGGTGCATTTTCGACCTTACTAAAGGTAAGTGTGATAGTTACATAGTACACTAACTGTGGCCGCGAAGTTTTCCGCGTGGCAAAGATGAGTATACTTCAAGTTTTTCATTGGAAAACATGACGATTTTCCGTCATCCCACGGCAAATTTGATTTATAATCAGACCGATTTCGGCGTTGAGTTATCTTCAGTTTTCTCCTAATTAAATTTAAGCAAGGCCCGTCATAACAATTACAGCACTCAACAAACGCCTGTCACAAAGATGACACAATTGGATTTGTAACAGCTTACAAACTACTGCAACTAAATATAATAGCAACAATATCAAATTTTTGGTTTAACAAATAATACCTCGCATTGATGTCACGCCAAGATATGCTCGAATAAAACTAAAGGCGAAGATAAGAGCAAGCACAAAGATTCGGAAAAAGGCGGAAAAGAATTTCGTAAGATTCGAAGTCCAGAGCTTGTACGCCAAAATTTTTTTATTATATTTTCTACTAACAGCTTCCAAAATGACAGCAATTGATGAAAAACGTTAAAAATTGCATAACATTTTGATCAACTATAACTCCGTAATTTTTATTAGATCAAAGCAAACTAATCAACACATAATTTGGTAACCTTTCAAACAAGATATAATTCATTTAAATCGAACCGGCCTTTGTGACTCTGGATGGCGTTTTAAATAGAAGTTTAGATCGTACAATAGACGAAATTATTATTTTTTCGTGCTTAGCACACATAAATTACCTTAAACAAATGCAGTAGAAAACTTAATCCTAAAAATAAAAATTTATAAAAATGTTTTATACAGAAAGTGGGAACGCTAGCTATGGGCTTCTTTCCATATTTTCCAGTTTATTTCGTTAAACATGCATTTAGAGAAAAGTCGGTAATACAAAGGCTCTTTGTTTACAGACAATATTTTTTTAAAAGAAAACTTTGGTGGGTGTGTACGACACTCCTTAAAGTTTATTCGTTGACTTGAAATTTTTTGGGGTCGCTTTTTACTAATACCCACCGATTTCATATATTTTTAATTTGCAGGCAACTACTATTCGGACATGGAAGATCCGGACATGGAAGATTCGGACATGGAAGATCTTCCAGACGACCTGCAGATAGAAGAAATGCAAAAATTAGCTAACGAATTAAACGACATGGTGGACGCAATGCTAAGTTAGTAAGATTATGTACATACAAAAAACCTTTGCTTTATCGTAGATATTTTATTGTTTATAGTTTCTGATGATCCCTCGGATACTAGAGTGAGTTGCGATGAAGATGGTTACTTTAGTGATCCCTCCAATTGCTCTTGGTTTTATCGCTGCTCTAGCGGTCAACGTTTTCATTACGAATGTGGGAATGGAACGTACTTCGATCAATATCATAAAGTCTGTAATTGGCCTGAAAATGTAGATTGCTATCTCCAATAACAGCTAATTTCCCTCATTTCGTGTTAAATTTTACCAAAAAACTACCGTTAACTTTTATATTTAGGCGGGAGAAATATAAAAGGAATTTAAATAGAGAAATATGTAATTTACTTAAATTTTGTCTATAATACATGAACAAATAAATTTTCTCTTTTACTTATATTTATGATGAATATTTATTTTGTTTTAATTATAATAAATCTGATATAGTGATTATATATTATAAATAAAATTGCAAATTAAATAAAACCAGAACAAATTAGCTTTGGATCATATTTCATGGAGGAAAGAATTTTGGACTTACTTAATTTTTTTGGATTTATTTCATTTTCTTCAATATGATATTTGTAGGTGAGAGGTAAACTACAACAACCCAGATTTTGGAAATTTTACAGGATGTTATTTTATACAGCCGCCTTCACGAAGCCATAAAAAGTGTATACATACATACATGCTAAAGATAATCCAGTTTTCACCTCATCCAATAAATTCTGGAAAAAAATTATATATTTTCGAATTTGTAAAATTTTTGTGTATTGAATATTGCATTTGCTTTCGCGGTAGTTCCGGGAATGATTTTTTTTGGGGAAAAACCACAAAAAATTAGTATAGGATTTGAAAGCACTAACGATTTACTCTCTAAAACCAAAAAAATAAAATATAATAATCGCAGGACGAAATTAAAAGTTATGACCACTTTTTCAATTTCGACTTGGGTTCACATAGAAAAATATCAAATTGTTATCTTTTAAAACAACCCTTTACAAACATTTATACATATGCGAAAAGTGAGCTAACTTTTCTTTCAAATAAGACTAATTTTAATCAAATCGAATGACAATTTTAAAAGTTATGTCAATTTCAAATAATTATTCATAGCAAAATACGACGTACCTAATACATTCATCGAAAATATAACAACCCACAGTGCGGTAGAAGCAAAATCTTTTCCAATGAAAACCACAAATTTTTGTAAACAGGTATTGTTCTTTATATGGTTTCTATCCTTCACCTGCTATTAACTGTTTTTTAACATCCTAAAATTTATAGATAAATTATATTTAAACAATTTTTTTAAGTAAAGCTCAATACATTTTTATAAGAATTCAATATTTTTTTCAGAACACACACTTTATTTTGAATTCAATACAATTCAAATGTACAATCTTTGATGTATTTTAACATAAACTCCCTAATCATGCACTAAAAAATTTCAAACAGAATATGAAAATATGGATAAGACTCAATAAAATTTTTTTAATACAAACGATGATTGATCTATGAAACTTTTTGCAATATAATACTATTTAACAATGTTCACAAAACTTTTAAATATTTAGAAGTACAAAGCTGGACTGTTATTTTAGTGTGTGTTGTTAGTGCAATGTTAATAACTAAGTTGAGTAATGAAACGTACTAAAAAAGCATAAAGCTCAATACACAAGATTGCGGACAACAACAATTTTAAAACATATACATATATATAATTTGTAATATTTTTATCCAAAGCTATTTAATTAGTTTGGCTTAAATTCGTTTTCAATTTAAGAATCCTTCGACTAAACTATTTTTAAATGGTTTTATTTAACTTACCCTGTTTGTGGAGTTTGTCGGGTTTGTGTCGTCGGGTCAAATCTAGTAATTGAAAATTTACCCCCTTCCTGTTGACCGAATGATCTGAAATTTTGTAAGCGCCTGTAGCTTTGGTGATAATTTAATATTGTGATTAGAAAAGTTCGCGGCGCCACGCCCATAAAAAGTGGTACTTAGTTTTAGCCCTTTCCTGTTAACCAATTAATCTGAGATTTGGTGGACACCTTTACTTACAATGACCATACACTTTTGTATTTAAAAAAGTGGGCGGCGCCACGCCCATAAAAAGTAATACATAGTTTTAGCCCTTTCCTATTAACCGATTGATTTGAGATTTAGTGGACACCTTTACTTACAATGACCATACACTTTTGTATTTAAAAAGGTGGGCGGTGTGACGCCCATAAAAAGTAATACATCGTTTTAGCCCTTTCCTATTAACCGATTGATTTGAGATTTAGTGGACACCTTTACTTACGATGACTATACAATTTAGTAATTACGAAAGTAGACGGCACCACACCTATAGAAAGTAATACTTAGCTTCCTGTTAATACGCCTTCCTGTTAATCGATTGACCCAAAATGTGGTACACGCCTTTACTTTTGATTACTACACAATTTTGAGATTAGAAAATTAGGCTCGGTCACGCCCATAAAAAGTAATATGGATTTTTACCCCCTTCCTCTTGACCGACTGATCTGAAATGTGGTAAATAGCTTTAGTGTTAAAAAATGGGTGGCGCCACGCCTATAAAAAGTAATACTTAGTTTTAGCCCTTTCCTGTTAACCGATTAATCTGAGATTTGCTGGAAACCTTTACTTACGGTGACTATATAATATTGTAATCCAAAAGGGGGCGGCGCCACGCCCATAAAAAGTAATATTTAGTCTTAGCGCTTTTCTGTTAACCGATTGATCTGAAATTTGGTGAACACATTAAATTTTCATGACCGACTGATCTGATGACGTTACTATTGTGTATATTCAGTATTATTGTAAATCACAGATGGCCGCCACCAAAAAATGGTGATTTAGTTATTTGTCTATATACACCTCAATATGGATATCAAATGAAAGGGTTTGACCAGTAAAATACAGTACGCAATGAAAAACTTCCAATTCCAAAATGGCTGCTAGTACAAAAGGGGGGGGGGGGTTATATTCATGCATAGATATTGTCAGCCCCCTCAATATTGGTATTAAATGAAAGCGCTTGGCTGCTATAATGCAGTACCCCACGAAAAAATCCAAATTCAAGGTACAATCCGAAACTAAATGCCAGGTTATAAAGTTTAGGACATAAAGTAAAAAACTAAAAAATTTCAAAATAAAATAAGTAAAAAAAATTTGTAGGTTAAATTGTTTTATTGTAATGAAACATAATAATGATGCAGATAATGCACTAAAAGCAAAAAATAATTATGTATTTAGTACCAGGTGCCAGCTGCCACACCACTCTCCTCACCAACATAAGGCATTGATCAGACTAAAATAAAACCGTGGGGCGCATCGACTTTTGGTTATCTATAGTCAACAATGCCCCACGGTTTTATTTTAGTCTGAGCAATGCCTTATGTTGGTGAGGAGAGTGTGGTGTGGTAGCTAGCACCTGGTACTACATAATTATTTTTTAGCATTTAGTGCATTATCTGCAACATTATTATGTTTCATTACAATAAAACCATTTAACTTAAATTTTGTTTACTTATTTTATTTTATTTTATTTTAGAAAGAAATTCTAAAGCGTGTAATAATTGAATATTCAAAAGAAAAATTTGCCTGTATGGAAGGTTGAACTGACATCGGATGTTTCGAGACCACCACAGTCTTTTCATCAGAGGTCTTTTCCACCTAGACGACACTGCCAATGAAGGCAACAACAATTAACGAGCGAAAATCCTATTTAAATCCTATTTGATTTGTCAGCATTGAATAATAAATTTTCTGTTTTGATGAAAATATCTAATTGCTTGAAAAATTGTTGTATACTAGTATAACACAGTATAAACAACGATTAACAATGTGTTTTGTAAGAAAAGTAGTTTCCCCAGAGTTGTTTTTGTATGGTATGAAACAAGAATTGAGTAAAACTTAAAATTAGTCGGCTAACCGATTAATGTTTAATCGGTTGAACACTCTAATTGTTAACCTCGCTAAAACAATCACGTACAACCAAAGCAAATAAAATTGTAAAATAGGATTTTTGTTTAAAATCTTGTTTATATTTCCTTATAACTGTATTTATTTACATATGTACATTAGGGCCGTTCAAAAAATCAAGTTTTCTTATTTCTTCAAAATCCGCAGCAAAATATTTTCTGGGGGTTGAGACAGGCTGACTGTTTGAAATTGAAGCTCTTATTTTTAATATTTAGAGGTCAAGCATCGCAGATTTCTATATCCCATACAAATTACATATGGAAATTTGTTTTAGTTTCTTAAAAATAATGTATCCTACGAACTAATGATCCAATGTACATGTCTCATCCATATTGACTATGAATTGAACTTTGAGTGTGAATAGCTTTGGAATGAGACAGATTAGCAAAAAATTATTTTATACGCTTTTTGTAGCACGTTTCGTTTAATATAAAAAATATGTACGAGCCATGTAGATTGGATCATTACATCGTGAGATACAACATTTTTAAGAAAATAAAACAAATTTCCATATATAATTTGTATGGGAAATAGAAATCTGAGATGAGCGACCTCTAGACATTAAAATTAATAGCTCCGCTTTTAACAGACATCTTTTCTCAAGCCCGGAAAGTGTTCCACAGCGGGAACATGTCCGCTTTTTTTAACCGCTCTAATGTACATATGTATGTAATATGTTTTGTGTTTATATGATAATGAAATAATAATATTTTTGGTAGATTGATAACAAAAACAGATAGTTTAGAGATGAGTATAACAGCTAATGATATGAGGCAGTACTTCTCATTAATTAACGAACTGTTCAAGTTAGTTTTGCTAAATATCAATATAATAAAGGGAAACGAAGAAAAAAATTAATAACTTAAAAATTTGTATAATTGGACTTGTTACATTATGGTACATTTTCGTACTTACTAAAGGTAAATTGAAAAGTAATATATATAGTAAAATATTTTAACAAATAAACGCATAAATTTTAAAAAGAAAATTGCATTAGCATGACTTAAGAGATTATAAATAAATGTGCAAAAGTTTTTTCTGTGTAAGACTATCCTTTACGTGTTAAAAACGAAGAACAAAAATACTGTTTTTAGTATATTCATACAAAATGTCGTGTCCGTAAGGCATGATGTTGATTTTCCACATTAAGAAACTATGCATTTTTTCAAAAACGAGATTAAGTTGAGAACGGTTTTAGAAAATTTTCATTTGCTTCTCTTATTTTGAACATTTTGAAATATATTAAAAATTATAATTAAAATACATTGAAGATTATACATCTGAATTGTATTGAATTTAAAATATAGTGTGTGTTCTGAAAAATATATTTAATTCGTATAAAAATGTATTGAGCGTTAGGTAAAAAAGTTTTTTATATATAATTTATCTATAAAATTTAGGACGTTAAAAAAAAGTTAGCAGCAGCTGAAGGGTAGAAACGATGTAAAGAACATTATTTGTTTACAAATTTCTTATTTGTTTTTTGAAAAAAGTTTGCTTCTACCGCTCTGTGCTTGTTATATCTTCGAAGAATGTATTATGTAAGTTGTATTTCGCCACGATTAATAATGAAATTGACATAACATTAAACATTAATGATCGATTTTATTCAAACTAGTCTTATTTGAAAGAAGAGAAGTGATTCCACGTAAAACGGCCCTATGCAAGGAAAAACAATTTTCTCATTTTTAATAGAAATATCTCAATTGTTGTTTTTTAGAGAATGACAATTATAGAAAAAATAAAAAATACACTATTTAATATTTTTTAATCAATTTGAGGCACATTTAATTGATCATGCAAGAAACATTTTGCTCTCCTTCTTTGTATGTTTAATATATATTTCAGATTATCTTTTATTCCCTTTCTGATTATTAATAAAAACCGTTATCTCTGAAAAAATATATTTACTTATTTGCTTTTTATTGAATTTAAAAAAATATTCAGCTAGAGTATTCTGCTGTCTATAATAGAACGGATAGCAAATAATTTAATGTCTTATTATTTGCTTATCAGTTTATCTTTATATTATTTATATTAATTAAATCAATAAAAAGTTTTATTTCTTCGAATTTTTTTAATTTTCGTACTAGGTCACACCCATCGATCACACCCGTCTTATTTTAAAAATAGTTTTTTTATAAGAAAAATAATTTTTTGTCAAACAGTAAATACATAATACAATTAAAAACACTTTGAACAGATATCTATACTAAACTTATTGTGTACCTTATAGTCAAAATTTTACAGAATTTATACTGAAAGTTATAATTCTTTAAAACTACGATGTATAGGGTCACATCCATCACAGCTTTCTGACGACAATTCTGAGCAGAAATCGTGTTATATCAGTGTCTACCCGTTATTCGACGACTTTAAGCTTAATGTCCTTGCAAGCTGCAGCCTTTTTTTAAATAAAAAAATTTATATTCTTGATTTATAAGAAAAAATTTGTGTAAAATGGTCACACCGCATACTTTTCGCCCATGTATAAATGTTTGTAAAGTATTACTTTAAAAGATAGAAACTTTGTATTTTTTAATGTGAACCCAAGCCAAAATTGAAAAAGTGGTCATAACTTTTAATTTCGTCCTGCGATTATTACAACTTTTTGTTTTTAGAGAGAAAATATATAGTGCTTGCAATCCCTATACTCATTTTTGTTGTGTATTTTTGTCAGAAAAATCACTCCCCGAACTACTGCTAAAGCAAATGTAATGCTCAATACACAAAAATGTTAAGAAATCGAAAAATATAATTTTATTTCAGAATCCTTCTCATATTTCTATTATGTAGTTACATTAGCAAACACAAAAATAATAAACCCAGAATATATCTTTAGAATGAGAATTACCCACACACATGTGTCAAATTCGTTTAACATCGTACAAAAAGGGAAAAAATTTGCATATGAACTTTTTTATTCTATAGTTTTAAAATATGTATATTGTGAAAACATAATAGTCTCTTAAAATAAATACATGTATTTCATGTTTTTTTTACCATAATATTTTTGTCATTCGTTACCTCAATTTAGAATGATGTGCATTCTATATTATTTCACCTCAGTTTAATTGCTTAGAACTTCTTTAAATAAAAGCCAAAGAACTAATAAATAAAATTAGTTATTTTAAGACTAATTTCTTTTTCCCTTCTACTTGCTTTTTGCTTACATTCTGCATAGCGTCTATCGTCTAGTTTTAATTTTTCTGGTTAATTTGATTTTTTTTTCTCCTTTAAAACCCAAAAAAATAACTAAAATATCGAAATCAGATATTAGGAACTAACACAACCAAATGCATGCAAATACACGATTATGAATTTTTACGTATTCTTTTTCTTCACAATCAAATTTTAGGCAAATCTTGTAATATAAGTAAATTTTTTACGACTCAAATTATTACGATTGGAACAGAATTTGTTATTTTTGGATAATTTCTGATTTATACAACACTCGTCTGAATTTATAGAATATAGAATATTCAAGTAGCGAATGAAGAGTTCATACCATATTTTTGAAGCTCATGCTAAAAATTTTCCAATTACCACTTGAATTTCAGAGGTTTTTAATAATTATTTTTTTGCATTGCAATTATTACTCATAGAGTTCCAATTAATTTATACGTTTTGTCATTTTATTGATTTATTTGATAATAATATTTAGTAGAAAAAAAAGTCACGAATCACAAATAATTTGTTGACATACGAGAAACGAAACTGATATGTTTACTTTTATTTACGGCTATTAATTTACATTTGTTTTCTGTTTTTGAAAATAATGCAATACGTAAAACTGCATCTTAAAGAGGAGACAAAGCATAGTTTTATGAAATAAGAGTAAGATATAATTTTGTGGGCAGAAAAGAAAGATTTAAAAAACAAATTTTTTCGTATAAGATGATGTATTTATTGCAAAGTAAGTACATTGATTACAATAAATGTTTTAATCATTTTTATTCAATTTATTTTGAATCTAACCCACATATATGATAATCTGAATATAGATTATATTCACATAAATATTTTTCATTTCAGGTGACAACAGCTCGTTCCTCGAAAAACTTCTTGCTGAACCTAAGCGTTTAGCCGATAGCTTGCACTCAATCCTACGTTAGTAAAATTATGTTCATAAAAATCCTTTGCTTTATCACAGATATTTGGTTTTTTCTAGTTCCTGATGATCTTTCCGATACTACAGTGACTTGCGATAACGATGGTTTCTTTCGTCATCCCTCTAATTGCTCGAGATTTTATCGTTGCTATAGGAGACAACGTTTTAATTTCGCATGTGGTAATGGAACGTACTTCGATCTAAAAAATTTTGTCTGCAATTGGCCTTATAATGTGAAATGTAATCTCTAAAATTAACTATTTCTCCAAATTTCCTGTTAAATTTTACATTAAAACTACTAAAAAAATTTTCTTTTCAGGTGACAACAGCTCGTTCCACAAAAAACTTCTTGCTGAACCTAAGCGTTTGGCCGATAGCTTGGACTCAATCCTACGTTAGTAAAATTATGTTCAAAAAAAACGTTTGCTTTATCACAGATATTTTGTTTTCACTAGTTCCTGATAATCTTTCCGATATTAGAGTGACTTGCGAGATCGATGGTTTCTTTCGTCATCCCTCCAATTGCTCTAGATTTTATCGTTGCTATAGGGGACAACATTTTAATTTCGCATGTGGTAATGGGACGTACTTCGATCAAATGAACATAGTCTGCAATTGGCCTTATAATGTGAAATGTAATCTCTAATGTTAACTAACTCCTCAAATTTCCTGTTAAATTTTACATTAAAACTACTAAAAAATTTTCTTTTCAGGTAACAACAGCTCGTTCCACAAAAAACTTCTTGCTGAACCTAAGCGTTTGGCCGATAGCTTGGACTCAATCCTACGTTAGTAAAATTATGTTTAAAAAAAACCTTTGCTTTATCACAGATATTTGGTTTTTTCTAGTTCCTGATGATCTTTCCGATACTACAGTGACTTGCGAGATCGATGGTTTCTTTCGTCATCCCTCCAATTGCTCTAGATTTTATCGTTGCTATAGGGGACAACGTTTTAATTTCGCATGTGGTAATGGAACGTCTTTCGACCAAATGAACCTAGTCTGCAATTGGCCTAATAATGTGAAATGTAATCTCTAAAATTAACTATTTCTCCAAATTTCCTGTTAAATATTACCAAAAAACTACCGCAATTTTTTTTATTTTTTTTTTTTATTTAAAAACTAAAAATATTTTTAAAAATATATAGAAATATGTAATTTTGTTAAATCTTTCAGCAATACATTAAAAAATAAATAATCGTACATTGTGAATAGTGCTGTAAATCTGGTTAAGTGATTACAATATATCAGTCGTTATAATCAGTAAACGCATAAGTTGACTTATGAAAGAATTGAGTTATCTATGCAGAGATAAAAAAATGCAAAAGGTTGTTGGTCCTTCTAGATAGGGAACTAACAATGTCCTTCTGACTGTTTATATGTCTGTGTGTACGTTTAATAAGTTTTCCGGAGCTCCCAGAAAAGTTACAGAATTCGTATTTGGACTGATATGTCAGCCTTTGTCCCAAATGTATTCGTATTGAGAATAAAACAAAAAGGCCTCACCTTCCCTGAGATTTGAATTCATAGTTATTGGTGAAGGGTATAAAATATTCGGCATTACCGAATATAACCGTTTGTTACGAAGTTTGATTAGGGCAAGACTACTATCGCGCCAATAAATGCCTACTTTTGATACAAAAAAAAAAACAATTTAATATTTATTCTGTATTTCTGAAAAAGTGTTTATTTTCGTTCAAAATTAAAAATATCGTGTACAAAGTTGCTTATTTAGTAATTAGAGGCTAAAAAAAATTTGTTCTACCTGATAAATGCATAAATTAAAGGGCTCCTGAACTCCAATTCATGAACAATTAATTCCGTTTCTCAACGGAAATTTCGCTATTCCAAGTACAAACGGATTTCATGAATACAATCAACCGGTTTTGTAGAGAAATCGATACAAAACCAATCCGTATTGGATTCTGTGAACAGGCTGAATACTTTTTATTGCAGTTTCCACATGCTGACCAGCTAAAAAATAAAATTGTAACCATATAATATATGGTTGCTTTGAGCCATTTATATGGTTACTTCAAACCATAGATTGTAATATTGAGCCATATATAAATATATATATATATATATATATATATATATATATATATATATATATATATATATATATATATATATATATATATATATATATATATATATATATATATATATATATATAATATATATATATATATATATATATATATATATATATATATATATATATATATATATATATATATATATATATATATAGTTGTCTTGAACCATAGGTTACTTCAAACAGTATATTGTAATTTTGAACCATATATATGGTTGTTTTGACATTACAATATATAGTTATTTCAAACCATTTATTTTAACTTAGAGCCATATAAATGGTTGTATTGAACCATATTATGGTTATTTCAAACCATATATTGTAATTTTGAATCACATATATGGTTGTTTTAAAACATATATGTGGTTATTTCAAGCCATATATTGTAGTTTTGAACCATATATATGGTTCTCTTGAGCCATATATATGGCTGTTTTTAACCATATTATATGTAAAACAGATTTTTAACCATATATTCACCCATATAATCAATCAAAGTATGTTGCTCTTCAATTATAATTGCCTGAACCGTCTTTTTGCTTTGCGTGTAGACAAAAAGTTTGCTTGATATATTACAAAAAAAATCAATAAATATTTTTGATTGATTCTGTACTCTATTTTGTTTATAATTTGTACGTATTTTTGGACAAATAATTTTATAAGCTCAGACAAAAATATTGTTTGAATAATTTCAGAAAGTCCAGTAAACATGCTTGTTTCATTTAGTAAATTATTTTGTTAAGAATTTGTAAATATTTTAAGACAAAATATTTTAATATTTTTGCAATTTGTTTACTGAAAAAATCCATTTTTTTCATTGAAATTGTTAAGACATCTTTGTCTGTCTTAGCAAATTTGTTTTATTTACTAATTCATGGCATTTCTGAGAAATGGTGGTGAATAACTAATATACATATAACGAGAATTTTTTAATCAATAAAAAAGATTGTTGCATTCAAAAAATTGTACCCAAATGAAACCGTGCCTGAAAGAGTTAAAATCTTGTTTGTATTTCCTCATGTATGTTTGCATAAACTGTTTTGTATTTTTATTTATTAAATTAAACAAATAATTACGTTTTTGGTAGATTTCTTGTCAAAAACAGAAGGTTCTTAGATGAATATAAGAAACTCTGATTCAAGGGAGTACGTTTCATTAATTCATAAATTGTTCAAATTAGTTTTACTAAATATTAAAAATTATAAAAAAAAGGAAAAAATGAATCATTTAAAAAATGTTCTAATTGGACTTATTACATTGTGGTGCATTTTTGAGCTTGCTAAATGTAAGTGTTATAGTAATATATACTGACTGTGGCCAAAAAGCTTTCCGCATGGCATATTAAAAAAAAGTTTTCACTGCGTTATTTTTGTACCGATTTTTAATTTTTAAACGGTGCCGAATAGATGAGGACTTAAGCTTTCCGAGTGTATTTTATATATTTTATTTTGGCTAACATTTCGTTTCGTTTGAAACCCTTCTCAGTTTTTTTATTTTTTAATTATGAGTGTCTTATACCGATTAAAGTAAGCCCGAAGTTATGAAAATCGGTTGGGGATTGTCAAAGTTACAATTTTTTTGAGCAAAGTTTCAATATAAAAAGTAGTGCATGCAAAACATTCCCAGAGCACTATGGAGCTGCTCAGAATATAAATAGTATATAATACATAACTTCTAAACTACTAATGAGATTTATTTGAAACTTAACATGTCAATAGATAATGAGCTACACTTACACGATATTGCTTGCAAAGATGTACAGGTTATGAATTAACGATTTGTGTCTATTCAGGAATACGCATCGACTTAGTGGAAGTTGCATGTAAAATAAAAACAAAATAGCATAAGTCTACAAAAATTGTTTTTGTTTATCATACAAAACATCACTGATGCCAACTTTAGCTCGTTTTTACGATATGACAAAAAACGTTATGACATACAGTATTGTCATCATTGATGCCAACTTTGGCTCTTTTTTACGATACAACAAAAAAACGATATGACATACTGTATTGTCATATCGTAAGTTTTATACGATATTACAACACTAAAATAGCCATACACACTGTTGTCATATCACAGTATTGTCATATCGTAAAAAACTTACGATATGACAATACAGTATGTCATATCGTTTTTTGTTATATCGTAAAAAAGAGCCAAAGTTGGCATGAATGATACACGGTGTTGTCATATCGCAGCGTTGTCATACCGTAAAAAACTTACGATATGACAATACAGTATACCATATCGTTTTTTGTTATATCGTAAAAAAGAGCCAAAGTTGGCATCAATGCAAAACTTACCGGTTTTAAAAAAGAGAGCAACGCGTTTAAATTCTCACGTTTATTTCATATTAGAAATGTGATGAAAACAAAAACAATTGGTGAAACTTTGTTTTTGTCTCAATGCAAATTTTCTCTTCTTCGCCGCGTTTTTTAGAATAGCCACCACTGTATGTTGAAAACTTTAGAAGTCTAATAACTTTCGCAAATCTCAACCGACTTTGCAAAGGAACCCTAAAAACTAATAAGACAAAAATATCAATTTGTTTTGAATCTAACCCATAGATGACCTAAACTTATATTTATATAAATATCTTTTTATTTTTAGGCGAAAATAGTTCGACCGAACTTACTTTCATTGAGGAAATGTCTATTCAAGTTAAAGGTTTAAAGGAATTAGTGGACTCACTCTCACAAGAGGATAGTTAAGTAAATTCTTTTATTTTTGTTAAAATATGTTTAATTGTAATCTATTTAATATACAGCAAATTCAGTAATAATTTAAATAAATTACATTTATAACAATCTTTAGTGAAATTGGAACATACATACACTTCATGTTTATACATTTCTAATTACACAGAGAAAAGTTTGAACATAAATAGTATGAAAAATGTTCATAATCTATTATTCATATATTTTATTAATTTATAAATAAAAAATAGAAATTATTTCATACGCAGTATGAATTTTTTTCGTAATAAATAAATTTATGAAATCAAAGTTACTTTGAAAAAAATTGTTAACTTTTTTGTCAGCAAATTCTAAAATGCTTTTCTATTTATATAAAGTAAAAATACAATTAATTCCAAATAGTCTGTTTGGCAGAAAGGAAAGAGTTGTCCCTAGTACAATAGACTATACAAGTTCAATACTGAATTTTTAAAAATACTTTTTAAAGAAAATATGAATTAATTTATGTAAAAGTTCCTAGCTGGAATGAAAATAATTTGGAAAAAAGTTATCATGTTAGATTCATAGCATTTATGAAAAAATTCCTTGGATATAAGTAATATTTTTTTCTGTGTACTTAAATAGAGAAAACATACTTTAAAAATAACAGATATATTCTGAAATTCAAGTCTAAAACATATTTTTAGTCTCACAATTACTTGAATGTCGCCGCCTATTAAAGCTATAACTAGCAGATTACTGTGATTACTCATGGCTGATAAATCAGTGAACGTTTAAACATTAGTTTTATTAACTAAAATAAAATTTAAATGTAGTTTAAGCTCATTAGCTGTAAATCACTTCCCCATATATTACCCCTAGTTTAAACAATAACAATATGTCAGCACTACGATAAACGACAAAAATAGCTGGTTTTGTGGTATGGTAGCGATCAAATATATATATTTAGTATTTTAAATATAAACTAGGATTAGATACCCTATTATTTAAAATGTAGGGGGGTTTTTCAAAGAAAATATTGCGCAATTTTCCTGACAGTGAAGAAGTAAATATAACACTGAACAATGTTGCCACCACATTGCACAATTGTCTTTATTGTACAATAAAAATCAAAAGTCTTTTTATATTTGCCAATATACTGTGCCACCTTCGAATATGACATACACATTGGCGATATTATTGTACAATACGAAAAATTGCACAATTATATTGCAAGTGGGTGGGCCGCTTTATCTATAGTTTAAGCAATAACAATGTGGCAGCACCACAATAAATGCCAAAATATTTTGCTATTGTTTTGCACAATAGCTTAAACGCGAAATTTTATGCGTTTAGAAATGCTTTATGTGTTTACTGATTTATAAATTTGCTTTTTTAAACAAATTTTAAACCAAAAGGAGAGATTATCTTCCACTGATTTATTAGCCCTAAGGCAGTCAACTATAAGAAAATTTAACTAACATTAAAAAAGAACAGATTTCATATAAACAGCTTTTTTATCTTGTTTGTATTTCCTGATACCAGTGTTTATATTTCTATTTCTTAATTTAATCAAATCATTATGTTTTTGGTAGATTTGTTATTAAAAATATAAAAAAAATTTGCCATTAATATACAAACCTATGATTTAAGAACTTTTTATTAAAACAATAAAAACTCAAGTTAAAACAACCCTGCGGGTAATGTGATACCAATTGTCTTGAACGACGAGTACTGGACTGTAGGACTGGTGAAAATGGGAATGGCACAAATGGTTCCTAAGTCGTGACCGTTGAAAAGAGAACATATCACAAAACTAGAAGAAAAATGTTAGCATATTAACCTCATTGTAAATACAAGCAGACGTTTTCCAAATAAAAAATATTTGTTTAAAGTACAATAATTTGACTAGAATTAAAGAAACCATTACAGGACAAGTACCTTAAGTTTTGTTCTAGGACGTATTACTGAGTATCTACGTGACAATGCCATGTAAAAGTTACCGGTCTCTTACATATAAAGTTCCGGAACTCGAACCGGTTCCCAGTCCTTGGGAACCAGTCACGTGATCTATACTGTGCCAGGTTCTCTTCCCTCTAGGGGGGAAGGGGTTTTGGTAAGAACTAATGTTAAAAAGAATATGAATTATTTAAAACTATTTCTAATTGGACTTAGCACATTCTGATACATTTTCAGCCTTGCTTAAGGTAAGTAAGTGGGATAAAAAAAAAATTTATTCTTTATAAACATCATTTCAATTAAAATTAATTTAAAAATGCTTTCATAAAAGTTTATTCTTGAAAAAAGTTCGCTGTTGTTGTATGAATGATTCTTGCAAAAAAAAAATACACCAGAAAAATGAGTATAGTGTTTGAGAGCACTATACATCTAATCTCTGGAAAAAATATATAATGTGAATCCAAAAATATAATGTGACAAAAATATAATAATCGCAGGATGAAATTAAAAGTTATGACCACTTTTTTTAATTTTGACTCTGGAAAAATAAAAAATTCGTAATTTTTAAAATAGTTCTTTACAAAAATGTATACATTAGAAAAAAGCAGACTAACGGCCCTTTCCACAATGTACGATTAAGAGTTAACATGGACTTTAACGGCAAGTTTTGTGTGTCGAACTTGCCGTTAAAGTCGTCGTTAGCTTTTAATCACAAATTTTAATCAAATCTAACGACAATATTAAAAGTTATGACATTTTTAAATAATCATTCGTACCAAAATACGACCTACATAATATATTCTTCGAAAATATAACAATCCTCGTTTCTACCCTTCCGCAACTGTTAACTTTTTTTACCGTCCTAAAATTTATAGCTAAATTATATTTAAGAGTTTTGTTAACGTAACGCTCAATACAGTTTCTTGCGAATGAGACGGTAGCGGCCTATCGAAATCAGTAGTACTGATCCCTTCCGCTAATCTGATTTGAATATTCCAACACTCCACTCTTAATAAAATAATTTGAATTTACATTAATTCAAATATTGAACTAAAAAGCCGAAATAATAAATTTCAGACTTTCAGTTTAAAAAATTAAATTACGTAAAATAAAGAAAATTAAATTTTTTTGTGTGTTCTACAGGTTGATAACAATATACTCGCATTGAAAAATTCTCACATTAGTTAGCGAACATGGGTACTGGTGAAATAAATCGGAGTTTATAAAAAAGTCGATTTCCTGCTTTTTGTTAGTTAGCACATTTTGCGTTTTAGGCAACGATACTTATTATAATAACGTATTTACGAGTATGTTGATGTTCGTTATTGAATATCGTTTGTCGATTACCACCATACAATAGGCAGATTTTATAAAAAAAATCGTTTCTAAACGTTTCATATTTGTATGAAAGATAAGGCAAAAATATGTTTCAAAAAAATTTTTTCATACAAATTTCAAAACACAAAAAGCGTTTGCATTTACAAGATATGGCATTAAGTGTTTAAGTTATACGAAATAAATAAAAGACAGATTTGTTTCTTTCTTTCTAGTAATGTCTGTTTTACACTATCTCACAAGCCGTTCGACTTCTGTAGAAAATACAACCCTGATCTAATGAGTTTATGGAAAGTTAAAAAAAAGGGTTTCAATTCCGTAAGTTGCTTCTTCAGAAAACGAAAAACGAAAATTTTCTTCGTAATCAAACCCACTTTTAAATTTCAAAGTAGAATTGAAAAACACTTTTCTACTGACTTCATTTGTAGTAAATTCTAAAAAACTTGCATACTTTTAGAAGCGGCAAATAAATATTTGGTCATGAGCTTTCCATGTTAATAAAAAGCTCAATGCGAGCTTTGCATCTAAAAACAAGAGTAAACAAACGCCTCAAGGTATAAAAACTTTATTATTTTAAAAACGAAATACAAAATAAACGGAATCTGAAGCACCAAAAATGTACTTTTTCGGAATGACAACTAGGGTATCAAAACCAATCCGAACGGAATCTGTGACATGGCTGATTATATCAGGGTAGCATTTTGTGCATAAGTCGAACAGCTTGTATAAAAGTCTCAAAACAGCTCAAGTAAACAAAAATGTGTTACAGTGGATTGGGAAAAAAGTGACGTTTATTCTAGGGATGGGCAAAAAATATCGATATATCGATATTTTCTTTAAAAAAAGTATATCGATATATATCATCGATATTTTTAATTTCGATATATCGACATTTTTTTCCAAATATATCGACAGTATCAAATTTGATATTTTTTAGCTTTGGTTTTGTTTTTCGTACAATTTTTAAAAATATTTCGGCACAGTCTTCATCAAATAGAACATTCAGGGTTGTCATAGAATCCAAGTCGGTTTTGCAAATCGATATTGGTTTCATTTGGTGTCATGAAAACAAGTCGGTTTTGTTATTTTCGAATCAAGGCAAATTTATACCAGGTAATCTCACTAATAAAACAAGTACAACATGTAACAAAAACCACAAATATTTTGTTTTTGTAAAATAATTGTTCGTACTCAAACTCACAAAGCAAATAGGGTATTTTGACATCCGACCATGAAAAAAATGCAAAAAAAAGTTAACAGCTGTGTTTACAAGTTCACCTGTAGTGAATTCGCCTTGTTTCGAATGCAAATAAATCCGATATTCGCATCAGCTATTTTATGTTTTGCTCATTTGCAAGGCGAATTAATACCAGGTGGCCTCGAGAGCTCAGCTGACTACGGACTCTTTTCCATATTTGAACTGTCAACTGTGTTCATGTATCAGCTTTTTTGACAGCCCAAATATAAATTCTCCACGGCAAATTCTCTCGCGACTACCTGTTAATCTACCTTGCTCATTTGTTTACTACTTTTAATGCAATTTTTTTGTTTGGTATTTGTACTAAAATTTTGTTAAAACTTGTTTTTTTAATAAAAAATGTATAGAAAAGAAAATACGAAGTGGGAAATACATTCTATCGTTGTATTATTTATATATGTTTTTACATTTGTGTAATTTTATTGTTTTATGAAAATATAAAACGAATTTATTGCAAATATAAAAAAATTATTGTTTAAATATTAAAAAATTTAATTTCTATAAATAAAATGAGGTAGTGCTAATTTTTTGTTGAAAAAATAATATGAGAAATGAAGCTTTTAGCTTGTTTTATTTATTTCCAATAACAAAACGACAGCTGGAAGCTGATTGGTTTATTTCCAATAACAAAACCGATAACATTGGTTTCTGTGACACCTAAAACCGACACTAATTCAAGTTCGAACACAAAACCAATAACATTGGATTCCATGACACCAAAGTATTTTTTTTCGGTTTCAAATCCAATTCCGATAAGATTGGTTTCTATGACACCCCTGATTATTAACAAAATCTTTTGTTTTATTTATAATATTTTGTCTAGTCGAAAAATTATCATTCCGTGAGTGCAATTTTGTTGATGTATGTTCCATGAAATATTGGTGGAACAGTAAGGATCTTGGAAATGAACTCTTTCCAGCTTTATTATTTATAAGAAAAGTACTTTTTTTGTTTTATTTTTAAAAAAAATTTGGTGACTACGTATGAATTATCATTGTTGAAAAAATATCCATATTACGGTATATCGATATTTTTATTCTATATATACATATACCGATATTTAAAAATATATCGATATCGATATATATATATCGATATATTTTTTCACTTGCCCATCCCTAGTTTATTCCTTTCTTTCAAATAGTGATTCATATACTCTGTACATACTGATATGTATTTATGAATATGCCAATTAAATCACTTTTAAATAAACCTATCAAACTCTTTTCAAGAAAGTTTTATTTTGCGCGAAATTAATAAACATGTTTAAATATTTACAGTTTTTAAAAGTTGAGAATAAATTAACTGACAATATAAATAATGAATTTATTTAACACATATTTTCATCAGATAACAAAACTTTTTGATGATTTGATGCCACACAGCCCTTAACTATGAAGCGTTATGCATAAAACAATTTTGATAAACGGCCTAACAGCCATAATGAAAAAATATTAACTTAAACTTAAATGAAAAAATGGACCACAGATATACATGCTGATAATTTTATCTGCTTTTTTGTAAAAAAAAATTTAAACATATACTTATGTACCTACAAATGTTTCAAAATATGTACTATGTATTGAAGATCTGGGCCATTTTCAAAATATTACATGCTCAAGAACTGCAGCTAAATGTGCCTGTAATATAAATAAATGTTTTTCTATTTGCCACTACAGCAAATAGGAAAGGAAAAAATGTTTTGTATATTTATGTTGGTTGTCATATTTAGCATCATAATCATGATTAAAAACTTTTTTAGTTAAGACAACACACACATAAACACAAAATAATACACTATAAATAATACAAAACAACCAAATAAGAAAGTTAAACAGCATAAAATTGCATTTTGAGTACATTTTCCATGTATTTATTTGTTTGTATGCACAGGTTGGCTTAAGTAAATTGTCATTTGGTTTTGTGGTAGAGGCATGAAAACGAGGCAACAACAGAAAAGAACTAACTGCACAACTCAAACAGAAGTTTCATAAAACTCATAATGTGTGCAAGTGTGCAACAGAGAGGAGTTTAAATCCATCCTGGATCTTGAAAATAGAAAAGTTTAGAGAAAGTTTATATATTTATATTTGCACTCGTATATACTTATAGTTATTTCTTGTATTCGTATAATGTCTCAAAGGAACTGCGCTGGCAAATAAAATAATATTACAAACAAAAAATTAACGTAAGATTTATATTTACAGGCAGAACTGTTTATTTTGGCAAAGATGAAATGTAAACAAAAACTTTAAGGACGAAAAAGTTAAAACTAAGTTAAAATAATTAAAATATAAATAGTAAGCTGCGTTAGCATAATAATACATTGCATTTAATACGTTTTAATAATCTTGAGTTAATAATATTCAAATCTACAAATCTCAAACGGAGGAAATATGGTGAACACAATGTGCTCTGATGATGGCAGCTCTACCAGTTACTTGAACATCGGTTAACCTTTAAAATGTTAACTAAATTGTTAAATGCTTCTAAATAAAATTCTTCATGAAACAATAATTTAATATAATTAAAAATTATATTAACAAACATGAGCCTGATATAAATTCCTGAGATTTGATGGTTAAAGATCTACTGACGAGTTGGCATTAGCGCATATGGTTAATGTAAACATATGGTTAATTTAGACCGCTCATGTCCATGTTTCGTCCATGCTCTGACATCGATGCCCGAACATATGGCTGATCATCAATGGTCGCCATGAGATTCGCCGCCAACAATCATTTTGAATAGAAAGAAAAGAGACAACAAAATTATTAAATATTCTATCTCCATTGCAGTACTACAAAATACATTGATAAGGCAGAACATGGACTTCGCACGTATTCACCAAGAAGTTAATGAATTTTTTTGAAGTTGTTCTGCCGGCGTCATGTTCATGTCATGTTCAAGACGATCTCTCGTGGAGACGTAGGGTAAGGAAATGCAGGCATATGTACATATGTATATGTGACCAGTAAAAGAAATTGTTTCATATAAAACAGGTTTTTACTATGAGAGAATAAAAGTAGTGCTTACAAACCTGCTGATATCGCTGCTGAGTTTTGTATGGCGAGTTCCCGGCTTGGAGTACAACATTTTTGATACAAAAAGCGCTTTCTGAAGCGCTGAAAATCATCACCATTTTCAGCACTAAAACTGTAAGTACCCAGCAAAAATAAATTTGGTACAAGGAAGCAGGTAGATTAATAAGAAGTGCTTTGGATATGCGGAAAAGCACACAGTGCATCCCCTCTGCCTTACGAGGATGCAATAACGTAAGCGAGCGAAGAAACTTACCACACACACGATGGATTTGCTCGGCTATTTATGTTTTTTCTTGTGTTTTAAACACGAAGTTTTTTATTCAACTCAAACTTTTTATAGTGCGAGTGTGATTTTTGCTTCGTAATTTAATTTTTTTATTCTTCCATTGACTTGTGTATGAAAATAAATGTGCCTCGATAGCTTAGTGGTTAGTGTTCTAGTCTACCATGCGGAGATCGATTTCTGATTCAATACGCGAACAAAAAGTATTTAATAAAAGTAAATTGTAGTGTAATATAATTTCCAATTGTATTTGTACCATTTAATACATAAATAAATATAAAAACAACATAAAATGATGGCAAATAAAAAATTAATCCAAGTGTAGTAAGATTGTGCTATAAAGAGAAAAAAATTTTTTAATGAGGTTAATGCATCTAGGATGCGCAGAAAGAAGCTCATGCCTCCAGACCTACCAAGTGGGACATCCCATACTTTCTCGATTAAAAACCTGCATTATATCAGCAGTGAAAAATCTGGTTTTTTTGTATAGTTTCTTTCATATACTCGTACATTCACTGCTCTGCAATAATCTCTTCTTTTATGGCGTATTATTATGCGCTTTATTGCCTTAGTGCTTCAAAAACATGAAATTTTTTTACTGGGTATGTAGATTAGCTAACCCACAACAGATAAATAAGTACATATCGTCACAGAAAAAGCAAAAGGCCCTATCTAGCATATTAAAGGTTAACAGGAGAAGCATACAACTTGTTTACATGACAAAATATATTGACAATTGGTGCAACATTTTACAATAAATGTATAAATTTGTGGGTCCTTTTTTACTTGTATTGCAAGATTTTGCTTAATTGCCAGCATAGTTTTCATTTAAACAAGTCGTATGCTTCTCCTGTAAAACTTTTAAAATGTTAGATAGGGCTTTTTGCATTTTCTGTGACGATATGTATGTATATTTTTTGAAACATTCGAATATAATCTTACAGCTCGAAAATTTCCACACAATTTTATTCAATGATCATTTTATCACATTTTATTTAAAGAAAATATTATAACAGTGTTTGTTTTAATTGAAACACTAATATTAAAGTTTGGGCCAAGGCGAATTGATAATTGATATACCTTGAATTGGGACAAGTAAATTTAATGTAATTATGACATAAAAATTCACCACGATGTATTTCAAAATAACTTGGCACGACTCTTTTAGCCAGGCTCAAAACCATAAACGGTTTTTGTTTTTACAGTTTATTGTTGTGAAAAGTTTATGGCTAAAATATCGAATAAGAATAATAAATTTCGCATTTATTCATTATAAAGTCGGTAAAAAAACATTTTCAAATACATATCGAGTGGTAACCGCCAAAAAAGCTTAAGCGCCAAAAAGAAAATTTTACAGAAGTATTTTCCAATTATCCTTGGTTTAAATCGAAGTAGAGCCTTAATATTGGCTATATAGGATTCTCGTGGACTGTTATATGTAATGTTAATAGTTTTAATAAATTTCCTATAAGACAACGAACGCATGTCTGCGGGGATTAAGATATTTTAAGATATTCTTGATGTCATGAAATATCATTAAATTTTATCCAATTGTCTTAAAACTAGTAATTATCATCCTTTCTTTCAGTTTTTGACACTAGTTTTGCTCTACTTGAAAAAGAGAATTTTAGCTTAAGAAACACTTTGCAGTTACAAAAATATGTAAACAAATTAAAAATTCATATGGAAAATGCACTTAAGCTAAAATTTATTTTGCTGTATTTCCGTAACAGTACTAGTCATGCCTTTCAAACTTTGACAGATTGTCCGAATTATCGTAAATAATAGATTTTCGTCAAAAAACGATTTTCGAAAAGCATGTCGCTTAAGCTTTTTTGGCGGTTACCACTCGATATTATAAAAAAAACTTGAAGCTGTTGATATAAGGCAAAACTACATTTTAACACTTTTGTTTTACCCATTTCATATGCTTGTGTGCCTTATTAAACAAATATAAACTTAATATGCATTCAACATACCTACAAAACATCCCTTTAGTACCAGTTGTTAACGTCAAAATTTTCATCGATAAAACACGTTTAGAAATAAGTACGGCGACAAGATGGTATACGTTGTCGTGTACAAAGAATTTGTTCTGACAAGATTATGAAAAATTATGATTCAAAGCCTTATTGACGACAAGAAGAGTACCTAAGCCTGAAAATAGACTTGGGTCCAACTCGTTCGAACTCGTTCAGCAGATCGTTTTAGACACAACCCTATGATTAAGCCCATGTATTTTAAATGGGTTTAATATTTCGGATTTTTTCCCCTTATTTAATAGAATGTACTTCTAAATTGGTCCCGTTGAAAAGGTCACGCACATACGAAGTAAATAGACATGCCTTTTCATCTACTTCTACTAAACCGATTCTTGTGAAACTTTGCATACACATTTAGTTATTTTTACAATACAACATTATGGTTAAAAAAGTGGGCAGTGGCACGCCCATGAAAAGTTGAAAAGTAAGTATTCATTTATACTACTTCTACTTAACCGATTCTTATGAAACTTCGCACACAATTAGTTCTCGTGAAAGTACAGCATAACGATAAAAATTATTGGCAGTGCCACGCCTATTTCGTAGTCGATTTTTTTGCAAGAATTATTATAATTGTTATTCATGTATGTAATTTTAAGCTTAATATTTTATTCTACGTTTTTTTCAAATGGAGCTTTTGTTAAGTAGGTATTTTTTAACTATTTATGGCCCACTTTGCTCAGTTATTTATACAGGGTGTCCCATTAATCAACGTCAAACCGAAAGCGGATGATAGGGCAAGTAGTGACTGCTCCAAAAAAAAGTTAGAAAAAAATCTATGTCACTTATTTTAAAAGGTGTTGCCAGTTTAAAAATATATAACCTTGTAACGATCTTTCTATTGCTGTGACTACAAATCTTCACTTTTCTTATTTTTTTTTCTCCTATATCATTGTCAGATATCCTTCTGTAAATGTCAGTTAAAAATTGATACTCCAGTGGCCTGATTTTCAAAGAAAATCTTACATTTTGCCAAACGACGTACTTAAATTTATTACTACTCCCAACTTTAGCCGGCCGTGTTGAAAAAAATGTACTAGGTATTTTTGGCAAGTGACATCAAAAGTTAGCGCGTTTAGCACGAATTACAAAATGGTATAATACTTGGTCGCTTTGTTTTTCAAACTGCGAAAAAAAATGTTTTTTCCTACAAAAATATCTATTATTCTTAGTCGTTATTCGAACGTGTTCTTATTTAAATTGAAACCTCGTTCGAACCACGGCTAAAAAAATTTTTTTTACTCAAAAAAATAGGTATTTTTGTTGGAAAAAACATTTTCTTCGCAGTTTGAAAACAAATCGACCAAGTATTATACCTTTTTGGAAATCGTGCTAAACGCGCCAACTTTGGATGTCATTTGCCAAAGGTACCTAGTACATTTTTTTTGAACACGGCCGGTTAAAGTTGGGAGTGGTAATAAATTTAAGTACGTCGTTTGGCAAAATGTAAGATTTTCTTTGAAAATCAGGCCACTGCAGTACGAATTTTTAACTGTCATTTACAGAAGGTTATCTGACAATGATATAGGGAAAAAATAAGAAAAGTGAAGATTTGTAGTCACAACAATAGAAAGATCATTACAGGGTGATTTTTTTAAACTGGCAACAGCTTTTAAAATAAATGACATAGATTTTTTTCTAACTTTTTTTGGAGCAGTCAATTCTTGCCCTATCATCCGCTTTCGGCTTGACGTTGATTAATGGGACACCCTGTAGATGGATAAATAAATTGAATTGAATTGAAAAAAGAAGCATTTGCCCAAATTGGTTTGTCCTTCTTTCTTTATTGGTCATAAATACGTAGCATAGTATAAGAAATATTTTAAGCGATTTTTTTTTGTAATATATATTAAACTTTATGTGCTTAGATGGAAAATGAGAGTTTGTGTCATGCACACACACACACACATATTTATGTGATATTTTTAGTAAAAAAGCTTTGCGTGTAAAAAATCAAATTAACATATAACATTGTAAATAAAATCATAACTAAACGGTATCATTTCTTCTTGGGATCTTTTAGACCAGCACCGGCATTAAATTTAAAGAATATTATATCACCATCTTCCACTGTGTAATTACGTCCTTGTTGGCGATACTTGCCAGCAGCTTTGCAGGCCGCTTCTGTACCTTCTTCTTTAAAGTCTTTGAAATGCATGACTTCAGCCATAATGAAACCTTTTTCAAAATCAGTATGTATACGTCCGGCTGCTTGTGGAGCTTTGGTGCCCTTCTGTATGGTCCAGGCTTTAACTTCATCAGCACCAGCCGTAAAAAAGTATTCTAATTGCAAAGCTTTGTAGCCGGTAACAATAATTTTATCTAATTGTGATTTACACTTAGTTTCATCTTCGTAAGCCTTCTGTTCCAATTCGTCTTTTTCAGCCAAAGTGTGTTCGAATGCACCAGAAAAGGGAATGATGGTAGCACCAGGATCATGCTTATCAACCCATTCTTTAATCTTGGCCAGCCATTTGTTCTTCTTACGAATGAAATCTTTGTCTGATAAATTGACTAAATAAATACAGGGTTTAGTAGTCAAAAACAAATATTTGTTTAAGATTTCAATCTAAAAAGGAATCATAGAAAATAGTTAGAAATGTTTCTCTATATAGGTCTTTACATTTCTTTACATCATGAGCATTCCAATCAGCAAATCTCAAATGCTTTTTCTCATCTACCAAAATTCCTTTGATCTTCAATAGAGAATCGTATTCAGGTTTAAGTTTTTTATCAGCACCGCGGCCAACAACTTTCTCCAATTTTTCCAAATTTTGTAACAATTTGTCTTCATCCTTCAGACGCAATTCTTCGGAAATAATATCCAAATCACGTACAGGATCTACTTCACCTTCAACGTGTGTAACATCAGGATCTTCAAAAGCACGACACAAGTGAAATATAGCATCACAGGCGCTTATGTGTGAAAGGAAAGCGTTGCCCAAACCTTGACCTTCTGCAGCACCCTTCACTAAGCCGGCAATATCGACAACATTTAAAAATGCTGGTACTTTGCTGCAACAGGCAATATTTTCAAATTAGTGAATACATACGTTATAAAATAATGAAATTTAAGTTATTTTACCTGAGTGGCTTGTGATAGTTAACCAAGTAGTCAAATCTTTCATCGGGTACTGGAACCCTACGTAACGAAAGAAAAATTATGATATTAATGCATATTGTATCAAATATTTATTGCATAAAATTAATAAACACACACAAAAGAGTACATTTTTGTTCAGAGGTATTTAGGCATGCAAATGGTTGGAAAGTTTCTAGTTCGATCTGATGCTGCTCTGTCTGCTACTATGAAATCCGAACGTAGAATATGAGCTTAGCAAAGTAGAAGCAAACCTAAAAAACCGAAATCGAACAGAAATTTCTGATTTTGACTAATACGTACTACCACCTGTTGGTTTTTTCCAACTATAAATTGTAGTTGTAAATGCAATGCGAAAACAATTTGTAGCTGTATATTTATTTTCAATTGCCTTTACAACTATAATTTAGAGTTGGAAAAAAACCAACAGGTCGTAGTACGCAAGTAAAGAAAATAAAAATCAGGATTGATTATTGAACTCATGTTTTAACTTTGATATTATAAACTTCTTATTAGTATGATTAGGAGTTTAATATAACATCTTTAGTTTTTCTGAGATTTTTGGGTAAAGGTTCCCTGACGATTTGCATTAGCCCCAATGAAATGCGCATAGGAACTAGCTAATACCCCTCCATAATCAATTTCACTGTTTTAATAAAACTTAATTATTTTACTTTAAAAGTAAAATATTAAATTGGGGAAAAGCACGTTACAAAATTAAAATTAATGCAATTTAATAATTCCCAAAAAAACTTTTTAATTTTAAAACAAATTTTGTTAAAACTTCTTAAACCAATCTGCTTTAATATCATACATGGGCAGGCACACTGCATTGTATATATGCTGCATTATAAATTGCAGTTATCAGTAAATTCTTACTGATAATCAAATTTAGTTTACATTACCAGTAAATTTTTTACTTATTACTGAAAAAATTGCAGTAATCAGTAAATTTTTACTGATTATGATATTTTATTCGAATTACTAGTAAATTTTTACGGATGACTAAAAAAATTTCAGGAACTAGTAAATTTGTACTGATACTGCAATTTAATTTTCATTGCCAATAAACTTTTACTGCTTACTGAACAAAAATTGCAGTAATCAGTAAATATTTAATGACTACCGAAAAATTGCAGTAACCAGTAAATTTTTACTGATTACTGAAAATTAGCAGTAACAAGTAAATTTTTACTGATAATAGAACATTTACTGGTAATGCAGTAAATTTTTATTGCAATATTTTCAGTAATCAGTAAAAAGTTACTGATAATGCAAATAAAATTTCACTATCAGTAAAAATGTTCTGGTTACATACAGCAAATTTTTCATTAATCAGTAAAAATTTATTGATTACTGCAAATTTTTCAGTAATCAGTAAAAAGTTACTGGTAATAAAAATTAAATTAAATATCAGTAAAACTTTATTTTTTCGATCCTACTTTGTAAATAATTGTGAAAGCGTTGATCGAATAAAAAAAACTATGTTAAGTCAGTTTGAAGGTAATTTTGCCATACATCTTTCGGTGTTTTTTTGTTATCGAAATCGGGTATACTGTTCTCGAATTAAGGTGAAATATAATTATGTACCCAGAGAAAATACTAGACAGGCTCATTAAAGAAAATCTGTGGGTGATAGGAAAAAAATGAGGACACAGTATTTTTTTAACGCATTAAACTGCTTAGAAATGTAGTTTTGTTCAAAAAGTCCTTCATAGTTGGCCAATGTAATTGTTTGTAAACATTTTAAAACGTTTTTGATATGTCATTGTTTTAATTTATACTAGTGTCTGCCCGCGACTACGTCCGTGTGGACTTCAGAAGTCGAGATAAAAAGTAGCGTATATGTTAATACAGGTTTTAAGCTCCCTGTGCGCCAAATTTCTTTTAAATCCATTCGGCCATTTTTGTGTGATTGAGAAATAAACCAAACTTTCACATTTATAATATTAGAAGGATATCCTAATATTTTTAGGATTTTTTTCTCAGGAATACTGTTGGCATAATACTGTTATCGGAATAATTAACTTTTCCTTTGTTGCACATGTTAACATTAAGGATCTTTTGTAAAATGCAATGGGTTAAGAAATTTTATATGGAAGTTTCAATTTACAAAATCAAATTTCGTATGTTTAAATATTAATTCAAACCTGCCGTATATGCCAGAAACAAAATGTTAGAGGAGAGCATCTTTATCTACTTTCCTTACCTTGCGAACTTCGCTACCTAATTTCAGATGTATGTACTGCAATAATGACCTAATTTAACTTTGTACGAATTTACATACATAACTTATCAAGCTCAGTTACCTTAATAAAAATCAGTAGTCAAAACAGTTTGAAAACATTAATCTAAAAGTTTTAAATACATGTATTAAGCAAATATAATGAAATTTCCTGTTAACACCTGCAGTTGAAAAGCTATAAGCAAAAATATGCTTAAAACTTTTTAAAGTCGCTGTACCTTATTATTAGACAAAGAAATTGTACAGCTTTTTCAAACGATTTCAATTTAAGTATTTTTCAAATGAATTTATACATAAAAATCATTGCAATTTTCTATAATTTTGTTCAATCACAATGTAGAAAGCAGAAAAAATTAAGCAAAAACCTGCTTAAAAAGAGGTAATTGCCTCCAGCCATGGCAGCCATATAGCATTTTATGTGTATGTACATGCAGTTACAACGAAAGCAAAAAAAAATATTCTATATAATGACCGACCAACTGAACCATCAACAAAAAGTATTCCTGGCCACTTAACGCAAAACAAAGAACGAAAATAAGGCAAAAAGTCAATGCATTTAATGCAGATTCAATAATAATTTGCATACGTTTAATATATTTTTTTCTTTTCAAAACTTTATTTTTGTCTTGGTAATTTCTTGCATTTTATTTTCAATATTGAACAAAAAATCTTGAATATAGAAAATAATTTAAGTATATAGTAGAAGACCAACCACGCCTTGGTTACAGTGGCCAACGGCAGCTTATTAAATTGAACGTTTTTCTATCTCCTCTTTCTTTAACTCGTTTCTTGGTCTTTATTGAGCTGTTGTGCAGCAGTTTGATTATACTAAATAATTTTCTTCATTTTTAAAGCAAAATTACTATTATTATTGTTTTAAATAAAAAAATTTTATAGAGTTGAGGAAAAATATCACAAAATAATAAAAACAAAATGTGAAATTTTCGCATTAAACAGTTGTGTTTTTGTATTACGCCTTCAACTAAATGTTTAATTTTAAATTTGGTTTAAAAATATGAGTTTGACTTTTTTATAGAAATTACTTGGATAACAAGAGATAAAAATAAGACTTTTTAAAATTCTGAAATATTTCCTTTCGAAAACCATTGAATTGTTTGTGATCTTTTTTTTTTTAATTCTTAAAACTCCCTTTATAAAAAACGGTAATTCATTGATAAAAAAAATATCGATAATAATACAACAGTAGCACTCTTGTATATCGAGCCTTAACCACAAGAAAATTGTAACCATCAAAAAGTAAATTTTACACGATTATTTTTTAATTATCTTTACTATAAATCGAGGTAGAGCTTAAATATTGACTACATAGAATTTTTTGGATTTACATATGTAATGTTAAGTCGTAACAAATTTCCTATAAGTGTGGGTTAAGATAATTTTGCTGTCATCAAAAATCAGTTAATCTAAAAAATTATTTTAAAACCATTAATTATTGCTCATACCAAACTGTTATTTAACTGTTTCATTGTTATTTATCCTTGCTTTGCTTTACTTGAAAAAGAAACTTTTATCGTAACCAACACTTTGTCGCTACAAAAAAAATTAAGACATTCAAAAATTAAGGCAATGTGATACTTTTACGATGAACTTGATTTTTACAATAAATTAAATATGTACATATTTCCGGTAAAATACTTATCAAGATTGTGCGATAAAAATGTCTTTTACTAATTGAGGGGTGAAAAGCAAGAGTACAAGTGCCAAAACTATAAAAATTGAGTTATATACAGGAATCAACACTTAATATCAATCCCCCTATTGTGAAAGGGGACGTCGACGTCACATCAACACATCAAAAAAAATTGTGACTTGTCTACTCTTTGTCGACATCAATTGATTAATATTAATATGCTGGACTAATTTCATAAGCTTCAGAAAATAGTAAGACTGTTAATAGCAGTCAATTGTTGTCGACAATGTGCAGACAAGTGACAATTGTTTACTGTCGTGTTGATGTGATGTCGACGTTGCGTTTCATAATATGGGGGATATTCCCCCACTCTACTAAAATTTAGAACTGTACGATGTCCTCAAAAGACGGTATGTATTAAAAACTAAAAATGTTATGTAGGAAATGCATGGAAACAAAAAACTTTGAAGCTTAATTACCCAGAATTTTCTGTTTTGCACTTGTACCCCTTTGCTTTTAAGCCCATCAATTACAATTTTTTTTCGCCAAGATTTTGTAAAAACAAAATTGTTGTTTTATATGATGACTCTTCTTTTCTATTTCTTTGCTGAGTTACTATCAATCCAGCTTTAGAACAAAAGCGCTCCCATGGCACTGATGTTGAAAAGATAGACTAATATTCCCTTACAATTTCATATATGTATGTTGGGATAAATTGCGTTGGGTATTCCATTGTTCTAGTAAATTTAAATTTCGATCACACACTAGTCTGTTTAAATATTGGTGTACTTCAACACCAATGCCATGGAAAAAATCATGGTTGGATTGGGCTATTTTTAAGATTGAAAATGAGATATCTTTGTATTTTTATACTATTAAAAAAAATTGATTTTTAGAGCGTATTTTGACATATGGTAGAAAACCAAACAAAAATCATTGAAATAAAACAGGCGTAAGCCGTCATTTGTGATGGGGTTATGGAAAAATCCGCGGCCAAATAATTCGTAGCTAGATGCATAGGATTTAGCAGCGTAACTTAAAAACTAAACAAACAAAAATAGAAATTATATCAAAACGTGGCCCTTGTTTAAATGCATCATACGAGCAAACTTTAATTTATAATGGCAGTATATTTTTATAGCAGTATACATTTTTATAGCTCCGTATTTTACATTTGTTTTTGCGTCTTCTGCTTAAGAGAAGCACTAGGATATTTAAATTTCCATTTGCCGAGCAGTGATTCATTTACGAACATTCCCAATTATATGCAAACTAAAATTAATACTTATTCTCATTTGGATCGATGGTACAGAAAGGAAAATTTTCAGCAGGAGCAGCACTCTTTGTCAGTACATTGAAGAATGTCGATTTGCCAACGTTTGGCACACCAACAATACCAATACGAAGATTCGTACCAATACGACCAATCAATGGTTTACGTTCAGGCTCTTCATGTTTCTTGGGAGGCATGTTGTTGTTTTAGCTTTGACCTCTGAAATCAACTGCAAATATAATACAACAAGTCGTTATTAAAACCCACACACTCTATTTTTAACATGTAGTTTATTTCTATACAGCAACATTTAACAAAGCCTGCCAAATTTCAATAATTTTGTTTTAGTCGTCTTGCAAACGTATTTTCTATTAATTGTTGCTACTTAACATAACCTCACTTTAAATTGATGTACATATTCAACAATTTAATTTTTCTGTTGCACGTGAGATTTCTATTAATTTAAATAATGCATTAAGTAGTTTTATTATTGAAATAATTTGAATAGTTTTAATGGAATATTGATTAAAATTATTTACTTTTTCACAGTAACCGGCTGTAATCGTCAAACGATTCGCGTGGTAAAAGAAGAAAGAAAAATGAGGAAACGTCAAAGAACATCTGACGATGAGAACCACTGTTGCCAGACATGCAGATTTCTCCGCATTTTGCAGATTTTTTACTGAAAAATTGACATTGTGAGATCTGCAGATCTTTGTCACAAAATATATATAAATTTTGTGTCTTTGTCCTTTAACTGCAGATTTTATACAATGTCATTTCGATAAGTAAAACTACTGGAAATCTGATCTTTTATAATGTCTGTTCGTTTACTTACTACAATTTACTACTTACACTACAGCTGGAAGTTATCAATACAAAAGGTAAACAAATTTTTCCAATTGTAGTAAAAGTAGTGTACGTTTACTCGAAATTAAATTTTAAAAATAGTAAATTGTAGTAAGTAAACTAATAGGCAATTCACACTACCGTGCTTATGGCCATTTTAAGTGCTTACGAGCCAAACACGTTAATTTTTAGATGTTTTCCCATATAATCAATTGTCAAAAAATTTACGTGTTTAAAAGTTAAACTCATTCAAAAACCAGTAAAAGGCAGGGTTCCAAGTACTTCTTGATGATTATTCAGTCGATTTTTTATTTTAGTGCTTATTTAACACGGTTTGTAATGGCGGCAAAATATGTAAACTAAGTCGAAATTAAAAAAGGTTGTAGCATTTCTATAACAACAAGCAGCGTATTCGGAAAGAAATGATTTGTGTTGGCTTAAAAGTATTAAAAACCTAGGTTTTGGTTCAAGTTTTCAATTCAAATGGAAAAATGTACATACACATGTAAAATGCTAGTTAATAACTTTGCAAAATTAATAATATTTAGGAAACAAAAAAAATTTTCAGCTGCCGGTTTGCTACCACCTTTTATCATCATGCAGTAAACAAAAAGTTTATAAAATTGTAGTCTGAGCAACTTTGTTTAGTTTCTTAATATATTGGCCGAAGCACGTTAAACTACAGCAGTGTGAATATAGTATACGTTAGTTCCCTTTAAAAATTTTGTTAATCGAAAGGAGTCAAAGTGAAATTTATGGGATTTTTCCCTAAATTATCTATTTTATAGAAAAAATTTCGTAAATGAAGCTAAAAGCATCTTAAATTGCACGTGTGTTTATTGTATCAGATATTTTGCAGATATTAAAAATAAGCAGACTTTGCAGATTTTTTATCCCAATTTCGACATTTTTGAAAAAAAAATGTCTGGCAATAGTGATGACAACAATTGCTTTTCCTCTTGTTTTTATAATTCTTTGTTGTTTTGTTTTCTGTTATGGTGTGTTTGTGTTAAAGGTGAATATGGTGAGAAACAGCAAACATTTGGCTGTTACAAGTTTATTAAATTTAAAGGAAAAGAAAAGTTAGAACGATGACACTGGGAAATAATTTACTATGATAATTTTAGAAGAAAATATAAGTATGTATTTGTTAATGAAAATTTAAAAAGAGCTGTAAAACTGCTTTATTTAAATTTATATTAGCATTCAAGGCTTAATGAAATACATATTCATATTAAAAAAATTGTATAAACGTATCTAGTGTTTAATCTCTGCCTTGTATTTATTATATTGCACACTGGCGTGGAATTAAAATACGTCACCTAAACTGCCAAACGCGTTAACAATACATTATTATCATTATAATTATCAAATCGTTATCAAGATAAAAATTTATTATGTATAGGCTGCATTTATTAGCGTTATTGCAGTGTCTTGACAATTTTGTCAGAGTTCAAGCTCAGATAAATTTGTTTCGATAAAAAACGTAAACAAACTGTTTGACCTTTTAATTTATTTTCAAAAACTAAAATTATGAAATTAAAAAAAAACTAATAAAGAAAAATAAAAATCCTTTAATTAAAAAAAGCAGTATAATAAAAACATAAGTGAAATAGCGCATAAATGCTGACAAACTACCTTCACGACGACAAACAAATTGTGATTTATCATAACAAAAAAAGCACAACGTCTTCGCACACATATATGCTTGCTCTAGCAAAAATTTGACAACGGCTCTGCCGACGCACAGTGCTGTGTCCCATAGACAAAAATACAAAAAAATAGAAGCTCTTATATTGTATATAAAAATGTATCGATCGATAGCTAACAACATAATTCAAACGAAACTTCAAGAATTATTTAGATTTAACTCTTTTTAATGGCGCTAGAGAACGCTAAAGTCAAAGAATTTTGAGTAAGAATTTCTAAGCAACTGCATGAGTTTTACAAGCTTCAGGAAAACAGTTGTAAAAAATTAATTTTTTTGGAGAATGAGATTGAAATTTTTTTCTGTAATACTTAACTATATTTAGAACTAACTGTAAAAGAAATTTTACTTCAATTATTTTTTATAAGTATTTTTTATTGTTTTGAAGAATGCTTATTTTTCAGTTAAGTTCTACAAAGTTTTTAACTTTGATGGAATATAAAAAAGAAAGAAAAATATGGTCTATGGGTTTTTTGCTGTTTTCGTAAATTTGTATTGTTTTCTAATAACTAGAAGAAAAAAAAAAACAAACAAATTTAAGCACGACTTAAAAAAATAATAATTTAAAAATATGGCTATTGTGATTTTCGCTAAAATTTCCATAGCTTTAATTAGTTTAATAATATTAGACTAAAAATTTTAAAAACCTCCGAAGAAAATAGATCATAACCTCAAAACGCGTGCACCAATTCTCTTCAAACATAGGTTAGAACATTTTGGATCAAGCCACCTTTCAAACAAAATTTACTACATTAAGCTCGATCTATCCGTTTGCGACTACCGCGTCAAAGACACACAGATTCAGAAATATACATCTAGAAAAGATGTGATATCTTCTAAACGGCTGGACCGATTTTCTTCAAACATAGCTAAGAACACTATCGATCAAGTCACCTTTCAAACAGAAAAATCAAAGTTAAAAGCAGTCCAGCCGTCGTACAGACACACAGAAACACAGAAACACAGATACACAGACACACTCTAAAGACTTATAACACCCCTTTCTTTGGCCGGGTGTTAAAAAGAGAATAAACTAGGAATATAGCAAAATGTAAATCCAAGAAGATACTGTTGAATTAGAAACAACTCAAGATTAATTAAAAAAATATATATATATAAATTGCGTTTGTCTCTTTTTGGCGTCACAAGAGGGTGCCAAATTCGCAGATGGCGTTGGTTTTTAATTGCTTCAAGAAAATAATTGTAATTTTTTCGTAATAGGACATTGAAATTCTTTCTATGATTTGGCACAAATCTTTGTTTAATACATAATAAATATTATACCAAATTTAATGAGAGTCGGATAACTTTTGTAAGAGTTATAGTATTTTTATGATAAAGGATATATGGCAGGACCTAGATTCCTTGATTGAATTACAATAAAAATTACCACACAAGTTACTAGCATGGGATGCAAGACATCTACATATTTTGACGACTAGGGTGCCCCTGTGGCTGAGTGGTAGCGACGCTAACCTGTCAGTCCAGAGGTTGTGGGTTCGATTCCCGCCATACACCCTTTGTGTTTTTCCGCAGACAAGCTGGTCGCTTGGCGGGTTGTGTTTGTTCTTAAAAAAAGTTATGTAGCCAGTACTGAAAATTTAGTTTTTGGCATGTTTGGGCGATAGGCGTATCCTTTGTCCGATTTTTTTTTAAATTTTATTTTTCTTAACTAAAGTATTTTATAGTAGTGTACTAAATTTCAAAATTCTGCTACAACTCCTTCTATTTTTATCCCATCGGCATATGGGATCAAAGCACTGTTTGTTATTTGTTAAGATACATTTTTATAACATAGCGTCTTCACCCTACGTCTATACCTGATAAATTTTTATCATGACAAAAGTAAAACTTTATAATGAAAAATTATTTGTTTTATGTTAGCTGTTTTTCTTATATGGAATTTGACATTTGTCATGATAACAATATATCAGGTATAGACGTAGGGTCACGCCCCATTGATTTATCTTGACAAAAGTCAAAGTCAATATGAAAAATAGTACTAAAATTTTTCTGATGTTTCAATGTATGCAGTTTGACAAATGTTAGAACAATATTATGGCTCGTCAAGATGCTATGTCTGGTATAAACAGCAAGTAAAGGTCCTTTCACACTGTAATACAAGTTTTGAGAATGTTATTAGATTTTGAAAGAAAAAAATTATATCAAAATCAGTCTGTCTGACTGTCAAAAATCTTAAAGAAAATTTTCTTATTACATTTTGTTTCTACACTATCACATTCCATATAAAACGTAACACAAATAATTTGCTATACAGAAAATTTTTTCATTCTTCTTTTTCTTTATTTATGGCGGCAAACAATTTCACACCTTTTTTTGTTATTCCTGTGTTTGTTTGTGCAAAGGACAACACTGATAAAATGAAAAATGTGATTGTTTAGAAAATTTCCTAAAAATGACGAAAACTATGATACTGTCAAATTTCTTTACGTATTATTTGACAGATCATAACAACTTGTTTTTGCACTGTTGGCGTTTTACTTAAGATTTGAGTTTTTGACAAGTATTAATACTAAATCTAATAGTCTGAAGGGCGTCTAACTAATACCGGACTTAGGCGAAGATTTTTTTTGCTTGATTTTTTGGAGTATATTATCAGTAGAGGTAAAAAAATACGTTTAACCGATTAACAAGTCCAAAAGATATTTCCTAAGAAAGTAAATTTCTTTTGAATTTGGTATCCTGCTAAGCGCCCTTATAGTATATTTCCACCGGCATGATTTCGACAAATCATGGTGATTTGAACAAATCATGCTGATTTATACATGATTTACCATATATTTTGCATACCACCAAATTACTTCAAAGTAGGTGATTTATTTTAAATTATGGCGAAAATACTCTTTTTCGAACTATATTTATCTATGCAACCCTGCGCTGCTTTTAAAATTACAAACTCCATCCCTGGGTCATCCATCAATTGTGATTGACAATTTCGAAAAAATGCCATTAAAGAATATTTAATTAATTTTAATGTCAAACTATATATGGAAAAATTCAATTGCAGCTGCTGCGCGCACCTTATAAAGAAAGTTCATCATTTGACTACGAAAATTCGAACACCAAATCACTCACAAGCTCCATCCCTGGGTCATCCATCAATTGTTATTGAAAATTTCGAAAAAAAATGACATTAAAGAATATTAATTTTAATTTTTAACGTACTTTTTCCAAAATTAATATTTTACTTTTTAAGTAAAATACTAAATTTTTATTAAAATACATTGAAATTGATTATGAAGGGGTATTAGCTAGTTCCTATGGCCATTTCATTGGGGCTAATGCAAATCGTGAGGGAACCTTTACCCAAAATGTTAGTTCATTTAGTTAATTTTAAATGTCAAACTATATATGGAAAAAGGAAATTACAGCTGCTGCGCACACCTTATAAAGTAAGTGCATCATTTGACTACGAAAGTTCGAATACCAAATCACTCACAAGCTCGGTGGAAACGCTTCGAAGTAATTTACCTAAATCTGCGTAATTTAAAGTTGGTGGAAACATACTATTATACCCCATTTGACCATAATCTTTGAAAATATCAAGCTAAGAAGTGTTCGTCTAAATGCCGTATAACAAACAAAAATAGACCAAATACATAAATAAAATAAATCCAAATCGATTTTTATACAAATTCCGATGTATCTCATCACAATGCATCACCACAAAAAATTCAGCTTTCCTCGAAGGAAATCAACGAGTTGTTTACCACCATTTAATTTTTAGACTTGTTATACATTTAACGATATATAGTAGGAACTCTTTTGTCGTTTCAAAAGGTCTACCATATACTTATGACTTTGCGTAACGTAGTAGATACTGCGAAACGCAAGAAGTAACGTCGCAGCACATTTTCTGTGACTGTCCGGTGGTAGAGGTACTTTGATGACTACAGGTGAATTATACAATCTCTAACCGTGTAGAATAATTTCCTTTATTCGTAGCCTTAATCTATTTCAGTGAACACTTGGGTTGCACAAAACATCCGTTGGGTCGCTTTGCTTATGACATTTACGTAATAATAACAATAAAGCTGTTTCGCGTCGTTTTCTCGTTAGCCACATGCACTAGTTTTTAAGGGATATTTTTGGAGTTTATCCTGGCAATTTGTGAATTGTACTGATTCTGACAACCATTTTAAGAATTGAAAAAATTTAAAAATAAAATAAAATGCTATGCTACATTTTCCATCCCTGTTCACAAAAGACTTAAGATACATACTTTTTTAAGCGCATACAAACAAAAATGTTGTCGCAGACCTTATCCTAACCGCAACCACATCTTTATTGGTTTTTCTGGAATATGTTTATAAAAATTATTTTTCTCTTAATGTAACTGACCACATAATTGTTTTACTTCATTCCAAACTACTTTAGCCTTGAAATATGTATGACATACATATATACATACATACATTGCATATACATATGTATGTATGTATGTACATGTTTGTATTCGTGTTTTCTTAAATACAAACAATAAATATTTCTTAAATGTTTTATATTGTGTTGACCACATGATAAGCCTTGTTTGTTTTAAGGCTTAAGAATAGTTTCTTAATTAAAATTCTATTTTCTGCTTGAATTCTCATGCGTGTATTATATAAAAATTGAGGGCAAAAGCCGTTATAAAGTCCAAACCGTTTGTTTTTTCCCCCGTTTGCTTTCTTTACTGTGCGGTTGTATTGCTATTTTGTAGTTTCATTTATAAGATCAACTAACCACGTTGGCCAATTTGATCCAATATTTATGTACACAAATTATAACACAAGTCTGCAAATGACTTGTACGTGATCCACCTTTATGGGTTTGTTTTTCTTAATCCAAGAGTTTGTTTTTAATGCTTTTAAGATCACTTTTTATTGGGGTTTTATTTAGGTTGATTCTAAAGAACCTTGGTCAATGATAAAGAGTGCTTTCACTCTTTACTTAAAATTTAAAACTAAAAAAAACAAGAGATTCCAAAATGTTTTTCAATTTAAAGCTAAAAGATTTCATGTTAAGCAGACATAAAAATTTATTATTGTTTTTGTGTAATTATTCTGCAAATTATGGATAATGATGAATCAATAATTTTTAAATGATTTGACCTTAAAGTTTCAAATGGTTTGGCAAGTTTTATAAATTTTAGGGAAAAAACTGTTTTATTAAATATTCCAATGAAATGCATATAGACAATGCTTAAACACCAGCAAATAAATTTCATTTAAAATTTAATTTAATATAATATAAACCTCGTTCAAGTTAAGAACACAGAAAATATTATCACCAAAAAATTTTTAAGCAAAAGTTTGTCTAAAAATAAATTTAATTTCCAGTAAATATTCTGTCCATAATCTATGAATTGTTTGTTTGACTCTTATATACATAGAACGCAAACACCAAAAACAACAAGAAAAAATGTGCTGTAAAAAAACAACCCCGATGACGACATACACACATATAACAACAACAACAACAACAACAACAACAACAATGATAGCAAAAGGAATGCGATTGCACCAAGTTTGTATACTGAAGATTTTTGAGTGAATCAACTCGTTAATGTCGTTGAATTAATTCTCATTCATTCTTTTAGAGTCTTTAGATAAACATTCAGACTTGAACACATTTAACAAAGTGAAATTTCATAAATGCTTAATGCATGATGATGATGATGACCCAGACAAAAATTTTGATTTATAAATTAAAAAAAACTATTTGTTTAGTATTTGTTTGTATTTTTAGACTAATTGTTTTATAAATTCAGACAAAAATATTATTTGATATTTTTCAGAAAATCTAGTAAATCTTTTTGTTTGATTTAGTAAATTGTTTTGTTTACAATTTGTAAATATTTTTAGACAAATTGTTTTATAGATTTAAACAATTTGTTCACTGAAAAACCACGTTTTTTATGCAATTTTTGAGATATTTTTGTCTGTATTTACAAATTTTTTTGTAGGCTCGTTCCTAGACAAAATATTTACTATTTCATTGAATTCCTTTACAGAAAATGAAATTTAGATTTTTTCTGTGAAGAGTTAAGAAGAAATATATACACAGAAACAATTAAGCTTAATTATGATGAAAAGTCTGTAAAAAGTCTGTAAAAGTCTGTATGAAAAAGTTTGTAAATTCAGACAAAACATTTTACAAAATTTACAAATTCCTTTTACTGCAGAAATGTGTTGACAAATTTTTTTTTGTTATGGTATAAACACAATTGGGACGAACGACGAACTTCGCATAGTTCGACTAACTTTCCGGCAAGAGTTCGTTGCGTAAATTCATCTTTTGAAATACAACTAAAATTGGCGAGCTCACAGTCCTACTCCAAGTCTCTGCCTTTCTATGGATATATTTGTAGCCCTTGGATACTAGAGGGCTGCACGAATATACTCGAAAGTATTCGTATGAATGCAAAAATCGTTATCAAGTCTTGAAATTAAAATTGATTAAACTCGTTGAAACTGTGAGTTAAGTGAATAACTCGGGAGAAAACGCAAAATATTATGAAAATTTTAAATCCTTAAATAAAAAAAAAAAAAAAACCAAAAACTTTGGAAAAATTACATCTTTCGCGAAAATAACAGAAATTTTCGATAAAAAAATGCAAAATTTTAAACCAGCCATAATTTTTATTAAAAATCGCTTTATTAGAAATCGCAAGCTCGTTACCCACGGCAACTTTCGTCCAACGTACTTATTGTGTGTATTTTCATATACACAAATGTGTTTTATTTCCTACGACGAATATTCGTAATTACTAGAGGGCTGCAAAGTGTATACAAATGTATTCGTAGATTGTACTCGTAAGAATTTCGTGTGTGCATAGATGTATGTTCTTATGTATACATGTATGTATATGTGTGTACATACATAGCCACGTCCAAATATACATATATACATACATATATACAAACTTATATACAAAAAAACATACATGCATACACACACAAACAAACATACGAGTACTTTCGAGTATATTCGTGCAGCCCTCTAATATATACCCAGAATAAATCAATAAAACCCATATTGATTCAATAACAAACATTAGCGAAAGTCTAGTCATGTTGAAAGTTTTTATTTCAATACTAAAGCATATTTATTTTTGAATAATAAGAGACTTATAAAACGAATTTTTTTATGAAAATTTGTTTCATCAATCTCCCAGCAAAAACTTGGTAATGCGTTGTCATTACCGAACAACATACTTTTCAACCACAAACTACATAACGTCTGAATTACTTTCCAGTAATTGAACAATTACTTAAGCGGTTTTTAGACTATTATACAAGCTGTCCGACTTTTGCACAAAACACAACCCTGATATAATATGTTGTTATTGCTTTTTTAAAACTTTCCATAAACTCATTAGATCATGGTTGCATTTTCTTCTTCTATTGAAGGGTATGTTTTTTTTCAGCATTTCAACTCATTACTTTGCCATCAATATTTTTCGTGGGCTGTTATAAGTCAGAAATTTTTTTTATGAATTAACCCATTAGTGTATTTCAATAAAGTTTTTCTTTTGAATTGAAAATTATTGAATTAATATGACGAGTTTTTATTTTTAAATTGCCGTATTTCTCTTAAGCTGAAAGTTCATAACACGCGTTATAAGCATCTTGCAAAAAAGTAGAATCAGTGTAATTGTATGTGACAAGTTACATAGTACAAAGCTTAAGCGCGTTGGATGCGAAAAGTAGGTTTACTTTCTACTTTTGTATGCGTCACAAGCACCATGCAAAAATGCCAGTTGCTCTTTTGATAGCCAGATATGACAAATTATATTATATTTTCAATGTTATCGATAAAAATGATTCTGTCGTAGATAATTTTTTTAATCTTTTTTTATTAAAAAACGTTCTTTAACAAAAAAAAAAAAACGTTCATAATAAAGTTTACAAACATTTTCAAGAATAAAAGAAGACATGAAAATTAATTTTTTACCAAATTTTTTTCATCAAAAAAATTTTACATTGCAGCTATCGACTACTTTTACGTACTGGGTCTCATCTCTGTTATGTTTATTAATTTGATCAATTTATTAAAGGTGGTTTATACTATCTGTGTTTTACATCTGACTTGTCAAATTTCTCACTGCAAAAGATATACATGTCGTGTGAACCTTTTGAAACATTGCCACCTGAAATTTACAGAACTAAAGTCAGGCGACAAAATTTTCAATTAGAGCACGTTCTATTTTCGTCTGACATCAGCTGTTTTGAGTTAACAAGTATGTGTTGGCGTCACTTAGAGGTTATGTCAGATGCGATTATACATGTACGTGTGAAAGCAAAAATCAAAAATCGTCTGTAAATGACAATTTTGACAGACACGCAAAGTTACATGTGGGTCTCAAAACTGACAAGTCAGATGTAAAACACAGATATACCATATTTACACTATGCAACTTTGTTGCATGCAACTCTCTTTTTTCAGTGAGAAAGACAGAGAAGAAATACAAAATGTGTACATTTCTATTTCAGCACTCTCACTTAAAATGAAAATTGCATGCAACAAAGTTGCATAGTGTAAATATGGTAATAGTCTAAATCCACCTTAAGCAAGTGCAGTGGATACATAAAGTCAGTGAATGCAAAGGATGTATAACTCAAGGAATGGATGCATAAGCTCAATGAGTTTTACAAATTCTCTTTAAATTTCACTCTCTGAATTTTACATTCTATTCTTGCAAAAATTATTTTTATTTAACAGAAATATCTACACTACAGCTGATCTACAGCGCACAAAAAGCGTTGCATGTAATTCGAATACAAAAACACATCGAAAGTATGAAAAACACAAAACGCGCAACGCACGAAACGCGTGGTATGGACTCTCAGCTTTAGTGTGGCAAAGTATATTTTGTATTCCATAGTGAAAAACCCGAATTCAAACAAAAAAATTTCCTGAATCAGATAAAAAATAGTCTAACTAGTGTTTTGATAATGAGAAAAAGATATTTTAAATTAAAATAAATTTTTGCTGAATATGACTTGGCTAACAATCGATCTCGTATAGAGAGGATTGTTCGCATAATAGCAATCATGATCAGGAGTCCTGCAATATCTGTGGCCTCCACCACTCTCATCTTGCTGGAGACGAATTGATACTGCCCTTATGCAGACGGCTGAAACTAGATGGTACAATGAGTTAACCTGCTCTATAGCGAGAACTATCTAGCGATTTTTAGCCCACATTTGGCGGGCTTTAATAAAACAAAAAGTTCCCATCACTGGGCGGTACCAACACATAGTTGGTACATCTGCAAACTATAGCAGAATAGGTGTAATTTTCTGTCAGTCTTCATTTTGAAATCTATAAAGTTTTTCGTTGAAATTTAAACGATAGTTACACAATTTTTAATTAAACTCTCCCTCCCACCCGAATAAAATATACTGTTGTCTTCTTATTCTACGACTCCTCCCTAATTTTTAATTGTATTAAATTATATAAAAAAAATCCTTGAATAAATTCTTCATAATGACGAAAACAAAAGCATGTCTAATCGCCATGAGCATTTATACATTTACATTTTCTAACCTTAAGATTGTTATAAAATTAACCAGCAGAAGAATTTTATTGTTTTCTTCTTTTTTTTGTTTAATTAACCTCCACTTCGTATAAACTTATTTGGAATTTAGTTAATATTTCTAAAAGTTTATTCGACACATTGTGTACAATTAAATAAAATAAAAAAAAACAATATATGAATTCCATCTCTTTTTTTTCACTCTTAAGATATTCATTCGTAGAAAACAAAGGCTCACAATAATTTTGCTATTTTGAAGTTATAAAAATGCTGTCATGTCCAACTTTATTTTACAAACAGACAAATCAAAAAGGACTGAAAAATCAACATGTCGCAATTTTAATTGGAAACCATATTAAATTTACGAGAAATAATTTGTTCTTTAAGTACACTCTAAAACACTTTTGTTGAAAATTAGGTCGATAATAGTCGGCAACACTTTACCGATTATTATCGACCTAAAATTAGACATGCATTATTTTTGAACCAAATGTTTTTAATAAAAAAGCGATTGGGTGTGTGTTGGTTTGAGCCTCGACCTCCTGACTGATAGTCTGACGTATTATACCTTATGTTAAATTTTTTTCCACTTGGACTAAATATGTTTAATTTGAAAGGTTTTTTCTTTAATAAAATAATTACAAAATCGATGTAATATTAAACAAGGAGAAATTTTCAACACAAATTTATACAATATATGATCCTAAATTTAACGTAATGTTCTAGATTGTATCTTGGTGTTTATTTGCTTTGTTCCTTCCCAGTTGGCCAGATTGCCTTTCACGACATTCTGGCTGACGATTCTTGTACGAATGATCCTCTGTCGATTAAGTTTTCTAATCGACAATTTAAAGGCAATCGTCGTTCATAACAATCTGATAGACAAATTCTTGCATGTTGTCATCTATTAAACACTTTTGACAACAATATGAGCGAGAAAATCTTAATTTATTCCTCAATCCATCTTTGTTGAGGACAATATGAGCGACAATGTCTTACGTTTTGTCTTCAGTAATATTGTGTGGGACAAGATGAGCAACACTGTCTTACATTTTGTCCTCAGTCCAACTTTGTTGAGGACACTATGAGTGACAATGTCTTTCATTTTGTGTTCAGTAAAGTTGTGGAAGACAATATGAGCGACATTGCTGTACATTTTGACGTCAATCCAACTTTGTTAAGGACAAGATGCGTGACAACGTGTTACGTTTAGTCTTCAATCAAACAATTAAATATGTTGGTCTCTTGTTGTCGATGTTTTAGGCAGTGCTGTAGCAGGGAGGGAAGCGCCAAAACTTAGCCTCAGTTCGACTTCCAGCTAAGTCAGTCAATAAGTCAGCAAAAAGTTAAATGTGTGTGTTAAATATGTTATATAAAGTCCGTTCTATGATTAAATAGCCAACATTGTCGCTATGTATTCGTTGACGACAAATAAGCTAAATTGTAGCCTGTGTAATCATTGACGACATAATAGGTGTAATTTTTGTTTATTTAATCGTTGGCGACAAAATAGGTGACATTGTCTCTCTCGTTGAAACGTACACGATTTTCGCGACACTTGTTCGAAAACGTTGTTGATGAATAGTCCACAAAATAATGTATTTATGACTTATAGGGAAAAATATAGGCTACAAGGTGTGTTAAAAGTTAGGTAGTCATTTTTAACACAGTGATAGCGCCCACTGTGTTAAAAATGGTGTTATATAATAAAAATTTTACCGATAAAATTCTATAGTCGACGGAAAGCTTATATCTTCCAAACTAATAGTCTAATCCACAAAAAAAACGTATGCCTGGAAGGGCTGTTGGCTGTAAGGTGTGTAAATAAATTATCTATTTTTAGCACAGTGGGCGCTATATGTTGCTATATACGGCCAATTGTAAAAATCCAAAATGCATTAAGAAAAAATTCAAGGTGCATTCAAAATTCAAAATGCATTAAAAATTTATAATAAAATTAAAAACGACTACTTCATTGGTATTTTAATTTAATAACAAGTGTTTTCAGAAAGAAGCAAATTACAACAAGTAAGTAGAAAAATTTTAAGAAAGTGTATATTTAGAAAAACTGATGTAAACGTCGCATACAGTCTCCGCAGCTAATTTTTGGAAAAATATTACTCTATAATATCTTTATTAAGATCCTACAAAATTTTCAGCTACTCTCGGGTATACTTTTTTTGTGTATTTACGCTTGTAAATCTTAACTAAAATAACAAATATATAAAGTAAGTCCGTTTAAAATATCTGATATAACACTTTATAAAAAAAGTTAATTTGTTCGAAAACAGCCATCATTAGCGATTCAATATGCCAACAAATTTTATATAAAAATCAATAAAGAATTACAACATAATTTTTTCTCAATTTTTAGTGGGCCATATTTTCCGAGCCAGATAGCATAGTGATAAATAAATTTGATTTTGAAATTAACTGACTTATCCGCTTTGATGCTGCGATTACATTTTTTCAAGTTCGATAATTTTTTTTTAAATTTTCTGTCAATAGATTGGCTTTTTCCCCTCTGTGCGGCTGTCCGACATCTGTCGTTGAGGATTTAATATTATCGTTTGCCCGTCATTAATGATGTCTTAAAGATGCGGCCAACTGGGCTGCTACAATCCACTACTGTGCTGAGTTATGTGACTTGTTGTTGTTTTGCTGTTGTTTATTTTTATATAGCCGACAAATAAGCGAAAAACTCGTTTTAAATCAACATGACTATAACATTGATTTCAAATAAATTTTATGTTAAATCATCAATTAAATCATGTTGAATTAAAATTTGTTTAGTGTATATCTAAAGCCCTTATGACACAAGATTATTTCTTCATTTTTTAAGTTTTGGAGAAGAGTGCAAATATAATATGATAGGAAATTTTATCAGGTGCAAAGAGTTCAGCTATATTAAGATAAATACCAAATTGTCAAAGCTTTTACTAATGTTATCGATAAAAAATGAGGTCCTGTCAAAAAATATGTAAAATTTTCAACTTAAAATTGACGTTTCAAGCTTGAAACATTAAAGTGTTGCCAAGTTCGTGGTTTATTCACGAATTCAACTATTTGGCGCCTCTTTTTTTCAACCTTTTCTTCTGTTGGCGTTTTACTATAAATATAAAGTAGGCAGCACTTAGAGAAATCTTTACGTTTTGTTTACATTTTGTATAGTTGTTTCTTTCTATCATTTCCTGTTTCTTTCTTTTAGTCCTATAGCAAAACAATGCAAGAAAAATGTAGAGTCATAAGGGCTTAAAGTAAAGTTTGAAGCCATTGTGGCTGCAGTGGTTAGCAAGTTTACTACCATGCAAGTGGGAAGAGTTCAAATCTTGGCTGGTGTAGTCTACAACAACACAAATTTTTCTGGTGCCTATGATAATACACATCACGTAACTAAAATAATTAATAAAATAGCTACATCAAAGCCATGTTATTTCAACTTCAAATAACTTTAATACAACATGATTCTTCGTGTTGCTTCAATATCAAATTCACAAGGTTTAACTTGAAATAACTTTGCTTCAACATGACTCTTCGTATCATTTTCATTTTGATATAACTGTAGTGAAATGTTAAATCAATATGAAATATAGTTATTTCAAAATGAAAAATTTTCTTTGAAAGTTATTGTAAAATCATGTTGAACTAACATAAAATACCTGTACAATATAATCACTGCCGAAAAATATTATATTAACCTGGTTTTCGACGATTTTAATATGAAATTTTTCTGTGTATACAAAAAAGTTTTAAAGTTGAAAATTAAGGCCTGACTAGTGCATTTTATGAGGGCAACAAATACAACAAAAACTAGATTATACTTGTAAAAAAAATAGACGTGTTTGACGTAGTTATACACAAAACTACCAGAGCAAAAAATAAGTAGCAGACGTAACGCTGCCACCTGTACACTTTATTATGCCGCTTTTTAGTGATGACACTAAATTTATCGAATGATGGTGGGTGGAGCAAATTGAGATAGGAACATATTATTATGATGTTGAAATTTGTTGGCCGTTCAGCCCTGTACAATTTGTATGAGAAAATTCGCAAATTGATGGTAGATGTTAGGTGTTGGTAAGTGGAAAAAGCCTATTAGATGTTGTTGAGTGTGAAAAGCCTATTACAATGATATTTTTAAGCTCCCTAAATGATACTATCCACAATAAGTCTGGGATTAGCCTTTCTATGTCAATGATAACAACTTGTGTGATAAAAAAAACACAGACTTTTGTCCATTGCCTTATGTTCCAGCATTATTGGCCAGACCTGCATTAAATTAAAACCAATTACGCTGTTAAAATAAATTCGTTGTGCATGTTTTATGTTAGTTAAAACAGCACATTTTAGATTTCCATAATTATGGTCTACATACACAATACGAATAATAAATAAATATGAATTCGTTAATAAATTTATTTATGTACAAATGTATGGCTACAACATTTCTTTCTTTATTTAATTGTATTTTTATGCGTTTTTTTTTTATTTTATAAATTTATTTTCAACTAATTAAAATCATTATAGTTTAGCCACCAAAAGTAATACGCATTTGAAAATTAAAGAAAACATGGAATTAGAGAAAAATATTAAAAGGCGATTCTTAAAAGCAAACAGGTGAATATATTTAAATTTGAAAACGGAAATTTTATATGAAACAAAAGATGGCTCATTGCAAATGGCAATAAAAATGCTATAATTCTTATTTTATTGATGCTAATTATATAGTAAGTAGCAACAAATTAAAAGTTATATGAATTTAAATATGGCTATTTGAAATTTTATTTTAATTTTTTTATGACTCTAATTTAGAAACCAAATTAAGTTATGGAACTATAAAATAGGTCAAGCTTCACCAAGCTAACTTCTTTTTGGGGGTTTTCTTCAACCTAAATTTATTATATGTATGTATGTTTTAGCTTTCATACTGCTTAAACCTGTTCATATATTTTAATAGTAGCTTTTAAAACAATGTGGCTCAAACATTTGCTACGCCTTAAAATTCCTTGTAATCATACATATAACGGAGACACTTTGTATTCCTGTCAGGTTTTGCAAATATGTATGCGAATTGTAAAATGCACGTTGATTTCAAGCAATTATGAAGTGATTATAAATGTAAAAATGCGGCCATTAATTTGTAAATTGCAAAACTGACCATAATTTAATAATTGTAGTACGACTAGAAGTATTGACTAGAACAATATCAATAGTAAGAACGACAGTATCAAGTGGAAAAAATTTTATATACCCAGCAAACATTTTTGCCGATTACGCTACGAAATCTTTCAGAAAGTCTGGTACACAAGATGCCGAATTCGTATCCGAAGTTGGTCAGAAAACGTAACGAAGAGCATATGAGTGGGTGATAAGAAAGAGGATGTCTTTGTAGGAGGTAATCCTAGAAACTTTGCCGAAATTTCTGAGAGAGTTCTGTACGAATTCTGAAGAATTTTCCAAGGAAATTCTAAAGGAATTTTAATTTGTCAAAATTATGCTAGTTTAAACATATTTTATAACACCTTAAATTTATACAGTAGTACTAACTTCGCAAAAAAGACCACATCCTATTACCGATGATAGTTTGCTAGACATTGTAACTTCTTTCTGATCAAATATAAATAAATCACATTTTTTTTAAAGTTATATAAAGTATATGTGTTTAACAGCATGCCAACAGCATGTTTAACAGCATGCCAACAGCATGTTTAACAGCATGCTACCTTAATTTAGATATGTTCACTATTGAGTGCAGTTTAAATTTTCCAAATCGATGACAATTTAGGTTTTGGCGAACGAATTTAACTCCTGAGCCGCTGTGTGTCGTACAAGAAAACTACCCAGTAAAAAAATTGCTTCGAATAAAGCAAGTTTTTACTATGAGAAAATAAACGTAATGCTTACAAACCTGCTGATATCGTTGTTGATTTTGGTATGGCAACTTCCTGGTTTGGAGTACTACATTTTTGATACAAAATGCGCTTTTTGAAGCGCTGAAAATCATCACCATTTTCAGCACTAAAACTGTAAGTATATGGAACTTTCTCTCTTAAGAACCTGGATCGTATCAGCAGTTTAAAATCTGCTTTTTTTTGTATAGTTTCTTTCACAGACATTCACTGCTCTGCAATAAGTTCTTCTTTTAAAGCGTATTTATTGCGTTAGTGCTTCAAAAAACATGAAAATTTTTTACTAGGTATCTACTATTCTACCGAATGTTTGAGGAAATTTTAGACAGCCCGGTTGATTTTCGCTAAAGTCTCACATTTTTCTGACGTTTTATATGTTGCCAAAAATGTTCACCGGGTAGTTGTTATCAATTTAAAATTCTTGCCGGTATGTAAATAATGGGAAAAACCTTAAAGTCATAAATAGTTTTAAGCTACGATCACACTTGCCAAATATTTGATGAAATAAGTGCAACCAATACTTCGGCTATGGACTAGTGTGATCTCACTTGGTTTTTATATTACAAAATAAAATTAATTAAGTTGCAAAAAGCTATTTTTATATAATTTTTAATAAATGCGAGCCCATATCTAAAAAATATTGGTATTAAAGGAAATACAATTTTAGTTTGTCTGTTGGTCACGTGACCGTAGATTTAGAGATGAGTTATTAAATTGGGGAGCAATATTGCAACTAGTTAAGCAGAAGTATACCTAAAATGTATAGAACTAAAATTGGAAATTTGAAATTGTAATAAATTTTAACGGTTATTATATAGTGCCAAACACTTGTTAAGGGTTTAAATACTAAAGTAATATTTTTTTCAATTTGCCTTTTTTATTTTGGTCTAAACCTAGATAGATATAGAAACATAAATAATAGGATTTTCATTTCAATCTAAATATGTTTGTATATTTTTGAGTTTCCTGTTCACTATCCTTCCCTGACACTACTAACAAAGTAGTTAAATGTATTTAAAACGAATGAGTCAAATTTTTGTGATTTTTTTTCGCCATCAAGAAATCATGTTTAGAGAATAAGTTTAAAAACGAAAACAAGTCATGACATGAAAAAAATGCAACATAAAAATGTGGATGTTTTTATAGTTTTGCTTTTAGTATTAATAAATGAACAATTATAATACTTTAAGAAAAAAAAATAGTCGTATCACATTCTTCATAAATTTTTATAAATGTTTCATAGCGTGGATCAACCTAATTATCTACATTGTACTTTTAATTTACTATTTTTGTAGAAAAAAAGTTTTATCTGCCTTGCCACAGTGGTTCCAATTGGGAAAAAACGGTAATAAAACTGTATATTTGAAACTTGCGATCCGATTAAAAAACAATGTATATAAAAATCGTAGAGAAGGACCTAAGTTGTAAGAGTGTTGAAATTTGGATAACCCTGTTGAAACACACGTTGTGCTACAGGGTGTCAAAGTTGACTACCTCGCGCATGGAAAGCCTTGTTTTTATTGAATTGATTTTTATTGAATATAAACTTGTAAAGTTTATGAATACCCAGCAAAAACTTTATTAATTTTTGTAATCGGTAGTACTTTATTAATGCGCTACAAAGTAATGAGTGGTACTTATTTACCTTATTACTATGCTTCAAATTAGAACTACTACTGGGTTTTTAATCAAATTATAACGTATTTGTATCACTATCTGAAGGTAGCTACAATTTATTGATATGCATTATTAAAATAAGTAGACAAACACTTTTTGACAGTCCAACCTAAATGAGAGCGTTGAGCGTCGCGTAAGCGACAGGGTTCGTATTTACAGTACATTTTACCACAAAATATTTACTGTGAATGTATTGTAAATACGTACCCTGGTGCTTACGCGACGCTCAACAGTCTGATTTAGGTTGGGCTGTAGGTCAACATGTGTTTGTATATGAAAACTAATTTTTGTCGCTTACACTTATAAGTCAGCAATAGTTGAGTGGATAAAGTTCTTGTCGTCATATCTGAACAAGCACAGGTTCGTATCCCAGCTGGGTCAAAAAAATAAAAAAATTAAATTAAACTGAAAATATATAACAATTAAGTTATGAGTTATGAAAAAATATATATAAAACATAATGTGTATAAACATTTTTTAAATTTTAATTTGTGTATTTGACATCTTATTTTTTAGCTTCAAGTAAGCCAAATAATAACTAGTTAATTGCTGTGAAAATGTAAAATACATTTGTAAGGGGTATTCCTTATTTTTTGGACTTCTCAAACAAAAATAAGTAGTTATCGAGTCAAATTGTAAGTAGTTACGACTTTAATCCTCATATACTTTTTTGCCTACCAGTAAGCAAAGTTTCTGCTGGGTAGATAAAGAAAACGCTTATTATTTCGCTAAGATATCTTTAATATTTTCAAAGATATTTGTCTTTAATTTTTAAAATTTTCTATTTCGTAAATATCTCCGGTAATAAATAGAATGGCCAAAAATTTTCAAAACTTGCGTCCAATGCTGGATGTAGCGTGCAAGGTTTATTATTTTTTTTTTAAATTTGGCTATACCATTACCAAAAATATTTATTAAATAGATAACAAAGTCGAGGACAAAAACCAAATTTTTTAAGTTCAAATTCAAATATCTTTGAAACTATTTAATATATCTAAATCACATAAAGTGTATTTTCTCTATCTATTCATAAACTTTACAACAAGATCAATAAAATCTGATAATACGAGTATTTTCGAAAGCTATGAGGTCAACAAGGCTTTCAATATACGAGGTAGTCAACTACGATAGCCTGTAAACTTTACAACAAGTATAAAATCATTCAAATCGTATAATATTTGTTAAAGTTATCATGCCAACCAAGTTTTCCATAATGTATAAGAAGTTTTCATTTTCAAATTTATGCGTTTATTTTATGAAATATTTTACTCTACTTTCAGCAGACACGAAAAAAGCATTTGAAATGAGAATCACCTATAATTGTGAATTTTTGCGTCATATTAAAGATTCAAAATTTTCAAACTAAAATCGCAATGCGTAAGAACTAATTCATGTTTTTATCAATAAAATAATAAAAAACAAAACAATATAACAATTATTTATGAAACCTGCGTCAAAGAAAGCTATTAAACTTATTTAAAAAAAGAAAATCTTTCTTTTAAGATCATATAATGTTCTGAGATCGTATTTTTTTTAAATAAATTATTCTCTAATCTAGATAGCAGTATTCTAAAGTTTATGTGTGTTGACTTAATACACTCCTATATATTATTTTACTATCTTGTTATGCTAACTAATGAAAAAACAACTAACAGATTTATTATCAAAAAGATCATAACTTTTACTAAATACAAAATACCAACAACATTTAAAACTAAAGCTATTAACGAAAAATCAAGTAAAAATAGATTTCTATGCCTTTTCGTTGTTAAAAAATTATCAACATATTTGCAAAGTATAAAAGGCTAGCAATTTCAAAAAATTTTCAAGTGCTTAATTGAAAGTGATGCTTTGAACACGTTATACAAATTTATATACAAATAAGAAATGAAATATATTTTTGCAATTTTTGCCTTGTGCTTGGTGACTGCAAATGCCGCCTCTGTGGCCCAACGCCGCTTTAAACGTCAAGCTGATATCGTATTAACTATAAAAGATGTCGAATCTGTCACGGCAGATTTCCTTACAAAGAATGGTAACCACGTTTGTGTAACTGCTGAAGATGAAAAAGTTATTGAGGATGTAATTAATACTATGAAGAAGTCTTACAAAGATTGTATTAGCAACTCTAAGGATCTGTGTCAGGTTTATATCGATGTTGCCGTGGGGGTATTGGTAAAACATTTCGAAGTTATTACGCAATGCATTAATGATAGTAGAGCAAAACGTGTATCTTGAAAAGTGTTAAACTTTTTCTTAATAAATAAATCTATTAAATAAAAATAAATATTTATTTTTGTTTTCATAAAAGAATATACATTTTAGGTTTTCGAATGAGAACTGAAGACGACAAAATACATTTTTTACTACCCTTATAATATGCAATTATGGTTGGCCACTAAGAAATTATAAAAGTGTATAAATAAAATTCTTCCATCACTTCACGAATAGTTGTAAAATATGTGCATATTTTTTTACTCACTTACCATAATCATATTCGTTTCAATGCACGGAGGAGTATTTGAGCCAAAAAGCTGGCCAAAAAGGCAAAACTGAATTTACAGAAAACTAAAAAACTAAGTACGCAGATAGATAGACAATTATATTCTACATCACACTGTTAATTTTCAAGAGTTTAAGTTGAGATTTGTAGTTTCGGGACACTGCTAAAGTCAGGCAAGTGAAGAAAAATACATGCGTTTTTAATAGTTTTTTTTTCGGCTTCAATACAGACAAGGCGTTTATACACACAGAATAAAAGGAATGTAAAATCAACAAGCAACAATTTTTATTGGAAATCATATTAAGTTTATAAGAAATAATTTGTCGTTTGAGTGTGTTGGTGTTTATTTGCTTTGTTCATTGCTACAATTCACTGTTCTGCTTAGTTGTGTGACTTGTTGTTGTTTATTGTTTATTGCTGGTTTAAAATTGCTATTGTTCCATATTAATTTTAAACGGAAAATTATTAATCTAACCTTAAATCACCGTTAAAACAATTTTGTTATAAACGTTAACTTTCATTTTCAATCGACTTGATTATAACTTTAATTTCAAATAATTTTTATGTTAAATAATCTTTTAAGTCATGTTGAATTAAAATGAGATTCATTTTACATACGATGGTATTTATTTAGTGTATAGGTAAAGTAAAGTTTTAAGCTGTTGTTGCTGCAGTGGTTAGCGCGTGGGCTGTTATGCAGGTGGCACAAGTTCAAATCTTGGCTGGGGTAGTCGGATACAACGCAAAGTTTTCTGATGACTATCACGTAGGTAAAATAATTAATAGAATAGCTACATAAAAGTCATGTTGTTCCAGCTTGATATAACTTTAATTCAACATTATTCTTTGTGTTGTTTCAATATCAACTACATGTTATTTCAACATGAAATAACTTTGATTCAATATGATTCTTCGAGCTGTTCCAATATCAAATTCACGTTGTTTCAACTCGAAATTACTTTCATTCCATATGATTTTTCGTATTATTTCAGTATCAACTTCATTTTGATTTAACTATACTGCAATATTAAATCAACATGAAATACAGTTAATTTAAAAGGTTACATTTTCTTTCAAGATTGTTGCAAATCATGTTGACTTAACATGAAACACCTATGAAGCAAAATCACTACCGAAAAATGTTAAATTAATCTGGTTTTCGACGATTTTACATGGGCATTTTTCTGTGTGTTTATGATTTGTTTTCTGTGGCTAAACGAATAGAGGTATTACATTGAATTTTTTTAATCTTTTTGCTGAAAGACTTGATCAAAATCTATTTTTAACATTAAAAAAGTTATAGTTATCTTAAATATTTATGTAGAGATAATTCGTTTTAAAATTAAAAAAAAATATTATATAAACTTTTTTGCAAAAAATAAAAAGAAGAAGGTTTTCAGAAGTGAAGGTAGCTACTCTACAAATAGTGTTATATACCACCAGTGATGCCAATTTAGCCATTTTTCATCCGGCTTAGCCAGAAGAAAAGTTCATTTAGCTATTAGCTATATTTTTAGCCATTTTTATTTTATTCTAGCTATTTTTTAGCCATATTTTCATACATGAAATTTTTTCCCGAGTTTTCATAAAAAATTTAAACTCACTACAAAGGAACACTTATTTACTACCAAAAAAATACAACAGAGCAATATGTTATTGTTTTCGTACGCATGAGAAGAAAACAAACTTTGGTGAAATGGCAGACAATTTTTTAGAGATGCAATAAAGGCATTTTGTTTACTTTTCATTATATTCGCTCATCCATTCAAAAGAATGTGTTTCCTTTATAAATATAAAAATTTTTGTTGGCTAATAGCAATCGGTAGGGGCCAGAAATAGAATTCAGAAAGGTTGGTTGACTTTTTCTGAATACTTTCATTCCGAAGTTATACCCAGAAAACCTTTTAAAAATTTTCAAAAATCGCTGAAAAAAGTGTTTGCCAATAAAAAGAAAAAACTTCGCAATAAGAGCTAATGGCAATCGATAGTGGGCAAAAATACAATTGGGAAAAGAGGGTTGTCGCTTTCTGAAATACTTCCATTCAAAATTTATATCCAGCAAACCGATAAAGGTTCGATTATAGAAATAAAAATCATCGGTGAGCGCAATAATGGCGAATTGCAATCGATACGGCATAAATACAATTCAGAAAAAGGGGTTGTCACTCTCTGAAATACTTGCATTCATACAGGTATTTTTACATGGTACTACATGTATTACTACATGTCAAAAAATGCTGTAGAATGAAAAACTTCTTATCATGTAAAAGCAAAATGAATTGAGTAGGGGAGAATACGGATACAAAATTTGACAAGCGTTCGTTCGGTAAATGTTTATTTTCAAAACCATTTTAGAAATTTATGTATTATCATCCCCACAGAGATGTAAACATGAAAAATACTTACAGCAGACTTTTGTTCTCTTTTCCTAAACACGAAGAGAATTTCATAATATTTTGTTTCTACAAAGTCTTAATACTTGGTATTACCATGTAAAGATATCTTAAGTTATACCCAGCAAAATTTAAAAAAATGGCAGAAGAAGTATAATATGCCTATGCCTAATAGGTAGATACGTCAGACTATCAGCCAAGACGTCGCGGTGCAGGCAGCCAACTGTAGCCACGGCAGTACGTCACGAATATTGCTCGTCATCAACGCTGTCATCGTCAACCCGTACGACGCTTGCAGATCTACGACATAAGCAGTGATGAAAGCCTTAGCGCCAAGGGTAAAAAGCAGTGTCAACACACCACCAGCAACAGCACTCATTGCAACTGCATCTAAAACAACAACGGGGACGCCGCAAGGTTCTCTAAATCGCCCCAAATGCCTGGGCATGCCAATTGAATTTCTACAAATTGCACCAGTGCAAGGCGGGCACCATGTTTAGGTTTCATTGAAACCCATGACACCTGAATGCTGACGAAGTGCATTGCACACAGAAAATACGTATTCCATTCTGCTGATGCGGACCTATAGTCCACAAACTCTGCTTTGGTACCGCTAAACAGAGTCAACAGTTGCAATTTCCGATTGAAACTTCTTTAACGGTATATTTAGAAAGAATTGGGCATGAATAATATTCCAAGGAACAAGGGAAAAATTAACATCAACTTAATTTTTTAGCGTACACAGCAGAACAGAGTACCGCCACTTTGTCGTCAGTGCTCACGTGCATTTGGCTTATCACTACTAGTCAGATGGCTCTGTTGATTGTGATTTCAATTCTTATATATATAATTTTTTCGTAAAAATTGAATACGAGAATTAAATCACATTCAATAAAAAACTTCGGGCTTAAAAAACATAAATAGGCGATCAACTACGTCGTGTGTGCGGTAAATTTGTTCACTTGCTTACGTTAGTGCATCCTCGTAAGGCAGAGGGAATGCACTGTGTACTTTTGCGAATCTTCGAAGACCTTTTAGTTAATGATACTGCTTCCTTGTACCAAATTTTTTTTTTTGCTGGTATAGAAGCCACATTTAATTTAAGATATCTTGAAAACCAAAACCTCTAAGATTTTAGCTTATGAGCATAATAGCTTAAAATAATTAATTTTAAATAAACAAAATTGAAAAATAATTAAATTTAGAAGTTTTCTCTTCATTGCAAGGAGAATATTGTATGGCGAAGTTCTTAGCTAGTTTAAGTTATAATGAAAAAATAGTTAACTTAAAAAAGTAAACAAAACGTACAATTCAGTTTTTTTCCTTTCGTTTTTTTTAATTTCTAGATCCTATCTCTACTTTAGCTGTTATTCAAAACTTAATGAATTGACTTTAACTTTAAAAATAACTTAATAATGACTAAACTCAATTAATAAATATTAATTTAACAAACTCGAGTTAGATTTTCACGTGTGAATACACTTACGGCACGGTTTGTAATATAGTCCTAACTAGACTTAACCTGAATTGTCCGGGCGCACCCATATGGTAACGCAAAATACCGTTACATTAGAAGCTTCACAGCAATTCAAATGCAAAAATGTTTTACATAAAATCACTTTCATTGCATCATAGAGACACCTGTTAACATTTACAAATTGTTTGTAGGTCAGTTGTGTTTTGTGTTTCAAAGTTAGTGGACCTTTCCAAAAACCTTTAAAAAAAGTTGACAAATCGCCACCTCAGAATACGGATGTCGTATGTCAAAATTTCCGATTTTGGGATTATTATATATTCATAATAAAATTCGCACGCTCTTTCTAATGGTGTTATCAGTTTCTTCCTAAGACTTATATTTTCGCAGATGTGCAGTATGCTTTATATTGTACGTCACAAAATTTTATATACAAATTTTTTAAATTAAATAATGAACGTTTTTAATGTATGTCCATTGGTTTCTATAAAGTTTTTTTAAAGGTTTTATCATAAAATTTCCAATTTTACTTTGTCAGATTAATTGCTTTCAGTATGCTTTTTGTCGTATGTTCAAAGAAGAAATTTACAAGTTGTTAAAAAGCGTGACATACGACAAATGTATTCTGAAGCAAAAGGCTAATAACTCCTTTCCCATTATGGTGACAGTAAATTCAACTCATGCTGAAGAAAACAAAGGACTCAGGTTATATTCACTACAAAGTTGGAGTGAGTCCTTTGGGGCGTTTTAAAGATATTTGATGTTAAACATGAAAAACCGTCTCTTGAAAAGTTAAGTTTTGCTACATACGACATCCGTATTTTGAGGTAACGAAATAGTGAAAAATGGATTACATGAAAAAGTAAGTTGTCCTTTCTTTTTAGCTATGTTGTGTTTACGAAAAATATTATATTATAAATATACAACCGAATAGTCATAGATGCGATTCTACCCGGTATTTACCCGATGTATGGGTAAATACCAGGTAAATACCGCGTATTTTCCTTTTTGGGGAATTTATTTGGATATTTATAAAAAGCATTTAAAAAGGATTATTTTGACGTCAAAATTAAAAAACATATTAATATTAATTTCTATTTTGTTATTCTTTAAAATATTAATGATTTCTTCTATAAAGTTAGCTATTTTTCATGAATATGCGGCTTTAGCTGTTTCTAGTCAATGTCAATGATTGCTTCCGAAGTTTAAACTTCTCGCGAATTTTCGCAATGTTCGGGGTAGAAGCGACTTTTGTCAAGTTCTTACGCTCTTTGCAGTTTACATGATTTTTGAACCAGTTTTGTCCGAATTTTTGGCATTCCTTGCAAATTTACCTACTTTTAATCAAAATTATGGCTTGTTTAAAAATTTTGCAATATTTTTGCTTTTGTTCTATGTGTTCGTTTATTAAATTTTCTACAACACAATTTATATCCAGAGTATTTACCCATTTTTTCCCCAAATTATCTCATTTTACTGGATATTTACCAATTGAGTATTTACCCTTTCCCCATCTATAGTCATATTTAGTTTTGACATAAATCAACATATTACAAAATATATGTATATCTCACCAGCTTTTGACGCGTTACATTGTTCCGTTACCATATGGGTGCATCAGGCGCTATATGAAAATTTCTCGTGTAATACTTTAGTTTGTGGATGTTCTGTGGAAAACATTTATTATTGATATGGAATGTTGTTTGTTTGCAAAACTTACCCTTAGTGAAGCCATTGTCGTAGATAGGACCTTCTGGGGTGGGATAAGCCCCATTCCTTCAAGAAGTTCAAAGTATTAGAGTAATTTTGGTAATATAAGTGCATTAGAAAATTAATTTTGATTTTATTATTTTATATATTATATAGACTGCAGCAGTCTTCCGCCATATGAATAGTTTGAAATAAAATTTCTGTGATGTCTTGATCCAATATATTGTCTCTAAGTCAAATGAAGATGCTGTTTTACGCGGAAAAAACACTAATAACGAAAGAAGATATAAGGGTATAATAAGAAAGCTTACTCCTAACGGAATATAATCGGTCATCAAGATATCGATCTGCTGATGGCTATTTATTTAATTTAAAAAATATATATACCTACGTATTTATAGTAGTTTTTGTAATCATTTTGCAATAAAAATACATATTTGTTGAGAACTTCTAACAATTTTCTTTGAAACAAAAAAAACCTATCTAGTGCCGGACGTGACCGTATGGTAACGGCTTATTATGCCCGACCCAGAGGCCGTATAAAAGTTTTAGGTACTAAATTAACGTTTTTAGATCCTATAGGTATAAATTTAATACATTTTATTTAAATTTAAAACAAAACATATTTCCGGACAATTTGGGTTAAAAGAGTATTTAAAAAAATTTTTTAACAAACTTGAAATAGGACTTTATTCCAAAACCATAGAGGCGGAATATAGAACTTCTTGGCTGTTTAGATTTTTATGCATAAAAAATAAATTTTTTAGCTGCAATGATAGTGCATTTGAATGCAAGGAATGCAATGGAAGTAATAACTGAACTTTGTCCTAACTCGTCTTTAGCTGTCATTCCTTGTGGACACAAAATTGTTTTCAATTGCTATTTTTTATTTTAATTACTAAAAACAGTAAAATCCATTCGTCCTCTTTCAAACACGTGTTAATATTTAACACCTTTTGGTTTCAATTACAGCTGCCATTCAAGTTCTTCATACAAAAGCATCTTGAAGACGTACAACATCCATTCAAAATATGCAACAGACATGTCTGGTAAGTAATAAATAAATAAATGTTTAATAAAAAATTATATGAATTATAAGTACAGCAGAGAGTCTATAAAGCATATTTCTGAAATTTAAATATATTCATTCCCATTCATTTGTGTGCATTTTCTTTTTATTATTTTAATTTTTCTTATTTCCTGTGTAATTATCATATAGAATTATTAGATGATGGTTTCTTTTTTTCACCTCATTCAAGAGTTTCAGACTTTCAAAGTGTGAGTTTAAATATTTTTAAGGGGTTGTTCGTTTATATATTTTTTTATATCATTTTTTTTTCATTCATTCTTTTTTTTTTTGTTTTGTTATTAATAAAAAATATTACGCGTTTTTTTCCCTCAATAACTGTTTTGCACCCTTAACAACTGAAAATGTATACAGGGTGTTGTTGTGTTCGATTGAAACTAGAATGTAGCATGACAACCGTATTAGGAGGCGGTAAACGCCTTCTTTTTTAAGTTTTTTTTTTCAACTTCATTCATATTTTTTTTTGTGAATTTTGTTTTTGTGAGTATTATTTTATGATTGCAATGGCGTTTGAATTTTTGTAACGTTTCTTCTTAATTTTACACGCACCTTTTTGACTCAATTTTTCTTTTACACAAATACTCGTACAGTATTTTAATTTTGTTAAAAAGGTGTTCAATATTATTGGCTAAATAAAGGTTACGCTTACTTGTTTTATTAAATGTATATATTTATTTCGACCACTTTTAGAAATTTCCCTAATGATGAATTAAATAATATGAAAAGTTTTGGGTTTGACCATAAGAAATTGATTGAATTGATGAGCATTTATTTATTCAGTTAAAACAAGGTCAAGAATATACATTCATCATTAAAAAAAGATTTTGACAAGATGCTGGGAAAATAGTTTGTGTTGGAGTGAGTATTGCTCTAAGCTGGCGACCGCACTGTGCACCATATTTTGAGAAGGCGGCCAAAAATAATTTTTTTTATGATTACCGAATTTGAAGTTGTGTCCCTCATTTGAAAGGAAATACCAGTGAACCTCGGGAGCAAAAAAATTACAGCTCTATTTCACCTATAATACAGGGTGCTATAAAATGAACGTTCTTAGTATTTCACTAGAATTAAAAATGTTTTGTAAATTTTAATTTTTAAATCACTATAACTTTTTTGTGTTAAGATATGTATTTTAAAGAAAAATTAATTTTGTATAACTATGTATTAGTGCTAGAAAAATAAAGCTTTTGCGTCCCTCAGAAAATAAATTTTTTTAAAGGTCCTCCTACTTTATAGAGCATAACTCTTTTCGTCCATTATAGCTAGAGAGCTGAAATATGGTAGACACGTAGGTCTTGAGGGGCGACTAGGGTGCCCCTTGTTTGTACGGGGCAATTCCACTATAGCTAGAAAATTGAAATTTGGTACACAGGTAGGTCTTAGTGGAAAAGTAATAAGATAAAGCTGAACATTTTGATTTTCCAGGGTGCCCCTATTTGTAACTCTCTTTTGAGGTAGAAAGAGCAAAAAAAACAAAAAAATAGGAGAGTAATCATTGAAGAATATGTCACAAGAAACATAATGATTAAGAACATGTGGTATATAATTACCTTTAAGTTATTTATATATATATGGGTCAATCGCAAAGTAAATGTTTTATGTTTTTGATCGGCTTAGTAGCTTAGAATTTATTTGAAGAAAACTTTTTTCCAAAACTTTATTTTCGAATATTTTCAAAATCTACTAAACGGAATCGGTACATCATATCACGGAATCTAAGCGAGTTCAATGTCTGATAAAAGCTCGATTTTTGAAAATCGGGATGAAATCAATAACTTTTTATCTTTGATTGCGGGAAGCTAAGAAACATTTTTTAATACTTCACTTTTATCGTAAAATTCAACTAAAAAATAAATGTATTTTAAAACCTCCATAGATTTTTTTCTTATCAAACGATTTTTACGTTCTATAGCAAAAATTAAAGGCTAAAGTCTTAGTTGCACAGAAACAATTGACACCAAAAAATGTTCAAACAAAAGTTTGTCTAAAATAAAATTTAATTTTCAGTAAATGTTCTTTACTGAATCAGTGAATTTTTCGTTTTACTTTATTTATGACGCAAACACCAAAAACAACAATAAAAACCAGTTCTCTGTGCCGCAAGGAAAGCAATCGCGATGACGACATATCGCGACATACACGCAAATAACAACAACAACAATGATAGCAAAAGGAATGCGATTGTAACAAGTTTGTTTACTGAAGATTTCTAAGTTAATTCTCATTCATTCTTTTAGAGTCTTTAGATAAACATACAAAGTTGAATAAATGTAACAATGTGAAATTTCATTAATGCTTAATGAATGATGATGTTATTATTTAGAGCTCAAATAAAAAGTTTCGTTGATATATTACAAGAAATCCAGTAAAGATTTTTGTTTGATTCAGTAAACCATTTTGTTTAGAGTTTGAAAGTATATTTAGACAAATTGTCATATAAATTCAGACCAATATATTATTTTGATGTATTACAGCAAGTCCAGTAAATATTTTTGTTTGATTCAATAAATTATTTTGTTTAGAAATTGTAAATATTTTTACACAAATGGTTTTATAGATTTGGAAATTTTTTTATTGATTTTTTGTATGTATTCACAAATTTGTTGGTAGGTAAGGTTTGTAGACAAAATATTTACTGATTTCTTTACTGAAAATGAACTTTAGTTTTTTCTGTGTATTAAACAAAAGAAACCGGGTATAAAAATTCCAATCGAATCCAAAATTATGGATTTTGGACTGTCTTCTCGTGAAACAAGACTTTTTTTGTCCCAGGGATGTTGCTGCCCTTTTAATAAGAATACGAATGATTTCAGGGATTTTTACTGAAATCAGGTATATGTCAGAGGTCGCTTACATTGAACTGCAACGTATTTAGTACTTTATAATAAGCTCTGTTTTGTTTTACTGTGGTATCTGCGCAAGAGCAAAATTTTCTTGGTGTCACAATAGATCAAAAAGTCTAAGTAAATTCAGTGCGATTCTGGCTGCCACCATGGACTGTCATCAAATTGTGGATGCCATTTCCGCATCTTTATCCTTTTAAGACCAATTTTTTCAAACGAATATAGAAACACATAGGCTGGTAGTCTAGCATCTTTCCAGTCTACTTTGTTATTTAAAGAGATACAACCATTGAGTTAAGCTTTTCATTTTCATTTAGCCCATAAGCAGGTAATGACTGCAACACAAATTTTGTTTAAATTTTTCATATAAGAAAATTGTTCAAACGCAGTTTTTGTTTCATCTAACCAATTTTAAAGAAAATCACAAATACTTTGAAGCGACTTCTAAATCTAATACGCAAAACATCTTATTACATAATTTAAAAAAAAGTAGCTTACAAATGAATTGCCTCGAAGATAAAAAAGTGCGTATCACAAGATATTTTGAAATCTTAACGAAGCAAGTAATTCATAAAAAATCAAGTTTTATATATAACTTCTAAAACAAAACTGCAATAAAAACTAAAGAGATCAAGAAAAAAATATTTAATGGGACTGCATTCATTAAATCCATTTATTGCAACTGCAAATTATTAAATTAAAACTACAAAAAAAAAACTAAAATTACAACAACAAACATAATTGCAGGTATGAGTTTTGAAAAAATAACAAACTACTGCAAAATAGCAGCAGCAATTTACAATTGCAATGTTGGCGAAAAACGCAAATGAATGCAGAACGGATGCTAAAAGTAGCCACCATTAAATAAAAATACAATAAAAAAAGCAAACGAACGAAAATGGCTGGCAGAAAAAAAATAAACATACAAGCTTGCTGTTTCGATTGAGTTTGAGTTTGGTTCACCAAGAAAATGGTCAAAATCTAAAGCGAAGTAAAAAAAGTTGAAAAATACAAGTTAATGTGGAATGCAGTGCGGTAGCCAAACATAGAATGTTGCACGTTTCATTGTTTTTTTTTCTTTTGACCAACTGAACAGTGGCACATTTTAAGTCATCTTAATAAATATTTTTTTATAATTATATGTATTACAAAAAAAAAAACTTTGGATCACTTAACAACAGCGATGCCATCTTTAGCCATTTTTTACGATATGACAAACAAGGATATGACATACTGTGTTGTCATATCGTAGTTTTCTTACGATATGACAATACTAACATAGCCATACACGGTGTTGTCTAGCGATACAATTTTTAGCCATTTTTACGATATGAAAAAAAACGATATGACATACTGTGTTGTCATGTTGTAAGTTTTTTACTATGTGACAACACTGCGATATGACAACACCGTGTATGGCTATCTTAGTGTTGTCACATCGTAAAAAACTTACTATATGACAACACAGTATATCATATCGTTTTTGTCATATCGTAAAAAATGGCTAAAAATTACGCCGCTAGTGTTGTCATATCGCAGTGTTGTCATATAGTAAGAAACTTACGAAATGAGAACATAGTATTTCATATCGTTTTTTGTCATATCGTAAAAAATGGCTAAAAATGGCAGCGCTGCTTAACAATAACATTTTCAATATAAAAGCTTCTGCGGAAGTCTGAGGATCATATTTTTACAGTGAACGTTTAATATATTCCATATTTACAGTCTTATTCATAATATGTACGTAACATATATTTACTAAAGGTTTTTATTGAAATTTGATTTATAAGCTTTTATTAAACACTGTACAGCACGAAAAAACTTGGTTCTAACAACTGATTCCGGCAAAGGCCACAAAAAATGTATACTTCTATCGCTGTTTTAAGAGCTTACATCTGGAATTCTTTTTTGGGAGAGTTAAAGTTCTCCCCTTTTTCACATAGTTATTGTGACTCGACATACGAATTCGTGAAAGCTTTACGTTTAATGTATCAGATGTCTTCAGCTCTCTTATGTAAAAAACACCACGAAAATCCATTCTGCGGAATATTTCAACACTCTAACTCTTCGTTGCATGTGTATTTCTATCCGTTTCTTCATCGGCGATACAGCGGGCTTAATTACACCGGCACAAAAAAATAAAGCAATGTGTACATTGACTAGACCCACCGACTGACATGTATTTCAATGCGTTGTAGACGAATCCGAGCTCTGTTTGGCCAACGCACCTTCAAAATCTCGAGTAAATTGCGAAAAACCATTAATTACTTTACATTAGTTTACTATAAATTTAGAGGTGTACGTGCCAAACAGATTCAGACTCAGATCATCAAAATACATCTAGTTAGGTTGGTCTGGTCAAGTGTACAGCCCACTTTTTTGTGACGATGTATCGGTGCTTCACACAAAAAAAAATTTGCCTGTACATTTGACTAGAACCACCTATACACAGTTGTGCAACTTGTTCTTATTTATTTTGATGCCATTTTTAGCCATTTTTTACGATATGACAAAAAACGATATGACATACTGTGTTTTTACATCGTAAGTTTTTTTACGATATGACAACACTGCGATATGACAACACCATGTACGGCTACCTTAGTGTTGTCATATCGTAAAAAACTTACGATATGACAACACAGTATATCATATCGTTTTTTGTCATATCGTAAAAAATGGCTAAAAATGGCATCGCTGGTGTTGTGTAAATATAAATTAGCCGACAAGCTTTGCATTACTAGCAAAAATTTCCTGCTGCTGATTTAAAATTACTTTTGTTTCATATTAATTTTAAACGAAAAATTATTAATCTAACCTTAAATCTCTTTAATTTAAAATTTTTCACTCTTAAAACAATATTATTATCAAAGTTACATTTCATTTTGAATTGAAAAAACTGAATATCAATAACCATCAAATGAAATACAGCTCTAAGAGTGACATTATGAATTTATTTAAAAGTAAATGATATTCAGCTCTTGACTGGAAACACCTGACTTTGGTCGAGTGGTCTAAGCGGTAAAGAACTCTGATGAGATTAGCGGGAGCTATCGAAACGTCAGTTAAACCCTCCGCGCAGTCAAAATTTTCTTTGTCTACATGCTTCACATTTATCTCTAAATTGAGCTCGAGCCAAAATAACTAAAATTTCTTTGGATATAAACCCATACAGTTCGACTAAACTCATAACATTCACACATACTTGTAATTATCAATGATAATTCATACTAGAATAGAGAAATAATAAAAAAAGAAGCTTGCATTGATGTCGAAGTAAGTCAACGTTATGACTAGAGATGTCAAAAGGGAAGTCCCGAGCCTGGAAATCCCGGAACTTTCGCGATTTAATAAGTTACTTAAAAATAATTAAATTAATTTCCTTTTGTTAAATTGTGCCACTGTACCCCCATAGCTTTAGTGCACAACCTCAAAAACATATTTTTTCCACTTGACTTTCTTGTTTTTGTTTGTTGTTGTTATTTTTCCTGTTAATTAGCTTTATTATCATTACTGTTTTTTTTCTTTCGTTTGCTGAATAAATTATTTTACAAAAACGTAAAAAACGTTTTTTTTATTAATAGACGCCATTTTGTTTCGTGTTTTAAAAGGCAGTAGATGTGCAAATAATTTTTTACTGCATTTCTTCTCCTATTGAATCGGTGTCCGTTTATAAGGCCTTCTCTTTCTCAGAAGTTAGTTGAAGCATTTCTCTTAATATTCTTTTGTTTCCTCAAATTAGATTTTAATTCAACATTTTTTTCAATTTAAGTTTCTTTTATATTCATTTTTATTTATTGCATGAGTTCTGTCTGCAATTGCATTTAATTTGAAAATTGCTTGAAAATTTGCTCTATGCATATTTTTACATACATAAGTACATTCATATTCATTATTTCTTCATATTATTATCGAAATGTTCCAATTATAGTGTTGGCGAATTAAGGAAACACAAACGGATATATAATTTGATTGTATTATTTTTCTTCTAATGCGATTCGAAATGATTCATTTGAGCATGTTTAGATTTTACTTGGATAAGATTCTGTTTACATGTAGGGTTTCTTCTTTCGAGGATATCGTCATTAAGTTTTGTGTTTTATCTTATGATGGGGTTTGTTTGAATTTGGAAGTATTTTTCGTCATCCCACGTCAAGTTCTGCAGACCGGTTTCAGATATTTGCCATCTTTAGTGTTTTCTTGAATACTCATATCTTCATTCCCTTAATTGTGAACAAAATCGAAATTTTTTCATAGATTTTAATGACATATGGCTTATTTTATTTCTAATAAATGACAAAAATGATTTACTATGAATGACAAATATGTAAAATTAATTTTTCAATGAGTTTGAAAACGAAAAAAAAAAAATTAGTTTTGCATTGAAAAAAGTTTTCGCCTCTAATTTCTGAATAACTCCGAAACAGTTGAAAATGTAAAAAATATATGACTCTTAAAGGTAATTTTATTTCTCTTCTCTTGATGTTTCAATTATCTAAATCAAACAAACAGTTTTTGAGTTACAATGAAATATATTAGTGTGGCCGTCCTATTTCGGGTGTCATAAAAAATCTGAGCCTTATCAACAAAAAAAAACTGAAAACGGATTTTAGTTTAGCTCACGAAACTGTGTTTATTCCACATACATATTTCTATTTAAATGCAAAAAAATTTTTTTCCAGGCCAGTGTAATTCAATCTAGATTTTGTAGATTAATATAACTTTATATATATTTTATTTTCCCATAGTAAATTTTATAATAAATATAATTTTATATAACACGTTAATTTCTTATTGTTTCACAAAATAGATATTTATCTTGGAAAAACATCATAACAGATCAATGATATCTTATGAATATGTGTGATAATTATTTTCTAAAGATAAGGAAGAATAATTATAATTATTGATATTCATGAACTTGACTGAAAATTAAACGTATTAAATACAAATAGCAAGTGCTGATGACGGACAAAGCTTTATGTTCATAAGTATAAAGTGCATTTTTCAAGACCAGTAGGAAATCTAGCATTTGTTTTATAAAAAAATATATAATGGGAAGAGTTTTTGGCTTGTTCACAGAAAAACCAAAATCCTTCGCCAAGACTGATAATATCCCAGTGAAAAAGATGATTCCAAAGAAGTCAAAAATATCTTGAAATTGTAACCCGGAAGTGGTTCCAGTCCGGATCATTTTTAACCATTTTACACAGACTTGTCATTGCAATACAAAAATTGATTTTTGGAACTGGTACAAATGTTATGTGTTGCAGAGTATATTCATTGATATGTATAGTAGTTATATGAAATTCGTAGTTATTACGTTTTAATATTATTCTTTTAATATACTGAACTGTTTCCAAATTGGAAAATCGGAAAATTTTAATATTTGGAAAAGATAAAACCGCCACCACAAGACCCCACCAGCATTGTCAGATATGGCGATTTTTCGCCAAACGTGGTGATTTTTCAACTTGTTTGGCGACAACATTTTTGACTTGGCGACATGGCGATTTTTCTGGCGATAAATACATTTATTGGCGATTTTTATGGCTATTTTTGAGCAAAATTGAACTTAAAAACGTTTATAATTCAGGAAAATTACTTTGTTAAAAAAGTATATTCGAAAATAAATCCCACCAAAACTTGTCTGGAAGGAATTAAAATAATGTGATTTTCAAGCTTTTTCATATTTAATTACAGTCATTAATGGATTTTGAATTTTGATGAGAAAAATTTACATGAAATAGTTTTTGGCGATTTTATTTCTACTTTTGGCGATTTTATTTCTACATTTGGCGATTTTCTGCAAAATTTTTATACGAATATTTTATAAAAACTTATATACAAAATAGTTTTTATTTTGTAAAACTAAATTTACTATAAAATATGTATTAAGAAAAACTACATAAAACAGATTTTGGCGATTTTTAAAATTGATTTGGCGAAATAGGTCAGAAAAATTCTGACAACCCTGGAGTCTAGTCAGAAAAAGGCATGCTCATTGCTAAAGTGCTATCGACCCAAGAAAGCTTGTGCTCAAAAATTGATGAAATAGGTGATTCCATAAAAAATCATAATAAAGAAATAAAAAGAGTATACTGTGCCTTGGAAAAGAGCAACGACTTAAGATTTAAAAAATTAGCAATCCTGCAGCAGCATCATGCAGTAATGGAACAGCTCCGCATCAAAGAAGTTGAAAGCAAAATAGATAAGAAAAATAAACAATTAAGAGAAATTGAAGAAATGGAACTTAAAGTATTGGAGAAAAATAAGTAAGTCAAGAGGTAAAATTAAAAATATTTTGTATATTTTGATGTATTGTTCAGACTGTTCTTGATGTATTGTTATTGATGTATTGATGACTATTATTGATGTATTATTCAGACTGTTCACGAGTATTGTCGGGAGCCTAAGCGTGAAGAATAACACTTTCTTTGTCTGACAACAGTGAACAGTTTCTAGTGGGCCCAATATGAACAATAAACATGTCAGAGAAAAATAAATGAACATGGTGCAAAAATTAATATAAACTTGATCAAGTATCAACTTAAAGAGTAACAACAGAAGTCGTTCAACAACATCAGACCTTATGGATAACTACACATGTATGGTTGTTGTATGAGATCCCTAACACAATTATATGTTAATGTATTTTTGTATACTCATGTACATTTCATACCGAATGGCCGGCCGTTGTAGCCAGTTTAATTTTTTCTTAACTTATGACGGTTGCAGTAATAGTGGCATTGCATGATTGTAAAGATATAAAAAAGTGAAAAAAGCCACTAAATAATGCGCCATTATTTGGAGAGTGCAAAATTGGAGAAAATTAAATTGGTTTTAACACAGAAAAAGTATAATATGGATATGAATACATAAATAAGAAAAAAATTAAGAAAAAACAACGTTAAAGTGACTCGTATGAGCGTGCAACAGCAACAACACATAAATGTTGCAGCAACATTTGCTAATAATAAAAGCATTTATTCTAGAAGTACGAGTCACAGTAAAACGCATTATAGTTAACAACAACAGTTGGCGGCCATTGTGGTGCTTCTTGATTGCATTTTGTATCCATTTATGGGTTTCTTAATTTTTTGCTTTTTTATTTTAAGTTTAGTGTGCTTTACGGGCATTGGATGAATGTTGGCGTTGATGACTCTTTTGTTTTACTTTTGTTTTAAGCGATGGCGTGCTACAAGGTAATCAAGCTTTATAAGGCGTTTTTGCAGACTGTTGCCAGGTTTGACTTCACTCTTGTGCATTCTAAACGTGTGATTCGTTCGTTGTTTTGCTGTTCTATACATTTTATATGTATTCTAGTGGGGGATTTGGTTTTTTTCTCGGTGAGATTGTGGTCGTTTACATAATTTTTGTTCTGTATTTTTATTCTTAGTTTGTGGGTTTGATTTTATTTTTTATTTTATATTTTTTGCCATATTGTGTTAAATGTGCTAGAGGTATGGGAAGCAAGTTTGCCATTCAACCAGCCGACCAACAATATTTTTTATGATTGTTGCCATTTTTAAATGCAACAATTTGCATTATTTAACTTTTTTGTTTCTTATTTTGTATGGCTGAAAACCAATTTAGTAATAGTTTGTTTTATTCATTTGTGGTATTTTTCGTATGTTCTAGATATGGCGTATTTATTTATGTTAGTTTTTTTTTGCTGTTAGCTGATGTTAGAAAGCATTATGATCAATAGAGATATCGCAGGTCGATAAACAAATTATTTGTTCCGAGCAAAGGCATTAGGAATTTTGGTAATGCTTAGTTGTTTTTGATATGTTACAAAGTACTGAGTGTCATAATATAAAAGTAGGTATTTGATCACTTTCTTGTAATGTATGAACCCATTAAGGCCCAAGGTATGAAGATATTGAGCAAGATTACTGAAACTTTGAATAGAACAAACCGTTCTCCAGTTATTTTAACATTTGTTGTGCAACTGCTTAATTTTTTAAATAAATTTCTGAACGTCGGAGGTAAGTAAACTGCATAATGTAATTTTTGTGAGTCTTTCAGTACGTTTTAGTGTTGTAAAATACATTAAACAACATTGAACATCGTGCTCTACTAGTTATTAGTTATGACGTGTATTCTCGGAAAGGTCTCGATGATCTGAATTCAAAAATGTAACAGATCCCACTATCGTCGCAATGCACCGAAAATTGTCTTAATTCCCAAAGAATTGCGAATAAGGACGTATGGCTTTATTACCACTGCAGTGTAATGCAATTACGCCATTGTTTCTCAATTAGTTAAGAAATAAAGCTATTTGGCTTTATTATCTATGGCTCTGTTGCAGTGAGCAGATGAAAATTGGTGCATTACGCCGATAGTGGGATCTGGGATTATGCCAACACAACGCACCTCCAACGCCTCAAAAACGGCATTTCCATTTAATTGTTTGAGTTTGATAAAAAAAATGAATTTTCTATAGTCGCTAAAGTGCTTAGTTATATCGCCTACGGCCGTTGGGTGTGCGTCCCATGCCTCGACTCTCCAACTCAATTTTCCGTACAATTAATACCAAAATGGCACATTTTCAAATCTTTTAAAACAAAATGGCACATTTCCAAATATTTTTTACTTTTTGTATACAAATAAGTTAGAAGAATAACGTTACTGAAATTTTGTTTAACTGAAATTTGCTTAAGACTTAAGTTCTTTTGAAAAATCACTCCTCAAAAAAAATTTTTGTGTAATGCGAAAAGTAGGTATACTTTCTACTTTTGCAAGCGGCATCAACGGCATGCTAAATATATATTTTATTTTCGATGCTATCGATGAATACATAGAAAAATGTTCTTTACTGAGTCAGTAAAATTTTTTGTGTCATGAAAAAATTCCCGATGAAAAAAGTTCTGAACAGTTTCTTTGAAAAAACCCAGTTTTTTCAGAAAACAAATTGTCCAAATTTATAAAACAATTTGTCTAAAAATATTTGCAAATTCTAAACAAAATAATTTACTGAATCAAACAAAAATATTTACTAGATTTTCTGTAATATTTTTATTAATATATTTTTGCACACACAAAAAAGGAATAAATAAATATCAAGTCGTATTTGGAAAATTTTACAGGAGGCCGCAAATATATTTTTAAAGTCGCAAATGGTTCTATCTCTGTAGGATTAACAGTCGGGCTTACCCCAAATATTTTATGTAACTCTAATACTAAATTTTTATATCTAACTTGTCCTTAATAAAATTACGCAATATAATATTACCGTTACTTTTTAAAATGGAATTGGTGCTCTTTACCTCTCAGATGGTTTTGAGCAGTACTACTGTCCCTTAAAACATAGGACATACTGGATTTCACCTATCGATAACGGAAAAACTACCGATTCTAACAATATAAAAAACGTATTTAAAAAAAATATGTGACTTGAATATGAATAAGCAAAACAGCTGCCATTAAAATTCGATCATTTCACTTTTCGAGAAAAGTGTTTTCCGTGAGAAAGAAATTCTTAGGGAATGTTCGTGATTTGGCTGAACATAACAAAATTATTTTTTGAGTCAGTAAGAACCTTTTTTAAACTATCTTTCAGTTTCAAATAATAACATCATTAAGCATGTATAAAATTTCACTCTGTTAAATGCGTTCAACTCTGCATGTTTATTTAAAGACTCTAAAAAACTGAATGAGAATTAACGCAACAAAATTAAGGAATTGTTTCACTCAGAAATCTTCAGTACACAAACTTGTTATAATTGCAAAATAAATTGCTATCATTGTCGTTTTTGTTGTTATACATGTGCATGTCATCATCAGGGTTGTGTTTTTACGAAAGAGAAAACTGGTTTTTGTTGTTGTTATTGTTGGGGTTTGTGTCCTAGATAAAAGTAAAAAAATTTACTTATTCAGTAAAGAACATTTACTGAAAATTAGATTTTATTTCAGACAAACTTTTACACAAGATGTCTTGAAGGTGGGCTTAAGACATTTGGTTTGGTTGAAACACTTTCCCAACAATAATGTTGCGAGCAACATGTACTAGAAAACGTAATTGGAAAGTAATTTTTTGAACTTTTAAAAGTTAATTAAAAATGTGTTTTAGAAAGTCGTTTCAAACATCACTGTTGTGAAAGTTTTTGAAACAAAACAAATGTCCTTAACACACCTTCAAGATATCTTGTGCACCCTCTAATACATACCTCTAAATGAAGAACATCCAAGAGCGTTTTGAGTTCATAATTTTGTATCCTCCCAAATTCATTAGTCCTTAATTTCCTTTAAGCATTTAAATCAAATTATTTTAAAAACAGTAAATACGCTATTCAAAAAATATTTCTCAATCTCCTTATAAAACAATAGTCTGCTAATATGTTCTTCACCATAACATCAATTGTCTTATTTAAAGTCTTAACTCCCACATATTTTCAAACAAATTCAGTAAAATTTTAAAATTCTTAACAAAAAAATAAATTGTTAACTGAGAGCCATAAATTGTTCACACTTTTACAAACTGCCCACATAATATTTAACAATAATGAAGGATAAAAAATGATCTTATAATTCAAAGTATTGAAAAGGCGTAACTAATAAGAGTATAAACTAAAATAAAAAGAAGAAAAATGTATGTACATACGATTTTTAAATCTGTCCAGAAACATAGAGTGAGTCACAACAAAATATGGAAGTGTAATGGGATATAAATTTTTTTATTAAGCACGTTCCATATAATAAACACAACAAGATAACAAACAAACAAACAACATGTGCACAAATGGGAAAAAATCATTTTGCACTTTTTCAAATATTCATTCCAGTGACATTTGTGCGTTTTAAACAAATTCTTTGTATGAATTCCCAAAACTCTTTTTGCTTTTATATGTCAGTGTATATAAGGATTTATTGTTATACTTTTAGCACGCAGCAACACTTTTGCTAATATTTTCGTATTTATTGTTTTACTTGAGTTATTGTTGTTGTTCATATTTTAGTAGGCTGGACTTAGAGGCTGGTTAGTAGGAAGGAGAAGGTATGCTCGAGCTAACAGCATACGCCCAGTAGCATGACACAAAAAAATAAGCGAAAAAAATAAAGGCTGCTTCTGTTTTTACCACGATGTATTACAGATGATGACGAAAGAATAAACTACATACATATGACGATTGTATACAAATATGGAAATATGTAAACATCCAGCAATAAATGCTTAAAAGATATTTAGCATACATTTCTACATCATTCTTATTGCACAAGAAGATTACAATGTAACAAGGAATATTTGGTACAATCTTTGTTTCTCTATTTTTGTTGGATGATAGTTCGGTTTGAGTTCTAACACTTCCTATAATACATGATATTTTTTATACAACTTGTGATGTGACATTGACAGGCCTCAGAGTCACTCTATTGAACTTGCTCTGTGCTGTTTACTGCAACATTAATACGAATCCTAATTGAATTGAATGAAGATAAGGAGAACACGTAACCCTAGGTCTTCACGTAGCAATTTTTATTGCCGGCAATGGTCAAATTTCATATTGAAATTTTAATTATTTTTTTTAGATTGTACTTTTTATATGATGTTTGGCAATCGCCGCAATAAATATTGCTACGTGGAGACATAGAGTTACAGAAATGTATAAAACAGTGTTCGAAAATAAACGGAACGTTATTTTGTGTACTGTATACACAAGCAGAAACGATATCTATTTTTTAGTGTTTGTGTATATTTACACAACCCAAAAACAACACATAACGATTTTTTAATGCAAGTAACAAACATGTTGTTTTTTGTCAAAAAACAGTACAATTGTAGTGATTGCGTACTACATACATTATATTTTAGCGTTTTATAGTGTTCCTTTTTCATCATATACAACTACGCACACAAGCATACATGCACGAGAGCCAAACGAATACTAATGCTAAATACACAAAATATACATTAAGAATAATGTTCTGTGCCGAACACAACGAAGTGTACTGTTTTTCAACGAAAAACAGAACACTATTAAATGTTCTTATCTTTATATTGAGTTTGTTAAAAACAGTATTTTCGTTGGGTACAAGATCACGAACAGAAATACCGTACTTCTTTTTGAATGTATTTCCTACACAACCACTATTTGCGTTTGTGTATTACAATATTCTACCGTACAGAACATTAAAGTACATTATATAAGGTAAATTTTCGAACACTGGTATAAAATGTAACCAGTTGGCACTAATTTTCCAGAAGGGATGGTAAAATATTCTTTAAGCCTGAATTCACTTAAGAAACTTAAATCTTTTTTGGAACGCAGTTCCTTATGGCACGCTATGCACATCAATGCTTTGAACAGCAAACATCAACGCTTGGGGGATTTATTTTAATATGAAAATATATGTGTAACAAAAACGTGTAACAAAGATTGATACTCCGCAGGCAAGGTGTCTTGATTTAAAAGTCGAACTCCTTCGGGAAGGTAAAATTCCAGATGGTGATCAGTGTTGCCGCTGTGGATTTTTCTGGACTTTCGGTGCTGCCGAAGTTTTCCGGTGAACTGATGAAAAACTCTTGAGATTTAAGAGATTTCGGCCCTGTTTTCGGAGTATCTAGCCTGGTTTGTGTCCTTGCTAAGTAGTTTGCGACTTGACTAAGTGGTTCGTGTCCGTGCTAGCTAAAGTGTCTCTGCTAACTACGTATTGACGATAAATTTCATCTTCCAAGCGATAATTGGCTTAGCTGCTTACGATTTTCGAAAGTGTCTTTTTCGGCTGAGGCATCTTTTTGAACTAAATTTATGGTTTTTGAGCATTACGTTACTAAATACTAAAGAGTATTATTTTCAGTTAGAGAAGAATGATGGAGGTTAATACTTTCCTCCATTCTCGTTACATGATCAACCTATTATTTGGCAGAATGAAATTTTTACTTTGGAGAAAATTTTCAGGAGAATTTGCAATTGAAATTCAAAAAAATATTTTGGACTACCCTAGTGCCCATATATAAAAAGTTCTCGTTCTAAGATTTTGCTAATTATTTACTCATCAAGGCCTACCTGTATACCACATTTCAGCTTGCCAGCTTTAGTGGAAATATCCATACAAATAGGAGCACCCTAGTCCCCCACTAGATAAAAATATTCCCGTTTTCAGACTTTTCTTATTAATTTCGAACCCGGACCCAGCTGTATACCAATTAGTGGAACTGCCTCCTACAAATAAGGGCCGGTTTTCAGGTTATTGTCTCACCAAGGCCTACCTGTCTACCTAGCTATAGCTAGAGAGCTGAAATTTGGTAGAGTATAGTGGAAGTGCCCCATAATACTGATGAGCTAGTGAGTTGTAAGAATAAAATTTGCACAAAATATCTGACCTTTGATCAGAAAAATTGCTCCGGTTCACACGGGCGGAGCCTGGCTCGGGCTGAAAAATTGTGGAAGACTTCTTTGACATCTTTTGACCTGCATGAGTCACGCTCTATTAATTAGGAGATTTTCGGCCAAGAAAAAGTTGGTTGCTAATGCCTGTGGGATATTGATGCTAGTGATCCGTGAGAGTGTTCAAAGGGTCACGGCTCACTGATGGAGGTATTGTTGGTTGATAGAAAGATAGAGTGCTGGACGTAAGGTGACTATTATTTCGGTGGAGTATGAGGTTCTATTGATGAAGCTCATAATCAGTGTTGCCAGGAGCTGGAGGAAAAAATATGCTAAGTCGGCTTTTAAAAAAGGCTAGAAAAAGGTAGATCGCCCAAAATACGAGGCTAAAAAAATGCCAACAATTTTTTATATTAATTTTTAGTTTTTAATAATGATAGCTTTAAGTTTTTTCTACACAATTTGAAAAAACAAATAATAATAATACGAGTCTCACTTACAAACAAATGTATATTTCATTTTATCTTCCTTAATCCGAATGGCTTCTTAAAGAATTTTAATCAATATTCGTTGATTCGCTGCAAGGGATAGTAGGAAGTAGTTGCGCAAAGGTTTATATTCTTAATCTGCTCTGCATTGCACTATAGAAAATATGCTCTTTTTTTTTGGCCAAAATTAATTTATTGGAAAATGACCACTTTAAATTATTTTTTTGGATTCGGCCCTTAGAAGGCTTCGTCTAAAGGCCCCTAAAATTTATCATCACGCATCCTCACGAATATAAGACTTTTGATTCTGTTAGTGATCAAAAGTCACGTTCTGTTGTGAAAATTTTCAAACCCTTAAAAAATTTCCTTACCCACACATCGAAAAGAGTTTTGTTTCACACTGATTGTAACAAATATTTTATTTCTAAGCTCCTCGCTTCAAATATATTGAATAATTCTGAGTTTCGCATGCAGTTGCTACTCAGAAAAATTCGCTCCTTGAAGAGATTTTAAAGTATTAACAGCTTATATAAATTACGTCCAGATAATGATTGACCTAGAGAATTTTAAAGTTTTATAGGTCTCAGATGCGGCAAATTTAATTAAAATCAAACTCCAATTCATAATTCTATTAGCCCTTCTTAAGGCCACTTAAATTTTTATGACATAATCGATCTAATAGACGAACTCATCAAGATTTTAAAACAATGCTAACGTTCGAAATTATTTACAATTAATTAAATATTACAAATTATTATTATGAAATGTTGAAAAGTTAGAAAATGACAGATGTAAAAACTGAATTTAGTCATTTTGAGGCTAAATAAAAAATTAAAAAATGCCAAAAAAGAGGTCACGAAGCTTAAACGTAAATTTCGAGGCTAAAAGATGAAAAAAGAGGCTAAATCTAGCCTCGAAAAGGCTAAGCTGGCAACAATGCTCACAGCTAAAGATGATCGTTTGAGGCGAGGGTTGTAGACCGGCAGTCCACTACCTGTCTCTACAGTGCAAAATGCTGCTCCATCGGTAATCTCTGCAGTTGGCTCGATGATTGCTCTCAAACCGGTTGTGATGTTGTCGGTGGTTACGGGGAAGGATGGTACTAATGTATCTGCGACGTGTAGTAGTACCTCCTCAGATGTACATTTCATGTCGTGTCCTATCATGTCATGTCATGTCCTGTCATCAGGGATGTCAACTTTCGCCTTTTTGAGCTAGATTTAACCCGTTTTCAGTTACTTAAAAAGCGAAAAGAAATTTCTAGCCTCAAACTAAAAAACGCTCAAATCTACCACTTTTTGCAATTATCTTTTAGCCCCATTTTAGGTTTTGTTCAATATGGGTACATTTTTATTTTTGCGAACTATTTCTTCCTTTATTCTAGCAATAGCGCCTTATGAATTAATTTCGCTTCTTTCGGATCCAAAAAGTTGGCATCACTGCCTGTCATGCCCTGTCATAGAATGTCAGGTCATTCCATGTCAAGTAATATCATGTCATGTCTTGCCATGTCTGTTCACGTTATGTTATATGAACGTGTGTTCTTATTTTATATTAATTTTGTTTTAAATGAAATTTCTTTGCTGACGTTTAAGCATTGTCTATATGCATTTCATAGGTGCTTTACCAAATCGTCAGTAGACTTCAACCACACTTTTGAACAGTTTAAACCCCTTATCTTATATACAGACTTTCAAATAAATAAAATAAATTTCATTTAAAATAAAATTATGACAATACATATTTCAAATAATAAATGATAAATTCACTTAATTTAGAAAATTAATTTTCCCAGGATTCCGGGTAGAATTCGTCTAAAAAATCAATGTACATAATTATTGTTTTCATATATCTTTCTTTTTTGTAATATATATTACAACTCCTCTCTGTATTTGTTAAGTAATAAATTTCTGAAATTTGTGTTTAAAACTTCTATTTGTTTTATTAATTTTTTTCTGAAAAAAAATGCAACGAAATATTTTCATTTTTGTTTAAAACAACATAATGTATAAAAATCTATTAGAAATCATTAAAAGGTAAAACCAAGTCATTTATTGGGCGTATGTAGAGTAACGCCCAATCATGGCAGGGCAATTGCTGCAAAGAATTCATAAAAAATTTACAATAGGAGTACAATACAATTCTACAGCATGCAGTATACTACATATCTACAATCGTGCTACAAATCAAAGTAGTGGCGGTAGCAGCCGTTAATATAAACGCTGTATCTAAGAGCACATGCCAAACGAGAGAGATTAAAGAACTGAAAAGGTTACCAATATTGTCACATGTCAAACCGGATGCTAAATACTTACATGTATATAGTTGTCCTGCCAATCGCACACTAGCTCATATCAATTCAACTAATAAAGTAGAAGGTTATATTGTGGCCTGATTAATACGTTCAAAGAAATATAATAACAGCATACATATTTACATGTGGAGGGAGTTAAAACTCTTTCTATCGTTCAATGGTAATTATTGGAAATTGGATTGTCTCCTGTACTCCTTCCTTTTTTTGTTTTGTTTTTAAATAGATTACACATTTATAAATGTTCTACATGGACTTATTAGTTTTAATTCTCTTCAATATACAAATTAAATCTCTTTTGCAGAAGTCCTTGAAAAAAATTATTTAATCTGGTTTTATATATATTTTCCTACCCTTTTTAATAATTTTATTATAAAACTAAACAAAAACTCAAATAATTTGTAAAGAGCGTTACGTCAAGTAATATAAAACAAAAAAAAAAAACGTCGTCATAATATAATTATAGTGTTTAACCGGAAGTTCTTTCATTTTATATTTTAAATCTGGCACCCATTGCTGCAAATGTATGTATATCTGTTTGTGTGTTTGTTTTTTTTTATAATCAAGTCCTTCAATCAATGTATAAAACTGCGTATTTAGGGTGCGTTTTATTTCATTTCATTTTATAGTCTTCTAGTAACAAATGCATATGAGCATTATAGTTGTCATCTCCTTTATGTAGTTAAAAAAAATTATATACGTGCATATATATAACTACTCGTATTTTTTGTACAGATCGCCTGTTGTGATTTTGTTACTTGGACTCTCAAATTAACGGAAATACTTTTCCTTTATTATTCCTCTCAAATCATACGTTTGCTGATGATGGATGAGTTGTATTAATTTTTTGTTTTTTGAATTATTATTATTTATAAACTGTATAATTATCACTATGAATAGTATCGTTTTTCACAGGATGCTTTAGGGCGCAGATGTTGTTTTCGTTAATGGAATTTATAAAGTTTGGCTCGCGCCATTTATTAAATTTGAACTGAAGTGCACACTGTTTAATTAAGAAATTTTTAAATTGAAAATGCTTTTTTTTCAATTTTCAACAAGCAAAATTGAAAATGTCAACACACTGATGATGAATTAGTAGTAAGACTTACTACTTTGAGTTCGTGAAATCGCAAAACAAATTATTATTTTGCTAGTACCTTCAGATTTTCATCTAATACGGGATCTTAAAGCAATCACAAAGGAAACCAGTTTATTAATGCATTTTATCTGTCTATTCTTATTTTATGTTTAATTTTATTTACTACATTTGTACCGCAACAGACCCACGAAAATAATATATCGCCGAATAAAAGCTCATATAGAAGAAGGAATTACAAAAAGTTCTCCATTATGCAGGTTTTCTATTATAAAGGGTGGTTAAATTTTAAGGGCCGATGTTGAATGTGAACCACACCTAAGCGTCAAGTTTTTTTTTTCATTTCATTTTACATTTCTCAATTTCAGACTAATTCAATTTGAACCATGGAAAGATACACAATCGAGCAACGCGTTAAAGTTATTCAGGCTTATTATGAAAATGGGCCCTTGAAATCAAAATGCATATCGTGCACTTCGTGATTTTTTCGGTCAATTCAATCGTCCAAATGTGCGTACAATCGGAAAAGTCGTGCGAAAATTTGAGCAAGCTGGGTCTGTAGGAAATGTGAAAACACCAGTGCATGCTCGTACAGCTCATACTGCAGAATATATTGCTGCTGTTCGCGATAGTGTTGCTGAAGAGCCGTCCACTTCAACTCGTCGTCGTGCCCAACAATTGCACCTCTCACGCTCGTCGTTGATGTACATTATGCATAAAGACTTGCATTTACACGCTTACAAGGTGCAATTGAGTCAAGAACTAAAGCCTCTTGACCATTCCAAACGTCGTCAATGGTCAGAATGGTGGCAAGAAAGGGCAACAGTGGATGATAAATTTTCGAAGAAAATCATATTCAGTGATGAGGTACATTTTCACCTTAGTGAATTCGTCAATAAGCAGAATTGCCGCATTTGGGCGAATGATAATCCAAGAGTGATTGTCGAAAAACCAATGCACCCACAAAGAGTGAGTGTTTGGTGCGGCTTATGAGCTGGCGGCATCATCGGGCCGTATTTTTTCCAAAATGAGGCCGGTCAGGCAGTTACTGTGAATGGTGTTCGCTATCGTCAGATGATAACGAGCTTTTTATGGCCCGAATTGGAAGATATGGATGTGGACGATATGTGGTTTCAACAGAACGGTGCCTTTTGCCAAACAGCTAACGAAATAATGGCTCTTTTGCGCAACAAATTCAATGGCCGTGTTATCACATGTGGTGGTGATGTCAATTGGCCGCCAAGATCATGTGATTTGACACCGTTGGACTTCTTTCTTTGGGGTTATTTGAAAGAAAACGTGTACGTCGATAAGCCAGCAACAATTCAAGAGCTAAAGGATGGGATAATTCGGCACATTAATGGCATAGAACCTCAATTATGTCTCAGCGTCATCGAAAATATGGACTATCGGATGAAGGTGTGCGCCGAGGCCGCGGCGGCCATTTGGCCGATATTTTGTTCCATATATAATTGAACCATACCATATTATCATAATAAAAAGAAATGACAATAATTTCCTAAATAATTTGTGTTTTATTCAAAATCAACATCGGCCCTTAAAATTTAACCACAAAGTGTCATCAAGATTCCAGCAAAAAATCGGAGCTAGTTCCAAAGGTTTACAATTTTCATTGAATACTAATCACTACAGGTACTGAATTTAATAATCTAAGGCTGTTGTTTATGTCAAAAATTGTTCTAGACAACTTTTTAAGCGCATACCATTCAGCTCTTTATGTTTCACCTGAAATAGAACTACTTTGAGTGAGTTCATCAGTGCTGTAACTAATGATTTGTATGTTAATTTTTTGCTGGGGATGCGAAAACTGATATCAATCTGATGGCAAACGTTATCATAGAATTTTTTCACATTTTAAGTGTCATCTAATGTATGTCTGCAAAAACATCAATTTAATGCCACCTTTTGTAGGGTCCAATATGCATAAAAATAACACAAAAAAAACTTAATATTGTTCTAATGTTTGTAATATGCACTTTGATTATTTTCGAAAGTACACAGGAGAACAGATCAACGTTGTTTTCTCAAACCGCCTTACTCCCCCGCAAGTGGTGATAAGAAAAGATACACATGATCACTGACAAAAACAACGTTGTTCTGTTGTGCTGCGTACATTGAAAATTAAATTCATGTAGATTTTTCCCTTGCTCCTTGTAATATGGATCCAATATAATTCTTTCTGAGTATAACGTTGCAAACTTGATATTATATAATCACTTTGCTTTACAAAACCAAATTATGTAGTTGGAAATAATCACATTAAAATGTAAAGACTGTTGACTCTTACAGCTCAACATTAAATGCTAAAAAAGGTATCAAGAAATATGTTTCAAAAAAGTATATCCTCATAAAACTATCACTTAAAAAATATGCCTTTTGCAAAATTACCTTTTAGAAAAGCTTTTCCAAGAAAATAACTTTTAAAAAGTTTTTCAAAAACTTACCTCCAAAAAAATGCCTCTGGAAAATTTCTTATAAACAATGAACTTTTCAAAAAGTGCATTTCATAAATACGTACATATCTATGGGTAATCCATGTCCATGTTTTCTTTAAGCCTATAACGAACTTATGTCGAAGGGAAAAAATTAAAAATGTTTATTTCAGAAGTTATGACATATCCAAAATATCATTATTTCGCCAAATTTACCAAAAGTGTTGAGTTTAGTTTTTAAATATCTCATATTTTTCATATAAAAATATTATAGGACAATACTATTTTGTTACTTATGTTTTTTCAGTCTGCTATTTAGTCAACTGTTTTTTGTTTACAAATTCAAAGCAATAATTTATTTTCAACATTAGCTCCGTTTGAAAAAATTATCGAAGAAAGAATAAATTGAAATAAAATTGGACAAATATAAAAAGCTAATAATTATTATGACAGTTTTCGTTTGTTAACACAATTATATATCTTTAAATAAGAAACAAAATTTTTAGAAACTTCAAAATTGGCGAATGTTTTTCAACTCTTCATTTATTTGCCTCACTTGTTTTCCTAATCTTACGAATTTTAAAAATTATTCCGTTCCCGTGCCTCTATAGGCAAAATCTTTTTTTGAGAGTTTTCAGTTTATTCAGTACGAGTAATTACTCGTTTACTGCATATTACTTTTACTGTAACAGTAAGCAAACATACCTATTATTTTATATTACTTTTGACGTTTATGACAATATTTATAAGTTAATACAACAGGCCGTTTAATAGTGCTATTTGGCCTTAAATAGTACTTTATTACTTATCACTTTAGAAGACTGTGTGTTTTGGCTAAATATTTTACTTTTTAAATAACATATTAAAGGTTTATTGAAATACATTGATGTTGATGATGGACGGATATTAGCTAGTTCCTATGCGCATTTTATTTGGGGTAATGCAAATCGTCAGGGAGTCTTTATTTTATTGTTTATTTTCTTAACTACATTTTTGTTTTATTGTTATTTTTCTGTTTATCTTCGTTTGTGTGTTTGCTATTAACGCATGATTTTCGAAACTTAAGGGCTATGGAGCTGAAATGTTTCACATAGGCTCGCGTCAATCCACATTAGGTTTTGGTTTTCATCCAATAGATGAATTGGATTGAGTTATTTTGAAAAAAAAACCTATTTGAAGTTCAAAACGATACATTTGGAGGTAATACAGCGTTTGCCGGTCTCAGATAATTAATTAATATAATAAAAGTATCAAATCAAACACACATGTGTGTTTTTTTATAATTGGATAAAATTGTTTTGAAAATTATTTGAATTATTTGAACTATTCGAGTTATTCAGTGAATTTAAAAACTTACTCGATTAATCGAGGAATATTAAAATCCCAAAATCGATGAATTCCTTACTCGAACAAAACAAAAAGTCGTATAATTGGATACTCTAATATGTATATAATTTAATTTGTATTTATTTTAATTTCCTTTATTTTGATGCCCTACTCGATAGGTTTGGGTACTTTTTTTTATTAACGTATAACTATTTTGCACCAAATATCTGCTATTTTGTTTTTTATTTCAAACACTTGGATATCTCAACTGTCGAGTTACATCCAGCCGTTTGGAAGAAGAGATTTGTGCGAAAAATAACCCTTCCTTGACAGTCGAGTAAAAAGTGACTTTCCAAAAAGTTGATTTTAAAAAAGTACGTCTTAAACAATAACTTTAAGAAATACATTTAAAAGAGTACCTTTTAAAGAAAATATGATTAAAAAATTCTTTCTCAAAAAGTGTCTGTAAAAAGTACTTATCCCAAAATGAGCCCTTTCAAAAAAGTACTTTACAACATTTTTAAAAAAGTTACGTTTCAAAAAGTACTTTTCGTCAAAGAACCTCTCCCAAACTACTTTTCGTGAAAATAATTTTTTAAAAAGTACCGCTATACAAAAGTACCTTTTAAAAAAGTATTAAAAGAAAGCTCCTTTTGCAAAAGTACTGTTACAAATAAGCATCTTTGGAATAAATTAAAAATAGAAAATAGGTAACTTTAGAATACTGAAAAAGTACTAAGGAAGTTTAATTAACGCTTTCGTATAGTATGTAGTTGTGCTTAATTGAAGCAAGTTTAAGAAATACTTTACACTCGCAGCAAGAAAAAATCTGAAGTTTTCCATTAGCATAACACTTCCAATGGATACCAAGAAGTACAAGCACTGAATTTAATAATCTAAATTGTTGTTTGTTAGCAACATTATTCTAGATATGATTTTATTCTCATACCGTTCAGCTCTTTGGATCACTTCCTTCCAATGACATTCACTTGTGAAATTCAATTATGAATCACCTGAAATAGAACTACTTTCAGTTCAGTTCATCAAGGATTTTACTAATGATTTGTATGCTCCTTTATTACTGTGTTTGCCTTAACAAAAATAGTCTCTGACATTAAATATTGCTAACCTTTATTCATTGCTAACCTTTATTCATATACAACGAGCAGTTTCACAAAACTCTCCAAAATTCATGGTTGATTGTGTGGGTCCTTGAACCAACTTTTAATGGGAGCTCCTGCCCACATCTTCAATGCATTTGTTGCTAGAATTATAAAAAAAAATTAACTCGTAGCTATGTTGCTAAATACAACCAAGCATTTTATTTTATTTTCAATATATTTTTTTATATCGTATATATTCATTTGAAGTGCATCTATGCGTATTTCTTTTTAATAAATTGCGTGCGTATTAGTCTTGTTAACAATTGATGACGTTAGTAAATATAGGTTGCATTTAATAGATACGAGATAAATACATTGTATTTGCAACAGAATTGTGGAAAAAATTGCAATTGTTGTAGTCTTTTTGTCATTGTTAAATTTAGTCTGTTATTAACTTTTTTCCAGTTTTTTATTTAATAAAAAAAATACCACATTCACACAAAAGTAAACGCCCCTTTTAAGGCAATTTGTTTTATTATATTGAAGTCACAACAGTTGGCATTTCATGGTTTACTCGTGAGACAGTGCAGTGCGTCTGTCTCTGAGTCTATGCTTGATAGATTCAAATAATCATATTTAAACGTTTAATATTTTTCATTCTGTACTACTTTTGTAGGACTTTTTTTGTTTGTACCATTTGTTTAAAGTACTTTTTTCTTCTTATTTTATATGACAAAATAAGAGAATAGAAAAAATATTGTCACGGTACTTAACAATTTTTTTTGCGGTTTAACGAAAAATTAACCAACCATTCGATAACAGCAAACATTCTGGATGACATGTTTTCATGTTTGCATTTAAATCGAAAATGTCACTCAAAGATTTTTTTTACAAAAGAAGAAATTTAATTGGTTGTTATTTGTAAATGGTTAAACTGTTGTTATTGTTGCTCTAAAGCATTATTTTGTAAGCCAATTTTTTCAGCTAGTTGCTGTTACATATATTAACTATATATTTACTGTTTTGAGGCAGATAATGTAACATTTAGTTACAAATGTTTTGTTTAAATTGTAATTAAAATATTGTCTTTCTGTTAAATGGCAGAATTTTTTAAGCAATTCTTTGTTAAATACCGCCATCTAATTTGATACGCAAAATGCATATAGCAACTGTTTTTTTTTTTCTTCTTATATGTAATTGCATTTTTATGATAAGCGACAATTGTTGGTATTTATCGTTTAAGTTTGCTAGAAAAAATATTGTGTGTAAATTTTTAAAGATGCGTGTTTCACATTGACAAAATGTTATGTTTTCCATTCTGTAAATAATAACATGCAATCATTATAAGAAATATGTATCAACATAAGTATACACATTGCTCTTTTGGAAATAAAAAATATGCTGCTTGCAATTTTTATTTAATATTTCAGAACGAAATCCATCATAAATTTTTGAAGGGCCAAGTATACTTTAGTACTTGTCCTTAATTACATTATGTTACTCATTGAAACCTTATTAAAGAAATATACGGCGTCCGTAATATTTTAATTTTTATCATGTTATCAACAGAATATAGATCGGGATATTGTGAACGTAGCAACATTATATTGACTTATACTGTCATCGCATTGTAGTTAGTTAACTAATTCCAAACTAATTGGACTGAGAAATAAAATACTGGAAGCTATATTCGAGGAATTTCTTTATTAATTGGCTCTTAGATATCACTATTTATGTATTTTCGACTTCTCTAGAAGTTATTATTAACAACATTCAGATAATTTATGACAATGTTAACCTTATATCACAAGCCTCTCTGCCAAAAACGTTTTCTCTCTCACCTTCGCTTTAACTTATTTTATCTATATCTTTGTGGCGTTGCACAGTGTAGTGATTTCATATAACGAGTGTCAAAAAATAGAAGGAGTTATCATAAAGCGATAAAATTTGCCACAAATATTTTAATTGATAAAACATTATTTTTCTTCTGTCCGCTTAACTCCCTATGGAGCATAGCGCCTCTACAAAATGTTTTCAAGATATTCGATCATTCGCAAGTACACAGAAAAAACTAAATTACATTTTCTGTAAAGGAATTCAATGAAATAGTAAATATTTTGTCTATGACCGGACCTACAAACGAATTTGTAAATATAGACAAAAATACCTCAACAATTTCATTGAAAAAAACGTGTTTTTTTTCAGTGAACAAATTGCTTAAATCTATAAAACAATTTGTCTAAAAATATTTACAAATAGTAGACAAAACAATTCACTAAATCAAACAAAAATATTTACTGGATTTTCTGAAAAATATCAAACAATATTTCTGTCTGAATTTAATAAACAATTAGTCTAAATATACGAACAATTATTAAGCAAAATAGTTTACTTAATCAAACAAAAATACAAACAAAACAAATTTGTCTGTGTCATCATCATCATCCATTAAACATTTATGAGATTTCACTTTGTTAAATGTGTTCAAGTCTGAATGTTTATCTAAATAATGAGTGATTTTATAAGAACTATCGGAAAGTAAAAAAAAAAACACATAAAATTCAGAAAAATGCATGAAATATTTATTTGGATCGATAGTTGGGTCGATATAATTTAATGTTTGAAGATTATTTCATGCAAATGTTGGCCGCGGCTGCGCCTCAAATGGTCCATCCGCTTAGTCCAATTTTGGCATACTCTTTCCAACATTTCGGCCGGTATCTCACGAATAATGTTGGCAATGTTGGCTTCCAGTGCGTCAATCGAAGCGGGGTTGTCGCTATAGACATTAGCCTTAACATAGCCCCACAAAAAATAGTCTAGAGGCGTTAAATCGCACGATCTGGGCGGCCAATTGACTGGTCCCAAGCGTGAAATAAACTGTTCACCGAACTCGCCTCTCAATTGGTCCATTGTTTCGCGTGCTGTGTGGCATGTGGCACCGTCTTGTTGAAACCACATGTCATGCAAGTCAAGCTCTTCCATTTGGGCAGAAAAAAGTTTATTATCATCGCACGGTAGCGCTCACCATTCACAGTAACGTTGTGATTCGCATCATCTTTGAAGAAATAAGGCCCAATGATGCCGCCAGCCCATAATCCGCACCAAACGGTTGTTTTTTGTGGATGCATTGGTAGCTCTTGCAATGCTTCTGGCTGCTCTTCATTCCAAATACGGCAGTTTTGCTTGTTCACGTATCCATTCAACCAGAAATGAGCCTCGTCGCTGAACACAATTCTTCGATAAAAAAGTGGATCTTCATCTAACTTTTCAAGAGCCCATTCACCAAAAATTTGGCGTTGTGGTAGGTCGTTTGGCGATTCATGATTAAATTATAGACCAAACTGAAGATGTTTGACAGTGACACAAGATACAAAACGTGCGTGAGCTGTCAAAACTAGTGTTGCCAAAAAGATAATAGCAAAAAAATCACTCGTTACTTTAAAAAAATTAATGAGAATTAACGCAACGAAATTAACTAATCGATTCACTCAAAAATCTTTTGTAAACAAACTTGGTAAAATTGGCATTCCTCTTGCTATGATTGTTGTTGTTGTTATTTGTGTGTATGTCGTCATCGGGGTGGTTTTTTACGACACAGTTTTTATTGTTGTTTTTGGAGTTTGTGTTCTAAATAAAAGTCAAACAAACAATTCATAGATTATGGACAGAACATTTACTGAAAATTAAATATATTTTTAGACAAACTTTTGTTTGAAAATTTTTTGGTGATAATTTTTTCTATTTACTGTTATTTAATTCCAGCTTCTTCCGCTGTTCTCGGTGTCATTAAGTAAGCTTATTTTCCATGTAGTCCTTGGCCGGCTTCTTCTTCTTCTAGTGCCTTGTGGGTTCCAGTCTAGGGCTTGGTGGCATATTTCATCTGGGTCGTTCCTGAGAGTGTGCCCGATCCATTTCCACTTTCTTTGTTTAATAATCGTTTGGATAGGCTCAATGTTGCATTTTCTATATACTTCGTCATTGCTTATGATGTTTGGCCACCAGATTTTCAAAACGTAGCGGTAGCAGCGGTTTGTAGAACCTTGTAATTTACATTTCAGTGCTGTTATTGTCAGCCACGTTTCGCAGCTCTAAAGCAAAACTGATAGAACGTTTGATTTAAACTTTTGCGCTATCTTCTGATGAAACCATGCTCCCCAGGTAGCAGAATCTTTCAACAAACTCAACCTGTTCGTGACCGATGATAAAAGGGTTGTTGCTTGTGGTTCTTATTGTCATCGCCTTTGTTTTCCCCGTGCTAATTTTAGGCCCAACCTTTGCTGAGCGGAGAACTAAGTCATCAAGTTTCAATTGCATATCCGAATGTTTAGTGGACAGGAAACAGATGTCGTCAGCGCAGTCTAAATCCTCGAGATGAATGGCTAAGCTCCATTGGATACCTCGTCGATTAGTTGCAACCGTATTTTCAAGAACATTGTCTATAACAAGTAGAAAGAGTAGTGGCGACAGTAGGCATCGCTGTCTAACACCCGATTTCGGAAGAAATGGTTCTGAGAACCGGTTGCTGTGCAAGACTCTGCATTGAAAGTTATCATATTAAGGTCTTATGAGATTATTAGCTGATTAGATGAGAGATTAGCTTATGTGGAATACCACTGTTTTTTAAGATATCCCATATATAGTAACGGAATATACTGTCAAACGCAGTAGTATAATCTACAAACGTGAGATACAGATTACTTTGGCATTCTTCTACTTGTTCCGCGAAAATTCTTAGTGTGTTTAAGTGGTGAACACACGACCTGTTCGACCGGAAGCCTGCGTTTCTATTGTATCATTTATTAATTTTATAAAATATAGCCAGGTCAAAAATTTGGTTATTTAAACTCCAAAGATTCGTGTCCTTCCCATATATCCTTAAAATAAAAATTGCCATATATGGTAAATGGAACTGACACAAAACAAGTCACGTGACCGATTACCAGGTGGTAGGGACCAGTCCGAGTTCTAACACTTCCTATGAAGCGAACCAGCCATTTTTACATGGGTATGTCATAGGATGGGGTTCATTGATACTTTGTATGCACATTGTAACTTGTCTCTGAACTATGTTATGGAGTCCTAATCGGTGTAGAATAATACAGATTATATATAAATATTATTCCAAAGCTCAGCTGTAATTATCGATTAATTTATTTTTTATTGTTACAAATCCAAGTAGTGTCTTTGATAGGATTCGAACCGACAACCTCCGGCATGACAGACTAGTACACTATCCACTCGACCACAGGGGAACTTATATTTCAATGTTATAAATACCAGTTAAGCTGGAGTTAATATCTGAATATAGTTACGGAACAGGTTCCTGAGTGGCATGGCAGTCTCATTGAAGGGAGACAATTAATATTATATAGATACTATGCCGTTTACTACAATACTAGCCGGAGTACCAACTAAATTGACTGAAAATGGTTAATATGTGACGATTTACACAATATGTCTTTTTTCACTATTCACTACTCCTTATTTTTGGTAACAGACTCATTTTCTCAAGTCATAGGACAAGTACTTTTGGATCATTTGTCACCAAATATTCCGCAGGGTATATTTAAGAATTACCTCAAAAGTATAAAAATATAGAAATAAGGCCACTAACTTCGAATCTTGTTAAAATTTGCGACTTCGCTTCGTTTTTCTTATTAATTTCTTGAAATCAGCAATTAAATTAACAAGAAAAAATATATTCACATACAATTTTATTTGCTATTTGCTTTTTATAAGGGGCCAAATTAGTTATATTTTGTTCATGACAAAATTTTTCAGAATACCAAAAATACAGAAATTGTCATTCGCCTCAGTTTTGTTATAATATTGTCATTGTCACAGAGTTTAGAATACGGGTATTAGAGAAACATGTTCTTGGGTATAAAATGTTCTTAACTTAACGATCAACACTTTCTTCTTAAAATTTTTATAAATTTTTTTTTGTTCGGCTCACCATATTAATAAAAGCAATAGGACTCATATTCTATTTCCTCATAAAATTTGGTTAAATAGCTGATGTTTCATTAATACTAGTATCCACGAGCAAACGTGGTAAAAGCGAACAAAGGACGCTGATGATGACAGCGTAGCGGCTGTCGAAATTAGTAGTACTAATCCGTTCTGCTAGTCTGATTTGATATTCTAATATTCCACTCTTAAAAATAATTTGAATTTACATTAATTCAATTATTGTGAACTTAAGCCAAATAATAATAACTTCCGACTTATTTTTATAAATTAATATATTTGGAGTGAGTCAAGAAAATTAAATTTTATGGTTTTTCCTGGATTTGAGCGGGCACATCTTACATCCATTCGATTGACATGATATTTTGGCAGGATCATTTTTTTCAATATTCAGCCAAGTTGGAGTTAGACTGGAGAAATCTAACATTTTATTATTAAGGATCGCAAACGAAATTATCTGTCACTATGAAATTTTTTTATAATAGGTATCATACTTACTTACAATAACTACAGACCATATTTTACTAATCCTACCTGATTCACTCCTTACTCCGCCTTAGTCTATGTTCAACCTCAACTTTTAAAAGGGAAAGGTAGATCAAAGTAAACATTTTTTACACCTACATATATTAAAAAATTTAAATTAATTCAATTTGTAATATATTTATTGTTGTAAAATTATATTTTAAATTCAATAAATATTTATTTAAGGTCAATTACAAATTGCCATGTTTTAAACTATTTGTTTATGGAAAAACTGTTTTATGTTTTTTAAACGCATTATTATACTTTACCTATTGAATTTTTAATAATCGTTATGATAGCCAGTATTATAAAAAAGGCTTAATGTTTGTTGAAACCACTCCCAGATTTTCATCATATTAAAAGCGGCTAAATGTTCAGCTTGTTGTAACTTTTTTTATACACAATTTTTATTTACAGCAAATTAAAAATATGAACAAAAAATCACAATATTAGTATATAACCAACCTATCAATTGATCAGCTTATACTATAAGCCTTATAGTATATACTTTATAAAATATACATCCATGTATACCTTCCCTGTAGTCCCGGTTCTTACTGACGACATTGTCATTGATATTGTCTGCAAGACAGTCTATGATTTGTCGCCTATAAGTCACAGTTAAAAATAAGTTTGGCGACATGGTGGTATACGTTGTCGTGAATAAAGAATTTGTTCCGACAAGAATACGAAAACTAGTGTTACAAAGCCTTATTGACGACAACAAGAGTAGCAGCTGCATCGAAGTTGTCGTATATACGGTCTTATTGACGATAACAAGAGTAACAACTGCATCGAAGTTGTCGTCTATACGGTTTCATTGCCGACAACAAGAGTAACAACTGCATCAAAGTTGTCGTTCTTCCATTTAGGAATATTAAAGAGATTAAGTTGTCCACAAAACCTGTTTTTGTATAAAGTTTTTTGAGTACCTTGGTAGGTAGGCTAGTGGTAGTGCGCTAGCCTACCAGTGTGGAGGTTGTGGTTTCGATTCGATTATTAGATTTTCAAATTTTATTATTATTCATTGACGAAAACTTTAGTAGAATATTAACAACGATGTCATCACCGTCAACTTTAGTAGCATGTTACCAACGTTGTCATCAACGACTTTTGTGCCCTTTGTTCGAAAATGTCGTCAAAATTCGAGTTGGAGTGTCGTCAATTTGTCGTCGGCGATAGATACTTGTTTCGAAATTGCATCGATGATGTCTCGAAGACTTGAACTACAGGGTTGATAGTTATATATTTTTTATAGTATGGGCTATACCCTGCAGACAAAATGATTAGTGGTTAGAAATATGTATACTAGTTTCTTTTTAATTCAGACTAATTATGTATCTGTCCTTTTTTCATATATTGAACTATCGATTTTAACATTAGGTTGTCATAGGAGCCCAACTAGTTAATTTGTATATAGCTATATGCTAGAAATACTTGTTATTGTAGACTAGTGCGCTTACTAGTTTATTTATAGTTTTTTTAGATATTAAAAAGCATTTGGCCTAACCAGGGTATGAACACACAGTCCTCATATTTCAAAGCATATACGCTATCCACTGAGCCACTTTCTACTTATTATAATTAAAGCTAAAATTTTTTTTATGTACAATTTATAAAAAAAATAATTTAAATTACTAGTATCATTACAACTAGTGATATGACTGTTCCAAAACGTCGTTTTTTCACTAGTATCGTTACTACCCTCATTACAACTAGTAATATGACAGACCTTTTTTAGACTAGTATCGCTACAACTAGTAATATGACTGTCTCAAAACTAAACTAGTTATAAATAATCTGCAGGGTTGTAACACAAATATATACACACAAGCCCATACATATACTCTCGTTTCATGCATAACGAGGATTTTGTTAATGCGGTCGCAGTAGAAGCAGGGCGGCACAGAGTCGTTATAGTTGAATAAAAATGAGTGAGTGACTGAATGTAGCATCTGAAGTTAGTTGCATTATGAAATTATTGGTTTTGTAAATTTTTAAATTATAAGTTTAGTTACAACAACCTGTAACTAACAAGTTGGTTACATATTGTTGCTATTATTTTCGTTTATTTTTTTAATAGTATTATTATTATTATTTATTTTTTTTCTTTGGAACTCAATTTAAATCAACGAACTAAAAAGTCAACCTTAGCTTGTAGTCATTTCAATAAAATAAAAAATAATCGTTCTAGTTTTTCTTAAAGAATAAAATGGTTTAAAAACTTTTTGAAATGCGACATTTGAATGTATGTGTCTGTATCCTCATTTTAGTTGCAGCTTGTTAAAATCATAAAATTTGTGAATACATATTAAATTTTTATTTAATGCTATAAAATCGTTGATTGTTGATATTTTTGAATGAAATTTTACAGTGTGCATAGAAAACTAAGATTTTCTTTTGAGAATCTCAGAATTCTTAAGAAAGTTTCAAGAAATCGCAAAAATGCATTTTTTTTTATAATATTGCCCATAAAGTCCACATTTGGTCCAAGGCCCATAAAATGTTTTGGCAAATAAATGGATGTACCTAAGAGATTCTGCAAGTGGTATTTGTTTTTGAATACAAGCTTTGGGATTTTTGAACATAGGGGAAAAGTCCAGGGCCAACAAAAATGGTAAATTGAATATTTTTTTTTCTAAAATTATATCTGTGAAGATACCTATTTGACAAATACATATCATCCACAGGCCGCTACATCGTCTCATCTGCGTTATTGTTCACTTTTACCACTTATGAAGGTGGATGCTTTTTACAAGGAAGCATCAGCTATTTAACTAGTTTTTGCTAGCAAATAGAATACAAGACTTTTTTTCATGTAAATTCTTGTATTAATTTTTATTGCGACTCAACTTAGTTTTGCCGAAATTTCCTTATCTCACTAATAATCCAACACTCACAAGCTCTTATTATTTTTTTTGTTTTCGCTTTTGATGGGTATTTTATCAATACCTACAATCAAAGCTTTAATTGATCTGGTTGCCCCAGCCAAGATTTGAACTCGTGCCACCTGCACGATAGTCCACTCGCTAACCAATGCAGCCACAACAGCTTCAAACTTTACTTAAGTTATACACTAAATAAATACCATCGTATGTAAAATGAATTTCATTTTAATTCAACATGATTTAAATGATTATTTAACATACAGCTTATTTGAAATTTAAGTTATAGTCTGGTTGATTTAAAATGAAATTTAACGTTTATAACAAAGTTGTTTCAACAGTGAAACATTTTATATCAAATAGATTTAAGGTTAGATTAATAATTTTCCATTTAAAATTAATATGAAACAATGGTAATTTTAAACCAGCAGTAGTAAATTTTCGCTGGTAATTCGTATTTTGTCGTCTACATAGTCGACACATGTAAGAAAAAACAACAACAAGTCACAGAACTAAGCAAAACAAAGCAAATAAACACTAACACACTTCAACGACAAATTATTTCTTATAAATTTAATATGATTTCCAATCAAACTTGCGTCATGTTGTTTTTACATTCCTTTTTTTTAGTGTGAATGTCATATTCGTGTTAAGCAACCCGAAATTAGCTTAAAACACATCTATTTTTGAGCTTTACTTATATTGTAAATTGATGTAATCTATAGCTGTATTGCCTAAACTCAGCTGAGATTTGATTAAGCGTTAAGGCAGTTTAAAATCTATTATTATAATTTTTTTTTTGTAAAGTTCTCATCAACAATGCCTCTCAGAAGCCTTCTTGTCGATGAATTCAACACAATGTTCCTTCTGCCCATTTTACAAACAGAGTGTGAATATTTTTGAAATAATTTCTTTAAATAAATCCACTCTTGCAATTATAATTAAGAAGCATTGAAGTGTCACTAATATGTCAACCTATTGATGTTTAATCAGGCTTAAAATTTTTGCATACACGTACGTAACAAGTACCTGTCAAAATGCCAACAATTTTATTCAATCCATTAACACATTGCGTTACAGATTGATGCAATTTACTTTCCAAAAATATTTCCAAAACAATTAAAATCTTTGCAGTAATTAAACAAAATAAATAAATAAACATAATTTCAATGGGCTTAAAAACTAAAAAAGAAAATTTAAACAATGAACCAGAGGAAAAAAAATATTTGCAAAAATTAACGTTTAAACACATCAGGCGCGATTGATAATTGAATACAAAGGCAGTTTGGTAAAGGTAGTAGTAGCAGGCATTAGTTAGCTTGGCATAGGAAAAAATAAATTATCAATTATTCAATTCATTCATTAAGAATGGGAACAAACACAGTACAAGATGAAAGGAAAACCAACAAACATATAAAAAAAAATCAAATAATGATTTACACGTGGTCTGTTTAAGTTCAAACCACATGCCGGGCTATTCAGAATGCTGTTCTTTGATACCCTCCACTCTACTAACAACCACATTCTCAGAACTTTAAAGTAAATTTTTTTTTAACTCAAATACAAATTGCATTGTCAGACTGTGCTACTGTTACCCTTCAAATAAAGAAAGTAAAATCGAAAAATGAAAATATTGTAGTTTAATTCATGGAATATATTTTATTCTACATGTCTTTTTTTTAGCCCTAAACATTTTTCTTAAATGGTTCATCATTATGAGTAGCAAAACAATTTATTACACTTCTTAATGATAGCGAGAAAAATAGAATTCTTTTAAATTCTATTGATTTATACAGACCACAATGGCTACCAGTCAGTTCCCACATCAAAAGTAAATGCTATAAAATAAAAATCATTTAAATCTTTTACAACAATTGTCATTCTTTAGACAAATTGTATTCAGTCCATTGTGCATCCATGTGATCCTTTTGGCTAAATGTGCGTATTTTATACCCAGTTTAAGTATGATAAAATTGACATGTATTACGGGAATTTATGTCCGTTTATGTGATTGTAGTAAAGTAAAGATAATAAAGTGGAAATTTGTTCCTCTCAATTGTCACCCCTGTCATGCTGATTGTTTGTTTGTTTCTCCCTGTATTTCTGTTTGTTCAAAGCATCAAAGTCATAAAGTCATTTTTAAGAGATGAACAAACATTTGCTTTCTCATAAAAAAAATCCCTTAAAAAATGTACAACTAGTCATTCTTTATTGAGTTTTAGATGTAATAGTTTATATAGATAAAAAGTCTTTTATGAAATTATTCGCATTTAATATTAAAATATGTTAAAAAGTTTGAGTTCAGTATAATTTAGGTTACCAATAATGTTTTACTTCGTCATTACAATGGAAAAATGATTTTATTACACACAAATAAATTGAAGAAAATTCCTTATAGTCTGGCGTAGTGCAATAAAAATTGATTGAAATAAGCATTGCACTAGCAATAAATATAAAAAACAATCTCTTTACTAGCACTAAACTAATTTAGTGCTAGTATTATTTTTTTCAAAACGCAACTTAGAGCAAAAATCGGTTCTACCGTCAATTAGTGCTAAATTTTAACCAGCACTAAAAAAGCTGCATTTAAATATACTCCCACTAAAAGTTTAAAAGAATATTTGTTTTAAATTTAGTGCAAAATTTTTGCTTTGCACTCAATTCAGTTGCAATAAACCAAGCACGGATACAGCTTGAGCTTTTGGAGGAGCGACTTCTAACCAAAACATATTATTTTACAAAACTGCTTTTAGAAACTCAATACAAATTGAGTATATTTTACTCGTTTTGGGGAGAGAAATATCCCGCCCGCCCTTTTTAATCCGCGACCGAATAAGCTGAAGATTGTTTTTTTTATACTCATATAGTTTAATTTTAGTGTAAAATTTTTTAACATCACTAATGTTCAGTTCAAGATTATTATACTCATATCTTAGACATCGACTTGTAGGGTCGTCAAGACTCTCGGATAGCCAGCATGCCTACCTTAAGAGACGCTCTACTGAAACAGCACTACATGAAGTGGCAAGATTGTCGTCTAGGAGTGAATCCAAATAAAACTGAAATGGTACTATTTACTACAAAAACCAAAGTTCAGAACCTTAGACTCCCCCGGCTTCAGAATCCCTATCGGACAACGCAAAATATCTAGGAGTTATCCTGGACTCTAAGCTATCGTGGAAACTAAATATTCAACACAGAGTTAGAAAGGCCTCAATTGCCTACTACTCCTGTCGAAGAATGTTTGGTTCCAAATAGGGTCTAAGCCCTAACATGCTCAAATGGATGTACATAGCAATTGTTCGTCCCATATTGACTTACGGATCGGTAGTATGGTGGACCGTCACAAGCAAGAAATACGTGGTAGACCATCGGGATTACAGGTTGTTTACGTACTAGTTCTTCAGAGGCTCAGAATGCTATACTAAACATAATTCCGATTGACCTCCATGTATTGGCAGCATCCTCGAGAAGTGCGGCATGACTAGCGCCATCTGGGCGGTGGAGATCAAGGACTTACGGTCATGCCAGAATCTTAGATCAATTACCACTGAAACTGAGGAAGCCCTCTGACTACATCATACCTCATCGGGACTTCGATTGCACCTCCAAAGTCCTTGTAGGCTCCGGAGTCTTCTCGAATGACCTTGGGGTAAGACTCTCCTTGCGACTTCCCAACGAAGCCAGTGTATTTCAGGCTGCAATTCTGGCTATAAGGGAGGCGTGCAGGGTGTTCATTGACAGGATTGTTCAGGGGAGAGTCAGAATCTTCGTCGACAGTCAGGCGGCACATCTGTCCCTAAGGTCACACACTACTTCTTCTACTTTAGTTAGCCAGTGCAAGGACATGCTATCCAGATTAGGTGGTCAGGCAGACGTCACCCTCATCTGGATCACTGCATATAGTAACTTTTTTGATACAAACTCTAGGTTTATAGCAAAAGAAATTTAATTATTTTGGCTTGAGTTTGGTTTTAATTTAATTTTTCAATTAAATTATATTTTTATTTAGAGATAAATGTGAAGCATGTACACAAAGAAAAATTTTACTGCGCGGAGGATATAAACCCATACAGTTTGACTTAAAATTATAGCTTAATTAAAACATATAATATAAACAAATTGCTTCTAGAAACTTTTTTATTAATTTTTGGATGGGGAGGGGCCACTTATAAAGTCTCTTTCTTTTTCCCCTTCCCTGGATCGTCATCTACGTGGAACCCACACTATCTTGACATTATGTGGTTCAAGCGGAGTCACAGATTGAATGCATGAATTAAATCAAGTATGGCAATACAATTATGGCAATATTGATTCAAGTACAGATTATTCAAGTGTTAACTAATTTTAGCCATTAGTAAGCCTGCTCCAGGATGGATTTAAGCTAAAACATCTTCACTTGTATTACTCCAAAACGAAAACATATTTTTTTATGTAAATTTTCACATAATAAAATCTTTGTTATACTCATTTGATATAATTCCTCTCTTGCCAAAAAAATCCTTTAGAAATACCTAACCTTTATCAACATATTTGGTTACATCCTGCTGTTAAACACATTCCTAAGTGAAAAACAAATAAACAAATTTAATCAATTGATTTTATTTGTAATGCTCTCTTAAGGTAATTTGCCCCATATACCAGTATCACAAGAGACGACAACAATGAAAGAAACGATTAACAAAAAAAAAACGTAAAAGTTAAAAATAAAATTGACATTTACGCAATTTGACATAATCCATTAAGCATTAATCATTTACATTTAAAATTAAACAAAGGAAATAAATAAATAAATGAATGAATGAATGGATGACTTACAGAGGGAATAAACGCAACCAAAGGTATGTATCTAGGTAAATGAAATTAAAATCACAGTGAAAAAGTTCCCTGGAGGGATGAATTTCACACAAAACAATTTGCCATCAATGACATTAAAAATATTTCATTGTTACTGATATATAGAAGAGTATAAAGTGAGTGTATGTAAGTATGTGTGTGCGTTAAGGGACAATAGAAATTATGAAAATTGACAAATTGTTAATATTCCCCTTTTGTACAATAATTTCTATAACTTACATACATACATCTCTAATATGTAATATATCAATGAATACTAACGTTATTTCCTAGAGAATTTAGACCACAATTTTTATGAATAATTAATTTAACTAATAATACAAATACAAATGGAATGTAAAATGTTAATAAAGTTTTTAAGTGTTGTACTCGTTTTTAATTGTATTAGGAGTTTATTCATATACAAATTATACTTTTAATCAAGCTAGTGTTTAATAAAATAACTTTACAGCGATAACAAAAATAACTAAATAACTGACTTTAAGGTTTTAAATAAAATTCTATGTTTAACATAATATTACGTAAATATACCCTACATGTCGATTAACTCCAGTTTGTGATGTTTAACTATTACAAATAAGTTCTCCTGATAATAGACATAATAGATTTCTCTTAATCGAATTATTGACGGCAATGTCAAAATTTGTATGTATTCTTAAGTGCTGTAAATGTTTTTTAATAAGACATTAAAAAAGTGCCAGTATCCATTTTTTCAAAGGCAATGTTGTATTGATTGTGTGTGTAAGATTTCATAATAATCGGCTAAGTAGTAATTTGAAAAATAAAATTAGATGAAAAATAATATACCAGGTATGTGATGGAAATCGATTCCGAAAACGAAGCAATTTTGAAAGGTGTTTTTTAATAATATTTCTTTATTAAAAACAATTTTATAACTAATATTATAAAAATATTTCTTTATTACAAAAGAGTTGTATCATAAAAATTATAAAAATTTGATGAAAAGTGCGTTAAAAGGGACTTTCAAAAGTGCTTCGTTTTCAAAATCGATTTCCGTCACATACATACCTGTATGTATACATTTTGTGGGTGTGACATTCATTGTCCATTTTTAAATATAATATACACATCTCTCCTTCACATAAAAAAAAAAACCAATGTAAAATCAACATATCATAATGTTGATCGGAAATCATATTACATTTCTGCAAAAGTATTAAAGACTTTATTTGAAATTAACATTGTTTCATATTAATTGTAATTAAAAATTACGCAGCCTAACAATGAAATTCCGTTTTAAACAAAACTGAAATTTTTCTAATCAGTTTAATGCGATAAAAAAACTGCGTCCTCAGTGTTGTTTCCTATTATTTTTTTATGGGCGTATCTAATATTTCCACTAAGTACACCAGTATTTTTTCCCCTAGCTCAACACAGTACATCCGATTTCGACTAGCAGAACACCAGCAGATGTACAATAAAATTATCTGCGAACTGCCTAATCACAATTATGTATACAAATCAGTGGTTTCTTAGTTATTCACAAATTAGTATAAAAAATTGTAGATTTTTTTGAAAAATTAAAAATTAAGTTATTAGTTTAGTCGAACTGAAATTTAATTATTTTTGGCTTGAGTTCGGTTTTAATTTAATTTTTCAATTAAATTATATTTTTATTTAGAGATAAATGTGAAGCCTGTAGACAAAGAAAATTTTGACTGGGCGGAGGATTGAACTGACGTTTCGATAGCTCCCGCTAATCTCATCAGAGTTCTTTATCGCTTAGACCACTCGATCAAAGTCGGTGTTTTTTTTTTTTTTGTTGAACTCCAAAGGCACCTAGCAAAAAAGATGTACATGTTCAAATAAACTGAACAAACAAACATTCACACACACTAGTACTTGTAAGTATTTGAACTTTCTTTTTATTATTTGAGCTACTTTCCTTGAAATCTTTAGAAATGAGTTCATTGTATGAGGTTTTTTATTACTATGCTTGATATATATTAGACATCTGCAACAAGCCATTTGAACCGCCTTTTAAAACACACTATGTTTTTCCAAATCGTGCTTTGGTTTGTCTTGAAATTTACATGCTAAGTCATCACACCATACAAAAACAAGAGTAATTTACAAACCACAGGCTTGTCAAATAAGTCAAATGTGTGTAGAGCAATGAACAAGAAAATACTGTATATCATTTTAGCTTGTAAGACATGATTTAAATTGCGTGTCACACAATTGTATTTAGTGTCAATTTTCCTTTTTTGTTTTTATGTGCATTTGTACATATTTATGTACTATTACATACATAAATGTATGGGTCAAATCTATTAATTGAAAATTTTACTCTTCCTGCTGACCAAAATTTGGTAGACCCCTTTAGTGCGTTTTTTTTTAAACAAACACAACCCGCGAAGCGATCAGCTTGTCTGCGGAAAACACCCAGGGTCTATGGCGGGAGTCGAACCCACAACCTCTGGACTGACAGGCTAGCGTCGCTACCACTCAGTTTTGCCGTTTTGGTATTTTCCGGCTTTCAGAGTTGCCGTTGTTTTCCGGGAACTTTTGAGATTTGAGGGGACGTTTTTTGGGTAAGTTTTTGGCAATCCAGGATTCTCCGGGGGTTTATTCTTTTTTATTTTTTTAGGAATCCGGGGAACTTCTGGGACTTAAAGGATATTTTTGTGAAAGTTTTTTTTTGAATCCGAGGAGCTTCTGCGATTTCGGTGATATTTGTATCCCAGTTTTGGGGAATTTTTAGACCGTTTTGATTCTAAAACAAGGAAGCTCATTTCCCCAAACAATTGTATATACTCTTTATTTAATTTCTTTTTATACTCTTTGTTTATTCGTTAATGTGAGAGCGACGACTGTAAATGCATAGTAGCTGTGTTGGTATTTTGCCATATACAGTGCGTAAAATAAATGATGATGGAAAAGAAAGTGCTTTTTATTAGCATTGGGCCAAAATGTATTGAAAATTTCTCCATTTTATCAAGTAAAGAAATAGTAAATTCAGTGTGACCGCATTATTAAACATTTTTACGACCAACATAATTTCTTGTAATAAAATTTTAATGAAAATCTTTGCGTTTACTTTATCGTGTTACTGTACTTCAAATTCTCTCAGCAATACAGATGCAAAGTATTTTTGGACATCCTTGTTCTAAAAAATGTTTGTTGTTTTTAGTTGTTTTGCTTTGCTTTGAGTTTTGGCAATAGTGTGAGTGAGTTAATGTTATGAATTACTGTGAATTGAAATTCAAATGGCTTGTTGCATATGACTCATATGTATTTGTATTAACAGTCAATACTTAAAGATGTCTTTCATGTCGTCATTACTGTCGCAGATGTATTGTATAGTAAAACGTCCCAATCACAAAAAATTTCGGAAAATAAATTCCAGGAAGTAATTTCATAAAAAAAATTTTTAATTTTCGTCCTTTTTTGAAAAAATTTCACAACCAAACAAATGTATTTTTCTGCTCTTGCTTTTGTCTGTTCTTACAGAAGCATTGTGGTCATATGGTCGGTCATTCATTTGCCTCTCACGTTTACCGCTTTGTTTCTAAAATGTATCATAGTTTACTGCTCATTTTCTTTGGTTAAGTATCATGTCAATGAAACAGCATGTGACAAATTTTTTTCATAAATTTTTATTTCAGTTTTTGTAAAATAATAATTTAATCGATACAATAAGGATGTGGGCTTAAAGACACATTGTATTATGTGTATACAATGGTTTGTGATATTGTGGAATTATTTTTAGCACATAGCTGATTGTTCAATAAATAGACAGTAGCTGTCTCATACATTTTGGGAGCTATTCGATCATTTGCTGCAAGAGAGTAAAAATGTGTTGAATTTTTTCTTACTGCTATAAATAAAATCGTTGATTAAAGAATCTAAGCCGATGAAGGCTTCAAATGAAATTTTCCAGTTATATAGGAATTTACATAACAAATATCCAGCAATCAAAGAAAGCTAAGATTTGCTTCTGAGAATCTCAGAATTCCCAAAGCTGCCATTACACTGTCTGAGTTTTCGTCTGATTTCAAAACATAAAAGTGAAGTATCATATCGAATACACAATTTTTAATTTTTCATCTGAGCTCAGTGGAAAATATAAGCTATTCTGTTTTTATCTAATATAAAATGTGAGTTTTAAATGTGATATTCTTAAAAATAGTTTTCGAAATCAGAACGAAAACTCAGACAATGTAAAGACGGCATAAGATACTTAAAAAAAATTTTAAAAATGGAATTTTATATGGTTTTGCTTATAAAGTCCTCGTTTGGTCCAAGGCCCATTAAATGATAATATGTTCAGTGTTGTGTTTTTCTTCCGACGGGGTTTTTTTTGAATTTGGAACGATTTTCCGTCATCTCACGTCAATATGTTCCTTAATAATTTTTTTATAGTGAACAAATTGTCATAAATTCATAATTTCTTCAATTTACAAAATAAAAATTTTATATTTTCAAGCTCTGAAGGAATATTACCTTCAGTTTTTTTTAACAATTTGAAATTTTGTTTTTTAACTAACAAATAAAAAAATGTGACAATCGGTTTTTATTTGGATCCGATATCTTGAAAATATAGGACCTTATAAGAGCTATAAGAAATCAAGAAAATATTTCGAATATGGCAAGAAAACAATTATAAGAATTGAAATAATATTTTACATGCCCGAAGTGCCCAACTTTGCGACTTCACAGCTCCGCGCCTGAGCAATTTAGGAAGCTCTTCTTTTTAGGTTAAATTGGAATGAATACTCCTTCGCTATGTCCGTTTAGAAATGACCAATTTATTTCTAAAATGTTTTGACAGACTCACTGTGCGTTGTCGCTAAACGAAAACGATTTTCAAATTAGGGCCTTAATTGGAAAATTAGGCAATTATCACTTTTAGTTTTATAGAAGTGCCAATCCTCAAAATTTCCACAAATAACTTCCATATATTAAAAAGTCAACGAGCAGTGACAGGCTTTCGAAAATACTGCCTCAGGCTTTAGATATCTTTTTATTGCAAAATATTTCATGGAAAAATTATTACAGTTCATTGCATTTGAACAAATAAAGTTCATCAGTTTTGCATAGATTAAATCTACTATGCGTGTTACAGTGTTGGACGAAATCAATTATAATATTATGTAGCAAGCATCTAACTCGTAAAGAAAATATCTTAAAAGCACACATGGATTCAAAAATCTTGCGAAATAATTACTTTAGATCAACGATGCTTTCATTTAGACATACAATTTCGACATACACATGCTCCAAAGCCAAATAAATAATCTCCACTTTATGATTTTTGTGGAGATTAATTATTTGGCTTTGGAGCATGTGTATGTCAAAATTGTTGGAGTTTGACAGCTCAAAATGGCTATAAAATTAATGTAGTTCAAGAACTTCTCAGCTTTTATAAATATAATTAAAACTCCAAGGTCAGATTTGATAAAATTTTTTACCAGATTTGCTCTCAACTGTTGATTTTTCTACGAAAGGAAGATTTTCTCTTTCAAATTATGGTAATACAAACTTACACAGCTACATACATAAAATGCGTTGGTTGTATATAAATATTTGGAACGTTTAAAAGCATACACAGAGAAAAAATATCAATGGAAATCATATTAATCATAATCATATTGCAAGAGCACAGACTGTATTTAAAGGTACAATTGTTTCATATTATTTTGAAACGAAAAATTACACTTCGCTGAATTTAATGCTGTCAGCCGTTTTCTAAAGCTAACTCTCGTTTTCGCGATATTCACGATTTAAAACTTTCTTATTAAATTACCATTAAAACGATTTTTTTATACTTTAGCAGAATTTTCAGAATAAAATTTAGCTATTTTGAGTAAATATGAACAGCATTAAGATATTCTGTGATTTTTTTGCGAAATAATTTTTAAAAATGTTTTTCGAAAATAATTTTTTTTCGATCTTGTTTCTTTTTTGGAAAAAAATGCGCGAATAAAAATTACTGTTTCATGTAAATTTTTGAGAATTTTGCTAATTATAACTAAACATTTTTCAAGTTTACATTTTACTAAAATTTTTTCGAAAAAAGTAGATTTTTCACGAAAAAATCAAGGTATCACGTTATGTTGTATTTATTCCACCGTTTTAAATTGGAAAATATTTGGAAAATTACAAAAATATAATTTTTGTGGTACTTTAGCATATTGATTTTATGTCGCGAATAACGCGAAAACGACAGCCAACTTCGAAAAACGGTTAGCAGCATTGAAATCAGCGTAATGGAATTATCAGTATGGTGCCCCTATTTTACAAAAAAAATCCGAATTCGAGCACAGTGTTATTAGTCTAGCCTGGTGCCCTGCGATAAGTAAAATAGGTTTTAAATTTATTGGTTTTTATATGCTTTGTTTTGTTTTTTTTTTACAAAAAGAAGATGCAATCAGGCAATTAATGCGTACCAGCTAATTAATTAACGTGTTAGGTTCTTTGCTAAAGGGATATTGTAGAGAGAACAGGTGGTGAAGTGGGAGAGAAATAGAAATCTTAATTGATTTTCACAACTATGCTATTGCGCGATTTTTGTAGAGCAGTATTGCGACCCCTCTGGTGTCAAGTTTAGGCATTAATTTGTTTAAGCTGTGTATCCACTTTTTTTATTATTTATTTTACTTCGCCGACGGTTCTGCTACAATACCGACGAAAAAGGGTGCTGTGAATTTCATTAGGATATGTTAGTATTAATCGCTGTCGGTACTACCAAAGTGCTATGGTTTCATCACTTAAACAGCTCAACAACAACCAACATAATAACACACCAATGCACATCGGAAAAATGCAGGATGTTGTTGGCTTGCCTGAAGCTAGTCTTGAAGACAATACCTCACGGTTTGTAGGCAAGTGCGCTAGTTATGCAGCCAACTGCACCCTCGATTGCTACAACGCACTGTTGTACTCTTGATGTTATTGTTTCTTTTAATGTTCGTATTGTGTAAATGTAAAACGCCAACAAACTGCCTATAAACTTCACATTACATGCAAACATTTTTGGTTTAACATTTTTCAATGTAAAACAAAATAGTTCAGTATTGAATCCATAATAACATGATTCTTCGTGTTCTTTCTGTAAAAAATTAAAGTTGTTTCAACTTGCAATAACTTTGATTCAACATGATTCTTCATGTTATTTCAGTATCAAATTCATTTTGATATACTCGTAACTGTACTGAAACATTAAACCAACATGAAGTATAGTTATTTCAAACAGAAAAAGACTCTTTGAAGGACATTTTAAAATCATGTTGAATTAACATGAATCAACTATGAAGCCAAATCACTACCGCGAAATTTCAGATTGTTCTGTGTGTATGCACATTAGAGCGACTCGACTTGTATGTGTTTTTGTTACTCCTCTCAAATTAAAGATCGGTCTTTTTAATGAAAATATTTGCCGGTTCTAGCGACAACCGCCCGTGAGCTGGACCATGTCTAAAATAGGTATATTTTTGTAGTTTTTTACATACTTTCGGATTTTCTCCCAAGACAACATATAAAAAAAATTATATCGTTTGAAGGATATTTTCATGCTGCAACCAATTAGACCATTAAACTTTACCATTGATACCATCAGCAATGCGTTATTCCATAAAAACCAAGATTTTTTAAAGGGTTTTTATTGCAGGTGCTACTTATATGAAAATAAATTTAACTTTTTTTTAGGAATTATGTATTTGATTTGAGGCATTGTTTATTTATTTCTGTTTCTAGTTGTCGCAAAAGTTTGCACGTTTCTAAGAACAGAAATAAATGCTTTTTATATAAGACTAACAAAAAAGTAAAATTGATTTTAATATAAGTAGCACCTGCAGTAAAAACCCTTAAAAATCTTGGTTTTTATGGAATAACGCATTGCTGATGGTATCAATGGTAAAGCTTAATGCACCATTGGATGAATCTTCAAAAGATCCTTCAAACGATATCATCACTTTATATATAATAAAATAGACCTCTTTTAGATACGGTCCAGCTCACGGGCGGTCATCGCTAGACCCCAGAAATGTTTTGGGAAACTTCATTAAAAAGACCGATCTTTAACATGAATTGTGTAAGAACATTTTTTTTCTGTGAGTCGCTTTAATGTACATATGTATATATAAACGTATGTACATTAGTATCTATAACAATACATAGCTTCGTATAATTTAAAATATGTGAGTGATTGCTTTCTAACGCATGTTCTAACCCATATAATTTTAAAGGAAAATAATTTGCAAGCATTCTGCTCAACAAACAATAAGTTGACAACAATTTTGTTATATTAGTTAAAAATTTTTCTATATAATCAAATCAATTATGATTGTAAAATCTCAGTAGCCGTGTAAATTTGATATGTATGTGCAAGAGCATGAGACCGTCAGTAGGAAATACTTGTTTGTGCATGTGTGTGTGTGTGTGTATGTGTGGGATAAAGAAGGGCGTTTATTTTGATTTTAAAATTTTCTACTTTGGTGTTTTGTGAGAGAAAACAAACGCAAGCAAAGTGTGAAGCATAGTTTTAGGAGGGGGTGGATAAATTGTGTGTATGTACTATACTCGTAGTATGTGTATTGCGAAAATAAGGGAAGCAGAATTATTATTGGCCATGTGAACTTTTTACAAAATAATTTGCCAAAATTACTAGGGAAGTTCTGAGCCATAAAAATTCTTAACCATAGAAAATGTGTTTGTTCGTGTCAATTTGCAAAAGTTATGCTTTAAATACAAAAAAATACACGCTTTAAAATATTAGTAATGAGAGGATGTTTGAATATGTGTGTAATACTAGTAGTACAGTTCACGGACTAGCGCGGTTCAGAGTTCGACTTTTTAATTATAAGTTAGTGATGATGAACTTATATAACTTTGCAACCGATAATCCGATTTGAGCAAATCAAAAGTCAACTGAAAGCTTTCGTCTTTGGATTTCAAAAGTGTTAGAAATACAGAGCAACCTCTCTTAACGGACACCTTCCATAGCCGGATAAACTTTTTAGAACCGAGATTTTCATCACTTATTCCATACAAAATGTATTTCCATAACCGGACACTGTAATAACAGGATGCGGACTCTAAATTTTGAAAAATTGTGCTCAAAATACCTCTCATAAGCGGACAGAAGCATTGAAATACACCCGAATTTTATAAAATTTTTATATAGCTCATGTTTTTTTCAACTACCCAGCAAAAAATGAACATACAATTCATTAATTACAGCATTGATGAACTCCCTCAAAGTAGTTCTATTTCTGATGAAACATCAATGAATTTAACACGTGGTTGTCATAGGACGGAAGTGATCCAAAGAGCTGAAGGGTATGTGCTTAAAAGGTTCTCTAGAACAATTTTTGACATAAACAACAGCCTTAGAATATTAAATTCAGTACCTGTGGTGCTCGGTATTCAATGAAAATGGTAAGCCTTTGGAGGTACTTCCGATTTTTTTTTGCTGGGTATGATTAATATTTTTTTAGTGCCAATGAAATTGGTAATTTCGTCGTTACCACAAATTGATATACTGGAACAAATGGTCGTTAAAAGAGGATATTTATTAGAGCGGGTGGCTCTGAAATATATAAAATGTACATTGGTTAATTCGCAAAGCAAAATTTTTTCAACAACAATAGACTAGCTTTATTTATATGTAACATTATAAAATAAAAATATTTTTAATTTTATTTGAGATATTTATTAAAGTCCAGTTAGTCTGATCGCCGTCCTATAAAATTGTTGGGGTGGTGCAGAACATTATGTTTGTATGTAATAGCCTTATATTTTTTTTTCTACGATTTCATATTCTTTATTCTTTTCATCAGTATTTCATGTAGGTAATTTTCAAATCAAAACTATTGACATTTAAAAAAATCAACGCATTTTACGGAAAATGTTTTTAAAAGCCCATTGTCTGTGTATGCATGTAGGCAGATAGCGAGCAATCATTCATTACAAGGGATTATTATAATATTTTTTTCAGTTAAAACAACTGTTTACAATTTTAAATTTCCCAGCTGAAATATACATAATAATAAAAAGCAAAAAAAAACTATATAAAAATAAAAATGTTTTTTTTCAAACACATTGTTAGTTTCACTCTCCACCAACGTAAATAATATTGTCCATAACACTGTAGAACAAAAAAATAACTAGTATGCTTCTAACGACTGATTGTGGTGGAGGGCACTAACAAATATATACGTGTATCAGTGCTTTGAAAGTTTACAACTGGGACTCATCTTAAGGGTAGTTAAAGTCTGTCCCCCTTGTTACTAGTAGCTATAGTGATTTGGCATAGGAAATCTTGCAATTCTTACGTAGTACTTTATTAATTGGTTACAAAGTAATGAGTGGTATTTATTTTTTGCAAAAGGCAGCTAATTTTACGGTATTGTGATCCAGCATAAACTTTTGTCATTTTTGTAGTCGGTAGTACTTTTTTAATTTGTTACAAAGTAATAAGTGGTCCTTATTTATCTTATTACTATGCTTCAAATTAGAGCTACGACTTAGATTTTAATAAAATTAGTACGTATTTTTCTAAATGTCTAAAAGTAGCTATAATACTTTGCTATGTATTAATAAAATAAGTAGACAAGCAATTTTTAAGTCAACATGTGTTTGTATATGAAAACTAGTTTTTGTCGATTAAATTTATAAGTCAACAATAGCTGAGTGATTAAAGTACTTGTTTGCAAATCGGAACGAGCACAGGTTGGGATACGAAGTTGTTTATTTAACTACTTATTTTTTAGCTTCAAGTAATTCCAATAAATAATAACTAGATAATTGCTGTGACATTGTATGTACATTTGTAAGAGGTACCCCTTACATTTTGAACTTTGCAAACAAAAATAAGTACGCAGTTATCAAGTCAAATTATAAGTAATTGCGACTTAAATCCTCATATACGTTATTTTCAGAAAATATATTGTAATTTTCTCATTTTTTATCCGATGTTACAAATTTTACACTTTATACGGTTGAAACAAAATTTTCTTTAAGATTTGCATAAAAGAATTTCTGATCTATATTTTTTTTCTAAAGGACCAACTTAATATGGGTAAAACGTCCCTATGCAAGGAAAAATAATTTTCTCATTTTTAATAAAAATCTCTCAATTGATGTTTTTTACAGAATTACTATTATAGAAAAAAAAATACACTATTAAATATTTTTTAATAAACTTGAGGCACTTTTAACTGATCATGCAAGAAGCATTTTGCTCTCCCTCTTTGTATGTTTAATATTTATTTCAGATTTTCTTTCATTCCCTTTTTCATTATTAATAAAAACCGTTATCTCTGAAAAGAATATACTTTTTTTGCTTTTTATTGATCTGAAAAAAACTATTCAGCTAGAGTATTCTGCTGTCTATAATAGAACGGATAGCAAATAATTTGATGTCTTATTATTTAATTATGAGTTTATCTTTATATTATTTGTATTAATTATATTAATAAAAAGCTTTATTTCTTCGAATTTGTTAAATTTTCGTACTAAGTCACACCAGTCGGTCACACTCGTCTCATTTTAATAATAGTTTACTTATAAGAAAAATAATTTTATGTCAAACAGTAAATACATAATACAATTGAAAACACTTTGAACAGATATTTATACCAAAATTATTGTGTGTACCTTATAGTCAAAATTTTACAGAATTTATACTGAAACTCATGATTCTTTAAAACTAAGATTTGTAAGGTCACACCCGTCGCAGCTTTCTGACGACCATTCTGAGCAGAAATCGTGTTCTATCAGTGTCTACCAGCTATTCAACGACTTTAAGCTTAATGTCCTTGCGAGCCGCAACGTTTTTCTAAGTAAAAAACTTTATATTCTTGTTTTATAACAAAAAATGTGTGTAAAATGGTCACACCCGGCTAAATGGAATTACTCAAATCTTAAGGCCTGTAACTCAGTAAATTTTGATCCGATTAATACAGTTTTTACATTGGCTGAAAAAGGAAAAATATAGCTATGGAACAGTGTAAAATTTTTATATTTCAAATAAAAAATTCTCCATATTTTCGAAATAACTAAGATAACAGAAACAAAAAATGTTTGTCGTGAATTTCTCGAAAACGCTTCTTAAAAAATTAAATGATGTTTGTAAACTAGTGTAATAAAACGCTGAAGAATAAGAATTTAGTTTTTTCCCTAGTTAGTTTCACTCTTCACCATTATAATATCCTCAATAATTGATGTGATTTGCATGTTATTTCTATTTTTCTTTCAACAACATTTGGTTTTTTTTTTAGAAACCGCAAAACTTTTTCTAGTTGTTTATGGAAGACTAAAAAAATATGAAAGAAAACTTTTGTTGCTCTAAACTGCCTGTAGTTTTTTATTGGTGTTGAAATTTTATTAATTGCAGAGTCCTAGACCTTGTTAGCCATATTGTCTTTTTTAGAGGCATTAAGTAACATAACTTTTCATAAATATTTTTTTAAATTTTAATTTCGAATTAATGTTGTTGCTCACTAACTATGTATGTATTAACATGTGTTAAAGTATCCATATCAAAATGTTCAAAATTTCCATGACAAGACCGCAGATAGATTTGTTTTTAATTTTTAATATTTTAAACAAAAAACTTTTTAAACTAACATTCAAACGATGACAGAAGAAAGAATATAATAAGAAAGCAGGAAGTACATACTTAGAAAGAGTCTCTTTTTTATTTATTTATTAGTTGGTTTTAAGAACTGTTATTAAAAACAGCAATTGCTATAACAAAGTCTGCTTAAGTCGCTTAAAAACTTTTGTTAAAATTTCTTGTTGCCATTAATTAATATACTTTTTTATCACACTTGCAAAAACTTTGATTACTTATCAATAATAAATTAAAAAGTATCATTCAGTTGAACAAAATTTTTGCTCTTCAGCTGGAATTATAAATGTCTTGATTAAAAGAGAAATACTTTTTCCCTCTAAAAAAAATTTAATATTTAAGAACCTGTTAGGAAAACAAAAATTTCTCATCAACTTCTTTGATGGTATATAACTTTTCCCAAAATAAAAACTTTAGCAAATGAACCCTTTCGTTCTCGCAGCGCTCTCAGAAGACAAAATTATAAAATGAAACATATATTTAAACTAATTACTTTATTATAATTGTAATACAATAAAATATATGTGTTTTTCAATTTAATACTCGTAGAAATACACAAACTTTTCTAATAACGTCGTTTACAAGTTTTCAAAAATTGCATTGGAAACCTGTAATTTAAAAGCAAATAAACTTAAAATGACACATGACACACAGAAAACAAATATAAAATAACGAGAAAAGGGTTAAAAATTTTGAATACAAAAGTAAGTAAATGAGAATTAAAAAAAAATCCATTGTATTTTCGGTTGGTTAACTGCATAAAATATAAGTTATCAAAAGAAATTAAATTAACAATAAAGAGAGAATAATAGAAATTTAATAATAACAATGAATTAAATGAATAGAAATTGACATGATGTTGACAAAAAATGAAATAAAACACGGAATTAATTTAATACGAGGGTAAGGTATACAATTTTTGGAATTTTATTTCGTTTTTCTAATATATAAGTACTGGTAAACTGATAGGCTACTCTGAGGGCTCAAAATACATTTTCCTTCAGAGAGTGCACAGTGGGATAGAATCAAAATATTTTGGAAATGAATTAGCCATTTATAAACGGTTAATCTGATTAGTATAAAATTTTATGTGGACATAACAAAAGAGTATATTAATTTAACCTGCAAATATAAGCTTCTTACATAGCTTAGGAGCAGAGCTATGAAGTCCTAAAGTAGGTAAATTTTGGCGTGCAAACTTTTTAAGCGCTTGCCATTTTATTTTTGTTTCTCTCCCAATCCCAAAAATTCTTTGTGTCCTTATAGCCATTTCAAGGTTTTAAAAATCATGTTTGATGAAGCAATTAGCTTTAATCAATTTTGCATAACTTTTGGCCAGTAACTTTAAGATATCGGATCGTAATAACAATCGATTGTAACAATTAATTCTTTCCTAGTTAAATAACAAAATTTGAAATGGTTTAAAAAATTTATGAAAATATATTTTTTGAGTTAAAAAATATTCAGTTTTTAGTTTGAGATCTAAAAAATATTGAATTTTTTGACAGATTTTAACCTTAAAAACGCCATCATCTTTTCGCTCTTAAAAATGTTCTTCAGGAACATGTAATACTGGAGCGGTTCAAAATAGTCGAATTGTTTTATTTTTTCAAACCCCGCAATTCGGTTATTATTTTAATGATATTATTTTAATGATATTGTAATGAAATTATTTCATTGTTTTAATGGAATTATTACATTACCTCTTTGCCTCATTAGCTTATCTCTTATATTGACTATTTTAATTTATTGACAGTCCCATGTTTCATCTGCGTACGATAGACGGCAATGCGCATCAGAAAAATTTGTAATGTTGATGACAGCTCACAGTATCGAACTCTGACTTGTGATTCTCATCATTACGTCAGCCAACAGCAATGTCAAAACAAAGAGTCTATTAGTACGTTTATACGCACGAGTTATTTGCAAATAAAAACGTAGTGCTACCAAGTATGCATTTTTATTGTAAATTAATAACTCACGAAAACAATTACTGATTAACGCGCTATTTGCAAATAAGAAGTTTGGGTTTCCTCCTTTACATATGTTTGTTAATAAAAAATAATAAATAGATAAATATATTCACAAATAGATGAATAATCAGTGATTTAATAAGTTACAATAAAAAGGATTTGGCAGCATTTTACGTTTTTATTTGCAAATAAGCTCTGCGTATAAACTATTTTTGAATTTTTGAAAACGAATTCCTTGAAATTTTAGCCGGAAATTTCGGGAAATTTAATTTAAGTTTTTGAAATCGGCGTAGATTTAGAATCTATTATAATATATCACGATTTTAATGCAATTTTAGTGAATAAAATGAATAATATCAAAAGTGCCAAAAGATAATATTTTGAAACGGTTATAACTTATTCCTTTTTTTTTTTGACACATATAGGGAGCTCACAACAGCGTTCTAAAATGTGTCTTAATATAAGGACGTTTCAATGTTAGTCTTTTATTATGGGTTGGCAAGTTTGTTGTTTTTGTTTGGCATGTAAATGAAATTTCCTACCATATGACAATTTTAAACGTCCAAGAAGCATGTTTTTTTCAAATAAGGAATTTGTGTGTGGTTTAAGTGTATTGGTGTTTCTTTGACATGTTGATAGGCACCAAGCACTATCCTGCTTGTTTTGTTGTTTTGTTTGTTGTGTATTTTGAGTTCGTGTTCTGTACATGTAAATAGTGAGAAATATTCGGCAAACTTCGTCGTTACTTTAATTACTTTAATATGCTGTGCTTTGTATCGTTGCTTATAATGAAATTTTAAGGTGTAACGATATTGATATTTCCAAATTTTAAGATATATATAGTGAATGCCCTAATAGTATCTTAGTGTGCAAAAGAGACAGGATTAAATTTAGACAAGTCATTTTCAGCCACCGACCAAAGGAGAGGGATGTTATAAGTTTGTAGTGTGAGGTTAGGTTAGGTTGAACAGGCTGCCGGTTTATAAAAACCGGCCCACAAGAAAGTACGCTGTCTCTCCCAGAGGTTGGGTCGGTGTTAAATCAACCCGAGTAGCGTATGAATGAAGTTATTCCCCTAATGTCGCATTCGCCCAGGTCTGTTCGTTCGGGTAGTGACGGATTTCCCAAATATGACGCCGTATTCCTAAATAGTGCTGGACTTCGACAAAGGAGTTGCTTAACAGTCTCTTTCTCCTCCACATTTTGAGAACTTCTGCATAAGTCGTTAAAAGGAAGATTTAATCTTCTGGCATGGGCACCAATGAGACAGTGCCCCGTTATGACCGCTACGAGTGTACGCACCAGTTGACGAGGACGCCCCGGTATGGGTGCAGATCTTGCGAAGTTATACTGGGGCTAGATGGATATGGAAACCTCACAAGTGATATCGTTTGGCCACCTGGTCTGTGCTTCTCTAAATAGTTGGTGCTGAATATATTCAGATGTCCTGATTGAATACCCTGAAGTACCAGTTGGCCGCCATTTTGATTGCCGATATCTCAGCCTGAGTGATGCTACATTGATTTGGTAGCCTAAAGTTTATCCTACGCTGGATGTGTAGGATGAAGATGCCCCCGCCTACTCCAATGGCCGACTGGGATCCATCAATGTAAGTCTCGAGCACATCCTTATATTGGTGTATTTAGTTTATCTCAGAGGATGTGGCCGAGAAATCCACCACGAATCTTTTGTCGGGCAGCAGAGCAGGTGAGCAATAGTCAGTATGGTCGGGAAGAAGTTTGTAGCTTTTATCTGTGTGTCTGCTTGTTCCCTCGTGTAACCAAAATGGCTGGATTCTTGTGGATTTATAGTGTTTTTGTTTGCGATGTGCCTTGATCCAGAGTGCTCTTGGCTTTGTTTGAAGAAAATCGATCCAGCTGCTTAGAAGTTATCATCTCTTTTCTAGCTATATCCTCTTGATTATGTGTGTCTGTAATACCGTATCTCCGAAACGACTAAATCGATTTTAATATAATTTCTTTTGCTTGAAAGGTGATTTGATCTAAAATATTGTAACATATATTTGAAAAATCGCTTCGGCCATTTTGAAGTTATCAAACTTTTTCTTTATGGATTTTTAAAAATTTTAAATTCATAAAAACTATAATATGCATTTTATGAAATTACACTAAAGTTGATTTCATTTTAAAATTTATATGCTTTTAGTATAAAATATTTTGCTGTATAGTCAATGGACAAAGCGTTGTGAAAACGCGAGTCGCACCTATATTTAAATTTGTAAATAAATCCTGAACAGAAATAAGTGTAAAAAACTATTTTCGTACAATGGCTTTTATTATAATAGAGCCCTCGTATTTGTAGTAAAAGGGTTAACACGCAACATTATTTGAATAAAGGGTTAATGCAAATCAACTTTTCATGTATTAAATTAAAAATAGGAATACTATTTTATTTTGTTTTTTTTTTGTTTTTTTAAGAAATGTGTATGAATGATATTTATTTTGTACAAAATATGATGGATCTATAACAATAATTTTCAAATAATGAAGAAAGAAACTCTAATCTTCAATTGATACCTATATAATACTCCTTTTTTTCATTGTATTTAAAAACATATGCAAGAATTTCCTGTCCTTTTGGCATAAAATGCAACTCACGTAACACGCAATCGACACTAGATCATATAAAAATTACACATACATGCATCTCAAGAGGATATACTACGTGATAAGTAAAATAACTAAAAAGAAAATAAAGAGTTAAATAATGTATAAAAAGTATCCTCTAACAGACAGAAGCAGCAGACAGAAATCATAGGTTCCTTAACCTCAACTCAAGGTAAAATTGCACCTTCAGTTGATTTTAGGTTACTCGATAATATTACAATCATGAATGGAAATAAAACAAGATAAAACAAATTATAAAATAACATAATGTGTCTGTAAGGATAACATTATCCTTTATCTTTTATATTTATTCAAAGCCTCTACAAACTGACAGCCAGCCATATGAGTCGATATATATATAAAAAAAGCGTCAAGTAGTTAGTAGACAATTGCTTCTGCTACGACTGCTGCTGCTGCTGCCTCTGTCACTTTTCAGGTTTTCGTTCATATCGTGTAAAGAAATCAAGATGATTATCTTGACTGTCTTCTGGCTCTGAATGAATGAGTTTAATTTGATCTCCTCTATTAGCCTTGTTCACCCCGCAAGTGTTTTTTTTTTTACTTTTATTAATCATTTGAAGTGGTTTCGTATTTCTCAAAGTAATTGCGCACCCAAATACCTGTTCCTGTGCTTTGTTTAGTTCAAATCTCCCACGTTTCTTTGCAAAAAATAAGAAAAATTTCAAACATTAATTTTTTATAGAACAGCACCTAATTTACTTATTCATTGATGAATGTTTTTTTTTTTTTGGATATTTGATATTTAATCACATTTATTATTCTCCTATTTCTGTTTAGAAATTATTTTGTTTTCTTGGCAGGAAGTGTGAGAATTTTTATCTCTTATTCCTTTTTGGGTTCCGTTTTCATTATTGTTTTTGTTATTTTTATCAAAGTTTTAAATCGCTTAGTTGTCTGTAAAATATTGTCTTTTGTTAATCAGCTAATAGTAGTTTCAGATTTCAAGGTCTTAAGTAGCTACTAAAGATCAGCTTACTTCGTTTAATTGGTAAAGTATTTTGAAAGAACAAGTGCAGTTATAAAACTGTATTAGAGCATACTTTGGCCATGAGATTGCATTGCTATGACGCATTTTGTTGATACATATTTTATCGTTATATAATAAGCTTACACCTGAATAAGATTCAATTTGTCAGCTATCGTGGTATCTTTTTTACAAGGTTTTGGTTAAAGTCTTAGCAATTACTTGGAAGTATTTTCAGAATCCAAATATAGAGAATCTGGCGTTTGCGGCAATTCAGAAAACCCATAGTCGCACGTTGGGAAAACATAGTAAAAACTCTCGCATTAGAGCTGAACCAAAAGTTACAGGCATTACTTTTCTTCATGATTTTTTGTAATCTGGATATATTGAATATATGAAAAACGTAATTTTGAAGTCAATTCACCCCTCTCCGTTTGATCAACAGCCTCATAAATTTAAATTTTTTTTATTAACCAATTTTTTATTGTTGTATTGAAATTAATGTGGAGTGTGTATTTATCTGCCGAATGAAATGAGTTTTGCCATTCATAGTAAACACAACCATACAATCAAAGTTTTGTTTCTACTGTTTATATATCAGAAGATATTAACATTTGAAAAATGTATTATTTTTACGGAAATTTCAATAGAGCTAAGGCTCTATTTTTAATTTAGTTTTTCAATTAAATTATATTTTTATTTAGAGATTTGTAAATGTGAAGCATATAGACAAAGAAAATTTTTGACTGCACCGAGAGTTGAACTGACATGTTTCGATAGCTCTCGCTAATCTCGTCAGAGTTCTTGTCCGCGAAGACCACTCGACCAAAGTTGGTGGTTTGCAGTCAAGAGTTGAATATCATCTACCTTTAATCAGTTCATACTGTTACTCTCAGAGCTGTATTTTATTTGATAGTTATTGATATTCACTTTTTCCTTTATATCTTGTGCTCAGCTTCTTGTTATTTTTCTATGAATTATCATCGATAATTACAATTACTAGTATGTGAATGTTTGTTTCAGTTTCAGTTTTATTTGAGCATGTACATCGTTTTTGGTATGTGCCCTTAGAGCAGTAGTAGCCATTCTCTGAATTTCCTATACTCGCAAGTACACTGTGTGTGAGACACCCAGCCTATATTTATATCTATTTAGCCGCGAAGCAAATACACAAACATTTCACCGTCATATGGGCATCCCAGGAGATGTAGGGTCCATTTTTTACAATTTCATAAAATGTTAAACTTTGTATGGGAGGCCCCTTAAGTAATGGTGATAAAGGGTAGGTGTGTTGAGAAAAAATTTTTGGAGGAAAAAAGTAATATGGCTCGGTCCTATATTTTACCCTTCTTGAAGTGACTCTGTGGCACTTATGAAATTTATAATTAAGCATTTAATTAACCATAGTCTGGACCTGATTTTTTAGGCGACCCATATGCGATATGTTCGTTGATATGATATGAATGCTATAAAATAGGTTTTATACGGTTGGCAGACGGATGAAGTTAAGTGGGATCTCGTACTTTTTTAAGAAACTTCAATATAAATGTTTATCAAACGCAAATTTAACAAGGTAAATGTTTTTGAATAAGTAAAAACTATTCAAATTAGGACACGCCCGAGAGTGGCATGGTGCACTTTGTTAAAAATTTTTACTTTTAGTGCTGGTGATGACTTCTTTCGATTTATATCAAGCTTTCTCAGGGATGGCATTATCCGAGTGGTTATAGATTGGATCTCTTCAAACGATTTCAAGATTAATTCAGAGTTATCGCAAGGCTCCGTTCTTTCTTCTACATAATTTCTTAATGACCTTTTCTGCCAAACTTCCAATCTTATATACAGCAGCATTTGCCATTCATATTCAGTCAGTAGTAGGCCAAGCATGTCCTAGATTGGTGCTAGGCTGAAAAAATAAATCATACACTAGATCATGATCTTAACAATCTCTGAATGGGGTTGAGCGAATAGGGCCGATTTCAATGCTCGAAAGACCCAAACATGTGACTTGCTGTCCCATCTGTTATTATAGATCGTATAAGAATTGGGGAAGCACTTCATATTCTTGGAAGAAAAATCCACTGTAATGTTCGATGGGTTGATCACATTTTTCAAATCACGACAGAAGCATTCAATTACCTCGGTTTCTTAAGACTAAGACCGTGTAAGAGATACTCCGTGTAAGAGATACTCCGCGACAAGAAAGTGCGATGAAGCTCATCGGTGATAGTAGGGTAGCCAACTATATTGATTCGTTGTATTTCGCTGTTTTATGTGTTCTTAGAAAATCAGGTAACTTCTTCCTGAAACTCACTCTTTTTTTAACAACACGTTTCTCATTAAGAACACATTCATTTGCGGTCGATACGCCAGTGAATCGCATTATAAGTTCGTTCTTTGGCCAAAAAGTTCACATATGGAATAAACTTCGTACAGAGGTCATATCTGTCACTTTCAATGTTGGAAAGTTAAAATCAAAGCACTACTCCCTCTATCCTCCTTCCCATAACCAATTTTCATAGTTCCGGCACAATGTATAGCATAAGTATGGGACATTGCCTGAATGCTGGCCTTTCTTAGAAAATAACTCCTGTCCAATTCTTTTTTTAACTGTAGCCTAATATAAAAAAATACTTTGAATTTATGGTTCAAAATAAAAATCAAGCTAATAAAAAAAATGAAGAAGCCGTTATAAAAATAAGATCATATTAAAATATATTAAAAAAGTTCGTTTAGATGTGCTTAGCGCTTCGAGGAAAGCATTTGTGTGCCAAGTAAAAAGGGATGCAAAGATCAATTGTAAATAATATTTTGTATTACTGCCTGTCCAGCAAGTCGATTTCGTTCTCATATTTATATTGAGAGCAAAAACAAATTAAAATTTTTTATTATTGTTTTCAATATAGATATGAGAATGAACTCGACTTGTCAACGTCGTAGGACAGGGAGTAACTGCCTGCAGTATCTATGGTAGGAATATATAAAAAAGGAATGTAAAATCAACATGATGCAATTGTTATTTGAAATCATATTAAATTTACAAGAAATAATTTATCGTTTAAGTGTGCTAGTATTTATTTGATTTGTTCATTGCTACAGTTCACTGTTGTGCTTAGTTGTGTGCCTTGTTGTTGTCTATTCTGACATGTGTTGGCTATATAGACGACAAAAAACGAATTACCAGCGAAAATTTACTGCTGCTGGTTTAATATTGCCATTGTTTCATATTAATTTGATATGAAAAATTATTAATCTAACCTTAAATCTTTTTGATTTTAAAATTTTCACTCTTGAAACTTTGTTATAAACTTTACATTTCATTTTAAATCAACATGACTACAACTTTAATTTCAAACAAGTTTTATGTTGAATCTCCAACTAAATCATGTTGAATTAAAATGAAATTCATGTTACATGCGAAAGTATTGAAGCTGTTGTGGCTGCAGTGGTTAGCGCGTTGACTACCAACCAAGTGGCCATAATTCAAATCTTGGCTGGGGTAGCCAACTACAACACTACTGGTATTTTCTTTTCTACAAAAAAAATGTTGCATTGTTTGCACTTTTTACTGAAAATTTGCAATATAATAATTTTTTAAGGAAGTAAATTTATTAGAAATTGTTGTATCATGCCTTACGAAGGTAAATTTTTGCTTTAAAGGAATGACAAATCGCGATTTATTTGATAAAAAGGCTCGGACTTTCATGCAAATGCATGTTTTTTATGGTTATTGATAAAGAGGTATTGACTAATTATCCATGCGAATCATCAGATTTTAAGTACCGTGGCATTAATTTGTAGTTGCATATTTTTGCATATTTTGATCGTAAGTGCTTAATTTGGCATATTTTGTTAATAAATGCATATTTTAGGAGTAATAAAAAATTTTTTAATGCATATTTACCAATTCCTGAAAAAAATACTAATAGGCCGATTATGGATGGCAGCCGAGCCTCAGTTGGGTTGCCTGTTGCTGTCAATTCCAGTTGCTATTTAGTGTATTTCTGGCAACCATCAATTTTCAGTTGCCAACTGGCAAAATAATAAACATTTAAAAAAATATTTTTATATTATTCTAGTTTAGGTACTTTGTTCGTATATAAATGCATATTTTTGCGCATATTTTTCATTTTTAGTTGCATTTGCTAAGCGCTTAAAATCAATTTTTAGTTGAATGTAAATCCGAGCCCTGCTAATAATCATCACCTAAGTAAAATAATTTATAAAATAGCTACATTAAAGTTATGTTGTTTCAGCTTGATATAACTATAAATCAGCATGATTCCTAGTGCTGTTTCAATAGCAAATTCACGTTGTTTCAACTTGAAATAACTTTGATTCAACATGATTCTTCATGTTGTTCCAATATCAAATTTACATTTTTCGTATTATTTCATTATCAGCGTCATTTCACTGTACTGCAATATTAAATCAACATGAAATATAGTTAACTCAAAAGGATAAATGTTCCTTCAAGATTATTGGGAATCATGTTGAGTTAACATGAAACACCTGTGAAGCAAAATCGCTACTACGATTTTACATTGAAAATATTCTGTGTTTTCTACAATATTTGCCAGGAGTAGCGAATACGAAAGACCTGCTCATCTGTGAGATCATGTGTTAAAACGATATGAATATGGAATATAAAATATGAGCACTTGAGCCTCCAAAAGAACGACCAAATTTATATATCTTTCTACCGTTGGCTAGTTGCTCACTAATCAATTGATCTAGGACTAAGCAGGATGTATTGGGGGCACCTTCTTGTTTAAATCGAAGAGTATTGACAAATGGCTCATAGCACCTCATATGGCATACTCTTTTTCCTTTTTTTTACATAGTACAGTCTATACCATAAAGGTTTCCCGATTATGAATTCGTTTCAAAAAAACAGCTTTTTCGTCCCAATGTTAGTGCATTTTAATCTGCTTATAGTGAATTTCTGTACAGTGAATTTTTCTTTACAATGAAACAATTTTGAAGATGTAAATTTGAGTTTCTTGCGCTTTTGTCTCTATATAATATATTATTTCACAAAATTTCTGTTACGCATACTAACAACAGAATGAAGTATTATATAATTAGGGGATTCCCAAAAGACGAAAAAAAACATGAGAACGAAAAGGCGACAAAGGTGCCGACTAATGCATTTAAATCTCCAAATATATTAGAAGCTTTTGTTGAAGAATAAAAATGGAATATGGTTATTCAAACTAAAATACCTGATTATTTTAAATAAAAGTGCAAAAAATATAATATCTGTATAATGAAGTTTCTATATAATGTAGCGATTTTCTGCTCCCATGCAGATTCATCATAGAAAAGTTTGACTGTAAAATTCAATTCTAAAATCGAGTTTGTTCCAATTCAGAAACTGTTATAAGTGTAAAATTTCTCTAAATATTTTAGAAAGTTATCTTCTATAAATAGAACTTAGTGCTGTGAGTAAAAACACTGTCTTCAACTTGCAGAAGCTGCACAATAGAACCCAAAAAACTAAACGAAGAACATACAAATATAAATAAAACTAAATGCATGATTATAATTTATCACTTTTGGCGCCATACTGTTCGGTAGCAAGTTTATCACACAATTCAACGCCAAGAAATTAAGTAATTAACGCAAAAGAGATGACAAAGGAACCCTATAACATAAAAAAGTGTCAAATACAGAAAGATTAAAATCTAAGTGTTGTTTTTGTCCTAAAAAAAAACAACGACTAAAAATGCAGATATACTTACTATACCCAAAACAATATTAAAACCAACATAAATAAATAATCCACACACACACACACACACACGCACACACTTCTAAATGAATCCAAATAATAACCAGATATAAGAAAGAGTATTCAAAACTGTTAAATCCAGTGTAAGAAATGTTCGTATCAGTGGCGCTTAAAATACCAACAATTCAACACTTTTTCCTTATTGATGTGGTTGTTGGTTTTAAGGATTTTTAATGTTTTTTTTCAGGAAAATTTTCAATGAAATTTTATATCACATAAATTTCTGAACGAAAAAAAAATATGTTAATGATTTTCTTAAAACCAAACAGAAACAAAATTTTCAAAATACAACAACAAAGATGTGTATGTCAAAAATTAATTTATCTCATTTATTTGAAAATTATCGCATCCATGTTCACACATTGTATTCATTAAGATTCTTTTTGTTTTAAAACAAACTAAATCTCAACTAAATACAACAATAATGATCACAAAATATGTATTCAAAATTGTTAAATGTCATCGCAGAGATTCCATTTCATTTATTTAATAAACGACTCAATTTATGTTGTGGAGCATTAAGAAAAATATTTTTATTGTTGGTGTTGGAATGCATCTGTCACATTGTTTTGTTCAGTTTGTGACATTATTATTTATGCTTATCGCGCGATAAATACGTTTTTAAATGTGTTAATAAACATAATTAAATGAAAACTAATTTATATGAAATTTTGATTTATGCAAAAGAAGAAAACAATAGGAAGCGTCACACAGTGTTGTGTCCCATAGAGAAAAATACCACAAATAAAAAATAAAGTTTTTACATTGCAATGGAAAATGTATTGTTTGATAGATGATAATATAATTCAAACAAATTCAAAAGAAATTTTTAGATTTAACTCTTTTTGATGGCACTAGAGGACGCTAAACTTTGACAATTTTAAATAAGAATTATCAAACAACTTATTGAGTTTGAGACTGAAATTATTAATCACTTTCCGGATATAAAGCATACTCTCTACAGCTGCGCCATATCCCAGTTATTTTTTTATGAGATAAAACTTGTTTTAAGTACTTATGTATGAAAAGAAAACAAAAAAAATAAAATAACCGGCATGGGAAAGAAATTTATACAACGAAATATTGTATTAAGTTAATGACAAATGTTATTTTTTTCAATAACATGTTTTATTGAACATAATTTTTGTCTATTTCTTTCTGTGTACATATATTTTACATATCATTATTAAAAATGTATATTTCATTATTATAAATTACATCTAGTGTATTTCATTGATTTTTTCCTCACTTTAACAAAAATTTCTTTTTGTATATAAAGTTAAAATCCTATAAGAAAAAAATATTATAATATTAATACGCGTGTTATGTGTGATATCCTGCTGTTGCTGCTGTTATTTAAACTCTTGTTACTTTTATTGTTGCAAACGTTGTTGATTTTATTTTGTTACAATTCGTTTTTATTTGTTGGTGCTGTTGATAATCAGTGTTGCCAGGATATATACGAAGTTAAATACTCGTATGTAGGTGTTTTTAAAAGGCCGAAAAAAGAAAAAATAAATATAATAATATTAATACGCGTGTTATGTGTGATATCCTGCTGTTGCTGCTGTTATTTAAGCCCTTTTTAATTTTATTGTTGCAAACTTTGTTAATATTATTTTGTTACAACTCGTTTTTATTTGTTGGTGCTCTTGATAATCAATGTTGCCAGGAGCTGGAGGAAAAAAGAAGCTAAATACTCGTATGTAGGTGTTCTTAAAAGGCCGAAAAAGGCTCAGTCGCACATATATAAAAGCTAAAAGAGGCTAAATATTTTTTATGTTGTCTTTATTATTTTATAAGTAAAAAAATACATAAACATGTTATTGAATGAAAACGTCATGTAAAAGCTAACATTAGTCTTTATATTATCCAATTTGTTCTATTATTTGCTTAGCTCTTCCAGAAGGGCCTATATACGCCAATGGCTACGGGTACACCGGTTACTATTGACCGGGACATTGCCGGTTCGATTATTGCCAAAACCCTTGCCTTTTCTGCAGAAAATCCAAAATTAGGTTTAAGCAGAATGTGTGTTTGTGTTAAAAATAAACATACCGTGGGGTCACAGCTTATTTTATGCAGTACATAACTTTTTCTTTAAGATTAAAGGTTAAAGGCAGGCCAAAGCATTCATGCAATAATTTTCATACAGTGGCATCCTGTACGTCAACAGGAATGAGTTACGACTTGTCACTTTGGTCACTTTGGACTGAATTATCCTCTCTGGAAACCAATTTCGTTCACCCTTGTGTCGTTTATAGTTAGAAGAAGATGAGATAACGGCTCACATTCTCCGTGTGCGTATTAATTTATGTAATAGAAGAAGGCGTGCTTTTTATTCTGAGTTTAACCAGAATTTTAACCAGATCTTTCCCCTACTCTATTCTGCTATTCGATTCTAAAGCTCCATAACAACGAAACTAAAGGAGAATAAAACTAATATTGGTACCGTTTTATAGAGAAGAGTGAGCAATGTAACAATAACCATTTAGCCTTTTTAAGGCTAGATTAGAAATAAATATGGCTTAAAAAAGCCACGATATGTAATAGACTAAATCTAGCCCCGAAAAGGCTAAACTGGCAACGCTGTTGATAATACTGGTGCCGTCAAATGATACTTGGAAGACGCCCTGTTGTGCTGTTTTTAATCTCATTAACTGTCGCTGTTTTAATTTTGTTTTTTCTGGCAAACAATGTATGCATTTCGATATGTCTGTCCGTCTGTTTGTATTGTAATAATATTTGTTTTTATATTGTTGCTGCTGATATTTATATTTTTGTGTTTTGAATGAAAAACCAAACATCACACACTAGGGAATTGTGGTATGATTTGCAAGAATTTATGTATATGCTTTCACTTCATGCACACAAACTAATTTGTTGATTCCTTATTTTGGTCTGAGGTCAATAAATTATTATTTTTGTGGCAAAGAAATCTTTAAAATTTTAAAACTTTTGGTCAAAAACGAGTTCATAACAGAAAGGATAGTAGCCCCTAAGTTCAACAGAATAGATGTGACTCGGCAGAGAAAATCTTATAAGCCTTGCGTTTAAGGTATAAGAAATGTTCAACATTTTTATGTAAAATACCATGAGCCATCTAACTCTCAAGGTACCGTCACACTTGGCAAATATTTGCCCAAAAAACGAGACCACTATTTTTTCTTAGGGTTATTGTGATATAACTTGGTTTTTATATCACAAAATAAATTTAATTATGCCGCAAAATGCAATTTTTATATTATTTTCATATATAAAAAAAAAATATTGGAATTGAAGAAAATGCAATTTTAGCTTGTGTGTTGGTTACGTTTTTTTCGGCAAATATTTGCCAAGTCTGACCGTACCTTTAGGTGTGTTTGTATTTTTGTCCCTTTCTTAAAAAAGCGGAAAAATTCACCTTCCGCGGCAATATAGGTGGCTACAATGTTCTACAAAAATGCTTCTCGTAGTGTTTTGCACAAACATGTCTAATTTGTCTTTTACCTTAGACTTACTCGATTTTTCATCCAAAGTACTAATTATGAGTAAGTAGGAAATCAACCCTTAACCACATTTTAAGTTTTAAATACTTTTTGGCGTTCAAGCTGAGTCTGGAGCATGGGCGTCTTTAAAATCTGCAGTAGAATTTGTAAAACATTTTAGTCCGCTATATCGTTGATGAAGGGGCGGTTTTCTCCCCTTTTTTAAGAAAAGGACAAAAATATTCATACAACGAAGAGCTAGAGGATTATAATTTTCCACAAAAATGTTCCTCGTGGCGTTTTACATAAAAACGGTGAAAACATCTTATGCCTTAAACTCAAGGCTTACGATATTTCTTACGCCGGGTACTAATTTGGTATAATGACCAATGAAATGCAGGCATATAGACAAACTTAACCCACAACAAATGAAATTTTTTTTTAATATGAAGAGAATTTTTTCACATTATTTTTAGAACGCTATTAGAATATGGTCAAAACAGTTATTTTTCTAGCTTAACCATCTCTTAAAAGAATCCTATAAGTAATTTTAGAATTGTTTTGATTTGATATTTACAAACAAGTATGACATAATATCCAATTAAAAATCTATTTATTCCATTTAATAACTAAAATCATCATTAAAACATTAAAGATATCCTGTCGCCCTCTAACCATTTAGAGCTATTTGTCTTTAACCGAAAATATCTTCAGTTAAAAGCCAAAAAAGCTAAAATTTTCAATTAATTTTAATAACTGTTCAATGATCCTTGGCTTTAAACGTCATTTGAATTTCAAAACAAGCAATAAATGCGTTTAATCTGTAGACCAGCCCAAAGGGGAGTACCGAACTATTAAGTATGATTAATAAAAATAGACAGGGTCATGGTAACAACACACAAAAAAAGAAACGGTAAAAAAGCAACAACAACATAATAAACCACCCAGTATGCCACCCATGATTGTTACTCAATAAAAATAAATTTAAAGTAAATTTTTGCAACAGAATGGGGAGAAAAAAAAACCCATAAAAATTTGTGGGAGGCAATGTTTGAATTTAGCTATTACTTTAGACGTGGCTGGTGAAGCTGATGATGATGATGATGACAACAACAATCAAAACAGCAATTGCTATAGAAATTAGAAAAACGTAAGAAGGGGGATTTAAACTTCTTACACCAACACCAAACGACTTCATCTTCCTAAGGAACTGTAAATGGTTTAAAAGTCAACAACTCATAACCATAAAATATGTTTCAAGTCACGTTAATGGTTGCTAAAATCACTGAATTTATGAGGGTGAATTTTGCAATAATTTCAAGTACTACGGCAGCAATAACAGAAAACCCAGCATAAATGAATGAATCGTTAAACACGGCGGATGTTGTTATCCGTAAAATACTTGCAGACATAAAATATATGTACGAGTACGTAGGAAAAAAAACAGCAACCTTATGCAACCCCACCTGCTGACAGCTAAACGTTTTATTTTTTGCTTTCTAGAGTGGGAGAGTTAAAAAATTGAATTCAGTTTTCAAAATGTTTATTTATCATTTTGTACCCCCCCAAAAACAAACAGAACAATAAAATCTCAACATGTTTTCATTCTAGACTGATTTAAATTTCATTATGCCGAGATTTGTTATTGCAACACAAACACATTCAAAAAGGGTAGATTTTCCAGAAATTTAATAATGAGCTCTCTAATGGCACAAACAGAAGAAGGGTGCCCTGTGTCATATGTCTGCATATGAGTAAGCATCAGAGGAGCTAAATTTTCAAATTAATTAACACTGTTTAGTCCATGTACCCATATAATGGTTAAAAAAATAAAGGTTTTTTTTTTCTAACCATTCCCTTGTATATTAAACGCCAGATATGTATTTAGTTACTAGTAGTTATTATGGTGTCAAATTTTAACGAAGCCAAATTCATGTTTTTTGTACATATTGTACTCGAATATCAAAGTGGCAAGTAAAAAGACCGTTCATGACAAATTGATAAATTAGATTGAAGCATTTTATTTTTGCTACAGCAAAAATAAAAAATTATCATTAGTACATGTGAATAAGCAAAGGATTTAAAAAAATTTCAAGAGTCAGGAGCTAACGAAACAAAATTTATTTTAATGTGAATATATCGAACTAATTTCAATTTTAATCGAAGGTGATTATATGGGCTAGGGTTCTTAACGTTATATTCACAAAGAATTAGACATGACCAATACTTCTAAGGAACATGGAAAAATAAACATCAATTTTCAACGTACGCAGCATTACAGAGCAAAGTTGTTTTCGAAGGTCGTCACAGTCATGTGTATCACCGGATATCACCACCCGGGTAGAAATAGCCAATCGTATAAAAATTGCAGGACTGGGAAAGCACTTTTACACAAACTGAAAACTTATTTGCCAATGTTTTTTAATAAAATCTTTTTTCTTCGATTCCAAAATACTGAAAACTCCCAAGGTGTCGTTAGAACTTTTCATTTATTTTGCAACTCTCGTTAACTCTGACATTCCTAACAAGGTTTTAGGGAATTTTAGAAGCGATGAGTATTGCTCAAAATCCAATTTTTTATTTTGTCTCATAGAAGGGCATTTTTTAAGTTGCTCTGATCATCACTTGCACTTTGAGGAATTAAATTGTCTGAACTTGTTTCACTCGACGTCTTATTATCCTGTAGACTTACAATAAATTCCTCCTGATCTGAAAAATTCAGATCTTCGAATCCAATCAATTCTTCCGAATTTTCTGAGTTGTAACATGTTCCAGTTATTGAATGTTTTTCTCCTTCAAGGTCGACATAATTGATATTAGCAGGGATATTAACCTGACGTATATGAGCAAACTTAATCATAAAATTAAAATTTACTTCTTGTTTCAGAACTAAATTGCATTTTTAAAAATCTGTTTTTTAGTCCTTGGTATGACATTTTGATAAATTTCAATAATTCTGCCTGTTCTGTAATTCGAGTCGATTTGAAAACGCTCGATTTGGACAAACTAAATCCACTAATAGCAAAATTTTTTCAAACTTTTTTTTAAGTTTTCTATTCTTTAGATCTTAAAATATCATATCTGAAATTAATTTACTATATATTATTTACAATACATAAATCGGGGCATTATTTACTTTTGGAAAACGAGAAATTTACTCGGATTCGGTTTACAAACATGGCCGCGTATGATATTACAAGAGTTATTCTGCTATTTTTCTATTTTAATAAACAAAACTATAGTGTTAGGAAAATGTTTTACTAAACAAACTGATAATATTGGAAAAGCACTGAATTTTTAGTTTTCACAAGGGTTCGCCATCGACACGAAAAACGATCGGCCAAGCCTGGATCGACGTTTGGCAAAGCACTTTAAATGTCGAAATTATTACATCTTACCAACGTTTGTGGCACCTTAGAAAACGCTTTGCCCGAGCGTATTTTTCTGCCTGGGCAGTTATTAGGCGACTCTGTTGAATGTTAGTGCAATTCATAAATTTGCATACGAGAATTGCATGACTACGTAATTCGTGTTTATCACAACAAATCCCGTTGCACCATTGCAACGCGTTGTGTAGAATTAAAATATGTTGGAAATATGTAAATCAGTTATTTCTAAAGGGATAGTTCGAGTGAGGGAGTGTCAAAAATTTGATACGGATGAATACTCTATACTAAAAATTTTGTAAAAGCGTTACGGAGGGGGGGGGGGTATAAAACCTCCAAAAATAGCGTTACGTAATATGTAAATAGGCCCTTAGTGAGTTATACTCATTAGAAAATTTAAGTTTCTGAATTTTTCAAAACCTGGGTCCAGTATTTTTAAGATATCGTATCTAACTAACAACTGATTGTCACAATTATTCCTTTTGATAGTTAAACAACAAAATATAAAAAAAAATTTTTACATATATTTTTCTACTTACCTTCTTACGACTACAATTTAGAATGGAAAAAAGCCCGTCAGTGTGGTATTGGTATAAAGTAAGAAAATAAAAAGGCATTAGTGCTGAGTATATGTTAAAATTTTGATATTGTTTAAGCTTTTTATTTATTTAAATAAAAGTTTGCTACAATATCTTTAGATTTTCTGTGAGATTTTGTGGTAAAGGTTTCCTGACGATCTGCATTTAGCTTAACCCTTATGTGCGCGGTAAGAAAACACCTTATAATGCGCTGTAAGGTACCCGGGTACCTATATAAAAGTTACGTAGAAAACAAGCATTTTCGCACTAAATGTAGTTGTAAAGTAAATATGGGATTGGCAATATATATCTGTAGCCAATCTCATATATGTTTTACTACGTTTTAATTTGATATTTAGTGAGAAAGTGCTTGTTTTCAACGTAACTTTTGTACCTTGCGGGTACCTTGCGGCGCAATAGAAGGTGATTTTTTGTCGTGCACATAAATGTTGCTTAATTTGATTAGAAATTTCTACGTCTACCACGTTTATATAGACTTATTTGTTTATGCAGAGCTACTAACAACAAATATATGTACTTACAATGGCCTCATTTCCATATAAAGCACGTACAGGTACCCGGGTACCTTGGTGCGTATTTAAGGGTGTTAAGAGTAAATTGGTCTCTCACTCAAATTACAAAATTTTTCTTAGCTGTACGGCTGCAAAAATGCAAACTTTTTTGAAAGTTAGTAGTTCTCAAAAAGTTTCAGATATGCAGACTATTAATTTCAATGAAAAAATTTTGGTTGAACACGCCAAAGTTACCCGGGTACCTAGGTGCGCACATAAGGGTTAAGTGAAATGCTAATATCCCTCGGCAATCAATTTCAATATGCTTTTAATTAAAACAATTATTAGTTTACTTATTCAGTAAAATATTAATTTTGGGAAATAGTCGGACTACAAATTTAAAAACTTAAAATAATATAAAATTGTTTACAAAAAATTACATGCAAATATTCCTTGTGGGTTGGAAAATATGAAGTTTTTAATTTCAAAATTGAAATTTTTTTGAGTTTCTGACCAAATATATAAAAAATTCTTCATAAACATGTAATTATTACATATATGTATGTCTCAGAAGATATCTTCACATATATCACTTTAGAAAAAACACTAATCCAATTTGTTGTTTTTGTTGCCCTGGGCCCCATATTTAATGAATTAATCTCCCTTATTTTGTGAATTAATTTCATTCGAAAAATCGTTTCGGTTTCCACCTCTGGATATGTCGAATAGTGGCTTCGCTGCATAAAGATTTCTCACCTAGTAGGCCTTCAGCCGGGCTGAAGTGTTTCCTGCTCGTTCTGGCGTAAATATTTTCTGCATTTTCGGGGTAGGCGAAAATCTTCAGTCGTTAAGCCACTATTGGACACATTTAGAGGAGAAAATTCAAAAGCGCAGCCGACGGCAGACAATGCAGACATATCCAGAGAAGAAAATCCTTGAGCCCGGCCCAGCGAAGTCACTATGATTATTTTAAAAGAACATTCGAAATAATGTTCATGAATATTTATTCCACTTTAGAAAGAAAACATGTCCATGGACATTAATGAATGCTACTCAAAAAATGTTAAATGCCCTTTTGATTTAGAACAGTTTTCGGAGAAGAATATGCAAAAGATAAGTCCATCCTCAAAAGTTATGGGTGATTTCTCATAAATTATTTTATTTTTGGGGGGATCTTTCACAACGCACTATAAAAATTCTTCCCTTTTTGCTTTACCATATCAAAAACATAACATATTAAACATCTCCGTTTAGATTTTTCCGCCACGTTGATTTACCGTTACGTTATAATATGTTCAGCGCCGGCCCAAGGGTGGAGCGAGTGGAGCGGTCGCACTAGGCGCCAGATGTCAAGGGGCGCAAAAAAGCCAAATGCGAAAAGCAATTTCTAGCGCATTTGTATATTTTTATTATAAAAATTTATAAAATATGAAAGGTGAGCGTAGTTTTAGTAAACTGAAACGAATCATCGGCTGAAAATTATCGACCCTTTCCTGTAACTCCAGTCGATTAAAATCGTTTCGATTTGACAAAACTAGTGCCGCTAATGGCAAAATTTTTTCAGTTTTTTTTTTTAAATTTTGTATCACAAATATCAATCATATCTGAACGAAAATTATCGTATATGGGTGATTCTTTTCTAACTGTAATTTTTCATGTACCTTCACTATTCTGTCTTACTGGTCATAATTATCAATCTATTAATGAATGTTTTATATAAATTTGCACCTCATGAACATATTCCGTAGAATTTTTAGAAATTGGAAATTGAAGTCGACAGAAAACTTGCAATAAATGTCAGCTCCATGGCATGTCCTTACATAAAGTTTGTCTGTAAATTAGGTATTTTCTATGTCCCAACAAATACTAAAAAAAATTCTTCCAAATTCTATTAACTTAATAGACGCGGAAATTTTTTTCTCAATATATCTCATTAATATTAAATGCCGCGCTAATAGTTTTTGTTCTCGGATTTTACCAAACTTTTTTAATTCTGATTTGAACAGCTCCTGTACCCTCTACGCCGAGATTATTGAAACAACTAGTAAGCCATATTAAAACTATGCCAACTAAGTAATGTTCGGATGTATCATGGATATGAAACAGTGCAACGAGCTTGTGTTGGTTTGTCATAAATTAATATGTCAGGTCCATGGGATTGGTTAACTAATAATTAACCTGTTATTATTTTTTTTTACCACAAATAACCCATTTCTGTACTTACTACAAACTTTTATAATATTTTTGTAGGATATTGCCAAATTCATAGCCAATTAATTACCATTGCCATTAAAATTACAAATTAAATATTATAAAATTGCTAACATCGATCACATAAAGGTTAACTTACCCTCTTATTCTGAACTTTGACAAAATTATAACAAATAACAATTTTTATATTTAGGCAATGTAAAAATTGTCATTTGTTATTATTTTTGTTTTGTCACAGAGCTTAGAATAAGGGGATTAATCTAAATTCCCTGAGATCAGGCAACGATTTCGAACTAAAAATTGCTCTCCTGAAAGCTTGCCGAAACCGGATTTAGCTATTATTCCTTGTAGGCACAGAATATGAAATTGATGAAACAAAATAAATGAAAATATTCTAACAAATTTTAAGCAACTGGTTTGTTAAAAACAAACATTTTTGCTTTTAATTTTACCTCATCTTTAACATTTAATTTATTTTAAAATGGAAAAAAATCACTTAAAAATATTGAAAAAAGTAAACGATGCCTATTGAAAAAAAAATAGTACACCATCTTCAAACCTTCTTCCATATTTTGTATATAAAACTAGGAAGTTATTAAAAATAAAAAGCGTTTTCATATTTTTAGCAGGCCCACATTGACGATAAATGAATGAAAAGAAATAATAAGTCAAACAAAATTATTCATCAAGCCACCGTATAAAGACAATAATAAAATTGTAAATCAGCTTCAAAAATATGTTTGTTAAAAAAATATATCATAATTTTTTCTGTTGACCAAAGGGCGCCGAAATCAAATCTCGCTCCACCTTGACCAAAGGCTAGGAGGGCAGGCGCTGAATATGTTATCCATGAGGTCTCCAAATTAGTTAAAAACTAGAGACTGTATATAAAGAATAAAGTGTAAATTTCAGATGAAGGTTTCTACAATAACAACTTATACATTTTAAAATTAAAAACAAAATGGAAGATAATTCGAAACTGAGTAGTTTTTTGATGTATAATAGAATTTTAGCGAATTCGCCTATTCGGTAGATTAAATCGAAATAATTGAAGTGACCTCAAGTTAAACTAATAAAGAAAATATAATTTTTTCATTCGGTCTTCCAAAAAAATTATAGCTATAACAATATCATAGTTCTGTAGGATAATCAATTATCTACCGAATTTCAAATATTTCAGCTGCAACTACTTGCAATTTTGTTTAAGAAACGCATTTTTCTAGGTAACTCAGCTTACTAAAATCAGAAATATTTACTTGATTGGGAAGAAATCAAAAATCTAATTTTTTCATAAAATCCTGTTTAAAACAAAAATGTCTTTAATGCACGGCTAAACAAATTAAAGCGTATAAAAAAGTAGTGCTTCAAAGTTGTCAGGCGTGAGTGATGAAAAAAAAATTTATGTGATAGTAAGTGATAAAAAAGTTATAAAAAAGGCCTTAAAATGGAGGCTTCCAAAGGTCGTATCCAAAAAATTATTGAAATTGGTGTTGCCGTTTGGCCACAAAAAGGGTAAAATTTGCTATAGTGACACGGAAAGGATAATTTGTGAAAATACAGCCGAAAATTATTTAAAATTAGCCAAAAATTATTTATTTATTTATTTAATATTAAACTTATAGCTAAATATAAGATCAATATAAGGAAATTAAAGCACTAGCTACCAGGGCCATCGGCTATAGCCAAAAATGTTAATCCTTTTTTATATGAAATATAACCCAAATTTGTATGAAAATAGTTTGGGCAGTATTCCCTATATTTTTTGGCCGTTTTTGGTTCGGGCGATATTATATGCAGCCTCCTAATTTTGCACGTTCAAAAGAGGACGATAGACATATCAGATGTCAAAATTTATAAAATTATGCGTATTTTTCAGCAGTGTATTCAGATTTCAATAGTTCAAATAATTTTTTAAAGACTTTTTGGCAAAACTAGGGAAATTTTTTCTTAATGTCATAAGTTCGTTGATTACACTGTGATACAGTAAAATTATTCAGGGGTCTTATGCAGCAATTCTGTTTGGTTGGACCCCATAGAGAAAGAAAATAGTGGTGATAGCAAATACACGTGAGCACTGACGATGGAAGTGTAGCGGCTTCCGAAAGTGGCGCTACTCTGTTCTGCTGTGTACGTTGAAAAATTAAGTTGATGTTAATTTTTCCCTTGTTCCTTGGAATATTAATCATACCTAATTCTTTCTGAATATAACGTTACGAACCTTAGCCTAATAATCAATTTAGATTCACAAAGCAAATACGTTCGAAATAATCATATTAATAGAAAGTAGCTATGGTTTTTCTAGATCGCTTCGTAAAGTGATTTTATAGCGGTAAATGTAATGAAAAAACGGTTTTCTTAAAGTTTAAACTTTAAGCAGTCATTACTTTTTTGTTTCAAAACGATCTTTTTCAAATTTGAAAGATATGATTCTTAGCTCTCTAATAAGACATGATTTTTGAAAATCAGTTAGTACTCGTAAATGGCTAAGTTATGGTGGCTTAAATAATAAAAAAAAAATTTTTCAACAAAATTTTATTTTTCGTCGGCAAATGACATGGTCCATGCCTCCTGCATTACATTGGAGTAGTCTTAAAACTACTCTATGTCACTATTTGATGGAGCACTATATGAAATCGTTAAAACGCCAACAGTTGTCGGTAAACTACAAACTCTTGTCGACTTTAATTCGTATTTCCCCAGTGATCGTGTGTTTATTTTAAGTGTAAGTAAAACCTTTCAAATTCAATATACTGCGCCATTTTCGCTTATGTTCGTTCCAAGAATATAAGAAAATTTCGGAAATATTACAATATCGATATTATGTTCTATCTAAACATAACAGATTCAAAAGAGTTACCCAAAAAACTTCCATAAAAAAACAAAACTCAAATATTTTTAATAATCATTCACATTTATTTGTAATAAAGAAAATTTATTTTAATATCCTTATTTGTTTCAGTTGATATTAATTTACGTTGTTGTTTTCTTTATTTTTTTAATCTAAAATATTTTAAGTTCTATTGTTAATTTACATATTTGCAAATAAATTGTTAGGCTTATAATTAGTTTGAAACTATAAAATGGGGAAAAATATATATAAATATATTCAAATATGTTTCATTTATTTTATTTTAAATTACAAAGTCAAATTTGATTTATTTTAAAATGGGAGATATTTTAAACGTTTGGTACTTTAAAATTACTAGAAAAAATAAGCAATTTTTGTTATTCATTTATATTTTCAATTATTTACTAATTATTTAATAAATTTTATTTAATAATATTTTCAAGTTTTAAGCTAAACGAACAACAATTTTAAGCTAACTTTTTAATTACATACAACTAGACTGGCGAAGGAGTTGATTTGATTAAAAAGGCCCTTAAAGACTTTTTGATAAAATTAAAAAATGTAAATATTTTAAAACTGAAATTAAGCCAAAGCAAATTGATTTTTTATAAATTGTAAAGTTTCTAATATTTAGAGTAAATTTTTTCTTTATCTTCTTTTTTAAATACGACTAGAAATACATGGTAGTTTTTAAAAACTATTTTAAAAAATATATATTTTTTTTATTCATAAGATTTATTTAAAAAAAAACCAAAGCGGGTTTAAGGTAAGTTTTTCTTGTTTTGTAATTTATCGTTTTTGAGAATTGTATTTATTTGTAATTTATTTTAGTAAGAGTTTGGTTTGGTTTGTTTTATAAAATAATTGATTTTATTCATAATATTATTTATGTACAAAGGGAGTGGTTTTTTCCTTAGCTAAAATTTCTAACTATTCTTACTTGTAAACTTAGTAGTCTAGTAATTTTTTTCTGGTGTTAGTTTCCTCTTTCATTCCCTTTTTACAGAGCTTAGCTTTGTTTTTTGCTTGTATTGTTACACTTTTGGAACTCTTTATACCCTCTCTTAAGTGCTCTTTTTCTAATTCTTTGTAGTTAAACTTAATTATTTAAAATTTAATTTATGGTTTTATTTTGCAATATTTAAGTACTAAATAATGATCGTTATTTAATTGTATTTATTTACATTTAAAATTTTTCGCTTTGTAGATCACTTTTCTCTTCTTCCTCAAAAAGAGCCATTGTTGTTAGGAAATCCTGTAAATAGGACCCGGCATCTGCTCAGTTACTAAACAGAAAGGGTCCTAGTGAACCTCAAACCATGGGTGGCTTAATGTCGACCAAAGTACTGTGATGATCTAACGCGGGACTCGAACCAGCGGAATTATTACCCAACAAATGATGGTGATGGTGGTGGGTGTGAGCATGTAAATGGGGATGTGAGTGCTGCTGTTGCTGATGCTGCTGTTGTTGCTGCTGCTGCTGCTGCTGCTGCTGGTGATGTTGGTGCAAATGATGTTGAGCCTGTTGTTGCTGCTGTTGTTGCTGATGCAATTGATGTTGTTGATGATTGAACATAACCGGTGAACCACTTGACATGTGATGTGGAGAAGACAAGTGCAAATTTTGATTAAGACCTTGTGTGGGAGTACCCGTTTGATGGGAATTAGGGGTGCCAGGATGACTGCCACTATTGTTGTTGTTGTTGTTGTTGTTGTTGCTGTTATTACTGCCATTTCCCGAATTATTTAAACCAGTAGATTCATTAGACTGATTGTTAACATCTTCGGAATCACTACAAGATTCTGAGGAGCCCTTCTTTATGCCATTGGCTGTACCTGTACCATTATGGGTTTTCACATGTTTGGCCAAATGATCGCTACGCATAAAGCGTTTATTGCAAACGGGACAAGCAAAACGCTTTTCACCAGTATGAGTTCTTAGGTGCCTTTGCAGTTCATCGGAGCGTGTAAAACGTTTGCCGCAAAACAGCCAATTGCAAACGAAAGGTCTTTCACCAGTATGCCATCTTAAGTGGGCTTTAAGATGAGAAGTTTTGCCGTAAACTTTACCACAGCCTGGTATATGACAAGAGTGTATATTTTTCTTTCTTAAATGAACTCCTGCTGGCCCTAAACGTTCGGCTTCTTGACAATTGGGGCAATCACATGTGGCTCGACCAGCATATCTACGTTGAGATCTCGGTGAGGGTGTTGTAGGAGAGCTGGCCTGTGGCGAAGAAATCGCGGATGCAGCAGAAGGTGAACTGTGTGGCAGTGAAAATCCGCCTACACCTTGTGTGGGCAACATACTTTTGTAGGTGTCTTGCAGCAAATGCTGACCAGAGCCCAAAAGATGTGCTGTGTTCGACAGGGAATGGCTTAAGGCTGAAGAATAATCTGAAGTAGCAGTGGCATAGTTGGCCATAGTAGAATGCATACCAGCTGCACTGCCCATATCTAGCCAACTGCCAGCAGCAGCAGCACTGTGCATGTCCCACCAACCCGAGTTTACGCTTGCAGCTTCAGCAGCTTTATGGGCCGAGGCAGTTACTGCATTAAACGGCCAATCATAAGGATGCCTAGAATATACCGAACCAAAAGTGGCTCCTTCCACTTTACCCAACAAACCCTGATGCATATGATGATTATCGGTGACCATGCCACCAGTAGCCGTCGAAGTATTGGGATAAAACAGGTCACTACCGTAGGCGGTGGGCGTGGTAACTGCAGCACACGATGAAGTTATAGGGCGACTGTAAGGATAAATGCTGAAATTATTTATTTGATCAATAAATTATTTTCATACAAAATTAAAATAAAATTAAAGTACACAGAAAAAATTATTCATAAAAAATGTTCAATTAATAGACTTTATCAAAAACGTAGATTAGTTTCAATTAATTTCATAATTAAATCAATTACTCATGTGATCAAAAACGAAATTTTCTAACAATTTTAAAAGTTTTGAGTAATTGAAAATATAGATTTCAGTGATAGAATAGACTAAGCTCGGGTGCATAGGAATAACACCTGCAATCTAATAGTTTGATATTCTCAGAAAGCTAAAAGAGAGTTAGAGCGCTAGAATTTTGCTTGTAATGAAATTGTGCTCCGTTAAAAATTTTGTTTTTTTTAGCAAGGTCTTAAACTTCATTATTTTAATTTTTAAGTCAAAGTTTAGTATTTTATTAGTGCAGAACACATGCAACAATATTTGCTTAATTCACAAAACCTCTTGTATCTTCTTATCGAGTGTAATATTGTATTGAAAACAATAGTGTAAACTTGTTTCATATATTTTGAAAAAGTCGTATTTATTACGATACTCAGAGAGCATTTGTATGTGCTCTCTGAGAGTATTTGCATGTATCTTGTTCTTCTTTTGTCCATCAATACAATATCACAAGCAGGGTGACCGTTGAAAATTTTCAAAAAGTGGCACAAAAAGGGGATTTTGAGGAAAAAAGTGGCACTAAAAAGGGGATTCTCCGAAAAAAAGGGGCAACTTCTTCAAACAGGAAATAATTAAACCAAATCCTTGACTTAAGTTCAATTTTCAAAGTATTGTAAAAAAAATCACAAATACAATTGAGAAATGAGACTTATATCCTCGAATAGTGTGGATCCTTGGCTCCAATGAAAGATGTGCCCAAATATGGCTGAAATCCCTCAGAGATCAGAAAAAATTTACTTAAGATCAATTTTCAATGTTTTGTAAAAAAATCACAAATATAATTGATAAATGAGACTTATACCCTCAAATTGTGTGGATCCTTGGCTGCAATATTCATTTGGTCCAAATGGCCAAAATCCCTCATAGATCACAAAAAATTTCCTTAAGTTCAATTTTCAAAGTTTTGTAAAAAAATTCACAAATACAATTAAAAAATGAGACTTATATCCTCGAATAGTGTGGATCCCTGGCTGCAATTTGGTACAAATGTGTTACAAAAAAAATATGTTCCCGAAATTTCTCAGAGATCAAGTTCAATATAAACACTTTTAAATAGTGGACCAATATGGCCTATAAATGGCGCAGTTTTCAGGGAACAAACATAAAAATACAAAAAAATTCATAGTATTCTGTATTTATTGATATCGGTCAAAAATACTTGCTTTTATAAGAAATGACTATGATGCCATGCCACACAGTTTGATTGTTTTTTTAAGTTTTAGAACTAATATTCGCACGAATGTAGTATCTTCGTTTTAAATAGAATATTTCTTTGCTCTCCTACAAATAATCGGCCCTGTTCTATAAACCGAATCCGAGTAAATTTTTCATTTTCAAAACGAATTAATATTTTTGGTGTTCTCAAAACCGAATTAACATAGTTTTATTCGTTTTAAAATCGAGCAAACAAACCTGCTCGAAAGTAAATCGAATGCCATTTTTCCTTAAGAAATTTTTCCAAATGGTAAAAAAAGCACTTCGTACTTAAAGTTCCATGTGTTTTTTATTTATTTGGACTAAAATATATTTGTTTTTCAATTAAGTTGTGAGCTTAGTCGAACTGTATGGGCTTATGTCCAAAGAAATTTTAATTATTTTGGCTTGAGTTCGGTTTGAATTTTAATTATTCAATTAAATTATATTTTTATTTAGAGATAAATGTGAAGCATGTAGACAAAGAAAATTTTGACTACGCGAAGGGCTGAACTGACTTTTCGATAGCTCTCGCTAATCTCATCAGAGTTGTTTACCGCCTAGACCACTGGACCAAAGTCGGTGGTTTACAGTCAAACATGCTTCACATTTATCTCTAAATAAAAATATAATTTATTTGAAAAATTATATTTGTTTTTATAAAAATTTCTTCTAAAAATAATAACTTAAGATATACTATCAATATGACTCATATATACTGCAGACATGAAGAAATATATATTTGATGAAATGAAGCAAATTTTTCTTTATTATTTGTATTTTTTGATTATTTTTCACCCGTATCTATATATAACATGTTTTATGATGTTTTTTAGATATTTTCAACATATAAAATTTTTAGTTATACTCAGCTTCTACTGAAGTAAGTCGAACAATTTACGGAACACCAAATTAAAAATTATTCGGTTTTGAAAATAGCTCGTTTTACAATCGACTCGGTTTACAGAACAGAGCGGAATGTATTTTGTAGCATACGTGGTTATTTTACTATTTCATAAGACTTACTTGGTTTACTATTTCATAAGACTTTTTATATAATAGATTTAAAAGACATATTGTTGTATGAATATTTTTTTTATATAAACAGTTTCGTACTCTAAAAAACTCATATTAAAATAAAAAGTATCACTTCATAAAAAGGGGCAAAAAGGGGCATAATATATCAAAAAGTTGCAGAATTAGGTGATTTTAAAAAAGGGGCACTAAAAGTGGCAAGGCAGTTGAAAAAGTGGCAAATCGCCACTTTAGTCGCAAAACGGTCACGCTGATCACAAGCCTATAGAAATTACACTAGGTGTTCACAAACAAATAAACAAAAAGTGTATTTGATATGTATAAGAAAGTCGATACAAATTGTTGTGAATTAAGCAATTGTATATTTAGTATATATATGTAATAATTATTACAAAAACCTCGTGGTCGGTTAATGTGGTATAGCTGAAGGCGGCTAAAGTGGTTTACTATAACACATATGGACACTTTGAAGAAAATAAGCATATCAAAAAGTGATTATGTAAGAAAATCGGCAGGGAAATATATGAAGGTATGGTATATTACATAATCAGACCATAGTATACCACATTACCCACCAACATTTTAAATTGCTTGCTTATGGGTTTCTTCTTACTTTTTCTAGAATTTCTCTGAAACTTGGGCTTCAAAGAGTTTTTTTTACTTTCCCGAATGTAAGCCTAAGTCTTGTAGTAAAACACCACCTGATTTTTGTTGTAATCGAATTAAGTTTCCAAAAAATAGGGTATATCACATTACTCAAACTTAGTCTTTACAATTTTCTTCGTAGAATGAACTTTAATAACTAAACTAGGTGAATCTGCAGTTTTCGTAATTGAAATCGTATTTTTAGTTTTTTTTCTGTGTAATTAATGAAAAACTATATTTTACATGTGACACCTACCTGGCTGTTATATTAACCATAGTGTTAATGCCACTGCCTGATAAACTCCTTGAAGTGTTCGATGCAGATGAAGAGCAGATACCGGGTATATTGCCACCCACTGAAGAATTTGTTGAGGAAGCCGATGATGATATAGCACAGGGAGAATGTTGACCTGCAGATGCATTTGAACTCGTAGAACCTGTAGTGGTATTATTATTGCTATTCGCTTGAGATGAAGGTGATGTAGGACTCTTCTTCCAGGGATGGAAACCTTTACCCACAGCCGCATCTGCCAAGGGTGGTGGAGATTTGCTGCTTAGTTTATTGCACTGAGCAGCCAGCATGGCCAAAGGTGTGCCTCTTAAACTGGGATGATCCTATAAGATTAAAAAGAGGAAACAAAAACCAATTAGTAATTTGCCGATTTTCACAACTTAAGAAAAAAATATTCCCATGGAAATCACATAATTAATTCTTTAGTGGTTCTTAATTAACTTTGCGTTTTTTCCATATTGCTAAGAAATTCTCAAGAACTGTAGATAATAGTTTTTTCTTTTATACCCAAATAAATTTTTTTTTGTTACCTAATGCTTTTTCAAATTTCTTCTTGTTTTCAATGAAATAAAGAATGAAAAAAAGAAATAAATTTGATTTATTTATTTTTTATTTCCCTACCTCTTGATTCTGTACAACCATTCTTGTCTACAACTCTTTTGTTTCTGTTAAACAGTTTTCCAAAAAAGGAAGTTATTAGCTTAGAAACTAAGGCCAAGCACTAGCATACAAATACACATACACTTTGTGAAAAAGTAAAACACCACCATTAGTTTTATGTGCCTATAAGTAGAAAGAGTAATACTATTGCAGCCCAACAAAAAAAAAAAACATCCACCACCACTATTTAGAGAATAACAGTATGATTCGTTTCTGGTTTGTAGGTTTGTTGAATTTCAAAAGCATAACGGAAGAGCATTAATCCTGACACTTGTTTCTTCTGTTCTGTTTTCATCTATCGGACTCAATAATATTTTATTTCATTTCAAATTTATTTAAAATTAATGTTTCATTTAATTTTTAAAACAAGACACATCATCTCATGTGGTGTTTTAATTTTTGGCTTTAAAAAATACATCCTGTAAGAATTTTTTTTTCAATGGCGGCTTTGATAACTGAAAATATATTTTTTTAAATTTTATTTCCTTTAAAATTTAATTTGCTCGTTGTGTTTTAATCTGTTTTTGTGTGGTATTGACTTTTGTTGTTTAATTTGTTAATCGTATTGTCTTCCAAAGTCAGCCATCAAACAAGCTGTGCCGTCAATATCCTTATCTGCCTGTTTATATGATTTTCGATTTTGAATTTTAAGCGCCAGATTTGTGATTGGTTTTGCTGGAAATGTTTGTGGTTTTTTCTTTAGTTTTTAGTAAGCATGATAAGGGTTTGAATATGAGCGATTTCATATTGATGCAAGACTGGCATAAGCAAAAACCAAATTCATCAGAAACAATTTTCTAACAAAGTTTTTAATTAAAATTTTTAAAAGTAAATATTTCGTGCGAAAACTTCTGTGGAAAACCATGAGAACTAATATTTTTTATAAATCAAATAAGCCTTATTTCCATAAAATCGATGCACAAGTTGTGATTTTATTCTTAATTAAGTGACGGAAGCTCACTAACATAAATAGCGATTTACATTCAAAACTACCACTCTTGCATCTGGGTGTGTGTGTTCCAGTATTAAATGCAAGCCCTTTTTTTTAATGAAGTACCATCACTTAATTGTGAACAAAATTAAAATCATTAAGTTATGAATTTTTAGTATAACTGAATCGCTTTAAATCCAAATATATTCAATTATTCTGGCTTATACTGGCTAGAAGTTTCCCCAATACACATATTTTTTTTTCAAAAAGACAAGTAGCACACTCAGGCAATTAATGCCTACTAGTTAATTAATTAATGTGCTACCTTCTTTGGGAAACTGATAGTGTAGAGAGAATAGGTGGTGAAGTGGGAGAGGGAGAGATAGCAAGCTTAATTAATTTAGAACTCTACTATTGCGAGTTTTTTGTTAAATTTTTGTTAAAACTATGTAGCTCTTTTATTAGTTATTTCACTTCGCCGACGATTCTGCTACGATACCGACGAAGGAGGGTACTGTGATGTACATTAGTATATATCAGTATTAATCGCTGTTGGTACACAGAAAAAACTAAATTTCATTTTCTATAAAGGAATTCAATGACATAGTAAATATTTTGTCTATGAACGCACCTACAAACGAATTTGTAAATATAGACAAAAATACTTCAACAATTTCATTGAAAAAATCCCGTTTTTTCAGTGAACAAATTGTTTAAATCTATAAAACAATTTGTCTAAAAATATTTACAAATTGTAGACAAAACAATTTACTAAATCAAACAAAAATATTAACTGGATTTTTTGAAAAATATCAAACAATATTTTTGTCTAAATCTAATAAGCAATTAGTCTAAAAATGCTAACAATTCCTAAACAAAATAGTTAGCTTAATCAAACAAAAATATTTACTCATTTTTTGTAATATATCAAACAAAATTTTTGTCTGAATCTAATCGACATACACAAAAATAACAACAACAGTCATAGCAAGAGGAATGCAATTGTACCAAGTTTGTTTACAAAAGATTTTTGAGTGAATCAATTAGTTAATGTCGTTGCATTAATTCTCATTCATTTTTTTAGAGTATTTAGATAAGCATTCAGATTTGAACACATTTAACAAAGTGAAATTTCATAAATGCTTAATGGATGACGATGATAATTGCGTTGATGATGATGACACAGACAAAAATTTTGTTTGATATATTACAAAAAATCCAGTAAATATTTTTGTTTGATTAAGTTAACTATTTTGTTTAAGAATTGTTAGCATTTTTAGACTAATTGCTTATTAAATTCAGACAAAAATATTGTTTGATATTTTTCAGAAAATCCAGTAAATATTTCTGTTTGCATTAGTTAAAGGTTTTGTCTACAATTTGTGAATATTTTTAGACAAATTGTTTTATAGATTTAAACAATTTGTTTACTGAATAAAACATGTTTTTTTCCAATGAAATTGTTGAGGTATTTTTGTCTATATTTACAAATTCATTGAACTCCTTTACAGAAAATGAAATTTAGTTTTTTCTGTGTGCGTTATATCTCAACATGAAAATTTCTAGCCGGGAAGTTCGTTTAGTTTAAATTAAAAATTTTTTAATTTAGAAAGAAATTCTAAAGCATGTAAAAATCGAAGAGACAAAGAAAATTAGACTGCATGAAAGGTTGAACTGACATCATGATGTTCCGAGACATGCATATTTGTCAAACTTTTAGAGCGTATGGGAAGATTTCGTGTGTTAAAACAGTTCTACAGATGGTTTTCCGATAGTGCGTTCTACAATTTATCTACCTGCATAGTTTTTGTATTTGAAATTGAGAAAAAAAGAAAGATGTAAAAGGCATCGTTTTGCTAAAGACACTGAAAAGACTTGTTGATATACACGTCCGGGACATTTCTCGCTAAAAATAATTCTGCGGGCATAATATGCCTACCGAAAGGTTAGGTCTATTGCAACAACACTGTATAATGTCGTAGGCACCATAGAGGATACGCTTAACAAGAATGAATAAGCTATGTTGTTCTTTCAGGATATCGAAGTCTCATTTAATAATATGAATATATCCTCAATAGTATTGTACAAAAAAATTAAACTCCCCTTAAAGTTATTTGCTCCTTTTATAGGTAATGGATAAAAGAAACATGAAACGAAGAGTTAGAGGCTTAAAGTGTTTTACAAAAATGTTTCTCCTGGTACTTTGCATAACAATTCTGATCACATCTTATATCTTAAACGTAAGGCTGACAAGTTTTACTATACCGATTTACTATAAGTAGGTGCAAAAGGCTGGGAACTTATCTCCCCCTAAAATAAGTCCCAGATGTAAACTTTCAAAACGTCTATAATTTTTTGTTACTCTCTGTCAGAATCAGTCGTTAGGACGCTGCAATGTTTTTATGTTGTTCAGTGTAATAAGTGCACTTTGTGAAATTGGCATGAACTATAAAATCGCAGACTGGATAAGGATCATGCCCAAATCCGGGTCCATAACATTCAGTGTAGATATGATTACGAGAGGAAGGTTTCGAAAAGAGGTACTCCGCAGGGTAGCGTTCTGTCTTTACTCTTATAGTACCTCATCGTAAATGAATTCCTCTTCCAACTCAATAGAAATGGAACAAAAGTAGTAGCCTGTGTAGATAGCGTAGTTCTCCTTATCAGAGGTAAATTTCGGCCAAAGATTAGTAAACTCATGGAATTGGCACTCAGCAAACCAAGGAAGACGGTCTGGGAATAAATTCTATAAAGACCGAATTGGTGCTTTCTACTAAGCGGTACAAAATTCCAGCATTCAAACAATCATGTTTGGAAGAAAGAGATTAAATACATCGGCATGTCTGGATGAAGAAAACTCTAAGCTCTATACGGCAGTTATACAATTTAGTCTCACCTACGGATCGCTTGTGCAGTAGTGGGCAGTGGACTGGAGTACATATCTCTCTACGCTGGGCAAGATGGAGAAGATTGCATGTCGCGCCATTACTGGTGCAATGAGTTAAATTCCTCACGTCAGTCTAGAGACAATGATTCAGTTAACTCCTCTGGACGTTTATATCAAATACATATCTATCAGATCTGTTCTCAGAATCGGAGAGTCAGGCGATTTAAGGTATAACCCTATTGGACATGGCACAAATCTGCTAAACGTAGAAGCGCATGTCCTGCGGGGAAAAACAGACTACATGACTCCTGTCATGAAATTTGGTAAACCCCTCTTAGTCGAAAGGAAAAGAGATATTATGTAACTCGAGACAATGTACTTTCGGTATTTACGGTCTCACTCAGTTTATCCGATACCTCCACCATGTTCCTGGTGTTGAATTTACTAGGGCCCTCAATTCGAAGATGGTGAATCTAAGTGTCTCAAGATAGTTCGGGCTCTATGAAATGGAGGCATTCAAAGGAACGAAATGGTTTGTAAATGCGCAAGCGCAGGCTCGGCCTTAGCCGTAGTGGACTAACAAAGGGCTATTGATATTCCCTTAGTTAGGTTTACAGAGTTAACGGTAAGGAAGATCGATCACGAGTGGTCCTTAATAACCACTTGTAGAAGAACTAATACTCTTTGGCCCTCACTTTGTAGAACTAGAGCAAAACAACTCCTAGCACTTGAAAGAAAGTCTCCCCATGATAATCAGCTAATGAGCTGCTTCGACAACATATTCTCTGTGGCTGCCCAGCTCTGCAGAAACACAGCATTATTGCAGGATCTGGACTATCTCAGGTGTGCACCAATAGCTAGGCTGTTAGGCTTTGGGAAAACCTCTGGGTTGTTTTCAGGAGCTGGAATTGCAGAGCTTCGAATTAATGTGTAAGGTGTAGATATAGTCCTCTGAGCATAATAATGAGCTAATTGCCTCCGAGTGAACTTGAAGTATACGAGCAGCCTATCCAACCTAACCTAAACGGTAGCTGATGTTATACGTAGAATAATAACATGAACAAATAGTAGGCTATTTTCGTTCCCAAGAAACTTGATTCTTATTTTAGAGAAGTTTTGGTAACCCCAAGAGAGAAGTTACTACAATGCTTTTGCAAAATCGTTCCACAAGCTCTGAAAGGTATTGATATTAGGTGATGGTTATCAGAGATTTTGCCAACTTCCTCATATTTACCGATTTGGCAGGAAATTTATCGAAGAAAAGCATTAGACATCGATTGCTGGTGTACCATAAGGCTGAGAATATTTGCTTACATTGAAATTATCTGTCAGACATCATATTTTTAAAATCTTTTATATGTTTGATATATTACGAGTACACTATTGTATTAACTAATATATGAATATGTTCTTTATAAGTGATTAAATTACAACAAATGTAATAAAATTATAAAAACAAATTATAAATCAGATCTTCTAAAATGGTCTATAACTTTCAAAATTCATCTTCAAGCCCACCACATTCAATAAATAATGATTAAAGCGTGCTTATTACATTATTTACGATTCGACATGTTAACATTGTTACTAAAATATTGTAACGCATTCTTATTTCCAAATCAAAAGAAAATTCAAAAGAAGTGGATTCTAAATTTGTGGCTTTCATTTGTTGTAATTTCTTTCTTTTTTTATAAAAATTGACCGTCTTTTATAAGACTAAGAATACAATGTGGAGAAAATTTTTATTCCCAGGCGATGCACATATTTGGCCTGGCGCCAGTTTGACATTTAATTTTGATTGACCGAGTCTGAGCCCTAATTTCTTTCTTTAAAATGAATAATGAATTGTTTTCCAATTTGTGGCGGTATATTTGTAAGATCCAATCAGCCAACAATAGAGAGAACGAACAATACCGAAACAACAGCTTTGAACAAACAAGAGATCAACCATGTAAAACTACCGTAATCATTTACAACGCATCCATCGTCCATTCGACTACACTTGGTAAATGATAAATCTCTCTCACCTTTAACAATTAACTAAAAAGAGAAATATTAACAACAACCATAATATTAACCACCCGCTAACATCAAAGGTTAACACGCGCTTCTTATTGTACATATATTGTTGCTGCTTTTGTACCAATGTTCAACAACTATCGGTATCTGAATCTGTATCTTAACTGATTGTATGGTTTTGTGCTCTCTTACTTCTGGCATGGCAGCTTAATAATCACCACACATTTTTACTGGTGCACTGTGAACATTGTTTGTTAATGTTCTGGTTCGTTTTTAATGTAGATGAATTTTGATTTTATAGCCTCATAAAAGTGTTGCTCATTTGTACCTTACCTCTACGAGCTGTCAAATGCGATTGACTTTTTCTATATAACTTATCTCTTTAGCCCTATATCTTTGCCAACAAGTCGGATAGTATGAGTGTGGATTTTAGTTCCAAGTGTTTTGTATTCAAAATAATCAACAATGACACCTGCTGTGAAAATTATGATATCGCCTCTATTGATGTTTTCTGTACAGCAACTTGTTGCCGCTATCTTAACTCAAAGGTGCTGAACATGTCGAGTTGCACTAATAGCCCAGTATTGTATGAAAACAATAAAAACTGCATGGTGTTGGTGGACAAAAATAAAAATGTATAAAAAATCACTAACAGCAGCAGCAGCAGCAGCAGCAGCGGCAGTAATCGTTAGCACCGGTAGTTAGTAAGGGACCTTAAAGTTTATAATGCTTTTTAAACAATAGACTCAGACCACCATCAGTATTTTTACACATTTTGAACAAGTAGAAATTCTATGTGCACTTGTTTAATTTTTTTTTAAGTAGAGAAGTGCAATTTTTTATTTGCCTTCTATCAAACTAATTTAACTTGAGCTGCGTAACGAATGGCTGTTAATGTTGACAAGTGCAAGTTGAAGGCATTGCAGGATTTTTCTTTTCAGCTGGAGCGCTCTTGTATTCAAAATTTTGATTAATTATGTATGTTTATGAAGGCACATTGAAAAAATTTTAATTACAATATTCAACAATATCCCAGCAAAAATTTGGTAATGTGTTGTCATTACCAAACAACATACTTTTCACCACAAATTATATATCGTCTGCATTACTTTAAATTAGTTTAGTTAAATCAATTTAAAAAAATTAGTTCAATCAGTTACTTACTAATAAAACAAGAACCCAATTACTTTTTATAGGCGGAGTAGTAGTGTCTCTGCTTATCATACAGATACAGTAGCCCAGTGAGCAAAACACTTGGCATAAAGAACTTTGATGAGATTAGCGGGAGCTATCGAAACGTCAGTTCAACCCTCAGCGCAGTCAAAATTTTCTTTGTCTACATGCTTCACATTTATCTCTAAATAAAAATATAATTTAATTGAAAAATTAAAATAGAACCGAACTCAAGCTAAAATAATTAAAATTTGTTTGAATAAATTTCTTTTTCAGTGAATTTTCTTTACATACTCAATGAATTGTTTATTTGACTTTTATTTAGGACACAAACACCAAAAACAACAAGAAAAACTGTGTCGTAAAAAAACAACCCCGATGACGACATACACACAAATAACAACAACAACAACAATGATAGCAAAAGGAATGCGATTGTGGCAAGTTTGTTTACTGAAGATTTTTGGGTGAATCAATTCGCAAATGTCGTTGCATTAATTCTCATTCATTTTTTTAGAGTCTTTAGATAAAAATTCAGACTTGAACATATTTAACAAAGTGAAATTTCATAAATGCTTAATGGATGATGATGACCCAGATAAAAATTTTGTTTGATATATTAGAAAAATTCCAGTATATATTTTTGTTTGATTAAGTAAACGAAATAGTTTTAATATTTGTTAGTATTTTTAGACTAATTGTTTTATAAATTCAGACAAAAATGTTGTTTGATATTTTTCAGAAAATCCAGTAAATCTTTCTGTTTGATTTAGTAAATTGTTTTGTTTACAATTTGTAAATATTTTTAGACAAATTGTTTTATATATATAAACAATTTCTTCACTGAAAAAAACGCGTGTTTTTCAATGACATTGTTGAGATATTTTTGTTTTTATTTACATATTTGTTTGTAGATACGTTTCTTGAAAAAATATTTACTATTTCATTGAATTCCTTTACAGAAAATGAAATTTAGTTTTTTCTGTGTGTTACTACATAATTATTTTTTAGCTTTTAGTGCATTATCTGCATCATTATTATGTTGCATTACAATAAAACCATTTAACTTAAAATTTTTGTTTGCTTATTTTATTTCAGGTTGTGGCAAAAATTTTGAAAATTTGTGAACTAGTGTAATAGAATATAATATATTACTCGTGTATATATTTTTGTTAAATCTACCAAAAATCTTCCTTTTAAATAAAAAGTAAAAAGCAACTTTATCGAAATCTTTATATTTAAAAAGATAACCTTCAGTTGAACAAGAAACTATCAGTATAAATCGTTTGGTGCCCTGCATTTTTTCGCTTTTATTACTCCGACTTCAATAAAAAAAAATAAATAAAAATTAAATAAAAAATTAAAATCTGTGTAAGTAAAGTCGACATTGTAATTGCAGCAATTAATTCCAAGTTTAAGTCATGATTCGAGCAAGTGAACGTCATTGTAAATTGTTATAAAAGCTTACACTGAAAAATGAAGATGTGTCATAAACTTTAGAAAAATGTGCGAAAAATGCTAATAAAAATTGCTAATAAAGAAAATGTGAAAACAATTGAAAATATAGAAATACACTACATTTTCTTAAATCCCTGTAAAGTATTCATATCATTCCCTTAATTTTTCTCTGTGTACTTTTTTCCATACTTGTTTCATTGTTGGCTTAAATTATACCTAAAACTCCACTACAATTGCTTGGTACAATTTTAATTTGTTAACAACCGTATAATATGAACATTTTTATAAATCTAGACGTGCGTTTTTAATGCAAGCAAAATTTAAAGTCATTTCTTTTCCTTTTCAGATCATGAACCAAATAATAAACCACTTTAAAATGTAAAGTCTCCTAGAAATGGTGGCAGTTAGATTTTTAAGACAGGATAGACAAACAATTTTATTAGAAAAAGAAGAAGAAAAATATTTTAAGAAATTCAAGTTCAATTCAAGTGCATGTGGATGCAAGTCTGATAATTATTGATCAACTGGGAGCCATGGCAAATGAAAAAAAAAAATTGAATTGCTTCCGCAATTTTCAAATGCAACTGTGCTTTAATTTGCTTTGTATTCCGTTCGAATACTAACTTTAAGGCGGATAACTGTTGTAAGAATCTTACAGATCAACACTATAATTTGACTACTATTTTTATTTCTTTAGTTTTATTTAATTTTTTTTTTTCAAATATAAATTGAGTTCAAACCAAACAACAGTTACAGTAAATCTAAAAAATATGTGCTAAGAAAAGTTGCTGATTTCTTAGAATTTTAAAAAAATTGGGACAAGTTGTTAATTTAGAAAACATGATAGGAGTTGCAATTTTTCAATTTTTATGACAGCTAGACAATTTTTTTGGCTTATTATTTATGTAAATTTTAATTAGTTTTGCCTTCAATTTATTTACATTGATTTAACAATTTTTGAAAAAAAAATATGTTTTTGTGTCACCATTAATTTGTTCATGTATTTTTGTTGTTTGTTGCAACAAACACTTTAAATTCGAGAGTAGTTGTTCTTTTTTATTTATACCTGAATTTGAAATGAAACGAAAACCACTATTTAATTTTCATACATACAAACACTTTTTTCTCATACTTGACATAACAACTGTTGCACTTACATTGCAAAAGCTTAACGCCTTCTACAATCATTCACAGCTATTATTAACACTGAGAGAACTGTAGTTCGATTCTCTATTCAATTTTAACAATAGTTAATATTATTAAAAAATTTAACAAGCAAATTGTCGATTTTGCTACTCTGTAACATTTTTAACAATATTTCCTGTTGATTAACTAACGTCAATAATTGTTCTGTTGTTAATCGGTCCGTTTGCTTACTTTTACAGTAAAATGCAGTAAATGAGTAATTACTGAGTAAATTGAAAAATTTACTCTAAAGAAAAGCTATTGAGCAAAAAATTACGCGAACGGAAAAGTTGTAAAAATCGTAAGGTTAAGAAAACTGCTGATCGAAAATAAATGTATTGCTGAAAAACATTTACAGTTTTGACTACTCAACTCTTTTTCTTATTGGTACTCGATACAATACTTTTTACAACACGAAGTTTTTAATAAAATATAAAACTTTGATTTTTTAGAAGAAAATAATTTAAAACTGCAAAAAATATGTGAAATGAGCAGGTATACAAAGTGAAGAATAATCACAGAAAACAAATGTTTTGTGCACTTAAGTCAAAATGCAGCTAAGATTGATTTTTTATATGAAAATAGTTTTTAAATGCCAAAAATTTAGAGCACTTATTTTAAAAGTGCACTTAAAAAATTAATATGTATGTGATTTTAATGAATAGTGACAAAAATTTATAATTTTGTGCACTTAAGTCAAAAGTGCGCTTAAGCAAAAGGCAGTTAAATCAAAACTACTAAATTGCTCTTTGCGCTGTTCGTTTATTTTAACAGAGATGCCATATGATGTCAAATTTAAACAATGTTGTTAACAAGAAGTCACAGAATCGTACAATCGCTAATGCAAACAACTTAAAATGATGACAATATGACAATAGTTGTTATTTTTAAAAGTTACAGAATCTTACTACTGATATATTTGTTTATTTATTTATTGAGTCCCTTGCATAACAAGACTTAGGGCCGTTATTCCAACTTGGCCTTAGTTAGAGGTATATGTAATAACGAAACACTTTTTAGTCATCCGACAAAATCCTGTCTTTAACTATCGCCGTTGTAATCACAGAATATGGAACAGAATACTCATTTTTGGCAGCTAAAAAAAGAATATTAACTTGTGTTATGTAGTCTTACATGCAAAATGTTCTTACGAAGATAATATTAAAGAGAGAGTCAAATTATAAACCACATTAGAAAATAAGATTTGCTTTCTCTTTCATACAATCTTGGTAATGTTGTTGTTAAGTGACGGGTCTAGCTAGTAGTCTATGGTTGTAATAATGGTCATAAGTCTTATACTAATGATAACGCAGGGTTGTAAAGTGTGCAATAAAGTTTAAAGCATTATATAAAATAAAGTAACTTATCTATATAGTTTTGATTTTATTTCTTTGCAAGTATTTTTTTCAGTCAGCACCTGAAAGCCTGTTGAATATGCCGAAAAAAGTACCCTGAAAATTACAGCCCTCAATATTAATTTTATGTACTTTCCCAAAGCGTGAAAAATTTTCCACACAGAGAAAATTTTCATATTAAAATCGTCGAAAACCAGGTTAATTTAATATTTTTCGGTAGTGATTTTGCTTTATAGGTATTTCATGTTAATTCAAAATGATTTTACAATAACCTTCAAAGAACATTTTTCCTTTTGAAATAATTATATTTCATGTTGGTTTAATATTGCAGTACAGCTAAATCGAAATAAAGTTGATACTGAAATAATACGAAGAATCATGTTGAATCAAAGTTATTTCAAGTTGAAAGAACGTGAATTTGATATTGCAACAAAACAAAGAATCATGTTGAATTAAACTTATATCAAGTTGAAACAACATGACTTTTATTATTCTATTATATTAATTATTTTACTAACGTGATGTGCATTAGCATAGGCTTCAGAAAATTTTGTATTTTAGTTGGTTGCCCCACTCAAGATTTGAACTCAGACCACTTGGTTGGTGGCCCAAATTGTGAAAATGTAGATTTTATATTCCTTTTTTCTGTGTGCTACGCACTGTATTAGTTTAGTTGTATCCGTGTTGATGTGGAAAATGTATAATTTTCCTTGAAGAATTTGCTAACAAGAGTTCGAAAAAATTGTGGAAATTTGTTAAATTAATTCCAGAAATGTTTTCAAGTTTTTCCACAACATTTGACATTAAAATTCACTGTAAATCGTGACTCGTAGTGTGAATAGAGCTGAAATTGTGTATACAGGTAGGTCTGGGTGAGTAAATATCACACACGAATACGCTAAAAATACTTTAGCCTCAGTTTTTTTCCTATACTTATAGATTTTTTAATGCGCATATCTAATATTTCTGCTAGGTACACCAGTATATTTTACCTTAACTGAAGAACGGCATGTCTGATTTCGACCAAAACACTAATAGATGCATGATAAAAATTCTTTTAAAGAAGCTTCATAAGTCAAATAATAAGTAGTCAATTGCTGTTAAGTATATTTGTAAGGGGTACCCCTTATTTTATAGACTTCTCAAACAAAAATAGGTAGTTATCGAGTCAAATTGTAAGTAGTTACGACTTAAATCCTCATATACTGTTTTGCCTACCAGTAAGCAAAGTTATTGTTGGGGTTTTATAGTTTGAACATTTGTTTAATTGCTTATAATTTCTTTTTCTCAGTATGCCATATAATTTCTCCCAGTGTTTATTCAGTAGTTTGTTTGTAGGTATAATTTTATGTTTAATATTTTAAATATTATAATAAATTTTAAGTGTAAATTGTCTGTTCAAGCACTTGTTGTTGTTTATGTCACAAGTTATGTGTTGGCAACGTAAATTGTTGTTTGCATTAAAAACTCATAAATATGTTGCTTGTTAAACAACTTTTACTTAATAAACATACAATTTTTTTTAATCTTAATTTATTTAGTGGCTCGTGTTTGTAAAACATAAACTCAGATTTTTCCTAGAATATACAAAAAAAGACGACTGGAGCTTATGAAATAGCAATGTGTCAGGGAATTGCAGGTTAGGGTCCTGGCACTTTAAATAAAAATCGTTTTGCTGCAACAACTATTTTTCAGCAAAAATTATTTTAAAATGAATATCTTCCCTTTTCCTACATTAACAATGAACTCATTTTAATGATCAGTTTTCATTTTAATTAGTGTAAAAGAAAATTAAAATGTTTTCCAAGTATCATTATAATTGGCTTTTGTCTAGGATTCATATAACAGCAGACATTTAATTGCAATTAAATGCCTCTAATGACAATGACATATTTTTTTTCCTTGATTGGAATTTTCTCCCCATATATTGGGTTGAAGTTAATAAAAACACACATTAAGCACACTTCCAAATTGCTGAATGGTACTTTTCTTTATTTAATAAGTGGTCAGTTAATCATGATGATTTTTAGCTTTTTGTCCGTTTTTGTGTTTGTACTTAATTAACGAAGTCATTTGCAGGACATTCTAACCCTGCTTTCACAAAAAAAGGCACACACATCGTCTCATCGTCGAACTTTAAGTAAAAACAAAAATTAAAGTAATTATCAAAAAAGGCAACCAAAAATGAAAATGAAAATTTATTTAGTCTTCCTCCACCAAACCATTAAATATATGTTTTTGTTTCTTTTGGAAACGGGTAATACGTTGGGAACACATTAAAAACACTTTAATGCATTATTTCGTCGTGAATACGTAAAAAGCAAAAAAAAAGCCCAAAAAGAAAAATATTAAAATAAAATGCCAAGTCTTGCTTATGTAGGATTTTTCTTTGTGGTATTTATTTTCATATACAATTTATAGGGGTAATTATCTGTTAGCTTTTTTCGACAGATTTCATAAATTTTAAAAATTTGCAAAATTAAAAAAATATATATCTTAAAACTTTGTTGTTGTCTTCAGAGAAACTTCATTAGCTTTTAGTTTTGTTTTAGCTGTTGTGGGCTTTTGGACAAGTTGCCTTCCTTACTTATGCTTTTGTTCCCCTCATTCTGTTAATGAGTTTTTGTTTCTTGTTAAACTCGTGATTGTGCGTAAGTTCTTGACGATTCCTCTTAGAGGCAAAACAAAAATCAAAATTTTCGTATTTTCCTTAGAAGAGTCTTAAATCGTGGCTTAAAGCCAATTCAGTAAAATTAAAGCAGAGGTGGAGACACTAAGGTGCCACATAGAGTTATCGAGTCAAATTGTAAGTAGTTACGACTTATATCATAAACTTTTTTACCTACCAGTAAGCAAATTTTTTTGCTAGGATGAATTGCTTTGGATTTCTCCAAAGACATTGCTTCACCCTCAACAAATAAATCTTTATTTTAAATAAATTTTGGGAGAATATGTCAAATTTGTCTACATGCTTCACATTTATCTCTAAATAAAAAATATAATTTAATTGAAAAATTAAATTAAAACCGAACTTAAGCCAAAATAATTAAAATTTCTTTGGATATAAAGCCATATAGTTCGACTAAAACTCATAACTTCATTGTTAAATAATAAATTTCATAAATACATATATAATAGAGGACTGCACAAGTATACCCGAATGTAGTCGTATGTATGTTTGTGTGTAAAACTGACTTTTTCCCCAGTACTACTGACTAACTGTACCCCAAGCAATATTCTGCACTACTGACATTTTGCATGTGCTTGTCATTGAGATTCTACTGCTGACCTCGGAACTATTGACTTATTATATACTAAGTGGTTCTTATGGGACCACATTGAGATATTGGGACCAGAGATTCACTAATGCATTTTAATGATTCTAGTCAACGCATAAGAAACTTTTTACTAGGTAAGGCAATTAAATTAGATTTTTTATGAAAATTTTTACTTTTTCGTCCAGTCGCATTTATTTTCAATACAACGAAATGAAACAATAAAAAATCGTTTTGTAGCTGTCCAAAAACTTCTCTTCTTATTAAAGCCGAAATAAAAAGTGTGGACTATTCTTTGACAATGTCACCAAGCTTGTCGACAAAAGTGGTGACTTGGCGACACTTGAGTCCTGGCGTTCTTCAGGGCATGTATGTTTTTTTATGTATTTGTTTATGGCAGCAGCAGCTTCAGTGATAATAACGAGCCTTGTTTTAGGCGACGTTGGCTTGGAATACTATTAATATCAACCTCGCTATCGGTGTCACTATGCCTCACTTTCTTTATGGTAGCATTCGGCCCCAAGCCGCTGAGTTCGCCATATTCAACGCCTCGTTGTCATTAGTAGATACTTTCAGCCAGCATGGTCATGAACCATGTAGCCAAGTCACAAACCGCTTAAAATGTGCAAAAAAGAGTGTTCCTGGTTTCATAACTACCCTGCAGAATATGCTATACCAATTGTCTTTAAAGTAATTGTCCTATAAATGGTGAAAATGGGAATTGTACAACATGTTTCGGGGTCGTGACCAGTGAAAAGAGAACATATCGCAAAACGAGAACAAAATGTTAGCAAACTGTGCAGAAATATTTTTTCCAAATCAAAAATATTTTTTTTAAAGTACACGTGAAGAAACTTAACTAGTAGTAAAGAAACCAACACAGTACCACTGCCTTAAGTTTGGGTCTCCTCCAATCTATCACTGAGTATCTAAATTGTGTCAATTAGCCGCCTCCAATGACAACGCCATGTAAAAATTACCGGTCCCTTGGGAACTAACCACGTGATCTATCTTGTGACAGGTTCTCTTCCCTCTAGAGCAATGATCACCAAACATTTCCCCAAGGGAAAAACACCTACACCAGTAAAAACACGTATAAAATACAAAACATAGAAAAATTTCATTTAGTAGCAACAACAATGAATGTTTGTTGCTTTGTTTTATGAAAATTGTAAAAACACTAAAACATTCTTATTTGAAGTGTCTCCCTTTCTGGTGGACTCTGCTCTAGGGTAATGATAATGAGTTCTCTCAATTATTATCATTCTGCGATAAACAGTATGATTCAAAAAAATATTTTTGTACTCGTATTAGCTTTGCAGGGTGGTTCATATAAAAATCAAACTATGATTTTATGAATCGTCCCACAAAATATCGGATAACATGTATGATTATTAATATTTTCGATGTAAGAACTTCACACAACTTGCAGCAACGAGACACTGGTTGGAGATTACAAGAACAGAGCTAAGGTCCCTAAATTCCAAGAGTTTAAGGTGAGACATCTTGCCAGCGGAATCTCAAAATAGAAACATGCACACGTATTAAAAAATTCTCACTCGGCAGCATTCAAACTTTGATATGCACACCGTGTCATGGGGAACTTTGTTCCGAAAATTCTGAAAAAGAATTGGGAAATTGTCATAAGTCGGAAAGACGACAAAATGTTTGTTTCAATTTCAGTACAAAAAACACTCAAAAAATTTTCCAAAGCGATATCTACAGTTGTTAAAATATTGGATAAAAAAGCCGAAGATATTATATTTTGATTTTGATTTATCAAAAATATTTAAAAATTTATAAATACAGCCCAACCTAAATCAGAGCGTTGAGCGTCGCGCAAGCAACAGGGTACGTATTTAAAATACATTCACAGTAAATATTTTGTGGTAAAATGTACTGTGAATACGTACCCTGTTGCTTACGCGACGCTCAACGCTCTGATTTAGGTTGGGCTGTAAAACCGAAAACGTATAAAAAATTTCGAAAAAAAACTATATATTGATTTCAATTCGCCAAAAATATTGCAGGCTCTAAGCAAATAAAAAATTTATTAAAATTCTGTACTTAATACAACATCCACAAGTCCACTAAAAAACCGAAAGCTTATAAACAAATTGCAAAACGCGAGCGTAATAAAATAAAATATAATGGTTTTGATATTATCGGCTCTGTTCTATAAACCAAATCCGAGTAAATTTCTCGTTTTACAAAAATAAATAATGCCCCCATTGATTTATTTTAAATCATATATAGTAAATTAATTTCAGACATAATATTTCAAGCTCTAAAAAATATGAAACTGCAAAAAAGTCTGAAAAAATTTTGCTAATAGTGGATTTAGTTTCTCTAAATCGAGCGTTTTTAAATCGACTCGGCTTACAGAACAGGCAGGTATAGCTACGGTATTCCAAAAACAAATTTAATGAAAGTCGGCTAAGGAATTATTCGAAAAAGTTTTTTCAAAACCCAGTTTCGTTTACTGTTTTATACTAAAAACCGTCTAACCGTTTTTGTTTTGCATTATCAGAAAGATTTGCCCTCTCTGCCACATCTATTTCGAACAACCTTCACAAGAACTTCTACCACAATATAATTTTTTTTAGAATCCATTTTTAAATAAAATGACTTCAAAAAGTATTACGAGTAGTTCTTATATTGTGTTGTTTTTTTTTCTTTCATTCTCTTAACTTAAATTAAGTTTATTTTGACTGAACACATTCAAGTGGTTGCACCTTGAGCTTATGATGCTACTACACATATAGTTATTGTATTTTGGTCAGAGTGTAGAAGACACAGAGTGAATCCTTTAAAAAACCAAGATGTGCTACTGCTGCCCAAAAGCAACCAATGAACGAACAACTTTATGATGCTGTTGCTTGACTTGTGACTTGTTGTTCGATTTATTATTGTTAATATTAAAAAGAAAAAAAAACAACTGAACTCAAAAAAGTTGAACATTCCCACGCTGCTTTTAATTTCATTTTCATAACTTAACTACTAACAGATAATGTGTTCAGAATTTTAAACAAATCCTGTTTGCAAGGAAAAAAGGTTCTCTTTTAGATTTTGTAAATAAATTAAAAATAACCTAAAGAGAGATTTGTACTGAATGCTAAAGATATTAAAAAAAAACCTTTATAAAATTTAAAACCATTAGTTTACACTTCTTTAAAAGTACGTTTTTTTACTAAAAGTCTTTGTGAAATCATATGACTAGATTTTATCTACAGACCTTGTCTTTGTTTTGCCTTTTTCCAGCAGCCGGTTATCCTAGCTCCTTGTATTTGAGCTTAAGGCTTTTTCGCTTTTTATTTAATTTATTTTTACTTTGACTTTTAACTTTCAATTTTACAGTTTAACCCTGTGCATGCTTTTTAGTTATACAGATTTTATTTATTTCTTTTTTTAATGTTTGAAATTGGTAACGCGTTTAGACTTAAATTTAAATTAACTGCTGTTACTTTTAATATTTTAAACGGTAGCCTTAAAAGATCAAATTTTTATTATGTTTTGGTTAATGAAATTTATTTTATTTCCATTTTGGCGCCATACTTTAGTTATACTTGTTAGCAAATTTTATTTATGTTTCAAATTCAGAAATTACTTTATAAATAAGAGTTTTTTTATCTTATACACGGCTAATTTTTTATTAACTATAGACTATAGGATCCCAGTGAAAAATATGGAAAGTAGTTTTTAAAGAACTACTTTTTACCTACATCCAAAGTATCAATAATGGCTTCTTCACACCATCGCACAAGCCGTTAGACATCTGTAAAAAATGCAACCCTGATGTAATGAGTTTGTGGAAAGTGTTAAACAAGCCATAATACCACATTAATTATATCAGGGATGCATTTTCAATAAAGGTCGAACCGCTTGTGCGATAGTCTAAAACTAGCTTAAGTATATATTTTCGACATCTCATTAGGTAATTACACTCTACAACGATGAAAAAGTTTCAGAGAATTCAGAAATCACCACAAAAATGATCGATTAGCTCTAGTTCTAAATATGTATTTTTTGAATGTTAACACGTTCACAGTCCAAGGTAAAGACTGAAGAGTGCCTCAGGAGTCCGTACACAATTTTCGTTTATGGTCTGTACTGTGAAGTCCAAGTCAAATAAACGTTGTTCTCTCAGCGTCCACAATTTTAAAGCTCTTTGAATTTGTATGGATGAACAGCCCACATATGGGCTGTGGAGTGCTGGTGCTTTCCGTTCATAGCCCATATATGGGCTATGGACAGTGAACGTGTTAAGCAATGGTGCTTGGCCAAATCGTCAGTAGACTTCAACCATACTTTTGACAAGTTTCAATCCTCTTATCTTATGCACATATTTTCAAAAACCATTTGAAAATTTACAAATAATTAAAATTTTTAAATCATAAAATAACTCAACCTTCAGAAGATGCAAGTCTTATTTATCAGCTTCTTATTCAGCTGTGAGAAAGACAGAAAACCAATACAAATTTCTCTGTCTTTCTCACAGGTGAATAAGAAGCTGATTAATAAGACTTGCATCGTCTGAATGTTGACTAAGGGTAGTAGGCTTAGAAACGTATACAAAACCCAACAAAGAATTTACATTCTAATATACCCAGCAAAAACTTTTGTAATTTTTGTAATCGGTAGTACTTTATTAATGGGTTATAAACTAATGAGTGGTACTTATTGATCTTATTGGTATGCCTTAAATTGGAACTGCTACTTAGTTTTTAATAAAATTAGTACGTATTTCTATCAATATATGAAAGTATCGTGCGGAAAATTTGGTGACAAATGATCCAAAAGTACTCGTCCCATGACTTGAGAAAGTGAGACTGGTACCAAAAATAATGAGTAGTGAATGGTGAAAAAATACATATTGTGTAAATGGTCATATATTAACTATTTTCAGTCAATTTAGTTGGTACTCCGGCTAGTATATTAGTAAACGGCACTGAACTAATTCGATGCACCTGGATCAAAGGCCTATTACATAGTATCTATATAATATTAATTGCCTCCCTTCAATGAGACTGCCATTCCACTCAGGAACTTGTTCCGTAACTATATTCAGATATTAATTCTAGCTTAACTGGTATTTACAACATTGAAATATAAGTTCCCCTGTGGTCGAGTGGGTAGTGTACTAGCCTGTCATGCCGGAGGTTGTCTGTTCGAATCCTATCAAAGACACCGCTTAAAAATAAAATACAATTTCTACTTGGATTTGTAACAATAAAAAAATAAATTAGTCGATAATTACAGCTGAATTTGGAAATAATATTTATATATAATCTATATTACTCTACACAGATTAGGACTCCATAAGATAGTTCAGAGACAAGTTACAAAGTGTATTAAAGTATCAATTAACCCCATCCTAGGCCATCCCCATGGAAAAGTGGCTGGTCCGCTTCATAGGAAGTGTTAGAACTCGGACCACCTGGGGACCGGTCACGTGACTTGTTTTGTGCCAGTTCCATTTACCGCAGGGTAGTTACAATTTGTTGATATGTGTTAATAAAATAAGTAGACAATCACTTTTTGAGTCAACATGTGTTTCTATATGAAAACTAATTTTTGTCGCTTAAACTTATAAGTCAGCAATTGCTGAGTGGGCAAAGTTCTTGTCTTCGTAATTGAACGACCACAGGTTCGTATCCCACCTGGGTAAAAAAATAAAAACAAAAAAAAAATAAATTAAGTTATGAGTTTAGTCGAAATGTATGGATTCATATCCAAAGAAATTCAATTATTTTTTGCATGAGTTTTTATTTAATTTTTCAATTAAATTATATTTTATTTAGAGATAAATGTGAAGCGCGTAGTCAAAATTTTCTTTGGCTTAGTTAAACTCTAAAGGCACCTAGCAAAAAGGATGTACATGTTCATATAAACTGAACAAACAAACATTCACACACTAGTACTTGTAACTATCAATAATATATAATTCATACTAGAATAGAGAAATAATAAAAAAAGCTTAACACAAGCCAAAAGAAAAAAGTGAATATCAATAACTATCAAATGAAATACAGCTCTAAGACTGACAGTATGAAATGATTACAAGTGGATGATCTTCAACGCTTGACTGTAAGCCACCGACTTTGGTCGAGTAGTCTAAGCGGTAAAGAACTCTGTTGAGATTAGTGGGAGCTATCGAAACATCAGTTCAACCCTCCGCGCAGTCCAAATTTTCTTTGTCTACATGCTTCACATTTATCTCTAAATAAAAATATAATTTAATTGAAAAATTAAATTAAAACCGAACTTAAGCCAAAATAATTAAAATTTCTTTGCATAAAAAAAAAATTTAAATATATAAGTAAATGATAATGCGTATAAATTTTCTTTTTTAACTTTTAACTTTTAATTTGTTTATTTGACTTCTTATTTGTTTAGCTTCAAGTAAGCCATATAATAACTACCCAGCAAAAAGTTTTGTCATTTTTCTAATCGGTAGTACTTTATTAATGGGCTACAAAGTATTGAGTGGTACTTATTTATCTTATTACTATGATTCAAATTAGATCTAATACCTAGTTTTTAATAAACTTAGTAAGTATTTTTCTTATTATCTGAAAGTAGTTACAATTTGTTGATATGTATTAATAAAATAAGTAGACAACCACTTTTAAAGTCAACATGTGTTTGTATATGAAAAATAATTTTTGTCGCTTAAATTTATAAGTCAACAATAGCTGAGTGGGTAAAGTACTTATCTTCAAATCTGAACGAGCACGGGCTCGTATCCCATCTGGGTCAAGCAAATAAAAAAATTTTATATATAAATAAAATAATAATAAAATGATGTGTATAGATTTTTTTTTTAATTTTCGTTTGTTCACTTGACTACTTATTTTTTAGCTTCAAGTAAGCCAAATAGTAACTAGTTAATTGATGTGAAAATTTAAATACATATGTAAGGGGTATCTCTTATTTTTGGACTTCTCAAACAAAAAGAAATATTTATCGGGTCAAATTGTAAGTAGTTACGATTTATATCGTTATATACTTTTTTGCCTACCAGTAACGTTTTGCTGCGCATCTATTTAATTTTCTACATAAATTTTTTAAAATAAAATTGAGAGAATATCTCAAAGTAAATTTAATAAATGGTATATAGTTACTTTAATATTTTTATAAATTACAGCACAAATCTGCACAAAAATACCTTTCTTTAGAGTGTAATTTTGCTGATGTGAGTTTCAGAAAACCTTAACGATATTGACAGGATTTTGGAAATAATGTGTTTTTACTTAAAACTTAAGAAAAACATTAAAAAAAGATATTATTTTAATGATAATAACATAATAGATATTCCAATGAACAATTTTTTTAATGAAAATCGGAAGTCCATTGAGACAGTCAAGAAGTGTTTAGAAAACAACTTAAGATATAATAAATAAATTTTCCAATTGGGGGCTGAAAAGTAAAAGGGTACAAGTGCCTAAACTAAAAAATTTTAGTTATATGCAGGAAGTAACTCTTAATACCAATTACTATCACTTTATAAAAATTCAGACCTGACAAAAATAACCAAAAATATTATGTATGAAATGCATGGGAACAAACAACTTTGAAGCTTAATTACTACGAATTTAATTTTTTGCACTTGAACCCCTTTGCTTTTAAGCCCCTCAATTTATTATTCACAATTAAGTAAAGACAGAGATTTTTTTGTCAATTAAGTTTCCTCACATAATTCTGAATAAAATCCATAGAATTTGATATTTCTATAATTTTTACCCAGTAAAAAATTTTCATGTTTTTTGAAGCACTAAAGAAATAAAGCGCTTCATAATTCGCTTTAAAATATGAGCTTGTTTAGAAGCTGATTTCATAGCGTCTCAACAATGCAGTTTTTGAAGCGAGAAAAGTATTTGCTTACTTATATTTACAAAAGCTTCGTTCACGAGCTATACAAAAAAGCTGATTTCATAGTGCTGATCCAAAGCAGGTTTTTAAGCGAGAATGAAGAGTAAGTTTATTTGCGTTTCTTGGTGCCATTTTGCCACAGTGTTTTTGGTGGAGTGATTGGTACGTTGGTCTTCAAACCTGTAGGTTCTCAGTTCGATACTAGTTGAAGTTAAAATAACAAACATTTAGTAAAAATATGAAATTAATAAAAATAAATAAAGAAAAGAAAGAAGAAAAATTTAAAATGGCGTTAACGACGCTAGTCCGCATCGAACCATTTTTTTCATATATTTTCAGTTCTAGTGCTGAAAATGTTGATGATTTTCAGCGCTTCAAAAGCGCTTTTGTGAGCAAAAATGTAGTACTCCAATCCGGGAACTCGCCATACAAAAATCAGCAGCGATATCAGCAGGTTTGTCAGCGCTACTTTTATTCCATAATAGTAGAAACCTGCTTTATTGGAAGCAACTTTTTTACTAGGTATAGTTAGAGGGCCATAACACACAAAAAAAATATAGTGGTGGTCAAAGGTCACGACAAAAGTTTCATTTTGTTGCAAAATGTTATTAAAGACTTTTGGGACAATTTGTTCAACGCTACAACAAAACTCTTTACAACATTCTTAGCATTCATGCCGAGGTTAAGCCCATGTATGATTGAAGACAAATCAGAGCATTAATTTTTATAAGCGATGTACTGTGTTAACATCTATTCATGTTTGCTTATAAATATTTAATTCAGCTTTCTGCTTTAATTTTTAATCCTCTGCAAAATGTCTAATAATGTTCTATTAAAACTGCATTCCTCATATCTAAACCACATTTAATAGTTCTCATATACATACATAATTACGTATATCCGAAATCATGCTGAGATAATATATAGTTTCTGTAATAAACATTACAATAATGTTTAATGCTTTTCCCTTTTTGCTACAAATTTATTTATTCATATTAATTGTTTACTTTCACGGTTACCGATAGAGCGGGATTTAGTTCAACATATGTATGAGCACAAATAAGGATAACAAAGGAACAGGGTCAAAGGTTTCCGAAGCCGCTTCTCGGCATGAAGAAAATTATGAATGAAATTTACTAACAAAATGATGCTCACTTGAAACTAAAGTATGGGATTTTTGATACTTTGATTGGTTGCATTTCATCAAATTAATGATGCTGTTAAAAAGACGTCTAAGTGGCACCACTAGTACCACATTAAAAACAACAGCAAAAACAATGGCAATATTAAAATAAATTGGAGTATAAAATCAAGGTTACCAAAGGGGTGTTATATTTAAACGAGAGCCAACTAAGTAAGCAAGCGGGATGATTAACATCATCAGCAAGCAGGCAGAAGAAGTGGCATCAAACAGCATCATGCCAACAAAGTCTACTGCTGAATGGATGACTGGTAGGTAGACTGATTGTGAGGATGGCTACATTGTGTATACAAAGTGCAGTTATTGGTAATTATCACCGCAGGCTAAAAATATGTTTATTGTTGCTCATCCCAGAACGGTAAAGTAGAGTAGGTCCACATTGTTGTAAATCTATAATCTTTATAAAATATTAAAGATGTAGTTTTTTGCACTTATTTGTTGAAAATTGTTTAGAATTTTTTTGTTATTTGCTCACAGTGTTTACTTAAGCTTAATGCTACAAAACTAAATAAAAACCCAAGGGAATTATCGTAAAACACTCATAAGTACATATACCGAATTGTGACAACAATATCCAAATAGACTTTTGTGTAACAAGTATTTGGCTCATGCGCTATGTACTCGACTTTGCCTTAGTTTTATTACGATTTTATCATTGTTTTGGTACTTCAGTTTTTATTGTTAAGAGTCCTTTTTTCCTTTGTGTTTTAAAGCTAAAATAAACAAATGTTTTTCATTCTAAAATATTCATACAAAATTTTGTTTATGCTAAAATATATGCTAATCTTTGACACAATGTCTAAGAATTATGACAAAGATTTATGGAATATTTAGAACAGGATTTTTAAGATGTTGCTTTCTTTTTAACTCTCTAGCTTAGAAGAAGATCATGAGTAAGCTGTTTTATAATGCTGGGATAAAATAAACAAACTTTTTTTGTATTTACACAGAATTCAAGTGGTTTTCATTGTTTTTAGCTGGTATTCTATGTAAGTATTTTTTTTTTGGTTTTTGAAAAAGTGTCATGGTTTGCCAAAGAATGTAGTGTACATAAGTATGTACATATTTATGTGTTTGTATAAATTACCAACTAAGAAGCAGTATGGAGGCTTTATTTGAGGTCTACACGTAAACTCCCAGCGGGAAATAGAAGGGCTTCGTACTCCTTCTTTTAGATAAACAAGGCCTGTTCGCTCCATTACATACTCATATCTGTTTTACACACGTTGTCATTGAGGGGAAGGTCTTCCGGTTGCTAGTTCTGGAAGGCCTGACAAAAGACCTTCTAAAAATGTAATTTTGAAGGGTTTCTAAGGCTTTCTGTCAAAAAGCAAATGAAGGTACATATTTTTAAGCTCGGTATTTTTATAGCGGCTTTTTTATTTTTGATTAATGTGATCTTTTATTTCGAATTATTTCCTTTCATCTCAAGTAATTTTTACACGAATGTATTTATGAAAAAGGATTTTGGTGTTTCGTCAGTTTAAGTATAAGTTAATAAGCTTCATCATAAACGGCATAGGAATTCATTTCCAACCTATATTTCTTTGGCGAAATTTTCTTAGAATTGTCCCTAGATTATGTTTCTGCTATACAATTTTTTATAAAACGACCCGCTCTAATGCCCAAGCTTAGACTTGATAGCCGTAAGAGAAGTAATTCTTGCGTCATGAGATGCGCATGTAAGATTAGAATATGTATACATATATGTATGTAGAATTTCATTATATAAAAATCCAGACCTTGTCGGAAATTTTTGATATTACTCAATATAAGAATTTTTTAAATAAAATGGAATAAATAAATTTCAGTGCCATTTTTTCAAATATTACGAGTTATTTATGTTCCTTGTGTCAGTGCTCTTTGAAATTGAAAAGTTGTCAACGCTGAACAAAACGAATTTCTTTTGCTTGGCAATAAAAAACTAAAAAATGCTACTCCTTCACAGAAAAAATTATCACCAAAAAATTTTCAAACAAAAGTTTGTCTAAAAATAAATTTAATTTTCAGTAAATGTTCTGTCCATAATCTATGAATTGTTTGTTTGATTTTTATTTAGAACGCAAACAACCAAAAACAACAATAAAAACTGTGTCGTAAAAAACCACCCCGATGACGATATGCACACAAATAACAACAACAATCTTAGCAAGGCGAATGCAATTGTACCAAGTTTGTTTACAAAAGATTTTTGAGTGAATTGATTAGTTAATGTTGTTGCGTTAATTCTCATTCATTTCATTAGAGTCTTTAGATAAACATTCAGACTTCAACACATTTAACAAAGTGAAATCTCATAAATCCTTAATGGATGATGATGATGACGCAGACACGATTTTTTTTGTATTTTTGTTTGATTAAGTAAATTATTTTGCTTAATAATTGTTAGCATTTTTAGAGTAATTGTTTATTAAATTCAGACAGAGATATTGTTTGATATTTTTCAGAAAATCCAGTAAATAATTTTGTTTGATTTAGTAAATTGTTTTGTCTACAATTTGTAAATATTTTTAGACAAGTTTTTTTATATATTTAAACAATTTGTTCACTGAAAAAAACACGTGTTTTTCAATGAAATTGTTGAAGTACTTTTGTCTATATTTACAAATTCGTTTGTAGGTCCGTTCATAGACAAAATATTTACTATTTCTTTGAATTCCTTTACAGAAAATGCAATTCAGTTTTTTCTATGAAAGTAAATGTCTCGTGAAGCCGCGGTGTTATAGAAGGCAAATTTACACATTCTTTTTGAAGAACAAATACTTCACTCTCAAATCCATCTTCATATAATTTTTACACAGATTGCACAGAACAACAAAATGAAATTTTTATGTAAGGTCTAGGGTTTCGTTGTCTATTTGTATTGTATAAATCGGAAACCAAATAATCCGATACAAAATACACAAATTCCAAATTTTGGCGCATCTAACCTCATTAAAATATATTAAGGCATTCTCCGGCTGGACAAAGCCTGCCCAATTCACTGATTAATATAGAAAAGTCAGTCCTTTTTAAACATATAGAATAATTGAGCTCATACTTAAAGCTGTTTTAGACTATTCTACAAGCTGTTCGACTTCTGCGCAAAATGCAACACTGATTTAATATGTTGTTATTGCTTTTTTAAAACTTTCCATAAACTCATTAGATCAGTTGCATTTTCTACAGAAGTCGAATGGCTTGTGAGATAGTGTAAAACAGATATTACTAATTACTGTTTTACACTATCTCACAAGCCGTTCGACTTCTGTAGAAAATGCAACCCTGATCTAATAAGTTTATGAAAAGTTTTAAAAAAGCAATAACAACACATTATATCAGGGTTGCATTTTGTGCAGAAGTGCAAATCGAACAGCTTGTATAATAGTCTAAAAACAGCTTAAATAACGCACCAGCTCTAAAACCATTCCGTTTATACCTTTTCGTCAATACAATAGCAAATTAAAATTATAAGTTAAGTACCTTCATACTATCGGTTTGGAAAGTTTTTATTTAATTGTTTACAAGTTTTTATTATTTACTCGTATGATTTAATTTTTTTTTTCTAAGTACTTTATTAAGTGTTTGGAGTAACTTTTTCACCATATTAGGTCATGTATGCAAACACTTTTACAACTATCAACACTTAAAGTTTTTGCAATAAAGTTTCTGCAATTTTTAGCTGGAGTATTTAAGAACATTTTACCCGATTTAAAACAATTCCAAGTAATTTAAACGATTATTCAACTTAACCAGTTTATATAGCCGCGTTGTGTTTATTTCTAACACCGCCACTGCAAACACAAATTCTTGCAGCAAATTGTGCTGAAATGTTTAAATGCCGTTAAAAGAAAAAACTTCAAACTAGAAACTTTAACACGCACAGGCTTTATAAAATAGACTTTTTTGTTACTAATAAATACATACGACGGGTACATATTTAAATACAGCCGTTTTAAATCCGCCATAAAAATATTTATACACAGGTAGGCAGGCAGGGAGACAGACAGACGGATAATAAACGATCCACAGGGATTGCTGTAGTTGTTGGTGTTGGTGTCTATTTTAAAAACCATAAAGGTTGTGGTTAAATTTGTGCAAAATTTAATTGAAGCTGGCGAGTACTTAATTGTAATATGCAGTCGACTAAAGTAAACGAATGTATGAATGAATAAATGAATGAGTAGCGTTACAAGTTTAAGTTTAATTGTTTGAATTGTTGTTTGTTTGCTTTAAATAATGTTGAATGTTTTCGATTTATTTTAACTTGTATGACTTGTACTACTTGTATGCTACTAAAGCTAAAAACCTGCCTGTCTGTCCGTCTGTCTCTCTTTCTGTTTTTCTAGTAGTATCAATGTTTAGTAGACTGCATTTGTTTTAATTACTTGACTATTAATTTAAAGTTTAACTGCAACTTACTTACTTTACCTTTCTACGCCACACAATTTAATTATCATTGTTTTCCATAGAAAACTCTAAATAAATTTTGCATGTTATAGTTTTACTAAAATTAGTTTTGTTTTTTTTTACAAATATATAGAGCTGGCAAAACATGATTTTGATTACTTTTGATATTTGAATGTTATTGATTATTTTTACTTTATCCGCTAAAAATTTAATAAATTTTGTTCTGTTTAAAAAACTGGAGTATTTTGAGCTAAGTTGTTAATTTTGTCATTAAAAGATTCGGATTTCATTTTAACTTAAGTTGGTCGAACATATCATAAGGGTATACATATACTGCTTAAAGGGTAAAGGTTTTCTCCAAGTAGCCATGGCCGATGTTGACGGTCTGCTACGCCCACGCTGTTCTGACGGCGCACAGTGGCTCAGAATCATTTTTCATTGGCCAAAACTCTGTGACTTTTGAACTAATAAGATTATTTTTGTAATTCTTTTTAAGTGGATAGATAACATCTTAAGCTTTTATCCAGTTTTAGTTTCATTAAAATCAGTACAAAGGTTTTTGAGACATTTAAGGTTAAAGTCGAACTTTAGATTGTTTTTGCAATTTTGCATAGAAATGCGCGCTTATTTATTTATTTATTTTTTGTTGAAAAAAGTCCTTATAATGAAAGTTAAATCATCTTTATAACAAAAACAAAGTAGGGGGTTGAAAATTTAATACATATGCCTAGTTTTTTCAGTCATAAATAGATTCTATACTCTCGGTTATATGAATATATATATCATAAGTATGTAAGACATGCGCAGACATAAATAACTGAACCGTTTCTACTAAAAGCCGTTTCACACTATAATACAAGTATTAATACTTTTGAAGAAAATGCCTCCCTGATGTAATTGTTTTGTGAAAATTAAAAAATAAACAATAACAGAAATGGCCTTAAATGAATATCTGCAGGACACTGAACTAAAATAATTCCGAAAACAAAGAGTTCAAGAGCACAGAAATTACAGAACATATTACAAAATGTCCCACAGATTTTCAAAAAAAATTTATCTGACCAAACTTCAAGTAAACCCTTTCAAATAAAAAAAGAATTGAGTTATGAATTTTAGACGAACTGTATGGTTGTTTATCCAATGTTATTTTAATTAGTTTGGCTTAAGTTCGTTTTTCAATTTAATCTCTCGATTAAATTATTATTATTTTTATTTAAGAAAGAAATTCTAAAGCATGTAAATATTGAACATTCTAAGAAAAATTTGGCTGTACGGAAGGTTGAACTGACATCAGATGCTTCGAGACCACCACACTCTTCTCATCAGAGCCGTTTTACCTACACTGCCAGCGACGGCAGCAACAATAGCCTAGCGAAAAACCTATTTCTTTAGTAAACCCATTTAACAGATGTGTGGCCACCTCGAGACAAATAGCACCTATTACTGAATTTTTTGCAAAGGTTCGGAGCTTCACTAGATGTTTTTTCTTTGTCATGTTCAACTATTTCAAGCTTTTTTGATTTCTGTTTTACCAGATTGAAATATCAGAAGATTTTTTTAATGTTTATATTGCCAAAGTTTTTGGAACAGTATACATTCATGTTTTGGGTAAGTGTCTTTAGAGTTTTAACAATTGAGTTATGAATTTTAGTCTAATTGTATGGTTATTTATCTAAAGTTATGTTAATTAGTTTGGCTTAAGCTAGTTTTTAATTTAATCTTTCGATTAATTTTTTTTTAATTTTGTAAATCGGTTGACAAACGAGAGAGTTATGCATGGTGGGAGAAAAATTTCCCCCTCCGATTTTCAAAAAAAAAATTATGGGACCAAAACTGCAGACAACACCTTTCAGTCAAAAAATAATTTTAAAAATCGGTTTACAAATGACAGATTTATGCGTGTACAAACATAAAAAAGTAAAAAAAATACAAGCAATTACTAGCAATTTTGGTACAAATTGTTTTGAGTATTTTCATTAAAATAAAAAAGTGTTCTAAAGGCGAATCGTGGCTGGTGCAAAGGTATATAAAGGGTCCGCCATCTAAGGTTTTTTTTCAACTAGTGCTTATTTCGTGAATGGTAACACTTAGCTCATGTCTGATTTGACAGATAATTAGTTTTATCCTTCCGCTGAACGAATATGGTTGTGTATACGCTTGAACAACGCGTTTTCGTTTCGCTAAGTGGGCCTGCGATCGACTTACAGAAGATGCCGATTTTGCCAAAAAATCATCTTTTCAGATGAAGCTCATTTTGATCTTGGCGGGTATGTAAACAAGCAAAATTGTCGCATTTGGGGCACAGAAAACCCGCACGCATACATTGAAAAACCGACGCACCCAAAACGAGTCACTGTTTGGTGCGGATTTTGTACCAGAGGCATAATTGGGCCATTTTTCTTCGAAAATGAGCAAGGAGTGGCCGTTACAGTCAATGGCGATCGTTATCGGGCCATGTTGAACGAATTTTTGTTCACAAAAATTGAAAAGGAGGATATTGGCAACATTTGGTTTCAACAGGACGGCGCTACGTGCCACACAGCTTAAGCTACATTCGATGTTTTGCGCCCTGTTTTTGAAGATCGCATTATCAGCCGCAGAGCTGATGTCGTTTGGCCACCTCGGAGCTGCGATTTGACACCGTTGGACTATTATTTGTGGGGTGTCGTCAAAGATAAGTGTTACGCCGACAAGCCAGAGACAATTGACGCTTTAAAGGACAACATTCGTGAAGACATTGGTAAAATACAGCTGCACACAATCGATAATGTGCTTAAAAATTGGACCGATCGTGTAGGCTACTGCATGGCCATTTGAATGAAATTATTTTTCGTTATTAACCGGAAGGATTGTACTTTCAAATAAAAAAAGAAATTTGAGAATATATTCAGTAGTTTTTTTTTATAGCATTTTCAAAAAAAAGTTATCTGGCGGACCCTTTATATAGGCTTAAAGAAGACACTTTAATCTTTCTCTGGAGGGTTTCGGGTTTTTGATCCCTTTTGATTTTCAAAAGTTATACACTATCAAACTTAAAAGTTTACGAAAATATTGAGGCTTAAAATTTATTACATGGCAACCTAACTACAAATTGTACAGGGTCTGCACATACCATTTCTTAAAAACAACAGTTTACCCAACATAACAAAAAAGCCCGCAGCCCTTTATCGATAATAGTTTTCGAGGCATCATAATTTATTTTGTTTTTTTAATTAACATATTTTTGTTTTTTAATTAACATAAGTTCTTTGTTTGTTTGTTTGACCAAAATTTTTGGCTACCTTAGTTTTGATATGTTTCCCTTCTGATGGCGTAAAAATTTTAAGAATCTATGTCAAGAAAAAATAAAGGTGTTGGCCAATGAAAATTGACTCTGAACCACCGTGGGGCGTCAGTCAAAAATATAAAATTAATGGAAACCTTATTTCCCACAAACTGCACCAACCGTAATACAAGACTATTTCGAAATTCGCCGAGTAAGAACTCCGCTTGTCTATAGAGACAGAAAACGTCGTTTTCGACCAAAGGCGCGCGTTCCAAATCCTTTTTCCAATTTAGAGATTTATTATATGAACCTATCTGTAGAAACTACAATAACTTTTTTACATAATTTTTTTTTTTTTTGAATAGGGGTATAACTCTAAAATTTATTATTTCGGTTTTTTAGTTCATTATTTGAATTAATGTAAACTCAAATTATTATTAAGAGTGGAATGTTCGAATATTCAATCAGATTAGCAGAACGGATCAGTACTACTGATTTCAACAGGCCGCTATACCATCTCACCAGCGTTCTTGTTCACTTTTACCATCAGCTATTTAACCAATTTTTGTCACGAAATAGAATACAAGAGTTTTTCTGTAAATTCTTACATTTATTTTATTTAAACATTAATTTTTGTTAGCCGAAGTCTCCCCTATCTGTTTTAATCGAACACTCACAAAAGCTCTTATTATATTTTGTTGCACTAATTTCTATAAAGAATTGGTTTCAAATTTCAGTTTATTTCACATACATCCCATATTAAACGTTTGTATTTATATTAATTCTACTATAATTACATATTTGTTTTTATCTATTCTTAACAATCCAATTTTTAATAGTGATAAATATTGTAGAATAAAATATTCACTTTTTATAAAAATATAAATGAAAAATAAAAATGAAAGCTGCTTCAGTAAGCAACAGCTGTACTATATCTAGGCGTACGGTAGTGTGCCAGGCAAAGTTAGGCCACACAGTGTGTAGATTACGCGAAACGATTCGAGCTGTATTTACCCTCATCATAGCTTTACTCTACTTAATCATAAAATAAAGAAACTTGAAACATAAGGTCCATTCGCATAGCTCATAGGTGAAGTTTAAAAGTTCTAAAAGTAAAAAGTTCTAAAAGTAAAAAGTGCATCTATTAGTACCTATTCACTGATCACTGACTCACTCATCAATATTATTGGGTACTTCCACTATAGGCAGAGAGCTGAAATTTTGTATACAGGTATGCCTCGATAAGTTAGATTGGCAATATTTTTTTTACCTGTTGCCTAGAAATGAGATGGTATTGTAGCTATCAAAAACTTGGTCCTCATTTTGATCTCAGTATTTTTTATGGCTAGGGACTTGACCTTATTTTCAAGCTTAAATTTTTGTGTGGATTGATGTTTCTCAAAACTTTAAAAGAGTCTAAAGCAATAAGAGAAAAATAAAAGAAAACACAATTATGACTAAAAATAACATACGATTTGTCTTATTTCTACTTAAAATATTAGATTATAGCTGATTCTCATTTCAAATGCTTTTTCGTGTCCGTTGAAAGTATAGTAAAATAAAATAAACTAGTCTATCATGATCTAATATATCATAAATAAAGTAGTTATTAAATTTATTATTTGAGATATTCTCCCAATTTTATTTCAAAACAGAGTTACTTTTTGCGGGTTAAGCAACCAGACTTTATTCTATTGTGATTTGCAAGAAAATTATTTGTAAATTCTCAAATGGTTCTCGAAAACCTGTGCATAAGATAAGAGGTTTGAAACTTTTCAAACGTATGGTTTGCTAAATCACCAACGAAATGCATATAGACATTGTTTAATCCGCAACAGACAAATCTATTTTATTATAAATAAATGAACATACGTTTTTTGTGTAAGGCTGTCCATTATGTGTTAAAAACGAAGAACGAAACTCTGTTTATACTTTCTTCATACAAAATGACGTGTCCGTAATGCATGCTATTGATTTTCCACTAAAGAAATTATAAATTATTCCAAATAGATATTAAATTTAAATTTAAATTTTTGTTTGTACTTTCTTCATACAAAATGACGTGTCCGTAATGCATGCTATTGATTTTCCACTAAAGAAATTATAAATTATTCCAAATAGATATTAAATTTATAACGGCTCTAGAATATTTGCATTTGCTTCTCTTATTTCACAAATAAAATTTTTGAAATATAATAAATATTATATACAGGGTGTCCGGTAAATAGTGGTCCAAATGCATTGTGTCGATAAACGAGATCAAATCCTATCAGAATAACCCAACATAGGTCTGTAAAAGTGTTTTCGAGATATTCGCAATTTACGATTTTTGAGTTTTGGTTGTTTCCTCGAAAAATTGAGAACGTTTTTGTAAAATTGAAGCATACGACTCATTTGACATCTAATCAGGGGCAAGAATACAAAAAGAAATTTTATTTACGACAATTCCCCTGGCAACGGCTAAAAGAAATCTGAGCAAGGGACACTCGTAAAATTGCGAATATCTCGAAAACCGTAACACTTTTACAGACCTATGTTGGGTTGTTCTAATAGGGTATGATCTCCTTTGTCGACACAATTCATTTGGACCACTATTTACGGGACACCCTGTATATATTTTTAATAAATTGTTGCTGCCCGCAGTTTTGTGTATTGAGCGTTATGATTTCATAGTACCCTTCATTACTAGGTCTAATTATTGAAATTGCATTAACAACATACACTAAAATTTACAAGTTTTGTGATTTTTGGTAAATTGTACTATGTTGCAAAATGTTCCGTCAAGCAATCATGGCTTGTATCCAAAAAATATAAATGTATTGAGTGTTATCCATATTTTTTTAATTTAAATGAAATTTTTTAGTGACTAGATAAGAAGTTTATGTTAAAATACATCGAATTTTATACATCTGCATTATTTTAGATTCAAAATAATATATGTGTTCTGAAAAAAACATTGAGTTCGTATAAAAATGTATTGAGCGTTACTTTAATAATATATATAGGTAAAGTATATCTATAAATTTTATGATGGCAAAAAAACGATATTGAGAACACTGTCGGTTTACAAATTTCTGGTTTGTTTTGAAAACTTTTTGCTTTTATCGCACTGTGGGTTTTTATAGTTTCGAAGAATGTAAATATTAGGTAGGTCGTGCTTTGCTATGAATAATTATTTAAAATTGACATAACTTTTACCATTGTTAGTCGATTTTATTTAAATAAGTGTTATTTGAAAAAGTTATTTGAAAGAGTTGGCCGCCTACTTGTATAAATGTGTATAACGAATTATTTCAAAAGAGAAAATTTTGTATTTTTCCATGTGAACGCAAGTCAAAATTGGAAAAGTTGTCATAACTTTTAATTTCGTCCTGCGATTATTATAATTTTTTGCATTTTAGACAGTAGATGTGTAGTGCTTTAAAATTTTATAATAATTTTTTGTGCTGTATTTTTCTTAGCAAAATCATTTTCAGAACAACTGCGAAAGAAAATGTAACGCTCAATACACAAAAATGCTCAAAAATCTCATAATATAATTTTATTTCAGGATCCATAGAATGAAACGAAAACTATAGTATGAATACCTCCTCATATTTCTTTTAGTTAGATTGGTAAACAACAAAACACACACACAAAATGTACGTTTAGAATGAGAATCGCCCTTATATATCTCGCAATTTCATAGCAACATATTTTGATTGAATAAAGAACTAAAAAATATTCCTGATCTTTTATTTAGAAGCGTATTACAGTTTCTTTTAAAAATATTATGATCACACGTTCCAACGGTAGTATGCAAGGCCATAATAAAAGTTCGGCTACATATAACTCACTAATACTTTGCGTGTAGACTAAACCAAGTTTCATGAAAAAATACACCGATCAATTACATTAATGAACTTGATTTAAAAAAAAAATTATATATTAACAATATAAAACATGCAAGTATTCCTTTGGTTTTTTAATATTTTAATCATTAACATTTAAATGTTTAAATTTATTTTAACAACAATCTAATTTAAACATTTAAATATTTTGTTAAAACAAATATATTTTCATGTTAAATATCGTATAATTTCTATAAATTTTCGTAGTAATTTTGTAGCTCAAAATTATTAACAATAATTTTAAAATGACATGTTTTGTAGCTAAAAAATAAACAAACATGCAATTTAATTTCTTTTTTTTTTCTTCCTCTCTCGATTTTAATAAACACAATAATTGTAATGTGATGAATGTAAAAAGATTAGATTTAATATAAATCCACTACTTTTAATAACAACCGGCAGAGCAGGCAGGCAGAGCAGGCAGGCAGAGCAGGCAGGCAGAGCATGCAGGCATAGCAGACATGGTGATCAAAAGTCTACAAGTAAAAGAACGACGATGGTGATGTTGATTTTGTAGTTTGAAATCATTAAAAATAAATCACTACACTTTTAATTTCACTACTTACAATGAAAAGTGTAAAACAAATACAGAAATTAAAGTTAAATATAGAGTTGGAAACAACACTTGCAAACATTTATTCAATTCAATTATCAACCAGCCAACAACCAACAACCGCAACAACAGTACCACAATTTAAATCAATAGCTAAAGAGGCAGAGCTTTATGAAAATGATAGATAAACGCCCAGTATTAAAGAAGGTATCAAAATAGACAGACATTTAAACAATTTAAACTATTCATTAATCTTAACCACATTAGAATCATCAACGTCAGAGTCTCTAGCTTTTTCATCTATTCATCATTAGCCCGTACTCATCATTATACTCGCTTTTTTGTACTGCGAACATAACTTATTTGTTGGATAAACCACAAAACCTCAAACCTTACAGGAGAATAATATTCCCTGACTGACTGACTAATGGCAGACGGGGTTAGGCGCCCATAATGCAGGCATTTTACTATTTGTATGTTAAACGCATTCCATAAATTTTCCAGCAAAAGTTTTTTTATTTTTATAATTTTTTAGTTTAATATTCTTTTCGTCATTGATTTAAAGACGATTTCATTATCGTTATGATCGTTTTTTTTTATAGTCATGAATTCTGATTTGTTTTACTTGTCGCTGTACGATTATCTTGGTTTATTTTGTTACACCATTGTAAAAAAAAATATTTATAAATTTGAGGTAAAACAATAAAACTTATAAAAAATAATAAACAACGTAAATGATTTTCTTTACTCGTCCACACATACACATACACGTAATGTTTGATTGATACATGATCATCAAAATCATGATTTTTAAAAACAGAGGTGGCCTAGTAGAGGCTCAAAATGAGTTAATATTAGATAGGACATTTTCTAGTTGACTGCACCGAAAAAACTAATATCTGACTTATTCCATATAAAACCAACAAAAAAATCAAGAATTTGGGACCGACCCCTTCCGAATTAACCCAAACTCGGCGTGATACTTAAGTCTTGCACAACTAACATTTTACCAAAATTATTAGGAGAATATATCCAGTGGTTCCCAAATTATGATGCATTTAATGTATGATAAAGCACAAAATTTGCTTGAAACTACTTTCATATACGTAATTATAACTTTTTTAATATCTAAGCTAGACAAGTGATTCATGCCTTGTTTTAAAGGTATTATAATAGCGCTTCAACGGTTATAAAAAAAAAAAGTTATCAATATTATAGAAGTTGTTTTTTTATAATCCGCGATTAATGATGCTGTAACTAAGAAAATGTTAATGTTTAACTCCTCCACTATGTCGTCACCAAATCTCCATGTGGTATTCGTACAGGTTCCTGAGTTATTAATAAAACTTTTAAACAAAACAGAAATTTGATTAAAGTTTTTAGTAACACCGGCACACAAAAAAGAAAAATTGATCTCTACATTTGACCAGAGCCACTTAACTACATGTGTTTTGATGCCATGAATACGAATCTGAGGTCCGTTTGGGTCCTAAACCATCAAGATTTCAAATAAAGTAACAAAAGTTGTAAAATTTTGGAAAACGGCAGTTTTTTGCAATTTAGTCGAATTTTTAAGGGTATAAGAGTTAAACTTACCTCAAATTCGGACACAGCGCGTCAAAATATATATAGGTAGGTGGGTCTGCTCAAATGTACGCCCCACTTTTCTTCTTTTCCAATACACCGGTGCACAGGGACGCAAAAAAGTGAACTGCAAATTTGACGAGACCTATCTATCCACATGTATTTTGACGCGCTGAATCCGAATCTGGAGTCCGTTGGCTTCGTACAATCTCAAAATGAAGAGTAAATTGCTAAAAGTGCAGTTTTTTCGAGAACTGTACCAGTTTTTCGAAAGCAGATAAATAAACATGTAGGTAGGTGAGCGTGGTAAAATGTACAAACCATTTTGTTGTGGTATATTGGCATAAAAAAAGTGGGGTGTACATTTGAGCAGACCCACCTACCTATATGTATTTCAATGCGCTAAATCTGAATTCGAGGTCAGTTTAACTCGCATACCATAAAAATTTCGCGTAAATTGCGAAAAAACTCCAGTTTTCTAGGTTTTTACAACCTTTGATGGCTTACGAGCCAAATGTCTGCTTTGTTTAAAAGTTTTATTAATAACTCAGGAACCTTTAAGAGTAGCGCATGGAGATTTGGTGGCGACATAGCGGAGGGGTCAAACATTAATATATATTTTTTTGAACATTTTAAAATTACCATGTTTTTAGTTACAGTACCATGAATCGCGAATTATGAAAAAACAACTTCTATAATTGTGATAACTTTTTTTATTTTTATAGCCGTTAAAGCGCTATTATAGTACCTTTAAAACAAGACATGAATCATTCTTCTACCTTATATATTAAAAAAGTTATAGCCACGTATCTGAAAGTAGTTTCAAGAAAATTGTTTAATTTTTCATACATTAGATGCATAATAATTTGGGAACCACTGGAAATATTCCTTTGGTGATATGTTAGTTGTACCAGACTTAACAACCATACCAAGTTTTGTTCGATTCACAGGGGGTCGGGCCCAATCACTCGTTGGTTTTATATGGAATAAGTCATCTGATTTTCATTACGAAAACTGAATACATATTCAACTATTGTGATGTTAAAGTTCATTTAAATATTTGATGACCTTAATGAAAATGGACAGTAACTTACCACCAATAATTTTTAGTAGATCCAAACAAGATGTTTGCGCAAATTTAGTCGCTTTTGAAATTATGGTTGGTATCACTGCACAAACATGTTCACATGGTAAATATATATCACCGCCGAAAAAACTTAAAAAGAGATTTTTCCCAAACCTATTGCGGGATATCATCCACAATATTGCCAAACGTTAAAGCTAATATACTCAAATTATAATATTCAAAAATTCATACCTCGGTCAATTTTTAGAATTTGATGGTAAAAAATGCTGCATTATTTTCAGAATTTTATTTAGTTTTAGGAAACTGAACTAACTCAATTTTGGACTCCGTAAGATAAAGTCCCTTTTCATCAGGATCATCGCATACACAAAAAAATAGTCTCGGTTTTGATAACAAAAATCCCGGTATTCAATTATTTTTTTCCGAATATCTTATGATAAAAATTCCGCTATATTGATAACTAAAATTGTAACAAGTTGTTAATTTTTTAATTAATAATCGAAATATTTGAATGATTAAAACATTTATCAATAACTTATTATATTTTCAATAAACTTTATTTAAAATTTAAGTAAGTTTTTCATTAAAACTGAGTGAAATTTTGATAAAAAATTTATATGAAATTTATTTTAAAAAAATGTATTCCTTAAAATTTAAAGAATAAAATATATATACAACGAATTATATATTTGGTGTAAGGGCTTTGTTTATAAAATATGTGCTTTATTTTAATATTGTTTTTATCACACACTTCTTATTGCGTGATATTTTGAAATGCGCGGTTTTATTGAAAATAATTCTTCTCTATTTTTTTATGTACGAACTTGATTATTTGGAAATTTTAAAATATGTAATGAATGAGCCATTGTCCGTACACAAAGAAAGCTAAAACTCGATTTCAATTACAAAAAATGCAGATCCAATTAATTGTGTTTGTTGAAGTTCAATCAATAAAATTCCGATTTTCAATTAATCAAAATTTATAAAATTTGTTTGAAAAAAAATTTTTATCACAATTAATTGAAACTGATTTTAATTTTTGAAATGGAAACTAGTTTAAATTTGGAAAATGTTAAATTTCTTAGGAATAATATTTTTTGCATAAATTGTGGCAGCATAACAGTCTCCTAAAAAAGCATGTATTTTTTTATATCATATCAAAGCATAATATTTTTGTCATTCGTTACCTCACTTTAGGACGACTTGATTTCTATATTATTTCAACTCGTTTTAATTGCTTAGCACTCCATTAAATTAAAACCAAAGGATTAATAAATAAAATAAGTTATTTTAAGAGTAATTCCCTTTACCTTTCACTTGATTTTTGCCTATATTCTGTATGCTGTTTTTCTTCTAATTTTAATTATTCTCTATAAGGCTTTGGATCTTTGCTGTGGTTAATTCAGTTTGCTTTTACTTCAAAACCCAAAGCAATAACAAAAACAAGGATATTAGATATTTGCAACTATCACAACAAAATCCATACAAATAGAGAAGTCACGAATGACAATTGTGTACTTGTTTGTTTTTCTTCACAGTAAAACTTTAAGCAAATATTCTAATATAATTGAATTGAAAGGCTTAGTGTAATAACTCGATAAGCCACAAAAACAACCTATTGATAAATCGACTTTTAATTTTAAATAAAATTAAAAATTGTATGGTTTTTGGATTTTTCTACTTTAAAATCCGGCATAATTATTTGCAAGATACAATAATTTATCTCAAAATTTCTCTAGGATGTAAAGCTATGGTATCTAGCAAGACAGAGAGAGAGAGAGGGAGAACGCAAAACCCATCAATTATTTACGACTCAGATTATTACGATTGGACTACAATTTATCCTCTTCGAAAAATTTTAATTTTAGCTTTTATTCAACACTCGTCTGAATTTTCGGAACCAATATTCAAGTCGCGAATGACAAATTCTTAGCAAATTGATGAAGATCGTGCTACACATTTTTCCATAAACTTTATTGTTCTGGTGAAAATATTTTAAATAGATTCATACAAATATGCATATCGATATACATACATACATATTTATATTGTGATTGTTTGTGTCAAAGGTTGTACATTAATTTAATTTAAAATCCATTTGTAAAAAGGTGATCACTTATATTCCCCAACACGTTTTGTTTTGTTAGTGTTTAGGCGAGATTTATCTTCAAGCTATGAATTGCACTCATAGTTTGTGTTTTTAAGAGCTTGATACTTTATTAGCTGGCAATAGTCAATGGGCCAGATGATAAACATAGACGATGATGTTGATTGTAATCATCCCAAAAAAGAAAAAAAAACAAGAATTATTTTGTAAGGCATTGCTCCAACAATGTAAAAGCAGTCACTTACTAACTTGTACGTTGTTCGGTTACCCAAACTGGCGTCATTTTGTAAATTCCCACATTCGTCACGAAATCTTATCTTTTCTAAAAAAATCATTTTTTTTAACTTTATTTTCTTAATATTCGTCTTGGCAGTCAACATCAGCCAGTGTGATGGTGGCAATAAAGGGTTTTTTGTTGTTACTTGTTTTCAAACACCCATTATATGGCCAATAGCAATGATAGATTATAGAATCGTTATGAGCCAACTTACAAAAAGAAATCTTAAAAACGCTCATAAATGTTTGATGAAATATATCCAAATTAAATAGATAATTTTTCTTGTAGTTGAGGCATGAGTACAAAAGAAAATTTTGTAGAAACCACCAACACTGTGGATAGATAAAAGAGTATTAACGAAAAACAAAAATTCATTACATATAGCAACAGCACGTAGATGATTAATAATGAAAAAAAGTCACAATTTTTAACCTGTGCCATTAACCCACTCATTCAGTTATTTTGCTAAGTTTGAAGAATATTTTCAGTTTGTATCCGCAAATATGTTTCGAACTTTTTAATGTGAAATTTTTTTGCTTTCAACTATTTTAATGTTTATCATCAAGTTGTAATTTTCTCCTTTGCGCCTGTTTTTTTTATTCTTATTTTTTTCTCAAATGTGTTTTTGGTAATTTTTGGCCCATACGAATTGTTTACATGATCACATTTTCGATCATTAAATAACACAACAACAACAACAGCATCAGCAGTAAATAAGTAAAAGACTTAAGACACTAGTTAAGTGTTCAAAGTGTTTATGTTGTTAACTGTTGGTAACATTAGTTGGCAATAGATAACTATGGTTAGCTAACTGGCTAATAGCTGAAGTGGCTGACTGACTGGCCTTAAAACTACGATCGAGTCTAACTGACTGTTTCAGTCATTTAATGTCTAGCTTTTCATTTAATATTTTGTTAGTTAAAGTTTTGCTTTTATGTTTCTTACAATGACGGAACTTGTTAAATGATCATAAATTGTTTAAAATAATTTTTTTTTATTATTGATATTAGCTTTTTTTAATTCTCTTGGATAATATTTTTATAATGATTATGGTTTATTTGATTTTTATGAAGATTTTTATTGTTGATCAATTAACATGAAACAGATATCACGAAACTTGTAAATCGTGTAATGTAATTATTTAAATTTGAATAATTTTTAATAATGTGATTTATTATAGTCATTCGTCCATACAAGGAAATAGCAAGAAAACTTGTGTATTAATTAAGATTTTCGAGGAGCTAATAGCTCATGTTTTTGTCACTTTTGCAGATGATAGCAATATTTTATATGAGCATTCAAGCCTGTCAATACAACAATTAAATGTTTGATTTGTAATTTTTTTGAATACCGAGACTTGCATATGTGACTTTGGTTTTTGAACATGTCAAAAAACATCATGCGTACACAGAAACAAAATTTCCTTTTGTTTTTGATTAAGTATATTATTAAAAGTATATATTAAATTAAACAAAGGTTTAATTAGGCGAATCCAAAAATTAGTTAACTACATATTAACATTAATTGACTCAATTACTTTCCTTAATCAAAAACACTACGAAAAATTATTATTATTATACCTAGATTACACAACTCTATAATGGAATTTTTCAACAGATGCAATTAAATTTTTTTATTGAAAAAATTAACAAGGATAATTGGAATAGTTATCTGCTAGTTTGAACTTTTTTTCTTTTAGTACTCGGAACGAGTATTTGAGGAAGACTAGTATTTATGAGGTTACTGCGCTTAAAAAAAATATTTAAATACAATTGGGGTCGAAAAAGCAGGATTTGAGAAATTCGTTGCTACGAAACTCATTTTCTCATTTGTCATTCCAAACACTGCGCCTTTTCACTTTAACGTTCAAGACTTAAGTAAATGTTCAGCTTACAAAATGTTTGTCAATTAAGATACTTTATACACAAATAAAGAAACTTATATGTTCTATTGTTTTTATTAATAACTACAAACTACAATAAACGATGCAAGTAATAACCTTCCAATACTTTTTTTGCCATGCAAATAAATACACAGAAAAAACTAAATTTCATTTTCTATAAAGAATTTCAATGAAATAGTAAATATTTTGTCTATGAACGGACCTACAATTAAATTTGTAAATATAGACAAAAATACCTCAACAATTTCATTGAAAAAAACGTGTTTTTTTTCAGTGAACAAATAGTTTAAATCTATAAAACAATTTGTCTAAAAATATTTACAAATTTTAGCCAAAACAATTTACTAAATCAAACAAAAATATTTACTGGATTTTCTGAAAAATATCAAACAATATTTCTGTCTGAATTTAATAAACAATTAGTCTAAAAATGCTAACAATTATTAAGCAAAATAATTTACTTAATCAAACAAATCATCATCATCCATTAATCATTTATGAGATTTCACTTTGTTAAATGTGTTCAAGTCTGAATGTTTATATAAATACTCTAAAAACATGAATGAGAATTAAACCAACGAAATGTACTAATCGATTCACTCAAAAATCTTTTGTAAACAAACTTGGTACAATTGCATTCCTCTTGCTATGATTGCGTTGTTGTTATTTGTGTGTATGTCGTCATCGGGGTGGTTTTTTACCACACAGTTTTTATTGTTGTTTTTGGTGTTTCCGTTCTAAATAAAAGTCAAACAAACAATTTATAGATTATGGACAGAACATTTACTGAAAATTAAATTTATTTTTAGACAAACGTTTGTTTGAAAATTTTTTGGTGATAATTTTTTCTATGTAGTCGAAGTAAATTATTCTGCCCACACAGAAAAAAATATCATCAAACTGCAACTAACAATTTCAATTGTTAATACGTAATTTAAATTCAAACATATATTTTTTTGATATAACAAATTGAGTTGTTGATACGACAAATACAGAAATTTTTTTCAACAAACTGAACTAACCAAATTTTTTGTTATGTATTGTGAAAAAATTAACAATCATCATTGTTGATATAACAAATGAATGCACACACGCAAATGAAACAAAGCAAATCCCGACAATTTTTTCAACAAACTGAACTAACCAAATTTTTTGTTATGTATTGTGAAAAAATTAACAATCACAATTGTTGATATAACAAATGAATGCACATAAGTAAATGAAACAAAGCAAATTACGTTTTGTGTGAGAGTAAAGAACGTTACTCTATTAGTCCAGAGGTCGCCGGTTCTATTCCGCCCAAAGCTATTTAGTGTTTTTCGTAGACAATCAAAGAGTCGCTTCGATTATTGTGATTGTATAAAAAAAATATTGTTAATATAACAATTATGATAGTAAAAATTTGTTCGGAAAATCAACAATTCACATTTTTGATAAACAATAATCTCAATTGAAATAAATTTGAAATCAACAAAAAAGTTTTTTTATTTTTTTCTGATTTTCCTTTAACTTATAATTTTGTAATTGTATTTATAAAAATCTTTGTAGGTTCAAAATCAATTAATTATTTAATTGATATAACAAAAAAATTAATTTTATTTATAAATTTTTTTTCTGTACACTATAAAAATTCAATAAAAGCAAAAAAGTGGTGGATTTTCATCAACATCTTATTATGTTTGTTGTGTTTTCCTTTTTATATGTGTAAGATACTCAGATTCAAATATTTAATTAAATAATTGATTGAATCTATCAAGTTGGATTTCGAACTTTTTTTTAACAAAGGTTCTGATAGTTGATCTTATATAATTTTGGGCCAAGGAATGAATTGGCGCTCCCCACTTTTTTTCAGACTATCACGAGTTTTCGAGATATTGGTATTTTAACGTTTTTCTTTGCATACGAAAATAGAATATATAAGAATTGAAATCACATTCAACAGAGCCACCTGGCAAGTGGTGATAAGCAAAATGCACATAAGCACTGATGATGGAAGTGTAGCTGCTTCCGAAAGTAGCGCTGCTATATTCTGCTGTGAACGTTGAAAAATTAAGTTGGTGGTAATTTTTACCTTGTTCCTTGGAATATTAATCATGCCCAATTCATTCAGAATATAACGTTACGAACCTTAAGGTATGACCACACTTGGCAAATATTTGCTAAAAAAACGTGACCAACAGACAAGCTAGAATTGTATTTCTTTTAATTCCAAAATTTCTTTTAAATATGGACTCGAATTTATTAAAAACAATATAAAAATAACTTTTTGCAGCTTAATTAACAAGTTAAATCACGCTAGTCATGAGTAAAAGTAGTGATTACGTTTTTTTGGGCAAATTTTTGCCAAGTGTAACCGTACCTTTAGCCTAATAATCAATTTGGATTCACAAACAAATACGTTCGAAATAATCATGTTAATAAGACAACGGGTTATATTTCCAAGATATTTTATATTATGTACTTACCCAGCAAATTAATTTAATTTTAACTGACTATAGCTTACCTAAAATTAAAGAAAAATATATATCACTATTTTATTTTTTATTGAAATTAAATAATATATGCAAATATAAATAATGTGGTCTACTCCTAGTGAAAAATTTGCGGCATTGAAAAAAGTACGTCTGCAAATTTAAAAAATATATATATTTATAAAAATTGATTAGTCTTTTGTTAGCACAAATTAACAAAATCAATTTTCTTTACACCTCAAGCTTTACGCAATTTTTATCTGCATATTATTTTGGGATTTTATTTTCTGTTTCTTGTCTTGATTATTTTAATCAGATCTTAGTTGTTGTTGCCTTTGGCCACACAACATACACACACAGTTAGATTGATTATATTAATTTGTTGATTTGTCAGATAGTTATAAGAACCAATGAGATTTATTAGTTGCTTTGAGAAAAAACAAACTAAGACAACAAGATTATCTGTACAAATACTTGATTAGAGTTTAGATAAAATGTCAATTTGCCCATTAATCATTTCTTGTTGCTTTAATAATTTATTTGAGTTATTTCAATATTAATTGTTTTTGTTTCAAAATGAGATTGATTATATACAGTAAATCGCATAAATTGACAAAAAAAAAACATTGGCATGACAACTGAAGATGTTTATACAAATAAATACTGGATATTATAATAAAAGATAATTAATAGAAATGTCATAAAATTATCATTCTGTAAAATTATAAATGAGTTGATTTTGAAATCGAAATAAAATTGATCATAAAACGGTAGCAAAATACAGCAGCTTAAGCCGCTCATTCATATTTGCAAATGTTGTTAACTGTGCCAACCTCTCGAAACAACCCACCATTTTAAACATCCTTCCAATATTTTTGTGCCCAGACAGAAATTTATATTTGAAGCCATAAATGAGTTTTTATTTTTTTGATTGTTAAAACTTAAAATTGTATTAAATGCTTTGCTACAGTTTTTTTTTCTTATGTTTATGATATATGACGTATCATCTGTTTCGTATCTGTGGCAATAATTCGAAATGCAAATTCAAATCAGAAAGTACGTATGTGGTTTTAGTTTTTTTTTATTTTTTTCATTTTCGTATTTTAGCAATTTTCTTAATTCTTTCATTCTTTTAATTTTTTAGAACATGTTGATAAATTGCTGTGATTTTCAAAGAGACGTACAAGCCTGCAAATGACCATAAAAATTTTTTTATAAAATTTTTTGCTTGATTTCGATGTATCTTTCATTAAAACACACTTTTGACCAAGGAAACAGCCCTAAATTAAAAAAAACTCATACAAAAATAACATGGGTAATTCAGAAAATTTTTAAAAAACATAAAACTGAATTTAAAAAAGTCGAAAGCTGATTAAAAGTCTACTCTTTACACTAAAAAATATCAAAAGATGATCAAAAAGTCTTAATTTCGCTATAATTCATTCAAACCTATTTAAAAAAGTTGGAATCGGTAATTGCAATTGTTGTCTCTTTTTGGTGGTACCAAAGTATACTTTGTACTGCCATGCAATCATCAGCATTCAAGTGTATTGTAGTTCGTTTAAACCTAAGCATGGCACCCGCTTTGCGCTGGTGTAATTTATAAAAGTTAAATTGGCAAGACCAGGCATTTGGCCCATTTCAAAGAATCTGGCGTCGTCAATGCTGGGGTTGTAGCTGTGGTAGCAGCATCGTGACCGCCACAATCCACTTCTTCTGGCTGCACCGTTGATAACGACTGTAACCAGAATCCGGCTCGAAGGACCATATACAAGTTTCAATCGGTAATTGCAATTGCTTTCTGTTTGGCGGTAAATTTATATATCGAGACATTCAAACCTGCACACTGATAGAAAAACCGTCATAACGCTGATGTAATTTGACATCAATGCTATGCCAAGTGTCTTCTTTTCGGACCTCATAACACTTTGTATCACTGTGATATCCACCTTTAAATCAGCTAGTTATCAATGTCAATGATGACAAATCTGTCATCAGTACATTGACACATCGACATCAGGGAAATGACTAATTAACATCAATTTAATGACAAAATGTCATCAATATGAAGTCGATGATAGAAAAACCGTCATAACGCTGATGTAATTTGACATCAATGCTATGTAAAGTGTCTTAGAGGTGATACCTCTTAGATAATTAAAGGGCGCTTTTTATAGGTGCTCATGGTAGGAGATTGAATATACTGTATAATTACTTCTGTAGAAGTTATTATAATGAGGAGAAGATAAAGAATATATAGAAGCTCTACTGTCATTGCCCCGCGCTCTCTCTCTCTCTCTCTCTTTCTCTATCTCTGTCGCTATGAGAAAATGCCAGCTTCCATAGACTGAGTTTTGCTGCAAGATTCTGAAGACTTAACGGATGGCGGTATCAGAAGGATAAACTCGTTTATCCGGTCGTCGGAATGGCTAAGCACTGAGCCGAACGGGGAAGTGTAGAGCTAAGCTTATTTCTCTACACGACGCTGTTCAGGGAACACTGCGGGACCCACCAGGACTAGTCGCACATTTCACCAAACAATCGATGATATATTAAAATTTAAAAATCAAACAAATGCCTTCTTCTTAGGTGATGATCATGTCGAAAAGGAGACTGAAATGCAGCTAGCTACTTTTCCTAAAACTAGATAAAATTTTTTAAATTATGCGGCTTTTTTACCACTAGTTTCTAAATTGAGTAGTACAAGACTTAGACGATGACTTTTAGCTTGCTTTTTTTAGAGTTGATGCTCGAACGGGCTAAAAATACGTTTAACCGAGTAGTAAGTCCAAAAGATATTGACTAACAAGTACAAAACACCCTTATACCTCGTTTGACCATAAACTTGAAAAAAACACCAACCTAAATAGTCTTCGTCTAAGTCTCGTATAAATGAGCTTGAATGATTGGCAATATTGTAGAAAACTAAGGTAGAGGTTGGGAAAAATCTCGCTTTAAGATATTTGGGAGGCGATTATAGTGATAATTCCACTTGTAAAGTGGGGGAACATACCTTTGCAGTGATACCAACCATAACCTCAAAATCGAGATGATTTATATTCTCTACTGATTACAAAGCTGATCACAAAACAGTACTGAAAATTCTTGCTGGGAAGATATATTAAGGCTCGTATCTATGAAAATAAACAAAGACAAACAGTTGACTATGTACCATTGGATATCATCAGGTGCTTTGCTGTTGCCCTTTGACAGCTTACTAATAGGAAATATATTTGTGCCAATACACATTAATGTCACACTCCCTTGTTTGTATTAAATATATCATTGTCACTACCTTTCAGCCCGTCCAACTTTATATTGAGCCTCACAATAAAACAGTCGAATAGTGGAATGTGGTGATTTGCACGTTCAAAGACAATAAACTTTGTATATAATGGAAAGCTCGATTGATTAGTCTATGATTGCTCTTCATGAGTTTGTGCGATCCACTCACGATTCGTAGCCCCGACTTCATTGATGTGTGGAGCAGGTGCGGAAGTAAATTTAAATAATTCTGATGGCCAATTAGCTAGAAACTAGATAATCTACAAAACTATTGCCAGTCTCCATCACCTACGAACCAGTCACATGATTAATTCTATGACTATTCTACTTCCGGTAGAATTGCATTAACTTCAACCAGCCCCGTTAACCTTGTTCTCGATGTACTTGTATCTTATTGACTTATGACACTACACATATGTATATATGTATATTACCTCCTCGCCAACTTTTAAATAAGTGGACGTACAGACAACAAGGCAGTCATCGTATTTATAATCATTTACGATTTGTTTCCTTCATTCCGACAATTGGATGAAACATTAAAACTCTACTCTTGCGGGTTGTGATCGTTATTGGTCACACATGTTTGAATGGCGTTATGGGGGCATTTGTATCCCGCAGTTTTAACTGAAGGCACAAAGAAAATGCCTCCTTGAGAATTGCACCAAATTGTACTATTGAAAGAAAAGAAGAATCTTTAAATATATTTGTGGTAGCATTGTGGTGATGCGGTTAATATATATAAAAAAACATATGATATGAAATCGTTTGCAATGGTTTTCGGTTGCTATCGCTGTTGTGGCAAACTGACATGTTTTGCATAAAAACAATTTGTGTGAACTCGTGTATAGTAAAAAAAAGAAGATATAGAAAAAAATACAAGCTCATCGTTTTCATTCAATTTCATTCATTCATTTAACAGTTGGCAGCTAAAATTAAATTCACATTTGTGCATTCTAAATGTATCTTGCACCGCAGAGTATAGTAAGTAAGTAAGTAAGCAAGAGTTTTGCCACAAAACGTATGTATCTAAATGAAGTGAAATACAAGTGGGTTAACCTTAAAATAAGTGGCTACCGTAGCTACTACTACTACTTCTACTACTACTGATGTGGTTTTCATTTATGCAAAATAAAAAAAGAAACTTAAGCAGCAGCAAAAAAAATTTAAATAAAATACGTCGCCGTTTTTATTAAAACATTTTTCTTTACTGTTTTTCTTTATGCAACCATGATTTAAAGTGAATGTAGACATATTTTTATTTTGCAGTTAGTTGCTTCGTTAGTAAGCTACTGTACTATTCAGTTGCTTTAGAGGGGTAAGTATTAAAAGCAAATGGTTTGCATTATATTTAATACTTCTTTGCATTTAAAATACCAGTAGCTTTTGTTTTGGCATTTAAGGCTGTTACCAATTTTTATAGTAAAAATTACAACCAAAACTAATAAATTATATTGCCAGAAATATTTATTTAAAATATGTTCTACATTTAAGTGTTTAGTTTCTTTGTATATGTGCCAGTATGCATTTTAAATAGAGTGGTCATCGAATAAAGTGTTCAATTTCAGTAGCTAAATCTAGTTTATAATGTTTGCTTTAAGCTATAGAGCATTAAAAATGTTATATGTTTTTCACAACAGTCTCATGTGCCGCCCTAATACAGTCGATTTGTTTATTTTGGCTGTTGGCAATCAATTACTTATTGTATATATATTAAAAGATTTATTGCTATCAGTTTTGAATTTTTTAATATATTATTAATGAACGTTATTATTTCGGCTTATGATATCTTGTTACTTTTGAACACATTTCCGAAATAATTTTTTATTATTGTTTAATTAATAAAAACGTATAATTACTTATACGCAAGCATTTTTCAGTTAAAAAAAAAAGCTTAAGTCTTTTTGTGTGCTTCATTTAGTTCAATGTAAGCAGCTGTTATCGACATAAGCTTTTTTTCTGCACACACTTTTAATATCCTTGACACATTGTTAGGGTTAAGTACACCAAACCCTATTGTTTTTGCTACGCCATCCGTCTGTCTGTCACAGCTTGTAACCGTAAGAACTACGGACCTGAAATTTTCACAGAATATGTAAAAGTTTTGCGCGCTACAACAACAAATATATTACAGTCAAAAATTAAAGGGTGTTCTAAAGCGCGCAACTAAACATGTTAAATATTAATGTAATATATACAGAAACTTAATAGACACTTTAAATTTTCAAAGTTAGTGTTAATTTGTGTAGTCTGTAGAATAGACTGCAACAATTAACACTGATATTTAAAACAATAAAAATTAAAGGGTGATCTATCAGTTAATGTAATTTTCAACTATGTAATTTAGACAATTTGCTTAATCTTGGAAACCGTAAGATGCAAGCACTTGAAATTAAAAAAACATTAAAACTAAACTATTACAAAATTAAAAATTATCAAAACGAAAAATCGCCAAAATGAAAAAAGCGCTTAAAGGAAAAAAGCACCATAATTAAAACAAAATCGCTAAAAATCACCAAAACTAAAAAGATCGCCAAAAATAAAAAAACGCCAAAAACCGAAAAAAGTTGTCAAAATGAAAAAGCACTAAAATATAATAAAAACGAAAAAAAAAATGCAAAAAATGGAAAAAATCACAAAAAGGAAAAAAACGCCAAAAAGAAAAAGCCCCAAACCTAAAAAAATCGCCAAAAAATTGCGAACACGAAAATAAGTGTCAAAACGAAAAAAATCGCTAAAACTAAAAAATATCACCCAACAGCAAAAAAAAAATCTCCAAAGCCGAATAAAAGCAGCAAAACTGAAAAAAGTGACAAAACTAAAATAAATCGACAAAAAATTGCCAAAAACGAAAAATCGCCAAAAAAAAATGAAAAAATCACCAAAATGGAATTATGAATATGGTATTCGAACGGAAGGAAGCCTTCGTGTGCTAGTCAAAATCGCATTTTACTGAATTTTTTGAATTTCAGTGTAGCAAAGCTACTATCATTATACACATTTGCGTTATATATTGTGTGGTTATTTGTAAAGAGATTTTTACGATATTGAATAATTTTTCTCTGAACTTTAATGAAATTATTTATATCTAGAATACTGACTGTCGTCCGTTGGCCATAACAGTGTATCATAAAATTTTAAAAAAATTTCTGAAGCCGAAGTAACTTCACTCCACCATTGGCTTTGAAATGCAATTATGGAATTGCTGAGGCAATCCACATAAAACAATAATTTTATGAATGTTGGTTTTTAATATGATTTATATCGAGATATTAGGTTCAGCCCTTAAACCTTCCCAAGAAAATATTTCCAGCTACACTACTGCTTACGATACACAGAAAAAAAATATTTATATTGAATATTTTTGGTTACCCTGATAATAAAGTAAACATATTAACACACTGAATTTGTCTATGGATGGCAAGTCTTGCAAGGGCCGATCTATCTAGGCCTATGATTTGATTTTCCCTATATTACACGATATACTCTTTCATGACGTTAAATTATTTTTTGTGTACTTTGAAAATACTATATATTATGATTTAAAAATTTGTTCAATTTAACAACCAAAGGAACTTGGCAATATTTCAATATGCAAAAATAGAAAAAAGGGGCGTTCAAAAGTTAATTTTCTATCTGTGTTGGTTGGTTGTAGTCTTTGAAATGAATTTTAAAATAAATAGCAATAAAAGTTAAACTCAAATAAGAATAAAAATTACAAACTTAAAACAATCTTATGGATAAAAATACTAACATGCATAAAATTGTATGTACATGAATATATTTAAATAATTTTCTATTTATTTGGTATTTTGAAAAAAGTATTTCCGCATTATCTCACACTCATCCACACAAAAACATACCAGTTCGTGCAAACAACCACAATGAAAAAGAAAGAAAAACGTGAACAAATAGTTTCAATTGAATTTCCAACGATACTCATATCTCCATACTTGTGCACTAAAATAGAAAAATACCATCACAAAATGTTGCAACGCCCACTTTTCTTTGAGCACAAAATTTCACAAGAAAATAAAAATATATTTGCGACAAATTTTATTTGGTTAAAAGGAAAAGAAGAGTAGCTAGCAAGCAGTCAATAGAAATGTATAAATGTAAATGTTGTGTGCAATTATTTGTTGCATGCAAATGCCTTGCCGCCATATATTTTTAAAATTAAAAAGTCAAAAGAAACCTTTCTGTTTTAAGAATGAAATCAGTGTATTTATTTCACATTTATTCGTTGTGCAAAATAGATTCATTCATTGTATCAAGTTTAAGTTTAAATGCAATTTTTTTTGTAAGTTACTGATAATAAAAAAAACTGTTTAAATAAACTTTGATCCCCACGGTTGTATATCAGCTGTCAAGTTCCTTTCATTGACAACATGTTGACATGACAAATTTGTTTGACACCACACTCCACATTTTTCTTTAGTTCTAGGTGCTGTGGCCAATTCAATTCTTTCTTTTTTTTTTTAGTTTGTCATTTTATTCATACTCGTACTCCCAGTTGCTTTTTCTTATTTAAGTTAATTAAAAGAATCCAAAGAAACTCTTTCTGTGTTTAAATGCAACATTGTTTTGTGGTTTGAAAGTATTTTACAGAGAATTTTTTATGAGTTATTTCCTTAAGATATTGTGCCCTAAAACGTAAAAGTAAAAAAATGTGGTATATTTCAAAAATTAAGTGGCTGTTTTTATATAGTTGTTGCTGGACCGACCGTCCTGGAATAATAATAACAATAACAATAAAGTTAAAATATTTACAAGCTGGCGCTTAGCGTCATATTTGCAACATGCAACTTATCATCAACATGCATAAATATAATTTTTTTTCTCTTTAAGCCACAAGATATTACATAGTGTTGTCGTGTTTTTAAAGAGAAAATTTTTAAATAAATGGCAATATAATTAAATTTTTGGGACTTCGGAAAAATTGATTTCAAGGCAGTAGATGAGCTATAAAAAAGTTTTTGCCGATAATATACATATTATTAACGAAGATTATTATTTCATGTCATTTTGCAACAACAACAAAAAACTTCACTTCTTACCAAATAAATTTAAAAAAAAAAATTTTTTTAAAGAGTAAAAACAAAAATGTTCGAGACGGTCTGGATTTTTTTATCCTCTCCGATTTTAATGAAATTCAACATATACATTCTGCTGTTGTGTGCGCGTAATGTGGCGAAAAATTATTTCGATACCTCTTATGGTTTCTATTTTATAGCAGGCGCAGGCGATGTGTAGCCATGAGGCACGACGTTAGCCGACAACTTTTCGGCTATTTTTAAATTGTACATCTGATAATTTACATGTACACAACACATACGATCAAAATAAACAACAACAAGAGCACAACAGTCATTTGTACCTATCAACAATGCAATTAAACACTAACCCACTTAAACAATGAATTTTTACTCATTTATTTAGTTTTCTCTTTGCCTGGCTCTGTTTTTTAGCCGTCTAAATATGGGCAATTGTTTATAAAGTTCGTCATATTGAAGTGTGAATAACTTTAGAACGCGTCATAAAATATAAATAAGTTGGGTGTCATTCGAAAGGTCTCAGTCTTCTCTTAACGAATACTGATTAAAAATAGCACAGCTTCCTGCTACAAGTGTCCCTAAAATTCCAATGTATTCTTCATCCTTGAATATCCTGAAAAATGGTACTTTAATTTTCTTTATTTTTTCACAGAATGAAGCCAATCGATGGATACGTTTTTATTGTGTACATTTTCCAAGATGGGATCAAAACAGATTCAAAAGTTACAGCTTCATGATAACTCGATAAAAACAACCGTAGCCGTAGTATTTTCTAAAATTTCAATTTCATAGAAATTATCGAGGTACCTTGTAACTTTTGAATCTATTTTCATCCCATCTTGAAAATTGTACACAATAAAGACATGCCAGTTCGCTTCATTCTGTAAAAAAAAACACTAAAATACCATTTTCAGGATATTTAAGGACAAAAGATACTCCGGCATATTAGAGGCACTTGTAGCAGAAAGCTTTGTCCCTTTCAGTGAGTCCTCGTTAAGAAGAGGCCGAATCCTTTCTAATGACATCGAAGTTATTCCTACGCAATAGCGTGTTCTAAAGTTATTCAATCTTCAATATGACGACATTTTCTCAAAAATTGCCGAGATGCCAAAGTTTAGTGGCCTATAAGACATAAACCATAAGAGGTATCGACATAATTTTTCGTGATGTGAGGCGTGCACAAGAGTATAAGATATTTGTTGATTTTTATTAAAATCGGAGAGTATAAGAACCCAAACCCTTCTTTTTGTGTCGAAAACTTTCGTTTTTGCTCGAAAGTTTTCTAATAAAATTAATTAGATGACGAGCGGCCAATGAATGCAAGCATTTATAAACCGATGCCCTGGCTGAATTTGCCGAATATTCTGGCCAACCACAATTTCCAATCGCGAACTTTGGGATGTGACTAAACAATGTCCATTGGTCCTGTTGAAATACACGGTGAGCTACAGGATTTCAAATTTGACTACCTCGGGCACAAAAAACTTTAATGGCCCCATAAGTTTTAAAAATGTTATCCAATTTTTGGTGAAATTAAACTTGTTGTCAATTTCACATATAGATAAAGAAAATACAGTATATTTCATTAAGATATTTTTAATATTATCAAGGAATTTTTGGATTTTGGCCTTATTTTTGTTATCTAATTCGTAAATATCTCCAGTAATAAATAGCATAGCCAAATTTAAAAAAAAAAATATTTTATGACTTTTAACACAATCCTTAATAATATGCAGAACAAATTTTTTAGTTATCTCAATTCATGTAGTCCTGAAAATACATCACGATTGATTTTGTTAAAAAATATTATGAAAATTTTGAAAACTATCAAAGAAAAAATCAGATCAGAAAAAAAAACTCAACAAAGAAATCGTGTTCGATATGAATCTATTGCACGCCTCATAAGCGAAGCGTTGAGGTGGGTACCACTCTCACTTCACGCGAAACTACTGATTTTTCAAACTTAAAATGGCTCTATTATTATCATATATTGCATTTGTAAAAAATATATACACACACATATTAAGAAAAAATACTATTTTTAACACTCATGACATTTTAATGTCATTTTTATTATTTAAACTAATTAAAAAACTGTTTAAAAAAGTTCTGTCTTGGATGTCCGTTTGTCTGTATGTTCGGATCCTGTATGTGGTCACTATAACGACCGAAAAACTTCACTAATCGAGTCTTTCTTTTATGCTTCAGTATAATTAGGAATAGAAGAAGCCTATTTAATTTCATGGTCTAAATGAGATTATGAGGCATGCACTTTTGGATTTTCCAAACTATTTATTTTTCTTACAACCAAAGGTTGTGTCATTGCATGAAGATCTTATACACTTCTTTTGAAGAACATCAATTTTTTTATCTGGCTTTAATCCATCTGACCAAGTTTTTAGATTTATTTCTCGGCTAGGCATGAATAATAATGTTTGAAAAATACTTGCCTGGCAACGTCTTCCATTGAGAAAGGAAAGCAAAGTATAGATCATAAAAAGTTTTATTTCAACACCACTTACTGAAAAAGTTATAAAAACTTTGAATCACATCAACAATGTTTTAAAGTCTCTCTCAAATCGGGCAGGACAAACAAAATCACAGAAAAAAAACTCATAAACAATTATTGCAACATTTTAAAGTCTACAGACGTCAGATCAGTAAAATATTAAAATAATATGAAATTGTGAATATATCGCATCGTAAATTAAAATTGTTATTAATAATAATAAAAACCAAAGTGCAGATTTAAATCAAGCCGTTAAATAATTTCAGAAATTAAAACAACAACACCACCGCGGCTAACATCTACAGATGAATTAAATACGAAAATGAACGAGTATAAATGAAAAATTGGTTAGATTTTTTTTGCAATTTTAATCGAAATAAATAAACTACTTTTAATTAAAAATATTTAGCACACATACTAAAATACTCAAGTGTTTTACGTTTATTGGCATAAATTCAACTTAAATCATTGATTGAGTCGAGTCAGTGATCTTATAAGCCTTATTTTTTACGTCTGTCTTTATAAAATTAAAAGTAAAACTAAACTTGTTTTTGTGTTTGTTTTTTAATGCTCCGCGTACGGGCTAAATGACGAAATATTGTGGCACTTGGAGCAGACAGAGTAGACGATGTGAGAGCAAATCAATCAATTTTTGTGTTGGTTTTCTTTTTTTATTTTATAAAATTTCGCTTCGATGTACTACATACATACATATATTCGTTTTGCATTGAGATAATCGCTGTTTGTTATGCTTCATCAACGTCATCATCGCCATCATCATAAGCTTCATTGCCACGAAACGCAGACATCAAATGAAATCTTTAAAGAGCTGGCAAACTGGCATCATCATTATTCTTAAAATCAACACAAAACATACAAAAATATTACAGAAATTAATATATTTAACATCCAAGCGAATCATGACGGTTGTTTGTGTTTTATGCCAAAAACTGCCAAAAGCGTATTAAAGTTAAAGGCGGCGAAAATCACTTTTGCTTGTAAAAAAAAGAGATTTTTGCAATTTCAATACAGTTTAACATAAATAAGGATCAGTTTTTGGAAATATCTATATCCGCATGATATTCTAGTTGAAAATGTATACGTAGTTTTATGCAAAACTATACATAATGAGCCTTTTGTGCGAAATTATCGAATGTGATAGAAAGCAAATTTTTTAAATAGTAAAAATATTTTTACTTCCAATATTGAGCGAAATTTAAACATGTCATTACGTAGACGTAAAAACTTAATTACATTTATACCTATAATATGACAATTTTTCAATTAGTGAAACCCTGTTTTAAACTTTACGTTTCACGTTGGCTTCTATTGCAAAAATGGTGGTAATAAATCTTTATCTGTTAAACTTACGATCCGATTACAAAACAATGTAAAATTCATAAAGGGGGACGAAATCTTAAAGAATGTAGAAATTCAGACTAGCCGGTTTCATAACTTTTACAAATATTTTTCTTAAATTTAATATTTTCACAGATATTTAGCTTTGAATTTTAAAAGTTTCTATTTCGTAAATACTTCCGGTAATATCATAGACTAAAATTTAAAAAAATTTCATCCTCGGGCATCTTAAAATTTCAGCTGCAGTCATTTTTGGAATCTATTCTTTTGAAATATTGAAAAGAAAACATTTTAGTTTTCAAAATTTTTTTAGAAAAACAATTAAGTTCTATTCTTGGCAAAATTTAGCCACTTTTCACTCTCATTTCAAAGCCTTTAAAACAAATAAAAAACAGTGACATCCATTCCATATTATTTTAAGTTAAAGACAAAGATTTTTTGTATAAATATTATTAAAAACTAATATTTTTTTCTCTAAATTTTAATATTTTTATCATTCGCTTGAATTTGGCGAATTCGAAAGCCATGACATTCGAATATTCGGCGATACGAATATTTGCAACATCACTAGTGTGTAATAGTCATAGAAGAAGGCAGACCTACCCGACTAGAAATTTTTATGCAAACACGTTTGGAATCTAACTGGGATCCCAGTTCCGATGTAACGCAGAAACGTATTTGGGACCCGATTGGTTTCCTGTGGGGAAATATCAAATCGGGAATATATCAAACTTTAATATTGAATTAAAATTGCTGAAGCTATCCAAGGGACCAAAGTATGTAACATTTACCTCTGTTGAAGATGAGCATAATATACGATTAAAAATCTGTCTTAGATTTTCCCAACAAGATCCCAATAGTTTCCCACTTGGGAAGAAATTTTGTTAAGTCATTAATTTGTAGATGGGCTATCCCAACAAGTACACGATCAAATCACAAACGGGATAACCCTTTTGGATGTGCCACATGCATTCCCAATCGGGCCCCAATATGAGTATTGGGAAAATTTCTAGTCGGGTAATCTCTAAGAAAATAAAAATCTTAATTATCCTGTTGAAAGACACGGAGGGCTACAGGGTGTCAAAATTAACTACCTCGGGCCTCTTAAAACTTTATTAATCCCATAACTTTTACAAACATTAAGCCATATTAATAAATGTATATTTTCTGAAAAGTTTATAAGTACGTGAAGAAAACAAAGTTTAAATCTATGAGATATCTTTGATAACTTCAGAGATATTTAGCTTTATATTTTGAAATTTCTATCTTTAGCCTCGACTTTATTCTCTATTTCGTAAATATCTCCAGTAATTGCATTGCGGAAATTCTCCCAAAAATATGTTATGATTTTTATTAATACAATCCCTGATGATATGCAAAAAAAAATTTTGTTATCTCAATGGATGTAGTCGTAAAAAAGATTAAAAAGAAGACTTGAAATGAGAGTGAAAAATGGCTTAATTTTGACATCGTCGTTTTTCCTAAAAATTGTTCAAAATTAAAACTTTTTCCAATTTTTTAAAATAATAGACTTTAAAAATAACTAGCGATGAAATTTTAAGTACACTAAAGCAAGCACGCTACACCCAGCAATTGACGAAGATAGTGAATTTTTCTAGGAAATTCTAAAATATCGCGTACCACCGCACAGTGGGGGATTTTGGCAAAAAGTGGGAAATAAATCTGCAGTTTCTAAACGCGCTGTGCGATTCTTATGAAATTTCATGCGACATTTGTAGAGGTTGAGCTTAAGTTAGGAGTTTGGACCTTATATCTTTAAAGGGGGCGGAGCCACAAGACCCCCAAGTGGATCACCTCGTTAAACCTATGCCGAACTGATGTTTTTTATCTGGTAAAAAGAAGTTTTGCAAGTAGATTCTCCTATCTAAGAGGTAAAAAAACTACATTTATGGGTTTTGAGAAAAAATTTGAAAAAAAGTCGATTTTTCCCCGTTTTATTTTTCAATGTGCATTAATTATTTCGTAATTATAATTTTTTGGCAACAATACTTACCCCATATTTATAATTATTTGAAAGGTAATACTATACAGCAGATCAGTGCAAAAAAACATTTTTTTTAAATATTGATTATTGAGCTATCCAGAGCGTTTCAAAATAGACCTATTTTTATCGCAAATATCAGTTTTAAGGCGCGTTTTATCATATCGCCAGGCTGTAAACAAAAGGGGTGTTAACTCATCTTGAGGTCTAACGTACCCTTTAACATTTCCCAAAAAATTATCTGCGTCCGGCGAAAAATAAAAAAATAGCGAAAATACTGCAAAATCCAATTTTTAGGATTTTCGGGAATTTCTTTGGGAATTTCGAGATTCCTAGAGGCAAATCAATATTTTTCGTAATTATCATCATTTTTCACCATGTTTTGCAAGAGGTTTTTCAAAACTTTTAAGTTGCTAAAATCTGATTACGCTATTGAAAAATGCATATAATTTTTTAAATTTTGGTATGTGTTAATGAACTTATAAGTAAAATCTCGTACTGAAATAGCTTAAATTAAAACGGTTTTAAATTTATAACGGATTTAGAATATTTTTATTTGCTATTCTTGAAAAATAATAGAAATTATATATATTTTGTACCTTTTGTTGTCCGCAGTCTTGTGTATTGAGCGTTACGCTTCATTACTCAGTTTAATTATTGAAATTGCATTAACTACATACACTAAAATAACAGCGTAGGTTTGTACTCCTAAATATTTAAAAGTTTTGTGAACTTTGTTAAATAGTATTATATTGCAAAAAATTTCATTAATCAATCATGGTTTGTATCCAAAAAAAATTTTATTGACATTTTTGGATACACATTTTTCTTAATTTAATTGAAATTTTCAGCGCATAATTAAGGAGTTTATGTTAAAACTCATCGACGACTATACATCTGAATTGTTTTTAGTTCAAAACATAGTGTGCGTTCTGAAAAAAATATTAAATTCGTAAGCACATGTATTGAGCGTTACGTTAACAAAATTCTTAAATTTAATTTGTTTAACTAAGCTAACAGCTACGAAAGTGTAGAAACGATACAGAAAACATTTGCGTTTAGAAATTTTTGATTTGCTTTTAAAAAATTGTGCTTCTAAGATTGTGGGTTGTTTTATTTTCGAAGAAGGTGTTAGGTAGGTATTATTTGAAATTAATATAGCATTTTACATTGTTGGTCGATTTTATTAAAATTTAGCTTAATGTATAAATGTTTGTAAAGAATTATTTTAAAAGATACTTTTTTCATGTGAACACGAGTCAAAATTTGAAAAGTGGTTAAGCTTTTAATTTCGTTGTCTGATTATTATAATTTTTTTTATTAAGTTATGAGTTTAGTCGGGCTGTATGGGTTTATATCCAAAGAAATTTTAATTCAGTTTTAATTAAATTTTTCAATTAAATTATATTTTTATTTAGAGATAAATGTGAAGCATGTAGACAAAGAAAATTTTGACTGCGTGGAGGGTTGAACTGGTGTTTCGAAAGCTACCGCTAATCTCATCAGAGTTCTATACCGCTTAGACCACTCGACCAAAGTCGGGTGTTTGCAGTCAAGAGCATATACTTTTAATCAATTCATACTGTCACTCTTCATATAGTTCATTTGATAATTGTTGATATTCAGTTTACTATTTGTCTACATGCTTCACATTTATCTCTAAATAAAAATATAATTTAATTGAAAAATTAAATTAAAACCGAACTCAAGCCAAAATAATTTAAATTTCTTTGAATTTTATTTTTATTTTTATAGAGTAGATGTATAGTGCTTTCAAACCCTAAACTCATTTTTTGTGGTGCATTTTTTTGCAAAAATCTTTTCCAGAACAATCGCGGAAGAAAATGTAACGCTCGATACACAAAAATATGAAAAAATCGAAATATATATATTTTTTTCAGGATCCGTTGAATGAATCCTTCCTTCTCATATATCTATTAGTAACATTGGTAAACAAAAAAATCTACACTTAAAGTGAGAATCACACATATAGCACATCAATATAGTTAATTCTATATAGTAAATAAAATCGCCACGAAGCAAATATCTCGTGTGAAATTGGTTAAAAGTGTATTATATTCAAGCACGTCTGACAAACAGCGACAATATAATTACTCTAGGTATTAAATAATTCTATTTACCAAAGTTTTCCTTTTAGAGTAAAGTGAAGCATAATGTATGGAAAATTGATTGCTAGCAAGACAATCTGCTGCCATACGTTTCTTCAACGTGTGCGTAGTATGCACTCGACCTTGCGAGTTATTTTCTTGACATAAATGCACTAAATATATTTCTGTCAAAAATTTTATGTGTCACCTAAACTATTAAATTATCTAATTCGCTCACAACATTCCTATACAGATTCTAAAGTCAACTACGAGTATAATAGTATGTAGGTTTTACTACGTTCCTAACTTGTACTTGAAAGCATGAAAAATTGTTAACTACACGTTCATTGTTTAACTAAGAACAGCTAGATATAAAAATACCGGCTTACATAAGTACAAAAACGGTGGAGTTAAGCTTTTGTTTAAACATTTTGATTTGGCGCCTTGAAGGCAATTTTCGATGACGAGTTGCAGGTAAACCACATTTTCCATTTGTGTAAATGCAGTCAGTCAGAGATACATACATACATCATATGAAATTCATGTAGCAGCCTTGCTCTTTTGGCTTCGTTTATGAATAATGCAACAAATAACTGCAACAACAAAGCTATAATATAGCAACAATATTACGAAAAGAAAAAAAAAACAACTTAGCATTTCAAAAAAAAAGAAAAAATCTGAGAGAAAAAACATTAAAACTTATAAAAAGCTTGAAGCGAAAACGTAACTGGCTTATGATGTGGCGGATGATGACGCTATGATGTTGCGTTTTTAAGCATATTTTTGTTTTTTACTTTGCTTAAACTATGAATGACCTTAAATGTTCACGGAGTGGAAAAAAGACAATACAAATGAAATACTAAAAAATTTTGAAATATTTTCATTTAAAACGATGACGCAGATGACTATTTCAAGGTGGCCATTGGCGAATAGAAGAAGGAATACATATATTATAGACTTTGTGGAAATCACATTTATCCCTTCACCTCACGCTCGCTTAGTATGAATTAATGACACAACATATAAGTCTCTGAGGTTTGTTAGGACAAAGCTCATCTCACTGAAAAAAGCAGCTTTGTAATAAAATAAAGTTGTAAAATCATTACAAAGTAATGCAGAGAGAAGGAGAGAGATTAGCAATGAAATGTTCCAAATATCGCATACAGAAAGCTGTGATAGATAGTTCATCATAGTTAAGATTTTTGCCGTCCAGTAGTTATAGATTTTTCTTAATTATATCCTTTACTTATTGCTTAAGACTCTGGTCACCTTTATTCTCAAAACCCCCATTTAATAAACTATTTGCTTGCTGGCTTTGCTTTTGATTTTCGTAAATATAAGGCAATTCACTTGTTTTCAGTTGAAATTAATAATTGTGTAAAACTTTTTATTTTGCTGATTTCTTCTATTACTCTTTTTAATGCACGACTTTTCAAATTATAGTTGCATTCTGCACAAGGTGCTACAATTTTAAATTAAAATCTTTATTCTTGTTGAGAAGTCGGAAAAGTACTAAAGTAACGATTGCATGACTTTTTCAATAATAAAAAAAATTTTACTTCAGAAAATCTACTTAAAAAAATAGCCTGATCAGGTTGGTGGAATATTAACATAACTTTTTATTTATGCAACACAAATTAAGCAGTAATTATAAAATTTTTTATTGCATTAACAAAAGAAAAATTACTTACAAATGATTTCTAGATAAGGAACACTTAGCAAAATGAACGAGCTAAAATGCTTGAAAAGAAAGAAAGAAACAAGCGAAAAAATTACCGAATACATGTGTACACAGAGAAAATAGATTCGTTGAGAGAACCGAATTTGTTGCCAATCGAATTTTAGCACCTGCACCAATTATCGTAGAATTCTTATTGAAAAAGAAGCTATTTTACAATAATAAATAATTGCTAATGCGAACCGTTTAATCGGTTAGGTATATCTTAACTCAAGATCGGTTTGTCCGATTTCGATAAATAAAATGTTAAACGATGCGGGAAAAATCAGTTCAATTGTTTCGGAGCTATTCAGAAATCAAAAATTGACAAAACAAAAATTAAGCAGTAAGAATCTTAGATTTTTATTGTCATTAGGTGGCCTGTGCGCCATTTTATCATAAAATCTAAAGTCGAGTAACGACAAAATCGAGTTAAGGTCATATTCTGGTTCGTCGTCTTACAATCCACATTTGGGTCCAATACTTTTTCAAATATATACTCTAATTTTTGAAAAAGTTATCACGGCTTATTTTTTTAAATTTCTAGAACACCATCACAACAGATTTTGCATTAAATCGTTAACATCTCCAAACAGGATTTTTAGACTTAAGATGTTATGTTAAAAGACACAGATATAATTTTTCTTTTTGATAATACAATAATTACGTATAATTGAGAATTGCTCTGAATGTAACAATTACCATTGGATTTTTTAAAAAAATTTTGTAAAAATATTAACCAAGTTTTTAAACGAAATATTTAGAATTCATCTACTTTCAAAAGTAAAGGTATGAGAAAACCTTTTGTATTATTAAAAATTTAAGCGGATTTCGTTGTATGTTTGCCATTTTTATGGTTTTAAAAAATTACAACATTTTTACAAATAAATGTGTTTGTTAATCCTTAAAGTCCCCAAAGAGAACTTTTTGGTTTAAAGTATTAGACAAAAGAGGAGAGTAAATACACATATTTGCTAATCTCAAGTGTTTCATTATACTGACATGGAATAGATTTAAAATATTTGAACAAATTAATACTAGTTTTTTTTTAAGTAAATAAATGTTGTAAATGTTTTGTTATAGATACCAATACAATAAAATAAAATTAACAATATTTATGTGCCTCGAACATCACAATTCTATGAAGCTGCAAAGAAAACAACTTTTCTACGAGTTGTAGAAATGCGCCTTTTCAAGAGTCCCTTCGTTTATTCGTTTGCTTGTATGTGTAATTTGTATGGATGTGTGTATCTTTTGTAATGTTTCAAAAGTATCTGTGTTCAACGCTATTGTTTGTCCATCTCAGCATGAGGCCCTTTTAATACAAAATATTATAAATTTTATTTTATACGAGAGAATTATTGTTGTTATTATTGTTACGGCTACTTAGTGTCATGATGTGTGATGATTACTGTAACTGTGTCCCATTGTCCCTTCGAATGTTTGTTTGTTCTTTTGTCAGGGGTTCAGTTCACATTACACATTGTTTCCACTATAATAATTTATTTACTTAAGAGATTAATTTTTTAGTTTTTCCAAAAAAAAAAGAACAACAAATATCTACTTATCAGAAATAACAAAATTTGGCATTCAAAAAGTTTGACTTTTCTTTTTTAGCGATTGTGAAATTTTTTTTCTTAAGCATTAATTAAAACAGTGTAAGCTTGTCATGTAAAAAAAGAAAAACAAAGGATACCGAGAGTCCTGCACAAATAATGCTACATATGTAAGTGTGTCTGTAACGACTCAAATATTACTTATATTATACTGTCGGTTTTAACAACTGAGTTGATATTTTCGAAGCGCTTTTTGGACAAACTTGTCTTTAATTTGTTAATATATGAACTTTGTTCTCTAAAATATTTTTAGTATTTTAAACAAATCATCTTCAAGTGTTTGTTTTTTTTATAGATTTTCGATTTTTAAACTTTTTTCTGTTTCATAATTTACTGCAATTTATTTTGAACACAAAAAATATTTAATAGCTTCTCCAAAAAAAAGGAAACAAAAATGATTTATCGTTTGAATTACAGATAATTGTGATAATCATACCAAACAAATGCTGATACGTGTATACAGCGAAATATTTATAAAGAAAAAAAAAACTCATACAACTGAAAAGAATTCATAAAATTAAATTTAATAAATAATATTGTTTCCAAAAAAGTTGAATAATAATTTTACAGACTCTTTTGATTTAAGAAAACAAAATTCTGAAACAATGTACCTGTCCAGTCGTACTTGAATGTTGAAGAAAAGTCGGAGATAAAATTTATCAGAAATTTCGTATGAAATTCTTATATAGAATCAAAAAGTAGTAAGAGTACTGTGACACTTCTTGTGCCATGCCTATATCTGCTTCATATAGAAAGAAGAAGGAAAACATTAATTCTTATTTTATAAGTTTAAAAACTCACACATTTATGCACAAACTCTCAAAAGGTAAATGAGAATTATTAAAAAAATTAAAATCAGGCAATGTACATGAGTGGCGAATAAAAATCGTAATTTGTAGGTCAGAAAATGAGCAGACTATTATGTTAAATATCTTAAAGGATATTAAATTGCATTCCGATAATGTGCAGACTACTCTGATATTAATCGAATAATAGATAATTCAGAAAATGTGAAGAAAAATCGTTCCCGAATATTGCCGATATATTATCAAAACACGTGGTAGAGGTGAAACCAACTTTGTACGAAGTTTTAAATATATATTTTAATTCGCAAAAATTCGTTGCGGAATTGATAATTTTGTAAGTCGCAAAAAATCACAGAAAAAATTATTACTACATATTGCTATTTCCAATAAATGGTTTTTAGTGTCTCAGTGAATTTGTAATTTAATTTTTATTTTATATACTACCTCAGCTGATAACGTTATAAAAACTGAAACTGCGTATTTCAGTTTTTTTTTATAATTATATACTTTACAAAGATATTTTAAAACAATGTATTCATATTGAATTTTATAGCACGAAAAATTTTTTCTCATAAGCTCATGTTGATGTTTATATTCCTTTTCATATGCATGATCATGTCTGTGTTAATTTTTCTGTTCATATTTAAGTTCGTGTTCATGTTCTTGGTAATGTCAGTGTCAGTGTTAGTGTCTATGTCTATATCCATGTTCATGTTTATGTTTTCCTTCACGTCATGTTTCATTTTGTGTTCATATTCATGTTCGTGTTCAAAAATCACCGAAGTAGAAGTAACTCTTCGAAACTGCTTAAGCAGCGTTAAATCTGTAATGAAGTGCCAAACTATCCAAGCATTTCCTAAGGCTGAACCCACACCGAATGAGACAAAACTGTTTTTTGTGATTTATACGACAACAGAACATTAGTTCTTATGAGACAACACACACGAAATTTTTTTTGTGCGTTATAATAATACGAGTGTGTTTGACTTAAAAGAAAAAACTGTTTTGTCTTATTTGCTGTGTTTTCAGGCTAAGGAAAAATATTTGAGTGAATTATACGGGATTTAGACGACATCTTTTAGCTTAATTTTTTTTTGTAAATGTATATAATATTTCATATTGAATTTTTTTCCAAAGAATTTAATTATTTTGGCTTGAGTTCGGTTTTAATTTATTTTTCAATTAAACTATATTTTTATATAGAGATAAATGTAAAGCATGTAGATAAAGGCTTTGGTCGAGTGGTCTAAGCGGAAAAGAACTCTGAAAAGCTTAGCGGGAGCTGTCGAAACGTCAGTTCAACCCTCCGTGCAGTTAACAATTTTCTTTTTCTACATGCTTCACATTTATCTCTAAATAAAAATATAGTTTAATTGAAAAATTAAATTAAAACCGAGCTCAAGCCAAAGTAATTAAATTTTTTGTATATAAACCCATACAGTTCGACTAAAATTCATAAATTAATTATCTATAATTTTTATAATAGATATTAAGATCATTACAGCTATGGATATCTAGATAGTTGCTAGTTCCCCATTTTAGTGACTTTTGACCTTAAATAACTTAATAATGTTATACGAATTTTCAGCTTATTATATCTCATTCCGAGATTTACCCTTTTTTATTGCTTATTTGACTGCAATATTGGGTCCATATTTAGGAAAAATATTTAGTAATTGATTGAATTTCTTGAATGAAAATCATACATGTATATATTTCTTTGTGAACAAATAGTTCACCTTGCAGATTTCATGTATATCCTTTTCCTCAAACAGTAGACTTAAATGTTAGATAAGGCCGTTTCAGACTGTAATAGAAGTATTAATACTAGGGATGTAACGAATACCGATACCGATACCGATATATCGGCGATACTTCAGATTTTCCGATACATCGGTATCGGCGATATTTTACTGCCGATACGACGATACTTTAAAAATTTTTTTCAGAGTTTTTTTTTTTAACAAATAATTTATTTTTGTTCGATTTTACCATGAATTAAATACACTTCGTTATTTTTTAAATCTTATTAATATCAATTTTAAAAATTAATAATATTTTATGCTGTTATTTTGTAAAAAAATTATTTATTTTTTTTTTTTTTAATTTTACTATGAATTCAAATTCAAGCCGTTGTTTTTTAAATTTTATTCCAGCAAAAAAGAGATACTCCAAAGAAGTCATGAAAATGTAGAATTCGCTATCTGGAAGTATTGCAAATTTGGATAATTTCTAATTAGTTTTACATATCCTTGCCCTTGCAAGAAGTTCTGTTTTTCGATTACCAATCACCGAATCGGAAGCGTTGCTAGGACAAATTTCTTTTTCGGTATTCTATAATGATTTTTCCTTAAGGAAAAAGGATAAAATAGTATCCATTTTCACAATTTTTTTATGCGAATTTAAACTCAGAACTTTATTTTCATGTAAATTTAAGTGAATAAATATAAACTTAGAAGTCTTTTAATAATTAAGCTATTAAGTTATTTAGATGAATATTAGTTGATAAATGTCCTTTAAAAAAATCGATTTTTTAAAAAGCATGGCGAGTATTTTTTAAAGGAACTAAAAATTTTTTCTTGCTTTTCTACTAATTATCTGCATATTTTTTATATAGATTTTTTTGAAGCAAAGAAAATGTAGCTCCTTAAAAATTACTTCCAATTTTTTATACTGGGTTAAAACCAATTTTAACTATTCTCTCTTACAATGTAATTTTGTATAATAAAAAAATTGCACTTGAGTTTTGTTGATCTAAATATGTTGATCGAATATTGAACTCAATTTCAATATTCGTATCGATATCGGAATCGGTATCGGCGATATTTATTTTTAAATATCGGTATCGGTATCGGATCGGCAAAACGGCGTATCGTTACATCCCTAATTAATACTTTTGAAGAAAATGCGTCCTTGATCTAATTGTTGTTTGAACATTTTCAAAAAACAATAACAATTTATCATCGCAGGGTCTCATTTTCCTCAAAATTATTAATATTTGTATTATAGTCTGAAACGGCCTTTACAAATAATTGTTTTCACAATATTGATCGTCTTCAATTCGACTCTTAAAAATTAACGTAAAACTGCTTAATAATATTTAACGGAAGTAAATTGAACGCCACAGCTATTAAATATTTTTTTTTAATCATATATGTTTAAAGAAATGTCAGCCATACAATCATTCATTAACAGTCTCTTATTACTTCACAACAGTCGTGTCATAAAAAGCCAAAGGAAGGAGTAGTTTCTGCGGACTTGGTGTTTCCCTTTCAAAAAGGGGGACACAAAAAAGCCAGAAGAACATTAAATGATTTACACTAGAACTCATTTACGCCATTTACTGCATTGATTTATTACAGTTTGGCACCAAACCACAAAACAAACCAGTCAGCCATAGCAGGCATTTAAGCAGACACAGTTTGCATTCAGTCAGAGTATTTATTACATTTGTGAGACATGAAAGTGGAAAACAAATCATAAGACTTATTACCCGTTAACATAAATGTGTACGTTTGTTCTCTGATAGACAAACACATGCTAAAGCTGTCAACTTTTTTGTCAACGCATAATGAAAATGTTGTAACACCTAAATGAAATCTGTTGTATCTTTTAGTACGCAGCAGGGTTTAATGTTGATATTAAAATAAATACATTTCCATACACAAATACTGTTTTCAAAAGCACTTGTAAAGCGAAACTAGGAGTAAATTAAAAAATAAGTTGTATGCTTTACAATAAATGAAGTCGTTAAAATTTTAGATTTGAAAACAAATGCAGCAGTTCATTTACACATTTTTCAAAATTTTAATGATGCTCTTGTTAAAATGTTTTCATAGTAAATGCAAAAATTAAATATATTTGCAAAATATGTACAATAACCAACGACTATCAGAACTCACACCAAGTCAAAGTGCCGGCTTTTTCAGTTTTGTAGATATTTAGGGTGCATTTTATTTGTTTCGAATAATGGAATGTGTTTAAAGTTTAAACAGTAGTGTTCCAATTGAAAGGATGTTTGATGGCATGCTAAATTGACAAATGCATGCAAAGCACTTTGGGCTTCATTAAATACTTTTTTTATATTTTTTATTTTACTCTTTATGAAAAATTTAACAAAAAGCTGCTTTTTTTTGTTGTGGCTGTTAAATATTTCTTTTAACATTTTATTGCGTGTTGTGGTAAATTTACTGCCAAGGTTTTTTTATTGTTTATTTTATTTTTGTTTATTTCTTTTTCGTAAATAAGGCATAGGTTTCAAAACAAGTAAAAGTGAAATATTTAAACAACAAGACAAAATGTGGAATGGAGTTGCAGGTAGAGTTAAAGAATTTTTTTTAATTTAATAAGCCAAAAAAACATTCTTATATTTTGGACATTTTAAACAGTTGCGTTCTTTTCGAAAATATATCCCAGTTTTGCTTGTAAGATTTACTATAGCAAGTTATATTTGAGCAATTCCACATAAAACTGCCCTATGCACAGAGGGAAAAATGCCCAATATAGCGGCGGAAAAATAAAAAAATTTTATCGACATTAGAGTATCTGCCAGTTTTTGTAAATACAATAAAAATGTTCGTTACCCTACGTCTATACCTGACATATTTTTATCATGACAAAATTCAAACTTTATATGGAAAAATTATTTTTTTTATGTTAGCTGTTTTTTCTATATGGAATTTGACATTTGTCATGATAAAAATATATCAGGTATAGACGTACGGTTAGGGAATTTATATTGAAAGAACAATAAAGAAACTAAAATTTGTTTTTATTTTCAGTTCAAAGTCCCTAAAAAAAATTATTATTTTATTTACAAAAGCAAGCAGTAAATTAAAAATCGTAAGAGAAACATATTTTAAATATGGAACAATTTTAAAATTTTTGATGGCAAAACCGACTTTTATCTATTCTCTATTCAGACTTTTATCTATTCTTTATACTCTATTTTATTTTTGTAAATATGCATATTAAAATTTAGAAAATCAAAATATGCAGAAAAACAGTAAAATATGCCACAATAAATAGTAAAAACTACCTAAATATGCGACTAAGTGTAAAATATGGAAAAACATGCTGCAAAGGGTAAAATATGCAAAAATATGCACTAACAAATCGATGCCAAAATACTTGACAATTTCTGAAACGTATAAATATCTTATTTGTGTCTATATATATCGCACAGGAAAAAACATGCAATTGCATATTAGCGGTCTCTTGATTATTATATATACAGAAAGGAAAAAACAACGCTAAAATATAAAATCAAATCACTTGCGTAAAATATTTAGCCGTGAACTCTCTTCGGTTTTAGTTTTTTGTATTTCCTACAACAACACCAACTCCAAGCATAGAGAAAAATCGTTTCCATTATGAAAAAGCAAAGTCGACAAATGTTTTACTTTATGTTTTAGCTTTAAACAAACACATGCATGTATATTATGTGCACATAAATTAGTAGCCATTAAAAATTTAACTTTACTTCTGGCATTTTTAATTGCAGTAAGCATTTTTTTCCTGCCAATAAAGATCTTTTAACCTCTTCTCTGTATTATTATAATTATAGATGAATACACATTTTGTTATATAAATTAATATTAATTTTAACATTTATAGTTAATAAATAACATTAACATTTTCTTGTTAAGCAATTTTTTTTTCTTTTTTACATGAATTTATCTCAAAGTTCAAATTTAAATTTAATTCGCTTGATGTATAGTTATAGAGTAATAAGCCTAATTGTTAAAATAATTTATATACTTGTATCTTTATGTGCATGTGCGAGCACTTTTCACATTATAAATTAAGGTCTTTTGTTTTCTTCTCTTGCTCTTCCTACAGTTATTTTTTTCTTGTTAGTTTTTACTTTTACTCTTATTTTGCTGTTAAGCTAATATTGTTTGACATTAAGTAATACAAGGTGACAACTGACGACATTCAAGTAATTTTTTTCGCATGCGTTTCTAAGGTGTTCCCCCTTCAGATTGTTTCATTATATTGCAGGGTATGTTTTGTTAAAGTTAAGTTACTAGTTTATTTGGTGACTTCTATTAAGCCTTAAAATATTCATTGAATTGAATTTTGTTTAGTCGTTCGAAAGTTGCTGCATTCAATTTCTGGTTACAGTTGAGTGAGAGGTAGAGTAGTCAGGCGGTTTGGTTGGTAGTATACGTTTAAAATTTTCTACCATAATCACTGAGTAATTTAAAACACCAACTCTCTACAAGAATTTCATTTATTGGCATGTTCATACAAATATAAATACGTTCGTATACTGTATGTACCCAGCAAACACACAGGTTTGATCTCAAACTGAGAATGATATGAATGAAACACTATACTACACTACACTTATGGCGTTTTCTATTCTACAAAAATATGTTAAATTTTTTTTACTTTTTTATTAAAAAAATTGCAATTAAAATTCCTTTAAAGGAAAAATTTTCCTTCGTAAAGGATGATAGAACAATTTCTAATAAATTCACTTCTTCAAAACATAATTATATTGCAAATTTTCATTAAAAAGGGCAAATAGTGCAACACACTTTTGTAGAAAAGAAAACGCCATTAATGAATTAGTAAATATTTTGTCTAGAAACGGACTTTCAAACAAATTTGTAAATACAGAGACAAATGTCTCAACAATTTCGTTGAAAAAAAGCCGAGTTTTTTTCAGTAAACGAATAATTTACTGAATCAAACAAAACTATTTACTGGATTTTCTGGAATATATCAAACAATATATTTATTTGAATTTATTAATCAATTTTTCTAGAACTACTTGCAAATTCTAAGCGAAATAGTTTACTGAATCAAGCAAAAATATTTAGTGGATTTTTGTAATATATCAAACAAATAATGAAATTCTCGTCCATTAAGCAGTTATAAAATTTTACTTTGTTAAATTTGCTCATCTAGAGACTCTGTTTATCTACAGACTCTACGAAATGAGTGAGAATTAATGCAACAATATTAACGAATTGAATCACTTAGAAATCTTCAGTAAATAAACTTGTCACAATCGCATTCCTTATGCTATCACTGTTGTTACTATTATTTATGTGTATGTCGTCATCGGGGTTGTTTTGTTACAACACAGAAAAATGTTTTTTGTTTTTAGTGTTTGCGACCAAAATAAAAGTGATACCAAAAATTCACTAATTAAGTAAAGGGTATTTACTGAAAATGAAATCTTGTTTTAGACGAATATTTCTTTGAAAATTTTTTGGTAAAAGCTTTTTCTGTGCATTTCAAAAAGGGGGCCTTACAATCAAATTGAGAAATGGGCTAACTCACAAAAGCTGGCTTCTAATGTTTTTCAAAAGTGCGCTGTAAGTACACTAGAGTCCCAATTATTCGTATTATTATTCTCAAGGGACCAGCCATTTGTTATAGGGGCTTTCGATTTAACGAGATGGCGTTTTGGCGGCGATAAAGTAAAAGCAATACGAATTAATGGGTGTTTTCAATTTATTTACAAAAATGGGAGAGAAAACAAAACAAAAATTCTATTTCATTAAAACACATAACCACATTTAGATACATATTTTATTACGTTTATTTACAAGGAAAAACTACCCATCAAAAACTTGGTAATGAGCTGTCATTACCGAACAACATACTTTTCAGCCACAAACTACATACCGTCTGATTGTAATTACACAAGCCATTTATTCTTTTATTGGCAGAGTAGCAGTGTATCAGGTTATCATACAGATGATAAGCAGTTCAACCCCTGGAGAAGCAAATTGGATTTTTTAAATTGTGTTTATGTTTGTGAAAAAAAGTTTTAAGCCCGTAATAAAATAGTTGTTCAGTAGCCTAGTGAGTACAACACTTGGCATAAAATAATTTTGATTGTATTTTCTGTGTTAAATCCCTTCTAAATATTGAAATTTATAACTTGTTATTTGTAATCAAATGTGGTAAGTACTTGCCTCCGATGACATCAACATTTTAAAGTAATTGGTTAAAATACCAAAGTAGAATGTTTATTAGCATTTTAACTAATTATCTTGCCACCAACATTTTTCCTAGCTAGATCTTAAAAAATTTTGTGATTTGCTGCTGTTTAAGACTTTTGTCTCGTATGTTGTCCAGTATGTTTTATATTGTTGATCTTTTACGAATTGTAAGAGATTATTGGCAACAAATTGCGAACTATAAGAGGTTAAAATGATATTGTATTAGCAAAATACGAATTTTAAATATAATTATCGAGGGAAGTGAAATGTAAGGGACCGAATGATCACGATTTACAATTTATCGGGGTACGAATTTTCGCGACTCTAATGTAATTATGAATATAAGTGAAGTTGCTTATGAGTAATTTCATTTAGCCGGGTGTGACCACTTTACACATATTTTTTGTTAGAAATAAAGAATATAATTTCTTACTTAAAAAAAGGTTGCGACTCGCTAGGCCATTAAGCTTAAAGTCGTTGAATAACGGGTAGACACTGAAGGAACACGATTCCTGCTCAGAATGGTCGTCAGAAAGCTGCGACGGGTGTGACCTTACAAATCTTAGTTGTAAAGAATTATGACTTTCAGCATAAATTCTGTAAAATTTTTATTATAACGTACACAAGATTTTTGACAAAAATCTGTTTTCTTGACAACAAACTATTTTTAAAATGTGACGGGTGTGACCGGCAGGTGTGACATAATACGAAAATTTAAAAAATTCGAATAAATAATTTTTTTTTATTGATTTCATTAATATAAATAATATAAAAATATCTCATAAGAAAATAATAACATTAAATTATTTGCTACTCGTTCTATTATAGACAGCAGAATACTCTAGCTGAGTATATTTTTAAATTCAATAAAAAGCGAAAAAAGTATATTCTTTTAGTTGTCAAACTAACTAAAATTAACTTAAAAAACTCTCACATTTTTCACAACCGTTGTAAGATAATACGACTCAGTAAAGTGATCCATAAATTATAATAGAGTTGTGTAAATCCTCTCTATCATTATATCATCTTTAATAACCACCAAGTTATCCACCTCAACGTTGCTAACACAACTTTATTCAATTAATAAGGAGAAAGGAAAGAAAAGAAAATCTGAAATAAATATTAAACATACAAAGAGGGAGAGCAAAATAATTCGTGGATGATCATATAAAAGTGCCTCAAATTGCTTAAAAAATATTAAATAATGTATTCTTTTATTTTTGCTGTAATTGTCAAGCTCTAAAAAACATCAATTGAGAGACTTTTATTAAAAATAAGAAAATAATTTTTTCTTTGCATAGGGCCGTTTTACGTGAAATCGGTCTTATATAATGTTATTACATTTCGAAAAAAATTTGGTTTTTAATCCAAAATGTTTATTATTAGGCTACAGTTTATAGCATTTTAGTGAGATAGACTTGGACATCAGACAATATTCCAAGGAACAATAGAAAATTGGACTTACTTAATTCCAATCTACATGCAAAACAAACCCTCGTCATTGTGCATGCGTAATTCATCTATTTATACCACTGTATAAATGGCTTGGTTGTATGTGAACTAAATTTCGAACTAAATTTAGAACTTAAAGAAAGAAAAATATTTCAACTTGGATGTAGTATCATTTTAAGGTGTGACAGTAATTGGAGGACAGCAAACAGTTGATTTCCAATTGCGAAAGTGCCATTCTTTAAACACTTATTCTCAAATGAACTTAAATTTTAATTATAATCGTAATCTCACACCTTTGTCTGTGTTAACATAAGCATTGAGAACAACATTTGATAACAAATGTTAAATTTGATAACAAATGTTAAATTCTTCAACCTTGTGTTTGTTTGTTGGGTTCGATGAAGTTTGAACATATTGGTGGCGTTGGTTTTAGCATGTGGATTGTGCGGGCTTAATTATGGCTTGTTGTATGTTAATGAACAATTTATTTTTTTGTTCTTTGAAATTATTTAAATGAATTTTTATTTTACTGATATTGGGTATAGTTATTACGAAAAATATATATTGTTATACATACAAACTCATACTAATGATTTCATTAAAGTCTAATTTGTTTTTTTTTTTTTGCAAAATCTAAAAAAATCAATAGTTAATGTATATGAAATTATGACTGCAAAATTTTCAATTACATTCTTTGAACTTTAATTATAAAAAATAAATTAAGTAAAGTGCGACTTTGGCTCGCACACGAAGGGCTCTGTACAAATACATATATATCCCTTTTCGTTTTTTCCCTTTTTTCATTTTGGCAATTTTTCCGTTTAGCTTTTTTGTTTAATTTTAGTTTTTTTATTTTTTTTTTAATTTTTTTCGTTGTTTTGCCGATATTTTTTAGTTTTGGTGCTTTTTTTATTTTGCGGTTTTTGTTTTCTTTTTTGTGATATTCCGTTTTTTGCCGATTTTTTAAGTTTTGGCGAATTTTTGGTTTTGGCGTTTTTTTTTTATTTAACGTTTTTTTCGCTTTTTGCCGATATTTTTAGTTTAAACGATTTGTCTAAGTTTTTTACGCTTTTTGCAGTTTTGGCGCTTTTTTGGTTTTGGGGATTTGTTTGCTTTTTGGTGATTTTTTAGTTTTAGCGTTTTCTTTTGTTTTGTCACTTATTTCGTTTTGGCGTTTTTTCGGTGTTTGGCGATTTTTTTTAGTTTTGGCGTTTTCTTGCGCTTTTTTTCTTTTTGGTGATTTTTTTTCCATTTTTGGCGATTTTTTCGATTTTGATGATATTTTTAGTTTAGCGATTTTTTAGGTTTTAGTGTTTTTATTTCGTTTTGACGACTGTTTATCGTTTTTGGCGGTTAGTTTAGTTTTTTGGCGATCTTTTTATTTTTTGCGTTTAAACGACTTTTTTTAACTTTGGTGTTTTTTCCTTTAAGCGCTTTTTTCATTTTGGCGATATTTCGTTTTGACTTTTTTTTAATTTTGGAATTTTTTTTTTACTTTTTTTAAATTTCATGATTTTGTCTCTTACGGTTTCCAAGATACAGCAAATTGTCTAAATTGCATAGTCAAAATTATATTAACTGATAGAACACCGTTTAATTTTTATTGTTTAAAAAATCAGTGTGGTCTATTCTACAGACTACATTAATTAACACTAACTTTGGAAATTTAAAGTGTCTATATTAAATTAGTAAGTGTCAGTACATATATTAAATTAGTAATTCAACATGTTTCGTTGCTATATTTAGAATACCCTTTAACTTTTAACTGTCATATATTTGTTGTTGTAGCGGCCATATTCTGTGAAAATTTAAGATCCGAAGCTCTTACGGTTCCCGAGAAAACAGCCTGTGACAGACAGACGGAGAGCGTAGCGAAAACAATAGGGTCCTTTACACTTTTGGTGTACGGAACCCTAAAAGCATATTTCAAACTTTAATTAAAAAAGTATGTACCGAAATGGAAATGTATAAATAAATACTAAGCAAAACAAATTGGTGGATCTTCCATAGGCAAAACTCATTCAAAGCAGACGAAAGAGATATGTACTGAATATAATACTCTAAAAGTGTGGTTTGTTAGCAAGATTTTTTTTCTAAACAACCCTCTAATAGACAGCCTTCGCATACCGTTCAGTTCTTTTGAACACTTTCGCTCTTTGGCAACCACCTGATTGATGAATCACCATAAATAGAGCTACTTTGAGTTTAGCTCATCAATGATTTTACTAATCGTTTGTATGCTGTCTTTTTGCTGGGTAATTAACAGGCAAGACGATTTCTTGTTGTCCCTTTTACACTCAAACCACCATTCATAAAAATTTCTTAAAGTTAATGTTGGTTTAATGTACGAATTTTCTATGGGAAAACCGGTTTTAATGTATACATTAACTTTACTAACTGTTTATGAATGTTAGGGAAAGTGTACAGCGACTTACACTAAAAGTTTGCGATTTTATAGGCACTTATTTGCAGATGTGCACATCTATCTATCTATCTGTCTATCTATCTATCTATCTATCTATCTATCTATCTATCTATCTATCTATCTATCTATCTATCTATCTATCTACCTATCTATCTATCTATTTATCTATTTATCTATATATGTATATAAAAGTGAATATCTGTTTGTTTGTATGCTTGAAAGCTATGGATTCGTAAGCCAGTGAACCGATCTTGCTGAAGCCTCCACAGTATATTATTGCTGGTCTGGAAGGAACAATAGCCTATATATTTTAGAAATATTGTGATTGGGCGTGGCATTTCCAATAGAGTAGAAATTTTTATTTTAGGAAATTTATGAAACTAATGCAGTTAGAGACTTTAACATTTGTGCAAGTAACTTTTTTTTAATGTTTTTAAAGAGATATTATTAAGGAATGGACAAGTGGGCGTGGCACCTCCTATGTAAGGCAAGTAAATATTTTGACATATCATAGGAGCTAGTACGTTAAAACACCTAACATTTCGTAAGAGTTACCCCATTGATTTTATGCATTGTTCTAGATAAAATTGTCAGAAAAAAGTTAGTGAGCGTGGCACCTCCCATATATATATTTTTTTTTATTTATCTTTGAAGCTAATGCAGCAAGAAGGTTAAATTTTGTGTAAGCAAAGCTTTCTATAGTGTGTGTTCTCGTTCAAAAATAAGTTCGAATTGGACATGAGGGTGTGGGACCTTCCATAAAGAGCAAATATTTGCTTTGAGATATCTTAAAATCTAATATAGGGAGAGCCTCGAAATTTTGTAGGGATAACTTTGTCGATATTGTGACTTGCCTCAATAGAATAACAATAATTATGATAAGATATAAGAGTAAAAGGGAAGAGAGTTCAATAAATTTAACTTATTTTAAGGTGATCTGTTTTGTTACCGTTGTTTTTAATTCCAGTAATTTCGGTATATTAAAATTTCTATGTTTCATTTATTAACTTTATTTAAATTATATTCTTTGTGGCTGGCATTTTTCTTTTAATTGTTCCGCACTTGCAGAACTTGATGGCCACTGTCACGGGGCACTGCACCTTGCGAACCCACGCTAAACTTATGTGTATCCGCTGTAATGACTACTGCTTAATGCACCTTCTGTGCCTCTCTCACGCTCTAGAGGATCACCGTCTTCGCCTCCTAGACAAAAAAATCTTTCAGTATTCTCTCCGAATGCTTAATTCTTGTACAACTCTGCTATTGCGCGGTTTTTCTGCTTTCTAGAACAGGGTTGTAGCAGCTCTGGTGTCAAGTAGTGGCATTAATTTTTGTTGAGCTGCATAGCCATTTTATTAACTATTTGAGATGCACATTAATATAGATCAGTATCAATCGCTGCCGGTACCATTCAGTGACCAATGCTACACCTTCGTAACAACAACAAACAATCAAACCACAATACCACACTAATGTACTTCAGATAATAATATATGATATTGATGGATAATAATATATGATATTAATGATATTAATATATGATATTAATGGCCCTTATCGTGTTTGGCGATTTTCGCCTTCGACTACGACATTTTTGTAATAGATTAAAGACAGCACGCTACATTTTTCTTTAATCTATTACAAAAATGTCGTAGTCGAAGGCGAAAATAAGGGGGAATGACTTAACTGTTACAGGGATCGACTGGAATCCTATCTTCCTTCCAGCAACCTGCTAAGCCAAACTAGTTTACACGATAAGGAAACTGTTTCTATCGTCTCGGTTTTCAAATGTGAGACTACACATATATGACAATTTTCATAAAGTACATTGTAGTTTTACTTAAAGTCGACTTTAGCTAAAGTGCTTTTCAATTAGTTTTCTTTATTATAGTATATTCAGTTTAAAAGCCACACCATACATAATAGAATTTTCGATACAAAGAAAGCTGCAGGATTTCAAAATTGTAAAGCTTAGTTTGCTATCGACGCACTTTATTAATCAAGTGGAAGGAAAAAGTGCAGGGGTACATCAGCTCCCATAGTGTTATCATCTTTTTTTTTTAGTATCAAACAATAACTTTTAATTGAACATTTTCGCCAAAGGTAACTAACATTAACCCATATAGAAATATGTACTGTTGTTTTCTAAAAATTTTAATTATTTACTTAACAAATATTATTAGTATTTGTTATTTAAAAATAAGGAAAGTCTATCTATGTACTGTTGTTTTCTAAAAATTTTAATTATTTACTTAACAAATATTATTAGTATTTGTTATTTAAAAATAAGGAAAGTCTATCTGCTCTTATGAGTATAGAATTTTTTCAATTATCTTTTTTTTGTGCTAAATCATCATTCGTTATTACCAGCATGACCAAATGTTACTTTTACCTTATTCTATTAAACGTCAAAGCGGTCAATTTTTTTTATTCTCAGTCAGTCAAAAATAAAAAAAAACTTCAAAAGACCTAAGTGACGAAGTGGAAATTTTAAATTGTGTTTTATTAAATATTACAAAAAAAAAGAAAATGTTGATCATTAAAACCATAGTGATAATTATAAATATTTTAATAATAAAATAATAAAACACAATAAAAGTATATTTACTTGTAGATACCTTGTAGTTTCAATACCACCACTCCATATAACTCCAGCTGAGAGCGGCGCTTATAGGCCGTGTTTTTTTTAGACAATACTCTGGTGGTATGCTCTTTGACCAGACAATGTGCAACAGTATACTTTCTGGGCGAGTCAGTGGCTTCCAAACTGAAGCACAGACATGCCTTCAATGTTTTTGTATATTAAATTTTTTAAGTTTTCTGTTTTTTACGGATTTGCTTAAAAAATTCTTTTTAAACAAATGTATTTTATTGTGTTAATCACAAAATTAGTAAATGACACGGCGGTTTTTTTTTCATTAAAATAAAAACAACAACAAAGTTACAAAGTCAAAGCGAAATAAAAATGGTTAATGGTTCCTTTATATATAGAGATTTGTTGTCGATTTAAACGATGAAGTTGAAGATAATAATGATAATTGTTATCATCATTATAATATTTCTTAATTTCTTTTGTTATGTTGATTAAATATCCAATGCCGACGCCACCGACACAACCGCTGCTGCCAAGTATTCTGTCCCAGAAAACTATTGAAACAAATTACATTTCTAAAAAAATGAACATTATGGGAGATGATCATGGGAAAAATATTTGTGCATGTGAGTAAGTGCATATTGATCAAATTTTCATAGAAATTTTTTAGCAGCAATTTTTTATGGAATAAACACTTTTAACTGTTAAAGATTTTTAAAAATGTTTACAAAATTTCGGTTGGGATCTTTCGGTCAATTGATTCAATTGTGAAATTGAACTATTAATACATTTTTTTATTAATATTCTATGAGGCAAGGCCAATTAATTTTATTATGTGCCAATAAGATCCTGCATTGTGAGGCGGAAGTTGTTACAATCCGGATGATTTCTAATGCATTTTACATGGGCTTGTCATTGCAAGAAATTCAGTTTTTTTATTCCTATGTAATGGATTTGAATTCGTACTTATTATATCTGTATCGTTTTATTGTATATTAACGATTCCTTTGGGCGCTCTTAAAATTTTTAACGTTAATAATGTTACTATTAAAGAATACAGTGTTATCTTAATATAGAAACGCCCCCCAACTCATTATTTTTTTCATATCGATTTTTTTGTCTATTTTGCTAGATTTAATCCATCGAAATATGCAAAAAATTCGATTTAAAAAAACTAATGAGTCAAGGCGTTTCCATATTAAGATAACAATATAAAACATTGTACGAGATAATTATAGATTCATAAAAAAATGTTATTTTATAAAAGAATATAAAAGAATTGCTAAACAAATTCCCATATAAGATTTCTTAAATAAATCTGAAACCTTTTAATGGATAAATGGGTTAAAACTCTAGCATTCTTCCAAAAATTCGATAAATTCGATAGTATCGATAGTTTTATAACGAACTATCGAAACTACCGAATGCGGCGACTATCGCTAGTTTTGCAGCTCTAAAATAAAGTACGGCTGAATTATAGGATTTTTAACAAAAACACATTAGCTGTGTTCGTTTACTCAAAATTCTTACTACTTTTACTACAATTGGAAAAATTTGTTTACTTTTTGTATTGAAAACTTCCAGCTGTAGTAAAAATAGTAAATTATAGTAAGTAAACGAACAGGCATATTATTCTTACGTTTATTTTGTATTGAAAATCTTTCGAGGCTTTATGAAAGTAATTAAAATTAATATTGAAGGCTATATCTTTCAGGGTACTTTTTTCTCGACATATTCATAAATCGAATTTCATGTGCGGACTGCAAAAATAAAAAATACATGAAGAAAAAAATTACCCTTGTACATATGTATTTTTTGTGTCCTCTGTCAGAAAAAGTCGTTGGAAGCATCTTATTTTTTGTGTTGTACAGTGTAATTACTTCGTGGTATGCCGAAAATAAATACTACCTATTGATACTTTCGCAGCAGTTAAAAAGTAGTTTCGTAAAAATTACTTTCAATATATTTCACTGAGGTGTTGTTTAGTTTTGTTGCCTATATGCTTCATATGTTACCCAGAAAAAATTATCACCAAAAAATTTTCAGACAAAAGTTTGTCTAAAAATAAATTTCATTTTCAGTAAATGTTCTTTACATAATCAATGAATTGTTTGTTTGACTTTTATTTAGTACGCAAACACCAAAAACAACAAGAAAAACTGTGTCGTAAAAAACAGCCCCAATTACGACATACACGCAAGTAACAACAACAACAATTATAGCAAAAGGAATCTATTGTACCAAGCTTGTTTACTGACGATTTTTTGGCGAATCAATTAAACATTCAGACTTGAACACATTTAACATAGTGAAATTTCATAAATGCTTAATGGATGAGGATGACGATGACCCAGACAAAAATTTTGTTTGATATATTACAAAAAATCCAATAAATATTTTTGTTTGATTAAGCAAACAATTTTGTTTAATATTTGTTAAGCTAATTGTTTTATAAATTCAGACAAAATTATTGTTTGATATTTTTCAGGAAATCCAGTAAATCCTTTTGTATGATTTAGTACATTGATTTGCTCACAATTTGTAAATATTTTTAGACAAATTGTTTTATAGATTTAAGCACTTTGTTCACTAAAAACACACGATTTTTTCAATGAAATTACTGAGATATATTTGTCTATATTTACAAATTTGTTTGTAGGTCCGTTGCTAGACAAACTATTTACTATTTCATTGAATTCCTTTACAGAAAATGAAATTTAGTTTTTTCTCTGTATATGAAGTTTGACAACCATCGTACACCAAAAATAGCTGCTTTTGTTCTTGTAATTGTTACCGCAGTATCGCATTGCTTTTAGGAATAGGTTTTCTGGGCATATTTCAAAAATTGTATGCAATTAAGAATATAATTTGAGTAATTTAGATTAAAATCAATTTGAAATTTGCCTGATTTCGTTTTCCTGAGTTTAGTATTTTGGCTAGCCGCTATCATTGGCTCTCTACTTATTATAGTTTATAAAAATACTAAACAACCATCGTATGAATAATATTTCTTAAAATACCTTCGAATAAACGATTATTTCTAGCTTTACTAAAAAATTAAATATTATGACATATTCTGGGTAAAACTATGAAATCCAACACCCTCCTTCGCTGACTTTGTCAATACTTAATAAATTTCTCTATTTCCAACATCCAACTACAACAAGATACATTACATGGACTAGTTATGCAAATTAATTTAAACTTATAGAAAGGAATAAATTAAAAGTAAAAATATATAAAAAATTATAATCATTAAAAAAAATAAACAATTTAAAAAACTTTTATAAAATAAAAAACAACAAACAGCAAAGTGAAGCAACATAAGACAGCGTGTGTAAGAAGCCTTTAAGACATTTGCGCTTAAGAAACATGTAAAAGCTTAAAGCGTAAATTTCTTAACAAAAATTTACAAATAAAAAAAACTAGTTAGGAAGGTCTAGCTGGCTACATATTTATTTGAAATTTATTTAAAACAACTTTATATAACTAAAATAGATACTAGTTTAAATATAACACAGATGCATACACATAAATAATAAAAAAAAGAGCGGCTTATTTAAAATACAAGCATATAAAATACAAATACCCAGAGAAATACTAAGAGAGAAAGATGAAAAAAAAACTAAATTAATAACACATCAATCATTTAACAACAATCGAAGCGGCCAAGTTCAAAGTTTTACTAAACTGTCTGTTTTAAAGTTGGCTTAAATGCTATTACAACTAACTATGGTCATGTTTAGATACAAATTAAAATATAAAAAAAGTATAAAGCTTAGGCATCCATACACTTCATGCAAAACGCACAGAAATACTTGTACATCAGAAAACTTGAACATTTATGAGTGCGTTTGCACTATTGGTAATTTGTATCGCATATTAGTAGCTTTAACTGACGATTTCAGTTTTCGTTTCTTTTTTCTTTTTGTTTTAATTAAAGCTTACACACATTAAGTTTAATATATTAATAAACATTATTTTAGACTAGAAAAAAAGGTTAAAATGAATAGAACAACGTAACAGAAAATATGATAAATTACTTGGGAAACCAAAAATGGGTTTAAAGATTTACGAGTGTTTATATAACTTCTATAGATGGTTATGAATAAAATTAAAATTAACTATTAGATTTGATTCAAAATTAATATTTGTGTTGTCTGTTATAGTTATGATAGTCGCTGATGAGAAGAAATTTATGAAATTATATGGCTTTAAGTATACTTATATAATAGTTAAAGGTGCCGCCATTTCAAGTTCGATCTCATCATATCGCATGTCGCTCTTTATGGCCTGACTGTCAGCGTTGTCAACTCAGTGCTTTTCGGGCCGTTTTTAGTGCTTTTTCAACTTTTCGACGCGAAAAATTTTATATTTAGTGCTCGGTGCTTTTTTAGTCTAGTTTTTGGTGCTTTTATTTTTTTACGGTGGCACTAAACTCAAAATTCAAAAATTAATGTTTTTCAAGTGTAAAAATCTTTGCTAATGCAACTATTTCCTAAACACGTTTTTTGCAGTCTTGCAGAATAATGAAAAAGTTGATTCGAGCAATCAGTTGTGCTTCATCTTTTGGTTTTTTTGTCGAACCCCATTTATTTTTGTACCTTTTGTACTTTCCGCTTTCACGAAATTTGACATACATAAACATATGTATATCTCGGCCATTTTTTGAGAAAGGTTCGTCATCGGATATTAATAAATGTTGTCTCATTCGAAAGTTGTCAGTCTCCTCCTAATAAGTATTGATTAAAAATTACATAGCTTCCCACTAAAAAGCCTTCTAAAATGCCAAAGTATCCTGAAAAAGGTATTTGTAATTTTCTTTGTTTTTTAACTGACATGAAAAAAGGAGGTTATGGATTCGTGTGTATTTTGTTATGTTTGTATTGGCATAACTGTCATTTGTGAACCGATTTCAACGTTCTTTTTTTGTTTGAAAGGGTTTGTTTGGTTCCACAATTTTTTTTCGAAAATCGGTGAAGAAATGAAGGTGAAGGTGGCAAAATTTTCTCCATCAAGGATAAGTCTGTCATATGTGAACCGATTTTTAAAATTATTTTTTTCGAAAATCTGTAGGACATTCTCCCTTCCCCCGGAAATATTGATTATCGCATAATCCTCCATTTATGAACCAATTTAAAAATCTTTTTTATTTCAAATTAATTGCTTGCAGTTTGATCCCATAGAAGTGAAAATCGGGCGGATAAAGTGGTAGACCGATTATTAATTATAACATAACTCCGACATTTCTCGACAGATTTTCAAATTATTTTATTTGAAAGGGCATGAAAGGTTTGATACTATGAAAAATTGGGGGCGGGCACCACAATCTAGTACATAAGATCTTTGCATTGAAGTCCGGGTTTTTTTACATACATATGTCTTTATTGTACAAAGTATTTAAGTAGGAATGAAGGTGGCATGTCATTATGTCCAGTGACATAATGTCCATGGACAAAATTGTCATAACGTCTATAGACATTATAGCATTTTTGAAAGTGTCATAATGTCCATGGACTTTATGACATTATTATTATGGGCACTTTTAAATGTGTCATAATGCCCATACTTTTAAAAATGAAAACAAATTAAAACATAAATTTTTATATGCTTATATATTTTTATATCCTTGATCCCGGTCATCATGGTGAGAAAGAAAGTAAATTGACGTCAACAAAAATTTGGAAACAGCGTTAACCATAGAAAACATGGCGTCAACCATGCTCAAAATATTTAGACTTAAAGAAATATTTGAAAATTAATTGGAATTGTTAAGAAATTTTACTTTTATTACTAAAGAGTCTCTGCGAAGCCGGCCTTCGGCCGGGCTTAAGAATTTCTTCCCCTTGGTATATCGAAAACCAGCTTCGCTGAGTAAAGATTCTTGCATAGCAGGCCTTCAGCCGGACTTATCGATTTTCTCTTCTTTGCTGAGTAAAGATTTTTGCTTAACCGGCCTTTGGCAGGGCTTAAGGACTTTCCCCTTTCCAAGCAGGAAATCTCAGCGAAGCGAAGCCGCCAATAAGGAAAATCCTTAAGCCCGGCCAAATGCCGACTATGCACAGATCTTTTCAGTTTAAAAAGTGTCATAATGCCCATGGACTTTACGGTACTGCACTCATGGACATTATGACGCTTTTGAAAGTCTCATAATGTCCATAGATGCTATGACAGTTTTTGTAGTGACATTATGACACGCCACCTGAATGAAAACAGATTCAAAAGTTACAGTTTTTTCTTTATGATAACCCGCTCATTTCTATGAAAAACCTGTAGCAATAACTATGATGATCATATATAATGAATTATTATCGGATATGATATATTAAGCTCTAAAAAATAGAAAACTACAAAAAAGTCTGAAAAAATTTAGCTTTTAGTGGATTTAATTTTTCTAAAACGATTCGTTTTAAATCGGCTAGATTTACAGAACAGGCAGGTCTATAACAATTTATTTAAATAAAATTAAAAGTATAAAATTCAGTGCTTTTTTCAAGAATTAAGCATTTTCTTACTTGTTTCCGTGCTTTTTGAAATCTGAAAGTTGACAACGCTGCTGACTGTGGCTTATTTTTTTGCTCGTGACAAGAAAGCCCTTCTGAAGGTTTGTATATCTGGTTTTTAATATAGTCACTTTTATGTCTCGCCCCAAAATTACGCCATATTTTTCTTTTTCACATACAAATTACTTTAGATTGAGTGGATCCCAGTACAAAACAGCAAATTTTGCACCAGTTTCTAGAACTGTAAAAAAATGTTTTTTTTTAATTTTTGTTTAAGAATCGGACTAGACTGCTCGTTTAGAAACTGCAGATTTATTTCCAGTTTTTTTTTCCAAAATCCCCACTGTCCATCGTCGTGACGGTCATCCTTTTTTAACATTTGATGAAATAATCATCATATTGAGCTCTGAAGTGCATTAGGGTCAGAAAGTGCTTGGACTAAAAATACGAAATTTAAAGAATAAAAAAAAAATTAAACTGCCATGTTGCTAGTACAAAATACGTGTAAAAACGTCTTGACCGCCATGTAAATTTTCTGAAAACCGAACTTTCTTATAAAATATTAAAGTCATGGAAGAGACCAATTTTTATTAAGAACTTGCGTTGTTAGTTTTTTATTTTTGTTAATTGCGAATCTAGCGATAGATTTTCTACTGCACAGATTCTTATGCAACTTTGTATATACATTGGATTTGCGTCGCAATACAACATTACAATTAGAAAAGTGGGCAGGGCACACCCATACACAGTAAATTTTCTTTTGCAGCTACTTATATTTAGCCGATTTTTGTGAAACTTTGTACACACATTGAGATTCCGTCACAATAAAACATTATGATGAAAAAAATGAGCGGTACGATTTCCATTTAAAATAAATAATCTTTTTCAGCTACTTATACATAACCGATTCTTGTGCAATTTTGGACACACATTGCGCTTCTATCAATCTTTAATATTATGCCTAGAAAAGTAGGCAATGCCACGCCCACACAGAGTTGGAGCATTTAAACAATCGTTTGGTTTAAAACTATTCTTTTTATCATTACGTACTTTATTAGACATCAAAATAAATTCACTCAAAATGTTTTCTTGTCTTTTCATTTTGCACTCATTTTGTTTAATCTGTTGCGCAATTTTGCGTTCTTTTCAGTTTTTTTTTTCCAAATATCGATTTGCTCTGAAATACTTTCAAACACTAATGTCACAACCAGTACCATGTATTTTTTTCTTTTGCCCTAGTAAAGCAACGAATTCTTTTACTGTCACGCAAAATTTTTAATTTTATGGAACGTTATTAATTTAAAATCTGCAAAAATTAAAATGGCAAATCATTCTATAAAAAGTTAAATTCTGGTGGCCAGGTATTTCAAACATTTTACACTCTGGCCCCTTTTTGTGGATAATAGACAATTGCAACAACAAATTAGACAAATTTAATCAATTTGTTACAGCTTATTGAGTATATCAAGTGGAAATTTAATGCTTTAACACACAACAAATACAAAAGTATGAAAACAAATAAGAGCAACGAGAAAATGAAATTTTAAAACGAAAGAAAAGAAAAACCCTAAAAATGAAAAAAAGAATTATAAGGCACAGATTAAACAAACAGGATATTTTGGCAAATGTATTTATAAAATTTCAAACTCTACGCTTGAACAATAAAACCTCAACTTTATTAAAAATCTCTAAGAGCTGTTACACTAAAAACAGGGCAAGATCAGTAACGCTTTTTAACAGGATATTGAAATTAAGGTGTGAAGAAGTGGTTATGTTTCCTTATTCTTGTTTATATCTTTTATCTATTTCTTATACACAATAAATACGAGTACTTCTATTCAAGTTGTAGTTTAGCCATAAAAAACTAAAAGATTGTTTCTAGTTTCTCAGATAAGATTATGACTTTTTTCAATACTTTTGTTTCTTCTTTGTTGTTCTTCTATGCTTAAGTAGTTGAAAAGAGCAAATGATGAGGATTGATAGGATTGCTGAAGAATGGTGATGTTAAAAATGTACCTTTGTAGAGTGTGAGATGAGTAATTAAATATTAATTTTCATCTAGATTTTGTGTTAGCCACAAGGGGTATACATACGTATTAAATACTTTTAATAATTTACATAGAGATTAAGATATTTTTTTCCCTAAATATTAAAATGACTTATTGATTTTCATGAACCAGTTACAAATGTTGTTATTAAGGATATACGTTTACACAGAAAAAACAAAATTTCATTTTCAGTAAAGGTATTTACTGAAATAGAAAATATTTTATCTAGAAACGGACCTACAAACAAATTAGTAAATATAGGAAAAAATATCTCAACAGTGTCATTGAAAAAACGTATTTTTTTAGTGAACAAATTGTTTAATTCTAAAAACAATTTGCCTAAAAATATTTACAAATTTTAAACAAAACAATTTACTAAGTCGAACAAAATGAATTACTGGATTTTCTGAAAAATATCAAACAATATTTTTGTCTGAATTTATACAACAATTAGTTTAAAATTACTAGCATATATTAACCAAAATAGTTTATTTAATCAAACAAAAACATATACTGGGTTTTTTTGCAATATATCAAACAAAATTTTTGTCTGAATCATTATCATCATCATCATCATAAATTAAGCATTTATGAAATTTCACTTTGCTAAATGTGGTCAAGTCTGATTATTTATCTAAAGACTCTAAAAAAAAAGAATGAGAAATAACGCAATGACAATAACGAATTGATTGGCTCAAAAATCTTCAGTAAACAAACTTAGTACAATCGCATTCCTTTTGCTATCATTGTTGTTGTTGTTATTTGTATGTATGCCGTCGTCATCGGGGTTGTTTTTTTACGACACAGATAACTGGATTTTGTGTTGCTTTTGGGGTTTGTGTCCTAAATAAAAGTCAAACAAAAAATTCATTGATTCAGTATAGAACATTTACTGGAAATTAAATTTATTTTTAGACAAACTGTTGTATAAAAGTTTTTTGGTGATAATTTTTTCTGTTTATTGTTGAGATATAAATTTGTTTAATCATTATGAATTGTGTGAGAAAAGTGGACAATTACTTTGAAGACATTGGTTTTAAATACGCGATTAATGGCAATATTCTAGTGGAAAACATTATAAATGTTTAAGTGTTGTAAATGGAATAGAGTAGAATGGGAATAACAGTATAAATGTTAAATGACGCGCTGAAAAGTTAGGCTATTGCCAATATGAATTACTTTAAAAAAGAAAAAATGTATGTATTAAAATGTTTTTTTTTTTTGGCTCACACAATTTTCAAAATTATTGAATTATCGTAAAGAAACAACTGTAGCTTTTGAATCTGTTTTCATGCCAACCTGAAAACTTTACATTTTTCAGGACTTTTTTAGGATAAGGGAGACTTTGGCATTTTAGAGGAATATTTAGCAAGAAGTTATGTCCTTTTTATGCAGTACTCGTTAAGAAGAGGCTGAAATCTTTCTAATGACACTGAAATTATGCATACCCGATGGCGGGCTCTAAAGTTATTCAATTTTCAATATAACGAACTTCTGTCAAATATGGCCAAGATGCTCAAGTTCAGACGGTTATAACATTAAAACAATAAGAGGTATCGAAATAATTCTTTCGGCATGGGATGCGCAAAAAAAAGTAGAAAATATATGTAAAATATCATTAAAATTTGAGAGGATAAAAAATCAAACAAATTTTTTTTATCGACAATTTTTGAAATAACTCATTTACTTCCTCGCTTTCGCTGACGACAAATGGACACTAAAGTACAGCTTAAGTACAGCAAGTAAAACTTCGTGCAACTGAAAACTTTATAGTTGCGATGGTCTAAAACACTTGATCATTCAGTCAACTTAGCACATTGATAATATAAATTAGGAAGACGAACTTGATTATATTTCCCGTCGCTAGAATATGGAAAGTAAACGCAAAATGTTAAAATAAATTCCATAGGAACTAATAAAAGTTGTGAGCACCTAAACAATAGTCATATGAAAATTTAGGCATTTGAAAACGTGCATTTTCGTACAAAGCTATTAATGATCCTTATCATTATTTGAGTTGAACATGAAACATCTAGCAATTGTCATATATTAAAATTTATTTGGGTAGTTTGGTTTTCATCTCTTTAAATTTTTTGAAACTTAAATTATTTAAATGAAAAATATTTTGAATTTATGGTAGGTGGAGCTTACCGACAAGCAAAGCAAAAATAAAATAAGAGTTGGAAAATTGGAAGAAACAATCAGAGGTAAAATTTGGTTCTCACCAAAATGGAAAAAAATTAACTTAGAGTTATCATATTCTATTTCGTAAAAAAAAATTGGTTAAATAGATGATGTTTTCTTAATAATAGTATCAACGATCAAACTTGGTAAAAGTGAACTAAGAACACTGATGATGACAGTGTAGCTAGCGACTGTAGAAATTAATAGTACCAATACACTCTGCTAGTCTGTTTAGATATCTTAATATTTCACTCTTAATAATTATTTGAATTAACATTAATACAAATAATGAACTTAAGACGAAATATTAACTTCCGACTTAAATTAAAAACTTTAAAAATTTACATGAAAAGCCAAGCTCATGGGATTTAACCAAATTATTTTATTTTCTTTAAGGTTATGTCCCAGTCAATTGTCTATCTCGATAAGCCAGAGTTGATTGAGGGATATTGCCTAAATACTGCAGCAACAACTGCGAAAAGTGTGTGAAAATTGGACACCAGACTGAGCCATCTGACAGAACTATTTCTCCAATAAAGCCGGTTTCACTGATATTAAAAATATTTTTTTATTGTGTTTTTCCAAGATTTTTTACGAATAAACGTTAAAAGTAGTCAAGTTTTGAAACTGCTTAATTACACATATCGGGTCCCACTTTGAAAGGCATGCGCCAATCCCAAAAAGGCTAATCCCATTCAGTATCCGACCGACTAAAAATTTTCCTGCAAACCCATTTGGAATCTAACTGGGATTACAATTGAGATGTAACGCAGAAACGTATGTGGGATCCGATTGGTTTCCTGTGGGGAAACAGCAAGATCTTGCAAAATTTTACTCAAATCGGAAATAATATTGAATTAAAATTGCTGAAGATATCCAAGGGAAAAAAGTAAGCAACAATCACCTCTATTGAAGATGAGCCAAAAATACGATTAAAATCTTTGTTAGGTTTTCAAAACAAGTTCCCAATAGTTTCCCACTTGACAAGAACTTATGTTAAGTCACTAATTTGTAGATGTATTATCCCATCTTCGTAGTTATTCAAGCTTTCAGATTAATGATAAAAATGTAATATTTTTAAATTTTTAATTTTTTTTATGAATTTTTAAAAATAAAAATAAAATTCAGTTTTGCCACAAAAAAAAATTTTTTCGCCGCTAATTTCTGAATAACTCCGAAACATTTTAAAAATGTATTTTATTTTGAATCTCCAATTCGGACAATCCGTTCTAGAGTTATAGTGAAATTTACTGATATACCTAGTGAAATAGTAATCATGCACATTAAAAAAATCCTGTACGTGATAGAAAAAAACTGAAAACAGATTTGAGTTTAGCGCATTAAACTTTGAATATTCCACATATTTTTATTTAAAGGCGATTTTTATGCAGACCAGTGTGATTTTTGCTACTTTTGCCCCTAGGACAGCTTTAGCAATTTTTAATCAATATTAGAGTCCCATAGGGTGTCAAAACGTTTCAACATTACATCCAAACTGGGAATCCAGTTAGATCTCAAATGGGTTCGCATGAAAATTTCTAGTCGGGAACAGGGGTGCCCAATTTCCAACATCCTGGCAATACCATTGTGGTATCCTGAACTCACATCAGCATAATTACACTCAAAAGAAAGGTATTTTTTTGTAAATTAATTGTTTTATAATTTTGAGAACTCGTCCGGAAATATGAAGCGAAAAATGCAAAAATGCTTCAATTATTTAATATATTAAAGTCATTATATCTATAAAACTAGAGCCAATCAGAAATTTTTATAGTGATTTCTGATTTCAGCAGATGAAAATACTTAGAGTTATCTATTTTGATCTATGAAACTTTCATAAAGTTCGAAATTGTTGCGTTGTATAATATCACTTTCTTCTAATGCATCAGTTTTCTTCTAATGCGTCACTTTTATCACTTTCTTCTAATCATCAAAAGGACGAAAACTCCTGTATTCATTTCCCCAGATTGTGAGACGAGTGATTTTGCGAAATTTACCAGACTTCCTATCGCAGAAAGTCCTTTATTTAGAAGTATTGACAGGATAAAATTATTTTAATTTTGCTTTTATTTTATATTGTGATTAAGAGTTCATAACTTTTGTAAATTTATTGGGAGAGAACATTTACATAATTGCTTAGATAACATTTAATAACACTATGCTAGTCTCAAAATGTGACAAGCGGGGCACCATACTGGTAGAGCTAATTCAAGTACGCTGAATTCATTGGTGTCAACCGTTTCTTGAAGTTAGTTCTCGTTTTCGTGATATTCACGATTTAAAACGATTTGTTTATATTTTTAATTTTCATAATTTTCAGATTAAAAGTTAGCTAACAATAGTAATAATAACAGCATTAAGATATCCTGTGACTTTGTTTGCGAAATGAAATTTTTTTTCGAATTTTTTTTTTGCAAAAAACCATTTTGCGCGAATAAAAATAACAATACAAATTTGTTTTATGTAAATTTATCAGAATTTAGATGATTAAAACTTAAAATTTTAAAGTTTACATATTACTAAAAATTTTACGAAAAAGTAGATTTTCCACGAAAAAAACAGAGTGTCGCGCATTGTATTTATTCAACCGTTTTAAATTGGAAAATTTTCGCATAAGTACAAAAATATCGTTTTTGTGATACTTTAGCATAGTGATTCTAAGTCGCGAATAATGCAAAAATGAGAGCAAACTTCGAAAAACGGCTAGCACCATTGAAGTCAGCGTATTCGAATTATCTTTACCAGTATGGCGCCCCAGTTGTTACAAAAAAAAATTGCAAATTCCAGCACAGTGTAATTTGTTAATGAGACCGTTTTGATCACGTGTGATCGTACATGACATGAGAGTTAAACATCTCTTCTTTATTTATTTACTTATTTTTATTAAATTTAATATACAACAGAAAATATGTTTACAGGAATTCGGCCCAGCTTAAGTTTAGAAAACTCCTAATTTTCTGTAGAATACCCTTAATAGCATTTATTTCCAATTCTACTTACCGGATTTACAGATGGTTTTTGTAAGTGTGTGGCAATATTTGTGATATTCATGCCCATTGTGGGTATTTGTGAGCCATACAATTGACCAGCCGTCGGTGTCATGTCAGTTAACATGTTGTTGTATTGATATAATTTAAACAGTTTTAATATTTATTTACTTGCTTGTTCGGAAAACTAATATATTAAATTAGTAATATTGTCATAGCACTAATAACACAAAAACAATTAATTTAATAAACAAATTAGTTACATAGTTATAAATATTTTTCAATATATGTATTTGTTATTTAATTTTTGAAGAAAATCTTGATTAAATTGATCTTATATGTACTTATTTTTGTATATTTTTTGCAATTCTAGCTTTATATATAGATATTTTTTGTATGTTATTTATTGTATTTATTTTGAAAGACACACTTCTTGTTAGAAAATATTTTATATAATCTTCTTTCAAATGGTTTCTATTGTTGCACTTTTTTTGCTTGATATTTTTAAGAACTTATTGGCCTCTTACTGTGCACTCTGTATGTAAGAAACAAGAGTTGATTTCTTAACAACAGTGTGAATGAATTGTTTGTTTTGTGTAAAGATTATATATTTGTTCTTTTTGTTTGAATATGTTCTCGGTCAGTTGGATTTTCTTTTCGTACGTTTATTTTTTTTTTTTCAAATATGTTTTTCGACCGTGTTATAATCCGTCATGTGTAGTTGATGTTGAGAAGTGATGACAGGTAGTAAAACTAATAAGGATTTGTTTATGCTTGCTTTAATATTTTTTTCACTGCATGGTGCTTTTTCCGTACGTTGATTGCCATAAAATATTTTAAATCTATGATCACTTGTTGTTCTAATTTACACAATTTCGCACACAGTTTTGCTACTTTTTTTTAAAGAAATTTAAAAAATTATAAATATTTGCAACGTGTATTGAGTTTACCGTTAAGAAATAGTTGTTTATTTAGAGAATTGTTTGGAAACACTATTGTGTTTTGAGCTGCCAAATTACGCACATATGATATGAATCCCTATGTGGCAAATTTAACCCTTTTCGATTTTAAATATCAAGGGTTTGTTTCCTTTTTACGCTTTTTCGTTCAAACATATGTATACTTTTCTTTTATTCACTCGCACTTTTGTTAGAAGTGTTTTATGAAAATGTAACAACCATTTGATTGATGTTTGATTGCCAGTCAAAATGAATGCGTTTGCTGCTGTCAGTTGTAGAATTTTTTAGTGTGTGCTGTTTTTTTTCTTCTTTTGTTTATTTATTCCTGCATTGTACTATTTCTTTATCCGCGCAAATTTCAAAATCGTCGTAGCTGATCGTTTCTGTACTTGCAACTGTTTCGCATGAGACGTTGGCAAACAAAAAGCTTTCAACACGATACAAAAAGCAACAACAACAAAGGCACTACCAAGCAGCAGCAGCAACACAAAAATATATACAGCAAAATAAGAAAACAAAACAAAAACAACAACATTAGCGGCTGCCTTGCACAGAGTTAAAAGAGAAAACAGCAAACACCAAAAAAGTCATGCAAAATAATCACCAATATCTCAAAATACAAGCGCATGTATACAAATGTTGTACACAATTGCATGGGTTAATATGTATGAGTGTATGTAACATAAACTCGTTAAACTTGTATCGTTTTCTATATTTAATATTTTTGTTGTTGTTCTCTTATTCGTATTATTTATGGCTGAATTTTTATTTCGCTTTGTTTTTGCTTTTATACCTCCATAATATAAATTTTTAAACATACCGGTATCAAAAAACCAGTACTTACAACTAACAAGTAAATAAAAGTCCAACCAAACATTCATACACGTTCACTAAAGCAACACTCTCTTGTCGAAAAATATTTATACTCTTTCAAAAAAGCAAAGACGCACCCAAAGAAAAACAGCAAAATATTAAACCAAACAATAATTTATCATCCCAACCAATACAATCAACATAATCCCACTGACACACAATTCATTCATAAAAACTCCTAAGAGCATGCAAACCCCCTACTACTCTTTGACTATTTATGGTGCCGTGTGTGTGTTTGTGCAGAGGAAAAAACCAGTTTGGCTTTTGTTGTTTTATTTCTATATCCTCTTTAAGTAGACGCCCCATGGCGTATGAGTGAGAAAGTGTGTGTTATCAAAAACAACCAATTGAATACAGGAAAATGCAAACCTGTAATTATAACGATGGCCGCTTAACAATAAAGACCACTAGCTATAACTATCTCTTTCGTTTACATTCACTTCACTAATGCTCTGTGATAATAACCCCTGCTTCCGGTAAACATACACACACACACAGATTGCATCATGCAAATTCGCTCTCTCATAGTATTATTTTCTCTTTTTGCTTGAATAACTTTAGAATTTTTTATACCCTCTCTCTTTTAAGTAATTTTTCTAATGATTGTACTTTTCTATTATCCTTTTTATATCAAATTTGTTGTTATTTGTAATGTTGTTGTTATTTTTATTTTCATTAATTTCTTTTTACTGCGACTTTCTGTACTAGCTTTTTTATCTTTTATTTAATATATTCTATTAACTCTTTTTTTTATTGTGAGTCCTTTGTGTTACGTACATGCTATATAAATGTGTATGTATGTAGGTTGTATTGTGTGTTTTTATTGAATTTTATTAAAGGTTTTATGTTAAATATTTATTTAGTACACTTTCTATAATTTATGGTTTTTGGATGACTTTGTCTATTTTGGGTTTTTATTCAATATCATGTCCTTGTGTCCCTTTTGATTATACTTATTTTAAATGGCCATTGTCAAATTGTTTGTTGTATAATGTGTAGGTAGGTAAGTATATTTTTTGGGACAGGTTTTTTTTACAAAAATTTATATTGAATGCTATCAGAAGAATATTTTAGAACTAAAAAGTACTTTCATAATGAATAAAAAGCATGATTGGTTATTGTGCTCGTGTTAAAACGTTGATATTGTTTAAAAATCTCATAAATGGGAGTTTGCTATAATATCTTAAGTTTTTCTATGAGATTCTTGGGAAAAGGTTCCGTGCTTCGGATACAGCTGTATCATACTCAATTTCAATGTATTTTTAATAAAACTATTAATATTTTACTGAATAAGTAGTATATTAATTTTGGGAAATAGTGCGATTATATAATTAAAAACCTAAAAATTTACCTCGTTTTTGCTTTAATTTACATTTTAATATATATTAGGTATTATTAGCACAGATATATGTATGTACATATATGAAGGTCGAAATCTTATGAACAACTAATTTAGTATTCTGTCTTATTAAAAGGTTTAATAAGCTTTTAGGTAATTGACTTACACTCGTATGGTATTAAGTGTCATCCTTGTTCCCCACCCAGAATTGCTGTTGCCCCCTAAATTTTTAAATATTGCATTATTTTATAGTGTTTTCTCTAGTTTAGACCCAAAATCGAGTTTTGCAACCACCTTCTGCCAACCCCTCCCAGAAAATATATTACAGTGTGTGTATAATTTAGTAACTACATGTAAATCTATTAGGGTATTCACTCGAATAATGTTTGCTCGAGTAATCGAATAATTGAAATCAAATAATGTTCGATGAAACAAAATATTACAAGTTCGAGTAAAACACAAATTTCATAACTCTACTAAAAAATGGTAAGTAAATTTTCCTTTTTTTTATTAAGTTTTCGTAGATTTCATATTCATGCCATTCAATTCAAACGCTTATTTCATACAATAAATATCAAGCAAAAATTATTTGAAATAAAGAAGAGATTCCAAGAGCACCTGGCTAACTAAATTCTTTGTATTAAAGTATCGAATGTCATCTAGCGGCGGAATTCAGTAAAAAAAAAATTTAAATCATTCACAAAATCAAAGAGCAAAAAATTACATTTGTCATATAAAATATTACTTCGCATCTAGAAATAAAATAAGTAGAAAAATGTTAAGTTAAATGGTTTTATTGTAATAAAACATAATAATGATGCAAATAATGCACTAAAAGCTAAAAAATATTTATGTAGTACCAGCTGCCAGCTACCACACCACTCTCCTCACCAACATAGGACATTCATCAGACTAAAATAAAACCGTGAGGCGCATCGACTTTCGGTTATCTATAGTCAACAATGTTCCACGGTTTTATTTTAGGCTGATCAATGAATGCTAGGGATGTAACGATACGCCCTTTTGCCGATCCAATACCGATACCGATATTTAAAAATAAATATCGCCTATACCGATTCCGATACCGTATTCGTATTGAAATTGAGTTCAAGTTTATATTAACAAAACTCAAGAAGGGCAATTTTTTATTATACAAAATTACAGTGTAAGAGACTATTAATCTTTAAAATTAATATTAACCCAGTATAAGAAATTGGAAGTAGTTTTTAAGGAACTAAATTTTCATTGCTTCCAGAGAATCTATATTAAAAGTATGCAGATAAAATTTGTAATTCCTTTATAATTTTAAAAAATACTCGCCATGCTTTTTAAAAATTCGATTTTTTAACGGACATTTATAAACTAATATTCTTCTAAATAACTTAATAGCTTAATTACACGTTGTTACAAAATGGCATGTTTTTTTACTCGTGAAAAACGACTTAGTGAGGCGTGTACGTATAGTTGAGTAGATCATTTAGCCATTTTAAAAATTGCAATACACCATCAAAATCGGAAGTTATCGATAAAAAAAATGATTTTTTGGGACTTCACGCACAAAAACAAATTTCACTGCGTTGTTTATGCACCGATTTTAAATTTTTATACAGTATCGAATAGAGGAGGACTTAAGCTTTCCGTACATATCTAAAAGATATTTTTGACTTATATTTCATGTAAATATCGTCAAAAGAAAATTTTTTATTTTATTCCCATTTTTTTAAATTTTGCGTATTTTTTTGCATCAATTTGCTTGAAAACCTACCCATTTTTATATGTATATTCATAAAAAGCGTATGTTATAGCGATTACATTAAGTCTTGTGTCTTGTTTTTTTGCTGGAAATAAGATTTAAAAAACAACGAATTGAATTTGAATTCATGGCAATATTAACAAAAAATAAATTATTTTTTACAAAATAACAGCGCAAAATATTATTAATTTTTCAAATTGATATTAATAAGATTTAACAAATAACGAAATGAGTTTTAAAATTAACAAAAAAATAAATAATTTGCTAAAAAAAAAACTAAGAAAAAAAATTTTTAAATGTATCGTCGTATCGACAGCAAAATATCGCCGATACCGATGTATCGGAAAATCTGAAGTATCGCCGATATATCGGTATCGGTTGCTTCCCTAATCAATGCTCTATGTTGGTGAGGAGAGTGGTGTGGTAGCTGGCACCTGGTACTACATAATTATTTTTTAGCTTTTAGGGCATTATATGCATCATTATAATGTTTCATTACAATAAAATCATTTAAATTTTAGTTTTTTTTGATTTATTCTATTTTTAAGTTTTTAGTTTTTTACTTTATGTCCTAAACTCTATGATCTGCCGTACTGCATTATAGTAGCCAAGCGCTTTCATTTAATACCAACATTGTGGGGGCTGACAATATCTATGCATGAATATAACCTCCCACCCATTTCGTACTGGCCGACATTTTGGAATTGGAAGTTTTTCATTGCGTACTGTATTCTACTAGTCAAACCCTTTGATTTGATATCCATATTGAGGTGTTTATAGACAAATAACTAATCACCATTTTGTGGTGGCGGCCACCTGTAATTTACAATACTGAATACACATAATAGCAACGTCATCAGATCAATCGGTCATGAAAATTTAATGTGTTCACCAAATTTCAGATCAATCGGTTAACAGAAAAGGGCTAAAACTAAATATTACTTTTTATGGGCTTGTCGCCGAACCTTTTTTAATTACAAAATTGTATAGTTATCGTAAGTAAAGGTGTCCAGCAAATCTCAGATAATCGGTTAACAGGAAAGGGCTAAAACTAAGTACTATTTTTTATGGGAGTGGCGCCACCCATTTTTTAACACTAAATTGTATTGCCATATAAGGTAAAGCTATTTACCACATTTCAGATCAGTCGGTCAAGAGGAAGGGGGTAAAAATCCATATTACTTTTTAAGGGCGTGACCGAGCCTACTTTTCTAATCTTCAAATTGTGTAGTAAACAAAAGTAAAGATGTGTACAAAATTTTGGATCAATCGGTTAACAGAAAGGCGTTAAAACTAAGTATTACTTTTATAGGCGTGGCGCTGTCTACTTTCGTAATTATTGAATTGTATAGTCATCTCAGATCAATCGGTTAACAGTAAAGGGCTAAAACTAAATATTACTTTTTATGGGCGTGGCACCGCCCACTTTTTTCATTATAAAAGTGTATAGTCATTGTAAGTAAAAGTGTTCAGCAAATCTCAGATTAATCGGTTAACAGGAAAGGGCTAAACCGAAGTACTACTTTTTACGGACGTGGCGCCGCCAACTTTTTTGAATGCAAAAGTGTATACTCATTGTAAGTAAAGGTGTCCAGCAAATCTTAGATCAATCGTATATCGATATTTTTTCAAAATATATCGACAGTATCAAATTCGAAATTTGTTTAGATTTGGTTTTGTTTTTCGTGCAATTTTTAAAAACATTTCGGCACAGTCTTCACCAAATAGAATATTGCTAGCAAAATCTTTTGTTTTATTTATAATATTTTGTCTATTATAAAAATTATCATTTTTGAGTGTAATTTTGTTCATGTATGTTCCATCAAATATTGGTGGAACAGTAAGGATCTTGGAAATTAACACTTTCTTTCCAGTTTAATTATTTATAAGAAAGATGCATTTTTTGTTTTATTTTTAAAAAAAAATTTCGGGACAACGTATGAATTATAATTTTTGAAAAGTATCGATATTTCGATATATCGATATTTTATTCGATATATATCGATGCCGATCGATATTTAAAAATATATCGATATATATCGATATATTTTTTCACTTCCCCATCCCTAATCCGTACATATATGATATTTTGAAACAACAACAAAATTCATAGAAGTAATAATCTATATATCGAGCCTTAACAGCGAAAATAAAGTAAATAACATATATTTCGAAAATGGGTTTTTGATGCTGAATTGTTCTGCCTTTAACGGCCTCCAACACGTCGTCTGGTAAAATAGTCATCCCTCCCTGCGGAAAATTTGGTGACAAATGATCCAAAAGTACTCGTCCTATGACTTGAGAAAATGAGACTGGTACCAAAAATAAGTGAATGGTGAAAAAAGACACATTGTGTAAATGGTCACATATTAATCATTTTCAGTCAATTTAGTTAGTACTCCGGCTAGTATTGTAGTAAACGGCACTGAACAAATTCGATGCACCTGGATCTAAGGTCTATCAAATAGTATCTATTATAATATTAATTGTCTCCCTTCAATGAGACTGCGATGCCACTCAGGAACCTGCTCCGTAACTATATTCAGATATTAACTCCAGCTTAACTGGTACTTATAACATTAAAATATAAGTTCCCCTGTGGTCGAGTGGGTAGTGTACTAGCCTGTCATGCCGGAGGTGGTCGGTTCGAGTCCTATCAAATAAAATTAAAATACAATTTCTACTTGGATTTGTAACAATAAAAAAATAATTTAATCGATAATTTCAGCTGAATTTGGGAATAATATTTATATACGAGTATAATCTATATTATTCTACACCGATTAGGACTCCATAAGATAGTTCAGAGACAAGTTACAAGGTGCATACAAAGTATCAATTAACCCCATCCTAGGCCATCCCCATGTAAAAGTGGCTGGTCCGCTTCATAGGAAGTGTTAGAACTCGGACTGGTCCCTACCACCTGGGGACCGGCCACGTGACTTGTTTTGTGTCAGTTCCATTTACCGTTGGGCTATTATGTATGTCGAAGTTAAATTTGTCACTACGACATATTGTCATAGAATAAAGAAAACTTGTAAAACTTTTCTTTATTCTAGGACGATTTGTCGTAGTCACAAACTCGACTTCGACATACATAATTCGGGTGATTGAATCCAAAATATTGATAGTTAAAGAGATATAAGCCTTTCGATTTTAACGTAAATTACATCCAACTTTTGTTTTGACCGCAAGAATACCGCAATTGACATAAAAAATGGGAGTCGCCGAAGAATTAGCGAAATAAACCAATGAATCAATTATAAAGATCACGCAGTGTACAAATATGTAAGTACAAATATATAAGTTGGAAATAATCAGTTATTTTTATCCAACGACAAAAATATACGATTTCGTATAAATATACGATTACGCAATAGAAAAAGGCTACGATCACAAAAGATCATGGCCACGAGATACTTATGGAAAAAAATAAAATTAACCAACTTATTTTATAGTTTTAATATCAAAATTTATCGAGATATTTTATACACACTTTGTACCAATAATAATGAGGAGCGGATACAGCTTAAGCTTTTGGGTGGGGAGGCTATTTTTTTAACATCAACCCACGTACACTGTGTTTGTGAGACTCACAGCCGCGAAGCGCATACACAAACACAGGATAAGATAGTGTATGTTTGGACTCCACTGTTTTAGAACATTATTATGCGAATACAACACTTTTTCTGTGTACATTTTAAATTGCACTGCTTAAACTGTTTATTTTGCGATCGGTCCTTGTGTAACTAAATATATATAAAGCTAGCAAATCTAATAAGAATACTATTATAATTATGAACACATTTACTTAGAATCTTAAAATTATATATTGTTTATCTCCAAAAACAGTTAATTTTCTTTTCATTTAAGTCTTTTTTAAAATCTTAGAAATTATTCGGTTGATGTGTGTTTTTTCTATAGCACGTGTTTAAAGCCCTCAAAATATCTCTAAAATACAATCAAAGAAAAAAATCACTAATTTAGAAAAATTTTCCACGTAAAAAAAGAAAGAAAAATGTTTTTATAAACTAGAAAATCATACACATCATGAATATGGCCAAAGGAGGAGGTTGGTTGGTTGTTTTCTTGAAGTAACCCAAACAATATACGGGAAATATACACATTCTCATGCATCTCTAACAAATCAAGCGCCAGTTTCCTTTGGCCACGTATGTAACAGAAACCACTAACGCCACACACTCTGACAGCAAAACATCTAACAGCAACAATAGCAAAATATTGCAAGTAGACTCTTGAAATTGTTCTGAATATACATACATATGTATATATTTTTGCTTTCTTTCATAGACAATTGCTAAAGCGATCATGAGCAACAAATCTTTTTGCCACCAAAAGGCAAAAATATACAGAAAATGAACAACAATAACAACAACAACTACAACAATAAGGTTTTTATAAAGAACATTTTCCAACTGGGTGATTGAGGTGGGCCTAAGAGGCGTAGTTTAACTCCGCATGTGTAGAATATACTAATGCTGGGAGGGAAAAAGAAAAATATACTGAAAGAAGCCACTACAAAGATGAAAACAAATCAAATTCAAAATAAAAAAGCTTTTTTCTTGCTAAAAGGAAAAAAGTGAAATTGTTTGTATACTTTATCTTGTGTGTTGTAGTTAGTTTGTGATGTATTTAAGAGATTTTAAAAACTGCATGCTGTTTATATTGCTACTCAATTGAACTTGATTGTGGAAGTGCTTAAATGGCCTATAGAAAATTTACTTGAAGAATGAAAAGTGTGATTAAAATACACAAAGGCATTGTATATGCTCATGCATAACTAGTCATTTGCTAAGTCGGCTAGAGTAAAAATTATTTCTGAGAATGTAATTTTAAAAAATGTTTTGCTTTAGGGAAGTTCAAATGAATTTATGCCATGTAGCAGTCCTGCGTTGATGGCCTTCGGCGCGAGAGATAGATAGCCTTTTTGCCCCTCTGTGTACACCGAAAAAATCGTTTAATTTTGCACCTATCACTACTAAATGACTATATTAATTATCGGAATTTTAAAAACTGAAAAAGAGGAATATCATTTTCAATTAATGGATATATAACTTTAATATGATTAAATTAAATTAATTCTTTTGGAACATATAGCAATTTTTACTTATCTGAAAAGTATCTGTACAGAGGTGAATCGACGGCAAACAAATAATTGAATTTCCTAATATAGTTGGACCTTGGCACTTCCTAATACGACCTATTTTAGATCGAAATTTTTAATTTAGTCCACATTTTCTAAAATCCCAAAACAATTGCCATTTCTGAAAACCCTTATGGCAAAGTGTTAAATGGGCCTTGGATCAAGTGTGGACGCTATGGGCAAAATTGTTCAGAATTTAATTTTTTGGATTTCTTGAAAATTTCTTAAGAACTCTGAGATTCGTTCCAATTTAGTATATGTTCTGCCGAAGCTAAAGTGTTTCTACTGAGATTCTCAGTAGAAACACTTTATTATTTTTGTCTTTCCTGATAATTAGGACATAAATTCCTATATACATATGTAACTGCAAAATTTCATTCGAAAATATCAATCATCAACGATTTTATAGCATTAATAAAAAGTTAATACATACGAAACATCGATTAAGATCTGTAACACTTTTGCGCCAGTATGACCTATATTTAATTCTAAATATTATTCATACGCCATTCTGCTCATCAAGGTGACACGTAATAGGGCCAAAATAAAGTCAATTGACATTCTTTCCCACCATGATGAGAAATAAAGTCAATTGACCTTATTGCGTTTTTTCAAAGTGAAATAAAGTCAACAAAAATTTGGAAATAAAGTAATTGACTTTATTTTAAAGTATGTCGGGCGTAAAGGTTTTTCTCTCAGTATATCGTAAAGACGCTTCGATGAGTAAATTTTTCACATTTGGCCGGGATTCAGAGTTTTTTTCCTCTCAGTATATCGAATAGCGGATTCCCTGATTAAAGATTCTTGCATAGCTGGCCTTTGGCAAAGCTTAACGATTTTCTCCTTTTGGTTGAGCGAATGGCGGCTTCGCTGCGGTAAGGTTTTTTCTTTGGCCGGGCTTATGGGTTTCCTTCTCTTCGTTTATCGAATAAATGTGTCCCACTAGTGAAACCTGGCTAGGCAGAAAATCTTAGCTCAGCGAAGCCGCTTCTCGATATGCTGAAAAGAAAAAAGCCTTAAGCCCGGCCGAAGGTCGGCTATGCAAAAATCTTTAGTCAGCGAAGCCGCTTTTCGATATACTGAGAGGAAAAAATCCTTAAGGCCAGCCGAAGGCCGGCTACGTAATAAAAACAAAATTTCTTAAAATTTGTATTTACAATGGAAAAAACGAATAAAATATGGATTTTTGTTGATAGCAATATTGACTTGAGACATTCAAATTATTATTCACTGACTTTATTTCGTTTTCGAAAATGCATTAAAGTCAATTGACTTTATTTCCCATTATGGTGGGAAATAAAGTCAATTGACATTATTTCCATTGACCTTATTGCCTGTCACCGTCCATCATCAATACACAGTTGTGCTCAGTTGTGTGAGTTTTTGTTGTTTCTATATATATATATATATATATATATATATATATATATATATATATATATATATATATATATATATATATATATATATATATATATATATATATATATATATATATATATATATATATATATATATATATATATATATATATATATATATAGCCGACAAATACCCGTCCCATATCGCATTACCAGCCAAAAACTTCCTGGTGCTGATTTAAAATTACTATTTTCCGTGTTAATTTTAGACGGAAAATTATTAATCTAACCGTAAATCTCTTTGATCTAATAGTTTTGACTGTTAAAACGACTTTGTTATAAACGTTATATTTCTTCTTAAATTAACGTGACTATAAATTTAATTTCAAATAATTTTTATTTTAAATAATCAATTAACTTAAAATGAAATTCATGTTACATACGATGGCATTTAATTTCTATATATCTAAAGTAAAGTTTAAACCTGTTGTGCCTGCAGAAAATATCACGTTGACTACCAACCAGGTGGCCCGAGCTCAAATTTTGGCTGGGTTAGCCAACTGCAACACGATTTTTTCTGATGCCTATGCACATCACGTAAGTAAAAGAATTAATGATATATCTACATTAAATATATGGTTTTTGAACTTTTAATAACTTTGATTCAATATGATTCTTCCTGTTGTTTCAATATCTAATTTACGTTGTCTTAACTTTATATAACTTTAATTCAACATGAAATAACATGATTTTTCGCGTAGTTTCTAAATCAATCTCAAGTTCTTTCAAATTGAAATAAATTTCAGCATCAAATTTAAATTGTTGAAACTTGAACAAATTTTAATTCGCATGGTTATTCGTGTTTCAATATCAAATTCACGTTGTTTCACCTTGAAATAACTTTGATTCAACATGATTCTTGGTATTATTTCAGTATCAACTTCATTTTGATTTAACATAAAATATAGTTATTTCAAAATTAGAACTGTTCTTTGAAGGTTGTTGTGACATCATGTTGAACTGAAACAAGAAACACTTATGAAGCAAAATCGCTACCGAAAAAAAATTTTTTTGTACGTTATTTATAAATATGAAGCCTGCTGCAACTTTGTGTAGGTTGTACAGGTTGCCAGTTTAAAGATTTAAAAAAACAGCCCACTTAGGTCCCTATAGGTCCCGTTGTGTTAAACTTTGTGAATCATATCCCAGATATATATTCAAATATCCTGCATTAAGCGGAAAGCTTACCTTATTTTCTTCTATGCCTATTATTGTTCTCCTTAGAACCTTCACCAATCACCCACCCAGTGGTAAATGAAACGAAGTACTTAGATAATAATCAATGATGTCAGGATGACATTCTAAGCGAGCATCTTAGTACTTAGATTGTAATGTGCGTGTAATCGAATATGTCATTTACTAATAATAGCTTCGATTATTTTGCATTGTGTATGTGAGTATTTCGTTGTATTTCATAGAATTTCTCCCTTAGTCACGGTTCACACTATGAAAGTTTTCTTTCAGAAAGTCTGAGTATTTGGGTGAGAGGGGAGAGAATAATGTTCATGTTCTTTTTACGTTTTCTTTTAAATTTCCTTGGAAAAATTTCAATGTGTAGACATGAATGAAAGTTTAAAAGAGAATTCAAGAAAATTTCTGAAAGAAAACTTTCATAGTCTGAACCGAGACTTATATGTTCAAAGTAAAAAATTGTGGGCTATATTTCAACGACAACCTCGCTTACAGTTCCACTTATTATGTAAACGCACAGTAGCGACAGGTACTGACATCGTAGCTTACTTTGTAAGCGAGAGCGCACCGATTAAACAGCCCATGACCCGCTTATGATAAATCTAAGTGGGAAAATAAGCCAAAGCGTCATCACTAGCAGATACTAAATATTGCTTACATCAGCGACTACGCAATGGGTATTTTTACCACTGGGTAACTGCTAAGAAATTGTTCTTGCCCTTAACCAATGAAAAAAAACAGCATGAAATTTCCAAAAAAAAAAATCACACTTATTCTTATGTAAATGTGTTAAGCGAAAATATAAAGAAACTACAAAAATTTCCTATTAATATCGCATGCGTCATGGTTATGCTTGAAGTGCGTCAAATGTTGATGCCTTTTTTATATTAATTTTACAACATTCCAAAAAATATATAAATATATTTAATTCAAATTGTATAATACCTACAATATAAATAACCCAAAACTAAAGTAAACTGAAAGTGTATAAGTTCTGTAAAACACAATGCCAACATCTAAATAAAATTTAACACAACAAAATGGGTGGTAACATAACAGAGAAGAAAATTTTCAGTACTGTGGCAAAATGAAAGAACAATTTTGCTACACTCACATGTACGAGTCTCAACATTTAATACCATTTGTACTTAACGCATGTCTTTGCATGTATGAGTGCCTAATGTTTTTCGTCTTCTTCTCATTCTTATTTAGTAATTTTGTTGCCTTAACTTTCTTTGTAAAATGAGGTTTATTTACTAGTGTTTTTGTTATGTATTTTTTATGAGTTTCTAGCACGCACTTTATTGTGTGTGTATGAACAAGTACTCAATTGGGGTTCTCCTCTTTTAACCCGGCCATACACTTAGAAGAAATGTTCCATCATACACACAAACAAACATTTACAGTTTGGTTTTTATGGGTGTATGCTTTTGGGTGTGTCTTTTTTGTTGAAATTTATTTATTTTTAATTTTTTTTTTTTTTTTTTTGGGAATGGTGTCACTAAAAGAATGTCACAATTTGTAGGCAAAGAAATTTGGAAATGATAAGATCAGCTCAGAATATTTGAACAATTACAATTCGAAAATTTACATATTGTGCAGACTTTTAATTAGTCATACAACAACATGTATCCAATACTATTGTTCTATCGTTATCCAATATGGAGCATCCGTGGACTACAGATGGACTATAGAGGGGGCTAAGTCCATCAAATTTTTTTTTATTATCTTACTACAAGCTCTTATTTTAAATAGGTTTCTTAAAAATGTGACATTGCAAGGCAAAACACCAAAAGAAATCAAAGGGTAAATCCATGTTAGGCTATCCACAATTAACTAACTGTATTTTTTTATTTTTAGTGCGAAAGGGTATCCCCACCTCCCACTAATATAGAACGGTTAATTTTAATATATATGCACAACTACAATACTGAGATTCTTTAAACTTTCTTTGGCTTACTTTGAGAATTAAGTGTGTTTTCAAGAAAGAGCTTACAGGCTGACTACCTCGGGCACAAAAAAACTTTGTGCGCCTCATAACTTTTAAAAATATTATCCAACTTTAACGAATTGAAACTTATTGTAAAGTTTTTGAATAACTAATAATAACATTTCTTACTTTATTAGGATATCTTTAATATTTTCAAAGATATTTGGCTTTGAATTTAAAAATTTAGATTTTTGGCCTCGTTTTTGTGTCTTATTTCGTAAATATCTCATATCCAAAATGTTGAAGAAAATATTTATTAACTTGTAAATAAATTTGAAAGTCTCGATGAATTTAGAAATTCGTATAAATATGTATTCACTATTTTCGCTCACAGCTGAAGGTGGAGTGCATGCTTTAATCAATTTAAAATATCTACTACAGTCATTTTGGAAGTCTATTCTTTTGGCACATCGAAAAGAAAAATTTTAGTTTTGCACACATTTTTTAAGCTCTATTTTTGGTAAAATCTATCAATTTTTCACTCTCATTTCAAAGACCTTATTTTGCTTATTTTTCACAACTACATGAATTGAGATAAACAAAAAATTTTTTGTATATTATCTGAGACTGTGTTAAAAATCATAAAATTTTTTTTTCGAAAATTTTATTACCAGAGATATATACGTAATGGGGAACAAAATCAAGTCTATAAATCAAAATTTTAAAATTCAAAGACAAATATCTTTGAAAATATTAAAGATATCACAATGAAATAAGTTGTGTTAGCTTTATCTATTCATAAACTTTACAACACATTTAAGTTCATTAAAAGCGGATAACATTTGTAAAGGTTATGAGACTTACAATGTTGTTCATGCCCGAGCTAGTCAGCTTTGACACCCTGTAGCTTACCGTGTGTTTCAACAGGCTGTTCAAAATTTCAATATTCCTAAAGCTGAGGTCCTCTTTTATGATTTTTATATACTTCGTTACAGATTTATTACCCTTTTTCCATTAGGGATCACCGAGCAGCGAATCACGTCGCGCGTGACTACTATGTTATATAAATTTAACAAGTTTTTTAAATTAACTTTGGATATTCTTTCAATAAATTTTTCAAAAAATATTTTTTCTTGTTGGGTTAACCAGTTTATAGGTATGCCCGTATTACATTCTTACCTTACCATTTTTGCTTTTTTGTGATTATCATTCCATATTTGAGAGTTTTTGAAATAAGAATATGAATAAGGCTAAAAACTTTTGAAACAGGATGGTTGAAGGTCCACTAAAGTGCCCGCAAAAGCACCAAGGAAATAGTAATTTAACCCACGACAAATAAGAAATATTTTAACGCTTTTTTATTTTCGATTGTAAAAATGTAAATACGACATTTAAGGGTTCGATTTGTTTTTTTTTTTAAGTTAAAGAAACATTTTGTAAGTTACCAAATCAAAAACAAAATTAAATCATAAAAATTTGTTCCATTTTTCTATTTTAATCAAACAAAATAAAACTCTCATTTATCATTCTAAACTAAATTTCAAAAATTTTTTAATTGATACTTCAAACCAAAAGTTGAATTATTACTTTTTTTTGTGCCATTCAACATTTAATTATACAAGTTGTCATTTCAATTTGAATAAGCCACTTGTTCTTTTGTCATAAATTTTTATTTTTATTGTTGTTCGGGGTGTTGACGTGTTGTTACATTTTGTTCTTTATATACAGACATATTTTCCTTTTTTTCTCTTTCTTTTATCAGTTTCAGTTCATTTTCAATTCCATTTATTTGTTTGAAGTCCTCTTCAAACTCGTACTTGTATAAATTTGTTTAATTAATTTTATTTTTATTATTGCGCTTTTTAATTAAAATGGTAAAAAGTGGTAAAAAAAAACAATATTTTGCCATGTTGAAGTTCAAAATAACAATTGTTGCTACGAAGTTCGAATGAATTTACACTATGAAGAATGAATTTGTCTGTGGCTGTGCTATATGTCGCCTTATTGTCATCGCCATCGACATCATTATCATTACCACCATCATCATTATCATTAAATGGTTTAATTTTCACCATTTTTTTGTTTTTGCATTTAAACATTTAATTGTTACGTGCCAATGCAGATACTTTTTTTTGTAGGTGTTGTATGGGTGTATAAGTGTGTGTGTTTGGGTATTTGTGTGTTTTTTGTCAATTTAATTGAGCTATAAATGTTTTCTAATTAGATATAAAAGGGTTTTTTGTAATAAAAGAAAAAATATTTTTGTCGAAAATGATGGGCGGTGCTCAAGTTGGAAGTTTTTTCCAACTAAATATTTTAGATTACCGGGAGAGATATTTAGTTAATTTGAAAATTTAATAAATAACCTTGCCCAACAGAAAATAAATATAGATTCAACATTAATCTTCTGATTGCTTATATAAAATGTATGTAATCATTGATTACAAAAGACTGGTGCTGTATGATTAACAGTGCTGAATTTTCTTCTGAGGGCGCATGTAAGCCCTGGGAGCATGTCTTCTTGCAAGCCGAAGAGATCAGATCGCTATTACTACACGTCTGCTGAAATAACTACACATTATTAGAAGATAAAACAATGCGACGCTAATCAAAGTCCTATCTGGTATAATAGGCAACGGTAGACTCTACGTTTAAAATTAATACGAAAGAATAGCAGTTTTAAATCAACAGCAGAAAATTTTCGCAAAGTTTGTCTGCTATTTACATCTACACAACAGGAACGTAAAAATAAACAACAACAAAACAACGTCACAGAACTGAGCAGAAGACAACGTAAATAAACACTTAAATAACAAATAATTTATCTTGTATTTACAATGATTTCCAATCAGCATTGCGGCATGTTGATTTTACATTGGTATTTTTTCAGTGTGCAATACAATACGTCAATCAGTCGAATAACGAATTCTGGCAATATGTATATGTTGATTCTCATTTAAAATGCTTTTTTTGGTGTCCGATGAAAGTATACTACTTTGGAAGTATACTATATATAGTAAAATATTTCATAAAATAAACGGATAAACTTTAAAATGATAAGTGCTTTATTTAGCATGACATAGTATATTATAAATAAATGTACATACGTTTTTTTGTATAAGACCGTCCATTATGTGTTAAAAACGAAGAACAAAAATACTGTTTATACTCTCTTCATACAAAATTGCGTGTCCGTAATGTATGCTGTGGATTTTCCACATTAAGAAAACACAGTGGAGACTTGTAAACTGCTGATTGAAATTTTCTGAAACTTCGAACATATTTAGAGGAGAAGTCAGTATTTACAGCACGTGCCTTGTCAGCTTTCTGGTTTAATCACGAGAGGAGTTGCAATGGGCCAAATTTTACCATCTGGGACTCAAAAAACTTCTGAGGCTTGTGGCTTTTTTAAATGTTAAAAATTTCATTCTAAGAAAATAAGAATATCCACATTAATGAACTGGTTCTCTTCAATTTTGGCCAACATTTTTAGAGCTATCTACATAATAAAACGTTGCAGTTGGATTTTTCAAAATCTACCATCACAATTTTTTGTAGGCCCCTAACACAAAAAGTATGAGCGACTATGCGCTAAACACATGTCAATGGATTCTCATTTGTGATACGTGACAAAGAGTGAACGCGTTAAACAAAGTTTTTTACAAAATTGAAAATTCTAAAGATACTTTTTTCGAAAAAAAAAAATCATGTCAAAAAATCAGTTCAATTTCAATATATTGAATTTTTAGCCTTTTTCCGATTTTAAGAATGCAGATATGAAAAAAATTCTTCCAAATGAAACATACTATTTTGCAAAACATTTTTTAGAAACTCAATAGAAATTGGGTATATTTTACTCGTTTGGTGGGGGGGGGGGGGTACAGCCCGTTTCCCCTCCCTTGCATCCGCGCCTGCATCGAATAGTTAAAGGCTTAAATGAACCACAAAAATAGTTTTACATAAAAGTGATGATCACATATTATACCTCCAACGTAGAGATCACAAGATTTCACTATGTGCAAAAAAATAGAATGGAGGGAGTTATTTAACTCCAAATAAAATCAGCATATCTATTTTTGGTGCCCTCCACCTCAGCCATGTTTTTTAGAAGAAAAAAAATTATTTTATTGTGCAGTGTTATTATTTATTTAAGGTGGCCTCTTTCAAAGTGGCGAGTGCATGAAAATGCTCATCAACACTGATGATGCTGATGTAAACAGAATAAACTAAATTTTATTTTCAGTAAAGAAATTTAATGAATTAATAAATAGTTTGCCTAAAAATTAACCCACAAACAAATTTGTAAATATAGACAAAGATATCACAACAATTTCATTGAAAAAAACCTGCTTTTTCAGTAAACAATTTGCATAAATCTATAAAACAACTTTTCTAAAAAATTTACAAATTCTAAACAAAATAATTTGCTGAATCAAACATATATATTTACTAGATTTTCTGTTATATATCAATCAATATTTTTGTCTGAATCTAGAAAACAATTTGTCTAAAAATATTTACAATTACTAACCATAATCGTTAACTGAATCAAACAATAATATTTACTGGTGTTTTTGTCTATCTCAAACAAAATATTTGTCTGAGTCATCATCATCATCCATTAAACATTTATCAGATTTCACTTTGTTAAGTGCGTTCAACTCTGAATGTTTATCTAAAGACTCTAAAAAAATGAACGAGAATTAACGCAACAACATTAACTAATTGATTCAATAAAAAAATTTCAGTAAACAAACTTGATACAATGGCATTCCTTTTGCTACCATTGTTTTTGTTGTTATTTATGTGTATGTCGTCATCGGAGTAGTTTCTACGACACAGAAAACGCGTTTTCGCTGTTGTGTTTAATGTTTGCGTCCTGAATAAAAGTCAAACAAAAAAATTCACTGATTCAGTAAAGAATATTTACTGAAAATGAGATTTATTTTAAAAAAAAATTTTTTACATTTTTGGTGACAATTTTTTTGTGTAGCGGTCTCCGCAAAAATATTGTTGTTTCTGTTTCGCCGTGTATGTTGAAATTAACATTAACTTTTTTCCTCCATCACTTTAGTTGAAAAACAAATTTAACTCGAAAAATAATCACATTATAAACAGAGTTTATATATAAATATTTGAATGGCTTATTGCTGCAGGAATTAAGGTTTTGTCATTCTTCCGTTTCCGTTCAAATCTTAATTATAAATTTCTTCTAAACAAAAACAAATATGCTCAGAAGTATATGAAAAATAGGTTTATCATTAACATGAGATTTTAAAACTGTTTAAATTTCAAATTATGTAATTTGAAAAGCCAAAGGAAATTGTTTTTAAAAAGGCGATATTGATTTCAAACAAAACTTATTTTGAACGTACACAAGCATACACACACACACACTAGACTTTTAACAACAAACATTCCCATGCTCTACATAACTAAGACGTCATACTATTAATTATAGTTTGAATAATTTACTTTGAAATAACCGAAAATACCCCCAAATTACACCATTTTTTTTTCTTTTTAAATTTTAACAATTACTTACTGTGGCTCAGTTTAGCTTTCGCAGTCTTAAAGCTTAATTTGCTATCATTTATTTAAGAAAAATTAACGAAATAAAACAATAAAGATCTGTTTAAGTATTTCTATACCGAAAATGACTCCATTAACTTAAAATTAATTATACTCGTAAGAACAGCTAAAATAGATGTAAAGACAGAAATGAAATAAAATAAGCAAAACGTATAACGAATTCAGTTTAATGATTAATTTGTAAAACGTTTGTGAATTCAAATACGAATCATGAATTGTGAAAAATTGTCTAAATATTGACTGCATTCAGCGAAAGTAATAAAACAATGTAACTTGAAAGAAAAGCGAAAGTGTTTTTGATCAGAAAAATGAATGGGTGAACAATAAAAGGATGGGGTCTTTGTTGTTTTTCTGATTTTGGCCAAAAGCTTTCAGATATCCACAGAAGACAATGAATCCCAGAGGATATTTGCTGAAATTATATAAAAGAAAACATTTGAAAGAAGGCGGAAAAGTGGTCATACAGACAGGCTGCCACCTAAATGAGAAGAGAAATATATTCAATGTTAACCTAAGGCTATTTTTATGGCTATCAAATGTTTATATACAGCTAAAATAAAATATCAAATTTGGTAACGGTCAGATCTATAAAGGAACTAATTTTTATAAATAAAAATTGTATCAAATATTTCTTTAATAAAAAACACAACCCTCGAAACGATTTAGCTTGTCTGCGAAAAACACCCAGGGTCTAATCACGGGAATAGAACCCACGGTTTCTAAACTGACAGTCTAGCATCACTACCGATCAGCCACAGCGGCACCAAAGTCCAAGCCGAAAGTGTAAATACTTAATTTTAACAACCAACCGTTAGTCAATTGTTATATTGGAGATTTTAAAGTTCAGTTGTAAGTAGAATATGCTTAAGTAGGGGTTCGAAGGCCACCTGAAATTCATTGCATTTGTGGCCTCTTTTTAACCTTCTAGTTGGTTATTTAGTTTTTGTTGGCAGCCATCTAGTATTCTTATGTCACAGTACCTATGCATCACTGAGACTTGCTTTCGCTTCAAGTGATTTCTGGCTGAGTGATTCCCAGTTGTTCAGCTTTCACTTTTTACACCATTGCGGAATTTAACAATTAGCTCTTTTAAGTCCGCATGGACTTTATATATTAACCTTCCTTCCTTATGACTCAAGGGTGCTACACTCCCTTCTACTCATTTTGCAATGTCCATTCAAGCTTTCTGCTATACAGCCAATTGCCACTTGACTAAATTTGGGTAGTATTTTGCAGTAAAATACAAAGCAAATGAACACTTATGATACACGACTACGAAATAAAACTTCCTTTTCTACTCTCAAAAAAAGATTTCAAAATAAAATTTGTCTTTTATTGCAAAAGAAAATGTTTCTTCATTTACTAAAAATCATTCCATTCTAATACAAGTTCATTTTGAAAATATTTAGAATGTTTTCTATTGTTGTTGCTTGCTGTTGTTGTTTTTTTTTGTTTTTTTTTTGTTTAAAGGCTCTAAAACTTTTTAGCTAGGCAAAGGCGTGTCACAAAACCGTAAATCACTTTGAAGTGGGTCGTAGACGTCTAACAAATGAATAGTATATGAAACACAAGTAAATTGAAAACAACAAGAAAAACAGAAACAAAAACTTGAACATCTGATATAAACTGCAAGTAGAAGCCCCCCAATTTCTAACAATCAAACCATTTCAATGAAACACCAGTTTGAAGAAATGTTATAACAAATTGACCAAAACACAACAGATGGCGCGACATGTTACAATGTAGCCACCAAAACATGGCTGTTCATTCAGTTCATATGTGTGATATACAATACACTCAAACTCTCTGGCACATATTTTGATACATTCCTCAATGCAAATACATAAATCACAATTATGAGTTCAATTAATAATGAAGTACGCTACATTTTATTGCCGATAACTAAGTTTGAAATAAACTTGTTGACTTTATATCAGTATGCAAAATTCAATAAATTTAGCAAAGTGACAAAATAGTTTTTATATGTATCTTTAAAACTTGTGATCCGACTACAAAACTATGTATGCAAAGATCATAAATAAGGACCTAAGCTTTAATAATAATGAAATTTTGACATTCCTGTTGAAACACACGTTGAGCTACAGGATGTCAAAGTTGACTATCTCGGGCATGAAAAACTTTATTGGGCTCATAACTTTTGCAGCTATTATCCGATTGCAATGATTTGACTGATTTAAGCTTGGTGTAAAGTTTATAAATAGATAAAGAAAATACAGTTTACTTTATTATCTCTTTAATATTTTCAAAGATATTTGGCTTTGAATTTTAAAATTTGGGTTTTTTGCCTCAACTTTGTTCTCTATTTCTTCAATATTTTCAATAAAATATTTTATTATTAATTGAGTTACGAATTTTTTACTCGAACTGTATGGTTTTTATTCAAAGTTATTTAATTAGTTTGGCTTAAGTTCGTTTTCAATTTAATCTTTTGATCAAATTATTTTTTTATTTAAGAAAGAAATTTCTAAAGCATGTAAATATTGAACATTCAAAGAAATTTGGATGTACTAAAATAAGTAGGAGTTTCGCTAGGATGTTGTTGCTGCCGTCGCTGGTAGTGCAGGTAATGAGCTCTGATGAGAAGGCTATGTTGGTGTCGAAACATCTGATGTCAGTTCAACCTTCCGTACACAAAAAAAATATCATCAAACTGCAACTAACAATTTCAACTGTTAATATGTAATTTCAATTCAAACATATATTTTGTTAATACAACAAATTTAGTTGTTGATACGACAAACACAGACATTTTTTTCAACAAACTGAACTAACCAAATTTTTTTTTATGTATTGTGAAAAAAAATTAACAATCATTATTGTTCATATAACAAATGAATGCACACATATAAATGAAACAAAGCAAATCAAGAAATTTTTTTCAATAACTGAACTAACCAAATTTTTTGTTAAGTATTGTGAAAAAAATTAACAATCGCCATTGTTGATATAACAAATGAGCACACACACACGTAAAGCAAATCACGTTTTGTGTGTATTCATTATTTGCCTATTTTATAACGAATTGCTCTGTAGCTGAGAGATAAGAACGTTGTCTATTAGTCCAAAGGTCGCCAGTTCGATTCCGCCCAAAGACATTTAGTGTTTTTCGCAGACAAGCACAAAAAGTCGCTTCGAGGATTGTGTATAAAAAAATATTGTTAATACAACAACTATGATAGTTAAAATTTGTTCGGAAAATCAAAAATTCATATTGTTGATATAACAATAATCTTAATTGAAATAAATTTGAAATCAACAAAAAATTGCAAAAATTTTTTTTCTGAGTTTCCCTTAACTTACAATTTCGTAATTGTATTTATAAAATTCGTTGTAGGCCCAAAATCAATTAATTATTTAATTTATATAACAAAAAAATTTATTGTATTTACAAATTTTTTTCTGTGTATATGCAAATTTTTCTTGAATGTTCAATATTTAGAATTTTCTTTCTTTAGAATTTTCTTTCTTAAAAAAAAATTATTTGATCAAAAGAATAAATCGAAAACGAACTTAAGCCAAACTAATTAAATATTTTATTATTTTTAAACAATCCCTGATGACTTGCAACAACAATTTGTTAGTTATCTGAATTAATGTAGTCGTGGAAAGGAATCAAAGTCAAGACTTTAAAGTGAGAGTGAAAAATTGATAAATTTTGACAAAAATAGAGCTGTTCGACGTTTTTCGCAAAACATTTTCAATATTTCAAATGACTTCAAGACTTCAAGAATAACTGCAGCTGAAATTTTAAATCAATTAAAGCATGCAGGCTACATCCATCATTTGGACGAAAATGGTGAATTTTTCTACGCATTCTAAATTAAGCGATTATGAAAACAACACCCATCGAGTTTTTCCAATTTCAAAATTTAATATAATTAATCTGGCTTTTAATTGTTATCCGCCCGCTTAAAAATGTGGCCATTACAGCTGATTTTCCAAAAGTATTCGAATTTTTACAAGCATGTTATTTACTTGCATTAAAACTGTACTAAACTTCCTTTGTTATCTTTTATTTCTTAACAATTTATTAAAAAATATAGCAATCCTCTTATGTTTAAAAAATTTTAATGATATTTTTTACTCATACGTATTACAATGTTGCACTAATAATATTGAATAACCACATTTTCTTTCATCACATATTTTTATTTATTTTTATTATTTTTTTTTATTAAAAAGTCATAAAACAAATGTCGGTGATGACGCCGATTTTGATGGACAGACCACCTATTTGAATATTTGAAAGAAAAGTGTAGAGAATTGCCTCACTTTATAATACTAGTACAAACAAGGTGGCTCAAAATTAATGAAGGGGTTTGAATAGTCTATAACTCCATTATTCTTAAATATTTTTCATCTATTTTTTCAGATTGTTATAAAGAAGATTTGGGAAATTAAAACTGAAAAGGTTTACTACTGACCAACGAACGTTATAAAATTAAAGTTAGGTGCAACTCAATAATTCCCAAAAAAAATTAGCTATGCATCTTCACAGCGAGTCTCTAAATATCTCTAAAATTATTAATTAAATTAAAACAAGATGTTTGTATGATTTGAAGAAAATTAGGTCTAGCGTTTCTTATATAACTAAATAGGTCGTGCAACATCCTTATATTTTGAAACGATATTTTATTTCGACAATCTGTATCAATCAATAGAATTAGTTTAAAGTTCAGTAACTCTTTTATCGATATTTCCTGAAGGAAATGTCGATAGTAAAACTGTAGGGATTAACTATTGACTTTGTCCCCAGTACTACTGACTAATTGTAGCCCACGTAATGTTCCGTGCTATATACATTTAGCATGTGCTTGTCATTGAGATTCCACTAGTGACCTCTGAACTATTGAGTTACTATAGACTAGGTGGTTCTTATGGCACCACATTTAGACATTTGCACCAGATATTCACTAGTGCAGTTTAATGATTCTAGTCAACACATATGAAACTTTTTGTTGATATATATATATATATATATATATATATATATATATATATATATATATATATATATATATATATATATATATATATATATATATATATATATATATATATATATATATATATATATATATATATATATATATATATATATATATATACATCAGGGGAAACAATGGCGCTGTTACCGAACATTTTCGAGGCTTTCCATGACTTTGCATAATTTTCGAAGCCATCGTTCGAATTTTTCCTCGACTATTCTTTTTTTGGTTGGGTCATGGTCACTGCTTCTTGAAATAATAATCTTCTTTACAACAATCTGAAAAAATAGATGAAAAAAAGGGAAAACATGTTAAGATAATGGATTTATAGACTATTCAAACCCTTTCGTTAATTTTGGGCCGCCCGGTACTATTTGCGCTACATCTAGAAATGGGCTGGGTCAAATTTGCAGTTCAAGAAGTTGCAGATTGCTTGAGAGTAAACTGAATCTAAACAACTGAATTTAGACGACAGGCTTAATGCGTATTATTCAGTCATTTTCTAATAAGCTATTTTAACATCTAAAGAGATAAATAAGCTTAAAGGCCGTTTCAGACTATAATACAAATATTAATACTTTTGAGGAAAATGGAACCCTGACATGATAATTTGTTTTATTTTTTCAATTTTTCAAATAACAATTAGTTCAGGGAGGCATTTTGCCAAAGGTATTAATACTTGCATTATAGTCTGAAATTATCTTGAATAAGATATATTTAAGTACATTGTAATACCACTGAACTCTCCTTAGGTGAAGTGCATAGCATAGAATAGACCGTCAAAGATTATCTGATAGACTTTCCTAATTTACTAACAGCAGTGATAGAAATCCTTGCTCTCGTCTTCTAATATTTCACCAGAGACAGGTAAAGCCAGTATTTATTGCCAAGTTTTCAGTGATTTCTTGTGAGTTAATTTTGTTAAGCCTTGCATGAAGATCTAAAATACAACAAGGGAGTAGTAAGCCCACCTGCCTCCCACCCGTCGAAATGTTTGCCAAGTGTACATACAGAAAAATTTCATATTAAAATCGTCGAAAACAAGATTAATTTAACATTTTTCGGTAGTAATTTTGGTTCATAGATGTTTCATATTTCAACATGATTTCACAATAACCTTTAAAGAATTGTTTCCCTTTTGAAATAACTATATTTAATGTCGATTTAATATTCCAAGACAGTTAAAATTTTTGGGAAATATAGCAAATTTTTATTTATCTGCAAAGTATCTACACAGACGTGAATCGACGGCAACACAATAATTGAATTTCCTAATATAGTTGGACCTCGGCACTTCCAAATACGACCTATTTTAAAACGAAATTTTAAATTTAGTCCAAATGTTCAAAAATCCCAAAGATGGGACTCCAAAACCATTGCCACTTCTGAAAAACTTTATGTGTACGTAGTTACTTGGCAAAGTGTTTAATGGGCCGTGGATCAAGTGTGGACGCTATGGACGAAATTGTTCAAAATTGATTTTTTTGGGATCTCTTGCAACTTTTTTAGGAATTCTGAGATTCTCAGAAAAAATCTGTATTATTTTTTTCTTGAATAGTATTTAGTACATAAATTCGAATATAACTGAAAAATTTCAATGAAAAATATCAATAATCAACGATGAAGAAATGCCTGATTTATGTTCAAAATATTTTGATTCTGCCCCGCTGCAAAGCGCTGATGAGATGGTGTAGCGACCTTAAAAAGTTATTCTAATATTACTTTATTAATAAAAAATAGTTTGGATTTATCGAAAAATTCTGGGATTTAACTCAGCCTTGAATAATTGATTATAAGCAACTCATATTTGCAAATCTTTAATATCGTGTAGTGTACAAGAATTATGCAACCGAACTTTCTTTAAAATTTTTGTTTGTCCTAAAAACTAAAAACGATTTTTATTTTTTAGCAAAACATACACTGTGTTTTTCAAAACTTTGATATGTCTTAAGAAAAACAGCAATACATCACTTTTTCGACATTTCAAGCAATAAAAACTGCGTTCATCCCTACTTGACAAATCATATCCAATGATTATCCATACAGACAACCCATCCCAATCATTACTGTGCCGTGCACAAACCAAAAAAAAAACATATGCCGTTTATTTATTTTCATGAAGCTTTTTTGCGCTTGTGTTTTATTTTATAGCTTAAGTTCAATCATCAAAACATCCAACAATCCATACTTTAATGCTCAACTGCGGTTGCACAGGCGCAACCCAGTTAATAATTGTTATTAAGCAAATTAACTTGATGAAATGCAAAGCCTGTTTATGTCAAACATCATCACTTGATGTTGATGGTTTTATTTTCTTATTTTCTTCTTGCTTTTTTCCTGTTTTAGTTGTTTTTTTATTATTAATTTTCCGAGGGCAAATCGATATTGGTGTTAGCGTCTTATTTTTAACAGCTGTACAAGATTGAAATCATTTAAATTTATTGATGTGTGATAAAATGGTAGAAGTGGTAACAAAATTGGTAATTAAAATTAGAGAAAACTATAGTTTGAGGGGATCACATGGAAAAATGAAAAGTAAAATTATAAGCTGAACAACTGAATTAGTGATAAAGAAAAGCTACAAAAATATTAAATTATATAAGAGAGGGTTATTAACATTGACAAGAGTATGGATGAGAGACAAAGTTCGTTTAAGTTGTCAGAATTAAATGTTTAAAAAAGTATTGCTTTCTTGTGCCCCGCTGAGTCACATGCTAGTGGCTAGTCTATCAGTGTGGAGGCTGTGGGTTCGATTCCTACCAAAGACTCTAGTATACTTCATTACAATGAGTTTTACCATTAAACTAAGTGACCTCTTAAGTTGCAATTGTGCTTGTAGCATTTAACAAATATATAAATTATAACTTTTTTTTATTTAAATAAAACATTTTATTTTTCCACTATCCCCCAAGTGCTGGCAACTCTATCAAATTAATTTATTATAATAGTACATTAAATAGCCACTTCAAACTTGAGTAACTTCATGACAACTTGTGACTCAAAGCTATAGTTTTTGAAAAGAAACCCACTCATTTATTTTAACCATGCTACGCATCAAACCAGACAGGCAACAATACGAACATTTCAGAAGACAAAGTAGAAAGGAACTGAAAAAAATCGCAACACATCAAAATCGACAGGCTTTTTACAGTAAATGGTTGTGCAGCAAAGTTGATTTAAACTGAAATATACTCTCCTTTAAAAAAAAAGCTGATTTTGCCACCACAACTTACGAGTAAATACAATAATGGCGCTATATTCAAGAAATAAGTAACTTTAAAAATTATTCTGGCTTTTGCTGTTGCAGTTGGCTCGGGTACGGTTGGCTTGCGTTTGACGTTTGAGGGAGTGACGTGTTGAGTTTGTTTGTGCTTCTTTGTCCTAAAGTACTTAAAGTCATAGTAGTTGATATTTTTGTATAGGCCTACAAAAACGAAAATAATACTCCTTATAAGTATTTCAATTCTTAAGTACATGTTTGATGATGGTGTCTTATTCTCTTTCGTATTCATCATCTTTTGGAAGATCACAAATTTTCACTTAAAACTGTTTGTTGGCCGACTGTTGTGAGCTTTTGTTAAGTTTTTTTTCTTAACTGCAACAACAACAGCAACAAGCATATTTTTTCTTAAAGTGGTATAAAACCCTATGTTTAACTTTAAGAGGGTGCCAACATGGGCGCTTTTGTGTGTGAATTACAATCTTTTGTTCTTCATTTGCTCTTAATTATTGTAATTTATTATTTTGTTTTAAACAAATTTTCAGTTGTTGTTTCGGTTAAAATGGTAATGAAAAGACTTCGGCAACAATAATAACAATAATGATAACATATAATAATTACAACAACATCAGCTGCAGCATCAACAACAATTAGTTCACTAAATATAAAAGCGACATCTCATAAATGAGCTGTTTGATGTTTTTTAACATATTTCATCTTGTTTTAATGATCAGTTTAGAAGTTTCAAAGTCAGCAGTATTTGAATAAGGAAGAAAAGTTTAAATGATTTTATCCTTATTTCCGTTTAATATCCATTCAAAAACTTACTGAATTTCGGCATAATTGATATTCATTTTGCTGCTATTTCACCTTTGCGATTTATTGAGATTTTTCATTGTTGTTGTTATATCTCGAGTAGGGATGGGCAAAATACATCGATATTTTCTTTAAAATATATCGATATATATCGTCGATATTTTTAATTTCGATTTTTTTTCCAAATACATCGACAGTATCAAACTCGATATATTTTAGCCTTGGTTTTGTTTTTCGTGCAATTTTTAAAAACGTTTCGGCACTGTCCTCATCAAATAGAATGTTACTAACAAAATCTTTTGTTTTATTTATAATATTTTTTCTACGCAAAATTATAGTTCTTTGAGTATAATTTTGTTGATGTATGTTCCATGAAATATTTGTGGAACATTAAGGATCTTGGAAATTAACTCTTTCCAGCTTAATTATTTATAAGAAAGGAACTTTTTTGTTTTATTTAAAAAAATTTTTGGGGACTACCTATGAATTATCATTGTTGAAAAAATATCCATATTTCGATGTATCGATATTTTTTATTCGATATATATCGATGTCGATCGATATTTAAAAATATATCGATATATATCGATATATTTTTTCCACTTGCTCATCCCTAATCTCGAGGCTGTAAAATGTAAAATGAGGTTGTAAAAATGTTGAACCCTTTCATTTAAATATTTGCCTAATTGTATGAACACAATGATACCCCTAATAAATGTATTTACATTGTCACAGCAATTAACTAGTTATTATTTGGCTTACTTGAAGCTAAAAAATAAGTAGTCAAACAAACAAATTAAAATGAAAAAAAAGTTTATACGCATTATGTTTTGTTTATATGTTTAAAATTTTATTTTTTATTATATATATTTTTTTTACCCATCTGGGATACGAACCTGTACTATTGTTGACTTATAAGTTTAAGCGACAAAAATTTGTTTTCATATACAAACACATGCTGACTTAAAAAGTGGTTGTATACTTATATTTATTAATACCTACCCAGCAAAAAATTAACATACAAATCATTAGTTACAGCATTGATGAACTCGCTAAAAGTAGTTCTATTTCTGGTGAAACATCAATGAATTTAACACGTGGTTGTCATAGGACGGAAGCCATCCAAAGAGCTGAATGGTATGCGCTTCAAAGGTTGTCTTGAACAATATTTGACAAAAACAACAGCCTTAGAATATTAAATTCAGTACCTGTAGTGATTGGTATGCAATGAAAACGGTAAACCTTTAGAACTAGTTCAAATTTTTTTTGCTGGGTATTAACAAATTGTAACTACTCTCAAATAATGATAAAAATTCGTACTAATTTTATTAGAAACTAAGTATCAGCTCCAGTTTAAAGCATAGTAATAAGATAAATAAGTACCACTTATTACTTTCCAACCCATTAATAAAGTACAACCGATTACAAAAATGACAAAAGTTTTTTCTGGAGGGTTTCTTGTTTTGGGGACAACTTAAAATCATAACCAATTTTTAAAGAAATAGAAAATTATTCTAGACTAATGATTTTTTTTAATTACTGGTAAAGCAAACTAACAAAAGAAAATTAGTAAAAACGATATTGACACGTTAGTTCACAAGTTGCTATTGCTCGAATAAAGGAAGAATTAGCTCGAAAAAAAAATTACCTATATTGATCAAAAATTAAAAAGGGGATAAAAGTGCTAGATTAACGCGTTGTTTTCTGTAGGGCAAAATATTTTTTTCGCGCACAAGTCACTGTTGTGCTCTTGTTGTTGTTTATTTTCATTGCTCGGGCATAGCCGAAGAGTACCTGGCAAACGTCGTATTACATAAAGATTCAAGTCCGCTATGTACTTGAATCGATCCGCCGCGTACTTGACAATCCTAACTGCGTAATTTATAAACAATCCCGCCGCGTACTTGAATCAAGCCCGAATCAGGCTAACTTTTACTTATTTAACCATGAAACACAAGAGACTTGAGAATTTATATTTTTACTACTTATATAAATTTAATATTTTTACTTATTTGTTTTAGTTTCAAATTTATTTTTGTTCATTCCTAGTATTGAACTTAGTTCATCATGTTTGTAAACCAACGCCTTAGACAACTCAGCTAACTCAGTATAGAAAGTACGACAGCTAAAATCCAGTATAAACCAACAGCATGTAATACATTGATGTTCAGTCCATACAACAATTGTTTGAAAAAAATTCATACACATTCGCTCTTTTAAAAACTCATTCATTCATCGTTGAGCAAGCGACGAAAACACATGCGTCGGAGTATCGTCATTTTTTCAGGAATTTATTAAGCATTGTTGTTGGTTTTTGTTGAACAAAGCACAGTAAACACACACGATTCAATTAAATTGAACACACAAAAAACAAAGTAAAAAAAATAAAAGCTACACGTCTACGAAATGAGATGTGAACGGTATTTTATGATGATGCTTTTCATAACATTCAATGCCTTTTATGCTACAAAATATTTAAGGCTGGAAATGAAAACGTTTTGAAAAGACATTTTTATTCATATCATTATGAAATTTGTTTTAGGTGTTTGCCAATATGTTTGCTGGGAGTTAGGGTTGCGAGAGCGAGCGCTAATACATCTCATTTTTATTTTTGATCATCTATGATGTAATACAACGTTTGTAGGCTATTAGTCGGCACTGAACGAACAAACAGAATAACCAACAACAAGACTGACTGACACTTGGATTACTTTCCAATGGAAAGAACTAACTATTTTAACTCTGCGATGTCCTAGGCGGTAGTCAATTGTTCCACTCTGTACTACTTTTCAACTAACTTAAAGTTGACTTTATTTAAGTCACTTGGTAGTTAGTATATTTGCAAAAAGATGTTGCTATGTATCACACGTTTTATAGTCAACGCGCTGACCACCCAGCTAATGTACCATTTAAAATAATAACAGCAAAAAGTTAATATAAAGTTGAAATGAGTTTCAAAATACCTGAGAGTAAAGTTGTTGGCTCTCACCAAAACCGATTATGCACTCCACTCAGGAATTGATATTCTGGATTTCCTTCCGGAAAGTTAACTATAAGTTGATTATTTTTGTAGTCGACTAGTGATTTTGCAACAGCGTATCAACAAGCAAAAAAATACCAACACACTATGAATATGTAAAAAGTTTATACTAATACCCAGCTAGCATTTGGGTGATTATTTTTTGCAAAAATCTCCTAAATGATTCTTCTGAGATCACTTTTGATGACTAAAAACTGATTTATCACTTGGGTGATTGAAAAAGGATTCACATATGATTCATCTATATGATCAAATAATGATTTCTTGAAAATACAGCAACAAAATATAAAGAAACCGCAAAAGGGTCATGTTTTTTTAGCATCATTTTGAAATCACATTTTGCTCAGCTGGATGATAAAGAATTTCTTGCTATGCTATTGCTATTGCCTTAAACTTTTTTACTTTCAATGAAGCAACAGCTTCAACATTTACATATTATGAATTTTTGCTTAATCGTCTCGTTAAAGTCACGGGGAGAACATTGTTAGTTTTTTGTTAGAGACGAAAAAGATTCCCCAATGATTATAAATACTATCAGAAAATTGCTCAGAAATTAATCAGCATAATGTATCAAAAATGATTCTTAGCGATGATTCATCTGTAGGGTACAATTTTCTCACAACGAGGGAATCATTTATGTTCGGAAAATGAGCTCATATGCTGATTCCTAAAAGATTAGATTATGATACAAAAACTATATCATTTACGATTGAAAAATGATTCGAAAAATACTCCGCAATGATTATAAGTACTACCAGAAAATTGCTCAGAAATTAATCAGTAAAACGTATCATAAATGATTCTTTGTGATGATTCATCTATAGGGTACCATTTTCTTACAACGAGGGAATCATTTATGTTCGGAAAATGAGCTCATATGCGATTATTTTGCCCGTAATGCTGATTCTCAAACGATTCGATTATGATACAAAATGCTAGCTGGGTAGTAAGTAGTACATAAAATAAGAATTTGTGTACACAATTTAAGAATACCCAAAGTAAGTAGAAAATACTTGAATTTAGTACAACGTTTTTCTCTTTGTGTATATAATGATCGTCTGGACCACCATATTTTGTTTTATTTGATTAATATAAGATAGCTTGGACCATATTGTGATTAAGTATAGAAATATTATGTTTAATCTTATTATAACAATGTGCTAAAATATTGTTTTAAACAGTCATAGTGTCGCAATAATATAATCATAATCATAATGTGTACCTCATAGATTATGATCTCCTCAAATAACTTTTTTCTTTGAGTGTAGCTTTAACACCACAATATATAAAATCTTGTCTCTCTCAGTTGTTACAGAGTGTAAAAATGTTATTAATAAAAAAGCAAAATATTTTACATACACAAAGGGACAATGAGTTATATTTAATAGATTGTTGTTTAGTGATGCAAGAAGTATGCTCTTAAATAAAGTTCAAGTGATTGAATATTACTAAAGGTATGAAAATGGAATGGAATGAAAAAATAAACGTATACAATTGATGAATTATACCCTTAGGCTATCACGAGATACTGACAAACACTCATGTATTCCAAGAGTGTTATAATGTGAATCCTATACGGTTGTATATATGTGTGTGTGTGTGTGTGTGTGTGTGTGTGTGCGTCAAGCGTGTGATATTAAACTAAATAAAAATTATTGTAATTAATTGCATGTTCATTTATAGAAAATGCTACTGTTTTAATGTTTTTATGACTTAAATATTCAAATATGAAACATTTAATAAACACTAAATTACAACGATCGCTTAAAATTAAAAAAAAAACTAAGAGTTCAAAAATACTACATATATGTAGTAGGCAGTAGTACTTTACATACAAATGGAATTTAAATACCTGTCATTCGACACTTTAGTGGTCAATAAATTTTGCATGATTTTTCTCTGTTGTATTATTAATTGTTTAATTAGTTTTAATTATAACTTTACGTTCTAAATGCTTATAATTATTTTGATTACTATTACTAAGAGTGATATTTAAACATTTTTAAAAGGAATTTTTTTTATTTCATAAAATATACATATTTATTGGTCTGCAGTCGTAGGTATCTTTTGCACATTTATATGTTTTTAATTTATAACTGCTACCTACACGTATGATTGAGATCATAAATATGCACATTTTTGTTGGCTGTTTTATTTTTTATTTCATAAAAATAATTTCTTAGGAATTTTGACTTGTTTTGCAACTGCATTTTGACTTGTTTTTTGTTAGTAGTTAAATCTTTTGTTGGACTGAATGTCAAATGCACAGTAGCTTAAGCGAGGAAAGTTAATAGTACAGTGTCCTTAAATGTGAGCATTACAAGACCTATTTTCACTTGATGAGTTATAATGAGTTCAAATAAAGACATGAAAATTTTTTAATTACTGTAGATCATTGATATTTTCTTGGGGACTCAAACATAGTAAAATTCTACAAGAAATATTTTTTTAATTAACACACGTACTGCTTAATTCTTTTTGGCTTTTTCCGGCAGAAAAATTTTGATAGAAAAATATTGCGATTTTTTCTTATTAAATATTAACGAATTTCAGTTTTTAATTTTGAGGTAGGTCCCACTTCCGTAAAAAAGAATTTGAATTTATGAATTTAGTAATAGAATATGAATATTAGTTTTTTCTATGTATAGCTGTTCTTTGAAAATGTCTAATATATTAAGTTTTCCTAAAAAATAAGCCCATATTAAACTAAAAACTAGCCGATAGCCCAAGTAGCTAGTGTTATATACTTTGTATACATATTAGTCTTATATTTATTTAAGGCTAATATCATTTAAATAAATAAATAAAGAAATAATAAACTAAAAATGCAGTTGTTTTCTTAAATGTCATTTATTTATACACTCAAAATATTCTGTACGTAACATTAACTGTAATTGTAATATAATATAAATTAAAATTCAATTAAAAACCGATCTACTTATTTTTCATTTAAGCATAGCAAAACGTTAAAAAAAATTAACAGACTTAAAACCGTAAAAACAAATGATATTTTCTTTGTTTGGATCAATTTAACTGTCACAAGAAGTAATTGCAGATTCCGTAAAAATAAAAGACGTTTGACTTGTTTCTGCTATTTTTACTGTTAAATAATCAACCTCATGTTCGGTAAAAATAGTTTTTTTTTTGCTTTATATTTAAATGTTAAAGGCTTATTATTTCGAATGCTTAATTATCATTTTTATTATTTTTATATTTTTACTCACTGTTTGTTATTTTAATTTCAATGATAATCCAACAAAGCTCCTTCATGTTTGAAATCCAATGGACCAACCACTCGGCTAAAGCATAGTATGTAAACCTGAAGCACGAAGTTAACATAAACTTACTAATTTTTATTGTTTTAACATTAAAAATTAAAAACACACACACACATGATCTTGGCTGAAATTGAACATTTGACCTCCCGGTTAATTGTCTAACGTACTATACAATAAATACACTACTGCTTTTAAATGTTTATTCATATATTTTAAGCTACAATTTCAGCTAATTTTACGTACAGAATATTTTGAGTGTTTGTGTGTGTGTTATTTTTATTCATGTACATTTTTGGTATTTATAACATAAGCAAAGGGAAATATGGAAAGCAGCCGAAAGTCCACATTAATCGGCCATGTCACAGAGCTCAATTCAGGAATTCAACCTACCCCATTTTTGTAGCCGCTGGTGTCTAAAAAAGAAAACTAAAATACGCAAATTTGTCAGGTGTGTGGCGGCACTATTATGGTGCGGTATGCTCCTGCTAGGGCTTGACATATTAGGGTTGATTGAATTCCGTTTCCGAGCGGAATTGAACTCTGTGACATGGCCGAATGAGTACTTAGTTTCTTATTGAATGTTAGAATCAGTTAAAAATAAGATTGCTTAGAATTTTAAATGTTTAATCGTTTAAAAATAACTGTACGAAATACTTCTGGAATAAGGTATATTCCGTTACTGCAATAATGTTTCCGAAGAGGCCTCGGATCCAGATTGAAAAAAAGGGGAGTTTCTACTACTAAAACGAATAAAATATAATCTTTTCACGCTTTATTTCAAAGCTGTTCCTCATTAAAAAGCATTGAACTTAATTAATTCTTCTTAGTTGAAAATAACATGTAAAATTAAATAAAATATTTCTTCGTAAATTTTCTTTACCCTCCCATTGTGCATCTAAAAACATTTATTTATACTTTATTAGCCTGACCACTACTTTTCTCCAGTTCGTTTTTATATATTTGTATACACATATATATTTTTAAAGAAAAACTACCATCCATATGCACATAATGAAGCTCAATTGGACTCAATCGTATGAACCAAACGGCACAATTAATTATTAATGGCCAAGAAACGGATGGACACAGTAAAGCAGGGATACACTACTCGCAAAATGCAGTCTAGCAAGAAAACTAAAATTGTGGAATTTCTGCGTTTTTAGTTGCATGAAACCTGTAATTATCGTTCGATACCAATCGAAATGAAAGACACAAAAATTTATTATTGTGAATTAATAAATTTTATTTGATTTCTTTTGCAGTTGTGTTGCTTTCTTTTTTTATTTTTGTTTTTTTTTCTCTTCATTTTACTTATTCGTATGTCTGTTAGAGTTTTAAAAAAATTTGTTGGTTCGCAACATTCATAATGGTAGAAAAAAAGTTGTGACCACTAAAAAACGGCAGCACCAGCAGCTCTAAGAAGAAAACTCAGTCAATCATTTAATGAGAGGATAACTAATAGTAGAATGAATGGAGTGCTAAGGTAACATTTATCTTTGTGATTGCTGTTTGGTTCCTTGTGTCTTTTTGTTGCAGCTACTCGTTATGAAGCGGGCAGAATGGAAGAGTATGAACTCATTTTTTATGAAAATAAAAAATAAAAATTTCGCTGATATTTCGTAATTTTGTTCTTGTATATATAATTAGTTCGCGAAATGTAATCAGTGTGAAAAAAGATAAATTTTACTATTAAACTTTATTTTGATTGGTGCACTTTAATTACAAATGTGTATGCCTTACAAAGCACAGTGTGGCAGAACTATATAAGCCATAAACGAAATTTTACAGTTATAGTTAGTGCAAGCAAAGACAATTAAGATTTTTCTTCTGAGAGTCTCAGAATTCCTACGAAAGTTCCAAGAAATTTAAAAAATTTTAATTTTTATTATTTTGCCCATAAAGTCCACATTTGTTCCAAGGCCCATTAAATAATTTGGCAAACAAGCATACACACATGCGAGTTTCTGCAAATGGTGTTTGTTTTTTAATTCACGCTTTGGGATTTAAGAACATATGAGCTAAAATCAAAACTTTGCTGCAAAATAGGTCGAACTCAGAATGGTCCAGGGCAAACCTATATGGTAAATTGGATTAAGTTCTTTTTTAGGGTTCCGTACACAAAAAGTGTAACGGAACCCTATTGTATGCGCTACGCTGTCCGTCTGTGCGTCTGACCTAAAATTTTCTCAGAATATATAAAACTTTGGCCGCTACAACAACAAATATATTACAGTTGAAAATTAAAGGGTGCTCTAAGACGAGCAGCGAAACATGTTGAAATACTATCGTAATATACAGACACTTATATAGACACTTTACATTTTCAAAGCTAGTGTTAATTGGTGTAGTCTGTAGAATAAACTACATCATATAACAGTGATATTTAAAACAATATAAATCAAAGGGTGTTCTATCAGTTAATGTAATTTTGACTATGTAAATTAGACAATTTGCTGTATCTTGGAAACCTTAATAGGCAAACTCTTGAAATTTTCAAATCGAAAAATCGCAAAAATGAAAAAGCGCTTAAAGGAAAAAGCACAAAAATTAAAAAAACGTTAAAACGCAAAAAATCACTAAAACTAAAACGATCGGAAAAAAACTAAAAAAACCCCCACAAACCGAAAAAAGCACTAAAACCTAAGAAAATCGCTAAAACTAAAAATATCGTCGAAAAACGAAAAAAAAATCGCTAAAGAATGGAAAAAAATTACTAAAGCGAAAAAGGCGTTAAGAGAAAAAAACGCCAAAACTAAAAAAAATCTTTAAAAAAACCGAAAAAAATCACCAAAACGAAAAAAAGTGTCAAAACCAAAAAAAATAAAAAGCAAAAACTAAAAAGAATCACCAAAAACCGAAAAAATCCCCAAAACCGAAACAAGCGAAAAAACTAAAAAAACGCCAAAACTTAAATAAATCGCTCAAACTAAAAATATCGTCAAAAAGCGAAAAAAACCTTTAAACAACAAAAACGCCAAAACCAAAAAAAAGTCGTTAAAATTTAAAAAATCGGCAAAAAAAACCGAAAAAAAACGAAAAAATCAGCAGAATGAAAAAGCGCCAAAACCAAAAAAAATAGCCAAAATAACTAAAAAAATATATAAAAAATTAAGATTAAACAAAAAATCTAAACGGAAAAATTGTCAAAATGAAAAAAGGGCGAAAACGAAAAGAGATATATGTGTATTCATACGGAAACCTTCGTGTGTGAGCCAAACCGCAAAAAAGTAAAATTTTTTTTATTTCCCAATTTTGTATTTTCCAACTCAGAAGGAATATTTCCATAAAAACAATTTGTTTGAACAATATAAAATATTTTTGTGACAATTGTGACATTCGGTTGTTATTTGGGTCCGATATTTGCAAAATACTAGACCAAGGCTTTGAAAAATTGAGAAATTAAAATTTTGGAGCCAGTATACCTCACTGGCTAAAAAGTATAAGTGATTAAACCTGTATGAGCTATTAGGACGCATACAATTTTTGGAGTCGACCTGGAAACAAATAATTACAATCGTTGAAAAATTGTACATGCCCGAAGTGCTCTGGTTTGGGACTTCACTGCTCTTCTCCTGAGCAATATTAGAAGCTCATCTTCTAAAATGAAATATACCGAATTTATATTATAAAATATTTCTTTCTTTCTTTCTTTCCCGTCCAAAATGACAGGGAAACAATTTAAGTTTAAAAATTGATAAAAAATAAAATTTCAGACGGCTTTGGTAAATTTTCTTTAACCCATTTGCTTTTGCGCACTTGCAATAAGCAAATATAAAAAGTTTCATGAAAAAAATTTCATGAAATATTTCATAGTTAAATTTGGTAATAGAAATTTGTCTTTGCTATGTTTATGTGAAATTTTATACTGATCGGATTATCCAAAATATTTTGATGCAGCCCTACCGTGCATTGTTGGACACATCAGTGCAAATTTCAAGTCTGTACCTCTTATGGTTCTCCAGATGTAAACCTGCAACAGGCGAACGGACAGACAGACGGTCAGCGTAACAAAAAGAATTGGGCTGTTTTTTTAATTTATGGATAAGAAGCCGGTTGATTTTACATCATATTTATTTTGTCAAAAAACTTTTGGCGACACATTTATTACAATTTACATTCGATATTAGTTGTATGAATTCATAAATCACACACAACTTTTTTTAACGAATCTATGTCCCTACAGCTCTGCTTTTTTTCTTCTTGTATTTTGGCCAAAACTCGTAAGTTAAATGCTACATATGTTTACAAGAACTTATGCGTTGCATGCCGCTCTGGCCACTTTTTACTACAACACAAGTACACATTAGTATGTTTGTATAAATTTCAAAAATTCAACTTTTCTTTATGAAGCTTTGCTGCAAAACTTAATATATCTTGTTTTTCTGGCAGAAAAAAAACCTAAGAAAAATAAAAATTCTAGATATCATCTCTTGGTTATTATTTATATTTTTTAGTGTTATTTAACAAGTATTTTTCTTTAATATTTTATTTCTTTTCATAAAACAAAACATGTTTTGTTATTTACCACTCCTCATTTAAAGTTGTTTTTTTTGCATTTCTATACCCGCAACTTATGTGCAACACTCGTCATGTAAAATGAAGAATCGTAATGAATGTTGGTTGTTTCTTTTTTATTTGAGCTTAACTGTTATTATTATTAAGTAAAATACACCGAGAGAAGTATTCATTGTTTTTGTTTAATAGATCCAACCAATATTTTGAAAAATGCAAACATACTATATTAATAATAATTCTTGCAAAAAAGAACCCACAAAAAAATTTGCGCGGCACTGCCTACATTTTTTATCATTATGTTGTACTTTCACGAGAACTAATTTTGTAGGCGAAGTTTCATAAGAATCGGTTAAGTTTAAATGCTAAAATTAATATTTACTTTTCATGGGCGTGGCACTGCCCTCTTTTGTAATAATAATATGGTATTGTATCTTTAACCAAACGTGTATGCAAAGTTTCAAAAGAATTGGTTTAGTAAAAGTTGTTTAAAAAGAATATTTACTTTGCATGGGCGTGGCACTACCCATGATGAAATAATATAGGTGACATTACTAGGGCAACAAACACAACATTATAACAAAAAAAAGGAATTTTTGTTTGCGTAATGTCGTCGTAAATGTCAAAAGTTTTTGTAAACAAAAATAAAAAGGACGCGCTGCAAGTGATGAGTTAAATAAATTTTTTAATTAAAAAACACACACACAGACGTGTTTACCGTCAGAGTTATTTCTTATAATCAGGAACAGGCGTTTCATGCAAATGCATATTTTTGCCATTAAGTCGGATTAAGGCAAAACCGTAAAAATTTGTTCTCAAATCGAAATCAAAAGTAGCAGTATTTAAAGAAAAGTGTTCTTATCTTATTAAAAAAAAACTTTCAATTGAAAGAATGAAGCAAATTTTACTTTTACATGTAAAAAATAAGAATATATTTTAATTTCTATTTATATTGTATTTTTAAATACTGTACTCACGTATTTATTATTACCTTATGAGACTAAATTAAAATGCTATGTTTTTGTTTGAATACAAATTTAAAAATAAGTGCATATTTTCTAGGTTTTTAGTGCATATTTCGCACTTTTTATGACATATTTTAGGTGCCTAAAACACCTTTTTTAGTGCATTAAGTCATTGTCGCTGCTTATAATATTTCAATTAAAATCACAATTTCAACAAAGCACGCAACACACTTCGCTGTATGGGTCTTTTTTGATTCTTTCCATAAAAGAGGCAAAATATTCCCCTTTGACGGCGATATAGCGGTCTGAAATGTCCTACAAAATAATTTCTCATACTAATATAAGTATTTAAAGACAATAAAGCTCCAAACTCAACTGAAACGCCAGAAATATTTAGAGACTAATGGTAAGTATGACATTGACCTTCAACCAGATTTTTGTTCAGAGCTTACTGTCTTCAAAGATTTACAATAAAATTTTATGAGAGCGCAGAATTGGGGTATTTTGCCCCTTTTTCGGAAAGAGTCAAAAAAGCCCCATACAGCGAAGTGCTAGAGGGTTAAAATGTTTCATGAAGATATTACTCGTACAGTTTTACATAAAAGTGTTTTGCACACCTAATACCTTAAACGTAAGGTTTACACTATATCTTGTAACGATCCTTCATAACAATGAGCAAAAGTGGGGGCATTTATGGAGATCTCATTATGAAAGTTTTACAGTATAATGAGGCCACACTAGGCTAATTTTGATTTTAAAAAAATGTATAAAAAAATAATACATGTCGAAAAAAGTTTAATTGATTTGCTGTGGATAGCTAATCTATATGGCAGCATTTCGTTGGTTACTAATGCCAACTCATCAGTAGATCTTTGTTATATTGTTCACTTGAAAATGGTTTGTGTTTTCTAATGAAACTATTATGCTTATGATTCTTATTTCTTTTTTGAGAGTATAACTATAAGCATACGAGCCTTAAAAACTTTTCTAATGTGGTTGATTCATCGGTTTGGCATTTGAGAGTTCCTCCATTGGAGGACAACAAATGTGGAAGCGATTGTAGTTTAAAGATCTACTGATGAGTTGGCATTAGCAACCAACGAAATGCTGACATATAGATTAGCTAACCGCAGCAAATCACAGCAGTGTAGAACCTTGATATTTTAATAAAAGTTGCAAAAGTTTGATTTTGTTGTACAGTGGTGTCTATTAATGTTTTGATATTAAAATAAATCCAACGAATTGTATAAATATTGTATTTCTATATCTAGCTGAAGAATCTATTGGAATTACCCTAGAGGGAAGAGAACCTGTCACAAAGCAGGTCACGTGACTGGCTCCCAAGGACTAGCAACCGTCTCGAGTTCCGGAACTTTATATGAAAGGGTCCGGTAACTTTTACATGGAGTTGTCAATTGACATAATTAAGATTCTTAATGACAGGTTATAGACCCAAACTTAAGGTGGTTTCTTTAATACTAGTTAAATTGCTGTAAAAAAAATATTTTGGCTTTGAAAAAATATGTTTGATTTGGAAAAAATCTGCTTGTGCATTGAGGGTATTTCGCTAGCATTCTTATTCTAGTTTTATGATATGTTCTCTTTTTACCGGTCACGATTCAGGAAAAGTTTGTAACTTTCGCATTTTCACCAGTCATAGAACAAGTACGTTTAAGACCATTTGGTACAATATTCCCCGCAGAGAAATTGCAGTAACTTAAAGAAACGTGTATCTTATTTCGTTTAAAGTTTTCCTGTGTATTAAAAGATACGTGTTCTTAATGGTTTTGTTTATTCTGTTTTATTCAGTTTTTGGCGCATTTTTATAATGATATTATGGTCAAGATTATACGTTTGGGGTTGGTTGGCCTAGAAAAAAGAAACATGAGTGTAAGGAAAGCATGAAATTAACCAGTAGCCTTATATTTAAAGCAATGAAGTGTTCATTACACATATTAAATTACTATTAATTGTGTTACTTTGTTGTTGTGTGTTTCCTGTATTTTCCTTTAATTTCGTATTAATAAGTTAATAATTTTGTAATTAAATATTATTCATACGCCGTGATGTTGTTTTGATTGATATAAATAATACGCAGTGGTGGAAATATTTTAACGAATACAGAATGAAATTTTTTTGGCAATGACATAGAAGATGAAAATTTCGGCGGATTCAACTTTTGAGATATTGCCGAATATAGCAAAACACAAAATTGCATTAATAGCCCAAAATGGATAAATCAACTTTATAGATTTTTAGCGACAGAGACTTAAATTAAGAGATTTACGGAATAAGGGGGCAAGTACGCCTATTATTTGTCTACAGCCGCATAAAAAACTTATTTGCTTTAAATAAAAAAGAAGTAAAAAAAGTTTAAAAATTAACGTTTCATACTTAAAATTTTCTTAGAAAGAAATCTTAACTTAAATTAATTTAGAATTTCTTTTCAATTTGATTATTCTCCTCATAATGTTTATCACGCTTTTTCTCTTACTCAAGCTTAGTGAATTTCATACAATCTTGTGTGTCAACAAATTTCATCGTTAATCAAATAACTACTTCATTTAGCATAATTCTCCAATTTATTTAACACCCAACCACAAATAATATTTGAAATCGGATACAAATTCACTTGAGAGTATTGCATTCAGTCAGTCAGTCATAATTTATGATAATTTCCAACAAATCTTATATCACCCTCTGGATACTTGTTACACATACATAAAAACACTTGTATATGAAATGCAAAGTAGACTACAGTAATAAATACAACAACTCAGCAGAAATGTTATGCAATACTCAACATTTTCATTTGGACTAAAACTTAAAAAGGGCGTGGCCAACAGCAATGTTGACGATGACAACAACGATGACGACGGCGACGATGTTGCTGTGACAATACAATTTCATATTACATGCAACAAAATCCGCAACCAAGAAATGTTTCGTTTTTATGATGCCGCTAAAATGAAGAGACGAGAAAATTTGTCAACAATACACAAAATCGTGGAGGAATACAGACCAAAAAATAGAAAAACTGAAAATAAAACATAAGGAATGCAATTTATTGATGCTTATAAATAAAGTCAATTTATTCACTTATGTAAATACACTTAAAATAACTGATTTTTGTAACTTTCATATAACTAACAGATAGTATTGTGAATAACGCGGTTTTTATTTTCCATTTTACAAATTAGATTAAACCGAAAAATTATTGTCCAATTTTATCCAATTAACTGTTTCATCAGTAAATATATTTTATCAATTAATTTTTAAATGAAATTTATTTGCTGATGCTCAAGCATTCTCTAATGGTTTTTGAAAGTCTGTACATAAGATAAGAGGTTTGTAACTGTTCAAAAATGTGGTTGAAGTCTACTGACGATTTGGTAAAGCACCAATGAAATGCATATAGACAAGGCTTGATCATCAGCAAATAAATTTCATTTAAAATAAAATTATGACAATTTCTTAAAATTATCAATTAACATTTTAATTAAATCCAAGTTTATAATATTATCCTTTAATTTGCTTTTAAAATCATGCTATCATTTTAAATCAAGTTAGCATATAAATAAAAAAATGTCTTCATACCATTTGTGTATAAATAATATAAGATCAATTTGCATATGGCCATTTCCACAGAAAAGTCCACCGAGGCTAAAAAATAAAAAATTCTCGAAAACATTTTGTTTTATCATGTTTTCATAGGACAGTAATCAAATTTAACTATTGAAAAAAGTGTTACATATATGTCTGATTCTCATTTCAAATGCTTTTTTCCTATCCGTTGAAAGTACATACATATAGTAAATTTTACTATTTACTAAGTGAAATAAATTTACTAAGTAAAATATTACATAAAATAAACGTATATATTTTAAAATGGAAACTGCTTTAGCATTATTTAATAGATTATAAATAAATGTACATACATACTTTTTTTCATGTAAGACTGTCCATTATGTGTTAAAAACGAATTACGAAAACACTTTTTACTATCTTCGTACATTAACAAACTATGAATTTTTTCAAAAACGTGGTTAAATTTATACGGTTTAAGAATATTTGCATTTGTTTCTCTTATTTTATTGTGTATTGAGCGTTACGCTTTTTTAGTATGCTTCATTACTCAGTTTAGTTATTAATATTGCACTAACAGCATAAACTAAAATAACAGCGTAGGTTTGTATTTCTAAATATTTAAAACTTTTGTGAACTTTGTTAAATAGTATTATATTTCAAAACGTTTCATCAATCAATCATCGTCTGTATCCAAAATATGTATTTAGTGTTATCCATTGTTTTTTTAATCTAAGGATTTTATATTAAAATACATCGAAGATTATAGATCAGAATTGTTTTGAATTCAAAATAAAGTGTGTGCTCTGAAAAAAATATTGGATTCGTATAAAAGTGTATTGAGCGTTACGTAAAAAAAATTTTTAATATAATTTATCCATAAAGTTTTGAACGAAAAAAAGTTATCAGCAGCTGAAGGGTAGAAATGCTATAAGGAACTATTTCTGTTTACAAATTTCTGGTTTTCTTTAAAAAAAATTTTTTGCTTCTACCGCACTATGGGTTGTTACATTTTCGAAGAATGTATTAAGGTAGGTCGTATTTTGCAACAAAAAAAATTATTTGAAATTGACATAACTTTTGACATTGTTGGTCGAATTTATTAAGATAAGTCTTATTTGAAAGAAGAGTTAAAATACTTCTTGTTCATATGTAAAAGTTTGTAAAGAGTGATTTTAAAAGATAAACTTTTCTTTAATTTTCCATGTAAACCCAAGACAAACCAAAGAAAAAGTGCTCATAACTTTTAATTTCGTCCTGGGACTATTATACTTTTTTGTTTTTAGAGAGTAGATGTATAGTGCTTTCAAACCGCATACTAATTTCGTGTGGTGTACTTTTTTCGCAAAAATCACTCCCGGATCAACGGCGAACGCAAATTTAATTTTATTTCAAGATCAATTTAATGAGGCGAAAACTATAAGATGAATCTTACTTTCTCATATTTCATTACCAATCTAACTAGTAAACAAACAAAAAAAACACAAAATGTACGCTTAGAATGAGAATCAGCCATATAAATAACCAATTTCGAGATATTCGATCGCAAAGTCTCAAAGGCGCAACTTTTTTCATTTGGATATTTTTATAGTACGTTTTGTTTTGATAAACGTTCTTAAAGAGAGGCATTATCTATGGACTTTTGCTCTGTAAAATCTGTCTAGCGGTACAAAAAGTCAAAAAAGAATGCATAAGAAACTAGCTGATTGTGAATAACTATAAATCGGATATTGCGATGTCACGTGCAACATTGAAAAAATATATGTTATCACAGCATTGAAAGTACATGCAGAAAGCTTATCATATTTTTGAGTATAGATATTTTATTAAATTAAAATAAAAAAAAACCTTGTTTAAAAAGAAGAAGATTTCTGATCTTCGTCACTTGCGACATTGTAAGTGTAAGACTAAAAAAAATTACATAAATGATTTAATTATGTAAATAGGGTAAGTGTACCAGCAGTCGACAGTTTAAGGCTTGTTTTTTCTTAATCTACCGCACTTGCGTGTGTGAATTAGTTGTTAGATTGATAGCTATATATTACAATTCATAAATTTGTATGATTTTATATTAGTTAAGTTAAATCTAAATAGTTTTTATTAAAATTGAAAAATTTACAGATTTGCCTATAGTCGGCACCAATATTCCACTTTTCGGAATGTTGTATTCCTATTATCGGCATGTCCTACTTTAGTAAAGATAATAATAAATTGAGAAAGAATTTACACCGTTATTTATTTAAAATTAAAGTTTTCGTCTTAATCAATAAAAGATTAGTTCTTGGCAACATTTTCCCCATAATTCTTTCCCATATTACAAAGGCAAAAAAAAAAATATTGCCAAGCTAACAGGTTACTTAAAAATGAGATGGTATTGTACCTATCAAGAATTTGGTCCTAATTTTTGGATAGGAACTTGGCATTATTTTCACAATTATGTTCTTGTACGGATCTCACTTCTTTTTTTCTAAGCTTTTATTTTGTACAAATAGTGCCTCATACAAATAAGGGGCCGGAACTTGGCCTGGCGACCTACCGCGCGCCTAATAATCTCCAGGGCCAGATTGAATAATTCCAGCTGATGTGCACAGAAACCTGATCCTACCTTGGCTTTCTGTAATATACACGATGTGTTTGAACGGGGCATACTTACATACTTTTAAATTATTTAAATCTATATGAGCAAAAACGGCGGTGAAAGCATAAAGAAAGTTGGATCAAATAAAATTACAAAACAAAAATTAAAAAACAAGGAAAGAATGCAGAATGCTAGTAAAAAGTGGACAGTTTTAGCTGAAGGAAAAAAATTAAATGATTGAACAGAAAGGACGGAATAAGCAATTTTTTCAAATTAAATGTGTAAAATCAATCGCATAGCAATTGCGTGTTTTCTGCACCGTTTGAGCATAGTACACAAAATTCATATAATTAATACAACACAAATTTTAATACTACAGAGCTTCCTATCTTCCAACAATAATAAAACAATCATAAAATCCAGATTTGACAAAAAAGCATTTCATTTTGTGGTATGCGGGTGTTAACCCATCTGATTTGTTATGACAGCTTTCTGACAGATGTCAGCCTTTTTTATTTTAAATTAAAAAAATATATATAGAAACATTAACAATCATCCATCACATTAAAAAAAATTAACGATAATGAGTGTGAAAAATTTATAAATAAATATAGAAAAATATATATTGGCTGAAGTTTTTTTCTTTCTATAAAATATTTAAAAGAAGAAAAAACAACGGAAGGAAGGGGAGTTAGGTGTTTATTAAATATTTTATTGACTTTATACTTGTTATAGTCATCTCCCAGCTCCACACTTCACTAGACAACTGTGATGGATGGTTGGAAAGATATAATAAATGGATGAATATTCGTATTTATAAATAAATGATACTCGTGTGTTTTTCTCAAATGGCAGACAGCGCAACAGATTTGTACTAATTACTTGTACTCGTTTAACAAAGTTGTTGATTTTATTTATTTATTTTTTTATTAATACATATATTTAGTTTATTTCGATTGGATTTTGTAATTAAAATTTTTATAAAAAAAGAACTACTTGTTCTTGCGGTTTTTGCTAATGATAATGATTTTGCAAATCAAATGATTTAATGTTTTTTTCAGTTATGTTGGTGCTAATTATATATAGTGCTAAAGCGGGTGCTAGACGAATCAATATTCAGCTTCAACAAATGTGTTTGTGTACGTTTACTATGAAAATCAAAAACATTTTGATATTCTTCAATCCCTACCAGCAAATCTGTAGTCGAGTACAAACATAATCAATTTATAGTTAATTTTTTTAGACTAAATGGAAGCTAACTACAATGTAATCCAGAACTGACCAAAAATCATTTCTTAAGAAACTCATTTCGAGTCTATACTAAATTTTTGATATCATTATTTTAAATGGTACCTTAGCAAATACATGTATTGAAGTAATTACTAATTAATATTGATGTGTCTAGCAACCAGTTGTTTAATTAGTTTCTTTGAGTGATATTCTTTAACACATAATCAGTTTTATTGTAATAGTTTGATGATTCAATTTGTTTATTGTCATAATAATTTTTTAAATGTTTAGAGAGATTTTGCTATGATTTTTTTTATTAACAAAGCTTGCTTTTTGCCGCATTCTGACAATGATAATGAATCTTATATTATCTACTGCGTCCATACGAAACTCATAGCTTTAGTGATCCTTAAAAATATATCCTCTTAATAAAATATTTATCAAAAAGAATACGTGCAACAGAATTCATAATTTGTTTTACTTACAGTATATTCTCTTAACGTATATTATGAAAAAAAAATAGCATCATGTATAAAAATAAGATATTTTAAGCCTCATAAGCACTTGTAAGTAGATACATGAGTTTTTTTTATAATATTTTCTTTAAGCAGCGAAAGGTTAAATTTGAAGGCTAATATAAAACAAAAATCAAGTCAATAAAGCTTAATTTTGAAATGGCATAAGACGAATTTAAGCAGGACTTCAGATAAAATATATAAAAAAACAAAATTATATTTAATCGGTCAGATAGTCTGTACAAGATGCTGAGTTCGTGTCCGAAGTCGGTCAGAAAAAGTACAGAAAATCATCTGAATGGTTGACAAGAAACTGGACCTCTTTGCCTGAGGACCAAAACACATGCCGAAATGTCTAAGAGAGCTCTGTACGAATTCTGACGAATTTTCTATGGAAATTCTAAAGGAATTTTCGATATGTCTGAACAGTTCCGGAAAAATATCTGAAAAATCATCAGAAAATTTTCGGATTTTTCCGATACTTTTTACATCCTGTCGTATTAATATCGGAGAAAAGTCGGATCTAGAAATTTATCAGAATTTTCGTCTAAAGTTCTTTATGCATTGTATTGCTGCTTATGCTCAACAAATGTTTGTTCACATACTTTCAAGAAATAAATGCTAATTAGTAAGAAAACTAAAATCAAGCAAATTGCAGAAGCGACTGCTAAAAGTAGACTTGGGTCCAACTCGTTCGAACTCATTCAGCAGCCCTATCATCGAACCCATTTAAATTACATGGGTTTGATCATAGGTTTTTGTCTTAAACGAGGTGCTGAACGAGTTGGACCCAAGTATAGCTAAAAGTCGTAAAGCAAGTCATACACGTTACGACCGTTTGGTACAACTTTAGTAGGTTGTACACAAAATTGCAACGTTTGTGGACTCATTGCATTAAGTTGTGTCTTGGTTTTACGAAAGATAAAAACTTTTGTTTTTTGCCATATTGTACAACACTGTCGCAACATTTGTGTGCCTGTAGCATACTTGTTTATGTAGTATACGTGTTTATAATTGTAGTGACCACCTTGCAGTAAACATTACATGTGCCTATTATTTGCGGACAACAGAAAATGGAAGATCTTTACTTGGTTGCAATATGAAGCTGTGCATGAGATCGCACACTAAATTGTATCGTTTGTGCGACAAACATACAACTTGATTACTACCTGAGTTGTACCAAAGTGTATGGCATACATAAGACATTGATCAGAAAAAGTGCAGACTTGTCTTTGAAATGTCTTAAAGGAAATGAAATTGCGTTCGGATAATATGCAGACTAGTCTGATATCAAACGTATAATATTTCAGCAAATGTGCAGAAACATCGTACCAGAAAATCGCCGACTACTCTGCCAAATGTTCAAATGAGTTTTAGACAACATGGTTGATTGTCTGGTATTATAACAAATTTCAATTCAGATGAATAAGAAGTTTAATAGAGATGATATAGTGAATAAAGTTTCACTCGTGTGAGTAGTTTTTATTAGAAACAGATGTAGGGTATGGTCAGCAGCTACATATGTTTTCAATATGTATTAAACAGATTTTAAGTTTAAGAAAAAAATAAATATGTATATAGAAAAATTTGTTTTTATCATAACTTTTTGTTTTTTAATTTGTGTTTAAAGACTCATTTACTTTTAATTTTCCATATTAAAAACTAAACACAAATATGCCCACATTGATTAGTATCCATGTCTGTATACAATATATGTACATACGCTTTTTTATATTTTGCTTTGAAACCCATGGGAATTATTAAAAATTTTATTCGCATAATTTGTGAATTATTTTCGCTTGTGCGCTCCAAAACCGCCTTTATTGGTTGGTTGGTCTTCGTCGCCGGCAAGAATTAAATGTTTAAAATAAAAATTCATCCATGGTTGTTTTACGTTTAAAACTTTTGCAGACATTTTTCTCTTTTGTTTTTTGTTTTTGTCGTTTCTATATAGACATTTTTCTTTATTTAAGTTAGACATTGTTGGTAACAAAAACAAACTTTTAGGCTTATGCGAGTGAGTACAAAAAGTCTTAAAAATACTTGAAGTTAACATGACAACTGTAAAGCAACAATAAAAACAACATTTATTTTTTATCTAAATACATTTAAACAATATGGCCGACAAAGTATAAGAAATCAACAACATTTTTGGTTTTTTTTCATTATCTGGGCTTAATTTTCCATTTTGTAGTTAGATTAGACAAAGTATTTTTTTTTTAATGAAAAAAAGTGCAAAAAAAATAACAAGCATGAGCTTTTAACTTCAGTTAACCATGCAATTTGAAGAATTTATTTATTATTAAAGTATTTTTTTTTCTTTGCTTTGAATAATTAAATATTGAATAGAAAAATGTGTTAAGATTTATTCTTAAATATTTACATGACAATGAAAAATTATCATATAAATTGCTTTTTGTTGATAATTTAATTAAGATAATTTTTATTGCAATTTTTATTTATAAATATATTAATAATACCTTCTATAACAATTTAGTAAACATTTTTTTGTAGCTAGCGACGTAGTAAAACATTTTTAATTTAAACTTTAAGCTAGAGTTTTAGATAAAATTCTTAAAAGAATGTTTTTTCTTTGCTGTATTTCTCACTCTTTTAAATATAACGCTACTACGGAACAAAGTCCTTTAACCCTAATTCTGCCCAGTTTTTGGTCGAAATATCGCTTTTTAAAAAATTTGTCTTAGATAAATGGCACTATGCAACAAGAAAAATGCCAAGGTGTACCACTATCTACAAAAACAGTTATATAGATAACTTTTTTTTTTATTAATTTTTTCTAAAATTTGGAATTTTTTAAAAGACTGCTCCAACGATTTTATCCTAACTTATAAAGGGGTTGTCCAATATTATTAAAACGACCACTAACAACTTTAAATAAAATTACCATTAAGCCGTTTCATTATTATTTTTTTATATACTAAATGGTTTCGGATTTATTCAGACCGCAATGATCAAAAAAATTTTAATAATAGTTTCTCAGTAGCTCTATTAAAATTGGATAAGTGTTCTACGGAAGGCTCCGGTCGGATAAAAAAGCGTATGCAGCGCTAAAAAGGGCACTTTTAACCTTGCTCTGGGTGTCTTATTTTTATTTTACCCTTTTGATCTCCAAAAGTTGTATTCCTCTAAAATTTAAATTTGCCAAAATATAGTACTTTAAAAAGTATTTATAACACCTTTAATATAAAAAGTGCAGTGGCCACCCATACCACTTCTTAAAGACTACAGTCCTACCACCCTTATCAATTATAGCTTGCGAGAAATGATAATTTCTTTCTGATCAAATATAAATAAATCACCGTTTTTTATGATGTAAAATATGTGTGTTTAACAGCATGCCACGCCCACAATTACAAATATTTTTACCTAGTAGTTTGGCTACCTTAGTTTGGGTACGTTTTGTATGCAATGGCGTTAAACTACAAAAAATTTAGGTTTTAGCCAACGAATTCAATTTCGAAGCCACTGTGCGCCGCTGAAGGGGAGTTATTTGCGTATTTTTTAAGAAAGGGAAAAATAGACCCATGCAGCGAAGAGTTAGAGGCTGAAAATGTTTCCCATCGTATCTTAAGCATAAGGCTTCCAATCTTTCCTTTGACTAGTATTAATTGTGAATAAGTATGAAATTAAGCCTTACACATGTTTTAATTTGAGAGATGCAATGCTACTGAATAAAATTTGTTTTATTCTAGAGTTCGTGTTAATAAATGTAAAAAGCCTAGATTTCTGCCTTCTTTTTGAGCATCCTCGGGGCCGCTTCACGATATCGCATGTAGAGGGCATGAAGTTTGTTTTTTGGTTTATGTGAATTGGACTTCGTTAATCATATAAGGAACTCAGTGCAGTAACCACGTAAATCACACGATTGCATAAATTTATTTTATAAGTTCATTGTAAGGCTAGCTACTGTAGCTTTGTTCGAACTCTAGCATTTCTTAGATATTTTAAAAATAGAAAATTTGAAAAACCGTACAATTTAAAAACTTTTTCAAACTTAAAAGTACCTTTTTTCAATATATTTATTTTGTCGCTTACATGGTTATTGCTCTAAGCTTTTCATGTAATGAAAATTTTTATATAATTATGATAGTCTCTAACAGCAAATCTTGAAATTTCGACAATTTAAAGCCTTCAATCAGAATCTGGCTCAAAGGACCATAAGGAAGTTGCAACAAATAATTGCAGTTGTTGTCTTTGTTTGGCCGTGTTTGGCGGTAATTGCAGACCATAACTATCCATCAGCAGAACGATGAGTTTTCTATTTGGGCTTCGGTTAAACCTAAAAAATTTCGGACTATGCACACAAAAACATTTCAATGTAAAATCGTCAAAAACCAGGTTGATCTAACAGTTTCCGGCATGTTAAGTCAACATGATTTACAATAATCTTGAAGGAACATTTATCCTTTTGAATTAACTATATTTCATGTTGATAATACGTAAAATCATGTTGAATCAAAGTTATTTCAAGTTGAAACAACGTTAATTTGATATTGAAATAACACTAAGAATCATGTAGAATTATGGTCATATCAAGCTGAAATAACATGACACTAATGTAGATATTTTATTAATTATTTTACTTACGAGGTGGTTATTAGCATCAGAAAACTGTATTGTAGTTGGCTGCCCAGCCAAGATATGAAATCGTACTAATTGCTTGATAGTCCGCGCGCTAACCACGATTGCTTCAAACTTTACGTTAGCTATACACTAAATAAATACCCATCGTATGTAAAATTAATTTCATTTTAATTCAACATGATCTAAATGAGTATTTAACATAAAACTTATTCGAAATTAAAGTTATAGTTATGTTGATTTAAAATGAAATGTAACGTTTATAGCAAAGTTCTTTTAACAGTGCAAAATTTAAAATCAAAGAGATTTAAGGTTGTATTAATAATTTTCCATTTAAATTAATGTGAAACAATAGTAATTTTAAAGCAGCAGCAGTAAGTTTTCGCTGGTAATTCGTTTTTTGTCGTCTACATAGCCGACATATGTAAGAATAAACAACAACAAGTCATACAACTAAGCACAACAGTGAACTGTAACAATGAACAAAGCAAATAAACACTAACACACTTAAACGACAAATTATTTCTTGTATATTTAATATGATTTCAAATCATAATTGCATCATGTTGATTTTACATTGCTTTATTTTTCTGTGTGTGTGCATAACAAAACCTTGGTATGAAGTTAGAATAGCTGATGAAATTAAACTGAGTCAAAAAGAGATTTTCCATACAATTTGGCATTAAAAATTTCCGTAGGATATACTCGTAGTACTGAGTCACGACTGTAACCTGCAGTGATTTTTATGGTTTTTAAGCCAAATATATTTAGTTATTCTGGCTTAAATTCGTCATGCATTTATGTTAAATTCATGGCAAACTTTTGTCATTAATACAGCTGTAAATATCTGACCTTTTATTAAATAAGCAATTATTTCTTCAAATAAATCGAGTTTAACCAATTCTGAAGTAGAAAAGTATAAAAAATTTTCAGGTGGGAGTCCTATCTTACCACACATCCGTCTACGCACATTATGTTCCTTTATAAACTTTTTACATTCCATATCGCATATTCCTGCATAGATATTGATACAAGTATACTACCTTAGCAACTTACCTCTCAAGCTGAATGAGCTTATTCGGAATCAAGTTTTAGTTTCTTAATACAAATACAAAGAAAAACTTTAATGTTAGCAATTTTTAAGCAAAACTTACTAAGCCAACGAAATTTGTAATCACTCTAACAATTAGTAAGAAAAAATTGTTAGCCCACTACGACTTTAGTCTCTCAAAACAGTCTTAAAAATCGCATACATAAATTTAAAGCAACATTTGCAAATAAATATTTTCACACATTTTTGACAAACCAAAAACTTAAATTTAAAATGTGAAAATAGCAGAAGAGACTCACAGGTATAGAGGTAGTCAGTCAGTCAGTCAGTCAGTTTGTGTTACTCCTATAAGAGTAATCATACGTATGTTGGAATGTACAATTGACTGCTAATATTTTGAAGCTATTTGTATGCAGTTGAATTAAAAAAAAAAACTACAAAGAAAACAAAGTGTAGGTCAAAATTCAAAGACGCATAATTACAGGTTAGAGAGTTGAGTTGGTTGGTATGAGCCCTTCGGCCAACTAAAGACAACAACAGCAGCAAGATATATGAAACTCAGCAGAAAAAAATTAAACCATGGCTGTAAAGTTGCTGAAGTTGCTGCGGCTGCTGCTGCTGGTGCTGTCGGTATTTCTGTTACTATAAACTACTACTGCAGAGGACTTTCAAAAGGATACAAGACAAAACAAAATTATATGAGATGAGAAATTTTGCAAAACTCACACATAATGATGATGATCATTTGTTAGAAGGCATCACATTTTTCCTTTGATGAATAATGGATGGATGGATATGAGTACAAGGCAAAAAAAAAATTTAAGTAAACTCAAATAGAAAAAGAACATGATGCCTTCAATCTCCAAAGACAAACAGGTGTCAAAAGGATGTTTTCTTTTTTCAACCAACATAAAAAAGCAGCAACATTTTAGATATCGTTTGTTTGATGCATTGTGTTGTGTTGTTGTTTAAACAATTAGAATGTATAGATGATGGTTGGGCTTTGTCTGCATTATTGTTGTAATAATAGAAAGGGCGTTGTAACTGGAGCAATCTTAAGGTTGCACTCACAACAGGAGTGTTTTCATTTTTCTACTACATTGCTGCATATTACAATTTAGTTTAGTTTAGTTTTTTGAACTAAAAACGCCCTTTTGTTTGTTGTACAATTAATTGTCTTTAAGGATCATCAAATGTTCCATCAACTACTGCATTTATTTTTTTTCATGTTTTACAAGTAAATATGTCTCTGTTGTTATTTTGCTTATTCCTTGGCTCTTTGAAGACAGACAGGTTAACAGTTGCAATTGGCAAATTACTGTCTGTTTGTAAAAATAATTTGTCAAAATTTTCTCAAAAAAGAAACATTGTTTCATTAATAAATGATGTTACAAATATAAAAATGCATCAAAGGATAATTTTTAGACGATATTTATAAAAAACAGTTAACTGTCCGTTTGTCTATCTGTCTGTCGGTTTGTAGTGATAAATGATTCACTCACTTACTTTTTAGTTTTTGTGTATATCTTTCAACTTTGTTGACGTTAATTATAGGTGCTGGTTTTTAGTTCATGAAAGTCAATTCAGAAAGCTGTTTAACTTAATTTTCTTTATATACGATTTGTTTGAATAAAACAGCAGGCTCTATTGGGCATTATAATGAAAATTAAATTGTTTTAATGAATGGATTAAAATTTATAATAAAAGACTTTTAAGTATTAAAGGAAAGTTTTAAGAAGTTGCAATATCTGAAAGATAAATGATTCTATTAATGAAAAGAAAAGCACCTTTAAAATTAATTTCACTGTAAAACAAAAAAATAAATAACATGGCTCTAACGACTGATTCTTGTAGAGGGTAACCAAAAAAAATATACACGTGTACCGGCATTTTAAAAATATACACCTGGGAGGGAATTATTTTAGTTTAGGGGAATTAAATTTCCACTAATTTGCCACATATAATAGCAAATAGGCATAGGAAATCTTTGTAAATCTTACGTTCAAGGTATATGATAAGCTCAGCACTCTTATGTAAAATACTACGAGAAACAATTTTGTGCAATATTTTAACCTTCCAACTCTTTGCTGTATGGGTCTTTTTGCTGTATGTCCTTTTTTAAAAAAGGGGAAACATTCCCATTCATCGCCAATATAACATATTCTCTGCCAAGTAATAATTGTGTATAAGTACGAAATTAACCCTTAAACAAACGAAATTAACCCTTAACTTCTGAATGAATTCTAGCAATCAAGGTGAGTATGGAGTTTGGATACCTTTGACGATTTATAGAATCTTATGGCAAATACTTTTGTAGAAAATTTTACAAAAGTATTTGCCATAAGATTCTATAAATCGTCAAAGAGATCCAAACTCCATACTCACCTTGATTGCTAGAATTCATTCAGAAGTTAAGGGTTAATTTCGTTTGTTTAAGGGTTACTTTCGTACTTATACACAATTATTACTAAGCAGAGAATATGTTGTAAGACTTACCTTTAAGGTATAACTTATGCTCAACACTTTTTGTAAAACACCACGAGAAATGCGGTGCATTTTTGTGGAACAGTTTAGTTCTCTAATTTTCTCTAAATATGGCCAAAAAAAAACTCCCCTTCACTGGTGATATAGATGGCGAAAATGCCCTACAAAAATATTTACCATAAAATTCTAATATAATTTTTTAAAGTCACCCAAGCTCCAGACTTAAATTGAATGCCAGAAATCATTCCAAACTCTAAATATGCTTAAGGGGTAATTTCACACAGAGAAAAAAATATCAATGTAAAATCAACATGTCGCAACTTTTATTGGAAATCATATTAAATTTATGAGAAATAAGTTGATGTTTCAGTGTGGAGGTGTTTATTTGCTCATAGCTACAATTCACTATTGTTCTTAGCTGTGTGACTTCTTGTTGTTTATTTTGATCTTAGTCTTGTGTAGCTGACGAACGAACTTCCCATTAGTACCGAATATTTCCTGCTGCTGATTTAAAATTACCATTGTTTCATATTAATTTTAAATGAAAAATTATCATTGATTACTGAGTTCATGTTTCAGCTTTGATATTGTTTAAGCTTCTTATATATATAAATAAAAGTTTGCTACAATATTTTTAGCTTTTCTATGAGATTTTTGGGCAAAGGTTCTCTGACGATCTGTATTAAGCCCCAGTGAAATGCGTATAGGAACTAGCTAATACCCCTCAGTAATCAATGTCAGTGTGTTTTTAAACAATTAATATGCTACTGACTTAGTAAAATGTAAATTTAAAAAACATAAATTTTAGCAATTCCCAAAAACAAAATCACTAATTAAAAATGTTTAATCTAACCTTAAATCACATTGATTTAATATTTTTCACTGTTAAAAAAAAAACATTGTTATCAACGTTACATTTCGCTTTAAATGAAAATGACTACAACTGTAATTTCAAATAAATTTTATGTTAAATCATCTATTAAATCATGTTGAATTAAAATGAAATTCATGTTATTTATGGTGGTATTTACTAAGTTTATATCTAAAGTAAATTTTTAAGTTGTTGCGGCTGAAGTGGTTAGCGTATTGACTACCAAGCAAGTGGCTTGAGTTCAAATCTTGCCTGGGGAAGCCGACTACAATACAAAATTTTTCTGTTGACTATGCTGCTTCAGCTTAAAATAACTTTAATTCAATATGATTATTCGTGTTGTTTCAACTTGAAATAATTTTGATTCAACATGATTATTTGTGTTATTTCAGTATCAAACTCATGCCGTTTCAACTTGAAGTAACTTTAATTCCACATGATTCTTCGTGGTATTTCAGTATCAAATTTGCGTTGTTTCAACTCGAAAATGATTCTTCGTATTATTTCAGTATCAACTTCTTTTTTTATTTAATTATACTGGAATATTAATTCAACATGAAATACAGTTATTTCAAAAGGAAAAATGTTTTTTGAAGATTCTTTGTAAATCATGTTGAATTATTGTAGAAGACCTATGAAGCAAAATCACTACCGAAAAATGTGAAAATTTTCTGTGTGACCGATAAATATTTATGAAGAACATTTCAGTCCGCTATATCGTCAGTGAAGGGGAGTTTTCTGTTACTTATTTAAGAAAGGGAAAAAAAGATACATACCACAAAGAGTTATAGGGTTCAAATGTTCTACAAAAATTTTTCTCGTAATGGTTTACATAAAAATGGTTAGCTAATTATATACCTTAAACTTAAGGTCCGCCAGATTTCCTATGCCAAGTCAGTATAACTATGTGCAAACTAGGTAGAAGTTTAATTCCCCCGAAAACGAGTCCCTGATGTAAACTTTCAAAACGCCAATACACATATAAATTTGTTTGCTACCCTCTACAGAATCAGTTACTTTAAGCTTGTAATATAAAAAAAAATTTGATCGTCTCCAATTGTGATTGACAAAAACAATTTCAGTTGCTTTGTGATAATAAAGATGGACAGATGCACGGATGAAAAAACAATTATTTTACGTTTCATTGAACAATACCAATGCTTACCATCTTTATGGAACATAAAGGTTGAAACATGTATAGGAAAAAAAATAATATGAGATGTTCGTTATGTAATTTTTAAATATAACAAAATTTTATAAAATGCCAATAACAAGAAATCGCAAACGAACGCTGCGAAGTCACAATACAATTGGTGATTGATGGATTTATTTGAACGTCTACATTAATGCGACAAGCACATCAGTAAATATAAAAAGTAAGAAGCCTTCAACATAACGTTAGACCCATTTGTGAACATGTCCATTGATCATCCTCGCTAACCCATATCGAGCCATTTTTTCCATATAGTTTTAGTGCTAAAAATTTTGATGATTTTCAGCACTAATATAAGAGTTTTGAAGAAACTGAAACTGTTGCTTCGAAGCGGCTCATCGTGAACAAAAATCATGCATTATAAAAGGGCAGTTGCAAGTGATTTCGTTTTGTTTTCTCTCTTACGCAAATACTTCCAGCAAGCAATAATTTTTGCTGAGATAGTCTCAGAAATTAATTATGTATGTGAAAAATTGACACAATTCTATGAAGATATTTGTATCAGATTGATGTAAGTTTTCGCTTTATTGATAACATTTATCATAACATTGAAGTCACAATTCTGATGACAGATCCCCATTGTTCCGAAAATTGACCTTTCTATGTGAGTAGTAAATAAAAATATATGAAATAAAAATTAACTATTAAATAAAGAAATTTGCAGCAACAAGACTCATAAAAATAAAATAAAACAACAATTCTTTTCAGCCAAAAATATATTTTATCGGCCGCTACATTCAATTCTATTTATTTGCGGTTGTTAAGAAAAGAGTTAAAATATATAAGTATATAAAGAATGAAATAAAATAAAAAATGGCGATAGAAATCGTGATACAATCACGTCTAGACTCTTACGAGTTGCGCCTACAAAAAGCGAATGAAAAAAAAATCTATAAAAATACAATACAAGTTAAGGACACAAGACGTTGAACGAAAGCTTAGCAAGATGTACGATTATCTTGTGTTTCCCTCGTTTCTCTATTTAAACACTCCACAGTAGTTTTTCTGATGTGGAATTGTTGATATTTGCACATTTTGTTAATGATGAGCCGCAAAAAGGAAAAAAGGCAAATGATGTTATTTTTTTTTAATGATGGTTCATAATCAAAAAGTATGCATTTTCATTTAAGTGCAATATCTCTTTAAAGATTCTGTTTTACTAGTAAACGGGCTAATTAAAAATTTTGTTTGTAAGAATTTTTGTTAAAAGTGCTAAAAATATATGACGCACGGTGGTAAAAATAAAAACCTGAATATACATTAGTATAGAAAATTCAGTTCTTAACCAATAGCGAATTATTATTTTAGCCTAGTTAGCTACAATTCCGAAAGATAAAAAGCAACATATATTTACTTAAGCTGGACCCTGTGCACGATGAACCACTTCGAAATCCGGCTTGGCATGAGCTAGTGGATTGTTCTAGATGCTTTTTTATTCGATTTAATATTAAGTTTTCCAATATTTTGGCTACTGTTGGCAACACACGTATACTTTACCAGTTTGAGCAACTTTTGAGGTCTCCCTTTTTCGCAATTTTAACTATTATACCATCTTTCCATTATTCAGGAAAAGATTCACTTTCCCATGTTTCTGGGTCATATTTATATACGTATATCGGCAGCTTTTCCATTTGGAAGTTGTTTTATAGCAGCTTTAATTTCCACTTTATGTTAAATTCATGGCAAACTTTTGTCATTAATACAGCTGTAAATATCTGACCTTTTATTAAATAAGCAATTATTTCTTCAAATAAATCGAGTTTAACCAATTCTGAAGTAGAAAAGTATAAAAAATTTTCAGGTGGGAGTCCTATCTTACCACACATCCGTCTACGCACATTATGTTCCTTTATAAACTTTTTACATTCCATATCGCATATTCCTGCATAGATATTGATACAAGTATACTACCTTAGCAACTTACCTCTCAAGCTGAATGAGCTTATTCGGAATCAAGTTTTAGTTTCTTAATACAAATACAAAGAAAAACTTTAATGTTAGCAATTTTTAAGCAAAACTTACTAAGCCAACGAAATTTGTAATCACTCTAACAATTAGTAAGAAAAAATTGTTAGCCCACTACGACTTTAGTCTCTCAAAACAGTCTTAAAAATCGCATACATAAATTTAAAGCAACATTTGCAAATAAATATTTTCACACATTTTTGACAAACCAAAAACTTAAATTTAAAATGTGAAAATAGCAGAAGAGACTCACAGGTATAGAGGTAGTCAGTCAGTCAGTCAGTCAGTTTGTGTTACTCCTATAAGAGTAATCATACGTATGTTGGAATGTACAATTGACTGCTAATATTTTGAAGCTATTTGTATGCAGTTGAATTAAAAAAAAAAACTACAAAGAAAACAAAGTGTAGGTCAAAATTCAAAGACGCATAATTACAGGTTAGAGAGTTGAGTTGGTTGGTATGAGCCCTTCGGCCAACTAAAGACAACAACAGCAGCAAGATATATGAAACTCAGCAGAAAAAAATTAAACCATGGCTGTAAAGTTGCTGAAGTTGCTGCGGCTGCTGCTGCTGGTGCTGTCGGTATTTCTGTTACTATAAACTACTACTGCAGAGGACTTTCAAAAGGATACAAGACAAAACAAAATTATATGAGATGAGAAATTTTGCAAAACTCACACATAATGATGATGATCATTTGTTAGAAGGCATCACATTTTTCCTTTGATGAATAATGGATGGATGGATATGAGTACAAGGCAAAAAAAAAATTTAAGTAAACTCAAATAGAAAAAGAACATGATGCCTTCAATCTCCAAAGACAAACAGGTGTCAAAAGGATGTTTTCTTTTTTCAACCAACATAAAAAAGCAGCAACATTTTAGATATCGTTTGTTTGATGCATTGTGTTGTGTTGTTGTTTAAACAATTAGAATGTATAGATGATGGTTGGGCTTTGTCTGCATTATTGTTGTAATAATAGAAAGGGCGTTGTAACTGGAGCAATCTTAAGGTTGCACTCACAACAGGAGTGTTTTCATTTTTCTACTACATTGCTGCATATTACAATTTAGTTTAGTTTAGTTTTTTGAACTAAAAACGCCCTTTTGTTTGTTGTACAATTAATTGTCTTTAAGGATCATCAAATGTTCCATCAACTACTGCATTTATTTTTTTTCATGTTTTACAAGTAAATATGTCTCTGTTGTTATTTTGCTTATTCCTTGGCTCTTTGAAGACAGACAGGTTAACAGTTGCAATTGGCAAATTACTGTCTGTTTGTAAAAATAATTTGTCAAAATTTTCTCAAAAAAGAAACATTGTTTCATTAATAAATGATGTTACAAATATAAAAATGCATCAAAGGATAATTTTTAGACGATATTTATAAAAAACAGTTAACTGTCCGTTTGTCTATCTGTCTGTCGGTTTGTAGTGATAAATGATTCACTCACTTACTTTTTAGTTTTTGTGTATATCTTTCAACTTTGTTGACGTTAATTATAGGTGCTGGTTTTTAGTTCATGAAAGTCAATTCAGAAAGCTGTTTAACTTAATTTTCTTTATATACGATTTGTTTGAATAAAACAGCAGGCTCTATTGGGCATTATAATGAAAATTAAATTGTTTTAATGAATGGATTAAAATTTATAATAAAAGACTTTTAAGTATTAAAGGAAAGTTTTAAGAAGTTGCAATATCTGAAAGATAAATGATTCTATTAATGAAAAGAAAAGCACCTTTAAAATTAATTTCACTGTAAAACAAAAAAATAAATAACATGGCTCTAACGACTGATTCTTGTAGAGGGTAACCAAAAAAAATATACACGTGTACCGGCATTTTAAAAATATACACCTGGGAGGGAATTATTTTAGTTTAGGGGAATTAAATTTCCACTAATTTGCCACATATAATAGCAAATAGGCATAGGAAATCTTTGTAAACCTTACGTTCAAGGTATATGATAAGCTCAGCACTCTTATGTAAAATACTACGAGAAACAATTTTGTGCAATATTTTAACCTTCCAACTCTTTGCTGTATGGGTCTTTTTGCTGTATGTCCTTTTTTAAAAAAGGGGAAACATTCCCATTCATCGCCAATATAACATATTCTCTGCCAAGTAATAATTGTGTATAAGTACGAAATTAACCCTTAAACAAACGAAATTAACCCTTAACTTCTGAATGAATTCTAGCAATCAAGGTGAGTATGGAGTTTGGATACCTTTGACGATTTATAGAATCTTATGGCAAATACTTTTGTAGAAAATTTTACAAAAGTATTTGCCATAAGATTCTATAAATCGTCAAAGAGATCCAAACTCCATACTCACCTTGATTGCTAGAATTCATTCAGAAGTTAAGGGTTAATTTCGTTTGTTTAAGGGTTACTTTCGTACTTATACACAATTATTACTAAGCAGAGAATATGTTGTAAGACTTACCTTTAAGGTATAACTTATGCTCAACACTTTTTGTAAAACACCACGAGAAATGCGGTGCATTTTTGTGGAACAGTTTAGTTCTCTAATTTTCTCTAAATATGGCCAAAAAAAAACTCCCCTTCACTGGTGATATAGATGGCGAAAATGCCCTACAAAAATATTTACCATAAAATTCTAATATAATTTTTTAAAGTCACCCAAGCTCCAGACTTAAATTGAATGCCAGAAATCATTCCAAACTCTAAATATGCTTAAGGGGTAATTTCACACAGAGAAAAAAATATCAATGTAAAATCAACATGTCGCAACTTTTATTGGAAATCATATTAAATTTATGAGAAATAAGTTGATGTTTCAGTGTGGAGGTGTTTATTTGCTCATAGCTACAATTCACTATTGTTCTTAGCTGTGTGACTTCTTGTTGTTTATTTTGATCTTAGTCTTGTGTAGCTGACGAACGAACTTCCCATTAGTACCGAATATTTCCTGCTGCTGATTTAAAATTACCATTGTTTCATATTAATTTTAAATGAAAAATTATCATTGATTACTGAGTTCATGTTTCAGCTTTGATATTGTTTAAGCTTCTTATATATATAAATAAAAGTTTGCTACAATATTTTTAGCTTTTCTATGAGATTTTTGGGCAAAGGTTCTCTGACGATCTGTATTAAGCCCCAGTGAAATGCGTATAGGAACTAGCTAATACCCCTCAGTAATCAATGTCAGTGTGTTTTTAAACAATTAATATGCTACTGACTTAGTAAAATGTAAATTTAAAAAACATAAATTTTAGCAATTCCCAAAAACAAAATCACTAATTAAAAATGTTTAATCTAACCTTAAATCACATTGATTTAATATTTTTCACTGTTAAAAAAAAACATTGTTATCAACGTTACATTTCGCTTTAAATGAAAATGACTACAACTGTAATTTCAAATAAATTTTATGTTAAATCATCTATTAAATCATGTTGAATTAAAATGAAATTCATGTTATTTATGGTGGTATTTACTAAGTTTATATCTAAAGTAAATTTTTAAGTTGTTGCGGCTGAAGTGGTTAGCGTATTGACTACCAAGCAAGTGGCTTGAGTTCAAATCTTGCCTGGGGAAGCCGACTACAATACAAAATTTTTCTGTTGACTATGCTGCTTCAGCTTAAAATAACTTTAATTCAATATGATTATTCGTGTTGTTTCAACTTGAAATAATTTTGATTCAACATGATTATTTGTGTTATTTCAGTATCAAACTCATGCCGTTTCAACTTGAAGTAACTTTAATTCCACATGATTCTTCGTGGTATTTCAGTATCAAATTTGCGTTGTTTCAACTCGAAAATGATTCTTCGTATTATTTCAGTATCAACTTCTTTTTTTATTTAATTATACTGGAATATTAATTCAACATGAAATACAGTTATTTCAAAAGGAAAAATGTTTTTTGAAGATTCTTTGTAAATCATGTTGAATTATTGTAGAAGACCTATGAAGCAAAATCACTACCGAAAAATGTGAAAATTTTCTGTGTGACCGATAAATATTTATGAAGAACATTTCAGTCCGCTATATCGTCAGTGAAGGGGAGTTTTCTGTTACTTATTTAAGAAAGGGAAAAAAAGATACATACCACAAAGAGTTATAGGGTTCAAATGTTCTACAAAAATTTTTCTCGTAATGGTTTACATAAAAATGGTTAGCTAATTATATACCTTAAACTTAAGGTCCGCCAGATTTCCTATGCCAAGTCAGTATAACTATGTGCAAACTAGGTAGAAGTTTAATTCCCCCGAAAACGAGTCCCTGATGTAAACTTTCAAAACGCCAATACACATATAAATTTGTTTGCTACCCTCTACAGAATCAGTTACTTTAAGCTTGTAATATAAAAAAAAATTTGATCGTCTCCAATTGTGATTGACAAAAACAATTTCAGTTGCTTTGTGATAATAAAGATGGACAGATGCACGGATGAAAAAACAATTATTTTACGTTTCATTGAACAATACCAATGCTTACCATCTTTATGGAACATAAAGGTTGAAACATGTATAGGAAAAAAAATAATATGAGATGTTCGTTATGTAATTTTTAAATATAACAAAATTTTATAAAATGCCAATAACAAGAAATCGCAAACGAACGCTGCGAAGTCACAATACAATTGGTGATTGATGGATTTATTTGAACGTCTACATTAATGCGACAAGCACATCAGTAAATATAAAAAGTAAGAAGCCTTCAACATAACGTTAGACCCATTTGTGAACATGTCCATTGATCATCCTCGCTAACCCATATCGAGCCATTTTTTCCATATAGTTTTAGTGCTAAAAATTTTGATGATTTTCAGCACTAATATAAGAGTTTTGAAGAAACTGAAACTGTTGCTTCGAAGCGGCTCATCGTGAACAAAAATCATGCATTATAAAAGGGCAGTTGCAAGTGATTTCGTTTTGTTTTCTCTCTTACGCAAATACTTCCAGCAAGCAATAATTTTTGCTGAGATAGTCTCAGAAATTAATTATGTATGTGAAAAATTGACACAATTCTATGAAGATATTTGTATCAGATTGATGTAAGTTTTCGCTTTATTGATAACATTTATCATAACATTGAAGTCACAATTCTGATGACAGATCCCCATTGTTCCGAAAATTGACCTTTCTATGTGAGTAGTAAATAAAAATATATGAAATAAAAATTAACTATTAAATAAAGAAATTTGCAGCAACAAGACTCATAAAAATAAAATAAAACAACAATTCTTTTCAGCCAAAAATATATTTTATCGGCCGCTACATTCAATTCTATTTATTTGCGGTTGTTAAGAAAAGAGTTAAAATATATAAGTATATAAAGAATGAAATAAAATAAAAAATGGCGATAGAAATCGTGATACAATCACGTCTAGACTCTTACGAGTTGCGCCTACAAAAAGCGAATGAAAAAAAAATCTATAAAAATACAATACAAGTTAAGGACACAAGACGTTGAACGAAAGCTTAGCAAGATGTACGATTATCTTGTGTTTCCCTCGTTTCTCTATTTAAACACTCCACAGTAGTTTTTCTGATGTGGAATTGTTGATATTTGCACATTTTGTTAATGATGAGCCGCAAAAAGGAAAAAAGGCAAATGATGTTATTTTTTTTTAATGATGGTTCATAATCAAAAAGTATGCATTTTCATTTAAGTGCAATATCTCTTTAAAGATTCTGTTTTACTAGTAAACGGGCTAATTAAAAATTTTGTTTGTAAGAATTTTTGTTAAAAGTGCTAAAAATATATGACGCACGGTGGTAAAAATAAAAACCTGAATATACATTAGTATAGAAAATTCAGTTCTTAACCAATAGCGAATTATTATTTTAGCCTAGTTAGCTACAATTCCGAAAGATAAAAAGCAACATATATTTACTTAAGCTGGACCCTGTGCACGATGAACCACTTCGAAATCCGGCTTGGCATGAGCTAGTGGATTGTTCTAGATGCTTTTTTATTCGATTTAATATTAAGTTTTCCAATATTTTGGCTACTGTTGGCAACACACGTATACTTTACCAGTTTGAGCAACTTTTGAGGTCTCCCTTTTTCGCAATTTTAACTATTATACCATCTTTCCATTATTCAGGAAAAGATTCACTTTCCCATGTTTCTGGGTCATATTTATATACGTATATCGGCAGCTTTTCCATTTGGAAGTTGTTTTATAGCAGCTTTAATTTCCACTTTACTCGGTGGTGTTATCCTTAACCTTGGGTTAATATTCTCTGGGGGATTTATACAAATAGGAGGCTGGAGAGTGGGATCTGTAACATAATTCAGACCAGTTAAAAAATTATTCCTCCACCATTGAAGTGGTTCATGATCGGTGTTAAGTAGATTGCCGTGTAGATCTCTCACAGGGCGTTCTGTATGCAAATTGAGGTCTACAAGTTATTTTGTGATCTTATAAACTGTTCGGGTAACGCCGGCTAGTGCAGCTCTTTTGGCTTCTTCGTCTTCTTTTATCCCTCCGCACAGAACATTGCACTAGTTTATGTATATTACGGTAATTTGTTTCTATGATAATGTTTGCTTCCGAGTCTTCCATTGCTCCTATCTGTTCTTTTATCATTCTACGTTTTGTTATTATATTCCACGTTTCATGAGTCATCCATTATTGTCTCCCTTTAGGGGTTGATCCTAAGGTACGCTAGGCACAGGATCTTATGGTATTTCTAATGTGGTACCATTTAGAATTTATAGAGGACTGAGACTCACTTTCTGTTGTGGTTATTGCATCCCTTAGCTGCGCGGTAAAATTTTCCCTAATAATGGTGTTATTTAGGCTTCTAACGTCGTCCTTTTTGGTCGCAAATTTAACATTTTTTTGGATTGCAGCTGTGCAGAGTCGAATTTTGGCAACAACCAAATAATTGTATCGAGTTTGGCCTATGGCAGCTCCTCTTTTGTTGCGTACATATAGTAGTCATCTCCTATACTGATGGCACAGTTGTCAATTCGATTTGCAGTGTTGCGTCTATCTGGGAACAGCCATGTTGTTTTATGGCAAACTTTGCGATCAAAAAGCATGCCTCCAATCACAAATTTCCTGCAATTGCAAAAATCAATAATGGTACCAATACCATGGTTGCCCATTGCAGGTCGTAGTGATTCATTATCAGAACCGACTTTAGCATCCATATCATTCATCACGTTAATTATATCAGTGCGTGGACATAGTCATATGTTGCATTTAGCTGACCATAAAACGAATTTTTTCATCATCTTTGGCAGTTTTGGTGCATTTGTTTCTGACTTTAAACGCAAAAAGACTGAGCAGTATTCGTTAAGACACAGGCTTCCAATCAATGAAGCTTTTTCGAGCAGTTTTACTAAGCATTAAACTAACACCACATTCGTGGTTGCAGCCGATCTCTTTTCCAGAATGCAGTATAGTTGTCTGGGAAGTAGGGGATGAAAATTCTCCTGAGCCTATACATGTAATCGCACTTAGTCCCAGACATATCTCATATCTCTGATCTCAACATTTCACGCTCCACCTGTAAGTACTTGGAGTTCAAAGCTTCGTCAATGCTATCCTTATCCCTTAGGGTACTAATGTTCCAGTATCCAATAATTGTCCTTGTTCGATATGCAAAGGTCGTCATCAAAGGTTTTGGGTTTTCATTTAGAGGCTGATGATTTAGCGATTCGTTAGCAGGATAATTTCAGAGAAGTGGGTTGCTAGTCCTCCTTGCTTAAATTGATGATAGGGCTGCTACCCTTGTGGCCAATCCCACGTCGCAGTCATGCTTCAGCAAAATCCATTATCCATTTACCTACTTTCCTGCGACGCCAAGTTGTTCGTGGCCATTCAACATACATGACTGATTGCACTCTCACTATAGCTGGCTTTCCACGGGTGCTGGAAAGCCACTCCCTGGGAAATACTTGGTCTAGTACCGCAAGTGTGAGCAGTGTCATACAAAGGAATTATTGCTGGTCCTTACCAAGTGAATGCCAGTCAGAAACTCTACGCACAACGTACACCTCTAATGAACATTCTATTTCCCAGGCTATCACAAAGCGATAATAATCTTGGACTCAAGTGAGCTGGCACAATATCCTTCATCTTACCAGCAACCGGTCAACATTGCCCAACTGAAAGGTAAGTTTTCTTAGTATCTACTAATGTAATTTACCAAAACATATTTTACGGACTTTCTGAAACTAGTACACAACATTTCAGAATTTTTGATTTGTTTTTTTTAAATTCCGAATTAATTTTAAGAACTTTTTATTCACGAAACAACCATTCGTCTAGCATTCTTCATCACGCATTATCATGCGCATGATTCACGCAAATCACATAATCTAGAGACAATGAATTTATCCCGTTGAACTGGATTTAAAGCATTATTTTATAATAGGTACCCGAACGAGAACCAAAACATTAGCCGATCGAGAGCTGAAAAAAAATTTTCCGTAGTCCGCTTCTACCAACAGGAAGGTTGCAGTTGTTGTTCCAGCTACTGACAATATTTGAATAATTTATCTCAATATTCTCACAGAAATATCTTAGTAAAATCGTCGAAAACCAGGTTAATTTAATAGGTATTTCATGTTATTAATAGGTATTTCATGTTAATTCAACATGATTTTACAATAACCTTAAAACAACATTTTTCCTTTTGAAATAACTATATTTCATGTGGATCTAATATTCCAGTACAGTTAATTCAAAATGCAGTTGCTACGAAATAATACGAAGTATCATGTTGAATCAAAGCTTATTTCAAGTTAAGCCAACGTGAAATTGATATTGAAGCAAGACGAAGAATTGTGTTGAATTAAAATTATATCAAGATGAAACAACATGACTTTAATGTAGCTATTTTATTAATTATTTTACTTACGTGATGTGTAATAGCATAGGCATCAGAAAAATTTGTTTTGTAGTTGGCTGCCGCAGCCAAGATTTGAATTGGGACCAATTGGTTGGTAGTCAACGGGCTAACCACTGCAGCCACAACAGCTTCAAACTTTACTTTAGATATACATACACTAAATAAATACTTTCGCATGTAACATGAACTAAATTTTTTTGTTGAACATTATTTAATTGGTTCCTTAACATAAAATATATATATCACTAAAGTTATAGTCATGGTAATTTAATTTAATGGGGTGCTATTGTCTGAGATAGTTAGCGCGTTGACTATAAACCCTGAGGTCTTGAGTTCGTGATCAGTTTCAGGACTTTTTCTGATGTCCATTGGTGTGTCATTGTGTTGATTATTGTTGAACTGTTAACTGATGAAGGCATAGCACTGATCACTTCAGCAGTACCGGCAGCGATTAATACTGACATATCCTAATGCACATCACAGCACTCTCCTTCGTCGGTATTGTAGCAGATTCGTCGGCGAGGTAAAAGAACTAATAAAATTGCCAGAAGGCTTAAAATTACATTAATGTCCCTACTTAACACCAGAGGGGCTGTAACACTGCTCTACGAAGTTGAACAAAAAAAAAACGCGCAATGGCAGAGTTGTAAATGATTTAAGCTTTTTATCTCTCTCCCACTTCATCACCTGTTCTCTCTACACTATCCCTTTCGCAAAAATATTTAACACATTAATTAGTTACCTGGTATAGGCATTATTTGCCTTCTCTTTAAAAAAAATCAAAGAGGTTTAAGGTTAGATTAGTAATTTTCCGTTTAAAATTCATATGAAACAATGATAATTTTAAATCAGCAGCAGGAAATTTTCGCTGATAATGCGATGTTTGTCGACTATTTCTAGGCTATATAAAAATAAACAACAACAACAACAACAAAGAAAGAACGGAGCACAACAGTGAATTGCAGCAAAGAACAATGCAAATAAACACCAACACACTTAAACAACAAATTATTTCACGTAAATTTATTATGCTTCCCAATCGAAATTGTGACATGTTGATTTTACATTCCTTTTTTTCTGTGTGTGCGAGTATGACAAGAATATGGAATATTATTATTATTTATTTTTTTGGTTTTAACTGTAACTGCAAATGAAAAGTTCCTTATTTGTATTCGAAACATAAAGACATCTAGTTTTTACTTATTTAATGTGGGTGCTTTCTATCAAATGAATATCCATTTTCATTTACATTATGGTTTTATATAAATATTGTAATTTGTTCATTTGTATTTTGATCAAATAAAATTAATGAATTAGAGAAGAATAATTGATTTTGGATCAATAGAAATTAGCCGAAAATAATCGATTAAAAAATTAAGCATTAACAAGAAGACTGTAAGAACGCTTTGGCGCCAGCCAGCTAAAGGTTTCGCATAATTAACAGAAAAATATAATAAAATCAAAATTTGGAAATTAGTTCGACAACAATGAAAAGTCAGGAAAAAAACGAAAAAAATTAACAAAGAGCTCTCAAGACAACGAAATCATTTCTCACAACAAACAATAAACACTGAAGAAGAAACCGAATGGTCGGCAAACTACAAACATTTACTTTTATATTAATTTCATTTTTATTTTTCAAGTTGTGTTTAGTTTATTTTAGTTTATTCACCAACCTAAATGAACTTGTTTTAAATGAACATGAACCATATAAACTGTAACGAAAGCAAGAGCAGATAAAAAAACACAGAAAAACGGACAGACATCATCATTTTAGAGTACAAAAAAAAAGATAGATCGATGGAGATGGATGGATGGTTGAGGATGCAACTAAAAAGCAACTGACTGACTGACTGAACCGTACGTTTGTTTTTAGAACCCACCTACAAGTAAAATAATACTTCATGCCAACAAAAACCTCAACCATTTCACCAAAAGGAAGAAACTAAAAGTGGTGATACATATTAAGTTAAAATTTTTTATTAAAAAAAGGCATTAATAGTTTGCAACGAAAAAGGGCATGATTTCGGTGAAAAAAATATACAATTAAGGCTCACACACACACACACACACACACACCACCACCATCCTCAAAAACAAATCATTAAGAACGTGTATGCAATCTTTTTGGTGGAAATAAAATGATTTTTAAAAAGGTTTTAGAAATAATATTAATATGTTTCGAACCAAGCGATTTTTCTTCTAAATTCAGAAAATTAAATTTTTTTAAGTAAAAGTTTTGAAAAGTGTGGGAATTATTTTATAGAGATTTTTGTTGTGATCGTCTACAACGTGCAGAAATTTTAATTGTTTGTGATGCAAAAAGTTAACTGAGTGAACTTATAATTTCCATGGAACTTATTAAAACCAATCTATAATATTAACAATAATATGTGCAACATATAATGAAGAAGGGTCCCAAGTAATCGAATCTCCCACCCACCTTGTTCGACTCTGACGTACTAGTTCAATCTCTTGATTACATGTCAGTGGTCTATAATCTGTAATTATGAATGGTGTAAGTATTGGGGAATCAGATGCTCTTGATGTTCTTGGCATGAAGATTCAGTGTGACGTTCGATGGACGGCTCAAATTTGTGAAGTTTCAAGAGGAGCGCTTTAGTGCCTTTGTTTCTTAAGACGGTGTAAAAGATACTTCCCCCATCTGATCTCTTTAATATCTATACCACCTACATATATCCGAACGAAAATGGAATACACCTCTCATGTATGGGCCGGTGCTTCGAAGTCTATTTTCAAGTTACTGGACCCCGAAGAGGCTCATCGGCGACAGTAGGGTAGGCAACTCTATTGACTCGCTGGAGCATCGACGCAATGTCGGGTATATTTCATTGTCTTATCGATACTACAATGGAATGTGTTCTGATGAAATCAGGGAACTTGTTCCCGAAACCTGGTCTTTTCTGCGAACGTGTTCTCCGTTAAGAGCACATCCCTTTGTGGTCGACACGCCAATGAATCGCACTACTCATTACACAGAGAATGCGTTCTGTGGCCGAAGAGTTAGTATGTGGAATAAGGTCTTTCCTGTCACTTTCAATCTTAGAAGATTCAAATTTAATGTTCATAGACACTACTCTCTCTATCCTCCTTCCCATAACCACTTTTCCTAATTCCAGCACAATGCATTCCATAAGTAGGGGCTATCCCATGAGTGCAGGTCTTATAAAAAAAATTATGAAAAAAATTATTGTCCAATTTTTTCCAATGAACAGTTTGCTCAGTAAAAATTAGTGTTTAAAAAAATTTTTCATTTATCAATATTTCTTTTGTTGATTTTGCTGTTATTTGATAAAAGTACAGCCAACACAATTGAAAACCAAAGACCAAAAATTTTTATATATTAAATGCATGTAACAAATATAAGATTTCATTTTATGTCTGAAAAACCTAAAGTTTTTAGAGTAAGCTGCACTTGTATTGAGAAAAATTATTTAAAAAAGAGAACTTTCTGTTTTTATTCTCTTTCTAAACAAACACGACTTATGTATGTACCCAGCAAACAATTTTTGCCGGTTTCGGTCCGAAGTCGGTCAGAAAGTCTGCACAAGATGCCGAATTCGCATCCGATGTCGGTCAGAAAACGTACCGAAAATCATATGAGTGGTTGACAAGAAACCGCATCTCTTTGTCCGAGAAAATTCTAAAAACTATACCGAAGAGTCTAACAGAATTCTGTACGAATTCCGACGAATTTCCTAAGGAAATTCTAAAGGAATTTTTGACATGTCTTGTAAATGTCGGAAAAATGTCTGACAAAACATCAGAAAATTTTCCGATTTATCTGATACGTTGTACGTCCTGGCGTATTAATATCAGAGAAAAGTCGGAGATAAAAATTAGAAATTTATCAGAAATGTCGTTTAAAATTCTCCATGCATTGCTGCGCTGGTTATGGTAGCTCATCAGCAAACATTTAACCATATTTTATAAGTTTAAAAACTCAAATATTTGTGCGTATAAACTTAAGAGATAAATGAGAATTGTATCAGACAATGTGCAGAAGTGAATGTTAAAAGTCGTAAGACGTAGATGAGAAAATGTGCTGACTATTCTGTTAAATGCCTTAAAGGAAATTAAATAGCCTTCGGATAATGTGCAGACTTTTCTGATTTTAATCGGATAATATTTCAGACAATGTGCAGAAACATCATACCAGCAAACTGCCTACTGTTCCGCCAAATGTCTGAGGGAATTTTAGACAACTCGGCTGATTGTCTGGTAAAGTCTCAGATTTTTTCTGATGTTAGACATGTCGGCCAAAATTGTTTCCTGGGTACATACTTAGCCACAGGCTTTCGATCAAGGCACAACCATACCAAGTAGGCTCGCTAGTAACCCAGTCATGTTAGGGTTTCACTGCGGAATGAGAGATAATAAGCTGAAAATTCGTATACACCTTCATGTTTGTACTCTAAAAGATGCCTCAAGAGCCTCATAAAATCTTTATAAAATGATTTGGAGTCCTTAAAATCAAATGTTTAACTAATTGCGATATAGTCGTCAAAAAATGCCATCGTTTAAGTAGAGGCACTAGTTATCATAGTGACCAATATGCGAATAATCGGCTCTATGCAATAGTGATAGTTCGCGGAGTATAATGCCTTCCACCTGACTGGGGAGGGATTGATACTGAGAAAAAAACTATCCCCGAAATATAAAAATATCGTTATCAGGAATTTAGTATAAAAATTTTAAATCGAAAATATCGCGAATACGAGCGCCAACTTCGAAAAACAGATAACACTTTGAATACAACATAATCAAATTAACTTTAGCAGTATAGTGTCCACCTTGTTGAAAACTAAAATTAAAACTCAAACACGGTCTTATCAATTCAATCCGTTTGTATTTTCTTGACGTTTGATTCCTAAGAATACCATCGTTTATAGACCGATTTGGAAAAAGTTTATTTTATATTGGTCTCATTGCTTAATTTTTTTTTTTTTTTTTGGACGCGTTTTCCATACGTCTGTCTATCTATCTGTCCTCTCATTTGGGGAGTATCATTTTCTTCATGAAATTTGTTTTGTGTTTTTTTAAGTGTATAACAAAACATCGCAACTTTTTTTCAATTGTCAGTCTGTTCCTGTACGTGTAGGAGTTCCCCAAAATTAACCGAAAGCTTTTTTCTATACAAAACTGTATTCAAAAAAAGCTTTTTGGGAAGTTCGGATAATTTTATGCACGTACAGGAACAGACTGTATATGAGTACATATACATTAGAGTGTACGTTATTTTTTAAAGTAGAAATAGTGTACGTTAAAGTGGAAATATGTTTGGTCTTCTCGAACTAGTTTTTTTTTACTGAATAGGGCAAACCATTCTCCAGTTATGCTAATATATATCGGGAAAGTGCCTTAATTTTCGAAATAACGGTGTATCTCGAAAACTAAAACTGATAAAAAAATTGGAGATCAGATTAACGTTCCAAATTTTTGGAATTTTTTTGTCCTTTAATAGTTATTGGCTTTTTCCATATTTTTTCTGTTTATTGTATTAAATATACGATTTAGATAAAAGTCGGTTAGACAAAAGCTGTAGAAAACTTCACAGACAACTTGTTAAAAGAAAATTTTTCTTGATAAGGTCATATTTCTCGATTTGTGAGTCGGTCATTATGCCGTACAAATGTAATATAGTCAAATTTCAACCGCAAGTCGGCATGGGAAGGGGCAATCCCAGGGGTGTGAAATTTGTTGATAGTAACTTGTTTATCAATACTCCACTTTTAGAGGGTGAGACTTAAACATTTTTATAAAAAAATTTTCCAATACAAATAACGGACGCCTTAATATACATACATATGTATGTACTTTATAATTGATATCAAATATAGTTTGACAATAAATTTTGTAAACTTTTATAATCACGTTTTTTCTTGTTTCCATGATGTGCATTATCAATGATGTGCATTTCCGAAATTGCCGTCAATCTAAGTTTTTCGCAGTAAAAACTCTCTAAACTTCTCACTCCATTGACAACGAATTCCATTCAATATCAATGTCATTAATTGAAATTTCACATATCAAAACTACCATTGCATATCTTTACAACTGATCTGTATTAAGTTTTGTGTCAACGAATCCTTTTTATTCATAAGAAAATCCATTAATCATGTCATAGTTCATACCCTAGACAAATTACATGTCCTCAGCTAAAAATAAAATAGTTTCTATTGTGTTGGCACTCCAAAACTCTACTTGTCTTTATCTTTTTATTTCATCGAAAATTCATAAACATGTTTTTATTAAATAGCCATGCTGCTAGTATTTGGCTTTTGTCACATTTATTATCGTTGCTAGTAATCATAACATAACTAATTCAACTAATAATTTAGTTTAATTTAGATACAAGCCCGTAAAGAAGGAGAAGACATAGAGTACAAATTTCTTCCAATACGTATGAGCAATATGTCGCTTTGGACTTGTATGCATATATGTATTTTCAGCAATTGATACCCGACTTCTACGTACATACACGGTTATAGGGGCATTGTTTAACAACCCTGAAGGAAGTCAGGGGCCAAGGGTCTCCAAATCAACCAGCTTGGTAACTTTTTGGTGACATTGTCAACGAATCGTCTACACTTTTTATTTTGCCTTTAAAAGAAAGAGAAGTTTTTGACGGCTACAAAACGATTTTTTATTTTCTCATTTTGTTGTGTTGAAAATAAATGCGGCTGCACGCAAAACTATAAATGTTCATAATATATCTAATTTAATTACCATACCTAGTAAAAAGTTTCATATATGTTGACTAGAATCATTAAAATGCACTAGTGAATCTCTAGTGCCAATGTCTCAATGTGGTCCCATAAGAACCACCTAGTCTATAGTAAGTCCATATTTTCGAGGTCACTAGTGGAACCTCAATGACACGCACATGCTAAATGTCTATAGTACAGAGCATTGCCTGGGATACAATTAGTCAGTAGTACTGGGGACAAAGTCAAGAATGAATCTGTACAGTTTCACTATCGACATTTCCTTCAGGGAAACTATCATACCATCTGTTGTGTGTGTATGTGTGTGTGTGTGTATGTGTGTGTGTGAGTGTGCGATATCAAATACTTGCTATGTATGTGTTCATATTTGTATCATTCACCTTCTGCATTTTTATTTTTAGTAATTTGTCTAATGCAGTCATTAATTTCATATTAACAAGGTGTGGATAGAAAATTACTTTTACATTATTACCTCTTTTATCATTTAAGTGTATTATTTCGAGTACAATACCAGCAAAAGGACATATTTTGTATTTAAAATTTTTGTTAATAATTTTATTTAAAAATGTATAAGCTGACTTCAAGACCAACATATTGAAGGACCTGTAAGGCTATAGTTTTCTTATACATTTTTCTTTATATATTAAAACATTAGAAATAAAAAATGTATCTTACAACCCCCACTTGTCCTTATCAAAACAATATTTAATCGAAACTAATCGAAGCTTGTTAAAATTTCATAGCTGTCCTGTGGCATGTGCTGTAAGTTAAGTTTTTTTCTCGTTGTTGATGTTGGTGCTAATCTATATTTGACGTGTTTACACTTGGGGGTTTCCTCAGTGTTCCCACTTTTTATGTACTTTTTTTGTTATTGTAGCTCTTGTTGTTGTAGTTGTTTGTGTCATTTAATGGAATTTTTTTTCTTCATTCTTTTGTTTGATTGTGCTACAAAGCCTTTAGGGTTGGCTCACGATTCCAATTATAATTATGTGATTTTCATGCTTTTGTTAACTAAATCATTAAAATGTGTTTGTATTGAAAGAAACCCACAAGATCGAAATTAGATTTTATTATAAATAACAGAAAGAAATTATGAAACAAAATTTACTGTAAAAAATGCAAAAAACAGCTTAAAAAGGCTTTATTAAGCTAAAATGAGTTTATTTTGATTGAATGATATAAAGAAAATAGATTAAATAAATGCGTAAGTAATTATGTGGATTAAAAAATTTTTCAAGGCTTTTGAAACCTTGCACTTGAAAATATTCATGCTTTGCAATTTTGGAACATTGGGTAGTATGAATAAAAAAAAGTATTTGCTTTTTACTTAAAAATTTGTTTTAAAACCAAAAACATTATTAATTTTATATGGAATAATTTCCGGAATTTTGTGTTTTAAAAAAGTGTTTAAGTAAAAAGCATATACTTGTTTTTATAACATGAAACTTTTTAATAGAAACATTTTGAATTAGAATTAATTAAAAAAATTAAGTAAAGTGTAACTTTGGCTCGCACACGAAGGGTTCCGTACGAATACACATATGTATATCCCTTCTTCGTTATGTTTTTTTGTTTAATTTTATTTTTTTTATTTTTTAAGAATTTTTCGTTGCATCTGGCGATTTTTTTGTTTTGGTGCTTTTTTCCTTTTCGTGTTTTTTTTTTTTGGTTTTCTTCTGGCGATTTTTCGTTTGTTACAATTTTTTTGTTTTTGCCGATTTTTTTAGCTTTGGCGATTCTTTTTTTTTTTTGTTTTGGCGTTTTTTCACTTTTGGACAATATTTTTAGTTTTAAGGGTTTATTTTAGTTATCGATTTTTTCCGTTTTGGCGCTTTTTCGGTTTTGGGGATTTTTTCGGTTTTTGGTGATTTTTTTAGTTTTAGCGATTTTTTTCGGCTATGACATTTTTGGCTTTCTTTCGATTTTTTCGTTTTTTTGCGATTTTTGGGTTCTTAAAATTTCTTTTTGCCATTTTTTTTAGTTTTGGCGTTTTTTTTTTTTGTTTTGTTTTAACGGTTTTTTTCCCTTTTTGACGATATTTTTAGTTTTAGCGATTTATTTTAGTTTTGAGGCTTTTTTCAGTTTAGGCGCTTATTTTTTGGTTTAGAGGGTTTTTTCCGTTTTTTGCGATTTTTTTAGTTTAAGCGTTTTTTTTTTGTTTTGACTACAAAAACAGTAGAAATTTAAAATTCTATGGATACTTTCAAGAAATTTATTATTTGACATATTGTCACAATTTTGTTTTAAATGCATTTCATCGTCAGTAGACTTCAACCACTACTTTGAACAGTTACAAACCTCTTATCTTATGCACAGACTTTCAAAAACCATTTGAGAATTTAACATTGATGATATTATTAAAAATCACAAATGAACAAAATAATAAAATAATTCCGAAACAGTTTAGTATTTAAAAATATATTATTCGCATGGCTTAAAGGTAATTTTATTTGAAGCATTTTAATGATTTTTGTAACTGAATGGGCAACCCTTTCCGAAGTAAAAAGTCCGAAATTTTAGAAAAAAAATGTTAAAAACCCTGCAAACAATTGGAATATATCCCCTTAGGCAATAGTTTAGATATATCCCCATATTGTCATGTAGAAGAAAATAATCAAAGTAATATTTTTATTTTCTTCCTTTTATAATTTTTGACACAATTACGCAATATAAAGAGAAAAAGGCTGTAATTTCCACGACAAATGAATTTTAGCTGCAAAATGTATGTATGAAATTTTTACAGAAAAGCAGGAATGATGTAATCCAAAAAAAAACCTGTGTTTCTCAATGAATATTTTTTAAAATACAAAATCTTCTTTTTATCTCCCTAACAATATTTTGGCGATATCTTCATATTTTCTTATAAGTGGTCGTCTGGCGATATTGCTAGTTTATTATCTAGAAAAATCGTTTTCGTATTGCGTAGGAGTATTGCCATCGAGATACGTTTCTTCCCGAAGGAAGTATCTTCCGCAATACAAAATCGATTATTACCGCAATAATATTTTTCATCCAGGCAATACGTTTGGCAATATATATAGTGTATTTCTGTGTTTGCTGGGAAGTATCCATAAAATTTTAATTTCGACTCTGACATATCAAAATATATAATGGTCATCAAAAGTCATAACAATATTTTCTTGTTGATGCATAGTGTAATTTATTCAGGCGTAAGACATGTCTTACTGCTATATATTAATGTACACAATTTATGATTGTTTGTATGTTTGTGAGTAAGTTTATGACAAAAGCTTTAGGCTATTTACTTTACATTAATTTATTTCACTTTTACATTTACACAAACACATTGACATCTTGACAGTTGCAACATTATGCATGTGTCTGTTTTACCATTATTTTTCTGTTGTATCACTTAAATGTCATTATTGTGTTGTACTCGTTAAAAAAGAACTACAACAAACATTTTGTTAAAAGGTGACAATTAATTTGTCAATAATAGTAGAACCAAATTGTTTTTGTAATTTTATTTATATTTAAGACTCAACATTTGTTAACTTAAATTTCGTGCCTATAGTCGGTTTATTTTTTACAGTCTATTTCGAGTTTATTACACGTGCATTGAAGTAATTTATGTTTTTACTTAGAGTCGGTGTTATAGATACCCTGCAGGAAATGTCGATAGTAAAATTATACTGATTCACTAATGACTTTGTCCCCAGTACTACTGACTAATTGTACCCCAGGCAATGTTCTGTGCTATAGATATTTAACATATGCTTGTCATTGAGATTCTACTACTGACGCCTATTGACTTTTTATAGACTAGGTGGTTCTTATGAGACCATATGGAGACATTGGTACCGGAGACTTACTAGTGCATTTAATGATTCTAGTTAACACATATAAAACTTTCTACTAGCTAAGGAATTAAATTAGATTTTTTATGAAAATTTTTAGTTTTCAATACAACAAAATGATACGATAAAAAGTCCTTTTCTAGCTGCCAAAAACTTCTCTTCTCATTAAAGGCAATATAAAAATTTTTGCCGATTCGTTTACAATGTCACCAAAAAGGCACCAAACTTGTCAACAAAGGTGGTGACTTTCTTGAGGGTATACATACATGCATACAGTAATAAGTTGATTTATAAAAATATATGTGTCTTTTTTATTAAATATACCCTGCAGCTTCGTTATGTGTATGACTATTTACATTATATGGAGAATTGCACAAGAAATTAATCTTTAAAATAGCTAATGCTAGTTTTGTTGCATTTACTCATATCTTGTACTAGCCGCCATCGCATAGTGGTTCCAAATGAAAAAAATGGTAAGAAATCTGTATATTTGAAACTTGCAATCCGTTAATATCATAAAGAAGGACCCAAACTTTAAGACTTGTTGTTGTTGGACCACCATGTTGAAACACACGTGGAACTACAGGATATCAAAGCTTACTACCTGAGGCTTGCAAAATCTTGTCGGACTCATAACGTTTAAAAATATTATCCAATCTTAATTAATTTAAAATTTGTGTAAAGCTTATGAATAGATAAAGAAAATACAGTTTACTTTATTAAGATACCTTTAATATTTTCGAAGATATTTGGCTTTGAACTTTAAAATTTTGATTTTGGCTTCGACTTTGCTCTCTATTTCGTCAATATCTGCGGTAATAGCATATCCAAAACTTTCAAAAAAATATTTTATGATTTTGAACACAATCCTTGATAACATGCAGAAAAATTTTTTTTAGTTATCTTGATTCATGTATTCGTGAAAAGGAATCAAAATGAAGATTTTGAGCTGAAAGTGAAAAATGGCATAATTTTGACAAAAATAGAGTTTGTTCCGACGTTTCACACAAAAAGGTTTCAAAACTAAAATTTTTATTTTCAATATATTAAAAGAATCGACTTCAAAAATTACATCAGCATGCACACTAAATCCAGCGTTGGACGATAATGATGAATTTTTCAACGAAATTCTTAATTAATAGCTTAAGAAAAAAACGCCCATCTAGTTTTTCGAATTTCTCTAGAAATTATATTAGATATAAGTGTGAAAATTTTATTATTTCGGCTTTTTGATTTAATATTTGAATTAATGTAAACTAAAATTATTTTATTAAGAGTGGAGTGTTTGAATATTCAAATCAGATTAGCAGAACGGATCAGTACTACTGATTTCGATAGGCCGCTACACCGTCTCATCAGCGTTCTTTTTCACTTTTAGCACTTATGAAGGTGGATGGAAAGATCAGCTTTTATATATATCTAATATAATTAATCTGGCATTTAATTGTTACCCGCCCGCTCAAAAATGTGACCAGGATAACAGATTTTCTAAAAATAGTAAAATTTTCAGAAGCATTTTATTTACCTGCATAAATTTTTTATTTATATTTCTTTACTATTTATTAAAAAACTCTTACGTTTAAAAATTTTAACGATTTATTAAGCGGGCCATTTTATATGATTTTGGTATGAAAAAAATATACATGAAGCAAATGCGTATTTCCAATATTTTCGTCATACGTATAAGTAATATGACAGTACCATATGACAATTTTGCATTAAAACCAGAGTAGAAAAATAAACTAAACGAAACGTTTGCTTTCGTTTTTGTTTTGTATTTTTCAATGTGTAAAACAAAAACAAAACAAAAAGAACGAGAATGATAGTCCAATTTAGTTTTGTATTGTTTGTGCTTGTATACACTAAATGTACATTAACTTAAATGTACGCAGCTAGAAAAGCAGAGAATGAGAACAAAATTGAAAAGTTTTAAGAAAATACGTTTGCAAACGTTTCCCGATTGATTTGCTCATTATAGTAGAGAATGTGTTAGATAATTTATGCTAAATACAATGAACCGTTCAACAAAATACATTTCTGCTTTTGTTTCGTTTGCAGTTGTACGATTGAAAAGTGATATCACAGCAAGCAGATGAGTGAAAAGCCAATTGTATTGTTTGTAATCTCTGTTATTGCAAAAGTATTTGATTTGATTTTGCTCATGTGCGAAACAATTGAAAATATCTTAAAAGTTTGTGTCTTTGGATGAAACGTTTGCGAAAAGTTTTGTTTACTCTGCACAGAAAAAATTATCATAGTTTTTTATTTTAACACACATGTGTTTGAATTTGTTTTTAAATTTTATTATTTTTTTCTTTGGTTTTAAATATTTCAGTACAAAATTTTGATAGAAAAAAAATCGATTTTTTTCTTATTATATATTTACGAATTTTAGTGTTTAATTTTACGAATTTTGTGATAGGTCCCATTTCAGTAAAATAAATATTTGAATTTATGAATTTAGCAATAGAATACGAATTATAGTTTTTTCTGTATGATTAAAAATTGAATTAAGCAAATTAAAAATTGTATATTTTCGAACTCTGAAGATATATTTTAATTAAAATTTTTTTAATAAAAAAACTTTTTTTTTAGTACGCAGTTCTGCCTGAATTTCAGGCTGCCATAAGAAGTACATATGTGTAAAAAAACAAACTGAAATTCAAGTTTGAAAAATGTTCAGACGACTTTCCGTTTGATAGTACGCAGTTGAAAAGAAAAATCAAACCACAATTTTTGTTTAATACAGGGATGGCATATCAATTACTGTAGACTTTTTTCCGTCAACTTAAACAAAAAATAATGTTCAGACAATTGCTTGCTCAAGAAATTTTTGATATTTTGTGTATTTGTGGTCTTTGAAATAATTTTTCATATATTGTACGTTGTAATTTATAAAAATAAGTGAATTTACGTGAATAAAAACAAATTTGTCTACACAACAAATATTCCGTTTAGGAATAAATACAAAATTTCAAACCTGAAATTCAGGCGGATCTGCATACTAGACTTAAAGAAGCCAGTGCGACCATTGGTTTTTATTTGGATCCGATATCTTTAAAATATTGGACGAAGGTTTTAAAAAATTGGGAAATTTTAATTTTCAAACGATTATGCCGCATTAACTATAAGAGATAAGTGCTTAACCAAATATGAATTTTTAGAACCCTATAGGAGCCATTAGGTCACAAACAACAAATGCTTTATGCCCTAAGTGCCCTACTTTGGTAGTGCACAGCTCCACTTCTAAGCAATGTAGGAAGTTCAACATCTCTTCCATATCTTTGTCAAATTGTATACTGATCAGGTAATCCGCTTAGAAATGGCCGATTTATTTCCAAACTATTTTGACTCTATCATACTGTGAACCATTTTCGAGCTATTCTATTAAAAAATGGAATAAATTTCCTAAAATTGAACAGAGCGCAACAGCAACGATTTTTTGGGAATTTATGTTACTTAATTTTTCTTTCATAATGAAATATCTCCCCAAGCCCTTTTCTTAAATAAGTCTACAAAATATTTTTGGAGACTCATGTTTTTCGTTTTCAAATAATACAGGCTTCGCTAGTCGGCCGTCCTCTCTTTTGGCTATGCTAAAATATATTCTGCTTTGGTATGTCCAATACCAAGGTGAATTAATTTTATCTGGTGGTGTTGATTCTAAAACAACTCAACCTCAGCCCCTATGTCAACGTATACAAATTTTGACATACGAGCATCTAATTTGTGGAAAAAAAGCAGAACAGCTGTGCTTATAATATCACCTGTATAATTCCACCTTGGTCCAATACATACTTCGCTGAGAAAAAATCTTACGCCTAGACAACTTTTTACATGGCACAAGGTTTTTGTTCTGTGGAATGTGGGAAGCGCAGAGGTGGAAGCCCTTCAACTCGTCAAACGGTCTGGAGGCCAGGAGGAAACCAAACCAGCTTTAATATGATTCTTTAATTTGTCCACATATATTTTTTCACACCCCTAAAAAATTTCAAGTTATGCCAATGCTCACAAATTGTTGTGCAACGCTTTTAACTAACGATGCAAGTTTTCATGTTTTATATATACCTACAAGCACAAAAATGCTCATGTTATTAATAAATTATTTACATGCATTATTTTGTAAGGTTTTTAATATTATTTATTGATTAATGACCATCGACAGATGTTGACAATAATTAATTTATATTAATTGATGAAAGAGTGTGTTTAATAAAAGCATAATATACAAAATATCTTTATTTTTAATAAGGCACAAAAGTTTTGATACTAATGAAGTTGTTTAAATATTAGTATGCTAAAATATTATAAGTCAGCTATGCACAACTTAAGACGTGGGAACACAATTTCGTCTTATGGGTAAAATGTATACAGAGGAATATATTATTGCTGCAGTCGTTTTTCTCCGCATAAGTATATATCATATATATATCATATATATATATATATATGTATATATATATATATATATATATATATATATATATATATATATATATATATATATATATATATATATATATATATATATATATATATATATATATATATATATATATATATATATATATATATATATATATATATATATATATATATATATATATATATATATATATATATATATATATATATATATATATATATATATATATATATGTGTATATATATATATATATATATATATATATATAAATATATTTATATATATATATATATATATATATATATATATATATATATATATATATATATATATATATATATATATATATATATATATATATATATATATATATATATATATATATATATATATATATATATATATATATATATATATATATATATATATATATATATATATATATATATATATATATATATATATCATTATCTTAATATAGAAACGCTATAACTAATTTTTTTTTTTAAATCGAGTTTTTTGCAAATTTCGATAGATTCATCTATCAAAATATGCAAAAATTTCTATTTGACAAAAATGAGTAAGGGCCTTTGTATATTAAGGTAACGATATGTCATATGAATAAACATTTATAAAATATAATGATTTTCTTGAATGTTTTTCCGGTTTGAAGTTCTTTATGTTGCACATTGGGCCAAATGGGGCCATTTCACGGATTACTTTAAAAGAAATCAAGTACTGTGAAAACTAAATGCACTCGCTTAAAGTGGATAAAATTCTACATCACTAGGTTAAAAATAACTGTCAAATAGGTAAGGATGTTTTTGTAGTGACGCGTTGAAATTAACCATTGTGAGAGGAAACTGATAAAGTAGACTGAAAAAAGTAATTTTGAAAAATTGATAATTCTAGCCATGCAACCATTAAGTTCAGGTATTTATTCAAATGTTTTGCTTAAATTTGTAACACAAATTATTTGTGGAAGTGCTTTTATTTTTAATTTTTATATTGGAATTGGAAAAATAGATTTATTTATTTATTAATTTATATATTTATGTATTTATTTATTTATTTATTTATTTATTTATTTATTTATTTGATCAATACAATACAACAAGAACAAGTCTTATATTACAGTATTTGGGAGTAATTTGGCAACTAAGTTTAAATATAAGCAATATTGTAAAAAAGAAGGAAAAAGAAAGAAAATAAAATTACAAATACATTTTTGTTCAAAGATACGAATATGAAAATAGTGTATAGTTTTAACTAAAGTACTCAAATATGGCAGATTTGAAATGACTGGCTCCAGAGTCGAATGGAATTAATGAAAAAGTGTTGGTCAGAGATTGCTTTGTTATATCTGATGCTGTTAATCTTGTTACCTCTATTCGACCTAGAGAATATTATTCTATCATATAGGTAGGAAGGTTGCTGACTATATATAATCTTATGCAAAAGCAATAGTGTTCGGAAAATTAATAAATTATCAAACGTAACGTTATATATTTCTCTTGCATATTGTGAGATGCTCTTTTTGTACCAAATACATATCTAGCAATATTATTGTACGTTCCGTTGAGCTATCGCCTACTTACAGCATTGCAACTGGAAAATAGCTCACAACCATACATTAGCGTATGCAGTTAATAGGTTTTGGCTAGTAGCATTCGGATATCTATCGGTGTATAATGTTGTAACATCCATAGATTTCTTAACATAAAAAATGTTTTCCCACAGTTTAGTTTGTCTTGAGTAGAACAAAAGTATGAAAAATGGCAATGAAGAATAATAAACCGATGGCAACGCTGGAAAAGTGCAGTTAATATCAGCTTGAGAGTGATTTAATTCTCGTATTCATTTTTCACGAAATAAGTTGTATATATAAGAATTAAAATCACATTCAACAGAGCCGCCTGACAAGTGGTGAAAAGAAAAATACACGTGAGCGCTACTCTGTTCTGCTGTGTGCGTTGATGTCAATATTTCCCTTGTTCGTTGGAATATTAATCAAGCCCAATTCTTTCTGAATATAACGTTACGAACCTTAGCCTAATAATCAATTTGGATTCACAAAGCAAATACGTTCGAAATAATCATATTTTCAACTTGATTTTTTTTTTTAATTTGTACCACTTTTTTCTTACGGAATTTTTTTCTCCATATCATGTTTATTGCAAAATAATTGTCACCGCTTTTTAGTCAAATATTTTATATTCGAATATTGAATATTTCATATTCGAATATTTTATACATAGCCAGCCGTAACGATATGTTTTATCATTAACTTGACTTTGTTTAAAATTTTTTGGAATAAATATTGCAACAGTAAGATATATACGAAAATTGTAAAAATTTAAGAAAAAACAGAAAATGCCTGGAAAAATTAATAAAATGGATGTTATATTGCTTTGTTGTATTTTATACTATGTAAATATAGGTTATAACAGTTTTCTGTTTACATAATTTGCATATAAATTCGATCCTTAATGAATAATAGGGCCTCCGAAGTAAAAAATTTTAAAATACCAATATCTCGAAAACTCGAGCCAATCTGACAAAACGGTGAACGCCATTCGTTTCCTTGGTCCCAAATTATACAACATTAATTATCAGAGCCTTTGCCCGAATTTTCGACTACCACGGTGTAGTCAATGTCATTGTATGGGGCGTGCCCGTCTTCCCCTCTTATATCATCAAGATTATGTTGGAACTTGCAATTTGTTCTAAGAGCTACCCACTTCAAGTTTAGAGAGTCTCACTATTGTAGTTGTGGGGGATATCAATTGATCCACAAAAAAATGGATTTTGGCTCCACTGTGGGTCATTAGTTCAGCAACGAAGATCATTTCCATCGACTTGCATAAAAATATCTTGCACTTTCGAAAAGTTTCATATGCTTTCAGTTAAAAATCAAGCGTCAGAAAATTCACTTTATACTATTGTTAATACAACTCCTTTTTAAATGCAATAAACCATTTCCAACTAGTAGCTTCTTCTCTTCAAAGCCCAATTTACCTCCAACAATAACGTTATAAAACTATTATTTTATTCTTAAATCTTTATTCATTCAATGCACACTTCAATCATATCAAATAAGATGCCCGTAAGAGCACTCCATTAAAATCTATAATAAAACTCTATTAACAAAAGGCATCGTTTTTCTATGGCACATTCTATAAAATTATCAGCTATCAGCTGCCAACTTTTACAACAAATAATTTTAGGGCGGGTAACCAAAGAGAGGGTGGCAAGTGTTGACGCACCTGTGTTTGAGTCATGATAACAGAATCCAACCGCACATCAGTGATGAGAGCCGAATTGAATTATCTTCAAAACTAAAGTCACCTTTTAAAAACATTTTAATAATAAAAAAATATACAAAAAAAATGTATACAACATCTTTAAAACCTAATTTGCTTATTCATTGACAAGCTAAGCGGCGGTATCTTTTGAATCATAAGCATTTTATGCATGTTGTATGGTTTTTATATGGTTTTTAACTTGTAAACTTTTTTTATGTTCCGATCACAAAATTGAAAATATTGTTTGGTCATCTTTACATCAGCATAAAAATACAAATTTGTAAAAGAAGTTTTGTAAAGATATTTTTTTAAGAGTGATGTATATTTGATGGCATAAATATTGTTCCTTTTGGCTGCTGTAAAAAAAATCTGTTAAATTTAACGTCATGTCTAGATTAAAGATGAAATCAAAAGATAAGCATCGCCAACAAACCAACCCGCAAACAATAACAACAATAATGGCGTTTTTTGCACACTTACCTTTATGTGTTTTTTTCTTTTGCTTTTTTCTTCATCTTTGAGAGAGTTTATCAAAGAAGCCTACAAACAACAGTAAGTAACAAACAGCAAAAAGCCTTTTCATTGTCGTTACTTTAATAGCAATTACAGAAGCTGCAAGTGAAGAAATTGAAAGTCAAATTTGATTGATGTCGGCGTTATGCAGCGGTTTTTTACTTGCTCTTTTGAATGTCTCATATTTCCTTGCACAAAGTTTAACAAAACTATTAACATTAATAGGTCTGTTCCAGATGGTTAACGAAGTCGTCCAATCATACCCAAAGTTACAAAAACTTGTCCGAAAAGCGTTCGAAAAATTTGGCAAGTGAGAGAACTCATGATATAGTAATTTTGTTTCATCCTTGTTCAAAATTGCACAAACTTTTTATTTGGGTAGCTTCGGACAAAACTTTTCGAATTTGAGAGAGCAAATGTTGACTTTACACTCATTAGTTCGAACTTAACCGGACTCATCTGGAACACACCTAATGTTGCACAATACCCAATTCTGTAACAAGATAACTTGAAATAAATAGAAATATTAGTTTTTGAAACCTTTCGAATTTTAACGATACATGTAAGAAAGTAGTTTGGTCAATGAGGGTTAAATTGAAATTTAAAATTTAAATATCAAAGTTTTAACAAAGATCTTTGATTAACATTTTTTAATACACGAATAATTTAACCATTTTTAAATTTGTAAACGGTGTTTTTCTGGCGTTCACATCTTTTAGCTGAGAGAATTGTAAGGTATTTAACCAACAGCCCGATCACAGAATGATCGTGCACATTGAGTGTATGACGAAGTCCATCAGTATCAGCATAAACAGAGTATGCCGTAATGACCTTTCAAAAAAGTAGCACTATATGTGGGGTAACCATTTGCATACATCAAAAAGTAACAATTCTAAGTCAGGTCATGTAAGAATTAGGATAAGTAGATTTGAGATTTGACCTCAAACCGAAGTCATTATACGTTGCCTTCGGGCAACAGAGTATAGCAAAAGTGAACCCAAGATCGAAAGTATTTATCTTGTGGGATTTACTGATAAGTAAAGTACGTTTTTACAACTAATCGTATAGGCCAGTCAAATTAGGGTTTCACTGCGGAATGAGATATAATAAGCTGTAAATTCATATACACCTTCCTTTTGGTGTTCTTAAAGTTGTCTCAAAAGTCTCATAAAATCTCGTGTCTACGCCGTAAGTTATTCAAGATCAAAGGTCAGAAAAATCAGGTTTTCGCGATTATCTCGGTTTCTATAGCTCCAATGATGTTAACATTTATTATAAAATTTCCGACAAATTTTGTGTTCACCATTTTTTTCATTCGCCCAACTGTTTCTGAGATAGAGGGCAGAGAGCTCGCAGCGCTCAGCCTAACTCACTGTAATGCAAGGTCAACCGTGAATCTCAGTTAAATATATCGCACTGGAATATAATCAATAAATTCGGAAATATCAATCTGGGGAGTAGTAAGTGCATCAGTGCAAACTACCATAAGTTTATTGTATGTATGTGTGTATATAGTATGTTCAAACCAGAGTACGAAAAAACGCAGTTCAGCGCCGCTCTTTTAGCTGTGTCGGTAGTGCAGTTCACACCTCCGGTTTAGGGACTCGATTTAAAATTTGGACGGTAGTGCAGCTCATATTTCTGATTCCGGTCTGTACCGGAAGTTGGGTCGGTAGTGCAGTTCACACTTCCAGTTTCGGGTCTAGACCGGAAATTGGGTCGGTAGTGCAGCTCATATTTCCGGCTCCGATCCGGAAGTTTGACCAATCTAGGGTCATCATATTTGTATGGGATCAAGAATAAAAAAGAAAGAAGAACGATATATTGCTACAAATCCAAATGTCTTAAAATTACGTAACTACGAATGATATACGTATTTTGCAGCACTGAATAAACTCAAACTAACCACTGTTGGCATAAAAAAGAGCATGCGCAATGCGCCGCTCAATATGCGTAATGCGCAGCGCAAAGCGCTAGACAAAAATAATGAATGCGCACTGAGCAAAAAGCGGCGCTAATAAATTGAATGCGCTTGTACGCATTTTTAATACGCTTTTAAGAAATGCGCAATGCGTAATGAGCAAAAGGAGCGCGCAAATCCGAACACTAGTTCAAACTAATTTTGAAGAGCTCTACTAGTGTTTATGTATATCTGTCAAGTCCTTTAACGATTTCCCACATCTGAAATTAATATTTAAAACTCCTTTACTCTTAAAATAAATTTGTCTCTATTATCTTACCCCCATATGCAAAAAAAAATAAAGTGTGTTTGAAATTTATGTTAAAACCGGGTTTTCTATGGAAATTTTTGTTTTAACATACATTTCAAAGACACTTTATTTTTTGCATAAGGGGGTTAATCTATAATAAAGAATTAAAAATTAAATTCTCTCGTACAAATAAAATGAAATTGCTGAAATGATAAAGAGTTAAATTAATTCCTCAACATATGCCAAATGTACACTGCATAATTATAAGACACTATACTACAAATCATTGTTAATAATGACAGACACTAACAAATTTACACATACACACAAAAAGCATTGACGCCATAGACAGAACAATTTTAGATTGACAATTGAATAAATTTTCCAAATCCTTGCATTTACATACGTATTAGCCATATTAGCATTAGAAAACTATTGTCAGAAGAATACATTCACTACCACGTCAGCGGCAGCAAAATGGCAATTTAGAGAATATTTACGCGATTTGAATAGAAAATACTCGTAAATTTCAACTTTGAAAGCTGAAGAACATGCGTCATTACACTCTTATATAATATTTGAATGTATGATGATGCCACAAAACGAGCAAACGAGCATTAAATTAAAACCCTTTCATATATAAAAGTTAACAGTAATTCAACCAATATTATTGTATTGTGTAAGTTTTATTTTTTGCTTTCTTTTAAATCAAACGCTTTTGATGTTTTTGTTTGCTTTCTTCCCATTATTCTCCCAATATGGGTTTTCAATAAGGGGGAATTTAAATAAACAAAATTATTTTTCAGTGTGAAAGTGTTTTTATGAGTTTTCTGTGTTCACACCCTAAAATTTCGCACATTTTTGTGAATGAATTTCATACTCAAGTAAGCAGTTCAAATACAAAAAAAGCTTAACCCTTTCACATAGTCATACACACTTACGAAAATTTTAACTTAAATTGCTGAAGTTTATTTTAATAAAGTTTTCTAGTTAATTCTAAAGGTATTTTTTTTAAGAAAAGAAAATAAATGAGACGTTAGCAAAAATATGCGTAAAGTTTTCGAAAAAAGAAAAAGATTTGTTTTCATGCTAAAGGCTTCAGGATAAACATTTTTTTTTTTGTTTTGGAAAAGGATTACTTTATATGGGTATTTGAATTTTTACATAAATCTTTTAAACTATACTTGTCAGTAAAAAATATTACTATTGTTTCTATTACATCGCCAAAGCAAAAAAACCTCCAAAACTAAAAAAATAGCCAAAAATGACAAAAGTGTGCCAAAACAAAAAAGCACCCAAACGAAAAAACCAAAACTAAGAAAGTAGACAGCATTAAAAAATTCTTCAGAACGAAAAAAGCGTTAAAACAAAAAAAGAAGCACTTAAATGAAAAAACGGCAAAAGCAAAAAATTTGCCAAGAATTGAAATGATCGTCAAAACAAAAAAGCATCTAAACTAAAAAAAGTCCAAACTGAAAAAGGTAGACAACATTAAAAAAAATTGCCAGAATAAAAAAGCGCAAAAAAACACCAAAACAAAAATACCGTCATAACAAAAAAAACACCAAAATATAAGAAAATCGCCAAACCCAAAAAAATTTACAAAAGAAAAAATTAAAAAAAACCAAAACAAAAAAATCGCCAAAATGAAAAAAGGGCTTAAGCGATAAGATCGCCAAAACAAAAAACCGCCAATACTAAAAAAATCACTAAAATGAAAAAACCGAAATATGAAAAAAAATCGACAAAACACAAAAATAGCCAAGACTAAATAAATCGCCAAAAAACCAACAAAAATTGGTTAAAACCAAAAAAAGCTAAAACAAAAAAACGAAAACGAAAAGTCCCCAAAAACAAACAAAAATTTTCGAAAATTCAACATTTTTTCAAATTTCAATTTAAAAATTGAACCTTTTTTAACTCAGACGGCAGAATTTCATAAAAATTTCTTTTAAGTTCTTCGAAATTTTGTTCTTTAACTAACCAAGAAAAAATTTTATATAAAATAATGGACCAAAGTCTTAAAAATTAAGAAATTTAAATTTTCAAATGAGTATAACTCACAAACTATAAGAGATAAGTATACAACCAAAAGATATATCTTTTAGATCTTATCAAGGGCTATAATACAGCAAATTAATTTTGAAATTGAATGAGAAAAAATGGCAAGCAGTAAAAAACTTTACATAGGTGAAGAGTAAGAACATTGAAACTACATAGCTCCACTCCTGAGCAAGTAAGAGAACTACTCCTCTCCTATGTCCGTGTGAAATTTTGTGCTGATACAACTAAATATTTTATTCTGCCCCTCTGTGTACTGTACATGTGATCATACGCACCACCGTACATGTGTTTTGCCGTGCTAAGTCCGATTCTGCGGCCCGTTTGGCTTGTATACCCTCAGAGTTTGAAGTAAATTACGGAAAACTGTAGCTCGCTTCGAGACTATTAACTATTTCTTGTAATTTACTCAAGATTTTGAAGACGTATTGTCCAAACGGACCTTGGATTCGGATTCAGCGCGTCGAAATACATGCCGCTAGGTGGATCTAGGATAAAATTTTGTCACACGAAAGTCTCTTTTATTAATAATTTAAAGTAATATTAAAATTTTACACAGGGTTTAACTATTTTCCCTAAAAACACAGTATCAAAGAAAAATAGAAACACAAACTTTTTAGATCGTTGTAACTCACAACCCTTAACAGCATCTTATATGATTAAAACACGTTTGAAACATTTTACAAAACAAAAATACGGTTTAAAATAATTTTCAATTCAAAATCAAAGATTATCTAACAAATAACATTCGTTAACAAAAAGCCACGTGACCTTTGACACATTAGTGTCAATTGTTGTCTGCCAACAAGAACGCAATAAAAGTTTTAAGCTGACACAAGCCAAAGGAAAAGTCTATTTGTATGTTTAAGTCATCGTCTCTATATAATTAAAGTTTTCTTTTACAAATTTTCAACACAATCCTGCTACTAATGACAACAAAATTAAAGTGCATCCGCTTGGATGGCCACTTAAAAATTTTATAGTCGAAATTTGTACAAACACTGGAAAAAGGAAACTGGATGTAAAAAGACTTTAAATAAATAATCTTGCATGGTTTTCAAAAACAAATACAAGGACATCAAAATAAGATCAAATAGAACCCCCCAAAAATTAATGTGAAACAATAATTATGAGCGTGTAAAGAACGGGAATGAGCTGGCATTTGCCAGTAATTTAAGGATGTGGGTGCTAAAGCGTATACTATACCAGATAAAATAACATGTGTCTGTCGTCTGTTTCTTTTATGCTAAGCGTGTAAGTTACTGTGAATATGTAGGTATGTATGTATGTGTTAGTGTGAATGTGACTGTATTAGTATTTTCAATTTGTGGCCTTAAGGGCGTCGGTTTGTTGACGTTAATAAATTATAAAATTTTTTCTAATGACAAAGACTTGATTACACTCATTCATATACTTTTGCTAAAATAAAATTTTAAATTTCTCTCTAACGAGGGATGATTATTTATAAAAAAATTTTACGTAACTTTTAGCAGCGTAAGTTACGTGTACGTTAAGAAAATGTACCCACACTTTTTTCTTACATTAAAATCGAATTGCACGGAAGGTTTTATGGGTATAAATTTCAATTGGAACTTAATTTTTAAAGTCAAGTCGCTAAATTTCTCATCATAAATTTGTTTAATCTTATATTCACTCATGTGAACAAATTACATCATGTGAACATGCATTGCATCTGGGTGTGTGTGTATGTGTGTGTGTATTAATAGTCACGTGTTTCATTCTTTTAATATTACAAATTGTTATTGGTTTCCGATAGATATGTTTCCTTTTCTAATTTAAAGCTAATATTTATATAATTTTTATACCTAAAAATTTTTAAATGATTTTTTCCAATTTTAAGGTGAGTAATGTCTGGTAAAGTGTCATTCAATGATTCAGTAGATCAAGCTTCCTTCTTGTCTTTACAATACCTGCAGGGCTCCCAGTTTTCTTTCGGCTCGTCGCCCCAATTGGAACATCTTCATCTCAAAATTCTCCAAAAATCAATTTGTATTATTCGCAAAAATCCTCACTAAAATTAATACTGCATACATCAATTTCAATTCATTGAAGTGTTAACTTATAAATACTTTATTTGCACTGTAGTTCATTTCATTTGTGTATATCGATGGCCATACGTTGAGAATACGTAAGTGATTTTTTTACTATTATTCACAAAACGCAAAAAACGTTATATAAATCGCCAAAAAAAAAAAACGTTCCTATCCTAAAATAAAAAAACCGAATTTAATTAGTCCATGGCCATATGAGTCAACTTTTGCTTCTGCAATTTTCTTAAATTTTCTTTTAAAGTTGCATTCGTGTCAATACAATGAAATTAATGCTGTGCAGCTTTTCTTTTTTTTACACAGAGTTTGTTGTTGCTTAATATTACGAAGAGGAAAACAAAAGAGAGTTGCATGTACGTGAAGCAGTGTACCCCTTCCCAACCTTCTCACCTCTCTCTACCATAAACGCAAAAGTTGCGCAGCAAAAGTTGACTCGTATGGACAAAGACTTTAGAATATCTACTAAATAATTTTCAGTTATTTTATTTCGTTTCTAGTAACGCTTTTAGACTATTTTAATGTAAAATAAAAATATCCTCAAAATCACCCAAAATCCCCACAACATAAAAATCACCCAAAAAAATTATCCAATCCCCAAAGCAAATTTGTTATCCCCATTACAAAGAACAAATTCCCGATTTGGGGATAAATTCCCTAAGCTGACAATATTTGAAACCTGTGCGGGAATCAATCAACTATAAGAGGAGCAGAAGAGGCTCTTCTGGCCAATTCGCCTGCCTCCTCGTTACCCGGATGACCACTATGGCCAGGTATCCAGTAAATGAAAACCTTGTGCCGTATCGATAGCTCCTGTAGTGAGAAAAAGCGCTCTAAAACATGCTTAGAACGGAATTCCCAACAAAGGAGGGACTTAAGAGCTGCCTGACTATCGGAGAAGATAGCTCTACGCTCCCCTACTTAAATTAATATGAACGCACTTAGTGATCGCCAGTACCTCCGGGTGAAATGTCGTAGGCCATTTGCCAATGGGCACAGAGGCTTTTACGTTTGGTCTACAGACTCCAGCGCCAACTCCATCTTCCGTTTTGGATCCATCCGTATACCAGCATAAGCTTCTGGAGTTCACAGTGGGACCGTTTTCTTCACACGTTGGCGTGAGCGAAATTGTGACATTGAATCTCCTGTCGAACCTAAGTTCACAATTTATCCTGTCACTAGGCATTCCTAGCAGCCCTCTGCAGGGTATAGTACTCAGTTATCTACACGACGGGCAGAGTTTCCGAGACCCGTCCTACAAGCAGCCATTGCCGCAGAAGATCTTATAAAGATTTGTATGGGTGTTAATCCAATCAAGGCCACAATGGCCAAGGTTGGACATGAGCTCATTGCGCCTGTAATGAGAACACACGCCAATCTCTGAACTGACAACCAGTGTTTGGTTGTCGCCGCAACCTGCTGTGCCCTCTGCCACCATACAATGCTGCCGTACGTAATGATTGGCCTAAGAACAATTATATAGCTCCACATGATCATTTTTGGGCTGAAGCCACAGGTGCACCCTGCACAACTCTTCACCGCCCAGATCGCCCTAGTGGCTTTCTGCGTTATGCATTCAACATGACGGTTCCAAGTCAACCTACTATCAAGAGTAATCCCCAAATATTTGACGCCGGTCGATGTACAAATCAATTAGTCTCTCCATTGTTTTCAGCAAAAAGGATGTTAAGCTAATTGGTCTGTATGATTTGGCCAAGTTGTCTGACCTGTTCCCCGTTTTAGGCATATAGACAACATTAACCTTCCTCCACAGTAGGTTTATGTGTCCGAAGACAAAACTGGCTCTAAATAGGGCAGCGAGGGCACAGAGCAGTGTATCAATGCACCTTTGCAAGAATGTTGGAAAAATACCAACCCCGCCAGGAGCCTTACAAGGCTGAATAGAGGCAATAGCCCATTTTATCCTATCCGGATTGAAAATAAATTTTGACAATTTAAACGCTCCTCTGTACATAACAGGGGGGCTCCGTTCGTCGAGTCGTCATCTCTTTGAGCCTTAAGAAACGAGTCAGAGAAATGAACACCAAATAACAGTTCCAATGTCTCTCTTCGGTTCTTGATATATGTACCATCAGTCTTATATTTCGCTAACGTGAGAGCGGGAGAGAGCTTTATGCAATATCGCTGCTGTTGGAGTATTCTCGATATCTTCTCAGAATTTCCTCCAGAATTCCCTTTTAAATCTCCTTATTTCTGTATTGTAATCGGTTAGATACCTTCTGTACTCTTGCCAGTTACCTGAACGCTTTGAGCAATTAAAAAGCTTTCTAACTTTCCTGCGCATGTCATCAAGAAGGTTAGTCCACCACGGCACGTTTCGTGCCGTTTTACGGTTTCTTGGACTACTACTTTCATGATATGAGAAAATAACGACCTGATTAAGCTGATCTGCTGCTACCTCTAGTTCCTCCACAGAGGTAATATCGGAAGTTAGCAGATGAGCCCTCGAGGCAATTATTTCCTTAAACGCAGACCAGTTAGTGTGATTACGACACGTAAATTGTTGGGTAACCGACAGGTCCCCTGGAAAATCGAACTTTATGTAACGATGATCCGACAGGGAGACCTCGCACTATTAAGAATTTATTTGCAATTATTCTTGAAAATATCTCGAATAAGTTCATGTCGATACCTTTTTTCGTTAAAAAGTCAAACGCATCTGAACATGAAACATGTAAAGGAGCAAAATTTTTGGCGTTTATTCCCAAATAGGTGATATAAAATAAATTTTCTCTGGAACAAAAGTTTTGGCAGTTTTTCAAAGAAAACCTATAAAAAATTACTTTAATAAAAAAATTGGATTAGTGGATGTAACGGTTCTTTCTCCCTCCAACCCTATCCAAAGTTGACCGATTTTGAAAGAATATTTATAGTTTGCTTAAAAATTTCTCAGAGTGCAAAGAAACGTGTTGCAACTGTCGCCACAAAACTACAAATTTTCTAAGTTTTTTGGTGTTGCCAAATATTTGTACCGAAAGCTATGTATTTAGATATTAGACGTTAAATAACAAGAGAGTGACATTTTTGAAAAAAAAAACTTATTTTTTTGAACATGTTTTCCCAGTTTTAGGAATTACTGTATTTAAATAGCAAAAGTGGTAAACATTATTCTTTATATATCAGTTAACTATTTCGTCTATATAAATTTATTTTTTTTAACACCAGAACAACAATCAACTACGACAGATTAAACGTCATACATTTTTTTGTAAACTTAATTAAATTTTTTTGCTGTAACTTTTTGTAAGTTAATTAAAAATTAATATATTTCTTGGTTACTTGTACATTTTAACTGAACATCATACACGTATAGATATGTCTGAGTTTAAAAGTGCGTTAATGCAAAGTTATACATGTAAGTTTGTCCGTCCTTCATATTTTTTGATTATGTCTTCTATAGAAAAACATTAAAGATCTGCATTGATATTGCAAAGTGTGCCGCACACCTTTGTATTTATTTGCAATTTCAAATATGTGCATTAGTGTAGTCGTAAAAACTTAAAATTTGGATTTCTTCAAGTCGCACACCTTAAATCGATGGGTATTTATAAGAAACTACCCCAAAAAAATAAGGTCAATCAGTTGAGATTACGGCGTGTCGCACGCCCACCAAAGTTTTAGCAAATACTAGTTTTTGCTTTTATATAAAAAAAAAACTTTTCAAAAGTTATTGTCTGTAAAGTTTTCAACAGTTTTTTCCTTAACGACTTTTATCTAAATCGCATTGAGGCTGCTGTTGGCTGAGGTCTTGAGTTCCAGACTAGTTTCAGGCAATACAACAACATCATGAATTTTTCTGATGTGCATTGGCGTGTTATTGTGTTGCTTGTTGTTGGACTGCTAAAGTGATGAAGACATAGCACTGACCACTTTGGCAGTACCGGCAGCCATCAATACTGACATATCCTAATGCACTTCACAGCACCCTCCTTCGCCGGTATTGTAGCAGAACCGTCGGCAAAGTAAAAGAACTAATAAATGGCTACACACCTTAAACAAATTAATGCCTGTACTTGACACCAGAGGGCTGCAACTCTGTTCTACAAAAAACGCGCAATAGCAGAGTTATAAATGAATTAAGATTTCTACCTATCTCCGACTTCACCCCATGTTCTCTCTATAGTGCAGAGTATACACTATCCCTTTCCCAAAGAAGGTTACACATTAATTAATTGACTGGTAGGCATTAATTGCTTGATTGTGTTACTTTTCTTTAAAAAAAGAACAGAAAAATATCGCATATTCCATAACTATTAAAATAACAAAAAAAAAGCCCATAAATTTTCAAACTTCGGTAAACATTTATCGTTCCCTAGAACTTGAAGCTGTTTATTTAGTTATTTTGGTCGCCACTTTTTCTCGTCAGCTCCTGTTTTCGAGATATACCATGAAGGCTATTATACAACACATATTAGCATAACTTGAGAAGGGTTTGATTTATTCAGTAAAAAAGAAAAACCAAATTCGATAACAAAATAATCTTTTTTTTTTTTGTTGTTAGATTTTATCAATGGCCAAATGTGTTTTACTTCTGTTATTTGATTTGTAATATAAGCTACTGGCCTTTAGCCTGAGCAGACAATGTTTCTAAATCTGCTCATTAGTTTCAGAGATATCGTAAAAGTTTCAGCCTAAAAATTAAAAATTTCATAAAAAATTTTTGAATTTTTGTCTCTAAAAATTCATAAAAGATAAAAATACACCAACGATCCCATTTTTATCCACCATCAATCATGTAGCTTAATATATTCCAAAGGAAATGAGCACTTTTTTGTTTTTGGTGCACAACTTTTGATTTTATTCACAATTAGTGAAAGAACTTTTCAACATTTTTTATAAAATTTTTGATTTTTAGGTCTAAACTTTTATGATAACTCTGAAACCAAAGGGCAGAGTTAGAAACAATGTTTGTTCGGCTTAAAAATAATTTTGTTGTCGAATTTGGTTATTCTTTTTTTAATGAATAAAGCGAACTCTTTATCAGTTATGCTGATGGGTAACCCCGTAGTGTAGTGTATGGTGTGCTAGACTATTAGCCGGGGGTCGCAGGTTCGATTCCTGCCAAGACCCTGGGTGTTTCTGCAGAAAAGCCGAAAAAGGATTAAGCAGTATGTGTATTCGTTTTTTTATATATGTCGTGCACTGCCTTCAATTTTGACATTACAGTATATCTCGAAAACTAGAACTGATTAAAAAAATTTACTGCATATTCGCATTCAGCGGTCCAAATAATTTAGGAAACAGCTTTCAGTTCTAGAGAACGAAAAACTTTACCGAAATTTTAGTTACTGTAGTCATATAGCAGTATTAGTTTTTGTGGTTTTTTTTTCGATATTTTGCTGCTTATTTTGTTAAATACGCAATTTAAATAAAAGTCGGTATATCAAAAGCTGTTGGAAACTTCATAGACAACAACTTTTTACTTGAAATTTTTTTCTACATACTATATTTATTAAGTTATGAGACATAAAAACTTTAAAAACCCCCGGAGGAAATAGATGATAACTTCAAAACGGCAAGAACCAATTTTCTTCAAACATATCTAAGAACCCTCTCGTTCAAGTCACCTCAAAATCGGTCCAGAGTCCAGTAAATCTTTTTGTTTGATTTAGTAAACTGCTTTGTTTACAATTTGTAAATATTTTTAAATAAATTATTTCATAGATTTAAACCATAAATCACTTTAAAAACACTTTTTAATGAAATAAAATTGTTGATATATTTTTGTATATATTTACAAATTTGTTTGTTTCTAGACAAAATATTTACCATTTCAATGAACTCCTTTACTGAAAATTAAATTTAGTTTCTTCTGTGTACACAGATACACAGCACACACTACAAACTTATAACACACCCCCTTTTTTCCTCGTGGGTTCAAAAGAGCATCTGCTCAAACTTTGGTGGGCGTGCAACACGCCTTAATCCTAACTGATTGACCTGAATTTTTTTATGTTGGTTTTTTATAAATATCCATCGACTTTGATTATGAGGCTTGAATAAGTCCTAATTGTAATTTTTTACGACCACTCTAATGTACATTGTACAATGTACACGTTTAGGTAGGTATGTAAACGTATCTATGTGATATGCAAGCGTTTCATATTGAAACTTTAATACATGTATTAAATGGAAAAAATTTATTTAACATTTTCAACGCGTATTTTCAGACCAGCTTTGGTTCACATACATATTTATATAAATACTTCTATATATTTTTATGTAAGAAACCCAGTAATCACGCTTGTGTGATATAAAATTATAAATGAAGTAATAACTGTCTCAGAAAAGTTGAATTGTTCTCAAGTTATCAAATATCCTTTTTTTAAATATTGCCAAACATCAAAAAATTTTTTAAAAAAGATCATATATGTACATATATAGTAATTTATAATCACACTATTTAATAAACATATTATATACATATATAAAAGAGTAACGTTATTGAGTGAGTGACTGACTGATTCATCATCGCCCAGCCCAAACCACTAAAGCTAGAAACTTCCTTATCCTTATATATCCGGATCTAACTAATAAAATTCCAAAAACATCATAATAGGATCAAAAAATAAGCGAACAGGCGTTTGGTACTATTTTGAAATGTGCACATTTAGGGGCCGAAAAAGGGTAAAAATATAATTTTGGTACCTTTTTGTCAACCCGTTATGTCCTAAAATACTAAAGATAGAAATTAAATTTTAAATGTATTCGTCTCTCCTTAAGAAGCCCTCAAATGTGCTTTGGTACTTTTTAGAAATGCGTATATATAAAGGGTAAAATTGGGAACTCTTTTTGGTACTTTTTCCTGTATAACTATTTGTTATGTACTTTTAATGAACATTTTTTAATAGAAAAAATATGTGTGCATGTTTCTCTTTCGCTGTATGGATCTACTAAGAAGGGATTTTAGGAAATTCAAATGCTGAGGTGCAAAAAGGGGTAAAAACGGGTAAATTCGGTATCTGGATCTAACAAAGGCAGGCATAAAATTCCAAACACATCATAATAACATCACAAAATAAGTGGACAGGTGTTTGGTAGTCTGTTGAAAGTTTTGCATTTAGGGACGAAAAAGGGTAGAAATATAATTTTGGTATTTTTTTGGTAACCCGTTTATCTCGTAAAATACTAAACATAGAAATGATATTTAAAATGATTTTTCTCTCCTTCAGAAGGCCTCGAATGCGCTTAACGCATGGAACATGCCGAAAAGTAAATTAACAAAAAAGTAAAACAACAACAAAACGCACTGAAAAAACGCTAAAAGTAAAAAATCCCAAAATTTAAAAAACACCAAAAGGAAAAAATCGCCAATGCTAAAGAAAGAAGCGCTTAAAGAAAAAAAGCTCCAAAAGAAATCACCAAAACTAAACAAATCGCAAAAAGACTAAAAAATCGCCAAAAACCGAAAAATCGCCAAAACGAAAAAAGCACCAAAACAAAAAAGTCGCCAAAACTTGAAATATCGTCAAAAACCGAAAAAGTCACAAAAAATCCCCAAAAAGAAAAAACTGCCAAAAAAAACAAAAACAAAAAATCTTCAAAATTAAATAAATCGCCAAAAACCAAAAACATTGCCAAAACGAAAAAACGCCAATACTAATAATTAAGGTATTTCCAAAACTGCTGCTACTGAAAGGGCAGCAGTAGCAATACTAATAGAAAGAAAAATAAGTAAATTAAAGTTTTCTTCTCTTTCTTCTTCAGGATTATGAGCCAAATCATTGTACTGACACGATTGTGTTGATACAGAGGAAATATGCCGACAAGCGCTAGACTGGAATCCGCAAGGCACAAGAAAAAGAGGTCGACCAAAAACCACCTGGAAGAACTGTCTGCAAAAAGATATAAAGAGTAGCGAAATATCGTGGAACGAGATTAAAGGCAAGTCATCCGACAGAATAAACTGGAGAAACTTTGTAGAGACCCTATGCTCCGATAGGAGTTAAGCGGATAGAACAAAAAGATTGTGTTTAATGGGACATAAGCTTATGGTTGCTGTTCTTTCTTATGGCGTGGTGCACAAAACACATCATCTATATTTTCACTCTGCAAAAGTTGCCAGTGCAACATTATTAGATTTTTATCTTTTAACCTTAAGGATCATTGGCATTATATGCATTTTATATTTTTATTATATATTTTAATTTTTTTTTTTTTTTTGCTTTTTTTGCATGGTATATTTTGACTTTTACCCACACACCACTCGTTTTACACAACCATACACTTAAACATTTCATCATTGAGCTTACAATACAAAATATTTATATTTCTTACAGCTATTTAGGTAATACAAAAATTTTGCTTACTTTTATGTATATAAAGAGAAATTTGTTAATGCCCCAGCAGCTAAAGTTGCAACTAGTAACGCTTTGGGACAGTCTATTACTAGTTGCAATGGTAGTAGTGCAAAAACGACAGTCATATTACTAGTTGTAACAAGACTATTAACGTTACTGTTCAAAAAAGAACAATCACATTGCTAGTTGTATCGAGACTAGTAACGATGCTAGTCAAAAAAGCACAATCATATTACTAGTTGTATCGAAACTAGTAACGATGCTAGTCAAAAAGGGACAAAATTTTCAAGCATACTATTTTACATAAAAGCTATTTTTAGCTATTAAAAAAATAAGTAGTATGTGGCTCAGTGGGTAGAGTACTTGCCTTAAAGTATGAGGAATGTGTTCGTACACAGTTGGTCTCCTATGACAACCTAATGTTAAAATCGATAGTTCGATATATGAAAAAAGCATAGATAGACAACTAGTCTGAAGCAAAAAGCAACTAGTATAGTTCCAACTACATACCAGTTACTTTGTCTGCAGGGGCTAATTTTCGCTGGTGCTTATGGAAGCGCATCAGGAAACGTTTTCTTAAATTTTAGAAAAGTTTTAAATATAGCTTAGTTATAAATACAAAAAACTAAAAAATTTTACAAAAACCAATAAATCAAGATTTTATTTCTTTAATTGTGAGTACTACAGTGGCTTGTATGTATTACTTTCAAAGTTGTAGTGCCCAATTTTTTTTAGGTCCATATAAATAATAGGCAAGACAATCTCTTTGGATCCCGTTTATGTTTACATGGTATAGACGATTTAGCCAGAATACATACCATTTGGTTCCTTCCCCCTTATTCCGTAATTCGCTAACGCAGAATCTCGATCGCTAAAATGCTGAACAAGCACAAAATTAAACATTTTCGGCGATGACATTAAACACTAAAATTTCGGCGGAATAAATTTTTAAGGCATTGCCTAATTTAGCAATAGGCGTTGCAAAATTGTATTCGTCACCAAAAATTGATAAATTGACTTTATAAATTTTTAGCGATAAAGAGTTAGCTTTAGCGAGTTACAGAGTAAGGGGGGCTGATGTTCCTAATTTATATTTGATTAAAATCTGTTTAGAGTTTTGGAAGCTATAAGGGTTTTAAAGTTGCATATACTAGAGTAAATTAAAAAATAAGAGTTTTTCAAATTTCATTTTTCAAAGAGAAACGCAAGAACACATGACATGAGCAAGGTTGTCAGATAAGGTGATTTATCGCCAAACGTGACGATTTTTAAACTTGTTTGGCATCAAAATTTTGATTTGGCGACATGGCGATTTTTCTGGCGATAAATAAATTTGTTGGCGATTTTTATGGCTATTTTTCAGAAAAATTAATAATTAAACATTTTTATGATTCAGGAAAATTATTTTGTTGAACGAGTATTTTCAAAAATAAATCCCACCAAAACTTGTTTGTAAGAAATTAAAACAAAGTGATTTTGATGCTTTTTCTTGTACTAATTACAGTCATTAATAGATTTTGAATTTTGATGCGAAATATTGACAAGAAATAGTTTTTGACGATTTTATTCCTAATTTTGGCGATTTTCAGCACAATTTTTATGCGATTATTTTATAAAAACTTAAAATAAAAAAAACTATTATATAAAATCAAATTTACTACAAAATATTAAGAAAACTACATAAAACAGATTTTGGCGACTTTTGACGATTTTTAAAATCAATTTGGCGAAATATGTCAGAAAAAATCTGACAACCCTGGACATGCGAACAAATTAATTAAATTATTTGAAGGTGTTTTGTTTTTATATTTTGAGTATATGTGCATGGTGCATAAGTGTCCAAATGCTGAAATTGCGGCAAAAATTATTTCCAAGTACGATAGCATTTTAAAACTTAGTGTAGAAACCCCTGTTGCTAAAATAAACATTTTAAAAAAGTTATATGTGTTTAATATTGGTAGGTCTTATTTAGGCCACCCTGTATAATATGCATATTATTAATTAACTTTAATTTTATTATATTTTATGTAGCTGCTTTTAAGTGCTTAGCGTTAGCATAATGTTTATATCAAGCTAAACAAATTTGTTTCCATCAAGAATACAAGCTACTATTTCGGCTATTGGACATTATAGTATGTCAGGCATGGTTCCAGCTTGAGCTTTTTGGAGGAGAATATTTAAATGAAACATAGCATAGTTTGGGGATAGTGCACTATATGTTGATTGAAATAAGCATTGCTCTAGCACTAAATAAAATTGGGAAAATTTTATTTTCCACTATTTTTCACCAACTTAGCGATAATGGTTTTTTCCACCAGCACTAAACAAATTTTGTGTTAACTAGTGCTAATTTTTTCACTATCACTAAATCCATATTTAGTGCAAAAAATTTGCAAATTAGTGTAAAGTTTGAACCAGCACTAAAAAAAAGCTGCATTTAAATAAACATGCTTTCACTAAATATTAAAAAATGTTACCTTAAATTTAGTGCAAAATGTCTACGTTGCAATCAAATTGGTGAAGAAAAATAAGTTGCAATAAACTGAAGCTTAGTTTTTTTATTTAAAGTAATATAATTTTAGTGCAAATTTTCTAACATATCTATTACTTATGAGAAGCTGCTAATTTTCAAATCACCATAGTGGTGATCAATAAAATTAGTGCAAAAATTTGGCACTATCACTATGTACAACAAAAAAATTACATGGTTCTGACGAAGAAGGCAACAAAAAATACTGCGTTTTTACAGTTTACATCTGGGATTCATTTTAGGGGAAGTTAAATTTGTGTAATCCTATTTTTTGTGCCACATTTTAGCCCTCTAACTCTTTCTTAAAAGGGGGCTAACATTTCTACTTCAGCGGCAATATAGTGGTCTAAAATGTTCCACAAAAATATTTGCCATACTTCACGTCTTCAAGGGCACCAAGCTCAAGGCTCAACTTGAACGCCAGAAATCATGTAAAAGTTAAAATGTGTTTCAAGATTAATTTTGTAGTTACAACGAATTAGTCCCACTCCATATGAGAAACTTTTGCTTCCGCTACTTTCTTAAATTTTCTTTTGAAGTTGCATTCCTGTTCACACAATGCAACTCTTGTTGTGCAGTTTTTGTTTTTTACATATAATTGGTTGTTTCTTAATATTACAAAGAGGAAAACAAAAGAGAGCTGCATATACATGAAGCAGTGTATCCCTTCCCATACTTCTCACCTCTCTCTCTCCCATAAGCTCAAAAGTTGCGCAACAAAAGTTGACTCGTATGGAAAGGGACTTACTACTCGGCGTAGGAAATCTTATGAGCCTTAAACGTAAAAGATGTGCAAAACACCACTAGGAACAATTTTGTACAACATTTCAGCCCGCTATATCTCCGCTGAAGGGGAGTTATTTACCCTTTTTTAAGAAAAGGACAAAAAGACCCACACAACGAAAATCTGGAGGGTTGAGATGTTCCACAAAAATGTTCTTCGTGGTTTTTTTTACATAAAAGTGTTGAGCACGTCTTATACCTTAAACTTAAGGCATGCAAAATTTTCTATGGTGAGTAACTATCACTATGCGCTAAACTCCCCCTAAAATTAATCCCAGAAGTAAACTTTCAAAACGCCGATACACTTACATTTTTTTCGTGCCCTCTACTAGAATCAGTCGTTAGAACCATGTAATTTTTTGTTTGTGATTCACATTGAAATTTGCATTACATCTCTAGAAACTCTTTAAACCATTGTTGCAAATATAATTTAACAGACTTTAACTAGTTTTACTAAAATTAACTTTAATTAAAACATTTCCTATGAATTTCTCACTAATTAAATAAAAATTGTTTGCCATTTTCCTCCTACAATTTATTTTCTTTAAATATTCAAAGGAAACGGAAATCCATTACTCGCACTTAACTAGTGAAAAAAAGTTCTTCCTTAAGATTTTTACGGCTATAAATCTACGCAAAATGACAAAAGCACAAAAAGCAAACCAAACAACAAGACAACAACATAAAAAAAGCTCTTAAATTTTTATAAACATGCTGTTAAAGGACAAAAAAGGAAACATTATAAAAAAGCATGACAACACGGAAAATTTATTGATAAACAAGGACTGCTGTTTTTTTTTCATCTTTATTAAGCATTTTACTTGTTTCGCCAAGAACAAGGAAATTGTCAATGTTTTCGTTTTCATATTTGTAAATACATAAATAAAGCAAAAATTATATAAAAAAATTTATAAAACGATAAAACAAAATCATGAACAACCAACAAAATCATGACTTGGGGGAATGTATAAAAAAAACTATCAAATATGTATTCATACATGCAAACGCAAAAAGTCCTTTGTTAAAAAATTAAACCAAGAACAACATAAAAAACTGAACCAGTCATACAAACACTATTTTTTTATACAATATTTATAGATAGGCATTTAAAAGAGTTTGTGTATGTATGCAAGTGACTCGTATGTCACCATGGTCTGTATTTCCTGTTTAAGGATGCTGTTATATGCAGTACATGTAGCACTTTAATATATCATGAATTTATAAATATTTTTTCACAATTACTTTTATTCTCTCTCATCTTTTAATTTTTTGCACATTTATCAACAGTTTGTAATCGTGTTGACGACAAAAATAAAAAACAACAACGATATTCATGCACAGCAACATCAACAATAAAAATTCTACTATCAGAAAAAATATTTATATGTAGATATATTGTATTGTTTGCAGAGTATAACGAGTGTTAAGGATATCCTTGACATTTCCTGTCAATAGTTTCTACATACTTATTTTCATTTTAATGCACTCAACTCAATTGAATACATTTCAAGTGTAATTGTAAACGTATAAAAGTCTACAGTCTCTTAAAGGTTTTTTGATATCAAAAGACGCTAAGGAGTATCTATCTACTCGTAGAATATGATATTAAAGATTTTCCTGATTTGATAGGAAATTAGCTGCATATGTTGTCATCTACAACGACAGATATTGAATATGTTACAATTTGATACTTTTTATAAGACTAAGAAAAAAATACGCCTCTAAGAAAACTTAAATGCAATAATAAAATTTTATTGAAAAGCAAAATTAGTGAAAGAAAGCAAATATATAGCGAAATATTAAAGGAAACTACGGATCATATAACGTGGGTGTTAAAAGAGCAGATGAAGCGAAATTTCATTATTTAAATTCTTGTACAATCACAACTTTTATTTTATTGTTTTCCCATTTTATTTGATTAAAGAAATTTTTTACATACGTTGCAGATGTGCCAAATGTAGGGAATTTAAAAAATAGTTTTTAACAAAACATAAATTTCAGAAGGGCACAACGTTTTATAAATAAATATTACATCTACAACAGCCTTGTTTGGTATTGTGACTTTTTATGAAATTTTGCGTAAGACATATTTTTAATGCAAACTAGCCTTTTAAAATTTGGCTTTTGAATATTTTAGCATTAGTTGTAATATATTTAATCCTTTTATCTCAAGGAGGAACATAGAGCCGTAGCAAATTCCATTGATGTATCTAAGGCTAGACGTTTACATTCGCAGTTTCTTAGCTCGGCACCACTCTGTCTCTTCCAAGTATTGCGCGGACGTGCACATCTTCTACTGCCTTTTGGGTTAAATTTGAGGGATCTCCTCGTGTTGTCGTCTGCTGGTTTATATAAATGGGAGGCACATGTAGGGTTTGGGAATCGGTAATTCCCGGTCTACTTTTAATTTCCCGTTTTCCCGGGAAAATTTCAAAAATTTCCCGGAAAAACGGGATATTAAAAGTACACGTTATTTCATAAATATATGGAATTTTTTAACATACATATTTATAAAATGGCGTAAGTGACCGCCAAATTTATTTTCATTCATATAAACAAAACTTGTATTATAATCCTGTTATTGCTTTAATATCAAAATTTTCAATGTTCGTTTGACTGACTGTACGACTAAATTTACACGATGAAATTGTTTGAGTTCTCTTTTAAAGTTGGTATGTTTTTCATCGTGTGTTTATATACCAATACCCTGTTAATCGATGTCGAAGGACGTTTTTCATTCTTACAAATTCATTTGAAGCAAAAACAAGTTCTAAGACTTTGTCTTTTTTTTTAAGAGCAGTAACACCTTCTTTGGGAAAGGGATAGTGCAGAGAGAACAGGTGGTGAAGTGGGAGAGAGATAGAAAGCTTAATTAATTTACAACTCTGCTATTGCGTGTTTTATGTAGAGCAGTGTTGCAAGCCTCTCTGGTGTTAAGTAGAGGCATTGAGTTATTTAAGCTGTATAGCCATTTTATTAGTTCTTTTACTTCGCCGACGGTTCTGCTACAATAGGATGTTTTAGTGCATTAGGATATTTTAGTATTAATCGATGCCGGTACTGCCAAAGTGATCAGCGCTATGCCTTCATTATGCTATATCCAACAACAAGCAACACAATAAAATGCATGATGTTGTTGACTTGCCTTAAACTAGTCTTGAACTCAAGACCTCAGGGTTTGTAGTCAAACGCGCTAACTACTCAGCCAACAGCACCCTCGTTGCTTTTGTCACGTAGAAAATGTACCGAAAATAAACTTTTACGTTGCAACTAGCAAACTAATGCCAAAGGCATAACAAAATACTAACAGCGGCAAATCATCAGCATCGACATCGATAAACAGTAAAATGTCCATAATTTTTTTTAATACAAATTAAAAATGAGAACGGTTCAAACTTATACAGAAATTTTATAAAAATTTCATGAAATTGAAGTCGTACCATTTCTCCTAATCCGTCTACGAGAAAAAGTATGGCTTGATCCGAAAAGTACATGCAAGAAAAATTTAGTAATACATGTCTGTTAATCACTACAACAGAACAAAGTGGAATACTTTGTGTAAGTATCAATTCGATATTAAACGAACTTTGAGTGATTTTCCGCAGAATTAGTGAAGGAATTTTAGAAAGTGTTGTAGAAATTTTAAGCTCATACAAGCTGTAAAAACTTTGAGTTGGCACTACTTAAATTTATTATAAATCGATGCAATTTTTGAAACCCCGAAGGAGATGTTTTAAGATAATTAAAATGAATAATCAAAGACATTTAGACAGACTGTGGCTCAGGATATGTAAAATTCAGCTCAGCTGAGTATAGTACTTAGGATTTCCAGGTGGGCTGGACTTGGCTGGATTGTCCAGCTTTTTTGATGCTTGTCCAGTTTCAAGCTAAAATTATATTTGTCCAGCTAAATAGGAATTTTCGAAAAAATATCCATATTATTTATTATTTTAAATTTATAATTACTCTTATTACCAATATAAATCTAATAAACGTTAACAGTAGTCAGATTTTGAAACTCTGCTTAACAACAACTAAGAGGTCTTTGTTACAACAACAAGTTGCAGTACGAGCATGTCTACCTCGTATAAAATGCAAAGTAGATCTTACAACTGTAAATTGGATGATGATGGAAAAGGTGGTTAAAATTTTGCATTTTTCGAAAATGCTCCAAAGTAAAATGGGAAAGCCACTTGGTTCCCTTCGAAAATTATTAGAAAGGGAGAATAGATCGAAATTGCAATGCTTGATCCTCAGTCTACTATTTCTATATTAAAAAATCGCCTTGAGTTATTCCGCAACTATTGCAAACACGGTCGCCCCTACACCTCGCACAATTTCTGCTAAGTCTATGAGAAGTAGGCTTTGGAGCGTTTGTAATGTTTTATAGAATCCTAGAAAGATGAGCCCTTATTCATTCTAAGCCTTAATTCACTAAAGAAGAACGCAGATCCGCTTATTTTCTGACACGTTGACGTCATATACCCAAATTTGAAAACCATCGTGCGGTACAATTTTATTTTTCAAATGAGTTTTTTCTTATCTGAGAGATTATTTTCTACTACAGCTTCTACAAACTAATTTTTAAAATCGTCTTTCTCCGCAAAATTTGGGAATATGTACTTTATTTTTTTAAAATAAAAATCGGTCCTTTTTTGAGTATTGGCGTATAGATGCATCCCTAATAACAATGCATAAAAATATATTTTAATAAAATTTGTTTATGCTCAAAAAATATTTATTTGTAATGGGTTAAGCTAATATGTACATATATGGCTGCATATCGTTGATGCTAATGCCAATTCATCAGTAGATCTTTAACCATCATGTGTGAAAAGATTTCAAAATTTGCTTATACAAAACAACAATTGAAAATTTGTAGTAATTTTCGCATGTTCAGCTTTTTGTTGGTTTGTCCAGCTTTTTTAACCCCAATGTCCAGCTTTTTGCGAATCTGGATCTGGCATCCCTAATAGTACTGTAACTTGCTACTACTTAACGATAAGAGCCGTCCTGGAAATTTTTCAAGAAAAATAAGAAACATTACGGCAAGTTAAAATAAAATGTTTAACTAATTGCGATATAGTCGTCTTCAATTAGTCTTTATAGAATCTTCTACTGTATAATAACTATAAAAGCTCTATTTGCTTGAATTCACTTAAAAATGTTTAAAAATTTGTTTATTTAATTGCTTTTATATTAACTTTTATTTAAAAAGAATGCTTACATTAATAAAACAATCGGAATTTCGGCAATTTTCATTTAATGACTCTATTCAATTTAGAAAATTAACGTTTCCCGGGAATCCCGGGATTGTGATTTTTTCATTCCCGTTTCCCGGGAAGTGTAAAACTCCAGAAATCCCAAACCCTAGGCACATGATGTCTTTGGCGATATTTCTGGCCATATTTCTGGCTATCGTTTCTGGCCAATATGCACGCAGAATGCAGCAGAGACAGCGGTTTACAATAACCTGATGGCTTTGTGAGTCGCTAGTGGAAAGATTCAAGCTTTCACAGCCATAAAGCAGAGTTGACTTTACGTTGGAGTTAATCAGTCGTATTTCCTTCGAAGTGAAATATTCGCTAATCTCCAAATATTGTCAGGTGTGCCAAACGATTGTTTTGCTTTGGTAAGTTTGTGCTGTATATCTTGGTGGATACCACCGTTATTCGCTATTTACACTCAAAACAAAATGTTAGGTAACTCTAACCTTTTCAAACGTATGGTAGAAGTTTACTGACGATTTGGTAAAGCACCAATTAAAAGCAGGCATATAGACAGCTTAATCCGCAACAAATACAAATTTTTTTTTTTTAACTATTTTTTGTTTGAAAATTTTTATTTGAAGTTTGGTTGCATGGAAATTTAAATGGAAATCGGACGGATAAAGTGGTCGCCCGAAGTATTTGTAATTTGTTCGATTGGCTCTTTTTATTGAAGTCGGGTTTTTTTTGCCGGAATTATTTATTAAATAGAGGAGCTTAATACCAAAATAAATGTGTATCGGATCTCAAGTATATCTATTCATTTATACTCACTCATTATATAACCAAAATCCAAGCATATTGCAACACGTGTTATTTACATTGACAAGCTAATCATGTTGTTTTCCAACTAATTAATAATGGAGTCATTAAAGGAGACACACATTTTTCCAACACCGCTTTCTTTAAATAAACAAATATTTTAGTTTGTCTAAAAGTAAGATATAAACCCTAACAAGGACAACCTCCAAAACCAGCCATAAAAAGAAATAAGAAACAATGACATATGTGAGGCTTGAAATTTCTAGTTTCATGGTACCAAATGTTCTTCTTAACCACTTTTGTTCAAACTAAACTAAATATGTTGGTAGTCGGTCGTACTGCTTGAATATGATTACTGCTGTCATGACCATTAGAAACGCGTGCTGCTACCGCGACTATACAATGCTACAACGACAAAAGTAGAAAACAATTACTGCATAAAGCCATGAATAGCTAGCTGCTGGTGCTAATGGATCGTCATAAATGACCAAGCAGTTTTTTTCAGTTTTCTCGATTTTCTTTTTTCAGCTCGTAAATAAATAGCTGAGAGTACATGTGAATGAATTTTTGAATGCTATTTGTTTCAGTACGATTAAATATATTCCATTCAAAATACTGTATTTTTATTATTCATGATGGGTTTATTGTTCCTTGAGTTGTTTTGTTTTATTGTTTTGTTGTTTTTATTTCATTTTTGTGGTTTTTATTTGTTTGTCATTATTTCGATAGCCTCCATTTATTGGTATTTGTAACCATCTAAAGGACAAAAATATTAATGTTGAACAATTGTTTGGTCAATTGTATACAGTTTAACACCCCCACTATCGAGTTGTATGCTTGTTACTTATTTACACTCTATTTACTCCGAATTGTTTGTTACAAATATCCTTTTGTGAACAGAATTTTAAAAGAATTATTATTCTGTTTATATAGTGAATGCAAGAAATATTGAAATTTTAAAACAAAACTTTTCTTTACAGCTCTGTTATTGGTGGTTTGACAATTTGCTTTTGTGTACATAATTTTAGTTTTCTTTTCATTAAATGTCAAAAAAATAAAGAATATAAAACCTCATGTGAATGTCCTTAGCATGAGTGGCAACGATTTACGTTTGATTGTATTTAAATAATGAACCATTTTGACCAACAAAATAGCGTAACGAATTGATTAAATCGATTTGTTTCACTAGCTTTTCTTTTGTGTTATATCTTTTTTCAATTTTATGGCTCAAGTGCATGGCGCAAAGGGGTCCTGTACGTACACTCTTTGTCTTAACACTTTATGGAGTAAGATACGTAAAATGTGTATAATATTGGTAATAATGGTGGTCCTTTTTATTATACGATTGTGTGGTTATTGAGGGTGTTTAAAAGCCATTTGTTTGTGGTTTTGTTTAATTTTATTTCATCGATTTTTTTGTTTTTTTTTTAATGATATTATTCAACTTATTATTTAGTGTGAGTTTTATAGCTTTATTTTCCACCAAATGTATGGCGCCACTTAGCACCCACTGTGAAGTGATTGAAGAATACCGCAGTAACATGAGCATGGCAGTATGTAGCGAAGTGTATTTAAAAGTAGGTTGGCTGATTTAACAAGACAATTAATCATAATATAAATCTTAAACTGTCAAAGCTGTCACTTATTGTGTACTTGTACGCGTATAAATTTTTATGTTGCCATCTTTGATTTTTGTAGTGCTTTCTCAAATCATTAAATACACAACGTTTAGTTACCTTATTTATAAAAAAATATATATTATGTTTATTAAAGGTTTATTTAACAACTGTTGTATAGAAAGTTGTCAGCTAAGCTCTTAAGAAACATAAAATATTTTTATATATAAGGTCGTAAGATATTAAAGATTTTTAACCAAACATACGAGTATTCGACTTTACAAAATACCAATATTTACAAATTTTAAATTGATATTCCTTTAATATTTTATAGACATTGATTCGTGAGTAAATTTTCTTTCGTCGTCATATACGCTCGCGATAAAAAAAGCATATATTACTCATGCTCGTTCGTACAACGCATTAAAATTATTGAATTATTCTTCTTAACAGTCAATTATCATGCAGCGAAGTTATCGTCAATATCTTAATTCCAGATCAGCTGTCACAGCCTTCATGAGGAACGGAGTTCAGTGATCGACCGCCCTGGAAGAGGTGCTCATCGAAATATTCGCACCGCAGGCAACGTGAAAGCTGTGCGCCAAAGTATTGAAATGATCCATCTGTCTCAACTCATCGTCGTTCCGGCCAATTGGGCATTTCCAGAAAAATATTGCAAAGAATTTTAAAGTTGGATCTTAAGATGCATCTATACAAAACTCATTGTGTGCAAGCACGACTACCGCAAGACCACACCAAAATACACAAATAGTTCCGTAATTAGTAGGGTATTCAATCGATTAATCGTTAATAGGCTAACCGGTTAATTACTACCCGATTAACTGATCGGCTAATTTAAAATAGGATATTTTCGAATTGATTAACCAATGTAACAAAATTTTTTCGTTTTTTGTAGTATTATAACATATTTTTCTGTGTGTTTACTTACATATTTGTTTAGAAATAAATTTTCCATACACACAAAGAAGTGTGTTCAGTGATCTTAACTTTAAAACTTTGGAAGTAACTATAAAAGAGCCTAGTGAAGACTCTGCTACTCTAATTAAACTTGAGGTAATTATTAAGCTTTTGATTTTGGCAAAAACACCACCCATTAATCCAGAGACAAAATATAGTCAAACTGCATACTTTATTTTTCATATCCTCATCTTTTGTCCTTTTTAAAGGACTTAACATACTTCAAGAATGCTTATTTTAAATAATTTCTTAGATACCTTATTAATACCTTCTTAATAAAAAGTTCCTTTTTAGTAAAAAGTATCTCTTTTAATAAAAAGTACCTTTTTAATATGAAGTACCTTTTCAACAAAAAGTATCTTTTTAGCAAAAAGTACCTTTTTAGTAAAAAGTACCTTTTTTAATAAAAAGTGCCGTTTTAATAAGAATTAGCTTTTCAATAAAAAGTACATTTTTAGCAAAAAGTACCTTTTTAGCAAAAAGTACCTTTTTAGCAAAAAATACCTTTTTAAAAAAATTACCTTTTTAAAAAAAAGGTACTTATTAATAAAAAGTACTTTTTTAATATAAAGTACCTTTTTAATAAAAAGTACCTTTTTAATAAAAAGTACCATTCTAATAAAAAAAAAATAAGCTCTTAATAAAAAGTATCTTGTTAATAAAAAAGCACATATGTACTTTTGAATAAAAAAATACTTTTTTAATAAAAAAAGTACCTTTTAATAACAAACACTTCCTGTCATTGCAGGCTCAACACCAGCGGCCTAAAATCATTCCGTCTTTCGAACAACTTTAAGAATTAAAAATTGGTATCAAATACATACATATGGATGTGTGCGCTATTCTAAAATCATGAATCCGCTTCTAGATTTTCAATGTAGCTGTTGAGCTTGGGAAATGGAAAAGTGCCATATGCAACACTTTCCTCTCTGATTTTTGAAAATGACACAGCCAATTAAAGAATTAATACACTTCAGATCTCTCAACATTGATTTTAATTACAAAAAAAATGCAATGGTTGTGCGGTCATGCTCTACTAACTGCTAAAACTATTGACGTTCATTCCATAAACAGCATTATTTTTTGAAAAAAGTTAGGAAATGAAAGATGTTATAAATCGATTGTAGAACATGTTGTAAACTATCCTGTTAAGTTTTTAATTCCCTGGATTTGGCAGGTCTCTCCATCGCATGAGCTGAAACTGAAAGTAGAAGTCCCTATTAATTCGCTCAGAAACGTTGAGCCGCCTCGACTTTATAATAGCGCTCTACAGCCATTAAAAAATTAATGAATAATCTCATTGAAGTTAGAATTTTAACTGGAAAATTTTAAGGAATGGATTGTGTTGCTTCCACGTTTTTCAATGATTATTATGAAAGTGGCATTCGATTTGAATTTATTTGTAGCAGCAAAGGCAAATTTAAAAGTTATTAACTAATGCAGTTAATTCCACCAAAGGACTCAAAGGAAATAATATACATATTTAGAAAAAAAATTTTGGTTTGTTTCTTATATGAAATATTTTCTTAAATGAAATAAAGTTGAAAAAAATTAAGACAAAAATGCATTAGCGGTATATTTGCCACAGTCAAAGTAAACTATAAATTTTATTTTAAGCCTGTTTTACTTAAAAGCCATTAAACATTTGTATTTCATTTAAATTTATTATATTTTTTGTTTTCTTAAATAACACAATATCATGAGAATGTCAGACCAATTTCTTTAACTGGGCAAACAAACAAACAAAAAGACAATCCCTTCTTGTACAACTCATTCGTATAACAAATGTAATGAAATAAAATACAAAACAAATGAAAAATATTTTAAACAAAATGTGCAGTATAAATAATATTAAAAAAATAAAACAAAATTATTCTTTCATTCTGTATCTAAAACTGATATGTTGATGTTTTTCAAGAGTGTACACTATAATTATCGAAAAAAATGAAAAATTTTGTTTAGCCGAAGGGTTAATGAAAACTGATTTATCGTATATAATTTTTTTTTTAATTTTTTGTTATACAACTGCCATATTTATGAAAGCGTATATGTGTTTGCTTGGATCAACCATAACTTAGTACGAGTATGTAGGTAGATGGCAAAACCAACATCTTTTCCAACTGCCATCCAACATTTAACAAATCCATTCCATATCAAGTATTAATTTATATCTCTTTAATTCTTTTAACATTTCTTTGCGTCACATTTGAAATGTAGACAAGTAATCATAGTTTTATATTTAAGGGTTATTTTTTTCTTTGGTCATTTATTTCTCATGGGCAGCAATAACAATTTAAAACTGACCATACTATTAATATTTATAATTTTTTATTTTTATATATTAGCATATGGCACAATCATAGAATGGTGAATATACCACAAAAAACAGTTACTATATAGCAGTTTGTTATATAAAATAAGAAGGTTCTAAGGACTGATCCTGGTAGAGGGCACCAAAAATATACGTATTTCGGTCTTTTGAAAGTTTACATCTGAGATTCATTTTAGGGGGAGTTAAGTCGTCAGAGGAAGTCTTATAATTCTTACATTTTAGGTATAAGATGTGCTGTGGTTCTTATGCAGAACACTACAGGGAACATTTTTGTCGAATATTTTAACCCTCTAACTGACATACCTAAATAAGAGCGGCAAGCGTGGCGTTAGCTGCAGGGTACGTATTTACAGAACATTCAGAGTGAATTTTTTTGTAGAATGTATTGTAAATACGTGCCCTCTTGCCGCTCTTATTTCGGTATAGCAGTAACTCTTTGTGGTATGACTCTTTTTCTCACTTCCTTGACAAATAGGAAAAACTCTCCTAAAAGAGCGAAAAGCGGGCTTAAATGTCCTACAAAAATATATTTGACATAAAATAAAACAATAAACTTTCAAAGATACTAAAATTCAAAATTCAACTTTAATGCCAGAAATCATTCAAAAGTTAACATTTGCTTAAGGGTTAATTTTGCACTTGTTCGCAGAAAAAATTATCACCAAAAAATTAACAAACAAAAGTTTGTCTAAAATAAAATTTCATTTTCAGTAAATGCTCTTTAATGGATCAGTGAATTTTTTGTTTGATTTTTATTTAGGAAGCAAACACCAAAAACAACAACAAAAACCAGTCGTTTACAAACAATCCCCATGACGACATACACATAAATAAGCCCAACAATTATAGTTAAAAGAATGGGAATGTAACAAGTTTATTTACTGAAGATTTCTGAGTAAAGCAATTCGTTAATATTGTTGGGTTAATTCTCATTAATTTTTTATAGTCTTTAGATAAACATACAGAATTGAACACATTTAATAAATGCGTAACGGATGATGATGAATAATATTCAAAGCTTAAAAATGTATTTAAAAAATTTTACTAACTTAGACAAAAATTTTATTTAATATATTACAAAAAATCCTGTAAATATTATTGTTTGATTCAGTAAACTATTTTGTTTCGAATTTGTAAGTATTTTTAGAAAAATTATTTTATAAATTCAGACAAGAATATTGTTTAATATATTACAGAAAATCCAGTAAAAAATTTTTTTTGGATCAGTAAATTATTTTGTTCAGAATTTGTAAATAGTTTTAGAAAAATTGTTTTATAGATTTGTAAAATTGTTTACTGAAAACCCTTCGGTTTTTTTAATGAAATTGCTGAGACATTTTTGTCTGTATTTACAAATTTGTTTTTAGGTTCATTTTTAGACAAAATATTTACTAATTTATTGAATTTATTTACTGAAAATTAAATTTAATTTTTTCTGTGTTTAAGCGTTACACGAGACACATTTTTATAAACATTTTAAGCCTCTAACTCTTCGTTGTAAGGATGTTCTTGTCCCTTTCTTAAAATAGTGGAGAAAACCTCCCCTTCGGCGACGATGCTGCTGGCCCCTTTACCAATCGTCAGAACATTGTTATTTAAAAAAAAATCATTTTGTTGAGCAGTGGAATCAATAAAGAAAGTTACCAAACCCATGGAATACTTTTTTCGTTTTATTTGTAGTTTAAGTCACGCTGCTTAGCCAAAATACTGTAATGCAAAAAAAATTTGTTTGTTATATTTTATTTAACCAATGGTTTTTTTTTTACCATTTTTATATGTTATTGGTTCCCTCTACCAGGATCACTCGCTAGGGTCTTGTTATTTTGAAAATTTTTTTAATATTTTGCACAGTGTACTCAATTTGGGCTAAAATAAATATTATTTTTATTACTATAACTCGATTGGAAAATAGTAATATACGAATTTCTATGTCATTTTACATTTTTAAATCTTTTCAAATTCTGCCACCATATAAATTCAAATAAATAATAATACAGGTAAAATATGTCTATAAATGTCCTTATTGCTTCTTTTTATCATGTTAAATTAAAGCTGAAAATCTACTAACATGACCACATTTCTGAAACGTTTAATCTTTTTTTAATCTGCAATATTTATTTTAAACCATATGGTTGCAATAATTTTTCATCAGCAATAAATAATGCAGCAAAACTGAACTAAATATTGATCTATTTATTAACAAAAAAAAAAAGGACAAACATTTGAAAATGAAAAAACAACAAGCAAAAACCCTTAAAACATAAATTATACAAGCTGAGCAATATGACCAAGTTTTATGTTTAAAACGCCCACAACACCACAAAAATAATATTTAAAAAAAAGAAACGCTCTGTTTGCTGTACAAGTTTGTATCAAGTGCTAGAAAGAATACAACATACGTTCTAGTTAAGTCATGATCAAAAATACAATATGAAAATATTGGATTATTATTCATTGTGTTCACTTTGGTTACGGTTACTTATCTGACCAAAAATCCAGATAGTTAATCTAATATAAATGTCCTTTTTTCAATTTTTTTTCTACATGAAATTGTATATAGAATTCTTAGGAAAAAAGGCGGTTTGTAAAATGAAACACAAAACGAAGATCTCGTGTTCAGTTTGACATGTTTTTTTTTACAAGTACAAAACAAAAATGATGATGATCACAATGTTGTCTGTCAGCTTTTTGTATGCAGTTACAAGGATATCAACCACAAGAGTACTTAAGGATTAAAATGTGTTGAACAACAAATTTTATTTCAAGTGTAGGCTACTTATTTTGTTCCATATAATGTTCTAATGCACTTGCATGTAAGTTAAGTGGCTTAAGATTGTAAGACACTTGTTATATAATAACTCCATTTATTATTTACTGTATCAGTGATCAAAATAGCTGTCAAATATTTTTCCACGAACTCAGCTCAATATTTCTCACTCAAGATCATCATTTGATCGGTGATGTTGTGTTGTATGCAGTAAGCGGTGAACTTCACAAATACAAAGGAGTCAATAAATCTAAATTAACATGCATTTTTATGTAGATAATTGGTTGAATAGTATTTTATGGATTATTTAAATAATAAAAAAGTGTCAAATCTCATAAAGTTCTTTGAATAATAATGCTCTAAATGTAAATAGAGAGCGCGTGTCTAAAAGGGCTGGACATTTTTCGTCTCCAGATTTTAATTATTTGTTTTCCCAAATTTTTGTTTTGAAATTTTTATAACTACTTTTGAAATAAATTTGGCTAAAATGATTAGTTTATTATTTTCAAAACGAATGAACGAATTTTTGCATCAATAATTTTGACTTGCTTTTGCATGTTAAAAATAAAAACAAATTCTTCTGTAAAAATTAAGAAACGCGAATCCAAAACTTGCCCAGTGGCAACACATTCGAAGATCAGAATATATATATGCTACTTAGACTCTTGATTTTAAAATAATCATAGAAAAAAACTGTAATTGGTATTCTCTTGCTGAATTCATAAATTCAAATATTTTTTTTTAATGAAATACGTCCTACCACTGAATTCGGAAAACTAAAATTCGTAAATATTCGAAAATATTTAATAATAAATTACAGCTAATGGATAGTGATTCCATTGCCCTATGCAGGAAAAAAATAATTTTCTCATTTTTAATAAAAATCTCTCAATTGATATTTTTTAGAGAATAACAATTATAGAAAAAATAAAATATATATACACTATTTAATATTTTTAATCAATTTGAGGCACTTTTATATGATCATGCAAGAAACCTTTTGCTCTCCCTCCTTGTATGTTTAATATTAATTTCGGATTTTCTTTTATTCCCTTTCTTATTATTAATAAAAACCGTTATCTCTGAAAAAAACACTCAGTTAAAGTATACTGCTGCCTATAATAGAAAGGATGGCAAATAATTTAATGTCTTATTATTTTCTTATGAGTTTATCTTTCTTTATATTATTTATATTAATTAAATCAATACAAAGTTTTCTTTCTTCGAATTTTTAAATTTTCGTACTAGGTAACACCCGTCTGTCACGCCCGTCGGTCACACCCGTCTCATATTAAAAATAGTTTTTTTTTATAAAAAAATTATTTTTTGTCAAACAGTAAATACATAATACAATTAAAAACACTTTGAACAGATATCTATACCAAAATTATTGTGTACCTAATGAGCAAAATTATACAGAATTTGTAAGGTCACACCTGTCGCAGCTTTCTGACGACCATTCTGAGCAGAAGTCGTGTTCTATCAGTGTCTAAGCTTAATGTCCTTACGAGCCGCAATGTTTTTTAAGTAAAAAATTTTATTTTCTTGATTTATAGCAAAAAATGTGTGTAAAATGGTCACACCCGGCTAAATGGAATTACTCGATAGCAACATTTAAAAATAAAATAAAAACAATAATTTAAAATCAAATTCAAATACATGTGTATTAAAATGAAAACCTATAATAATTTTTTCTGTGATGACAAGACTATCAGCATTAAAATTTTATACTTTTCTTAGATTTTTACTAACATATGTATCACACTAACAAATCCTCTCCCACGATCACGCCAAAACCCCGATTTTTCTGCGTTCTGCGACAATGAAATACGTAAAAGCCAACCGGACTTTGAAGATGGCAGATTCAGAAAAATATATTGATGTGCCCTTGCTTAAAGATTCGCATAAATCTGGGAAGAGCGAGTTGAAAAATGCGACACACAAGTGATCTGAATGTGTACTGTTGCACATTGTCTCCAATTGGAAAAAAGGGTAATAAATCTGTATCTTGGAAACTTGCTATCCGATTATAAAACGATGTATGTACAAATTATAGAGGAGCACATAAGCTTTCAGAATATTGAAATTTGGACTACCCTGTTAAAACACACGTTGAACTACAGGGTGTCAAAATTGACTACCTCGGGTATGAATAACTTTGTCGGACTCACAACTTTTACAAATATTATCCGATTTCATTAAATTTAATCATAAATTCATAAAGAATGTATAGTTTATTTCATTAAGATATTCTGAATATTTTCAAATATATTTGGCTTTGAATATTAAATTTTTCGATTTTAGCCTCGACTTTGTTCTCTACTCGTATTTCGCCAATATCTCCGGTAATAGCAAAATGGCGAAATTGAAAAAAATAGAGCTTAAATGTTGGACCCCAGAAAAAACTTTTGTCGTTTTTGTAATCGGTAGTACTTTATTATTGGGGTACAAAGTAATGAGTGGTACTTATTTATCTTATTACTATGCTTCTAATTAGAGCTCCTGCTTAGTTTTTAATAAAATTAGTATGTATTTTTCTCGTTATCTGAAAGTAGTTACAATTTGTTGATATGTTTTAAAAAATAAGTAGACTATCAGTTTTAAAGCTTAAACTTATAAGTCAACAACAGCTGAGTGGGTAAAGTATTTGTCTTCAAATCTGAACGAGCACAGGTTCGTATCACAGCTGGGTCAAAAAAAGCGCTTCAAAAAGCACTTTTGTGAGCAAATATATAGTACTCCAAACCGGGAACTCGTTATACAAAAATCAGCAGCGATATCAGCAGGTGTGTCAGCGCTACTTTTTCTGCGCAATAGTAGAAACCTGCTTTATTGGAAGCAATTTTTTTTACTGGGTATAGAGAAAGTATTTCGAAAGTTTAAGGAAAAACAAACAAAAACAAAATATCATTTCGAAATGCATATCTGTTGAAATAAAGTAATAAACACAGTTTCGACTGATTTGTTAACTATTTTTATTAAAGTTTTACAGCCTCATATTAGAAAAATATGTTACAAAAATTTTTTAAATGCCTTTGATTTAATGAAATAAATCTTAATTTTAACTACCAAAAAATGTAGTTAATAAAATTGATTTATTATCTAAGCTGATCATAAAACAGACAAATTTATATATTGATTAAATACCAAAACTAAAAAAACACGAAAATATTTAACATAAAAAAGCAACAAAACAGCACAATCGATTGATTATAAATTTATTATCTTAACAATATTTGTTAAATGTCCACAGCGATGATCAATGTATGGGGTCGAATACATATACTATTGTTTTAATTTAAGGGCGTAGATCAGGTCGTAAAAAAACTAGTAATTATAAAATCACATTTAGCCAAGGGCTGTGTCAAATGCCTAATATGTGTGTGTGTGTATGTTTGAGAGTTTTTTTTTTCTAAATTCTCAATTCAAACAGACAAAAACTGAAATTGAAATAAAAGCTGATATTATAGATACCAAGAATAAACAAAAAAAACATCAAAAAGCGATAAACTTTTAAACACCTCTTCAGACACGAAACTTCAAACTGAGAGATTAAAGTTGAACGAACAACTGCTATGAATAAGAAAAATATGAAAAACTATTAAATGCGTTGACAGTTAAACACATTTTGTTGCATGATGTTTGTAGTTCCAACAGTAAAATCTTAAAACAAATATGCTGCTAGAAAAATGAAGCATCATTTTTGGTAATGATCTATCACAATGTGCTAACAAAGTTAGAAAGAGACCAAAAAGGCTAAATAATACACAACTTGAGAAGATGTCCAGTATGATTTTTTGGGTAACAACAAAAACTATTTGTTGCTTTTGACTTTTTGGGAGTCACCACAAAAACACGCACTTTGTTATAATTTTTTTATGTTTTCTTTTTTTAAGAAAATATCAGTAATAAAACAGCTTAAGCGCGAATATGTACATACATATATGTATATAAGACTGTAGCTAAATACTTGTGTAGTTAAATACCAGATGAAGAAAATAAATAAATTTGATTGATTTATAACTTTCAACTAAGGGAAAAAATTTATGTTTTATGTACATACGAGTTGAAATATCTTGTAGAGAAGCAAGTACTTAAAATTGTTATGGCAAGGTTGACTTAATAATACACTACATTTGTTAGAGAGAGAGAGAGATAAGAACTTAACGATATGAAATAATAAAGCTCAGTCATTTCAATATAATTATAGTAAAGTTATGTGTGCCCTACACCTTAGTAGAAATAATATTAGGTGAGATCCCGTACTCAACATTGGGATCCCGCGGGATCCCAATTTGCACGAAAACTGTTCCGGTACTGCAAGATTGGGTAAATTCGAGTGAGTTTGAGAGAAAAATATTCTTCTTCTTCATGCACGTAACAGCCCGTACTTTTTCTTCGGGCAGATTATGTAAAGTGCTAAACAGTCAGCTGTTTGAAAAATTAACAACAACAAATGAAAAATATGATTTTAGTCAACAAAAATACTGAGGAAATAATTGCTTGTTTTGCAAAATTGAAAGCAAAATAAACACTAAAAATGCTATTAAAAATACATATGTTGCTTTTTATTTTTTTGTTTATTTTCACAACGCATTAATGTTACCATTTGGGATAAAAATTTCGTTTTTGCTGTTCCCGTACTTTTGTATGTAGTGAGAGTAATTCTTGCTTACTCTCATTTTACCGAACTTTGCCCAGAAAGTACGAGATTGGAGCTAATATGTAATTTATAAACTTTTGCGTTGGCTTTTTAGAGAGGTTTAAGCTCTTATCAAAGTTTAAAATTTCTCATGGACTGCGCTCATTTTACAGTTTAGGCCCAATTGATAGATTTTTGATATGATATGATTGGTGCGATAATACCTCATTATGCCGCTATGGCTGATTGGTAGCGATGCTATCCTGTTAGTCCAGAGGTCGTGGGTTCGATTCTCACCATAGACCCTGGCTGTTTTCTGCAGAAAAGCTAAATCTGTTCGCGAGTTGTGTACGTTATATAAAAAATATGGTACCACATGGCATCCATCATACACTGAAAGAAAAAAAGTCATAACGTTTATGTCATTTCCCATAAATACTATTACATGTTACTTCGTCTTTGACCCTACACACAGAAAATAAAAGAAGGTAAAATCAACATGCCGCAATTTTGATTGGATATCATATTAAATTTAGTGTGTTAGTGTTTATTTGCTTTGTTCATTTGTACAATTCAATGTTCTGCTTAGTTGTGTGACCTGTTGTTGTTTATTCTTACATTTGTCTTCTACGTAGACGAATTACCGGCGAAATTTTACTGCTGCTGGCTTAAAATTGCCATTGTTTCATATTAATTTTAAACGAAAAATAATTAACCTAACCTTAAATCACCGTTAAAACAATTTTGTTATAAACGTTAGGTTTCATTTTCAATCGACATGACTATAACTTTAATTTCAAATAAGTTTTATGTTAAATAATCATTTAAATCATGTTGAATTAAAATGAAATTCATTTTCCATACGATGGTATTTATTTAGTGTATGAGTAAAGAAAAGTTTGAAGCTGTTGTGGCTGCAGTGGTTAGCGCGAAGACTATCATGCAGGTGGCACTAGCTCAAATCTTGGCTGCGGTTGTCAGCTACAACGCAAAGCTTTCTGATGACTATCACATAAGTAAAATAATTAATGGAATAGCCACATTAAGGTCATGTTGTTTCAGCTTGATTTATCTTTAATTCAACATGATTCTTCGTGTTGTTTCAATATCAAATTCACGTTGTTTCTACTTGAAATAACTTTGATTCAATATGAATCTTCGTGTTGTTCCAATATCAAATTCGCGTTGTTTCAACTAGAAATTACTTTGATTCAGTGTGATTTTTCGTATTATTTCAGTATCAACTTCATTTTGATTTAACTGTTCTGGAATATTAAATCAACATGAAATATAGTTAATTCAAAAGGATAAATTTTCTTTCATGATTATTGTAATGTTGATTTAGCATGAAACACCTACAAAGCAAAATCACTACCGAAAAGTTTTAAAATAACTTGGTTTTCGACGATTTTGCATGGAAATTTTTCTGCGTGCATGACACTTGTCATCATTACGATATCAACCTTTACATCAGTTAGTTATTTTCACATTAATGACTGTGATAACAATTCTGTAATTAATGGAATGATTACCAAAATTAAACTTGAATTTTCTTACTTTTACTTGTTTCTATTTTTTCTTAGTGTTAGCCTTGTCTCAGGCTCCATAATTCATCGCCATGTCACCATTTAATATATCGCACCCCACAAAGTCAACATAAGTATCCTTCGTTATTATGTTCATTCGACATATGTACACCGAACATGCAACATATTCACGAAAACCATCGTACATATTACGAAATATTTCGTAATTTCGTACCACGATATTCTCTCGTAAAATATACGAAATATACGAAAATTATTTAAAAAGTAAAGTACAAAAAAATTTTGGCTCAACCGGCGGACGAACTCGTAATCTTGGTATTTCAACCTGACCAACCTTTTATTTATTTTATTAGAACAAAAAATTTGTTCTACTTACTTATATACATCTGAATAATATGTCAATTTATAAAAATAATTTTAATTTATTTTTTTAATTCAAATATGTTTTTTAACAAGTAAAAGTGTTTACGAAAGGTTTTCATTACTTTCGTAAATTCAAAAAATTATTGACTATTTTTTTCTCGTAATATGTACAAAAGTTTCGTATATTCTACGAAAAATGTAACTACGAAAGTTTTCTTCGTAAAATGTTGCATGGACTATTTTTAGTATATCGCAACCTCAGAATTGGTTTAGCTCATATGCCAAAAAGTCGGAATGGAGAAAAACAACAAAGAAGATTTACATAAAGTTTTCTAAAAATATATCCGATAGAATTTTTATATTCTCACCACTGCTTCCGGCATATGTTTGGAAGAAAAATGTGCATTTTTATGAACTTTCATCAATCCGATTAGAAATTAACATCTTTTTACTGAAAGTAAAATATCTTGTTTTGTGCTCCAGTAGCCACTTTTTTTATTTTATTTGTAAAAGTAGCTTTTGTTGCTCCATGTGTATATTAACTGCTGTGTATTGAGTAACTTGTTATTGAGATGAAATTTTCTACTTTTTATTGAAAATAAGCGTATAAATGTTATTAGAAAAGATATTTACATGGAATAAAAAGTTAATATTGATGAAACTTGGTATTTTACTTGATTTCTGATCTTGTTTTTTTATTTAAAAAAAATTTTACAAAAAAATTTATCAAAAATTATGATATCGAATGCTTGATATCTCAGAAACCAGGAACAATTTCGCGAAACAGTTTTTGAATTCTGAAATATATATACCCCATACTTAACTAAATTTTTTTTAAATGTTCGGTGGGCGATATGTATTTAGACAAATGCCAAAAAGACTTGCAAGATTTTATAATGCTTTGCTTTTATTTCGGTTACAGCACTAAGCTCTTGAAATCTAATATGTTCAAACAAATAATGAAATAATATATAAGTTCTTGTGTGATTCTTATTATTTTTAATTTTAAGTATCGTATAGGGTATCATAATTATCATTTGAGGTCGGAGATTATGAAAAGACCACGACAATTTGGATTCTTTTTATTTAATATTCGTTTGGTATTTAATGTAGCGCATTCAGTGCATTTGTAAGATTTTTGAAGAGGTTCGTTTTTTGTTAAGTTTTTTTTTTTTTTTTTTTTTTGTAGTCGCAGTTAATTATGATTAATGATTATGTTATGATGCGTTAATATATCTTTGGTTTTTATAACATGAACTTTTATACAAATATACATACTCTACCGCTCTCTGTTAAGCCATCGAAAGGTGCATAATCATTTTTATTAGTACAAAATACATGTCGAAATCAAGAATCTTAATGAAAATCATTTTTATATATTTCTAAATCAGTTTAATTAAAAATTAGTTTTATTCATTGTAATTAAACTTCATTTCATGTACATATTTTGATAGAACAGGTGAACTAAACCTACTTCGTACCAGGGATGGGCAAGTGAAAAAAATATATCGATATATATTTATATCGATATATTTTTATATATCGATCGGCATCGATATATATCGAATAAGATATAAATATATATCGAAATATCGATATTTTTCAACAATGATTATTCATACGTAGTCCCCAAATTTTTTTATATATAACAATAAAGTACCTTTCTTATCAATAATTAAGCTGGAAAGAGTTAAATTCCAAGATCCTTACTGTTCCACCAATATTTCATGGAACATACATCGACAAAATTACACTCAAAGAATGATAATGTTTCGAATAGACAAAATATTATAAATAAAACAAAAGATTTTGATAGTAATATTCTATTTGATGAAGACTGTGCCGAAATGTTTTTAAAAATTGCACGAAAAACAAGACCAAAGCTAAAAAAATATCAAATTTTATACTGTCGATATATATATCGATATATTTTGCCCATCCCTACTTCGTACAGTGCTGCCACCAAAGAAACTAAAAATAGTACAGAAGTCAAGCAAAAATAGCACTGTTGCCAATTCAGCTATTTTCTCATCAAATCTAGCGTTTTTCGAAAGCTTTTTGCGGAAGAATGTACATACAAACATACATATTTCTGTCCCGATTATTTATGATTTTTTACTTGGCAATTTTTATTTATGTTAGTTAATTACCTCAAAATTATTTTAAATCAGTTCTGAAAGCTTAAAATGTGATAAATTAAGTCCTACAATTTCTAACTTATCAAAGCAGTGTACTTGTAGTATGTAGATGTACATATGTACCTCTGAATGTGAATACATACATACGCATTTAAGTTCATCCGCTTTATAAATTTGCTACTGACATGTAAATGAAACTCAATTGACAAATTTGTGCTTCTTTTGATTATTACAGTAAAATCTTGATTTTAAATAAGAGCGAATCCTATAAATAAGTAAGAGTGATTAAATTATATTCTCGTGTTCGGCTGAGAGCAGGGACACTTGCCGAGTGTGGCCTCTAAAGTTAATGATGTTTCGGGCTCAAAAAGCAAGAAAAGCGTTGGCGCGTAACGCATGGTATGTACCTCCAGCTTTAAGGTGGAGGTACATAAGCGAAAGTTATCGATAAAAACGATTTTTTGGGAATTCACGTTCAAAAGCACTTTTCACTGCGTTGTTTCTGCACCAATTTTAAATTTTTAAACGGCGTCGAATAGAGGATGACTTAAGCTCTCCGATTATACTTAAAAGAGTTCAGTTTGAGTTATATGTATTTCATGGAAATATCATCAAAAGAAAAATAGATTTTTTTATATTTTCAGATTTTTTAAAATTTTGCGTATATTTTTGCAATAGTATGCTTGAAACCCTACTCATTTTTTTTTATTTTATGAAAAAGTGTATCTTAATAACGATTACAATAAGCCCTAAATTATTCAAAACGGTTGGTAATTGGCAAAGTTACAATGAACAAAAAATCAATGTAAAATTATACATGCAACACATTGCCAGTGCATTTTGTAGCTGCTCACAAATTAAGTGGTAAATAATGTATAACTGCTAAACTTGTGTTTAGATTTACATAGAATTTGGCATATATAGATGATTGGCTATACTTGAACAGTATAGTTTCCGATATTTTGCATAATATGTACTAACGAATCTACAGTGCGGTAAATATAAACGCATCGCATGTGGAAAGCTTTAAAAGTCTTGTAACTTTCGCAGATCTCAACCAATTTTAAAAGTTTTCATACACTTTAGCTAAAAAAAAAAGATAATATACTAACACAATTAAATTATAAAAACGCAAAAAAATATGGCTTAATGTGCAAAATAAATATTTGCACTCAAATATCTCTTAAATCATAAAAGGTAGCAGAGTAAAATGCTTAAGTTTTTTCTTTGCATTTTTGAGTTGAGCTAAAATATATAAAAGTTTTTAAATTGGTAGAAATTTGCGAAAGTTGCAAGACTTATTAAGTTTTCCACATGCGATGCATTTAGCTTTAGCCCACTGTAGAGTCGTAAGTTCATATCTTACACATTTTTGGAAGCTATAGTATCCAGATATAGCCCCTCATCTATTGCTACGTCAACTTTTAAATAGCTTTGACCAGTAGGTTACTTAGCATTTACACATGAAAATAAATGCAAAAAATTCACAATATATTCACACTTTTTCATTAACACACTCAAACTTATTTTACTTTCCACTCAACTCAGCGTTCAACGATTTTTTCAAGAAAGCAATTTTTGACGCTTTCTGAAAGTGAAATGGCAAAGCAGTAAACAGTGTTGCCCACTACAAAGATTTATACAAATTTACAGGATTTTGAGAAAATAAAACTAGTAAATTTAACTTATTTTGTACATGTATGAAAAGAGTTGAAATATTTTTCGTTATATACACACAAAGAAGATAATTAATGTGCTTTATAACAATAATCTCATTAAAAAATTAGCAATAAAAATTATTTCCGACTATTGCCCGCATAAACTTGTGTATGCGGTATTCTTGGTAACTCTACTTCTAGTTCCATGAGTATATAAATATTTGCAAGTCTTCGCTTCAGCGACATTTTTAAAATAAACTTTCACTTTCCTGCGTAAACGAACAAGAAATTTCATGAAAGTTGTCTATTTCATTGCAATTTTTATTTATAATAAGTATTCATGAAAGTACTTTCATGTGTAAATGTAGCGTTATCAGTTATACATATATTTTTTACCATTTACTTCGTGAGCAACTACACAATGGACTGGGAATATATTGCCAAAAAAAGTCTAACTTTTCCAATATCCAATCGATTTTAATAATTTAGAGATAAAAAGAATAAGCAAAATTTTAAAAAATCTGAAAAAAATATATATATAAATTTTTCTTTGGATGATGTTTCCATGAAATATTAGTGAAAATAAAATCTTTTAAATATGTACATGGAAAACCTAATCCTCCTCTATTCGCCACCGTTTAAAAATTTCCAATCGGTGCAGAAACAACGCATTGAAATTTGTTTTGTCCGTGAACTCCCAAAAATCGTTTCTTATCGATAACTTCCTATTATGAGGGTGCATTGCAATTTCTTAAAATGGCAAAATTATTTACTCAACTAGACCCACAATCCGCCTTAAGTCGTTTTTCACGAGTAAAAAAAACTAGCGTGTTATTTTTTATCGTCACAGGGCTGTCTCTACTTTACTCATCGAAAGAAGCAAATATGCTAAAAATTGGAGCGATTGGAATATAAATTGCCTCTTAATTGGAATTCACAAACGAATAAACCGTTGACATGGTCTCAAGTAAAGGCGATAGCAAATAATCGGCATAATTGGAAATCATTTACTATAGCACTTTGCGCCAATAATCAGCGCTATAGCAACTAATATATATAAATAAAAATGAAATGGTGTCCATTACTAAGCGCATAACTTGAGAACAGCTTGACCGATTTCGCTGTTTTTTTTTAAATGTGTGTAATAGTCTGAGAAAAGATTTCATGTAAAGAAAAATTGGAAAAGTTGCTTGGAACATTTAAACATTATTTAGACAGGACAACGTCAGTCGGGTAAGCTAGTAATAAATAATAATAATAATTGTGATGATCCTAATGAAGAGCGACTTTATATTCCCAGCAAGAATTTTCTGTAGAGCCAAATTGTAAATTTTTTCGATTTTGAGATTATGGCTGGTATCACTGCTCATATATGTTATCCCTAGAATTATCCCAATATTCACCTCCGAAATTACTTAAAAAGAAATTTTTCACAACCTCTTGCGGGATATCTTCCACAATATTGTCAAACTATAATGCTCTCGAGCATTCTTTTCGAAATTTTATCTAATTTCAGGAAATTTAGCTAGCTCAATTTCGGGTTCCGGAAGATAAGGTCCCTTTTCATCAGCATCATCACATATATTGACCGATTTGTCTGCATTTTGAAACTTAAAAGTTTTTTGACGGATGGAGCACTGCAGCTTTAAATTTTTTTCATTTTGGAGTACATTAATCGATTTCAATAAACTATGTATGTATCTATGTATCTGCTCAGATTTCATTGAATTCTAAAGTCTGCAGCTTTTTATTCCTTTAAGCTTCGAAGTTTATATTTGAGCTTCGATCTTTTTATTCGTACGAATAATTTGCGCACTAAAGCCTTCGAAAAAGTCCTTTTACTGTAGTAAACTCTAAATAAATATTCACAAACACTCAAATCCCACAAAAAAATTTATGCGACTTTCCACACTATCATTTAAAAACATTTGAATATGAATTGCTTCGATTCTAGTCTTTTTATAATTCTTTGCAAACAAAAAACCAACTGCTTTCAGTAATATATTTTATTTGTTGATTTTTTTTTTTCAAGTTTGTTAAATATCTTAAAGATAATTTTATTTGTATGAACATAACAAGAGTATTATTATTGTTATTATTACTATTTATTATAGTTTGTTTGCTGGTGAAATCTTTTGTTAGTTAAATTATTGAAGTATGTACAGCTCAAACTTAAAAATACTCAATAGAAGCTAATATTTACAAAAGTGTATTTGATTGAGTGTTAAATTAAATAGAATTGTGAAAAATGAAAATATTTTAAAACAAGACCAACAACAAATTCTACGAATAGAGCAACTTATAATGATGTAATAAAGTTATTTGCAAAATAATAGAACAAATTACACAATTAGGCAACAATGAAATCCACGCGATTAAAAGATTGCGAAAGAAACAACATATCCTTACAAGAAATAAAATAAAAACGCTTAACGGTCAACCGTGTCAAATGATATTAATTTGGAATATTACTGATCTTAGGCTGTGGCATGATGAGGATGTTGATAGGCCGCCGCTGCAGCCCATGGATTATGTGGATGGTGATGGAAAGCTGAAGTTGGTGTGGGATATGTTGTTGTTGAGGAAAAATCTGCATATGAAGGATATTCTGATTTCATTTGTCCTATTAAATTTGAATAGGTTGATGAGTGTTGCATATGATGTTGCATATGATGGTGATGATGATGATGATGTGAATGGGAATAAGAGTGGGGATGATGATGCGATATGGGAGAGGTATTGCCGTTATTTGTATGGGGCGAAGACATTGTTATGCCATATTCGGCGGCTAATTGGGATTCACTTTGCATGGCCAAGGAGTTATAATGGTGCGATGTTTGGGAATGTTGTTGCTGTTGAGCTTGGGAAGTTTGTTGTTGTTGCTGCTGTTGCGTTTGCATATTTGGAGTTTGTGTTAAATGGCCATTACTTGAGGTAGCTACGGTTGCGGTTGTGGTATTGTTGCTATTGCTATTTGCTTGTTGGTGTTGTTGCTGCCGTTGTTGTTGCTGCTGTTGTTGTTCCATGGCACTTCTTGTTTGCTGTTGAGTATTCCACAAATCAAATGTTGGTGGTGTTTGTTGTACATTTGTGGTTGTTGGATTTGTTGTTGCTCCATAGCTTGTTGGTGATGTCAAATGAGGTTGAAACAGCGTCGAGGTCTGATGATACAAATTCGTGTATGGTGTATAATTAGTTGTGGGAATTTCGGTTTGTTCTGTTTTCAGCTGAATTTGTGGTACAACTGTTTGCTGTTGTTGTGGATTATTGTTGGTATTGTTATTTAATCGACTATTGAGTGATAAGGGACCCTTGACTGTCGTAGCTGCTGAGGCTGTGGGAGTATTTGGCATACCACTTGCCATGTTGGGAGACTTGGCTGGACTGGACTTTTCCGTTTGCTGCTGCTGTTGTTGTTCCAAAGACTTTTCCTGCTTTATAGCAGCGGCCTGTTCTTTGGCTTCCGCTGCTATAGCCTTTTTACTTTTCTTATCCTTGAAATGAGTCTTTTTGTGCTTGCTCAAATGGTCACTCCGTGAAAATTTCTTCGAACAAATAGGGCAAGCATATGGGCGATAATTGGTGTGTGTACGACCATGTCGTTGTAATTCATCGGAACGTGAGAATCGTTTACCGCATGTTAAGCATAAAAATGGTCGTTCGCCAGTGTGCCAACGTAAATGGGTTTTTAAATGGGAGGCCTTGCCATATAAGCGTTCACATCCCGGAATATGGCAGATGTGCTGTTTTCGTCCTCTCTCATCGGGACCCACGATTGGCGGCAGCCCGGACATTTCGTTGGTGCAATTGGGACAAGTGCAACGCACCGAACGTCTTTGTAATTGAGTTTGGAATGCAATATCATCGAAATTAAAGCTGGGATATGTTTGACCAGACCAGGGCTGATACAAACGATCCTGATGCGAAAACCAAGCACCAGCAGCAGCTGAAGCAGCAGACATACCAACTGCATTGCCATAATAATCTGAAGCATATTGAGCATAAGGAAACTGTGTTCTAAAAAGGAAATAAAAAAAGAGGAAAAATAAAATTAGTATGATACATAACCAAAAGGAAACAGAGGACTAAACTAATAAATACAAAGCAAAGCAAATCTAATCTTGACTAAACCAAACAACATCCCTTTCCTTTAAAAGGATGTTATACAATCAAGTGCATTTTGCAACGTATGTATGTAAATCTAATACATACCTTGTTGGCAATGCAGCTGTATAGGCAGCCGTATTCCATGTGTAAGCAGCCGAAGCAGCAGCAGCCGCACCCAATTCTGTATGTGAGCCGGATAAGGGTGATGCTGAGGTGGCCGAAGCAGGCGGACTGGAGGAAATTGAGGCAAATGATTGGGCGGGTGATGGAAAAATACTAGGTGACACTGAGGCTGACGATGGTGCCGATTGAATGCTCGAATTAGGCGAAGCAGAACCCGTAGATGATGATTGTGGCGGATATTGCATTTCCAATTTCATGGGATTGCAGGTTGTTACCGAAGATGACACTGATTTGCTGTTGTATAAAACCGAAGCAGCAGAAGCAGATGGCGAAAATTCATTGACATTTGATGATTGTGTGGAGGAGGCAGCCAAGGAAGCTGTGGCATAAGGATTTAAGTAATTACACGCTGAATCAATCATGTTGAAGAAGTTTGTAGTTTTCAAAAAACACTTGTATGTATTTTTATTACTATTAATATTCTAATGGTTATTAAGTTTATATTATCTGTTTATTTGTTTCTCATTTCAAACATTCTTTAATTTGATTTATTTTAATATGGCACAATTTTTGTTTTAACTGCTCTTGAATTTTTCGATTCTTTTATAGCTTTTTCTGTTTGATTTTTTTTATTTTGGTGCAATCGAATGTTGTTAAAACGTTTTCGTTACACTTGTTTTGTTTATATATTCGTACTATAATTACTATAATCGTTCAATTTTGCAAAAAAGAAGAAACTAAAGTTTTGCTGAATCCGAACCAACTTAATTGCAGGAGTCATTTATGAACTAACTAACTGAGGAACTACTGCACAAAAATAATTTCATTGCCGATATTATAATGATAATAATTTCCAATAATGTGGCAACAGTGGCTGGCAGCTCTTTAACCATATAGTTAAGTTCTGTTTTTTTTTTCTTGTTTCTTAAAAGATCTTTAGAAGGCTTTTTGTTCCAAACACATTAACGACGTCCACGATACGTCCACCGGTAATTATCGATGCCGACTGAATGTTAAAACGCAGCGAGAGAAATGTTTAACGTACGAATTACGAATCATATACTAAAATCGTATTTGTAGTTGTGTGTATCTGATGAATGTGAACATAACATTTGTGTGGTGTGTTGTGTGGTGGTGTGTTGATGAAGAAGGCCCAGCAGAGAGTGTGAGGCGAAAAGCAAAGAGCTGCGCATTTTATAATAATATTAGTGCAGAGCATGCAAAAGCAATGAAAGATACAATACAAAGGAACGAGATGGCAGTACTAAATAGTTCCAGCTCTCTGGTCTAACCTCGCCGCAGGATATACGCACGCGTGTGCTTTGGTAAAATAAAATAAATAAGAAAAAATACATAAAAAGTCCAAGAACAAGAAGAGGGAAAAAATACAAACAAAAAGAAAATATTACTTTTTTATTTGTTTGGATTTGTAGTCAGAGTCAATGTTTGAAATGTTTATTTGTATATAAGCTACATACATTTATTATCTCTTTCTAACATTAATATTTGTCTCTGCTTGAATTAAATGTATGAATGTGTGTCTGTAACTATGTGTGAGAGGGTGTGTGTGTCATAAAGGATGCTCACGCACTCTTTAGTTTTTCCTTTTTTTTTTTGTTCCCATACACATGTATTTCTTTTCTTATAACTGCAAAGGATATTTTGGGCTAAAATTATACTGCTCTACTTCATAACCTTCACCCTAGAGCACTACATACCAAGGTGTACTCCCCTTTATGAAAATAAAACGAGTTTCACTGAAAAAAAAATTATTAGAAAATAATTTTGTTTAAGCCTAATACTTCTGCAAAAACAGCATGAAATTTTTAATTTCTACAGAAATTAGTTTAAAAGAAAATACAAATTTTGATCCTGTTTTCCAAAACTTTTGCGTTCTCGAAATTAATCCGTTATCCAGTGGTCAAACATCGAACTTAAAATACCTAAAACAAAGCAAAGTCATGCTTCAGAGCTGTCAACTTTTTTATTTATAAAAATTTGCTTCAGTAGTATTGAATTATAAATGAAAATACTTATAATTCTTTTAATTTTTTTTCGTGGTTGCGCCCAATGAAATAACTGTATTTAAAGGGGCGTTACCAAACACCATCGCTTTAACCACTCATATATAAATACACACACACATATAATCAGTCATACTGTTAAGCATACACACCACATATTTCAGTTATTCTCCTCTTTCCCCCTATTCCGTTCATATTACAAAAAGAACAATAACAACAGAGAGTAAGCTTTAAAATATTATGGTCGGTCACCCGCTTAATCTTCAGAATGCAAAGAAAAGTTTTATTTGACTTTATTTATAAAATGGGGTCTTAAATTCGTGGAGAGTATGCACAAGCGTTAGTATACATCATGTAAAAAGTAAACTTTAAAGTGGAGTTGCTAGTTTAGCGTTTTTTAATAACACTATGCAACATATGAAGACTTTTGGAAAAACACACAGAAAAACACACAATGTTGTAGTTACGGTAGAGGTGAACAACTTTTGTAATCATATCAATACAATCTGAACGTGTCTAGGCACCCTATAGCTCACTCTAGGAATGGGCAAGTGAAAAATATATATCGATATATTTTTATATATCGATCGGCATCGAATAAAAAATATCGATATATCAAAATATCGAAATTTTTTAACAATGATAATTCGTACGTAGTCCCCAAATTTTTTTTTTAAATAAAACGAAAAAAATTCCTTTCTTATAAATAATTAAGCTGGAACGAGTTAATTTGCAAGTTCCTTACTGTTCCACCAATATTTCATGGAACATACATCAACAAAATTACACTCAAAGAATGATAATTTTTCGAATAGACAAAATATTATAAATAAAACAAAAGATTTTGTTAGTAATATTCTATTTAATGAAGACTGCCGAAATGTTTAAAATTGCACCAAAAACAAAACCAAATCTAAAAAAATTTTACCAAAATTGCATTCCTTTTGCTATCATTGTTGTTGTTATTTGTATGTATGTCGTCATCAGGGTGGTTTTTTACGATACAGTTTTTATTGTTGTTTTTGGTGTTTGCGTTCTAAATAAAAGTCAAACAAACAATTCATAGATTATGGACAGAACATTTACTGAAAATTAAATTTATTTTTAGACAAACTTTTGTTTGAAATTTTTTTGGTGATAATTTTTTCTGTGCACTTAGCGCTTTTTCAATTGTTCATGTTGGCAACATTCTTAAATCCACTACAAGTTTTTAAATTTTTTTTCAAAAGTTTCACTCTCCTTTTAAGTCCTGAGGCTTTGCAAGAACTTTTTGTTTTTTTCTTGCTATTGTACTTAAAGATAAAATATCTAATAGCCATGTGTGTACAACGTATAATGAAACGGAAGATACAATTATCTTCTATATAAAAATAAAACATGCTTAATAAAATATCAATTCGCTGTATACAGAAAGAAATCTTTGCCTTATGCCAACAATAAACAATAAATTGTTCAACTGGCTGGCTGTCTGTCTGTCTTTAGATGATTGGGCGTAATTCATTGTAGATCTTCTCACAATCTTTCATGTACCCTTCATTAAGTCACAATATTAGGTTAACGTTTGTTATGCGACATCATGCAAGTTTAAAGTAAAAATTTTGTAGCTCTATTTACTGTACATTAGACTGAGTCGGTTCATATAAAAAAAGTGGCGCCCAGAATTATATGTCGGATTAAAAACCAGCCGAGGAAAATATTAAGCCACAATCCATAAACAAGCCATAAACAATTTTATAAGATATGATGAGATCGGTCTTTTAATGGCGGCGCTATATATAAAAAATTAAAAGTGCCGTATTTTGCGGCGTGGGAAAAATGTTTACGGTTTTAGAAATATCATTGACATATCTATCATTTTAGGGGTGACTGATGCAACTTTGTTTTACCCATCTTACTGTACATTAAGGGTGCTCGGAAAAAAATACGAACCAGTCACGCCTAGGGTTATAGTTGAAGACGATCCCATAAATATGTTTTTTTGCCACGCCCCTGTAAAAGAATAATGTGCTTATTTGTGTAAGTATTTTAAACGGTAGACATACAAAAGTTTTGTGAACGGTCAATATTACAACCCTTGCTTGGAATCTCTTCCTATAAAACTGTCATTTAAATATCATATATATTTTGGGAAATAGAGCGCTTTTAATTCGTCTCAAACTCAATGCCCATTTCATTTATATTAAAACTGTTAAGTACAAATATTTGTTGCCTTCATCTTCTTACGTACGCAGTATAAGAGAGATTTATAATGCTTTTATAGTCTTTTATAAACCATCATCATCTCTAAGTGATTTTTTTTTGTCTTTGGCTTTTTAGTTACTGACTTTTGTCTGTTTTTAATTTGTAGATTGATTGTCATCAATTAAAAGAAAATATATTTTTATAAATGGCGTTGCGCGTACTCGTTTGTAATATTTCTATAATGGTGGTCTTTAACTGATTCTACGTTTGAGTTGTTAGTGGGTCATGGTTTTTGAAATTGCTTAATATCCATTCAAATTTGTGTGTGTGTGTCTTTTTTTTTCTTACACAACATATGTGCCCAGTTGGTCAACTCGTCGTAGAGGACATTTTCATCAACGGCTACTTAACCGTACGTCTTCACGAGCCATCGACTTGAACATGACATGAACATGACGCCGGCAGAGCAACTGTAAGAAATTAATCAACTTCTTTGTTGTGGTGAATACGTGCGATGTCCATGTTCTGCCTTGTCAATGTATTTTGTGGTAGTGCAATATGGAAGGAATATATAACAAATTTTGTTCCGTCTCTTTTCTTTCTACTGAAAATGGTTGTTGATGGCGAATCTCATGGCGTACATTGATGCTCAGCCATATGTTCGGGCATCGATGTCAGAGCATGGAGGAAACATGGACATGAGCGGTCTACATTAGCTATATGTTCATACCAAGTTCATGGCTAATGTAGACCCCTAGTATGAAAATTTCGACATGTGTCATGTACGATATATGTCAATTTCAGTTTCTTTTAAGAACACCTAACAGAAACCGCACTCAAAGAATGGGTAGAAGAAAAACTACTCAACTGGGTAAAAGAAAAATTACTCAACTGATCGGCGCCGATTTCAAGAACCAATTCTCCTGAAAGATGACTTATTTACATTTTTTATTAATGTGTATCAAAAAAAAATATTCGAATAAAATATTCTAACCCTTGGAAACATTAAAAGGGGTAAATAAATCATCTTTCACTAGAATTTGTTTTTGAAATCGGCGCTGATTTCAAATCGAACGATTTCCATCACATACCACATTGTACGCAAGCTATCCTTTGAACGTTAAATTTAAAATTTTGTATAATTTCGTTACAACAAAAAAAGTTCTGTTGAAAAGTTCTGATGAAAAGTTCTACTGATTCAGCCTTATCATGAATTCCACATGTGAAAATTTCCGAATAAAATTTTTTGTTCACATGGATTTTAATTTCGTATCATTAATTCCATGTAAATAAAATAAAGCAAACAAATTCAAATACACATTTTTTCTGAGTTTAAAAATGTAAACATTCGGAAACTTTCACAATATATTTTATTCATGATACCAACTGTTCACACGTTTGAAAATTTCCATGGGACATTTTATTTAGGATGAATGTCTGTTAAAAATTCTTGTATTACGAAAAAATGTAATGGGGCCATCTCTGAGGATATTGCCATTTACATGGTAATTAATGAAAAGAAAGTGACAGTGTCGCTCTTGTTGTCGTGTATGAACTTAGCGGCCATTTGTTCGAAAATGTCCTCACTGATTTGTTTGAGCTGTCACCAACAGGTCATCGACGCTTTAACATTGTCATGCATCGGTCTTGCAACATGTTTGAAAGACATGGCCAACCGGGTACTTAAAGTGCTTTTTTAATGTGTAAGATAGTAGTTAAGTTTGGGTAATAAATATATTCTTTTTATTTTTATAATTATTCCTAGCTTTTAAATTAATTGAAGAGTACATATTTAGTAATAATTTGTAAATTTAAGCATATACATACATATATATATATATGCATTGAATTTAATTCTCTCCGTTCAAAAATTTAATAGATAAAATAAAACATATAAATTAAAAAAATGTTTATGGTCTACCGTCTAATAAATGTTTTCTCCTTAAGATGGATTCCACTTTGGTATTGGAGGCTTTTCTAAATGAAGAGTCATTATTCACCAAATTCGTCAGATTGGATTTTTATCGAGAAAACATGGGAACTAGTATGCGAGTACACTTACTGTGAATATTTGTTTAGACATTCTTGGTGGTTTTCAAAATATTATTCTCCAAAAAATATAGCTATTCTTTTATTTTTTAGTAAATTTTAGCGATATATTGAACGGGCATTTTTTATGAATTTTTAATTCCAAGAAAAAGATGTGAAGAAAATTTTAATTTCCAATCTTCATTTGACTTCACATCAGCACACAGAGGTTAACGGACATGCACAATGCGCAATCTGTATTCTATGATTATTGGATGTGAATCCATCCCATTATAATGGTATTTAGGACTGGCAATAAAATAAATTTCAAAACAAAAATCGGATTTACCTAAACACACTTTGATGAAGACGAAGCGAGATGTATGCTCCAGCCGACCACCCAACCACCAAACTCTCTGTCAGCTTTAGCAATGACCCCTATAATTCGCTTAAACTCACCACTCACCTTTATGTGCTATCATATTACTCATACGTTATAGAAATTTGTGCCAAAAAAAAATGGAAATTCGCATTTCTTCACATGGTTTTTTTTTTTTTTTGATTAAAAATTAATAAAAAAATACTCATTTAATATCGTTAAAAATTTTTAAACATAAGAGAATTGTTATGTTTGTTAATAAATAGTAATGTAATAAAAATAAAAAAATTAAGTTTAGTACTATTTTCATGCAGGTAAACAAAATACTTTTGAATTTTTGACTATTTTTAGAAAATCTGCTCTCCTGCAATATTTTTGGGCGGGCAGATTAAAAATACATTAAATATATATATATATATATATATATATATATATATATATATATATATATATATATATATATATATATATATATATATATATATATATATATATATATATATATATATATATATATATATATATATATATATATATATATATATATATATATATATATATATATATATATATATATATATATATATATATATATATATATATATATATATATATATATATATATATATATATATATATATATATATATATATATATATATATATATATATATATATATATATATATATATATATATATATATATATATATATATATATATATATATATATATATATATATATATATATATATATATATATATATATATATATATATATATATATATATATTTTTTTTTTTTAGACAAACTTTTGTTTGAAAAAATTTTCAGTGTATAGTGAATTTTTATAAGAAATTCTAAACTAATCGCTAAAAAAACGAACATAGAGTTTTTCAAATTTCTTTACAAACAATATATTATATATATATATATATATATATATATATATATATATATATATATATATATACATATATATATATATATATATATATATCTATATATATATATATATATATATATATATATATATATATATATATATATATATATATATATATATATATATATATATATATATATATATATATATATATATATATATATATATATATATATATATATATATATATATATATATATATATATATATATATATAATATATTGTTTGTAAAGAAATTTGAAAAACTCTATGTTCGTTTTTTTTTTCTTAAGCGATTAGTTTAGAATTTCTTATAAAAATTCACTATACACTGAAAAAATGTTCAAACAAAAGTTTGTCTAAAAATATATTTCATTTTCAATAAATGTCCTTTACTGAATCAATGAATTTTTTTATTTGAGTTTTATTTAGGACGCAAGCACCAAAAACAACAACAAAACCCCGTTTGCTGTGTCGTAAGAAAAACAATCACGATGACGACATACATACAAATAACACCAATGACAACAACAATGATAGCAAAAGGAATGCGATTGTACCAAGTTTGTTTATTGAAGACTTTTGAATGAATCAATTCGTTAAGTTTATTGCGTTAATTATCATTCATTTTTCGGATCCTTAGATAAACATTCAAAGTTGAGCACATTTAACAAAGTAAAATTTCATAAATGCTTAATGGATGATGATGATGACTCGGACAAAAAATTTTTTTGATATATTACAAAAAATCCATTAAATATTTTTGCTCGATTCAGTAAACTATTTTGTTTAGAATTTGTAAGTATTTTCAGACAAATCACTTTATAAATTCAGACAAAAATATTAGTTGATATATAACAGAAAATCCAGTAAATATTTTTGTTTGATTAAGTCAATTATTTTTTTAGAATTTGTAAATATTTTTAGACAAATTGCTTTATAGATTTATACAATTTGCTTTCTGAAAGAAAGGGGTTCTCTTATTAAATTGTTGAGACATTCTTGTGTATATTTACAAATTTGTCTGTAGATCCGTTTCTAAACAATATATTTACTAATTCATTGGATTTCTTTACTGAAAATTAAATTTTGGTTTTTCAGTGTGTTCGTCCAATGCTGGATGTAGCGTATATGCTTTAATCTATTTAAAAGTACAACTGCAGTAATTTTTTAAGTCTATTTTTTGAAATATGGAAAAAGAAAATTTTTAGTTCCGAAAAATTTTTGAGAAAAACGTTCAACAATTAAACTCTATTTTTTTCAAAATTTAACCATTTATCACCTTCATTTCAAAGACTATAATTTGGTTGCAGCTGCATGAAGTCAAATAACTCAAAAAATTTTTCTGCATACTAGCAAGCATTCTAATGAAAATCATAAAGTATTTTTTTTGAAAAAATTTCCTTGCTATTACGGGAGATATTAACGAAATCTGGAACAAAATCGAGGCCAAAAAGCTAAATTTGAAAATTCAAAGCCTAATATCGCTGAAAATGTTAAAGATAAGCTTTAAAACAAGTTTAAATTCATTAAAATCTGATAATATTTGTAAAAGTTATGAGGCCAACAAAGGTGTTCATGCCTGAGGTAGTCAGATTTGACACCCTGCAGCTCAGCGTTTGCTTCAACAGTGCTTTTAAAGTTTCAACACTCTTAAAGCTTAGGTCCTCCTCTACGATTTTTACATACATCGTTTTGTAATAGCATGGCAATTTTAAAAGATATAGATTTATTAGGCTTTTTTTCAATTGGAACCACTGTGCAACGTTTGTAATTTGTATTTTAATACAATTTTTTTTTGTTTAAACGCTTTTTAAAAAAGTTAAAAACATGACACTGTATTTATTTGCACTCATCATCATTACTATGACAAAGCTAATAATAAAATATACAAGTGCATATTTTTAATACATATTTTTAAAAACTAAGCCAGTACAGCATACATGCACAGAAAAACCATTGAAGCAAACGACAGCATGACACCTTTTCATCATATTGATGACACTTAGTCATCATATGTATGTTCCACTAATGATGTTTATGTTGACTTTGTGCTGCCGATGTTTTAGATGGTGACGTACGTGGCTGAAATGGTAGAGCTGTCAGCGATGAATTAAGGAGCCTCGGATCAAGACCAAGATTAAAAGAAAATATAAAATAAGAAAAAGTAAAACTAAATTAGACACAAGTAAAATTAAGAATAAATATATATGTGTAATTACTTTAATCATGCCATTGATGACAAGATGACCAGCTGATGTAAAGGTTTACATCACAATGATGAAAAGTATCATGGGATCAAAAACGAAGCCAGTTGACATAGCATTGATGTCAAATTACATCAGCGTTATGAAGGTTTTTCTATCAGTGTACAATTACCCACACCCATTTCCCCCTTAGGTTGTTTGACGAAATTGTGATCGAAAAAAATAATGTCAATAATGAAGTACAAACCAAAAATAAAAATAGTTAGAAAAATTGGAATAACTAAGCAGAAGGTGAAATTTCGGCTCACCATATTGATAAAAGGAATAAGATACTCATATTCTATTTCCTCATAAAATTTTGTTAAATAGTTGATGTTTCATTAATACTAGTATCCACGATCAAATGTGGTAAAAGCAAACAAAGGACGCTGATAATGACAGCGTAGCATCTGTCGAAATAAGTAGTACTAATCCGTTCTGCTACTCTCATTAGATATTATAATATTCCACTCTTAAAAATAATTTGAGTTTACATTAATTCAATTATTGAACTTAAGCCGAATAATAATAACTTCCGATTTATTACGTTTTTTGTTTAATTTTACTTACCTACCCCCACCATAAGTCAGAGGGGTTGACCAATATAATGTCAGAAATCAATTCAGTAGCATCGAAAACCGCCGAGTATTGATTTCGGCACGTCTAAATTCAAAAACAACGACGGTATTAATATTGTCCGCTCATTTTTTTAATCTGTCCCACTGTGCAGTGTCCATGATTTCTTTAAAACTTTTATAATGAGTCAATGAAATTGATTACCTAAAATTAGTCCAACAAAAACTGGAACTCTTTAAATCCTTTACTGCTTTTCCAATCAATACACTGTCACAAGTTCCTATTTTTATTACTAAGCAGATAAATTCAAACGCCTTCCTCCTATTTGTCATTTAATTCCTACTTCCTATCTCGTGATATTGTTGTCATAATCAGATAGATTCAGAAACTTAATCAACACAATACAAACATTTTTCAAAACAATATTCCGAGATAAACCCCGCATTAAGGCGCAAAGCCAGATTCGTTGCTACTAAGCATATGCTCTGACAAAGTATATATTGCAGCTTGAGATATGGATTATACGTCGATAAGCCGAGGATTTGGAATAGATGTGTACACATGTTTCAAATAATCACCAAAACATTTACACTCACTAAAAATATTCACTAAACGTTACGCTTGATCATCAATTTGTAAAAAGTTAAGCCTGTATTTGTAAGGATTTAAGAAAGGCTTGATCTTTTTCTTGGCAAAGGCTCTTAACTCTCGTGTTCTTTATCACTAGTAGAAAAGGAAAAAGAAGGCACAAGAGAAAAGCAAAAGCAGCAAAAATATTTATTAATAATAATATTTTAGTGTAGAACGTATAACAACAAAAATATGTTAATCCTTTTATCACATGAGCAAGCTAACTACATATGTATGTATGTATATGAGGTGATCTCGGATTAAACCACAGGTCATAATTACACTCACTCGATGGTAAATGCACAACTTTTACCTACTCATACTAACTGCACAGCAGTCAGGTAGCGAAAGAAAATGTGTTTATGAGCGTATGAATTTAAACAAAATCATTGATAAGCTTGTCATAAAATTTGTGTTTAACAGGAAAAGTCAAGGGATACATTTGCGGTAATCCGCAATAACATATATACATACATAGTATATGTACATACAAAATATACAACTCTTTCATTAGCTTCCTGTAAAATATTATTTATCAATTTATTTGCCTCTATTTTAAACACATCTTTTAAAAATAATATTTTGGGAATGACCGAAAATGGAAAAAAATCATTTAAGTTGCATTGTTTTGAAAAACAAAAATGAAAGAGTTAAATCAGGCTTCACAGTCTACCATAACGTGTATGCTTTCTTGCATTGGCAGATTAGTTAATTGGATTAATGTTGCTAGTCGCGCTGTAATCCTCGCTGTAATCCTCGCTGTGTAAATAAATATTTTGTGATCTTTTTGTATCGTCAAATACTCGTAAATTGGTTGGCGATTTAACATCTTAATCGTTTTCTAATCCGGGGGTTTTCGGCAATTGACTCGTAGAAGTCGTGCTGTTCATTATCGTATTTTATAAAGAGTTAACTTTTTGCAAAAGATTTATGGAATCTTTTATTTTTCATTTCAAATGAATTTGACTTCTTGTTTTGCAGATTTTCATTGTCAAGAAACAAAAGGTAATATTCTTTTGTAAAAAATATGGATTTTCATAAACTGAATATGCATGTACATTAGACCATCTCACCTTATATGGAGATGAAAAACTGTGTTATGTTATAGATTAAGTTGTTTTACGACGATTTTTGAGGGTCTACGTCCTTAAGCTTGTGCATGGAGGACATCATTTCTTTCGTTTAAGTGGAAATGATGTCCAACGACAGATTAGAATATCATTTGGTAAATAATACTGAAGATGTTTCCCAAAAGTACTTACCACAATATACAAATGAAAATTAATACCACCACACACACGCGGATTAGGGCTATTCACATATTACGTAACGCTATTCTATTCGGGCCGAAAGCGGGAAAAAATGTTTGCCGGATAAGCCTTTCATTACTTAAGAATGGCTTAAACGATCGGAATTGAGTTTGGTGCATTCTAAAGATATAGACCTCACTTCGATTTCGTGATATAATGAATCTATTCAGTTTGGTAGATTTTGATAATTTTCGAAAATAAAGTTTTCGAAAAAAAGTTTTTTTCCAAATAAATTTTAAACTACTAAACTGTTTGAATTCAAAATCTAATTAAATCTTAAAATTACAAAAACAACATCCATTCGAGAAATATCGTTGATTATAAATTTCTAAAAAGAGCTTTATTTTACTAACTGAAAAAAAAAATTAAGTAAAGTGCGACTTTGGCTCGCACACGAAGGGTTCCGTAAAAATATACATATATCCCTTTTCGTTTTTATCCTTTTTCATTTTGGCAATTTTTTGGTATTACTTTTTTGTTTAAATTTATTTATTTTATTTTTTAAGCTTTTTCGAGTTTTTTTGCGATTTTTTTGTTTGGCACTTTTTTCATTTTGGTGATTTTTTGTTGCGACTTTTCGTTTTTTGCATTTTTTCTTTTTGCTTTGAAGATTGTTTCAGTTTTAACGATTTTTTTTTGTTTTTGGTGTTTTTTAACGTCTTTTCGCTTTTTGACAATATTTTTAGTTTTAGCGCTATATAATTTTTGGAGCTTCTTTTTTTTGGGGACATTTTCGGTTTTTGGTGATTTTTTCAGTTTTAGGTGACTATTTTTAGTTTTTGGGTTTTTCCCCCCTTTTTTCGTTTTGGTGATTTTTTTAATATTTGGTGATTTATTTCGTTTGTTGATGATATTTTTAGTTTTAACGATTTTTTTTTTTGGTTTTGGTTTTGGTTTTTTTTCGTTTTGATGACTTTTTCGGTTTTTTGGCGTTTTTTTAGTTTTTTTTTTGGCGATTTGTTTACTTTTGATGACTGCGTTTTTGCGATTTCTTTTTAATTTTGGATTTTTTTCTTTAATCGCTTTTTTTATTTTGGTGATTTTTCGTTTTAAAATTTTTTTATTTTTGGTATCTTTTAGTTTTAGGGTTTTTTTTTATAATTTCAAGAGTTTGCCTCTTACGGTTTCCAAGATGAACCAAATTGTCTATATTACATTATTTGATAGAACATCCTTTAATTTTTATTGTTTTAAATATCAGTTTTAATTAATTAACACTGTGTACAGTGTCTGTATATTACATTGTTATTTCAACATGTTTCGTTGCTCGCTTTAGAACAGCCTTTAATTTTTAGCTGTCTTATTGTTGTAGCGGCCAAAGTTTTACATATTCTGTGAAAATTTTAGCTCCGTAGCTCTTACGGTTCACGAGACTTTTGATGTACGGAACCCTAAAAACAGATAACTTCACTTTATTGTGAATAAAATCAATATTTATCCATGGATTTTCATGAAATAAAGCTTATTTTATTTCTATCATATATGTGATCAGTTGATAATAAGGTTCGTTTTGCCATTTCCAATTTTTTAATAAATTTTCAGCAAATAAAAATGTTCCAATTTTGCCTAAAAAATATTTTTATCATTGCGATCTGAATAATTTCGGAACCGTTGAGTATATAAAAAAGTAATATAGAACGGCTTAAAGTTAATTTTATTGCAAGTTTTTTAGAGGCTTTTGTAATAAAGTTTTACATCCCTTTCCCTAGTTATGATAAGATCGGTGAAGTAGCCTCTTCAAAAATCCCAAATTAAAAAAAAAATAATATGAAAAAAATGTATCCATAGAATTTAAAATTTCGACTGTGTTTGTAGTTAGAGAACCATAAAACATACAAAAAGTATAGTGGTACTACTGGGCATTTTTCTTGTTGCATAGTGTTATTAATCACCATCTCCATAAAGAGAATTTTAAGTGCAAATGCACACTTCTCGTGCAATTGTATTGATGTTTATTGATTTTAATGATATATGGCTTGTTTTTGTTTGGAACATATCAACCTATATTTAACGCCCCAGATAACTTTAGAAACAGCTTTCCGTTGCTCCAGTCCAAAACCTTGTAGACTTGTCTTATTTACCATTGAATCATAAAATTTCATGATGGAATAATATTTTTGGAAAATAGTCGAACCTTCGAATTTATTAACATTCAAAGATATTGTACCAAAATTGTATGGCCTTATTTTGTAAAACGCAACGCTAGCATTCGTTGATGATTTTCGTATGCGAAAATTTTAAATTACAAAAACAAAACACATACAAAGTGGCGCTACTCTATTCTGATGTGTCCATTGAAAAATTAAGTTGATGTTAATTTTTCAATTGTTCCTTTCCAATTCTTTCTGAATTAAACGTTACGAGCCTTAGCCTAATAACAATATGTGACAAAATGGACGAAATGAGAGATACTGTTGGAGAGACCTAGGGTAGGTTCTAGGCATACTTATAATTTTATCATTTTTAGAATTTCGATTAGACTATGATTTTTTTTATTACCGTACCGACTTTCAATTTTTAAACGATGTCGAATGCAGGAGGATTTATGCTTTCCGTGTGTATTTAAAATTTGACTAATACTTCGTAGAAATATTATCAAACGAAAATTAATTTTTTTTTCGTATTTTTTCTATTTTGCAATATTGTTTTGCAACACTTTTTTCGAAACTATACTAATTTTTTTATTTTTCAACAAGCGTATCTTATACCAATTAGAATAAGCTTTGCTGAGAATTGGCAAAGTTGAAATTTTTTCAAACAAAATTTCAATAGCGGAGTTCAGTATTTGATGCAAATCGTCTTGCGAAAATGCAAACGCAAAAAAATGTAGCTTTTTTATGAAATCCAACAACAAAGTACGCGAAATTTTATAAAAAAAAACTAGGAAATTTTGTAATTGCACTTTCGCAAGACCATTTGCACTTTCGCAAGACCATTTGCATCAAACACTAAACTCCACTAATATAAAATAGAAGATAAAAACTTTTTTTAATTAACTTTGGCAATACCCAACCGATTTTTATAATTTTGGGATTATTTTAATCGGTATAGGATACACTTCGAAAAGTTGCAAAAAAGACGCCAAACTTTAAATAATCGGAAAAAATAAAAAAAATAATAATTTTCTTTTGAAATATTAGTCAAAATAAAATATTTTAAATACACACGGAAAGAATAAATCCTTTTCTATTCGACACCGTTTAAAAATTAAAAATCGGTACAGTAGATAATAACGCAGTGATAAATAAATAAATTTTGATTTGAAGTTGTATAAAAAATTATGTTAGAACGGATTAAAGATAATTTTATTGCAAGTTTTTAAGTGTTCTTTGTAACTAAATTGTACTACCCCTTCCCAAGTTATAATGAAATTGGTGTAGCAGCCTCTTGAAAAATCCCAAATTTTAAAAAAACGTGTCCATGAAATGTTAAATTTCGACTGTTTTCGACTGTGATCAAAGGTATGAAAAAAGTTTCATTTTGTTGTATAGTGTTATATTTGTTATATTTGTTATTTACTTTTTTGCATTCCGAACGGTATGACTATGACAACAAATGCTTACGACTAAAGACGAGACATTTTTTGTTACGATATGAATTTCAATAACGGCTGATTTCCCTGTTTCGCTTGACGATCAAAGACTTCCTTGTTATGACCAACGTTTGGTCTAGACCTTTGTGATTTCTGGATATCAATAGACATATATGTCGACTTCCATTATAACCACTAAGCTCTCGTTTCCGCATACACCATAATCGTCGACGAAAACGAAATTCTTAAAGCTTTTTCGGTGCAAATGTATTAAATTTCCTTTTCGTATACGATTACGGTATATGCGGAAACGAGCCTTAAGGGCTATATACACAACGCAAACTTGGAATGAAGTTAGCATACGTGACGAAATTGAATAGCATCTTGCTGAGTTTCTAGTAATCCTTAGCATTGGATAAATGAGACTGCTTGTGGTTGATAATTAAAAAATAATAGCAATGTTAACGATAAAATGTATAACCAAATTCAGAAAATTCCATGGCGATATCAATTTTAGTTCAAAAGTTACACGGGTCAGAACATGGAATATTTAAAAATCGACTAATTTGGTATTGTTTTTACAGTCATATATATATATATATATATATATATATATATATATATATATATATATATATATATATATATATATATATATATATATATATATATATATATATATATATATATATATATATATATATATATATATATATATATATATATATATATATATATTAAATTCCTCCCGGAGAAAACAAAAGTTTTGGCCGTCTTAAAAGCAAAGCTATCAATAAGTCATGTAAAAGAAAAATCGGATTATAAGACATGACGGTTCTTCTTCCAGTCCTATCCAAACTTGACCGATTGTCAAAGGAAATTTATAATTTGCTTAAAAATTTCCAACATCTGTGATTTATTGTAGGTGCAGTTAAATTTCCCCTCCTTTTGTACATATGTAGTTATACAGACTCAGCATAGAATATCTTGTAGAGCTTACGTTTCAAGTGTACAATGTGCTCAACACTTTTATGTAAAACACCACGAAGAACGTTTTTGTGGAACAATCAAGCCTCTGAAGGGGAGTTTTTTGTCCCTTATTTATTGAGGGTCCAAAAAGAGCCCTACCTCGAAGAAATAGAGGGTTAAAATATTTTACACAAATGTTAACCGTAGTGTTTTAGATAAAATTGGTAAGCACATTGTACACCTTAAACTTAAGGCTTACAAGATATACCATACCGAGTCAGTATAACTAACCAGCAAAAACTTTTATCTTTTTTGTAATCGGTAGTACTTTATTAATTGTTTACAAAGTAATGAGTAGTACTTATTTATCTTATTACTATGACTCAAATTAGATCTACTACCTATTTTTTAATAAAATTAGTACGTATTTTTCTCATTATCTGAAAGTAGTTACAATTTGTTGATATGTATTACTAAAATAAGACGACAACCACTTTTTAAGTCAACATGTGTTTGTATATGAAAATAATTTTTTGTCGCTTAAGCTTATAAGTCAATAATAGCTCAGTAGGTAAAGTAGTTATCTTCAAATCTGAATGAGCACAGGCTCGAATCCCCGCTAGGTCAAAAAAATAAAAAAATTAAAAATATAAATAAAATAATAATAAAATAATGTGTATAAATTTTTTTTAATTTCAATTTGTTTATTTGACTACTTATTTTTTAGCTTCAAGTAAGCTAAATAGTAATTAGTTAATTGCTGTGAAAATGTAAATATATTTGTTAGGGATACCCCTTATTTTTTGGACTTCTCAAACAAAAATAAATAGCTATCGAGTCAAATTGTAAGTAGTTACGACTTAAATCCTCATATACTTTTTTGCCTACCAGTAAGCAAAGTTTTTGCTGAGTATGTACAAAAGGGGAGAGAATTCAACTCCATTAAAATGAATCCCAGATGTAAACTTTCAAAACACCGATAAATGTATGTATTTTTTAACAGGCTTTGCCAGAATCAGCTGTTAGAATATTGTTAAAAAATGATTTTGTTGTACAGTGTAAATATTTGAAATTTTTGCAAAAATCATCCAAAATATATCCATCGATTTTCATAGAATAAAGTTTATTTAATTTGTAATATAACTGACTTTATGATTTGTTAATAAAAAAAGGTAAGTTTTTGCCAATTCTGATTTCTCATATATTTAGAAAAAAGAAAATTTTGCAATTTTGCCTAAAAAAGATATTCAAGCAGCTAAAAGGTATACCTTTAGCAAGCAGCTTATACCTTTAAGCTGCTTGAATATGAAACAAAACTATAGTTTTGTTTCACGTTTTTTGCGACTTTTGTAATACAATTGGACAACCCTTTTCCAAGTTATGATAAAATTGGTGGATCAGCGTCTATTTTTTGAAAACATTAGGTAATTTCACTTTATTGTGAATAAAATTTATATTTATCCATCGGTTTTCGTGAAATGTAGATTATTTGATTTGTGGTATATGTGGGTGATTTTATAGTCAGTGAAGAAAAATTTTAATATTTTCCAATATTAGATTTTTTCCAAATGTTTAAAAAATAAAAATATGTCTTCCAATTTTGCATGAAAAAAATATATTTTTCATCATTACGGTCTGAATAATTCCGAAACCATTGAGTATATAAAAAAAATAATGTTAAAACGGCTTAAAGGTAATTTTGTTTAAATTTTTTAGTGGATTTTGTTATAAAATTCGACAACCTCTTTATAACTTATGATAAAATCAGTAGAACAGTCTCTTCAAAAATTAAAAATTTTAGAAAAAAATTATCCATGGAGTTTAAAATATCGACTGTATTTTATTAATGCCGCACATGAGGTCAACCAAAAAATTTATTTCTTTAAAAAAATCTAGAAATTGCCAAAATCGCAAGACCAACGAACAATATTGAAGGGGCGTGCAATAAATTCAAATAACAGCAATAAAATTTTTCAAAAATTCTTAACAGCACTTGCACCATCAGTATCATTAAATTTTTTTCTATGTATTTCTTTGAGACAATATCAGTCATCATCTAATCCAGTTTATACCGCATGCATTTATTTTGAGCATCATAAAATTGTATTACAAATGTTATTATCCGACCACATGTACAATTTGTTATAAATTTCTATGATTTTTGCGGCGTTTATAAGTGAGTATCAAAATTTAACAAATTACTAAGAATTACATAACCGATACTCACTCTTTTTTCTATTCCAAATGCTCTCCTTTTTCTTCTAAATAAATATCTTTTGTTGTACTTTTAGCTAATGCCGCTTTTTATATTTGTATGTAACCTGTCCTTGTTGTGGCACTTGTGCCGGCCGCACTTGTGTCTTATAGGCATGTGCAACCCCCATTACCAAAACAGAAGGACATCCCTCAATAAAAATTCACAGAAAGGCTGAAATGACATAATTTTTGTTTTTGCTTTTTTATTATTGTTTCCACTTGTAGCGCAATATAAAACTGGCTGCTAAAAAAAAACAATCAAAAATACCGCCTCAATATACGAGTAGTTGCGTTCTTGCTTCTTTCAATAGGCTACGAAAACACTTTTTTAATTTGTTTAAGGTACAAATTATAAACATTATAGAAATAAGAACGCTATATTCGGCTGTATCGAATTTAAAATAACAGCAAAGGATAGATTCTCGTTCTGTGAAACGGTGAAATGAAATGCTTTTTCACCTTTTCATAGTAGTTTTCTCGTTCAATATAACAATAAAAAGTAATGTCAATAGTTTTTCATATGAAAAACATTGGAACGAAACAAAAAATTTTCATAATTACACGGTAATGGAAATTCTTGTTTTGTACAGCAGTAAAATTAACAGCCAAAAATTTTTCATATGAAAATATATTTTACACAGAAAATGTTTAAGTAAAAAAACATTTTGCTAATAGCCGAAGCCGATATTTAATTATTAAACTTACAACAAGAAGTAACTTTGATATTTTTATGATCAATTAGTTTACACAGGTAAAACTAAATTTCGTTTTCAGTAAAGAAATTAAATGAATTCGTAAGTATTAAGCTGAAAAAATAATTCATTTAAAAATGTCCTTAGTTATATATATATATATATATATATATATATATATATATATATATATATATATATATATATATATATATATATATATATATATATATATATATATATATATATATATATATATATATATATATATATATATATATATATATATATATATATATATATATATATATATATATATATATATATATATATATATATATATATATATATATATATATATATATATATATATATATATATATATATATATATATATATATATATATATATATATATATATATATATATATATATATATATATATATATATATATATAGCAATAGTTCTGATTGCAACTTTCTTGCTGCAACATTTTTTTCTGTCTGCAGTATTTATTACTATAGTTTATATATTTCACAGAATGAATCTCTTGTCTGTGCTTCTGACAATTTAGTTCGCAAATAAAATGCCTTTTACACAATGCCGCATATTCATAGTCGCTTTTAGTTCCAACTTAAGCTTGCAACTTTTAGTTGCAACTTAAAATTTAGTTTCAGCTGAAACTGAAATTAAGTTGAAACTTATATAATATTTTAGCAAAAAAAATATTCAAATTATCAATAAGGTACGAAGTTACGATGAATTTTATGCACGACATAGCACATACACAGAAAAAATTATCACCAAAAAATTTTCAAACAAAAGTTTGTCTAAAAATAAATTTAATTTTCAGTAAATGTTATGTCCATAATCTATGAATTGTTTGTTTGACTTTTATTTAGAACGCAAACACCAAAAACAACAATAAAAACTGTGTCGTAAAAAACCACCCCGATGACGACATACACACAAATAACAACAACAACAATCATAGCAAGAGGAATGCAATTGTAGCAAGTTTGTTTACAAAAGATTTGTGAAAGAATCTATTAGGTAATGTCGTTGCTTTAATTCTCATTCATTTGTTCAGAGTATTTAGATAAACATTCAGACTTGAACACATTTAACAAAATGAAATCTCATTAATGCTTAATGGATGATGATGATGACACAGACAAAAATTTTTTTTGTATTTTTGTTTGATTAAGTAAATTATTTTGCTTAATAATTATTAGCATTTCTAGACTAATTGTTTATTAAATTCAGACAGAAATATTTTTCAGAAAATTCGGTAAATATTTTTGTTTGATTTAGTAAATTGTTTTGTCTACAATTTGTAAAAATTTATAGACAAATTGTTTTATAGATTTAAACAATTTGTTCACTGAAAAAAACACGTTTTTTTCAATGAAATTGTTGAAGTATTTTTGTCTATATTTACAAATTCGTTTGTAGGTCCGTTCATAGACAAAATATTTACTATTTCATTGAATTCCTTTACAGAAAATTAAATTTAGTTTTTTCTGTGTAGATTTGATAAGCATACAGGAACATTCATTATTGATGATTGTAGCATCCGTCAGTAAAAAATTTTTTCAAATATATAAAACAATTTGTCTAAAAATATTTACAAATTATAAACAAAATAATTTCTTGAATCAAACAAAAACATTTACTGAATTTTCTGTTATATATCAATCAATATTTTTGTCTGAACATGTAACAATAGACATCCATTTCAAAGTGAAGTCTGTTAAAAATTGGAAATAAAGTTCGCGTTATAGAAAAGTGGTTTTCTGAGTAAAGATTTTCTGCCGCGATGACAGCAATTTTTTCGTCAAAAATTTCGTAATGTTCGCTACAGTGTTAGTGATTTCTTCAATACATTTTTACCAATTTTTCAAGAACTTGCAATTTTTTCGCGAGTTTCGCTGTTTGCGAATTTTCGCCGTTTTCGTGATTTCTACCGAATTCTTGGCATTCCTTCCAAAGTTCTTGGATTTCTTATATTTTGAGGGACTTTTAATCAATATTCCGCTTAGAAATCTTAAACACTTTAGCAAATGTTTGACGCATTTTCATAACTTTCGAGATTTTTCCGAGTAGATTCAAAGCACCAAAACTTAACAATTGAAGATAATATTTGATTTCCCCGTAAAAAACTTTCAACTAAAAGAGGTTTTGATATTTTTACACACAATTTTATTTTTTCCTGTATCTACCAAGAGTTTTTTTCTTATATCGTAAACTAAGTCGAAACTATTTAGCAATTGTCAAGAAATCGACTATGAATAAAAATGAGTTTTAACTTGGTACCTAAATTTAAGTAGTACCTTAAATAGTTTTGAATTAAAAGTGTGACTATAAATATGCCCCAATTTTTTTTTAACTGAATGATATTACTAACATTCAAAATATGTACAGTACAAACACAAATGAATAATTTTATGTTAATAAAATTGTTTGTTAAAATTTTTTTTATAATTTTTTCGCCTGATACTTTCTACATATTTTTATAGCACTTGCAAATAATTGTCTTGTTGTTGTTTTATACTAGATTTCCCATACAAAACGAAATCTACTTTATCAGTAGATTTGGACGAAATCCACTCAAAATCTACTATTTTTATTTATTTCTTACTAACCTATAAAACATATTTATATGAAAGGTAAGCGAATTAGCTACAATTATATTACGCTATAAAAAATCTTCTATTAAAGGTGTGAATTAGCTAAGTCGGCCCTTGTTGGGTTACAGTTTAAATAAATTTCAGTCAAAGGATTTTGTCTTGAATGCGAAATCTTCAAAAATGTCAAGAAAGCTTATACTGCAGCGTTGCCCAAGCCCTATGCGCTTGGTGCTAATTTGTTTTTGTAAAGGCACTTAGCTATATGCTGTGTGTTTTAATACACACATACAGCACTCAGCACTAGCAATACGAAATACACAAACAACTATGTCTTATTAGTTTTTATGTCGTTCTTCACGGTATACACGTAAGTGCAAAGCAACAACAAATAAATATATGAAATATTTTTTTCTTTTTTCTTTGTATGTATTGGTTTTTACAACAAAAAACATTGAATAAAAATTTGTTTTTCTTTAAATGTATTGGTGTTTGCTCTTCCATAAGGAGCTTTTGGGCACCCCTGTTATACTGCATTTACATTGTCTAGATTTCGAAACAGTTTGATTTGAAATCTTTAGCGAAATCTATATCGTTTACACTAAGCTTTTTTGACATTTCCAAGATTTTGTATCCAAGACAAAAGCCTTTGACTGAAATTTATCGTAAACTGTAACCCAAAAAGTGCCGACTTAGCTAGTTCACACACCTTTAATAGACGATTTTTGTATAGCGTACTATTCTTGTAGCTAATTCACTCACCTTTTATATAAAAATGTTGTAAAGGGTAGTAACAAATAAATCAAAATACTAGATTTTGAGTAGATCTCGTTCAAATCTACTGACAAAGTAGATTTCGTTTTGTATAGGAAATCTAGTAAAAAAACAACTAGATATAACTAGGTATAGCTCAAAATCTCGTAGTACTAGATTTCGAGACAATGTAAATGGTCTATTAGTGCAAACAATATAGATTTCGATAAAGATTTCATATCTAATCTACTAGATTTCGAGAGAATGCAAATGCAGTATTAGCGGCCTTAAACTTAAATTAAATAACATTGGGTTTATAACCATATAGATCGACTAAGAAGTACATACATAAATAATTTCAATAGTTATTTTAAATTAAAAACACGATTACAGACATATGTACATTAGAGTGGTCGTTAAAAATTAAGAATTTGATTTCTTCAAGTCTCATACCCCAAATCGATGGATATTTATAAAAAAAAAACTTTATAAGAGACAGAAAGAAAATCTGTTTAAGCATGTACAACAACAATAGCTTGATAGATCGTAGGCGGAGCTTACGCACAAGCAAAACCAAAATAAAATAAGACTTGAAAAATTGGATTAAATAATCAGAGGTGAAACTTTGTGCTTACCATATTAATAAAAACGAATATAGAGATACTCATATTCTATTTCGTCATAAAATTTGGTTAAATAGCTGATGTTTCCTTAATACTAGTATCCACGATCAAACGTGGTAAAAGTGATAAAAGGATGCTGATGATGACAGTGTAGCGGCTGTCGAAATTAGTAGTACTAATTCTTTCTGCTAGTCTGATTAGATATTCTAATATTCCACTCTTAAAAAAATGAAAAAAATAATAATTTGAATTCACATTAATTCGATTATTGAACTTAAGCCGAATAATAGTAATTTGCGACTTAAAAAAACTTCCCTAAAAATTTTTCAGGTCAATTAGTTTAGATTAAGGCGTGTCGCCGTCCGCCCACCAAAGTTTGAGCAAATGATCTTTTTCTATCTTGTATGTCTCATAACTTAAAAATATAGGCGCATATTCTTAGTCCTAAACAAAGTATACGTTAAGAATTTAAAACCAGTATTGCCATACAAAATACTGGTTTTAAACTCCTACAGTATACTTTGTTTTGGCTATGATTATGCACCATTGTACATATTTACAAAAACATTTTCTACTAAAAAATTGTTGCCTGTGAAGTTCCGAACAGCTTTTGCATTACGGCATTTCATCTAAATCGCATTTTTAACAAAATGAACAGCAATATATAAAAAGACTATAACTATTAAAATTTCAAAAATCCCAAATTTACAAAATTTCGGTAGACTTTTTGTTTTCCTAAAACTAGAAGTTGTTTCTTTAGTTATTTGGGCAGCTGAGCGCGAATCTTCACTCAAACTTTTACAATATTTCTGAAGCTAATGGGCAGATTTAGACACAAAGGTTTCTTGGCTTAAAAGTAATTTTGTTGTCGAATTTGATTTTTCTTTTTTACTGGATAAGGCAAACCCTTCTCCAGTTATGTCGTACAAGTGCCATCAGTTTTGACATAACAGTATATCTCGAAAGCTAGAGCTGATAGAAAAATGGAATGCAGATTCGCGTTCAGCGACCCAGATAGCTGAAGGAACAACTTCCAATACTAGAGAACGAAAACGTTGCCGAAATTTTCAAATTAGTGTAATTATTTTAAAATTTTAGTCGTTATGACCTTTTTTCGATATTACCGTTTATACTGTTAAATATCCGATTTAGATAAAAGTCGGTAAACTTCATAGACAACAACATTTTAGAAGCATTTTTTTTTTGTAAATACTATGGCGCATATTCATTCATAGTCAAAACAAAGTATACTTTAAGAATTTAAAACCAGTAGTTTATATGGCAATACTGGTTTTAAATACCTAAAGTATATTTTGTTTATGACTATGAATATGCACCTATATTTATAAAGTTATGACACATAGAAAATAGAAAAAGAGCATTTGCTCAAACTTTGGAAGGGTGTGCGGCACGACACGCCTTAATCTTAAGTGATTGACCTCAAATTTTTTAGGGTAGTTTTTTTATAAATACCCATCGATTTGGGTTATGAGACTTGAGGAAATCCAACTTTTAAATTTTAACGACCACTCTAATGTACATACAAAAATACATACACACATGCATATTTAACATTGTTAATATCTAAATTAATTGCTTTTGTGACATTTATGAAATACGAACAGTTTCAAGAATAAGTACAAATATCTAAATTCTTGCATTAGTTCATATGTATACTTATACATAAATATTTCTTTGGTGAACCATAGCCAAATATTTTCTTAGAATTTTGTCAATAATTTCTTTACTTTCTACGTTTTATATTTCAAAATTTATTTGTGTTGCTTTCGTCCTTCTTCAAACAGTGTGTCTGTCTGTCAGTAGTAAAACCAGTGATGATTTGTGTTACACTTGATACTTTAATATGGGGTGTTGAAATCTACTTACATTGGGCATCCTGCTGAGTCGGCACTTGGTTGATACATTCTTTTGTTTTAGTGTTTTTCTACTGGACACGCTCTGCTGGATGGTGGGAAAGAAACATGATAATATTTCTTTTTTCTAAATAAATAAAAGAAAAAATTGTGCAAAAAAGTCAGTACATAAAACCTTTTCGCAAATTATTGATCTTTTGTTGATGCAATTTTCACAGTTTTATTCATTTTGATCAGAAAGGTTGTAATACTTGTTAAAATGTTTATTGACAACATTATTTAAATTCAAGAAAATTGAAATGTTGCGTGAAATTCTTATTCCGACTATAAATTTATACTAAAAAATTATCTAGAATAACACACTGAGTGAATTCTAGTCGAGAAATTTTTTCAAAAATTTTGCTAAATATATTATGTATTTAAATTAAATTATGTACATTGTACAATCACATTAAATTTAAAATTTTAAAAACCTCCGAAGAAAATGGATGATAAATAACTTATAAACGGCTGTACAGATTTTATTCAAACATAGATTAGAAGATTTTAGATCAAGTCACCTTTCGAACAAAAAACTTAAATCAAAATCGGTCCAGCCGTTTGGACTCTACGATGGCGCAGACAGACATACAGATACACAGAGTTACAGATACACAGATACACACTACATACTTATAACATCCCTCTTTTTTGGTCGGGGGCTAAAAACACGACCCGTAAGGCGATTAGCTTGTCTGCGGAAAACACCCAGGATCTTCGAAATCGAACTGGCGACCTCTAGAATAATAGTCTAACATAGCTAGTAGGATGTTCGTTTAAACGGGCTTCTGCTTTAATAGGTTAATCGCTCTATCAGTTAATCAAGGTTTTGGTTTAATAGGTTTAATTGTTATCAATCGGTTAACCGACTAATAAAGTTTTTCATATATTAAGTAATTTCAATAAATAAAAATACATAAATTATTTATTACTTTGAGCTTATTAGTATATAATTCTTGCAAAAAAAAACCGACTACAAAATAGGCGTGGTACCACCCCCATATTTTATCATCATGTACTTGAACGAGAACTAATTATGTGTGCGAAGTTTCATAAGAATGGGATAAGTAGATGTAGTTGAAATGGTTATTTACTTTTAATGGGCGTGGTACTGCCCACTTTTCTAGCCACAATGTTGTATTGTAACGATAGCTAAATATGTATGCAAAGTTTCATAAGAATCTGATAAGTAGAAGTGTTTAAAATGCTTATTTCCTTTTCACGGGCGTGGCACTGCCCACTTCTCTAAACATAATGTTGTATTGCAAGGACAACTAAAGGTGCATGCAAAGTTTCATAAGAATCGGTTTAGTAGAAGCTGTTGAAAAATAATATTTTCTTTGCATGGCCGTGGCACAGCCCACTTTTTTGGTCCTGATGTAGTATTTAAACAGAAGCTTAATGTGTGTGCAAAATTTCATAAGAATCGGTTGAGTAGAAGTAGTTGAAAACGAATGTGTATTTACTTTGTATGGGCGTGACCCCGCCCACTTTTCGGTGGGACCAATCTGGAAGTACATCCTTTTGAATAGAGAAAAAATTCGAAATCGGTTCATAAATGGCGGAGTTTTGAAGGAATATATATATATGAAAAAATGTTTAGAATTTAAGCGACTATTTTCTTAAGTTTTGATAAAACTTTAATTTAAAAAAATCCTTTCCCTTATCGTAGATGTTGGAGAAATTGAAATCAATCCATAATATAGAGTATCTAATTTCTCAGTCCTTTTCTGGATTTCTCTAAACATATAGAATCGTCCATTTTGTAGACTTTTACGATGACCTCAAAAGACGTTATGTATTAAAAACCAAAAATATTGTGTATGAAATACATGGGAACATAAGACTTTGAAGCTTAATTACTCAGAATTTTTTTGCACTTGTACCCACCCCTTTGCTTTTAGTCCCATCAATTATTAGATCTTACAAAATGTTTGTAAGAACTAACAGAGTCAAATTATTATAGTTTTCGTTAGGCAAAGTATATTTAAAAAAAGATTTTACGAAGATTTAACAAAGCTGGTAAAATAACTTACATCGCGAAACGTACGAAAATTTGCAAATAATCTAAAAAAAATTTGTCAAATTGTTTCGCTTGTACCAACACTGTAAATAAATACCTAAAGTGAGTAATAATAGCATATTTCATAGACTCCAAGGAATTTACGAAAAATTAGCTCTTTAAATTGTTTATAAGTCGAAAAAAATCTATAAAACACATATACAAGTATGTATAATAATTATATAAGAACACAGTTTTGCTAATATTGCAAAAATTTGCAAAATGATTAAATTCTAAGCCTTGTTTACGTTTAAAAAAAATCAGTAAAGATGATGCATAGCGTGTTCATTTGCAAAATTTGCAAAAAAATTGAAAGTTTTCAATATGCCCTAAATTGAAAAAAAAAATTACCGCAGTAAAATAAGTATAAGCAATGAATTGTAACACTAATTTATGTGTTTAAGGGCCATTATTACAACTCAGCAGTAAAGTGGAAGATAGTTACTGGCATGATAAGCAGAAGTGATCGGTAAACTGACCTGCAACAATTTTTCATTATTACAACTTGCCTGTAAAATAAAAATTATCTTTTTCAAAGTATGACAATACTAGAGCACAAGTGGCAGCATCATACATCTGTATTTACAATGGCACAGATAACAGGTACACACAAGTCCTTGTTGTAGATTTGTTATGGAAACTACACTAGAGTTGCCAAATGGAAACTACACTAGAGTTGCCAAAAAATATTGAAAGGTGGGTGGAATTATCAGCGCAGGTAGCTCTATAATGAAATGTCCAATACCTTAAAGAAGGGAAGCTCCATATAGTGACAAAATTGTGATAAATTCATCACTCCACTAAGTTTGCCGAGTAAGGTCATGTTTTCTAGTGAGTTCACCTGTTAGATACGTCTTCGTGTTTACTTGATAAAGAAGCAAGTATGGCAGCCTATGAAAATGTGTACCGATAAAAGTTAGCGGAAGAATGAACTTCCCAGTAAGTAATCCCACACTTTTAGGTTAAATTAAAGTTGTAATAATGAAAAACTGTTTATCCGTCCGATAAAATGCTAATTATAACTAAAGCCGAGTTGTAATAATGGCCCTAAATGTATTATGGCTGTCAATGGATATCCTCTATCCCCACTCCCCTGGTTGCTGGTAATAGACAAACTTCTCCACCTTTTTAGTGAAAGCGGGCATGAAGTGACCGAATACGGCGATGACTCGGTGGTTATGATAACTGAAATATTTGGCTGTGTTCTCTTAGACGTCATGAATAATGCTATATGCACTATTTCACCCTTAGGAGAAAACTTAATTTTGGTATATTATCGTTAAATGGATACAATAATATACCTTCTTACACGAATGTCAAGTATAATTTTCTTGACAGAAGGCTGATTTGGAATCCCTATGAAGAATTATTATAACAGGAACCCTCTAGAGTTTTGCTATATATAGCTGGAGCATGAGCCTTAATATGATCATTTGGATTTATAAAATTATATGGTGTTTTCTATTCTACAAAAAAATGTGAAATTTTTTTACTTTTTATTAAAAAAATTGCAATTTAACATTCCTTTAAAGAAAAAATTTGCCTTCGTAAGGGATGATACAATAATTTCTAATGAATTCACTTCTTCGAAACATGATTATATTGCAAATTTTCATTAAAAAGGGCAAATAGTGCAACACACTTTTGTAGAAAAGAAAACGACAATAGTCAGACCGATAATCACGAACGGGGCGATTGTATCGTGGCCAATAGCTCGTCAGGTTGCAGAGACAACCAAACTATGCAAGATCCACATGTTGGCATATCTTCCTTCTTACCATTCAATTCATAATTAGTCCAATGCTTATTCAGATCTTCATAAGGTCCTCTGCAGCAGTGGCTGCTTACAGGAGAGAACTACTAAGGTATACCGAATGACAGCACAAACTGTGAACTTAGAGGATGTTGGTCGTCTTGTGGACTTCAGAAATTGACGGTGGCTTCTGGTGTCTTTGGACCTCTATTTCCATTGGCCAATAGTCTACGGTATTTCCGGCGGAAATTGAGACAATTGTGACATGTTCCGTCATTATTTTAAATAAAAGTCCTAAATTCTCCGATATCCAAGGGAAAATGGAATTTTGACCACAAAGGTAATCCTGAATCTTCTGTAAATCGAGTCAATTTAAAACGACTCGGCTTAGAAAAATTAAATCCCCTAATAGCAAATTTTTTTCAAACTTTTTTGTAGCTTTCTAATTTTTAGAGCTCAAATTTATTTACTAAACATAATTTGAAATACATCAATGGATCTATTATTTATTTTTAGAAATCGAGAAATTTACTCGGATTCGGTTTACTGAACAGGGCCGTATATCTTATTTATTTTCTATAATTCTAGTTAATTTTAATATTGTAACAAGTTTGCTGGCCAATTTATATATTACCATTCAGTCAAATACAGGCGTGGTTACAAGGCGGGGGAAGGGGATGCTTTTTACAATGAAACATCAGCTATTTAACTAATTTTTTCCAGCAAATAGAATACAAGACTTCTTTTAAATTCCTGCCATGAATTTTTTTATTGTAACTAAACTTAGTTTTTGCCGAAATTTCCCTATCTGATCAATAATCCAACATTCACAAACTTGTTATTTGTTGTCTCGCTCTGATGGGCATTTTTACAATACCTTCAATCAAAGCTGTTTGTGTGTTAGTTTTAATATGCATGCTAAACTGCTTGAGTTATTTTGTCTGTATTTTTAGTTCCAGATCATCAACTGAGGAGTGAACATGCATATAACTATTTTGCGCGGGCCGTCGCATTAATAATTATTTTTACGTAATTTTTTTCTTTTTGAACTAGAAAGCCGAAATAATAAAAATGTTCAGTTCAAAAATAAAAATATGACGTAGAAAATATTTTACTTTATAAATTGAGTGCTTTATTAAAAAAATCACGGGATCCCGAAAAACCTCGGTATTCCGAAAAATCCCGGGATTTGAAATTGTGAAGTCCCGAATTCCGGGATTTACAAAAACCAGTCCCGTTTGGCATCCCTAGTATTGGTACTTCTTCTCCACACCACAAAACAAAAACAAATTTAAAATCTTTCATAAAAATGTTTGTTAAAAAACAAATTTAAGCTTTTTGGCTATTTCGTCTAATATTTTGTTAAGGAAAACATTTTTTCAAGTGTGACCGCAAGCAAAATATGTTTTCCCATATGTCATGATACCAACTGTACAGACGTTCGAAAATTGCCATGTGAAATTTTATTTATGGAAAGGCTTTATATTTTACGACTGTTTGAACAAACAAAAATAAGTAAAAAATGTGCGTAGTGTAACCACAGAATAATTTGTTTATTGATATGAAAAAATTGTATTCATATATGGAAAACATATTTCAAGCAAATGTTTCCCCAATGTGACCTGATGACCGTACCTTTAGTTTCGGTTTTTGTACTGTATTTTAAAACAGTGTTGCTAGAAGGAAATATTCCTGAATGGAGGTGCCAAATAAGAGCATTTATTTTTTAAATTAAATCGTTGGCATTGTATTATGGACTTTTATTAAATTATTAATCAAAAGTAGGGAGGTAACGAATACCGATACCGATACCGATATATCGGCGATACTTCAGATTTTCCGATACATCGGTATCGGCGATATTTTAGTGCCGATACGACGATACTTTTAAAAAATTTTTCAGAGTTTTTTTTTAACAAATAATTTATTTTTGGTCGATTTTACCATGAATTAAATACACTTCGTTATTTTTTAAATCTTATTAATATCAATTTTAAAAATGAATAATATTTTATGCTGTTATTTTGTAAAAAATTATTTATTTTTTGTTAATTTTAGCATGAATTCAAATTCAAGCCGTTGTTTTTTAAATCTTATTCCAGCAAAAAAGAGATACTCCAAAGAAGTCATGAAAATGTAGAATTCGCGATCTGGAAGTATTGCAAATTTGGATAATTTCTAATTAGTTTTACATATCCTTGCCATTGCAAGAAGTTCTGTTTTTCGATTACCAATCACCGAATTGGAAGCGATGCTAGGACAAATTTCTTTTTCGGTATTCTATAATGATTTTTCCTCAAGGAAAAAGGATACAAAATTATCCATTTTCACAATTTTTTTATGCGAATTTAAACTCAGAACTGTATTTTCATGTAAATTTAAGTGAATAAATATAAACTTAGAAGTCTTTTAATAATTAAGCTATTAAGTTATTTAAATGAATATTAGTTGATAAATGTCCTTTAAAAAAATCGATTTTTTAAAAAGCATGGCGAGTATTTTTTAAAATTATAAAGGAATTAAACATTTTTTCTTGCTTTTCTACTAATTATCTGCATATTTTTAATATAGATTTGTTGGAAGCAAAGAAAATATAGCTCCTTAAAAATTACTTCCAATGTTTTATCAATTTTAAATATTCTCTCTTATAATGTAATTTTGTATAATAAAAAAACTGCACTTGAGTTTTGTTAATCTAAACTTGAACTCAATTTCAATATTCGTATCGGTATCGGAATCGGTATCGGCGATATTTATTTTTAAATATCGGTATCGGTATCGGATCGGCAAAACGGCGTATCGTTACATCCCTAATCAAAAGCTTAATAATTCTCCCAAGTTCAATTAGAGTAGCAGAGTCTTTACTGAGCTCTTTTGTAGCCACGTCCAAAGGTTTTAAAGTTTTACTTAAGCTAAAATCACAAAACACACTTTTTTGTTTGTATGAAAAAATAAGTTCTAAACTCATATCTTTTGTATATAAGACGAAACAAATAATTAAACACACAAAACATGTGTTATAATACTACAAAAAAAGAAAAATGTTTTTTCATCGGTTAATCGACTGCAAATAAGCCGTTTAGTCGTTAATTGAAAATAGTCAATTTTAAATTAACCAATCAGTTAATCGGGTAGTAATTAACCGGTTAACCGATTAACGGTTAACTGAATGAATACCCTAACAGCTACCTACCAGCCACAGTGTAAGTATTTATTTTATAAAATGTTTTCTATGAAGATACATACATTTATCCTTTATTGCTTTTGTTATGTTTTAACAAAATGTAATAATATAAAATTTCTTAATTTTATTTACAATTATTTAAAAAAAATATTACTACGTTTATACGCAGTGCTTATTTGCAAATAAGAACAAAAAATGCTGCCAAATACTTTTTCACTGTCATTTATTAAATCAATCTATTTATTATTTTTTATTAACAAACATGTGTAAAGGTGGCAGCTCAAACTTCTTATTTGCAAATAATGCGTTAACTGTAGTATGCAGTTCTGACTGAATTTCAGGCTGCCATAAAAAGTATGTTTAAAAAAAATAAACTGAAATTCAGATTCTAAAAATTTTCAGGCAACTTTCCGTTTGGTAGTACGCAGCTGAAAAGAAAAATCAACACACATTTTGTCTAATACAGGGATGTGATATCAATTAGTGGAGATTTTTTTTCCGTCAACTGAAACAAAAATTAATGTTCAGACAATTGCTTGCTCGCGGAATATCTGACACTTTTTTTGTGTGGTCTTGTGAATAATTTTTTATGTTATGCACGTTATAATTAATAAATGTAAGTGAATTTGCGTGAATGAAAACAAATTTCTCTACACAATTATTTTTCCGTGGGCTAGTAAGCTACAATAAAAAAACACACTTGGTAGCACTACGTTTTTATTTGCATATAACATAGTGTCCACACCTGATGAATTTATATCATGATGAATGTCAAGAGCTCAAGCTCAGATGAATATATTATAATATGAAACGTCATTTTAATTGCTGTTTTTACTTTATCGTTTATTTTCTTTATTAGAATTAGTGCAAATTATAAGAAATACATATTTTTTAATGAAAAAACATAAATTTTGTGATAATTATTAAACAAATCTTATAATAAAAATATTTAATATTTTTTGGTGGTTATTGCTAGCCATATAAAGGTCTAAATATTCGATCTTAGCTGTACGGCGAAGAAGAAAATATGATTCATCATGATATAAATTCAGCAACGTCTGCCCCTGTGTATTGATATGAATGAAAAATTTATAATTTCTCTGCCGACGTTTTATTAGGTGTTATGATGAAAATTTATCAAGTGTGGACACTAAGTAAGAAAGGCGTATAAACGAGGTATATAGTACGTTTATACGCACAACTTATTTACAAATAAAAACGTAGTGCTGCCAATTATGTATTTTTATTGTAACTTCTTAACTCACGAAAACAATTCGTGATTAACGCACTATTTGCAAATAAGAAGTTTGAGGCTTTCGGGCGGGCTTAAAGGCTTTTTATTATCCGTATATCGAAAAGCGACTTTGCTGAGCTAAGATTTTCTGACTAGCCAGGCTTCACTGGTGCGAGATATTTATTCGACAAACGCAGAGAAGAAAACCCATAATAAGCCCGCCCAAATAGAATATCTTAACTCAGCGATGCCGCTATTCGCTTAACCAAAAGGAGAAAATCGTTAAGCCTTCCCAAAGGCCGGCTATGCAAGAATCTTTACTCAGCGAAACCGCTATTAGATATATGTACTGAGAGGAAATTAATCCTTAAGACCGGCCGAAGGCCTTCAATGTAAAAAAAACTTAACTCAGCGAAGCCGCTTTTCAATATACCGACAGGAAAAAATCATAAGGCCCGGCCGATGCCCGACTATGCAAAAATCGTTACTCAGCGAAGCTGATTTTGGATATGCCGAGAAGAAAAAAAACTAAAAGCCCAGCCGAAGGCCGGATACGCAAAATCTTTTATTCAGCGAAGCCGCTTTTCGATATAATGAGAGGAAAAAACCTTAAGCCCGACATACTTTAAGTGTTGTTGACGTTATTTCCATTTGAATATGAGGAAAATAAAGTCAATTTCTTTATTACCAAATTTTTGTTGACTTTATTTCACTTTTAAAAACGCAATAAGGTCAATTGACTTTATTTCCTACCATTTCCATTGACCTTATTACCTGCCACAATACCGAATGAGTCGGTGTGAGACTTAACTTATAAATGTTTCCGGGTTTTCTCAGTCACTAACCATAATGGTAGTGCAGTAATCAATACGGGGTATATTTATTCACTAAACGTCTGTTATTAATAAAAAAAATTTATTTGCTCTGGCAGCGCCGATAAGTGGCCTTCCTCGTCAGAGCTGGGGCTTGAACGCTTTTATTTAGCTCGGTTTTCTCAGTCACAAGCCATGATGGTAGTGCAGTATCAAATACAGGGTATGTTTATTCACTAAACGTCAGCTATTAATAAAAATGTATTTACTCTGGCAGCGCCGGTAAATGGTCTTCCTCGCCAGAGTTGGAGCATGAAGGCTTTTATTTCGAACTAACTTGTTTTATGTAAAGGTCACAAACATACTTATAGCATGTTTCCACTACGGGCTGAGTTTCATTTCCTTATTCCCAATTGCTTCAATGAATTTACCTGTTTCCACTATACATTCGTAATTGGTTTTGACAGTTTTTCTTGGAGTTATTCTGTTTTCCTTTTTATTTCTTATTATTGCTGTAGTATTCGCACTTTTATTTTTTTACAATTTATTGGCGCATAATCATAGCCAACACAAAGTATGCTTTATGAGTTTAAAATCCGTATTTTGTATGCCAATACCGGTTTAAGTTCTTAAAATATACTTTGCTTAGGACTATGAATATGCGCCATTGTTTTTTTTTTTTTACTTTTAGCATTGACTATTTAATTTTTATTAATTTCCTTATAACTTTACTGGCAACCAGTTTCGATAATATTTCGATAAAAATTGGGGCAAGGTAGATCTATAAGGTATACTTATCGGCAAATTGATACAACAAAGCAACTTTTTTTTGGGAATTGTGGTGTCAAAAAATGTATGAGAAAAACTCAAGCGAATATTAAAATGTGAGTGGATTTGTAAAATACACTACGATTTGACAGAAAAATTACCGAACATACGGGCTGATGCAGAGACCTTATATATCGACCTTGAATTGGGGATTACACATTTTTTTCAGAGTTCAGAACAAGGCGAATTCATACCAGGTGGCCGCAAGAGCCCAGCTGTTTACGTAAATGTTTACACAATCGGCCTGTCAGCAGTGTTAATGTATCAGCTTTTTTGACGGCCCAAATATAAATTCTCCACGGCGAATTTTCTTGCGACTACCTGGTGCTGATCTACCTTGGTTGAGAATGTATTTCAAATTGAAACATCCGCAATTATGGTAATTCGCCCACAAAATTTTTGGTTTAGTTGACAGAATAAATTCTCCACTTATTTTTATAACATGCCTGTAATAGACAATAAATACCAAAATTCCGTGTACTTTTCTTTTGGAACTGCGTACTAGTAAAGATAAATTTCTTTAAGAAATTTACCAAGGCGAATTCATACTAGGTGGCCGCAGTAGCACAGCTGTTTACGAAAATGTTTACACATTTAACCTGTCAGCAGTGTTAATGTGTCAGCTTTTTTGACAGCCCAAATATAAATTCTCCACGGCGAATTCTCTTGCGACTACCTCGTGTTGATCTACCTTGAAATTTACCAAAATGAACTTCAGTTTGTTTTTTTGCACATACTTCTTTTGTTAGCCCGAATTTCAGGCAGAGGTGTATACTACGCTTAAGCGCAGTACTCACATTCAAAATGAATGACATGCATGATGGTAGTATGAGTGAAATTTTTTCTGTTTGCGTCACATCAACGATGCTTGAAGCAAAATCAAAAATCTCTGATTTTTCGTTTGCATGGCGCTTTTATTTTATACGTGTAATTGGTAAGCGTACATACAAGTATGCCTCACAGTCATACCAAGACAAGTTACTCAAAACAGTCGGTTATAAATAGAACTGTCAAACTCTATACGTAAAAAGCTTTTATATGTAATTTAACATATATAGTGCGTTTCCATATACGTAATTTCGGCCAAAATATTTTATTTGCCCAAATGAGGTAACTTGGAAGGTAATATGGAAAATCATATATTTTTCATATTGCCAAATTATCCCAAATGACTGCGTTGCTTTTAAAATTACAAACTCCATCCCTGGGTCGTCCATCAATTGTATAATTTGCTCATAATGGAAACGTACTATTAGGTTGCACTTAACTCATAATAAAATAATTTTAGTTTATCTTATGATTTTTCCCTTGCATGAACGTGTACTCGTAATAAGTCATGCATGTACTAAAGAAAGACAATAACAAGATAAACTCATATAGTAGTGCTTCATATTTAGAGCTTTCAAACTCTGGACATAAAAAGATTTTCATATGCTGTTTGACATTTTCTTGATTATAACATAAATTCCACATCCAGTGCTATGCTTCTTTGTGTATGCTAATAGCTTCATGTGCACCTACACGATGCTTGTGTCAAGCATTTTGACAGTGAATACTGCGCTTTAAGCCGAAGCTGAAATTTAGCCGCATAAGCCGGCGGCAGCTGAGACTCTTAAAAAGTGCCGGCGGAGGCTGTTAGCCGACAGATCGGCATCATTCTCTGAGCAGCAGTCGTTTTTTATAGTTGATCAAACCTGAAACAAAAACTGGATATTTTTTATATATCATATCTCTTGCAGGAGCCAAAGCGAATTCATAGCAGGTGGCCTCGACAGATTAGGTGATTATTTTTTGCTTATTTTCGCCTCTTGTATTATTAGTTCGGATGTCAAATGCTTTGTTGATATATTTTTCAGTAGAATTTTTGAAAAACAAAATGGGTATTTTCCAAAGCGAATTGAGGCGAGTCTACCTATTATAAATTTGCCTTGGCTGGAGCGATGCATACATAAATGCAACACTATATAAAAACTATTCACAATAATAGATATCAAGCAACGAGCTGACCCGATTACTATTTCAACGAGAAACTTACTAGTCAATTTTGGTAAACACAACGAGTTTTGTTGAGTTTCTTTTTACTTTTTATATTCAGCGTCATTTTATTTTCGGTGTTGAAAGTTGATGAAATTTTGTAATTTTTATAAAACGACTTGCGGTAAAATCTAGAAAAAGAAATATTGATATTTTCACAAGTTTTAATATATCAAGAATGTATATAGATGTGATATATTTATTTACCGATTTAAAGTTAAAGAAATGCAAAATATTAAAAAGCACGGGTTGATTTTTCCCGACTTTGGTAGTGCACGAATTATTTTTTGTCAAGTGATGAACAAATTTAATAAAATCAATAAGTGTATGAAATAAATATCGAAAAAGAGAATGCAGTTCAAATATGTTGGAAATGAAAAAATAAATAAAACGAATTTTAATACATATCTAATTTAATTGTGAAGTAAAAATTTCTTCAATATAATTGTGGGCCTGCTGGCTAAATTTCGATAGAAAGAAATATATTATTGATAAAAATTTTCTCTGGTCTCTGGCTGAAAAATTTTATGGTGTATGGTTGTTCATATCGTATACATATGTATGTATATATTTTTATGATGCTCACGGACAAATCGGGCGAGTTTAGCATGCAAGTGTGTGTTTTTTCTTCTACACAGCGAGTTGATTGTGTTTCGTTTCTTTTGTGTATCATTTTGTGTAAGAATGAGAGAGATGGCTACAACAATAAATAACATGTCGATTTTTAGAGATGGCAAAACAAAACGTTTCATCTACTGTTCTGTCATAGTTTTATTTAGAGTATATTTTTCTTAATTTAAAAAAAAAATTAAATATTCCTATTTTCAATAATAATAATGTATATATTGATATATTTTATAAAAGTTGCAATATTTGGGATAAAGCGCTGACACACTCGTTCCTTTTTCTGCTCCCACTCGCTATAAGTCATTGTTGTGTGTGAAAGCCGAAAATACCCGAAGTTCTTTTTCTACACTTGCTCAAATGTAATAAGTGTTGCCATTATGATTTCTCACGCCCTTTTTAGTTCAAAATTATGGATCTGCTTATGAATCAGTTTAATAAAAAAAATATGAAAACTATAATTTGTACTCGCATCCTGTGTACCACATATTATTATGTCATTAAATTGGTCCGCTTTGCGCAACAGTTAACCTATTATCCCAATTATTGTTGATGTGTGAGATACCTAACAGCGTCTTCACGAGACATTAACTCTGAGATAACATAAGAGAAAACGTCGGCAGAATATTAAAAACAAAATTCAGATTTTTCTCTTAATCTCATACAAGGGTTAAACGTAATTTCACTTTTCCTATAAGAGATCATTTTATGGAAATGGTCACCGAATAAACATGTACTACTTTTGCACAATTAGTTCTTTTATTTTTAATTAAAATTCTAATTTATAAATCAATTAAACATATTTATTCATTTATTTGACGGAATATTTATCAAAAACATCGCTCTTCATTTATTTCAATAAACACACATGCAGTTCATCTTATAAGATCGTTATAAAATTTGTTATAACAACGCTCTTATAAAAATTCTTATAGCATTGAGATAACACTAATAATGTTACGTGTATAACATCGAATGTATTTGACAATATCATCTTACATATTGTGTTACGTGTAGACCTCAAGTAATTATGTACAAATTTTTCCCCGTTTTCTATTAAGCTGAAAGTCCATAACACGCGTTACACACGGTAACGCGTTATAAGCGGCTGTCAAAAAAGTAGAATGAGTGTAAATGTATGTGACGACTTACATAGCACAAATCGTAAAACGCTTGACGCGAAAAGTAGATTTACTTTCTACTTTTGTATGCGCCGCATGCGCCATGAAAAAATGACAGCTGTTTTTGATAGTCAGGGATGACAAATTATATTATATTTTCAATGTTATCGGTAAATATGTTTGTATGGTGGTTTATTTTTTTAATTCTTTTTTACAAAAAAGAAGTATTTAATAAAAAAAACCCTGTCGCAATAGAGTTTACAAATGTTTTCAAGAATAAAATACATTAAATAATTTGTTAACACAATTCTTTCATCAACAAAATTTTCATTTTATTTATCGATTAATTTTATGTAATAAGTTTCATCTCTTATGTTTATTAATTTTATCAATTTATCTTTATACTTTATTCAATATTGTACTGACACAATTAAATTTACATTAAAGTCAAAAAGAGCCGACAATCTGTTGGAATAGATCTCGCTGAGTTCAAAAAACCACTCACTTCCCGTTCCAAATACAAGGGACGCACCAACAACCGTCTCGTTTTATTTTGGAGGTTTGAGTACGCCCTTGTTCCACAAAATGTTATATTTATACACTCAATAAACTCCACAAATTCTTTTAACATTTCAATTAACATTTTTGCAAAAATTATTTTTATTTGATAAAAATATTTACACTACAGCTGATCAAAACATAAACATTGGCGCACAAAAAGTGCATGTAACTTGAATTTAGAAAGGCGTCTAAAGTATGAAACACACAAAACGCGAAACGAACGAAACGCGTGTTATGGACTTTAATCTTTAATGCCATGTCAGATAAAACTTTTGCTTCGCGTTGCGTTACAGATTCGCTTTGACTTCTAAGATAAAATGTACATACTTATACGAAACATGCTACATAAAGCACTTTTAACGCAGCGTGAAGCGAAAAGTTCGACAACTCTCATCTTTTTGCTTGCTTTGACAATCAGCTGGAATAATTTTCTTTTATTATATTGCCAAACGAAACATATCGTGCGTTTGAATCTATTTTAATAAGAGGTAAATATGTATGTGCCATTTATTTATTTATAATAAATCGTAAAATAACATAATTGACTTATTTTTATAACAAAAAAATAAATAGCAATACTATCAACTACTTTTTTTGGTAAACGAGCAATGCGCGAGTGTTGTCAAAGTTTTCATTGTGTCATACCTTTCGCTTTACACTTTTCTATCAAAGTTAGAAACGTCACGCAAAGCGACATAGTTGTATCTGACACGGCCTTTAGAGTTATAAGATTTTAACCCGTTTTACCCTCTTTCTGAAGTAGTTTGTAACGGCAACACTGGCTTCTTTTATGTTTAATCGCACTCGGCTTCAGTCTTCTTCCTAGTTCTGTTGCTGCTCGTTTGCAAAATCAGTTGACTTTTTCGCTACTGCAACATAAACGGACAGAAAATTTGTGTTTTATTGTTGCAAAAACTTTAAAAAAAATTATATTAAATCAAAAAAAAATCTTAAAAATATGAAATTAAAAACCAAAATTAAAGAAAAATTTGAACTTTAATTCGAAATTAAAACATCTCAAATAAAAGTGTTCCATAAAAAAGTTTTTTCAAAAAATATTCGAATAAAAAAATTTCGAAATAATTCTTAATTTTTTCTGCTATTTCGGTTTTTGGTAAAATAATTTGTCAATTTTTTTAATTAAGGAAAAAATTTAAAACAAAAAATTTTTTGTGTTGTATGTGCATTAGAAATTTTAAGATACGACGTGAAGAAAAACGAACAACCAAAAAATTTTACAGTCGCCAGTCTGTGTTTTTCTTTCTTTTTTCATACTACTCGCACTCGTTATGTTTAAATGGTGGATATTTTATTGTAGAAAAGAAGACCAAGAGACGTATGTGAAAAAGTGTAAAAGAGTGTGAGTGCATTGAATGTGGCTGTGTGTAGAGAAGAGAAATTAATGAACGAGTGAAGGAATATTCATGAAACTAACGAGAAGTGTTGACTAGTTGAAAGAAAAAGTATAAAAAAGAAAATGAGATTTGTTTTCATCATAATTGTTATAATAATATTAAATGCAATAATAGCGAACGAGAGCCTCAGTATCTATCTTTTTTAAAATATTTCTACTTCATAGTTTTCAATTCGACATGTACTTTTTTTAAGCAAATGAAACGAAGAAATAAAAACAAGTGGAAAAAAGCGCGCAACACTTTATAAAACAAGACAATTGGAAACAAATTTGAGATATATTTATTGCTATTATTTTATTTATCTTTTTGATCTTTTAGATTTTTGTGCAATTAAACCGTATAAACAATTTTAAAATAAATAGCAAAGTATTAAATGTCTAAAAGATATAAAAACAATTAAACAAATCAAGAAGCATCACAAACAATTATAAAAAAAGGTTTACATATATTTAAAAAATATGTTTATAAACTATACAAAACCATCATCAACGTTACATCCTGAGAATGTGTTTTATTGCCAGCTTTGAATCTGAATGGCAAACATTTGCTGTCATCACCAGTTTCTTGGATATCGGTAACACCAAGAAAACCTTTAAGAAGGGCCGTAAAATACTTTTAATGAAGTTGGTACGGCATAATAAATAAAAAAGTGAATTTTTTTATACAAAATGCACTCAGGCGTATTCATAAATAACGCTTTAGAATATGTGTTGAATATTGTAAATTTAAGTTTTGACAATAATAATCAACAAGAGGAACACTTTTTTCATAAAAAAGGCGATAGACAAAACCAATTACAACAGAAGGAGAGACTTCTGTTGAGCATACAAAAACAACAACGACGTCGGCGTTTACAACCTTGGCAAATTCAATTCCTGCTCCCACTGATATATAGATTTGCAACAAATATTACTCCAGCAGGAAAAATAAAATCAGCATTATATATAACAACATAAATAATTCTTTTGTTGTTTTGCAAATATCGAGTTAAAATACCAGCATCGAAAAGTTCCTGTCTTCTTTTTTAATTATTCTATGCAAAATTGTTAATAACGTCTACGTCGTTTAATCCAAAATAAAAACTTACATCAAAAACATATAAACTCATAAAAGAAAATAAGTGAACAAAATTTCTTACCAAAAAGTCGTACGCGAAGGAAGTGTTTAAATAAGAAAAACTTGTTAACAAAATTTAAGTTAATATAAACAGAAATTATAAAATATTTTGAATGATGACCGATCATATGGAAGAACCGCCACAGAAGCGGGTTAAAATGGATGAATTATTCTTATTGGAAGAAAATTTACCCGATGAGCTAGTATCATCATGGGGTGACCCAGGAACAGGCGGCCCCCCAAATCATGGATTAGGTGTAAATGTTGTAGGCGGACCAAATAAACCTCCAGCACAAGGACCCGGACCCGGTGGTCCTGGTCCACAATTAAATGGATCTGTAGATGATGGTGGCGTTGGTAATCAAGGGCCTGGCGGCGCAAATCCTTTAAGACAAATGCAACATCATCAACATTTACAACATTTATTACAGCAACAGGTATGTTAAACACTATATATTGATTGCTTTTACACACCTTCCTTTCATAAAAATTTCATTTTGAACATATATTTACAACTCTGAAACTTTTTGATGTCTCTTTGTGCGCAGGGTAATAAAAACCCTGGTATGGTTGGAAATCCCATGGGTGCCGGTGGAATGAACCAATTGGGAAGTAAATCTCCGAACTTGCAATCACCAAACACTGGAGGCATGCAAGTCAATGTTGGCCAAATGTGCGGAATGGTCAACTCTATGCCAATGTCCATTTCAAACAATGGCTCTCAAATGAATTCAATGCCAGGTAAGTTGTTTTGTTATTTGCGAGAAAAAATAAATTAACGGAATCAAATGAATTAAAGTAAATGTTTTTAAGATTGTATTTAACCATTTAGTTATTTACTTTGTTATGTGGCCAATTTTTATAAATTCCATCATTTATTTTGCTTACTTTTAGGTATGAACACAATTGCCCAAAGTAATATGGGTAATATGGTGCTTACCAATAGTGGCATGGGTGGAATGGGAGCAGGTATGATAAAGCAACAAATTGGTTCAGGACCAGGTGGTATGATGAATTCGGGCCCCGGCGTCGTTCCCGTTGGTGCTGGAAACATGGGGCCAGGTAGTGTTGGGGGACCAAATCAAGGAATGCACATGGGTGGACCAGGTCATCCACAAGTAATGCAGAATGGACCCATGATGCGTATGGTGGGACAACAACACATGATACGAGGTCCAAATCCTCATCTTATGAGTGGAAATGGTCCAGGTGGAGGACCACGCATGCAAAATCCAAATATGCAAATGGGTAAGTTTATTCAATAAGTGATAAGAAAATATATATATATATGTACTTCCGAATTTACAACTACATGTTAGGACGTGAAATGGATTCAAATAATCTGTCATGATTTCACATTTTTAAACTCTGCTCTATAATTCTATTGATACTTAAAAAAAATGTTTTTTTGTTTAATTGTTTTGTTTTTTAATAAATGGCAATAATGTATTTTGTAAGATGGCCGTGCAATTAAAAGCTATTGCGGTTTGCTATTCCAAAATGCTCAAGTTTTCTTTTTGTTGTGTATTGTTCGTCTGAATACTTGTCGTTCATGAAATAACGAAATATGTACATATATCCAGTGAAGACTAAATCATACAAAGTACTTTCAAAGCAAACCCCTTAAAAATATCCAGCATGGTTATTAAATGCATATCGCGACCTCATTATTGGTTTAGCCCATATTCTAAAAAGTCGTAATGGGGAAAAACAAAGAAGATTTATATAGTTTTCTCAAAATATGGCAGATATAATTTTTTTGTATTCTCACCACTGCTTCCGGCATGTGTTTGGAAGAAAAATGTAAATTTTTGTGAACTTTCATCAATCCGGTTAGAAATTAACATCTTTTTACTGAAAGTAAAAAATCTTGTTTTGTGCTCCAGTAGCCACTTTTACTGAAAATAAGCGTACAAATGTTATTAGAAACTTAGTATTTTACTTGATTTCTGATTTTTATTTTTTTATTTAAAAAAAATTTTTTTTACAAAAACCAGGAACAGTTTTTGGATTCTGAAAGAGAGTATTCAAAATATACATATCCCATACTTAACTCAATTTTTTTTAAATGGTCGGTGGGCCAAAACAGGAGGTCGCGATATGTATTTCGATTCTAAGGAAAACACTTTCGATACAATATACCTATAAGCTATACAAATCTGAATGGTTTTTTTTTCGAATCGAAGAACGTAGCACATATTGATGTTATCGCATGTCTAGATGTTCCTGCCCAAACAACAATGAAGATTATTAATGGCTTAATACAGAATAGTCGTATCTCGATTTTTTGGTTTGAAATCAGGTTTTTAACGTTTTCTATTAGCCAACTTTTAAGTAATGCTTCCTTAAAGAACTAAGTGAGATACGGTTGAAAATTTTTAATAAATTTATGGCCACTTAGAAATTATTTTTTGTATGCACATATCGTCCCTATCATGTCAAACCATCCAATATGCAAATTTGTATTTTTCAGAAGAGCGCAAAGGCCCTTCAATTGGGAATTTAATGTCAGCATCCCTACCATGTAAAAGTGCCAGGTTTATCATATTCCTTATTGAGTTAGCCTGAACACACACCGAAGAAGACAAAACGTTTTTGTGTTTTAAGTCAAACACACTCGTATCATTATATGATTATGTTATGATTATATGTATATATGAAAAAAAATTTGTCTCATAAGAACTAATGTACTGTCGGCGTATTAGTAAAAAAAAAACAGTTTTGTCTTATGTTGGTGTGGGTTCAGCCTTATCAATCCTCTATGAGAAATTCAGCATGCTTGAAACGAAGTGTATAAATTAGATTACAAAGATAACTAATGTAAAAAAACGAATTCTGCATATTAGTTTGACATGGTAGGGAAGATATCATTTCAGTTTTTCCCACATCCTGCAAAATAACGAAGATTCGAGATACATATTTTATATATTAAGCCATTGGTATATAGGCATTTCCATGTCAGCATACGTGACATATGTACGCCTGCAAAGTGGAATGGGCCTTGCAAAAATAGTAGTAACTGGAACAAATTTTGTCGTTATATTCCATTCAGAGGGTACTATGCGTAAAAAACTCTATTACACTTAGAACTCTGTTGCCCAAAACATCAAGGGAAATAAGTGATGTTTAGGTGCATGTAAAAATATGCGAAAATCTGCGAATTGTGAAGTTTTTTTTAATATCTTAAACGAAGCCAATTATTTTCTCTTTATTATCCGTAAATTTGAAATAAAAAAACTTATGGATGATTTTATAATGGACAACATTTAATAGTCTTCGTGACAACACGTACGCGACAGATTTTTCTCTTATAGTATTCTTAAGTAATGCAATATATGTGTTGTAAATATATGTGAACAAAAACTTAAAAACAAATAAAAAATATGTATTTGGTGTGACTATCATGATATGACGGATAAAATTTTGTTGTTTCTGAAACTTTATGGAAATTTCGACATTTTTCATTTTCATTTAGTTGCATTTGTAGTACTACAGTAGCGAACGTGACGAACTTTAAATGCTTATAAAATTTTTATTACACCAAGTTGAAAAATAATGTTCAATATTTGTTTGCGACAAATATCTTGCTTTAAACATTTATTTTGAAACACTTGTGACCGGTCAAATTCAAATGACGTAGCCAAATAATCCCCCCTATTGTGAACGGCGACCTCGACGTCACATCAACACGACATCAAAAAATTGTCACTTGTCTACTCTTTGTCTACAACAATTAATTAATTAACCGGATTTTATCAATAAGATATTGTGGCATTTCAGAATAAATGATTTTATGCAAAAATAAAAGCGCACGTATGTTAAGAAGGTTGTTGAACGTAACGCCATACAATTTCGTGGCAAATTGAGAAACATGATCATATCTTTTCAATCCGCGTACATATCTAATAATATTGTTGTATAAAACGTTTAGCTTTCTTTTGCTAACAGAGTCACAGCTTGCAAAAAGTTCACAACCGTAGATTAAACCAGGAACAAGATAAGCTTTTGCAAGAAGGTGTTATGTTGAAAGGGGTATAATACTGTGACGACCAAAGACACCTCAGCTTAGAGTAAGTCTGACCCACAAGTGTGTTAATATGGTTTGTCCAAGTAAGACCGTTATTAAAAATTAATCCCAGGTTTTTGGCAGCATTAACAATAGTGATTTTTCTCCATTTATTAAAACGTGGAAATCAGCAATATGAGTAATTGTTTTCTTGCGAATTATGATACACTTTGATTTGCAAGGGTTTAGACAAAGTCCATTTGCACTTGCCCAGCAATAAACTCTATTCAGATCTGCATTAAGTCTTGCAATATTTTCAGCAACGGAAATGACTGGGCTACTTAAATACAACTGCACATCATCTGCGTACATTTGAATTTGGCTATGTAAAAGTGGTTTTGGCAAGTCATTTGCATAAATGGAAAAAAGGAGTGGCCCAAGGATTGACTCTTGAGGCACACCCCTAGATAAATCTAATACCGAAGATTGATTATTTTTCGAATACACAAATTGCCGATGACTAGAAAGGTATGAAGATAGCAGTCGTGTGGAAGTTAAAGAGAAATTAATGAAGTGTCGAAGTTTCATGCAGAGCATGCTATGGTCAACCGTGTTAAAGGCTTTAGAATGATCAAGAAGAACCAAGAAATTGATTTTTCCTTCGTCCAGCTCACGTCGTATATTTTCAGTTACGTTAAGTAAAGCAGAAACACAGTTATGATTTTGGTGAAAACCAGATTGCTTATCAGACAACAAATTATGATTTTTAATATATAGCGACATTTGATTATCAAGAATTTTTCCAAGAGCCTTAGATAGATAGATAGGCCTGAACTCTGAGTCGTTTTTCGGTATTGGCACTATTTTTGCGTATTTCCACTTCAACGGAAAAGTGCTAGTCATTATAATGGTATTGAATAAATGTGTTATATATGGTAAGAGGACCGGCAACAATATATTTTATTCTTTTATTTTTTCAATATTTCTAACACCTTCGGTGTTCTTCTTCAGGAAATTCTGAGTAAAGCCGTCCACTTAAAATGAGGGTGTACTGTTTAAACAGAACACCGAAGGTGTTAGAAATATTGAAAAAATAAAAGAATAATTTACATATGTACCTTTAATAAAACAGAGAAGAGTTTTTATTTGAAGTTACCCTAGACCTAGAGCCTGAAAAACACAGAGTTAATTTAAAACATAATAAGGTCGAATAAAAATACACTAAACTAATAAGTAATAACTAAATTTTATTTTACAATGTTATTTAAAAACGACGTCTAATTCCTTGATAGGTTAGTTTTTCATTAATTCCCGATATTCGCGCTTATATGTTTGATAGCACTTTTTACTAATTGAAATTTCGTCAAATCGAACATTGAAATAAGCAGATAGCACTATTTGAACAAAAATAAAAATGAGCTGTAATGAAAACTAATTGAGGCTTTCATTTAAGTAACACGTAAATATTTTTTTATACACAAATATTTTTTATGCAGATAGCACTATTTTTATTAACAAAACAACGTGTGTGTTGTTAGATAGCACAATAAAAAATTGATTGAAAAATTGCTTTGGAGATATTTTTTTCTTTTCGAATTAAAATGATAGATGACAATTCAGTCAGAGAACACGTTGCTACAAAAAACGTATTTTGTAGAAAATTGTAGATAGCACTATTTGAATATAGGCCCTCGATATATACAAAATTATCTCTACAGTTTATAAATCACAGTTATTTTAAATTTGGAACGGTTTTCCGTCATCCCACGTCAAATTTGGTTTGTAAACAGAACGGTTTCGGCTATGTGCCATCTTCAGTGTTCTATTGAATACAGTTATTTTTCTCTATTAATGTGCTGTTTCCACAATGCAAACGAGCGACCTGAGTAAAAAATTTGTATGGAAACCGCTCAAAAAACTAAGTGCTTTAAGTGTGGAAACAACACATAAGGCAGTTATTTTATTACACTAAAAAGGAGTTTAAACTCAGATTTCTCAGTGCCGAATTCGATAAAAGATTGAGAAACTTTTTGTAAATTGAAATTAATTTCGTTGAGCTGAACAAAGGCACGTGTTAAAGTACCATTACGTGCATAATTAGTCCTATGAGAGGGTACATCAAATAGCTTAGACAACCTAAGATTCCTAGGAGGTATATAGAACGGTACCATATTAAGCAAATCTGGACAATCAATAAAACCATTAATAATATCATATACAAATAGTGCCGATTGAACTATTCTACGCGATCCTAGAGTACGTAAGCCTGTGAACAGGCATTTGGACTCATACGGAACAGAAAATAAGTAAGGTAGCGGGCATGAAGCAAATTAAATAAAAACACGAGAAATCAGATTAGAGACGTGAGGACTCCAAATAACAGAAGCATATTCTAGCTTAGATCTTACAAACGAAGTATAGATATGCTTGAGTGTGTACGGGCCAACAAATTCAGAGCAACTTCTTTTCAAAAAACCAAGCATTATATAAGCCTTGGGTAGTATGAATTCAACATGAGATGCAAAAGACAAAGAGCTGTAAAATATAACCCCTAAGTCCAACTTTGAATTTGACGTTTTCAAATTTATACCATTAATGTTACAATACATCATTGTGGTGAGAAAAGTGGGCAGTGCCACGCCCATGAAAAGTGAATATTAATTTTAACTACTTCTACTTTCCGATTCTTATGAAACTTCGCATACACAATTAGTTATCGTAAAAGTACATAATGATAAAATATGTGGGCGGTGCCACGCCTATTTTGTAGTCGGTTTTTTAAAAATAATTATTCAGTTTTTTCGTTGTGCTTTTTTGTTTAATTTTAGTTTTTTTATTTTTTAAGTATTTTTCGTTGTGTTGGCGATTTTTTTCTTTGTTTTGGCGATTTTTTTTTGTTTTGGCGCTTTTTTAATTTTCGTGATTTTTGGTTTTTTTCTAGCGATTTTTCGTTTGTTTCAATTTTTTGTTTTTTGCCAATTTTTTTTTTGTTATGGCGATTTTTTTTCGCGTTTTTTACATTTTTTTAACTTTTTGGCGATATTTTTAGTTTTAGCGATTTACTTTAGTTGTGGCGATTTTTCCAGTTTTTACGCTTTCTGTTTTGGGATTTTTTTTTCGATTTTTGGTGATTTTTTTGGTTATGACACTTTTTCGTTTTGGCGACTTTTTTGGTTTTTGGCAATTTTATTTAGTTTTGGCTTTTCTTATTTTCGTTTTGGTGTTTTTTTTTCGTTTTTGATAATATTTTTAGCTTTAGTGTTTTATTGACGATTTTTTTAAAGTTTTTTGGCGATCTTTTTAGTTTTGGCCATTTTTCTGTTTTTTGTGCTTTTTTATTTAAGCGTTTTGGCCATTTTTCTCTCTTTTGTGCTTTTTTTATTTAAGCGCTTTTTTCATTTTGGCGTTTTTTTTTTGTTTTGACATGTTTTCTAATTTTGGATTTTGTTAGGTTTAGCGTTTTTTTTTTAATTTCAAGATTTTACCTCTTACGGTTTCCAAAATACAGCAAATTGTCTAAATTATATAGTCAAAATTACATTAACTGATAGAATACCCTTTAACTGTTATTGTTTTAAATATCGGTGTTAATTGGTGTAGTCTATTCTACAGACTATACCAATGAACACTAACTTTGAAAATTTAAAGGCCCCTATTATGATTCACAACTCAACTAGGTTGAGTTGTCAATGCTACGACCCAACTCAACCATTTTTTTGTATTATGATTCACAACTAATTTTAGTTGTCTTCGAAATAATGTTCGAAAAAAGGTGCTTATCTATACTCTCTGTTTTTTGAAACCATAGTAGCCATCATACAATATTTTAAATATTTTTAGTTTTGGCCTTATTATTTTTTCTTGGGATTTTATATTTTATGGATATGGCAACAATATGGGTTGACAAATGGGATAGATTGGCGCCTAAAAGTACCATTTTAAAAGTAATTAAAAGTAACACAATAGTCGAAATAAAAACCAATACACAAAACTGAGACAACTGCTTTGATGAAGTTGTATTCCATAATAAGAATTTGACAACTACGACTCAACTATCAATTTAGTTGTGAATCATAATAGGGGCCAAAGTGTCTATACATACGTGTGCATATTACATTAGTATTTCAAAATTTTTCGTTGCTCGCTTTAGATCACCCTGAATAATTTTTAGCTGTCATATATTTGTTGTTGTAGCAACCAAAGTTTTACATATTCTGTGAAAATTTCAGCTCCGTAGCTCTTACGGTTCCCAAGATAATGCAGATTGTCTAAATGACATAGTAAAATTACATTAACTGATGTTCTTTAATTTTTATTGTTTTAAATATCGGTGTTAATTGGGGTAGTCTATTCTACAGACTACACCAATTAAACTTTGCAAATTTAAAGTGTCTATATATTGGGTGTTTTTTATTGAGGTATAGAACTTTAAGTTGGCATCACTTTTTTAACTGGCGGCCATTTTGTCAGCTGTCAAGTGATTAATATTTAGTTTGGTTTGCCATTTCATCATGAACAGGTTGTCAAAAGAACAACGCTTGCAAATCGTGCAAATTTATTTCGAAAATAATGGTTCAGTTCGCGAAGTTTACCGCAAGCTCCGTCCATATGGTCGACATAATCGTCCATCAGAGCAATTAATTCGGTTAACCATGGATCGTTTTCGCACTAAGTTTACTCTATGTGATAATACGCATCCGCAGAGACGTCGAACAGTGCGCACCGAAGAAACAATTGCCGCTGTAGAGCAAAGTGTTGAAGAGGACCCGAATGAATCGATTCGCCACCGTGCACAGCAATTGGAGCTTTGTCCATCAAATTGAAAATTGGACCTGTAGAATTGGCTTTATTCGAGCCAGCCGCGGCGGCCACATGCCCGAAATCATATTTAAACATTAATGGCATAAAATTATCCTTCCAATAAAGCCAAATTGATGGACATTAAAACGATTTTCTTGTGTTTTATTTCAATTCGAAGTTCTATACCTCTAAAAAAAAACACCCTGGGGTGTTTTTTTTAGAGGTATAGAACTTCAAATTGAAATAAAACACAAGAAAATCGTTTTAATGTCCATCAATTTGGCTTTATTGGAAGGATAATTTTATGCCATTAATGTTTAAATATGATTTCGGACATGTGGCCGCCGCGGCTGGCTCGAATAAAGCCAATTCTACAGGTCCAATTTTCAACCACTTTTTCGAGCATATGGGGCCGTATGTTGGCAATAACGCCACGAATGTTGGCTTCCAAGTCCCCTAACGTTTCTGGTTTGTTGGCGTAGACGAGCGACTTCACATATCCCCAAAGAAAATAATCCAATGGTGTCAAATCACACGATCTTGGTGGCCAATTGACAGGTCCATTCCGCGAAATTATGCGCTCATCGAATGTTTCCTTCAATAAATCGATTGTGACGTGCGCTGTGTGGCATGTAGCGCCGTCTTGTTGGAACCACAACTCATCCACATTCATGCCATCCAATTCGGGAACAAAATAGTCGGTTATCATGGCTCTATACCGGTCTCCATTAACGGTAACTGACTCTCCAGCATTATTTCGGTGGCGAATCGATTCATTCGGGTCCTCTTCAACACTTTGCTCTACAGCGGCAATTGTTTCTTCGGTGCGCACTGTTCGACGTCTCTGCGGATGCGTATTATCACATAGAGTAAACGTAGTGCGAAAACGATCCATGGTTAACCGAATTAATTGCTCTGATGGACGATTATGTCGACCATAAAATGGACGGAGCTTGCGGTAAACTTCGCGAACTGAACCATTATTTTGGAAATAAATTTGCACGATTTGCAAGCGTTGTTCTTTTGTCAACCTGTTCATGATGAAATGGCAAACCAAACTAAATATTAATCACTTGACAGCTGACAAAATGGCCGCCAGTTAAAAAAGTGATGCCAAATTAAAGTTCTATACCTCAATAAAAAACACCCAATACTAAAATAAATGTTACTCTTTTTTAGGGTTCCGTACACAAAAAGTGTAAAAGAACCCTATTCTTTTCGCAACGCTGTCCGTCTGCATGTCTATATGTCACAGAATATGTAGAGCTTTGGCCGCTACAACAACAAATATATGACAGTTAAAAATTAAAGGGTGTTGAAATACTAATGTAATATGAAGACACTTATACATATAAGTAGCACTTTCAATAAAAACGCTTAAAAAATCGTGTTTTTATGGAATAAGGCATTGCTGATGGTATGAATGGTATAGTTTAGTGCACCATTGGATGCAGCTTGAAAAGATCTTTCCAACGATGTAATTTTTTATGTGTTGTCTTGGGAGAAAATACGAAAATATGCAAAAAACTACAATAAAATACATTCGAACTTCCATAACTCCAACTTCTATAACTCGAATTTTCTCTAACTCGAACAAATTTGGTTGGCGGTAGCGCTAAGAGAGTAAATAACTTACAATTCTCCTTCCGTAAATCGAACTTCCATAACTCGAAGTTTTCCATTACTCGAACGAAAATAAATACATTTGAATTCTATAACTCGAAGTTGTATACCTTTTTCTACATCATATGCTTCTATTTGTTTGCGTAAGTTCAGTTCTATCCATACATGTGAGTCCATTTTGATGATAAATGTAAATAAAATCGCATTTGTATACATATTTGCGAACGATCGACGCTACAACTGATGAGCACTATAAGTCTTTGAACAAGTTAGTCATTTTCAACTGAAGCTAACAAACAAAAAAGTAAATTTTCAGTCACTAATTTGAGTCACTTTCAGTTAGTGTCAGTTTTAAATAAAAAAATTCGTAACTCAAATATTAAAACTCTAAAGGCACTTAGCTAAAACATGAATGTGTACTGTTCCAAAAACTTGGGCAAAATAAACATTCAAAAAATCCCAGTATTGAGAATATCGATGATATTCCACGCTGGTAAGACTGAAATGAAAAAGCTTAGAATAGTTGAACATTCTAAGAAAAGACAGTTAGTGGAGTTCCGAACATTTAGAAAAGTTAATTAATAGGTGCGACTCGCCACAAGATGGCGACAGTCTGTTAATTGAGCTTACTAGAATTAGTAGGATTTTCGCTACAGTGTTGTTGCCACTGTCAGTGGTGGTTTAGGTAAAGGACTCTGGCGAGTAGACTTGGTGGTCACGAAACAGCTGTCAGTTCAACCCTCCGTACATCCAAATTTTTCTTTGAATGTTCAATATTCACATGCTTTAGAATTTCTTTCTTAAATAAAAATTAATTTGATCGAAAGATTAAATTAAAAATGAACTTAAGCCAAACTAATTAAATAACTTAAGAAAATAAACATATTCATCATTTAATATAGAATGCAATTGATTTTTTTTTTCAACAATAGAAATCGATTGAAAGATATTTTGATACACAGTGGAACACCAAACAAAACTCATATCGGAATAAAACAAAATAGGAATTTGAGGGATCCGACTTCCAATTTAAAAGTTTAGGTCGGTGCGAGTTTTTTAGGCGTAATCCATAATTTGTGATGGCGTTATGGAAAATTCCGCGTCCAAATAACTCGTTTCTAGTAACTTAGGGTGCTAGCAGCGCAACTCAAAAACTAATCAAAAAAATTCTCGAAGTCTCCATAAGTCGAAGTTTTTTTGTGATAATGGTGATTCGAGTTATGGAAGTTCGACTGTACCTAGTTTTAGACACGGTCTAGCTCACGGGAGGTCATTGCTAGACCACGCAATTGTTTTAGGAAACCTCATTAAAAAGACCGATCTTTAATATGAGAGGGGTAACAAAAATTTATTTTTTCTGTGAGTCGCTTTAATGTACATACATGTATACATACGTACACCCTGGCGGAAGCCAGGGGCCAAGTGTGTCCAAGTCACCATTTTTGTCGACAAGTTTGGTGGTTTTTTAGTGACATTGTCAACGAATCGTCAACATTTTTTTATATTTTGCCTTGAATGGGAATACATATAAGTTTTTGATAGCTACAAACGTTTTTTATTGTCTCAATTTGTTGTGTTGAAAATAAATGCGGCTGCACGCAAAAGTAAAAATTTTCATAAAAAATCCAAATTAATTATTTGTCTCATCTAGTAAAAAGTTTCATATATTATTATTATTATTATTAATTTATTTAATCTACAGAATAAATTCTTAGACTAAATTTATTTATATATGAGCATTGGCTGCATAGGCCATCAGCTCTAGAGTACAGTGTCGTGCTTATACAATCTTATTGCAGTGTAATATGGATATAAATAAATATTTATACAATATAATGTTTTGTTATGTTTTTAAGTTGGTTGATTTGATAAACTTGTATATTTTATTAATGTTGGTGAGCGAAGGCTCCTTGAGGAGGTCGATGGCCGATATGTTGTTGAATGTTTTATTCCTTTGGTTCTGGTATAGTGGACATTCTAACAGTACGTGCTTAATTGTTAAGGAGCAATTACATCTGTTGCAACTAGGGCTTGTTGTTTTCTTTAGCAACCATTCGTGTGAGAAGCTGGTATGACCCAGCCGTAGCCTTGAATATATTTTAATTTTGTTTTTAGAGATGTTGGTTGGGTATACAGGTGGGTTGTGTTGCGGGTTTATTGTTGCATAATGATAATGGTTGATAGGGGTTTCTTTTACTTTGAGTTTGATGTAGCTTGCAATGTGACGGCGGATGTCTATTTTTTCTACTGCGCCATCCATTATGATTGGCGCAAGAGAGGCGTATTTAGCTGCGACGTCGGCAGCTTCATTTCCGGAGATTCCGATGTGGCTAGGTATCCAATGTAATTTAATTTTATTTTCACTGCCTATAAGGGCATTTCTAATATTTGTTATTGTATTCCATTTGTTGTTGAATGGGTTGTTAATGGCCTTTAGAACCGATAAGCTGTCCGTGAAGATAGCTGTTTTATTTTTATTTTTTAATGCGAGATGTATGGCTTGATAAATTGCACGTGATTCAGCTGTAAAAACTGATGCATGTTCGTGTAATACCCCTAGGACTAGATTTTTTCCTCCTTCGTCTACTACCGCATAAGCGGGCAGTTGATTTTGGGTTTTAGTGCCATCTGTGAATATGAAGCTCCAGCCGCTGTTTTTAAGCCCGGACTTAAGTTCAGACATTATACTGTGGAATACATTTTTAGGGGTGTCGTTTTTGTTGAAGTTGATGAGTGAGAGGTCTAGGGAGGACGTGTTAAATTTCCATGGAGCTTTATTTATTCGCTTTTTTGAAGTTATTAGGGGGATATTTAACTCAGATGATAGTGCAAGTGACAGAGCAATTGCTGATTTGAATCGCATGCAGCGTTTGGCGTTTAAAGCAGAGTTAATATCCTGATCTATTATTGAGTTAGTACTGTTAAGTAGTTTTGGTAGGATTCTAGCTTTCGAGTGAATTATTCTGTTTTCTATAGATGGGAGATTAGTTTCCTCTAGTATATTGTTGATGGGTGTTGTTCTAAAAGCGTAGGCTGAAGCCCTAGCAGCTTGGTGATATGTTGGCTTGATGATATTGATATTAGTCTTACTGCTGGTTCCATAGATGAATAATGCGTAGTCGATTTTGCTAAGTACTAGGGTTTTAGTAAGGTATGATAGTGTGTTAATGTGGACAAAACTCTTATTCGCCAAGTATCGGATTATGTTGACTCTGGAAATCAGTGAGTTCTTTAGTACCAATAGGTGATCTTTCCAAGTGTAGTTAGATGAGAGTGTTAGTCCCAAAATTTTCAGTTTTTTCACGTTTTCAATTTGGTGATTATTGGATCGGATCTTGTGAGAGTCGGAGTCGCAAAGGTGTTTTCTGCAGATATGTAATTTTTTTGTTTTTTGAGTGGAGATTTTAGCACCAGAATATTTGGTCCAATTATCGATGTCCTGTAGCGTCTTTTCTAGAATTTCAGTAGTCTCTTTATTGTCGTTTCGTTTACAAAGAATGTATAAATCATCCGCGTAAAGGCAATGGTCAACGTAACGTTGTTTGTTCACAATTTTGCTGATTTCGTTGAAGGCTATTTGGAACAAGATCACCGAAAGTGGTGAACCCTGAGGAATGCCGTTGTTGAGGGAAAATGAGTTTGAAGTATATCCGTTGATTATAACTTTAAATTGTCTATTAGATAGGAATGATTTTACGTAGTTGAAGATTTTTGGACCGACTGACCAAGATTTTAAAATATTTAAAATAACATGGGGACCGATTCTGTCAAAAGCTTTCTCAAAGTCGATTGACAGGATAGTTACATGATTTTTTGCCGACAGGGCTTTTGTTATGTAATAGTCCATGTGTAGCAGTGCGTCATCACAGCCTTTATTTGCTTTGAATGCAACTTGCTCAATTGCGATCAGTTTTTTCTTTGCCATAAACCATGATAATCTGGTGGCTATAATTCGCTCGATGATTTTCGATAGGCATGATAGCAGAGATATTGGCCTGTATTCTCCAACCGAAGTTGCATTTTTATTTTTTGGTATTGGTACTATAATAGCAAGTTTCCAAGAGTGTGGTATAACCCCGCTGTTAAAAATAGTGTTGTAGGTATTCAGGAGTTTTGTTTTACTTAGTTTAGAAAGATTTTTTATCATGTGGTAGGAGATGCGATCGAATCCGGGCGAAGTGCCTTTGACTTTACTTAGGCAGTTGCAGAGTTCCAGCATGGTGATCGGCTCATCCATATGACAGGCGTCTTTGTCTTTAGTGTCGTCTACTGCTGCTATCGGTGAGTTTTTTGCTGTTTTAAATGATGCTGAAAAATTTTCGTCTGAGGCGTATTTAGCCCATTCTTTTCCAAAGTGGTTTGCTATTTGAAGTGGGTCAGTTAGGCTATCGTTGTTTTTGTTGATAACTTTGATGGCAGTGGGGGAGTGCTTTCGCGAGATTTTGTTAATTTTGTTCCAGATGTCAGACGTTGTTGTATCTCGGTTGATTGTTTTAGTGAAATTTTCAAAGCATAAGTGTTTGGCCTTTTTCGTTTCATACCTGAACTTAGCGTTTAGTTTTTTGTAGAATACGAGGTTATCTTGAGTAGGGTTCGATTTATATTTTTTCCACTTTTCCATTTTCAGGTTGCGCAGACTTGCTAATGTTGGGTTCCACCAAGGGGTCGGAGGTCGATCATTTTTTAAGCTACCTTTTGATTGGGGTATGTATAGGTTTGCTGCTGTACGTATCGCTTTTGTTATTGCGGCCGCGTCTTTGTTACTCGTTGAGGACAACTGTGTTCTACACATTTCACTTTCCGCTTTACGTGTATAGCTAGTCCAGTCAGCTAAATGGACTAAAAATCTTTTTGTTTTTATTGAGGGGTTGTATTTATTTGATATTTTTATTGTAATTTTGATTGGGAAGTGGTCGCTGCCGTGTAGGTTGTTGAGAATGTTCCAGGAGGTTACAGGGAGTAGATTTATAGAGCAACATGATACATCTATATGGGAGAAAGTGTTGTGTGTTGAGAAGTGAGTGGGACTCCCATCATTTAGCACACACAGCCCAGCGCGCGTCATTATGTTTTCTAGTAGTGTTCCTCTATTATTGTTGGATGTGGATCCCCAGATAGTGTTCCAGCCGTTGAAATCCCCAACGACTAGAAGAGGAGTAGTAAATGATGATAGGATACTTGATAATTCTCTGACAGAGATGCCTTGAGTGGGAGGGATATAGGAAGACAGGATAGTGAATTTTATATTAAGGTTTACTTCAATAGCCACAATTTGATACTCAGAGTTTAAGTGGATTTGTTTGTGGGGAATATCCGATTTAATGAAGATTCCTGTACCTTGCTTTGATGTGGTGTTTTGGGTTGAGTTTGTAAAGTATGCATTGTAGTTTTTTGGGGGGATTGGTGTGGTATTGTAAGGGCAGTGCGTTTCTTGCAGAGCAATGATGCTGGGATTTAAATCTTTGATGAGTAATTGAAGCTCAGTATAATTGTTCATTAGACCGTGTATATTCCATTGCAGAAGTTCCAAGTCCATAATGAAGAGTTTTATTGGTGAAATACGGGTAATATGTGTTGGTTGTTGTTTGTGGTAGTTCTTTACTGAGCTAAGGGGCCCCCCTATAATCCGAGCCGAAAGAGAACCCCCCAAATCAGCGCGTAAATGACACACCGACTCGGAGGGCCATCCCGGATCGAATCACAGGGCAGCCCCCTGTTTTGCGTAAAAGGTTGGTGTTGAATTAATTTATGTGGTTACGTTTTTGCTAGGTCCTTAGTGACCTCGTCGAGCGACTCATCGTCACTCAACGTTACAAAATATTTATTCTTACTTAGAAGAGATTGGGTTAGACATGAAATTGGAGACATAAAAGCGTTGTTGTTTGTTTCGATTGATGAGTTTGTGTTGTATTTGTTGGCTGATGTTGTTGGTTTTGTTGAGACATTTTTTTCTGTTATTGTAGGTGTTGTAATTTCATTATTTTTTGTCATTGAGTTTGCTTTGGAGGTCGTGGGTGTGTTTGAGTCATTTAAAACTTGATGTGTTTTTGTTGTAGGTTGTTTAAGTTTTGTAATTTGTGTAGATGGTGTATTTTTTTGCTTTTGATTGTCTGATGCTTCTTTGCGTTTTGTGGGAGAATCGGAAGTTATATCTGCGTATGTCTTTTGGGCATTTGTTTGGATTGGGTTGCTTTCCCTGTATCTGCGACGAGCTTCTCCTATACTGCAATAATTTTTTGTTTTTATTTTTAATATTTCTTTCATTTGTATGAAACGAGGGCACTTGTTGTCGGCTGAAGAGTGTTCTCCAGAGCAATTGATGCAAAATAAGCGGGTGCATTTTTCTGGAGTGTGTGGTGGTAGACTACATTCGGGGCAGGTTGTGTTTCCTCTGCACCGGTTTTTAGTGTGGCCGAGTAGCTGGCAATTTTTACACCTCATCGGGTTAGGGATATAGTGATCGACTTTGCACTTATACCATGCAACGTCTACAGTTGTGGGTAAGCGGTAGAGATCAAACGTTAATATCATCTTCCCGGTTGGCGTGCGTGAGTTTCCGTCTTCACTGGGTCTGGTAAATTTATAAACGTCGGTTACACCTTGGTCTTTCATCTCCTGTATAATTTCACTTTCTGTAACGTGTATTAAGCATGGTGCGTATATAACTCCTTTTACAGAGTTGAGCGTTTCGTGAAGCTTACATGAGATCGGGCATAGATTTGCTAAGTGTTTTGTTTTCACAAACTTGTCTGCAATACGTGCGTTGCGGGTGAGGACTAGGAGACTCCCATCACGGAGCGACGATATCGAGTTGATTTCAGTGGTGATACTTTCTATTCCTTTTTTGATAGCAAAAGGGCTTAGCTTGGACAGTTGTTTATTACTATCACTGGAAGATATTACAACATATTTCGGAGTGTTTGTGTTGGTAGTAATTGGAGTAGGCAAATCTGGAAATACGTTGACTTTTTTCTTCTTGGAAGGATTATCTATGAAATCCCCAAGAATGTGGAATCTGTTGTTGGATAATTTGTCCGGAGGGCCCGGAGCCATGATTAAATTCTAATCGTCTCTATGTGTAAATATGTGATTTACAAGAGCGAAATATGAGAAAAGGAAAAACAAAAAAAAATTACTAGTTAATAATAAAATATTTAACAACCGTTATTCTACGATGTACTATTTTATTATTTTGTAATACCAAGAGCAAAAAACAACCGTACGCTTTGAATGTTAGTCGGAGACTCGAGTTTCATATATGTTGGGTAGAATCATTAAAATGCACTAGTGAATCTCTGGCTCCAATGTCTCAATCAATGTGGCCCCATAAGAACCACCTAGTCTATAGTAAGTCAATAGTGGAATCGCAATGACAAGCACATGCTAAATGTCTAGCACAGAACATTGCCTGGGGTACAATTAGTCAGTAGTACTGGGGACAAAGTCAATAGGGAATCAGGGTACATACAATAAAAACATACATATAGTCGAACTTCTATAACTCGAATTTTCTCTAACTCGAACCAATTTGATTAGCAGTAGCGATAAAAGAGTAAATAACTTACAATGCTTCTTCCGTAACTCGAACTTCTATAACTCGAAGTTCTCCATTACTCGAACAAAATATATACATTTGAATTCTATAACTCGAAGTATAAAGGTATACTTTTTCTACATCATATGCTTCTTTTTGTTTGCGTAAGTTTAGCGCTATCCATACATGTGAGAAGCGTTTGATGATAAATGTAAATAAAATCGTATTTGTATACATATTTGCGAACGAAGGACACTACAACTGATGAGCACTATACATCTTTGAACAAATTAGAGTAATTTTCAACTGAAGTTAGCAAACAAAAAAGTAAATTTTCAGTAACTAATTTCAGAATATTTACTTCACTTTCAGTTAGTGCCAGCTTTAAATAAAAAAACATATTCATCATTTAATATAAAACGCATATGTTTGCAATTGATTTTTTTTTTTAAATCGGTCGAGAGATATTTTGATGCACAGTGGAGCACTAAACAATACTCATATTGGAACAAAAAAATATGAATTTGAGGGATCAGACTTCTATTCAAAAGTGTAGGTCGGCGCGAGTTTTTTAGGCGTAAGCCATAATTTGGAATGGCGCTATGGGAAATTCCACGGCCAAATAACTCGTTTCTAGTGACTTAGGGTGCTAGCAGCGCTACACTGGAAAGAAAATTCTATAACTCGAAGTCTCCATAAGTCGAAGTTTTTTTTTTTGGGATAATGGTGATTCGAGTTATGGAAGTTCGACTGTATATGCAAACGCGAAATACATACGAGTAAATTCTACGAATACATATGAGTACTCTTTGCAGCCAACTATTTCGAACACTCTCCTTCTTCGGAAAATTTTTGCTACTTCACTATATTTTATAAATAAATTTTGTTTGAATTATACGATAAACACTTTATACTGACCGAACCAAATATAAAACATATTTTTGAAGGGCAAAATTTGAAAATTTGTCAGAAGAATTGCCAAACGAAAAATCTTTAATTATCACCAAATATGAACATATGTATTGTATTTTGTACAATAACCTTAGCAGAAATTAAGGAATTAACTTATGAAATTTAACATGGTTCCTTAAAAAAAATATTAGAATTAGAGAACCGAGTTAAAAAAAATGTGAAATAATTGCGGTATCATAAAATTTTTTTATTACATGACCATTACTGATTATAACGCCTATTCGATAAAAATGTGCATATATCAAGTGACAAAAATTGCAAAATCGCTGTTTTAATTAATTATTGTATATTGTATCGAAGTGCATGTCCACAGCAAAAACGTTTGTAATTTTTGTAATCGGTAGTACTTTATTAATGGACCATAAAGTAATGAGTGGTACTTATTTATATTATTACTGTGATTCAAACTAGAACTACTACCTAGTTTTTAATAAAATTTGTACGTATTTTCCTCATTATCTGAAAGTAGTTACAATTTGTTGATATGTATTAATAAAATAAGTAGAAAACCACTTTGTAAGTCAACATGTCGCTTAAATTTATAAATCAAAAATAGCTCAGTGGGTAAAGTACTTGTCTTCAAATCTGAACGAGCACAGGTTCGTATCCCAGCTGGGTAAAAAAACTTAAAAACATAAATAAAATATAATGTGTATATATTTTTTTAATTTTAATTTGTTTTTGGCTACTTGTTTGTTAGCTTCAAGTAAGCCAAATAGTAAGCAGTTAATTTTTGTGAAAATGTAATTACAATTGTAAGGGGTACCCCTTACTTTTTGGACTTCTCAAACAAAAATAAGTAGTTATCGAGTCAAAAGTAGTTACGACCTAAATCCGCATACACTTTTTTGAATACCAGTAAGGGCCTATTCACATATTACGTAACGCTATTTTCGGAGGTTTTATAATCCCCCCCCCCCTTCGTAACGCTTTTTACAAAATTTTCAGTATAAAGTATCTGAACCGTAACAAATCGCAGACAGGCGCCGAAAGCGAAATAGAAATACAATATGTATAACGAATTCTTAGCATTATAAAATGTTATATTTTGCAGCTGGAAATTAAAAAATAAATGCTTATGAAAATAAAGTGGTTTTGATATTATCGGCCCTGTCTTGAGTTTCACTCGAAATTAAAATAATGTGAATTTTTAAGTCATTGGTATAAAAAAAATATATTAAAAATATTAACATTTGGACAATTCAGAGCGAGCTTGCATATTGTTCTATCACTTATTTTGTATTTAAATAGGACTTGATACTTTGAACAGCTTAAGGGTATCCTATACTCACATACTTGTATGACATACAAGCCATATTGGACGGACTCCCTGACTGTTTATGGTTAAATTTTTTTTTATGACATACATGTTGAACGAATATTAAAAAGTTTTAATTATATCTTCTTTGCTCACACATTTCATATGGTGTAAGGGGAAGAGTGACATACTTGAATGTAAATATCAAAGGAACACGTACAAAATTTAGATTTTTTTCATATGCAGCGACATATTTTTTTTAATTATTTATATTTTTCAATTCAAATTTGAAATCATAATTGGTTTTGTCGCAATTTTATCTAGTTTAAATATTATTGAAAATTTTAAATTTTGTTCAGCTTTCTTTTGAAAAAAATTTTAAATAAATGTCAGTTTCCACGAACAGTGTGAGGAAAAAAACTGACAAAAACCAATGTTTGTCAGTTTTCATGTATGTCATTCATATACATATGCGAGTTTATTGGGCCCTTTATGTGTCATGACGGTAATAAATTTTGTATTTTTCCCGAAAAGTTCAATTCCTAAGGAGACACGTGTTCAATATGATTTTTTAAGTGAAAAAATAAAAAATATGTAATTTTGAGCCCTTTTTATTTGCTTCATATTTTACTTTCTTATTTTTCTAAGAGCAGCAATTAAAAAATAATATTTCGTGAACAAATGAAAATAACATATTATTACTAAGTGGACATTGCGGACAAAGTATAAGCTATATATTCTAAAAATTTCAGATTTTTATCTGTATCACCACATGGGTTTTTGGACACATTCGTAATAGAGTGAAAAAATCAAAACGGCACTAAGTGGACATAAAAAAGTACAAACCTATATTATCTGAAAATATCAGATTGTTGTCTTTATCCCCACATCGCTTTTTTGATGTTCAAAATTGAGCATTTTTAAAAATTAATCAATTTTCGCATTTTTTTAGAATATATTATTTTAGGACAATGAAACTTGTGCCATAAATGTTCCTTCTTCACTACCAAAAAATAAAAAAATCAATGCTTTATGTTCAACAGGGTTCAATTGAAAATTGATAAAATGAGAAAAACCTGTGTAATTTTCAAGTGGCCAGTTTTCGGTCATTTTTCGTTTGGTTTTGCATATCAATATTAAACGATCATTACTGTCATATCAAAGAATGTTGTTGTCGTATTTTGTTTTTTTTTTTGTTTTAATTGAATAGGACAGTTATATTAATATATCTTGTAACTGTAAATTAACTTACACATTTTTTTGTTCGCTCCTAATTTTCGGCATATTTAATTGTTTGTTTGAAATATAGTTTTCTATAAGCTGTAGAAAAATATGTAAATTTTTATTTTTTAAATTATTTATGAATTCATTCCAACAAAAATTCTCTTAAATTTAAAACACTACTTACATTTCTACTAGAAAAAGAACTTATTTTTGTAGTGATGTCCAAAAAGGAATCCATTACAATTATACTTTTACATCCAAAAAATAATCAGCCTTTACAGTTTTATAATATGTATAGATAATGTAAACAAACTCGGCAAAAAATAACGACAAATATGTGTTGAATCATGCGTTCAAGTGATGACGAACTGGTCCCATTTAGGTGAAACAAGGATAATTTTTACATTATCGTGTCATTGGAGATTATGTGTTTGTGCGGGTATTTAAATAAATTGATTTGAATTAATATTAATGAATTGAATCCATGCAAGTTCACTGATTCGAAGACGTTTTTTTCCATGTAAACATAAAACAAAAAAATATATATTGCCGCAGCTGCGATACGAACCGTGCTATTCTCACTTTAAGGCATGCTGTCTACAAATGAGTCATTGACTACATTTATACGCACGAGTTATTTACAAATAAAAACGTAGTGCTACCAAGTATTGTTTTTTATTGTAACTTACTAACAGCTCAACATAAATCAGAGCGTTGAGCGTCGCGTAAGCAACAGGGTACAATTTACCACAAAATATTTACATTGAATGTATTATAAATACGTAACCTGCTGCTTACGCGGCGCTTGACGCTCTGATTTAGGTTGTGCAGTAACTCACGAAAGCAATCACTGATTAACGCGCTATTTGCAAATAAGAAGTTTGGGTTGCCGCCTTTACATATGTTTGTTAATAAAAATTAATAAATAGATAAATATATTCACAAATAGATGAATAATCACTGATTTAAAAAGTTACAACAAAACAGTATTCGGCAGCAGTTTACGTTCTTATTTGCAAATAAGCTCTGCGTATAAACGAAGTAATTATATTCTTATTTATTTATCTATTTAGTTTTAATTTTTTTTGAGTTAAAAGTTGTTTTAATGGCATTGTGTGGGTCGCAGTGCCGATCTTTAGACCAGATCTTTTCCCTATATTATAATGGCATTGTGTCAATGTGATGCTTTAATTCAGTTTTTTCATGTCTTTTTCGGTGGATATTTAATGCAGTATATTATCTAGTAAAATCGCATGCGTTTTTAATGAGTTCAAAAATTATAGCATTATTTCCGATGTACGATGACATTCAGAATACATTCGAAGAAACAAGTGCTCAAGAAATCATAAAAACACTATCGCCCATGTTCTGAAAACCATTTCGTTTTGAAATCGCCAAATTTCAGGAAATAATTCAACTGAAAAGCTCACTTATTGTAGCTTTTTAAATAAATTTTAAATGTTTCAGATATTTCACCCAAAACTTAACTTCGAATGCACTAAATTGTACGATTGAAAGAACACTGTTTTTCGTTTTTGAAATTTTGCGATTTCAAAACGAAATGGTTTTCAGAACATAGCCGTATTTCATTTTGAACACGTTCATTTATTTTGTGCTGAATAAAGACATAACCATTTTCTGTTCACATAATTTGCGTATAAGATAATTCTTTTCTGAATAGTAAAACTCCAATATCTTCGAAAACTCGAACCAATCTGACAAAACGGTGGACTCCATTCGATTCAGTGGACCCAAGTTATGTAAGATCACCTATCAGAACCTTTGCAAAAAAAGTTTGAAATCCGAACACAGTGTAAATTATTCTAAGCGGGAATTCTTGGGATCCCGTCAAATTTCAATATAATTCCGATTTTCCGGAAATTGCCCGGGAAATGAATAAGTCCGTGAAACGAAAAACTACTCGCAGACCTTGTGTGTTTAAAATTTGAAATTATAGGCTTCCAGCGGCTTGGAGAAATATTACATACATATTTTGTTGGTTGATTTGGAATGGAAAGATAACATTTTGTAATTGGTATATTATATATTTTTAGAATTAGTGTTGCTACTTTGCTATCTCTTTGTAGTCATAAACAAAATTTTACTTCGAATAGAGTCGAATATTTTATACTTCATTATTAATTTAAGTAAAATAAATTGTTTGTATGGAACTTGCTTCAAAATGGTGTCGATTAAATTATACAGGTCAAATGAATAATATGGTTGGTGGCGGTGTTGGACCGAACGGACCCTATGGCGGTGGGGTGGGAGTCGGTGTCGGTAACTATGGAGGCCCAGGAGGTCCTCAAGGCGGCATTAATGTAAATGCTAATAATCCGCAACAGCAAATATTAGCACAACAAATGGCAGCACAACACGGTGGAGTGCCTCCAAATATGGGCGCTGCTCTGCAACAAGCTAATCGTGGACCTGGTGGTGTTCCCATTAGCATGGGCGGGGGAGGCGTCGGCAACGATGGCAGCGGTGCTGGTTTAATCAGTGGTCCTCAACAACAAATGAACAACGCTCAAATGAATCCAAACCAACAGCAAAACCCACAAGGCGGTTTAATGGGTCCAGGGGGTATGGCAATTCGACCACCGCAAGGTGGTGTGGGGCCTGGAGGTCCTCAGCAAAACGCAATGATGATTTCACAGCAACAACAACAACAGCAGCAACAAGGTCCAGGAACTTCACAGCAGGGAAGTAACACTGGTGGAGCGACAGCTGGTACCAGTAGTACGGGAGGTACAGGCAATCAACATATCACCGACGAACGCAAGAAACAAATTCAACAGCAACTTATGTTATTACTTCATGCCCATAAATGTAATCGACGCGATAGTATCAATCCCAATCGGGAGAAGTGTAATGTACCGTACTGTAAACCTATGCAGGATGTACTAATGCACATGGGGACTTGCAAGCAAAGCCGAGACTGTACCGTACAGCATTGCATATCGTCACGACAAATTTTGCTCCATTATAAAACTTGTTCACGTCCAGACTGCGTGATCTGTTTTCCATTTCGTCAGAGTCATGCCTACCAAAATAATAATCCAAATGCGAGCGGTGGTGGAAATGCCGGCTCAAACAATGCAAATCAACAACAACAGCAACAACAGGGTCAACAAAATACTAATGACAAGCAGGGTCCTGGAATTATTGGCACACAACAAGTGGGAGGCCCGCAACAGACAGGAGGTGTTCAACAAGCTGGTGGCGGGCAGAACGTTGTAGCGGGGCCTACGGGTATGTCTGGTTCAGGTGTTGGGCCAAGTCAAAGTCAAATGAACATGAAACCTAATACGGATTTGAGCCAACAAATGCAAAATATCGGCCAAAATCCAAATCAAGAAATACGTCGATTCGACAGCATGGGAATGCAAGGTGCTATAGGAAATACCGGTGGTCCGGGTATGTTGCAAAGCAATTCTGTAAATCCTCAACAACAGCAAATGCCGGGTATTCGCATGGCTGGGGTACCACAGCCAGTACGAGTTATGCCGACACAAATAGGAGCACCAGGAGGAGGTGTGCCCGTAGGACCAACATCCGGTGGTAACAACGATCAAGTTGCAATGCGACAAGTGGTAAATAATTTGCTAATAAGTGGCGGCGGTAATGCAGCTGTACCCGATGGTATTCAAAACCAACAACAACAGCAACAAATGATGCTCCAAAGTGCTGGGCCGCGTCTAACACCACGATTATCAGATCTATTGAAACCTGGAGCAAAGCTGCCAACAGATCCTAATCAAGTCCAACAAAATGCAGTCATTCAACAGCAGCAGCAACAAACTAACATTCCTCTGTCGGTTAACGTACATAATAACTTTAATAATTCTAATTTAAACACGCTTTTGGGTGGAAATTCTGGTGATATGAGCGGCTCAGTTACTGGTGGACCACCAAACAAGCAGTTAACACCTCAAGAAATGGCTAAGATGAAAATGCAAGCTCAGGCTGGTGGTGTAGGTCCGAATAATACTCCTCCAAACAATGCTTCGGCGGCAAATAATACAACAGCTTCGGGCGTTATGAGTGGTGTAGGAATGTCAAACGTGACCGGAAATAATGTATTACCGGGAGGTGTGGCAACAAATGCTCAAAGTACAGGAGCTCCAGGAGGTAGTTGTGGCAATAGTGGTGGAAATGAAGAAAACAAAGATTGGCGAGAGCTTGTAACAGATGATCTTCGTAAGCATTTAGTACACAAATTAGTTCAAGCAATATTCCCTACTTCTGACCCAGCCACAATGCTAGACAAACGCATGCACAACCTCGTTTCATATGCGGAAAAAGTCGAAAGGGACATGTATGAAATGGCTAAATCTCGATCAGAGTATTATCACCTGCTAGCTGAAAAGATTTATAAAATTCAAAAAGAACTAGAAGAAAAACGTCTTAAAAGAAAAGAGCAGCAGATGTTGCAAATGCAGCAACAGCAACAAGGTGCTGGTGGGCCAGGTGGTGCTGGTCCTAGTAATGTAGCTTCTTCTGGAAACGTGGGTTTGTCGGTTGGCAGTCAGCAGCTACCCCCAGGACATCCACAAGTCCAACAGCAACTGCAGCAACAAATAAGACCAATGGTGAGTCCAATGGCTGGAGGAGTTGGACCGGGAGGACCTGGTCCGAACCAAGTTATGCCAATGACTTCTCCAGGAATGATGCAACAACTTAGAGGCCAAACACCTGGAACAGTAGGCGGTATGATGCCCGGCCAAAATATGGCTGCAATGCGTAGTCATTCTCCCGGTGGAAATATGCTCGCATTACAACAGCAGCAACAACGAATGCAATTTCCTCAGCAGCAAGGCAACATGATTGTTGGTCCACCCGGTCCTAGTCCTGGCAACAGCATGAGCAGCGGCATACCAACATCACAACAGAACATGGTGGTGGCTAATCCTGTTCTTTCACCCTTTACTGGACAAGCAATGCAGGGTCAACCGGGAACAGGTGGGGTCGCAGGAGTTTTAACAAGCCCTATACCAGGTCAGCAGCAGCAATTTATGAATTCTAATGGAGCATCTGGTGCACATACCACACAACAGTTGAATGAGATAATGAAGCAACGTATGCTGCAACAGCAACAGCAGCAACAAAGTGGAATGCTTTTGCCTCAATCACCATTCAATAGCAATTCTCAAATGCAACAGCAGCAAAATACCTTTACATCACCAATGTCTCAACAGCAGCAACAACAACAACAACAGCAGCAGCAGCAAAAACAAAATATGATGACTGCTGGCATGGGGAACATGCCTCCAACGCCGACAAGTATAGAATCGATAACAGCGGCTAGTACGGTGGGACCAACTGGTGTAACAAGTAGTACAGCATCCGCAACTATAGGTGCCGCAGGCGGCATGGTAGCGGCGCCAAGTCCTTCTCCTAACTTTGCATCAAATGGACCATTAGGAACACCATTAAATAATCCGCCTTCTGTTCCGTCTCTTATGCAATCTCTAGGCGATCGGGGAAGCACTCCTCCATTGAATCCTACATCTCCCGCCTCAGCAATAACAAACGTGTCATCAGTTTCAGGTGCTGGTGGCCCCAGCAGTGGTATACAGCCTCCACCCCCTTCATCGACTCCAACGTCTATATCAGCATGTGCGACTGGCTCAATTATAACCCCCACCATAAGTGCGACTTCGTCATCATCCTCATCAGCAACGTCTACCTCTATAACGGCAGCATCGGGGGCAGTAACAGTCACCTCGTCATCTACATCAGCGTCAATGTCTTCATCAGCAGAAGCTAGTATTTCTAGCAACGGCCTAGCACAAAATCAACAGCAAATGTCAACTATGGGTAAAGGAAGTGCTGGAACAACTTCTACCTCAACTACCAGCACATCATTGGCGTCATCACGTCCCTCAACTAGTAGTAGTAATAGTCTTTCGTCGCAAATGGCGGCTCTCGAAGCAGCAGCCCGAGATAATGATGATGATCCACCAACATCTCCGAACGGAGATTCCCAAAATGCTGGCGGTGGAAAATCCTCTAAAGGCAAACTTGATTCCATCAAACAAGAAGACGACATTAAAAAAGAGTTCATGGACGATGGAAGTGGTGGTGATAATTCTCAACAAGAGTCCTCAGCTGGTGTTGGCAAAAATGTTAACAATGATGGCACTGCCAAATTAGAAATTAAAACCGAGGAGGGCGATTTAAAAATTAAATCTGAGCCGATGGAAGTTGATGATTCAAATGCAACCTCTGGCGGAGCAAATTCTGATACCGCAATGTGTATAAATAGTGGAGATAGTAAAGATTCTATGAAACCAATGGCCGATAGTAACAATACAAGTGGAGCAGATGTTAAAATTAAATCTGAAACCAAACCTGTAGTACCAGAACCTCTAATGCCCAATGCTGGCGATAAAAAGAAGAAATGTGGTAAGTAATCGAATGGAGAAAAAATATATAAATTTTTTGAAAAAAATTTCTCAACTTTATATTTTTTTTTTTAGTTTTCGATCCAGAGGAACTTAAGCAAGCTTTATTGCCGACATTAGAAAAACTCATTCGTCATGAACCTGAATCAGTGCCATTCCGTTATCCAGTTGATCCACAAGTACTAGGAATTCCTGACTACTTTGAAATTATAAAAAAACCCATGGATTTGGGAACGATACGCAATAATCTTATGAACGGCAAATACAATGACCCTTGGGAATATGTTGACGATGTCTGGTTGATGTTCGATAATGCCTGGTTATACAATCGCAAATCATCAAAAGTTTATAAATATTGTACAAAAGTAAGTGCTTTTGCAAACGGAAGATTAATGCAAAATAAATTTTACACAAATTTTCTTTTCTATGGTTAATTTAGCTTTCTGAAGTGTTCGAACAAGAAATTGACCCCGTCATGCAGGCTTTGGGATATTGCTGTGGTCGAAAATATACATTTAATCCCCAAGTTTTATGCTGTTATGGTAAACAATTGTGTACCATACCCAGAGATGCCAAATATTTCAGTTATCAAAACAGGTATGTTACTTTTTTAGCATTTATTCCATTTATATATACATTAAATATGTATGTATATCATTGTGTATAGATATCATTGGTCTGTTATGCAGTCAAAGTAATCTTTATTATAATTCTTACTGCTATTAACACAATAAATTTTAATAGTTTGCTTGTACATACATATGTATATAAAACGATTAAAAAAATACCAATATTTTGTACAAAATTCTAATGCCAACCTTGTTTTTATTTTCTTTTCTATACTTACTTGCAAATGTCGAAAAAAACTTAAATCAATACATCCTGGTTATGGTTTTTGTGTGTGTCTATTTTTAATCCCTCAAAATATTACAATTCCTCTGTTGAAAACCTTTTCCAATATGAACATCTACAAAAACTCAATTTATGAAAATTTCGACCAAATTTTTTTTTAATTAAATGAATTACTGTTGTTTTATTTATTTTGCTTTGCTTTTCATTTTTAAATATGGAATCATAAATACTTTCGGTTAACGTTGATTAATAAAAACGCAATATGTATCTTGTTCTGCTTTTCGGTTTTTACCGAACTGTGTAATCATAACATTATTTGTTGTTACATCGCCATTAACATTTCAATTTTAAATTCCAAAAACATCTCAACAAAATTATCTTCTAATAATTTAAATAAAAAAATCTTTCACACGCACAAAAATACTATATGACAATAATAATAATAATAATAATAATTCATTCACCATAACAAAAAAAACTATAAACGACGCTAAATTTTTATTATGTATGGTCGCTTGCTTGTACTATTTAATTTGGATTGCGATCACTATTGATAATCAATACAAATTATGTATTCAAATAAACAAACACAACATACATATACAACATAAAAAAATCAACTAAAATCTTATAATGAACCAATAATAGTCTAAAGGATTATGGCGTATCCTCAAACAGATATACATTCTGCCAGAAATGTTTCAACGACATTCAAGGGGACACTGTTACACTAGGCGATGATCCATTGCAGTCTCAAACGTAAGTATTGTCTATATTTAATGTTTTATTTATTTTGTAAAGTATCTTTTTTATTACACATTTATATATTGTGCTCATCGATTAGAAAATAATGTATCTTTATAAATAGAAATGTACAATGGAAGAAATAGTAGACGTTTGCAAGATAATGCTCGAAATTAACAGAGCTCCTTTAATCTTTTACATTTGTATATCTTGTTTTCGCAATACAGTGTTTTGCACTAATGATGCCAATTTGCGAGCGTGAATTCTATTTTAGAGAAATTTTGTTAAGGAAATAAGCACACTATTATTATATTAATTATATTAGTAAACATTTATGCGGTGGAAAACGAAAATACACAACTACAAAAATATTTAAACTAAATTAAAATGCTTGACTCTTAGTCAAAGAATAGAAATTCCGCGACTATAATCTAAATATAGGAAAGAGTTACGGGCAAAAAATGGGGGCAGGAATACTTTCCATGCAACCTTTAAAATCTTTGTGCCAAATTGCGTATTGATTTTAAAAATTTTAATCGGCCCACATTTTGCTTAGAAATGCCACACGTTAGTAGGCACAAAAAATAGGGTCAATGATAAATCTATATAATTAATAGGCAAACCGATTTCTTGTGAAGGAATTTATGGCCACATTATATAGCCGATTTTGACAAAACTTATAGCATTTTGAACATATTTATTCACAGATGTGTACAATTCATATTTTGTTGAAATCGGTTCAGTGTGTATGTATTAGTAGCAACTTTATAAGCATATAAAGTTGCTACTAATACATACACACGTATAACTCATGCATGTAAGTTGAATAATAGGTCATTTACACTGTCTCGAAATGTAGTTACATAATAAACGAGTTATAGAAAATTGAGAAATAAGAATAAGTAAAATAACCTTTATAAAAATTATATATTACAATTGAGTTATCAATTTTAGTCGAACTGTATGGTTTGTTATCCAAAGTTATTTAATTCGTTGGCTTAAGTTCATTTTTAATTTAATCTTTCGATTAAATTATTTTTTCTTATTTTAAGAAAGAAATTCTAAAGCATGTAAATATTGAACATTCAAAGAAAAATTTGGCTGTATGGAAGGTTGAACTGATATCAGATGCTTCGAGACCACCACAGTCTTCCCATCAGAGCCCTTTTACCTCACTGCCAGCGACGGCAGCAACAACCAACGAGCGAAAATCCTATTAATTTATCAAACCAATTAACAGATGTGTCGCCATCTCGTGAAGAATCGCACATATTATTGAATTTTTGTAAAGGTTCGGAATTTCACTAAGGGCCATTATTTCAACTTGCTGGTAACGTTTAAAATAGTTATTATTAAGATAAGCTATCTTGAATGATAACGTGACAAATAAGATTTATCCATTATTACAACTGACCAATAAAATAAAATATGTAGTTTATATACTGTGGCAATATTGCAGTAGATACCGACAACTTTTTGTTGCTTGTAATACGTAGTGGCAACGATTTACTTTGCAATAAACTGGCATTTAAGTTACCATGTCTTCAGCAGAAAATATGGCAGCTTCAAATTCGTATTATTCACTTTAAAAGTTACCATGTGGATGAAGTAGATATTAGCTTATTTGTCGCTTCTTAGGTTAATATTAACTTGTAATAACCAAAAACCATTCATCTATCAAATAACATCCTAAAAATAACTATTTGTAAGTTGTAATAATGGCCCTAAGTGTTTTTTTTTCTGTATCATGTTCAACTATTTATTACAAAATAATAATATGTACCAAAAATAAGGAACGTGCAAAATATTGTACGCATGCTGAGCGTTCCATCATTTTTGCTTTTAAAATTACAAACTCCATCCGTGGGTCATCCATCAATAGTGACTGACAATTTAGAAAAAATGGCATTAAGGAATATTTAATTAATTTTAAATGTCAAACTATATATGGAAAAAATTCAATCACAGCTGCTGCGCACACCTTATAAGGTAAGTGCATCATTTGACTACGAAAATTCGAACACCAAATCACTCACAAGATCGGTAGAAACACTTCGAAGTGTTGATTTAGTCCCCTATTATGATTCACAACTAAATTGATAGTTGAGTAGTAGTTGTCAAATTGTTATTATGGAATACAACTTCATCAAAGCAGTTGTCTCAGTTTTTTATCAGTTGTGTTTTGGTTTTTATTTCGACTATTGTATTACTTTTAAATAATTTTAAAATGGTACTTTTAGGCGCCAATGTATCCCATTTGTCAACCCATATTGTTGCCATAGCCATAAACATAAAATGTCAAGAAAAAATAGTAAGGCCAAAACTAAAAATATTTAAAATATTTTGTAATGGCTACTATGGTTTCAAAAAACAGAGAGTATAGATAAGAACCTTTTTTCGAAAAATTTTTCGAAGACAACTGAAATTAGTTGTCAATTATAATACAAAAAAATGGTTGAGTTGGGTCGTAGCATTGACAACTCAACCTAGTTGAGTTGTGAATCATAATAGGGGCCTTAAAGTCGGTGAAAATATACAATAATTTTCGTTTCGAATGAAACACAAAACAGTCCCAATCGAGGCGAATTCATCGGCGTGGGTACACCTGGTATAAAGATGCCTTGGTCCCAACAATATAATTATCAATTTTAATCCATTTGAAGTGAGATATAGCGATTAAAAATTAGTTGGAGCTGCAATTTTTGTAAGGCCTGCGAGGTGCCAATTGGTGAAAATAATATTTTCGGCAGACCCATCACAAACAACAACGATATAGACAGAATTGTAGATTACAAACAAATTTTCTAAAATTCAATTTTACTTGAATAAACATATCGCGCATTTGCTGCAACATTGTCATAACTCAAAATTTGTGATTTTTGACCTAATAATGCAGAATTAATCGAAATGTCTTAATATACTGTAAAAATTTCATATAAACATTTTGTATACTCAACTGTTCAGAGAAGAATAAAATGTTCTTTTTTCATTAAGTTATGTGTAAATTGAGAACTTTAAAGTAGTTTTCTGTAAAACGAGTTTTATTTTTTGAGCTGAGCTATGGCAACGTTGCAGCAAATGGGCGATATGTAATTAAAACTTTGCTTTTAAATTTGGAACGATCTTTTTTCATCTTTCGGATATGTTCTTAAGATTGCCATGAAGATGGCATATAGCCAAAACTGATCTGATTATAAACCAAATTGGACGTGAGATGATGAAAAATGCTTCCAAGTTCAAACAAACCCCGTTGGAAGAAAAATACAACATAGGTATGTGATGAAAAACGAATGATTCCAAAAAGATCGTTTTTGAAACGTGTGATGAATTTCGAACGATTTTGAAAATCACTTTCGAATTATGGACTTTCGAAAAACAAACAGAAGATAAAATAATTGAAAATTGTGATAAAAATGTGTTTTAATATCTGATCAAAACGAAAACAATGAGCATCACTTCACAACTTGTTTCGTTCTTAAATCTTTTCTTTTTTGAAATCAATTTCAATCATAAATATCAATTTTACTTTTATATAAAATATAATGTACTTTCAGCAAAATATGCAATAATGAACTGATGCAAAAGCAATTTTCGTTGTCCGGATTTAAGGAAAAAACGGCTGCAAGAATAATCACCCAAAGAACAATCGTCACAAAAACTAATACTAATATAATGCCAAATTAAAAAAAAAAACGAAAGATGTCCTAAAAAATGTTTCGAAATCCGGAAATGTAGTCGAAGGTGAAAATCGCCAAATACTATAAGGGCCAATTTCTATTTAAATAGAAAACTCATTTTTATAGATCACATATAAATATAATTTATATCACCAATCTTTTTTTTATGATTTGGAATTTCTCCGTCCCCCTTGCTATACAAGGGATGGGAGGTTTACTTGGCTGAACCTTAGGTTATACCGCCATCAACAATTTCTAAAAGGAGTCTCTTCTAAGATGATTCCAAGCGAAGTATACCGTCGCACACGAAGCCGGAACTCCCAAAATCCACTCCTTGCTTCTTCGCAGTTGAGTTTTTGTTCGGTTCTCCAACCAATTATCAATGTAAATATTTTTGTTCAAAAGTGAGGTTTTGTTTGGTTCTCCAACCAGTTATTAATATTCTTCCTTATAATTGTTTTTTTTGCATGTGGTTAATAGAAACCAACGCGATGTTGCACGGTTTACCGTTAACCGACGCCAACCACTAATCACATGCGGTGTGAGACGCAAAACTCTCGAAGGCCAATAAACGACAGTGGCCTGGTTGCATTTACGAAGTAATTGCCAACGACGCATGATGTTGACTCGCCCAGAGCTGTTTTACGAATTATCACCAATCTTATACACTTAAATTTGATTTAAGTTTTATACATTACCATATGATTTTGTCCGCTTGTTGTTCTTGTGAAAACAAACAAATTGTGGGTGCTGACGATTCAACTTTTGTTGGCGTGAAATTTTGGCTTTCTTTGGGTATATTTGTCTTTGTGATTTTGTAAGCTGTTTTTATTCTTTTAAAACATTGCAGAAACTCTTGATTATTCTTATTTTTTGTATGCAGAGAAATATATTTTTTAGATTTTGCTTTGCTTATGTTGAACAGCTTCTTTTTTTAGGAAATTTATAATATTCAATGGTGCTACCATATTTTTGTCACAATTAAATAAGAACAACTAAATACAACTGAAAAACAGAAGTTGTATTTAATTACAATTTAAATTTATATAAAAATTAACTAAATGAATAGTTAATTATTGAGTCAAAAACTGGAGGTAATAAAACTTATGCGTAAAAAAATACAATTTTCAACATCCTTGCAAGACAAGTTAGGTATCGTGAAACACTCAACGGCATTGTTGTACTCTAACCAAAATATCTGCTCTGAAGTTTAACGACTTGTTAAACAAATTAGAACTCAAAAATAATGGGTTAATGAAACATACATAAAAATAAAAAACACTGTATTTCGAAAACTGGAGCTAGCCTGTATTTTTTATGGTATTAGAAGTTATCAGATGAAAATTCATATATATAAGGATAAATTATTTTCGATTAGTGAAATTGGTCCTCAAGCCGTGTTATATCCATTTTAAAAACTTATTAAAATCTTCATAAAACAATGCAAGAATTTTATAAATCTATTTGCTATCAGTAAGGGCTTTCACAATGGGTAGTGCAAATTGTGCACAACACAACAACAAAATATACGTATTTGCAATTTGCTTCATATTACTTCGTATGCACTAAAAAAACCTTGAGTTGTGCATATTTGCTTAGTTGCAAACATCAGCCGCCATATATGATATATATATATATATATATATATATATATATATATATATATATATATATATATATATATATATATATATATATATATATATATATATATATATATATATATATATATATATATATATATATATATATATATATATATATATATATATATATATATATATATATATATATATATATATATATATATATATATATATATATATATATATATATATATATATATATATATATATATATATATATATATATATATATATATATATATATATATATATATATATATATATATATATATATATATATATATATATATATATATATATATATATATATATATATATATATATATATATATATATATATATATATATATATATATATATATATATATATATATATATATATATATATATATATATATATATATATATATATATATATATATATATATATATATATATATATATATATATATATATATCATATATGGCGGCTGATGTTTGCAACTAAGCAAATATGCACAACTCAAGGTTTTTTAGTGCATACGAAGTAATATGAAGCAAATTGCAAATACGTATATATATATATATATATATATATATATATATATATATATATATATATATATATATATATATATATATATATATATATATATATATATATATATATATATATATATATATATATATATATATATATATATATATATATATATATATATATATATATATATATATATATATATATATATAAATATACATATATATATATATATATATATATATATATATATATATATATATATATATATATATATATATATATATATATATATCATATATGGCGGCTGATGTTTGCAACTAAGCAAATATGCACAACTCAAGGTTTTTTTAGTGCATACGAAGTAATATGAAGCAAATTGCAAATACGTATATATATATATATATATATATATATATATATATATATATATATATATATATATATATATATATATATATATATATATATATATATATATATATATATATATATATATATATATATATATATATATATATATATATATATATATATATATATATATATATATATATATATATATATATATATATATATATATATATATATATATATATATATATATATATATATATATATATATATATATATATATATATATATATATATATATATATATATATATATATATATATATATATATATATATATATATATATATATATATATATATATATGTATATATATATATATATATATATATATATATATATATATATATATATATATATATATATATATATATATATATATATATATATATATATATATATATATATATATATATATATATATATATATATATATATATATATATATATATATATATATATATATATATATATATATATATATATATATATCAAATATAGGTTATAACTGTTATGTCCCTGATAAATACACATTAATATATGATAATACTATTATTGGGTCTCTTTTTTTTTATTATATTATATTAACAGTCAAATCAAAAAAGATCAATTTAAAGAAATGAAAAATGATCATCTTGAACTCGAACCATTTGTGGATTGTTTGGAATGTGGTCGAAAGCAACATCAAATTTGCGTTTTATGGTTGGATTCAATATGGCCTGGCGGATTTGTTTGTGATAATTGTTTGCAAAAGAAAGATTCGAAACGAAAAGAAAATAAATTCAACGCCAAACGTTTACCCACAACTAAGCTGGGTATTTACATTGAAACCCGTGTGAATAATTTCCTGAAGAAAAAAGAAGCTGGTGCGGGTGAAGTTCATATACGTGTAGTATCATCCTCAGATAAATGTGTTGAAGTAAAACCTGGCATGCGCAGACGGTTTGTTGAAAATGGCGAAATGAACTCTGAATTCCCTTATAGAGCAAAAGCACTTTTTGCATTTGAAGAGGTAGATGGTATCGATGTATGCTTCTTTGGTATGCATGTCCAGGAATATGGTTCTGAATGCCCAGCACCAAATACAAGACGAGTTTATATTGCGTACTTAGATTCGGTTCACTTCTTCAGACCCAGACAGTATCGTACAGCGGTATATCATGAGATTCTTTTGGGTTATATGGATTACGTTAAACAACTAGGCTACACCATGGCCCATATCTGGGCTTGTCCACCGTCAGAAGGAGATGATTACATATTCCACTGCCATCCTACGGATCAGAGAATACCTAAGCCCAAACGCTTGCAGGAATGGTATAAGAAAATGTTAGATAAGGGTATGATTGAGCGAACCATACAGGATTACAAAGATATTTTGAAACAAGCTATTGAAGACAAATTGACATCAGCTGCTGAACTGCCTTACTTTGAAGGAGATTTTTGGCCTAATGTTTTGGAGGAGAGCATAAAAGAGTTGGACCAAGAAGAAGAGGAAAAACGGAAGCAAGCAGAAGCTGCTGAAGCAGCAGCTGCCGCAGCAAATGTAATTGGGCAAAAACGATTTTTGTATTTCAGCGTAATTTTATAACATATAAATACTTTTTCAGATTTTTTCAATGGAAGATACAGAAGTCAGTGGTGATGGTAAAAAGAAAGGACAAAAGAAGGCTAAAAAATCCAATAAGTCTAAAGCAGCACAGCGCAAAAGCAATAAAAAATCAAATGAACAACAAGCAGGCAATGATCTCTCCGCAAAAATTTATGCCACTATGGAAAAACACAAGGAAGTATTCTTTGTCATTCGTCTTCACTCTGCACAATCTGCAGCAAGTTTGGCGGTAAATACATATTTGTTTAATTTGTTAAATAAAAGATAATACTATTATTCTCCGTCTATTAACCATTTAGCCCATACAAGATCCAGATCCATTATTGGCATGTGATCTTATGGATGGCCGTGACGCATTTCTTACATTGGCTCGTGACAAGCACTATGAATTCTCTTCTTTACGTAGGGCGCAATTCTCCACTTTATGTATGTTATACGAGTTACATAATCAAGGTCAAGATAAATTTGTATACACTTGCAATAATTGTAAAACTGCTGTGGAAACTCGATTCCATTGCACTGTTTGTGATGTAAGTCGTATTTATATTAATTGCGTTGCAGCTAATAATGTACATATGCTCCATCTTTCATTTCTTTTTTAGGACTTTGATTTGTGCACCCTGTGTAATGAAAAGATTGGTCATCCACATAAAATGGAAAAACTTGGTTTCGATTTAGATGATGGTTCATCTCCAGCCGATCTTAAACAAGCTAATCCACAAGAAGCCCGAAAGCAATCTATACAACGTTGTATTCAGTCATTGGTACATGCTTGTCAATGTCGCGATGCCAATTGTCGTTTACCTTCGTGCCAGAAAATGAAGAGAGTTGTACAACACACCAAAAATTGCAAGAGGAAAACCAATGGTGGTTGCCCTATTTGTAAACAATTAATTGCTTTATGCTGCTACCATGCCAAACATTGCCAAGAGCAAAAATGTCCAGTGCCTTTCTGTCCAAACATCAAACACAAACTCAAACAACAGCAATTACAACAAAAGTAAGAAATTAAGTTAAACATATTCTAGAATAAATACATAATTTAAAATTTTCTCATTTTCAGATTGCAACAACAGCAACTACTGCGTCGTCGTGTGGCTCTTATGTCTCGAACTGTAACTACATCTTCAGCATTACCAGGTCCATCCGTTGCTGGCCCCGTTGTGGGGGCTGGCGTTGTGCCAGTAGCTACAGTTGCCATGCCAGGTGTTGGTGTAAATCCTCCAGTAATGAGTGGACAGCCGGCTATAATGCCAGCGGGAACTGGTGCTATGAGCCCTTCTACGGTACCGGTTTCGTCACCAGTACCTGCACCACTAGCAGGAGGTGGAGGTATGACATCTCCTCATACACATCAACAAGCAGGCATTGGAATGAAACCTGGCGGAGGTCATTCACCTTCACCTAATGTTCTCCAAGTTGTTAAACAGGTACGATTTTGAAAGATCTTTGTGAATATACATACATTTGTGTGTACAAACACAATGGAAATTTTTCTAATATGAACGAAAAGTAATAGACGTTGAAATATATTTCATATAACTTTAATTTAACAAAAGGTCCAAGAAGAAGCTGCACGTCAACAAGTTCCGCATGGTGGCGGATTTGGCAAGGGCGGTGCTATGGCTCCTCCCGTCATGCAGCGGCATCACATGGCGGGTTTGCCAAATCAACAAAATCCAGGAATGGTGGGAAATGTAGGCAATGTTAGTGGAGTTTCCAGTGTCGTGCAAATGGGTCCCGGTGGGAATAGCGTAATGGGCAATAATCTTTTACCTATGGATCAATGGGGAGCTAATCGATATCCGAACAGTGCTAATCAAGGCATGCGCCAACCTAATCAAAATCAAGTCATGCCACAAACCGCAATGCAACAACAGGTAAGAAATAATGTTTTTTGCTACTATGTATTTGGTTACGCCTAATATATAATTTTACTTGCAGAATATGATGGGTGGCATGGTAGGAGCTAGTGGCTCGCAACAAATGGCCGGTGTTGGTGGAAATATGCCTGGGAACGTACAGGGCGTAGGCGGAATGAGTGGAAACGGGGGTATGGTCGCTATGGGTGGTTCAGGGCCCATGGGAGGACCCGGTGGTATTCGTCCACAAGGACAACATCCAAATGCAGGAGGTGTTGGAGGTTCGGGTCAAATGCCAAATGGACCATTGAACGCTCAATTAAATACTCAACAACTTGCTCAAATAATGCAAAAAATAAAAAATAATCCTACTAATGAGGGTCACCAACAAATATTGCAAGTTTTAAAACAAAATCCCCAGATAATGGCGGCTATTATTAAGCAAAGGCAACAAAGTCAAAACAACAATGCAGGTCAACAAGGCGCAGGCAGTGCAGGTGCTGCTGGAAACGGCCCTCAACAACAACAGCAACAACAAGTTATGCAACAACAACAGCAACAACAGCAAATGCAACATATGATGAATCAGCAACAAATGCCACAATCAAACCAACAAGCTATGATGCAAGCACAACAACAAAATCCTGGCCAACATCAACGTATGCCAGGAATGCAGAATGCAATGATGATGCAACAGCAGCAACAAGGACAGGTAAGCTACTTTATTGTGTATATGTACAACATTTTTATCATTTCCAGCAAAGGTAAGTTATTTTATTGTGTATTTGTACAAAATGTTCATATTTTCCAATCACATGAACGAACAAGAGCCATATTATTATAAGTATCATAAATATTCGTTTATTACGAAAATCTTAAAAATACCTGTCGGACAAAGCGTTAGAAACTATTTACATAATGATGAAAATATCATGGTTACATGACCTTTGGTTCTATAATAGAAATAGATATACAAAATACGTACACATATGTATTTCGTAGATCATTTTTTATTTTTCATATTTTGTTATTTGTATTTTTTATGCAATCAGGCCTCCAACGCACAATGGTTTAAAATGCAGATGCGACAAATGCCAAACTATCCACCACCTTATAGACAGCGTGCACCACAGCAAATGGGTGGTGCACAACAGTTTGGTGGTGTCGGAGGCTTTGGTGGAGCTGGAGGAGGCGTAGGTGGTCCAGCTGGTAATCCTGTCGACCAATACGCCGTAATGCAGCAGGGACTTAAACCTTCACCACAGCAACAGATGGGTGGTATGTCTGGAGTTCAACAGCAAATGATGCAAAGTGCTGGTGGAATGGTAGGCGGACCAAATGTTATGGGACCGCCAACACCCCACACACTGCAGCAACAACTTATGCAATCATCAAGATCATCGCCGCCTATAAGATCACCCCAACCCACGCCATCACCCCGCTCGGCACCCTCACCTAGAGCCGGTCACTCTGCATCACCTAGAGCGCAACCTTCTCCACACCATGTAATGAGTCATTCACCTGCGCCACAAGCTCCTCATGACGGTTTACACAACCATGGAGTCATGCACCCACACCAATCACCATTGCCTGGCGTACCGCAAGATGTCGGCGTAGGTGGTGTGGGTGGTGTAGTCGGAGGACCCGTATCCGATGCGTCCGATCAATTGACCAAATTTGTGGAACAACTTTAGTGTAATTAGCTAATGGCAGCGGCTCAAACCTTTCAATCACCTCCACAACCTCAACCTCCCCCATCCCCTCATAGCAGCCGCTTCAATATAAATCATCAACAACACCGATATTTTTAGGAACAACCAACTAAATACTTTCATATTTCTGTAAAAAGTAAAATAACAAACCAACAAAATAATTTTATTTATACAATGACATTAAACAATCTTTGTTTCTTTTAAAAATTAGCACCATTATTATCGTTAAGTCGATAATTTTATACAATTTTGTTACCGCGAAGAAAAGTTTTAATTATTTTAATAACTTTTGTTTAAAATTTTCATATTATAACATTAAAAATGTTTTTATGATTTTTATTTTTAGTATAAAAATGCGAAAAGCTATGTTATGTTTTATTATAATCCATCCCCCCTATTGTGAAAGGCGACGTCGACGTCACATCAACACGATATCCAAAAATTGTCACTTGTCTACTCTTTGTCGACAGCAATTGCTTAATATTAACATGCTGGGTTAATTTCATAAGCTTCAGAAAATAGTTAAGAGACTGTCAATAGCAGTCAATTGTCGTCGACAATGAGTAGACAAGTGATAATAGTTCACTGTCGTGTTGATGTGACGTCGACGTCACCTTTCCTAATAGGGGAAAATATGTATATGCTTTATCGGAGTTTCAGTTTTAATATTTTCCCAAATATATATATATATTTTTTTTTGTTTACTTGAGTTCTTTATAGTTTAAATAACATAAATCTCCCTTCCAAAAATAATATAAATAAATAATTACGCATTGTTTCCTTTAATTTCCAACAAATTAATAATTTTTTAATAAAAAATTATTAAATAGCTTACATACATACATATATAAAATTTATATACATTAATAATCATCTCTTTATACTACATAAATAAAACAAAAATATTCATAAACGCCTCTAGCTTTAGTAAAAAAATTTTAATACCTTAAATATTGATTAAAATGTAAGTTTTAGCTCCTAGACATTTTATACTTTTCTCTATATATAGTATATTACTTATAAATCATAAGACGAAAATGTTTAGTTTTACCACTTTGGGCTATACATATTAAAAGCAACAAAGAACGAAAAAATACTTGTAAGAATAATTTAATGATTGTAGAGAAGAATATGATGATAGTATGTATACATGTGTTTTATTCAACAGCTTTTAAGTAATTTAATAAAACATTCTTCCTACCCTTTGTAGATTTGTTTAAAAGGAAAACCATTAAAATAATTTTGTAAATATATGTATTATTATTATTATATTTTTTAATTTAAGGCAATCCAATATTTAATATTTAAATAAAAAACAAAAATATTACATAAAAATCTCTAAAAGGTAAAAAAATTACTACTAAACAAAAAGTGAGACAAAACTATTTTAAATATATGAAAATACAACCATACAAACAAAATAGTTTGCTAAATGAAGCAAATTAAAATTAAGGTTTTCACAATTGAATGAAAATAAATAGTTTGCGTCAAAGGTATTGTAATAAACATGTAAAGTTTCCTTCTTCATTTTTAAGTACTTACTGAGTTTCTAACAATTCTGGACAGATTTTCAATATAATTTTATAATTCTGTACATTTACATACGTACATCATTTGTATGTATATACCTACATATAATGTTACATATTTTCGACAAATTAAGAATAATTTGGTAAAACTAGTTATTTTGTAAACGCCCATAAGAAATTGTTTGTTATTATGTACTTTTAAATCCAATGATCTTTGGGCATGCCACTGCGTAGTAAAGAGAAATTAAAATATTTGCGTAAAGACCGCTTTTGCATATTAGGAGCAGATTAGCAAAAAAATTAATATATTGTTACTATTATTTTTTTCAAGACCTTAAACCTCCAAAAAGTTTTTATTCTCTAATACCGATTTATGCAAAATGTGTGCAAAAAAGTAAAATAGTATTAAATATGTTTATTGCAGCAATCACTATTAATGTCAATATATTGCTTTAGACAGGGAACAAGCATATAATCCACAAACAGAACAAAATAAAAATTTGAAGAAAAAATCCCCCGACATACAATATGTCTCCATCACTGTATTTTACCCCTAAAGAAATAAACTGCCGAGTTATAATTTTGTACATTACTAGTAATAAATATTACAACACAACAAACATTCTACGGAGATATTAAATTAAAACAAAGAAAGCCGCCCAATCTTTGTTTATATTGTAATGTTTTTATATACTGATACCAATACTATAAAAAAAAACATTATAGACATAAATATAAAAAATAAATTTGCCTTAACTTTTAAAGATGAAATAAAAATAATGTAAATAATTAAAAATAATGTAAATAATTAACAGAAAATATTGAAATAAATATCTTTAAAATTTACCGCCGCCTTTTAAAGAAATTGTTTTATATTTAATTTTCGTTTTTTGTTTTAGAAATAAAAAGTCATACAACAAATCCTTAAATCCTCTTTTTTTTTAAGAAAAATGTAAATATTAGTTTTAAAATATAAAACGAAAAAAAAATATTCCAAAACTGTTTTGTGATTAAAATTTGAAAACAATTATTATATTAAATGAGTTTAAGTTTAAAGTATTTTTATTATATTTATAAAATTTTTAACATAACGTAAATAAACATTTTCAGTTTTTTTCATCGTTGTAGTCCTAGTTTTTTTATAATTTGTTTAATTTATAGAATATTTGCACTTTTAAAAATAAATGAAAAATATCATACAATAAAAAAATTAGTTTAGGTTTCTTAAGTCTAATAATAATAGATATTTATTTAAAAAAGAATGTAGTTGTAAAAAATAAGTTTTTAAAAGTGAGATTGTATATAAATAAATCGTAACTATTTTTTAAACAAAAGCCGCCATTGTTTAAAAAATAGTTTTTATTTATTATTCAAAGAGCGAGAATGTGTAGATATTTTTAGTAAACCTTTCAAAATGTGTGTACATTTAAAAAAATTATTTAAACTAATTGATTTTCTTTAATAATAAAAAAGTAACATGTTTGGTTAAATCGACTTTACTCAAATTTATTTAATAAAAACACAGATTGAAATTTACAAAATAATCTCAAAAAAAATAATTAATTAAATGACTACTATACAATTTTAATGCAAAATTGAATAAATAATGTATGTATGAGTGTATGTGCATGTAAGCAGCGTAAATATTTGGATTAACAAATATTCATAACTTTCATCGTTAAAATTGTATACAATAAAAGAGAACTTAAGGTTAAATAAAATATTTAAAAAATAAAAAAAAATAAAAAAAATTTCACTTAATTTAATATTGTGTAGATGAATAATTAAAAAAATAAGTATGTATAACAGATATCATAATCAAGTAAATGCGTTGCATTCACTAAGAAGAAACAGCATTATTTGTATATTATATACAAAAAGTCGTTTTATAAAATAATATTAATTTAAAATAGAAAACAAAAAAGATAATATTATACTGTACAAGAAAAACTAATTTAAAAATACGTATAAAAATAATTTAAAATAAAAAAGAATAATAAAAAAAGATATTTAGCTTTATTATGGTTGTCGTAGTAGTGGCGACGCTTGCTATATGTTTTACATTGGAGTCGTTTTATTTCGACTACGCCTACGACAACCGTGATAAGGGCTATTACATGTTTCAATGTTAATTTATGGGAAAAAATGTGAATAAAGACCTCGTGCAGGTGGAAATGATGTGAATATTGCTCGAATGGAAGAAAGTATTGAGAAAAACCCCGAAACTTTCAACAGGCGACGCTCTCGGCTGTTGGTAATGTCTGGGGGGACTTTTCAAAGAATTTTACAAAGTTACACCTTTTCCCATGTAAGATTCAATTGGTTCATGTGTTAAAACCAAATGGTTCACAAATACGCATTCAATACAGTCGCCGTTTTCAACAATTGTGCCTAGAAAACAAGGAGTTTATGCACAGACTCATAATGAGCGATGAGGCCCATTTCGCCTCAATGGTGACGTGAAAAAACAAAATTGCAGAATATGGAAAATCGAAGAATAGTTGTTGAACACTAAACGCACCCACTTGGATCTGCAGTATGGTGTGATATAACTTCAGAAAGTATCATTGGACCATATTTTTCGAAAACGAGAAAGAAGTTGCGGTTAAAGAGAATGGTATTCAATACCCTTCAATTATCCTGTGCATAGAATCCAATGCAGATTGGTTTGCTATCATTTTTACTACAAAACAGGCTGATTTTTTCCGTTTATTTTATTTATTGTGGCTGTTTTCCTAAACGTATGTTTACAATATGTCAATATATAGGTAGTGTTAATACCGTATTGATTCATTGTTTGTAGACAGTAGATAGCTACCAGAATTTAATGCACCCGCGGTTCCCCCGACGGGAACCGCGCAAAATGGTCAATCACGCAATTCCGGGAATTTTTGTGCTTAAACAATTGCCAGCGCCTCCGCTCGCGTTAATATATTTGCATACGCGTAGATGGCCAATGGAAATGCAAGAAGTTAAAATTAGGCATATATTTTCAGAGAGGAAGAAATTACCCACCTAGCATCCATCGTGGTCCTATTTTTAAAAAATATATGGATTATGTGGATTGGGTGCCCCTGTGGGTGAGTGGTAGCGATGCTAGCCTGTCAGTCCAGAAGCCGAGGGTTCGATTCCCGCCATAGACCCTGGTTGGTTTTCGCAGACAAGCTAATCGTTTCTCGGGTTGTGTTTGTTTAAAAAAAAGATAGATAGTTTGGGAGTGGCAAAAATGCACCGCCCTCTACACATTTTTATTTTCGAAAAATATGGAGCCTATGTGTCTTTCTAGACTCAGATCTATCCAAGGTAGATTGAACACATGGGGGGTTACTCTGTAATTCGAAACGAAAGAAATGCTTTCGCATTGTAATGTAAATAACATAGAAATGCGAACAGTTATCCTTTCGCATCGCATTACAGAGTAACCCCCAGGTATCACTAAGAGAACATTTGTTTTAGTAAATTTGAGAATGTGTGCGTCACACAGACAATAGATTTTGACACATCTCCCCACTTGACCTGAGATTCGATATAAACGAATGTTCGCTAAAGCGAAGAAGTTTCGAAACAAAACTCATCGATATTTCTTCGCGAATCTAAAAAAAATCTAATGTTCGCTAAAGCGAACTTCTCTCGATAAATGTTCGAATGTGTGACGATAGCCTAGTGAATGTGCGTTAGTCTGTTAGCCAAGTCTGTTAGTGCAATAATTGAACAGAAAACAATTTGCCACGATATCCTAGTGGATGTGTGTTAGTCTGTTAGCCTGGGGGTACCGTGTTCAAATCTGATTGACTGCAGTGTAAGTTAAAGAACTGAAAATAAAATAAATTAAGTAACTTAGCGTTTACACGTGCAGGTACAAGTTCGAAAAACTCAATACAGTCTTACTTTTTTACTAATACACTTGCACTTTTCGAACTTGCAGCTCAATTACAAGGGATTTTACTTACCCTGCGTTTAGACGTGCAAGTACTTGCATGCAAGTTCGTATGTGTTATTTTAATATTTAACTTACAATGCAGTCAGACAGATTTGAACACGATACCTCTTGGCTAACAGACTAACGCACATCCACTAGGCTATCGTCACACCTTCGAAAAATTATCGAGAGAAGTTCGCTTTAGCGAACATTCGACTTTTCTTAGATTCTCGAAGAAATATCGAATAGTTTTGTATCGAAATTTCTTCGCTTTAGCGATCATTCGTTTATATCGAATCGCAGGTCAAGTGGGATGTTTCTATCAACAACGGGCATGTGTTAGTAAATTTGAGAGAGCTTATGAATGTTTGCGACACACAGACAATAGATTTGACACCCAGCAAAAACTGATTTAAGTCGTAACTATGTACTTAAAATTTGACTCGAGAACTACTTATATTTGTTTGAGAAGTCTAAAAAATAAGGGGTACGTACCTCTTACAAATGTATTTACATTGTCACAGCAATTAACTAGTTATTATTTGACTTACTTGAAAATTAAAAAAAAATTATACGCATTATGTTTTATTTATATTTTTTCAATGTTATTTTCTTTTTTTTTATTTTTCTGGGATACGAAATTTCGTTTCTAATTCAAGTACAAACTGATTTCATAAACGAAATTAACCGGTTTTGTAGAGAAAACGATACCAAACCAGTCCGTATTGGATTCTGTGAACAGGCTGATTATTTGTTATGCTACAAACAATCAAATGGGTAGAAGAAAAAGTTTTTTTCTTCACCCGAAGATGAAGAAAATGCGATGAACAAAACAAAAATGATAAAGAGCTTGCTGAAACTGAAGTTCTAGAGCCCGCAACAAAACATGAAGCTGTCATTAAGAACTTCGAAATTTGTATCAAATTGGCTCAGCGAAACAATATTCACCCTTATTCTATTTGGCGTCTTCAACATAATACAACGCCGTTTTTAATCGTTTGTTATCGACGATGTTGCGTAAAAAGGGCCAATCTGCTGTGTAAAATGGTGTAAGATTGGTCCTTTTTACACAACAGCGTCTAAATAGTCAAATAAAAATTAGTAAAAGTAAATAAATATTTAGTAAAAAACGTGCAAAATATAATTAAATATGGAAAAATATGAATTAACTTAAAAAAGCATGACTTCTGTCTGAAAAGTATTGTTTCCACTATTCAGCCTGTTCATAGAATCCAATACGGATTGGTTTGGCATCATTTTCTCTACAAAACCGGCTGATTGCGTTCATGAAAACCGTTTGTGCTTGAATTTGAGTAATTTCCTTTAATTTATGCATTTAATAGCTAGAACATATTTTTCCCATCTTCTTATCACTAATAATACAACCTTGTAATTCGGGGCTTTTCATTTATTTATGTTTTTAACAGGGTTTGCATTATATTGGCACAATACTGTAAAAGTAGAAAGTGTTATGTTGTGCCAACGTTTGAAACTCTGTCATTGTTGGCCCGATCATAAGTATTTTTCTGCCTGGGTATATCAACTTATACTTTCGGCAATAGTACTGAGGCAAAATAGCTTTTGCCTACTAAAAATATTTGTAGCTACGCCAATGAAAATTATATTAATTTATAAATTTATTAAAGCAATAAAATTATTAACAACGGCACTTACTGGAAAATCCCCTGTTATTTAAAATTGTACATACATATGTACGTATGAGATAGCTTGAAGAAAAACGTTCAGAATATTAAGGACTAATAAAATATTGATTAAATTATGTATATGTAAATCTAAATATAACACGCCTAGACACATACATACAACATATGTATGTGCTTATATCGAAAAAATACTTAGCGCCTGATTCAGTAGATATAAATCAAAGTTCACTCAAAAATGTTTATGCAAATAAGTTTGAAAAAATTTAAAAACCTAATATTTTTCATAAAAATTTTTAAAAAGAAGTTTTTCTTCGTCTTAGTGAATCATTGGGTTAAACTAAATTTTCTTCATAAAACTTTTTTTATTTGCTTATTGCAAGATTGGAGATGCAAATGGGTTAAAGAAACTTGCGAAGAACTACATACTTACCCTACGGTAAACGGAACTGACGCTAAACAAGTCATGTGACCGGTCCCCAGGTGGTAGGGACCAGTCCGAGTTCTAACACTTCCTATGAAGCGGACCAGCCACTTTTGCATGGGGATGGCATAGGATGGGGTTAATTGATACTTTGTATGCACCTTGTAACTTGTCCCTGAACTATCTTATAGAGTCCTAATCGGTGTAGAATAATATAGATTATATATAAATATTATTCCAAAATTCAGCTGTAATTATCGATTAATTTGTTTTTTTATTGTTACAAATCCAAGAAGAAATTGTATTTTATTTTTAAGCGGTGTCTTTGATAGGATTCGAACCGACAACCTGCGGCATGACAGGCTAGTACACTACCCAGTCCACCATAGAGGAACATATATTTCAATGTTATAAATACCACTTAAGCTGGAGTTAATATCTAAATATAGTTGCGGAACAGGTTCCTGAGTGGCATGGCAGTCTCATTGAAGGGAGGCAATTAATATTATATAGATACTATGTGATAGGCCTTAGATCCAGGTGCATCGAATTTGTTCAGTGCCGTTTACTACAATACTAGCCGGAGTACCAACTAAATTGACTGAAAATGGTTAATATGTGACCATTTACACAACATATCTTTTTTCACCATTCACTACTCCTTATTTTTGGTACCAGTCTCATTTTCTTAAGTCATAGGACGAGATCTGTTGCATCATTTTTCACCGAATTTTCCGCAGGGTACATACATATGTAGCTGAAAGTTCATTTAAAAGCACTTTTTCTGCCCAACTTGCTTTCCTGATATTCAATCGGCAAACAAAAAAAGTTTCATGCAACAAATTTCATGAAATATGTATTTCATCGTGTAAATTTATGGGTCGATTATGGAAAGCAACCGAACTTCAGTTGCGTTGCCAGCTGGCAACTGGAAATTTGTGGTTGCCAGAAAATTAGTAAATAGCAACCGAAATCAACAGTTCTCAGTTGCCAGTTGCCATAATAATGCAGTTTTTGGCAACTGGTAACCCAACTGAGGTTCGGTTGCCATCTATAATCGACCCATTAGTCTTACCGACTCCAGAAAAAAAAATTGTTACCCCTCTCAAATCAAAGATCGGTCTTTTTAGTGAGGATTTTAGGGGTGTACAGATGACCGTTCGCGAGCTGGAACGTGTCTAAAAAAATTTATATTATTGTTGTTTTTTTTCATATTTTTGTATTTTCACCCAATTACAACATATACAAAATTCCATTTAGCCGGGTGTGACCATTTTACACACACTTTTTGTTATAAATCAAGAATATAAATTTTTTTACTTAAAAAAACGTTGTGTCTCGCAAGGACATTAAGCGTAAAGTCGTTCAATAACGAGTAGACACTGATGGAACACGATTTCTGCTCAGAATGGTCGTCAGAAAGGTGCGATGGCTGTGACCTTACAAATCTTAGTTTTGAAGAATTATGACTTTCAGTATAAATTCTGTCAAATTTTTACTATAAGGTACACAATAATTTTGGTATAGATATCTGTTCAAAGTGTTTTTATTTGTATTATGTATTTACTGTTTGACAAAAAATTATTTTTCTTATAAAAAAAAAACTATTTTAAAGTGAGACGAGTGTGACCGACGGGTGTGACCTAGTACGAAAATTTAAAAAATTCGAAGAAATAAAACTTTTTATTGATTTAATTAATATAAATAATATAAAGATAAACTCATAAGAAAATAATAAGACATTAAATTATTTGCTATCCGTTCTATTATAGACAGCAGAATACTCTAGCTGAATATATTTTTAAATTCAATAATAAGCAAAGAAGTATATTCTTTTCAGAGATAATGGCTTTTATTTATAATGAGAAAGGGAATAAAAGAAAATTTGAAATAAATATTAAACATGCCTCAAATACTAAAGTGCCTCAAATTGATTAAAAATATTAAATAGTGTATTTTTTTCTATAATTGTCATTCTCTAAAAAACATCAATTTAGAGATTTTTTTAAAAAAGAGAAAATTATTTTTTCCTTGCATAGGGCCGACAACAACGTGGAATCACTCATCATATATACATACATACATATGTATATGAAAAATTAAATTTTTTTTAAATTTAACGTGTTACTTGCAAAAAAACTCGTTAACTATCCTAGCTGTTTTTCACATATCCTACTACTTTTGTAATGACCCTATATTAAGTTCAATTAAAAATTAAATTACAAATTAAAAAAAATAACTTAGAAAATAGTAAGATAAGTGTGAAATATTTAAAGTGCAATTTCACAAAAAAGGAAGATTTTCTAGCATATTCGAGTTCAAAGCATTCAATTATACGAATATGTGAAGATGTTTTATGGGGACAATCTCCTCGTCCCCCCGCATATAAATTTATTTTTAAAAAATTTCTAAGTTTAACACAGTCAGGTGCAGAAAAGTATAAGCCTTCAAATTATAAAAAGAAAATTTTAAAAATCTCAAATTTAAAAATGGAACTGTTGCCAAGAAGCCCCATATACCTGTCCCTATGTGCATCCCAACGAAATAACAGCATCAATACATTTACATATCGTGATGCTGCATCACATCGTCAGTTCTTCAGCTACACGATAGTTCTCTGGAACCGTCTCTCTAGTAACATTCAAATCAGCAGCAACGCTAATGTTATTTAAACAATTAATAATGTAATAAATACCAAAATTATATAATTTTTTATATTATTGTTTAGTTTATCAAATATGTTATTTTGTATAACTTTATTGTTTATGTTTTAATTCTGTTTACCATTTAAGCTATAACAAACTATGTAATGAGATAACTTATCGGATTCTAGCACTGTAACTCATAAGCAGGGATACCGCAAATATGCAATATGCCACAAATAAGATACATATTTATGCGTTTTTGAACTTTTTAAGAATTTTGTGCAGAAGAATTGGTGCGCAGTAATCAATGTTTTCCGGCAGGCCGTTTAGGAGTTCCAAAATGGCCAATGGCCTGACCATTAGGTCAGCTGGCGTTGAATCCGAATCTGAGGTCTGTTTGCTCGTGCACCTTCAAAATTTGAAGTAAATGGATAAAAACTGCAGTTTTCCCCAATTTTTAACGGTTTTTTTTCGCAATTTACTGTAAACTCTGAGAATATATGAGCCAAACAGACATCACATTCCGATTAAGCGCGTCGAAATACATATAGGTAGGTAGGTCTGGTCAAATTTACAGACCACTTTTTTCACCGTGCATGGGGCTATCAATAAATGTGAGCAGACCACACCCATTTTTCCTACAAAGCTTCACTTATGTATTGGCACTATCTGTACCAAATTTCATTTTGATATCTACTCCGGGACGAGAGTTAATAAATTTTGGCCACCTAAAATTGCGAAAAGTCACACTGTGTATCGCTCAGATTATTGCGAATAATGCAAAATTTTAATTACACATAAGATTGAGTTCTGGATTTTAAAATATATTATGGCACAAAGATTTTAAAATATCCTATACTACATAAATAAAATATCCTATAATGCAATAAACGAAGTATACAAGTATGGAGGCTTTTGAATATAAGCCGTCGATGTGTTAAATGTGGTAGCGATGTTGCCAGCCAAAGAAAAGAAAAATAAAAAAATGGTTCTCTGTATATTACATAGTGTCTTCACGAGCCATGGATTTGTCTTGACAAAAGTCAAAGTCGATATGAAAAAAAATATCATTAACATTTTTCGGATATTTTTATGTATGAAGTTTGACAAATGTTAGAACAAAATTATGTCTCGTCAAGACGCCATGTTATATTATTTGTAACATATGATAGTTTTACTCAAAAAGAGTTGAAATATATTTAAAACTTTAAACATAAAAAAATCGAGCAATCAATAAACTAGTGATCCTTAATAAAAAGAATATTTATATTTCTTTTGAAATGGCAAAAGATAAGAGTGCTAAACTCAATTGAATGAACTACTCTTCCATCAGTGCTAAATATTAAACAATTCAATTGATTACGTTATTAGCCAATACAGAAGTTAACCATAAAACAAAAGTTAAAATAACAGATTAGCAATAAAATGGTATCACTAAACGGACTCCTAACTATTTCATACATACAAGTACCCAGTAAAAAGGTTGCTTCAAATTAAGCAGGTTTTTACTATGAGAGAATAAAAGTATTGCTTACAAACCTGCTGATTTTTATATGGCGAGGTCCCGGTTTGGAGTACTACATTTTTGAAATAAAAAGCGCTTTTTGAAGCGCTGAAAATCATCACCATTTTCAGCACTAAAACTGTAAGTATATGGAACTTTCTCGTTTAAAACCCTGCATTGTATCAGCAGTGAAAAATCTGATTTTTTGTGTAGTTTCTTCCATATGCATTCACTGCCCTGCAATAAGCTCTTCTTTTAAAGCGTATTATTATGCGCTTTATTGCCTTAAGGCCATGTCAGATAAAACTTTTGCTTCGCGTTGCGTTACAGATTCGCTTTGACATCTAAGATGAAATGTACATACTTATACGAAACATGTCACATAAAGCACTTTTAACGCAGCGTGAAGCGAAAAGTTCGGCAACTCTCATCTTTTTGCTTGCTTTGACAATCAGCTGGAATAATTTTCTTTTATTATATTGCCAAACGAAACATATTGCGCGTTTGAATCTGTTTTAATAAGAGGTAAATATGTATGTGGCATTTATTTATTTATAATAAATCGTAAAATAACATAATTGACTTTTATTTTTATAAAAAATATATATATAAATAGCAAAATTATCAACTACTTTTTTGGTAAACGATCAATGCGCGAGCAGAGGGCGAAGCCGATGTAAAATGGTGATCGGCGCCGGCTAAGAACAAATATAGTCGGCGGCGGCTATTAGCCGGCTAAGAGCCGAAAATTTTTCGCCGGCGGCGGCTACCCAAATTTATCGGCTAACGGTCGGCTAACGGTCGGCTAACAGAGTATTTCTTGCTTACTTACATACAAGGTATATTTACAACAGGTATACTCGGCCCAATTATAAATAAACTTGCCTTTCTAGACGATTTACTGCCTTATTTATAAAAATAATGTTCATAAGAAATTTTTTTCATATGTTCCAAAACCGAATTAAATATTTTTAAATGCGCATGTTAGTAAATATCCACTTTTTATTATAAAAAATCGGCTTAGCCGCTAGCCGATATTAGCCGCAATAATCGGCGGCGGCTAAGTGATTGTGAAAATCACCGGCGGCGGCTAATAGCCGGCTATTAGCCGACCGGCTTCGTGCTCTGTGCGCGAGTGTTGTCAAAGTTTTCATTGTGTCATACTCATTTTGCTTTACACTTTTCTATCAAAGTTAGAAACGTCACGCAAAGCGACAAAGTTTTATCTGACACGGCCTTAACTCATAAGCAGGGATACCGCAAATATGCAATATGCCACAAATAAGATACATATTTATACGTTTCTGAACTTTTTAAGAATTTTGTGCAGAAGAATTGGTGCGCAGTAATCAATGTTTTCCGGCAGGCCGTTTAGGAGTTCCAAAATGGCCAGTGGCCTGACCATTACGTCAGCTGGCGTTGAATCCGAATATGAGGTCTGTTTGCTCGTGCACCTTCAAAATTTGGAGTAAATGGAGAAAAACTGCAGTTTTCCCCAATTGTCAACGGTTTTTCGCAATTTACTGTAAACTCTGAGAATGTATGAGCCAAACAGACATCACATTCCGATTAAGCGCGTCGAAATACATATAGGTAGGTAGGTCTGGTCAAATTTACAGACCACTTTTTTCACCGTGCATGGGGCTATCAATAAATGTGAGCAGACCACACCCATTTTTCCTACAAAGCTTCACTTATGTATTGGCACTATCTATACCAAATTTCATTTTGATATCTACTCCGGGACGAGAGTTAATAAATTTTGGCCACCTAAAATTGCGAAAAGTCACACTGTGTATCGCTCAGATTATTGCGAATAATGCAAAATTTTAATTACACATAAGATTGAGTTCTGGATTTTAAAATATATTATGGCACAAAGATTTTAAAATATCCTATACTACATAAATAAAATATCCTATAATGCAATAAACGAAGTATACAAGTATAGAGGCTTTTGAATATAAGCCGTCGATGTGTTAAATGTGGTAGCGATGTTGCCAGCCAAAGAAAAGAAAAATAAAAAAATGGTTTTCTGTATATTACATAGTGTCTTCACGAGCCATGGATTTGTCTTGACAAAAGTCAAAGTCGATATGAAAAAATAGCATTAACATTTTTCGGATATTTTTATGTATGAAGTTTGACAAATGTTAGAACAAAATTATGTCTCGTCAAGACGCCATGTTATATTATTTGTAACATATGATAGTTTTACTCAAAAAGAGTTGAAATATATTTAAAACTTTAAACATAAAAAAATCGAGCAATCAATAAACTAGTGATCCTTAATAAAAAGAATATTTATATTTCTTTTGAAATGGCAAAAGATAAGAGTGCTAAACTCAATTGAATGAACTACTCTTCCATCAGTGCTAAATATTAAACAATTCAATTGATTACGTTATTAGCCAATACAGAAGTTAACCATAAAACAAAAGTTAAAATAACAGATTAGCAATAAAATGGTATCACTAAACGGACTCCTAACTATTTCATACATACAAGTACCCAGTAAAAAAGTTGCTTCAAATAAAGCAGGTTTTTACTATGAGAGAATAAAAGTATTGCTTACAAACCTGCTGATTTTTTTATGGCGAGCTCCCGGTTTGAAGTACTACATTTTTGAAATAAAAAGCGCTTTTTGAAGCGCTGAAAATCATCACCATTTTCAGCACTAAAACTGTAAGTATATGGAACTTTCTCGTTTAAAACCCTGCATTGTATCAGCAGTGAAAAATCTGCTTTTTTTGTGTAGTTTCTTTCATATGCATTCACTGCCCTGCAATAAGCTCTTCTTTTAAAGCGTGTTATTATGCGCTTTATTGCCTTAGTGCTTCAAAAAACATGAAAATTTTTTACTGGGTACATACGTGCATATGAACAGTTTTACTACACAGAGAACAAAATATGGGATACGGTTGACTTTGCAGGCTATTGCTGGAACTTCTCGCTAATAGCGCTGCAAACTCCATAGATTGTTGGAGTCAACAATTTCGACCACGATATCTCTCGAAGCACTTAACCAATTTAGATAAAATTTGCGGTAATCGTCGCAGATTTCAAGTTATAAAAAGTAAATGAATCCTGAAATTCGTTTTTTCGAAATTTTTCGTCAACGATATCTCGAACTACTCGACCGATTTCAATCAAATTTGCAGCAGTCGACGTAGTTTAATGAGCGTAAGAAGTGATTAGATTTTGGATTTGAAAAAAATTAACTTTTTTAAACTTAATTTTCGAAAATGCTCAAAATCTACCGAACTGTTCATCACTTCAGGGAATTTAAGTGAGGTCAATATCTTTTGAATGCCGTAAATTTGAATTCGATCGGTTAAGCCGTTCTTAAGTTATGAGAGGTTTACACACATACATACACACACTTACACACACACATACATATATACATATATACATACATACATACATACATACATACATACATACATACATACATACATACATACATACATACATACATACATACATACATACATACATACATACATACATACATACATACATACATACATACATACATACATACATACATACATACATACATACATACATACATACATACATACATACATACATACATACATACATACATACATACATACATACATACATACATACATACATACATACATACATACATACATACATACATACATACATACATACATACATACATACATACATACATACATACATACATACATACATACATACATACATACATACATACATACATACATACATACATACATACATACATACATACATACATACATACATACATACATACATACATACATACATACATACATACATACATACATACATACATACATACATACATACATACATACATACATACATACATACATACATACATACATACATACATACATACATACATACATACATACATACATACATACATACATACATACATACATACATACATACATACATACATACATACATACATACATACATACATACATACATACATACATACATACATACATACATACATACATACATACATACATACATACATACATACATACATACATACATACATACATACATACATACATACATACATACATACATACATACATACATACATACATACATACATACATACATACATACATACATACATACATACATACATACATACATACATACATACATACATACATACATACATACATACATACATACATACATACATACATACATACATACATACATACATACATACATACATACATACATACATACATACATACATACATACATACATACATCAGTGTGAAGGGGTGTTTTTAGCGTGTTAAAATCTCGCACTTCTGGCAAACACCACCACTGCCAGAGTCTTTCGATGATTTTCATCCCACAAATAAAAAAATAAAAAAAACATACATACATACATACATACATACATACATACATACATACATACATATATACATACATACATACATACATACATACATACATACATACATACATACATACACACATGGCTTTTTTTGAAGCTCAAAGTTGAGCATTTTTCAAATATATAAATTTTGGCGCCTTTATTTTTGCAGAAGATAATATTTTAGCACAATGAAACTTATGTCATGGTATCATAAAAATTCCTTCTTCACTACCAAAAAAATCAATGCTTTATGCTCAACAGGGTTCAGTTGAAAATCGATAAAATGAGAAAAAGCTGTATAATGTTCAAGTGGCCACTTTTCGGCCATTTAATTATTCCAGTTCAGTTTTGCATAGCAATATTAAACGATTATTACTGCCCTATAAAATAAAGCATGAATCGTTTCAATATCTTTTCTACTTAAAAAGCTAGATCAATTATAAAAATTTATGAAATTGGTAAAATTTTGTACTTCGGGTGGCCACTAATCAGAAGCTACACGATAATAAATAAAAAAGATGGCGATTATGTGTTTCTAGTACCTAAAAGATTGTCCTCAATTATTTTTATTAAAATTAAAAGCCATGCGGAACACATATTTGTTGAATTCACTCAGAATTACTCAAATGTAGTAGAGCTGCGTAGTTCACGAACGAACTAGTTCAATTGAACTACTCACATAAGTGAACGAAGTGAGCTGGTCATATCATTGAGCTCTTTTCAGCTCCTTAGTTCATATTTCTTTTTTCGTTCACGTTTCTTTTTAGCTCATATTTCTGTTTAGCTCACTCTCGCAATAATCAGGGACATCTACATATACCAAATAAGCTCGCTAGTACAAAAAGTACGAAATCTACAAAAACCTCAAGTACTTTATTTTTGTAAAATAATTGCACGATGTCAAAACCACAAAGCAAAAAAAGAAATTTTGACATTCATCCATGATAATATTACAAACAAAGTTATTAGCTGCGCTGTCAACTTTACCTGTTATGGATGTGATCGCCCAGTGCACATACTTATACTGAGCAACTGAACTATTGAACTAACTGAACTAAAAGGGCGTCCTAGTTCTGTAAAGTGAGCTGAGAAGAAAAGAGCGCTCACTCAAAAGAGCTGAAAATCACAACTCTAAAATGTAGACTTTTTCCCGTTAACCGAAACAAAAATTAATATTCAGACAACTGTGCACGGAATTTTTGACTTTTCTTATTTTTCGCACCTTGTAGTTGGTATACGCGGCTGTCTGTTACACGCAAGCATTCAAGTAGAATCTATAAGAACACTGAATAACGCAATGTCTTTTATTATTTTCATTTAATAGAACTTTTACTTGAACAATATGTGCTAACTCAGAAAAAATATTTTTTTTATATAATAAACTATGCTATTTAAAAAAAATACGGAAACAAGTGCAAAATATGAAATTTTTTGCATATTTATAAATTAGTAAGAAGATTTAAACTAGGGATGTAACGATACGCCGTTTTGCCGATCCGATACCGATACCGATATTTAAAAATAAATATCACCGATACCTATACCGATACGAATATTGAAATTGAGTTTAAGTTTAGATTAACAAAACTCAAGCGCAATTTTTTTATTATACAAAATTACATTATAAGAGAGAATATTTCAAATTGATAAAACATTGGAAGTAATTTTTAAGGAGCTACATTTTCATTGCTTCCAAAAAATCTATATTAAAAATATGCAGATAGTTAGTAGAAAAGCAAGAAAAAATGTTTAATTCCTTTATAATTTTAAAAAATACTCGCCATGCTTTTCAAAAAATCGATTTTTTTAAAGGACATTTATCAACTAATATTTTTCTAAATAACTTAATAGCTTAATTGCTAAAAGACTTCTAAGCTTATGTTTATTCACTTAAATTTACATGAAAATACAGTTCTGAGTTTAAATTCGCAGAAAAAAATTGTGAAAATGGGTAATTTTGTATCCTTTTCCTTGAGGAAAAATCATTATAGAATACCGAAAAAGAAATTTGTCCTAGCATCGCTTCTACCAAGTTGGTAATCGAAAAACAGAACTTCCTGCAATGGCAAGGATATGTAAAACTAATTAGAAATTATCAAAATTTGCAATACTGACAGATCTGGAGTATCTTTTTTTTTGCTGGAATAAGATTTATAAAACAACGACTTGAACTTGAATTCATGGTAAAATTAACAAAAAATAAATAATTTTTTTACAAAATAACAGCATAATATATTATTAATTTTTAAAATTGATATTAATATGATTTAAAAAATAACGAAGTGAATTTAATTCATGGTAAAATCGAACAAAAATAAATTATTTGTTAAAAAAAAACTCTGAAACAATTTTTAAAAGTATCGTCGTATCGACAGTAAAATATCGCCGATACCGATGTATCGGAAAATCTGAAGTATCGCCGATATATCGGTATCGGTATTCGTTACATCCCTAATTTAAACCAACTTATTTATGGAAGGAACAATGCTTATTTTTACAATATTAAGCGAAATAACTAGTTTTTCGCTCTCCTGAGAAGTTAGCTTTTTTGAGTTGACATTTATTGAATATATGGAAAGATTTATAAATGATTTTTATATATTTTTTAAATATATTTATTAATAAAGCCTCGATCAAATTCCATGGAATTTTTTGACAATTAAAGTTATCGAGAGGCTATATTCAATAAATGTCAACTCAAAAAAGTGAAATTCTCAGGAGAGCGAAAAATCTAGTTGTTATTTCGCTTAATATCACAGAAAAAATTATCACCAAAAAATTTTCAAACAAAAGTTTGTCTAAAAATAAATTTAATTTTCACTAAATATTCTTTACATAATCAATGAATTCTTTGTTAGACTCTTATTTAGGACGCAAACACCAAAAACAACAAGAAAAACTATGTCGTAAAAAGCAACCCCGATGACGACATACACACAAATAACAACCACAACAATGATAGCAAAAGGAGTGCGATTGTACCAAGTTTCTTTACTGGAGAATTTTGAGTGAATCAATTCGTTAATGTCGTTGCGTTAATTCTCATTCATTTTTTTAGTCTTTAGATAAACATTCACACTTGAACACATTTAACAAAGTGAAATTTCATAAATGCTTAATGGATGATGATGATGACCCAGACAAAAGTTTTGTTTGATATATTACAAAAAATCCAGTAAATATTTTTGTTTGATTTAGTAAACAATTTTGTTTATCATATGTTAGTATTTTTAGAGTAATCGTTTTATAAATTCATACAAAAATATTGGTTGATATTTTTCAGAAAATCCAGTAAATCTTTTTGTTTAATTTAGTAAATTGTTTTGTTTACGATTTGTAAATAGTTTTAGACAAATTGTTTTATAGACTTAAACAATTTGTTCACTGAAAAAAACAAGTTTTTTCAATGAAATTGTTGACATAATTTTGTCTATATTTAAAAATTTGTTTGTAGGTCCGTTCCTAGACAAAATATTTACTATTTCATTGAATTCCTTTACAGAAAATTAAATTTATTTTTTTCTGTGGTTGTAAAAATAAGCAATGTATACTAAATAGTATACTATTTATGCTCAAATTTTTTCCGGTGTGTTCTATTATCAATATTTAATATACATAGTACAAATGTTTGCATTATTAATTCATTATCTGAATTTAGTATACCCTACCCCATTTTTGTTGAACAGAGAACTTTTTCATTTCTTAAAAATTTTCATAAATTTGTAATGAATGACTTTACCTTACTTAAATTTATTTTCATTACAACATATTAATACCAATAATAATATATGTATGTGTGTATATGCATTCGAGTCAGTCGATAGATAATAGATAAGTCGTCTCCCTACAAGGAAATTTTAGCTGTAGTGTTAAATGAGAATTGGGAGCACATCAACTAAAACTCATATTGATTATTAAGAACTATTTTATAATCAATGAAATGATTATGACTAAAGCGTACTTTACCAAATTCCTAAGAGTACTGCTCCTACATTTAAATTTTAAAATTTCTTTGTTATTGTTAACACCGATTTATCAATAGCTTAAGATAACCAAATCAAAAGAATTAGCTATAAAAGCTAATAGTTCTTCATCAGTACATATAGTTGGTAACGTTATAACGCACAACGAGTGTCAGATAGAATTCACGCAAAAATGGTTCGACATATCCTGACGGATGTGTCGTTAGTAGTGCTTGTGCTATTTGGCTTTACCCTGGCTGAAGATATATCAAATAAACAGCTGGCTGACGGCCAATCTCCGTTCAAAAGTGATTTAGCATTTCAATTTTTTGACATCGGTGCTCAAATATCTCCTGAGTTTAGAAATATTACAATCTCAACACGTAAATCTTACAATGATGCGCAATGCGATAATGATATCCAGTCCATCAAAATTGGTCTAAGCAATTACGATGAATGGGCTATTGAATGTAAGCATAATATTTGTTAATATTATTATTTCAAACAATAATGCAGCAGAAATATATTTATGCTAAACTTATTCGCAAATGTAATTCAATTGTGGAAGTTTTCATTATTTTGAGACTTGACAGCAGTTTCATCATAATCAAAAATATATAATATATCGTCACAGTAAATGCAAAAACCCCTATCTATCATTTTTAACGTTTTACAGGAGAGGCATAAAACTTGTTTAAATAAAAAAATATTTTGACAATTAGTGAACAGTTTTACAACAGCGGAGTTCAGTGTTTGATACAAATGGTCCTGCAAAAGTACAAGTGCAAATTATCGTAGCTTTTGTATGAAATTTTGTGTATTTTGCTGTTGGATTTTATAAAAAAGCCACGATATTTTGCATTTGCACTTTCGCAAGACCATTTGCATCAAATACTCAGCTCCGCTAATATAATTAAAAAAAGACCAACAACTTTATATATTTATAGTAAAAGTTTTCTCTAACTGTCAATATATTTTTCATTTAAACAAGTTTTATGCTTCTCTTGTAAAACTTTTAATATGTTAGATAGGTCTTTTTACATTCCACTAGACCTGAGATTCGATATAAACGAATGCTCACTAAAGCGAAGAAATTTCGAAATAAAAATGTTCGATTTTGTTCGCGAATCTAAAAAAATACAAATGATCGCTAAAGCGAACTTCTCTTAATAATTTCTCGAATGTGTGACGAAAGCCTAGTGGATGTGCGTTAGTATGTTAGCAAAAAGGTACCGTGTACGAATCTGTCTGAATGCAGCGTAAATTAAAGAATTAAAAAAAAAACACCTAAATACGTATGTGAAATAAACGAACAGAAAAAAGTTTGCCACGATAGCCTAGTGGATGTGTGTTAGTCTGTTAGCCTGTAGGTATCGCATTCAAATCAGATTGACTTACTCTGAAGTTAAAGAATTAAAAAATGAATGAATTAAAAAATAAAGATAATAATCTTAAGAGATTGCTCTTGCTCCTTCCTGCCTTTTTGCGATATCGAAATTTTTTCGACATTGGCTCACTTTTGATATTGCTAACGAACCTTCGAAATCGAATGTTTTTTGAAACAAAACTGAGCGACAATTTTTAAACTTTTTTCGGTTTATTTTTGAGTGTCATTCTCGCTAGTTTTACATGATAAATTTTCGAGATATATTCAAAATCGATATCATTAATAAAAGTCTTGGTCAAGTGGGATCCCCCTAGAAATTCTAAATATTAGAGTAATTTTGAACATATGTATCAGCGTACTGTGGGGACTAGAGTGGGCCTTAGCCTACGCCAATGACTGCTATACTTGTTTTTTGACCTGTATCGTGTTACGGTTTCACGTTTTTTTTTTCATTATTCATATGCTATCCTATGCTATGCTATGCTATTATATGAAATATGTATGAAAATTAAAAATATTTTGCGATGGTAATTGTAGGCAGTATGTGCTTGCTACCTATGATCGATCTAATTTTGGTTAATCGACAAAAATTAACCGATTTATTTGTTAATCGAAAATAGCAAACTTTACGAAAAGGTTAGACGATAACAAATATTTTCTGAATAAAAGTAGCTTTTAACTTTTTTTCGTCCCAAAAGAAATCCTGTTTTCAACTGTTAACAATGGCAAAGACTTGAACACTGATGAGACAGTGTTGATGCAGGTTGCTGCATTAATTAACGTTAATTTTTTCCCTTGATACTAATATAATATTTTATCATGTCCCATTCATTCTGGCTAAAAATTTTACTAGCTTTAGGTCAATAATAACACATATGATTTTTAAAGTTTCTGAAATAAAAAGATGTGATGCTTATGTATGTACATCTGCCGATTACGATAGCATCACTAGTTTTTCCCTAGCAGATCTAGTTTTAAAGATATAGTGGCATTTAATAGAGTCTTAGTTTATAAAAATTTTTGTATTATTCGCTTAATATATCACGAACGGTCTTCCAAACCTTAAAATACTTTCTGGATTATTAATCTACAAGAAAAATCTCTTACGTGCTAGTTATCAAATAACTGTCAACTTTGCTCACATCAAACGAGCCATATCAATGAACACGTTTTGATTTTCTTCACATTTAAATGATGGTAGTACTTCATTGACAAAGATAGTAATATGCATACAACAAACAGTAAAACACTTACATACGTTTTATGATAGTGGTTTTGGTAAAACCACAATGACTCTAATATGATTTGATAAGTAAGTTTTTTATGATTTTGAAACTAATAAGTATACAAGTACAATATATCAAAACATTTGAGGGGCGTAAAAGAAAAGGGGTACAAGTGCAAAAAAGAACAATCTGAGTAATTAAGCTTAAATTTTTTGTGTTCATACATAATATTTTTGGATTCTAATACATACAGTTTTGAATTTTTGTAGAGTAATAGATATTGGTATTAAGTATTGATTCCTGCATATAACTAAATTTTTTAAGTTTTGGCACTTGTATCCCTTTGCTTTTCACCCCCTCATTTATACTAAAGACCCAACAGAAAGAAGTCTTATGGCATATTTCGAATAAAAATTATATTTCGAATAAAACATTTTGAAAATTTAAGAGACGAAAATTTTGCAAATAATTTTCACCACTATACCAATCTGACCTGTTTTGTTTGTTTGAAAAATTTTTAATTTTTTTGGCGATATTGAAGTGGGTAAGATTATAAATCAAAATTATAACGTAAAAACCAATAATAAAATTATAAAAAGATTTATTGATATATTCTAAGTACATACTTTATGAAATTATCGACATCTTATTGCAGCAATTATTTTTTTTATTTAATGGTTTATGATTAAACACAAAATAAACGAAGATATACATAGTTCCATAAATTGCAAATAGTCTTGTCAGTTTGCAAATTTATTTAGAGTAAAGTTTCAGAACAACCATTTCATCATTGTAACCATTTCATCATTGTAACGTATAACGTTATAGTTAAATAGCTGATATTTCTTTCATTGAGTTCTAAGCTGTTATATGTACATACATACATGTGCATTAATGTATGTAAATGTATTTCTTATTCTAGAAGTCGTAGAATTTTATTTTATATGAGTATTACTAATTTTAAACAAGATTAGTTTTAATTTATAGAACATTATCTGCGGGTTATCAAACGATAAATCGAGTGATTATTCAATATATTATGACTAGAGTCCGACCGAATATTCGGTTTCGGATTCGGCCAAAATTGTGGTTTCGGCTGATATTCGGCTTAGGCCAACTTTTTGGCCGAATACCGAAACTTTTTATTCTCTATAAATAAGGAAGTTAATCGAAATAGTATTTTCCAAATTTAAAATATGTCACCGCCATGAATCTGCTTTTTCCCGTCCGATATCTTTTAAAATTTAATGAAAATTTTACTTAGTTGTATGAAGCGCAACCAAAATATATTGATAGTAACATGAATTATTCAACTGTTTGTTGCCAAAATAAATAGCATAAACTAGGGATTGGTAAGCCGATTTCAATCGAAAATCTATTTTATGTTATAATAAATCGATTTTTCGCAATCGAATTTACTTCTGCAATTTTGCACTGAAATTGACTATATGTTTTTTAAAATAGATTTTTTTTAATAATTTCAAAAATGAAGAAAGCTCATTTTCAATCTTCAAGATAAATTCAATACCGTCGAGAAAAATTCTTTATTGTGTGTATCATCGATGAAACGCGGGCGTAAAAAAAATTCACTTTAGTAAAAATGAATGCCAAGTTTTTATTAGTCATATGCTCGTAAATGTTAAGTTTTATATTTGCTCGATGGAATGAAATATATTAAATTTCTACTATTATTTTGACTAACACTGTATGTATGTAGAAATACTCTTACGCCCTTTTTCACAGTATACAGTTAAAAGTTAACGTATACTTTAACGGAGAGTTTTGTATGCCGAATTTGCCGTTAAAGACCACGTCAACTTTTAATCACATTGTGAAAAAGGCCGTAAATAAAATAAATGACTTTTCAGTTCTGTTAAGTTTTTAAAATGCCAATATCAGTTAATGCTAAACAATTTCGGCAAGTTTCGGATTCGGCCGAATACTCGGCCTTTTTGCCGAATATTATGTTCGGTTCGGGTTTGGCCTCAAAAAACTGATTTCGGTCGTACTCTAATTATGACCTTGAAGACTTTGATTTTTTTTATTATATTGTTATATACAGCAAAAGTAAATGTTATCTTGGCTATGAGCTGTACGTAGTTATAGTGAGAAATACGTTGCAAAGTTATTAAAATATGTATTGCGACATAATGAAAACATAAATGAAATCATAGAAATAAATAGTCATTGATGTACCTAAATAAATTGTGAAGTTGTTGCACATTTTGTAGATAAACATTTTCAATTATTTTTACGTAATTTTATTTTGAACTGAATAGGTATAAGTCTGAAATTTTATTATTTCGGCTTTTTAGTTCAATATTTGAATTAATGTAAATTCAAATTATTTTATTAAGAGTGGAGTGTTGGAATATTCAAATCAGGCCGCTACACTGTCTAATCAGCGTTCTTGTTCACTTTTACCACTTATGAAGGTGGATGCTTTTTACAAGGAAACGTCAGCTATTTAACTAATTTTTATCGCGAAATAGAATACAAGCGTTTTTGGTGTAAATTCTTGCATTCATTTTTATTGCGACTCAACTTTGCCGAAATTCCTTTATCTGATTTAATAATCCAACTCACAAGCTTTTATTATTTTTGTTTGCGTTTTTGATGGGCATTTTATCAATACCTACAATCAAAGCTGTTTGTGGGTTTGTTTTTATGCATGGCTTAGACTGTTTTCAGTTATTTTGTCTCTATTTAGTTACAGACGTTCAACCGAGAAGTAATCATGCATATAACTTTTTTGCGCGGGTCGTCGCATTAATAATTATTTCTATGTAATTTTATTTTGAGCTGAATAGGTTAAGTCTGAAATTTTATTATTTCAGCTTTTCAGTTCAATATTTAAATTAACGTAAATTCAAATTATTTTGTTAAGAGTGGAGGGTTGGAATACTCAAATCAGATTAGCAGAACGGATCAGTACCACTGATTTCGACAGGCCGCTACACCGTCTCATCAACATTCTTGTTCACTTTTACCACGAAAGATAATAAGAGCTTGTGAGTGTTGGACTATTAAATCAGGGAAATTTCGTCAAAATAAGTTGAAAAAAGTCTTGTATTCTATTTCGCGATAAAAATTAGTTAAATTGCTGACGTTTCCTTGTAAAAAGCATCCACCTTTATAAGTGGTAAAAGTAAGCATGGACGTTATTGCATGTAACCATTTTTATACAAAACATAATTCTTCTCCCTTGTAATTAAAATATGATGCACTTCTACAAACGTATAATTTATGTGTCTCTACAAAATTAAAAAAACAATCATACGGCATTGTAATAAATCTGCGCCATCAATATAGCTCAGGAAATATGTCCGGTGGACATTATTTCCTTTTTGAAAAGAAAAGGACTGGTTTTGAAGAGTAAACTTTTTTTGTCTAGGTCTTAAGGGTTTTCTCCACTGGGTATGTCGAATAGTGGCTTCGCTGACTAAATACTTTTTTTTGCTAGGTATAAAATCTATACTCAGCGAAGATACTATTCGACATACCCAGAAAAGAAAACCCTTAAGCCCGGCCAAAAAAAATTTTTTTCCAATACTATTTTCATGGGCATTACTTCCATTTTTTGATAGACATTACTGCCTTTTCAAAATGGAAATAATGTCCACGCACATTATTTCTTTTTCAACTTCGAAATAACATCCATGGACATTGTTTCCATGGAAGTTATTGTATGCCAGCCAAAAATCAATATCGTCATTGCTTTGACGAAATCAGCTAGTTGTTTTTACTATGATTTCAGGAGAGGAAAAACAATAGCTTTATATGATAGCCTTGCGATATTTGTTAGAGTCAAGCGCTTAATTGAAGCAATTTTTGTATTACTACAAGTATTTTGTAAAAGACAATAGGGATAATTGCACATTGGGGAGCTATAATAAAATTATTCGACAAACTACAATTAACTCATTTTTCTAAAGTATTTTTAATAAAATTATTTTTTTGATATAGAATATTTCTTAACACATGCATATGTAGCTGTTTTGGTTTATAGAGTATAATAGAATGTTTTTCTTGTTTGAGTTCATACATATCTCCTCTTAGAAACATTCTACATATGGCTTTCACATAGGTACTTTTGTTAACTTCTAAACCCTTCAAGATATCGTTAACCCCTTTGGTGGGCAGATGTACGATCAAAAAAAAAATGTTAAGAATGACTACGTCAGAGCAACTACGATATGTACAATGTACATACTAGAGGTCAGCAGCGACTAAGTTGTTTTTATGCATCAGAGAACAGGCAGTGAAGAGAATTGCATGACTATTTGTCAAATACCTATAAGTACAAAATGCTATCATATTAATATATAGATATATATGTGTGTAAGTATATATATATATATATACACAATTACATACATACCCTGCAGGCAAAATAGCTAGTATGTGGCTAGAAATATAATAGGTGCCTATCTGTCCTTTTTTAAATATCAAACTATCGATTTTAACATTAGGTTGTCATAGGAGCTCAACTAGTGCATTTGTATGTAGTTATATCTTATTTGAAATACTAATTGTTGTCAACTAGTGCGCTTACTCGCTTTTATATGTATAGTTTTAAAAGTAAAAAAAAACTTTGGCTCAACCGGGGGAATGAACACACAATATTCATATACGACCAATTTCATACTTCTTTATAATGTACTCTAGAATTTTACTTATAGTGCATTTACATAGGCATGAAATCTAGTTCATTTTATTATATATCCCATACAAAATAAAGTCCAGTTCCTAACTAGATTTTGGCAAAATATTGTTCAATATGGGAACTAAAACTCTGGATTTTTCATATTGTACTAAAAAATAAACCGCATAAGGTTTGTGTATTTGCTATGGGGTTCATACTCTAGCTATTTTGGTTTTGAAATTTAATATTTATATGGAGTTTGGCAGTGAAAACTAAAAATAAAATCACAAAAGGTTGGTATAAGCGGTATAGATTAAAAAAAATATTTCAATAGAAATGTACTAGATTTCGCTCTGGTGTAAATGTAGCATTAGAATAGATAACGAAATGAAATCGAACTTATTAAAATAATGGGTCTAGCATATTTATTAAAATAACATTAGCGGAAATCACTCTTGGTAGCATATTTGCACCTCTAGGATATAAACTATCATTTTCTGCTACAAAGAATGAGTGTCTTCATCAAAAATGTAGGAAATACATATATTATGTATAACTATGTATTTTTCAAATGTACCATAAAGAAAGAACTAATCTTACTTATTTCTTAATCTATTGTTTGTAGTATTGAAAAAGTAAGCAAACAGGCCTACTATTAGTATGTATTTTCTTTTGTATTTTTCTATTAGTCTTTCTGAGTAATTTTGTTAATTGCATATATGCTAGACAAGTTTCCTACAGTATTTAGAATTGCATATCTGCTACTGTGTAGGAAATGTAAGTTTCTCATATTTTGTTCTTGTTGTGTTGCATATTGTAGCAAATATCCTAGACTTGCAAGAGCTGCATAGTCTGCTATAGCAGTTTCCAACGAAGACTGATTCCCTTATTATGAGATAAACCACAGAAACTCTGTAGCGAAATGATAGAATTAACTCTGAAGGATGATGAAGCCTTAAGGTTTCCACAAAAACTATGCAATGAAAAGTCTCCATTCACCCTATTGAGTTTGGGACCGTCAGATCTTTTTTAAAAGTTTGTTTTAACAAAATTTCTTTTAATTAAAACTTTCTTATTCTAGATCCTGATTCATGGGGCCGAGTACCTATCGGTCTTTTGTGGGGTCATGCTATTAGCATGGGTCAATTTGAAGAGTGCATTGCTGCCACACGCAAAATATCTGAAGATCATACAATACGAGGCCAGTATTGTCTGGCTAATGTTCCCATAAAGGGTTTTATGAGCAAAATTAAAAAACGTGATGAATGGAGCAGAGTTATTAGTTACAAGCGCAGTGATCCCGAAGTTTTCCAATTGGGTGTTTGCGCACCTAAGTCTTGCTCACCATCAAAAATTAATGAAATCCTTAAGGCAGTTATTAGAAAATACTATCATCAAGATATAAAAGCTAATATGATCAGAGAAGACTTTTGTAAAATCGATGAACCCATTAAATTGCGTGGCATTGATATTTTCGCCATGTAAGTGCTAAAATTGTGTACTCTTATATTTTTTATAAAACAGCAAATTATTATCAACGTTTATAAATTTCAGTGTTTTTATCTGCTTTATTGTATTCTGCATGATTGCTAGTTCCATTTATGATTATATTCAAACAAAGAATCAACGTGAGTTTATTAGATTGGGATTTCCTATTTGTATGACACATATATTACATACATATAATTTTAACGTTATATATTTCTTATTTATATAGAACCTAAAAAGGCTTTGTTTTTGGCATTTTCTGTTCTCACAAATGCTCCTAAAATTTTCACTGTTAAGAAAGTTGACAATCCTAATGTAATTCACTGCCTTAATGGTATTCGCTGCTTTTCTATGATGTGGGTTGTGTTTGGACATGGATACATGACTTTCTATGAATTACCTCATATCAATAGAAACAAAGTATACAATGTAAGTTTTATTAAATATTTTTAATTTTATTAAATTCCTTTAATCTAGTTTTTATAACATTTAATTAAAATATATAGTGGATTGAAACTCCATATTCTATGTTAGTACAAAACGGTACACTATGTGTTGATACATTTTTCTTCATGTCCGGCTTATTGATGTTATGGGGTGCCTTCCGTGAAATGGAAAAAACGTAAGTAATGTAACTTGTATACTTACTTATATTTGTATGTAAAAGATAATAATTAAATTCCAACCCGGACAAGGAAAAAATTTAGTATACATGGTTATGTACTATATATTAGGATTTGGAAAAAATATCGATACATATGTATACATACACATGTATATAGATAGATATTTTCTCAAAAATATATCGATATTGTAATATGTATATTTATCAACATTTATCAGCATTGAATTCAATATTTTTTAAATATGTTTCATATACAAACAATTACATATATTAATTTCTCTTGAGCATAATTTTGATGATGGACGTTCCATTATGTCTTGTTGAAAATGCATATGTATATCCATATATTTTATTTGATATAACGATGGCTTAACTTCAAAAATACACCCTCCCTAAAGAGCTAAGTACGCTACCGTTGACGATTTCACAGCCACTTGAAAATTCTTTTTTGTTTGTAAGTGTTCTAGCTTTTATTCAGTGTTTTCCTTCTCCTGTAAAATAACGAAACTTCGAGTTACGCCCTTTTTATATTAAGCCATCGATATGTAAATACATACCGTCATATGACTTCGAAAAAGCCCAAGTTACAAAAAATTCAAAACCGACTTTTTGATTGATTATGATTAGGGATGTAACGATCCGCGTTTTTGCCGATACGATACCGATACTCAAAGTAGGGTAATTTTTACATAACGGTTATATTTGGCTCTTTTCTAACAAATCGTAAAAAAACACTCCTAAACAGGGGGAGTGCGGGGATAAAATGTTCTACAAAAATATTGACCATAAAATTTTACTATAGATCTTCAAAGACAATCAAGCTCCATACTCCACTTGTACATCAGAAATCATAGAAAACTTAAACTATATTTAAGGGTTAATTAACTTTATACTTATTCACAATTAGTACTCGGCATAGAAAATTTTGCAAGTCTTACGTTTAAGGTATAATATGTGTTCAGCACCTTAATGCAAAACACCACGAGAACAATTTTGCTGGAGTATTTTAACCCTTCGCTTTATGGGTCTTTTTGTACATTTCTGAAAAAATGGGCAAAAAACTTCCTTTCAGCGATGATATAGGGAGCTGAAATGTTCTACAAAAATACTGGACATAAAATTCTACTAAAGCTCTTAAAAGAGGCCCAGAGACTCGCTAGAAATCATTCAAAACTTAGAATGTGTTTAAGGGTTAATTAAATTACTACCCGATTAACTGACCGGTTAATTTAAAATTGGCTTTTTTGATTAACGGTTAAACCGGTTAATTTCAGTCGATTTACCGATTAACCGACGTAACCAAATTTTTCGTATTTTGTAGTATTATAACGTATTTTTTGTGTATTTAATTATTTGTTTCGTCTCATATAGAAAATGTATGTATTTAGAAATTACTTTTCATACAAACAAATATAATTAAACATCTAAGGATTAGATTTAACGAGAGACGAGTTCAATTATTTTATACCTCCACTCGGGAATATTTACTTCTAGCAACAGTGTTTTAAAATACAGTACAAAAACGGAAACTAGGGAATTCGGAAATAATTTTTTTTTTCGCTATGAATTAGATGACCTTACAACGGAAGAAACTATCGAGAAATGTTTTAACAGAATTAATCGAAACAATTAGAAGTGTTGAGAATTTGAAAAAAAAATTAAAACAGGACTCTAATGGCATAATGGAAAATTTTATAAGTTTAGAGATATCCAGGAAAAGGACTGAGAAACTAGATGTTTTGTATTATGGATTGCTTTCGATTTCTTCAACATCTACGATAAATGAAAGGATTTTTTCAAGCCAAGTTTTATCAAAACTGAAGAGATTATTTTTCTAAAAGATTGTTTTAGAATATATCCTTAAACTATTAAAATAACTGATATAATGATGTCACAAACTTGTTAATTTTTTAATGAATACATATTTATGATATTTTTTGCTTGATTAAGTTCAAGACTTGTTGTTTGTTATGTTATTGTTTTTTTTTACTAATAAATTCAAAATAAAAGATAATTTATGTATCTAAATTGATTATTAGGCTAAGGTTCGTAACGTTATACTCAGAAAGAATTGGGTATGATTAATATTCCAAGGAACAATGGAAAAATTAACATCAACTTAATTTTTCAACGTACACAGCAGAACAGAGTAGCGCCACTTTCGGAAGCCGCTACACTTCCATCGTCAGTGGCGCTACTCTGTTCTGCTGTGTACGTTGAAAAATTAAGTTGATGTTAATTTTTCCATTGTTCCTTGGAATATTAATCATACCCAATTCTTTCTGAGTATAACGTTACGAACCTTAGCCTAATAATCAATTTAGATTCACAAAGCAAATACGTTCGAAATAATCATATTAATAAACAATTAGCTGCTGGCTTGAGCTTTTCACATGTTTACATGTTCATATATACTTAAGTATAAAATCAAACCAAAAAAGTTTGTCTTGAGTAGAACAAAAATCAGAAAAATGGGAATAAAGAAAAATAAACCGATGGCAACGCTGGGAAAGTGCACTTTAATATCAGCTTGAGAGTGATTTAATTCTCGTATTCAATTTTCACGAAAAAATTGTATATATAAGAATTAAAATCACATTCAACAGAGCCACCTGACAAGTGGTGATAGCAAATACACGTGAGCACTGACGATGGAAGTGTAGCGGCTTCCGAAAGTGGCGCTACTCTGTTCTGCTGTGTACGTTGAAAAATTAAGTTGATGTTAATTTTTCCATTGTTCCTTGGAATATTAATCATACCCAATTCTTTCTGAGTATAACGTTACGAACCTTAGCCTAATAATCAATTTAGATTCACAAAGCAAATACGTTCGAAATAATCATATTAATAGATAATTTATGTAATTTTATTTGCTAAAATTACTTGATTTATGAAAAAACTTCATTAATCGGTTAACCGGTTAATACCGCAATTAACCGATTATTAACCGATTAAGCCAAAACCTCGATTAATTAATCGAGCGATTAAAGCAGAAACCCGATTAAATGAATACTCTACTACTTATGCACAATTTGTACTCGGCATAGAGCCGAGCCTTACGTAAGCCTTACGTTTAAGGTATAAGATGTGTTCAGATTTTTTATATAAAAGACCACGAGGAACATTTTTGTAGAAGATTTTTTCCCGCTATATCACGGCTGAAGGCGAGTTTTTTCCCTCTTTTTTAAAAAATATACAAAAACACCCATAAACGTAGGGATAGAGGGCTAGAAAGTTCCAGAAAAATGTTTGCCCTAACATTTGTTGCTGAACATACCCTACACCTCAGATAAAGAGATCACATAGTTTCAAGTACCGATATGCTGCACGATCAGGATAAAAGTGTTGAAACCTTAACCCCCCCTAAAATAAAATTCCGATGTGACCTTTCAAAACGCCTACACACGTAATTTTTTTTGGTCTCCTCTACCAGAATCGGTTTACAGAACACCGTAATTTTGAAAAAAGTTCGAAATTTTTGTATAGTGTAATTAGTAGAAAAGCAAGTAAAATGTTATTTGACTCATAAAAAATTTTGTAATTCCTTTATAATTTTAAAAATACTCGGCATGCTTTTTTATCAACTAATATTCTTCTAAATAACTTAATAGCTTAATTGTTAAAGTTCTTCTAAAATTTATATTTATTCACTTAAATTTACATAAAAAGAAACAAGTTTGAAAATGGGTAATTTTTCATCATTTTTCCTTGAGGAAAAATCATTATAGAACGCCGAAAAAGAAATTTTTCCTAACATCGCTTCGAATTCGGTAATTGGTAATCGAAAAAGAGAACTTCTCGCAATGACAAGCATATGTAAAACTAATTAGAAATGATCCAAATTTGCGCCACTTCCAGATAGCGACTTCTTTGGAGTGTCTTTTTTGCTGAATATAAGATTTGAAAAACAACGAATTGAATTAGAGTTCATGATAAAATTAACAACAAATAAATTATTTTTTACAAAATAACAGCGTACAATATTACTAAAATATTTAAAATTTATATTTATAAGATTTAAAAAACAACGAATTAGACTGGAAACGGAACTCCAATCCAATTCGAATTTTGAATGCGTTCATGAAAACTTAACGGAATTGCTTGGTTGAAAAAGTGTTTATTTTCGTTCAAAACTCTAAATATCATTTACTAAGTTATGTATTTAGTAATTAGAGGCTAGGAAAAATTTGTTCTACCTGATAAACGCATAAATTAAAGCGCTCCTGCACTCCCATCGATGAACAATAAATTCGGAAATTTTGCAAATCCAAGTATAAATGGATTTCATGAACGCAATCAACCGCTTTTGTAGAGAAAACGATACCAAACCAATCCGTATTGGATTCTGTGACCAGGATGATTAAAGAGTTTTTAGTTTCTCCTGTAAAATTATTTCAATGTAACTTATGAATTCATATGACGATATATTAATCCCGATCGATATTTTTTGCAAATATATCCAATCCATATATGTATATCAATATATTTTTGCACGTGCCTATACCTATTACATACATATACTTCCAAACACCGCTAAGTTGAAAAAAATAAAAAGTCGCTAAAAGCCGCCATTTTATTTGTTGTTTGAAGTTTTAATCGATTTTCTACAAATTTCAATATATTAACATAACGGTGTTTGCAAGTGGACTACTCATATGTATTATTAGGCATATAACTTTTTACAATTTTTCAAATAGGAAAAATGGCATAGCACAGTCGAATAGAGCATAAAAAAATAATAAGATCCATGGCAATTTTTATTTCGCAGTTGCAAAAAAGTTTCCGCACCAAACGCAATTACTTTTTATCACAAAATTATTTCTTCAATATACCGAATTTTTATGCACGTTCTTCTTCATATAACTAGCTATTGGTACAAGTTCCCTCCCAAAGCATTTTCGTTAGCTATGGAAAGTACAAGTATCCCACCCGTATGCAATCGAAATTATGGAAGAGATTTTGTCATTCTGTAAATCATCACATGCTTTAAAAATTAAATTTATTTCATATAAAAATTGAAAACATGTACTTTAATACAAAAATATCAGAAAAAAATTACTTTTTAGAAACCTCGTTTGGTGCGGAACATTTTTGTACCCAAATCAGCTAAAAAAAATCGATATTCATTACTTGTACAATATATGCCACCACGTAGTGGTATGCCAAGTTTTTCGTAAAAATTTGTTACATGCCTAATGTGTATGACCCCATTTACAAGTATTCTTGCGCAAGTTTTTCTTTTATATGTGAAAGATGAAATAGAAATATATACAATTTGTGGTCCATTCTGTCTTTGTCCCAAAATCAAAAGTTGCCCAAGAATACTTGCTATGCGGTACGTATAAATCATTTTTATAATAAAAATATTCACAAGGGTGTACTAAGCGTTGTATTTGCTAATAGTTATAAAATATGTACATATTGATGGCTTAATATAAAAAAGGCGTATATCGAATTTTCGATAATTTACAGGAGATAGAAAAAATTTAATAAAAACTAAAGTAGTCACATAGAAAAACTATTTTTCAAGTGGCAATAAATCCCTTATTTTTAACTGTAGCTTGCTTAGTTCTTTAAGGAAGATATATTTATACGTTGACTACAAGAAAACGTTAAAAACGCGATTTCGAAAAAATCGAGATATGTCATTTTTATATTAAGGCATCGATATATAGTTGTTAAGCTTTTGTTATAGCTTGTGTATAACTTTGACATACTTTTAATATTCTCAAAACTCATCACCAAAACATATCGCTCATTTATTTAAACAACGTCATAACTCAAAAAAACTAGTTTTGCAGAAAACGGCTTTAAAGTTTTCAATTTACATACAACCTAATAGAAAAATAAAATTTTATTTTTCTCTCAAGAGGTAAGTATACAAGATATTTCAACGATAATTCTGCATTATTACCTAAAAAATTTAATTTTTTGAGTTATGACGTTCTTTGAGTAAATGAGCGTATGTATGTACATACATATTTTTATTTATTCCAGTAAGGGTTATCTAAACATAAAGATGATGTATTTTCATCGTTATGTTCGTTTGACGCCAGTGTTAGCTGTTGTCATTCTGTACATTATGTCTTTGTACAAATACTCTGGTGCTGGTCCCATGTGGATGAAACTTGGAACCCAAGATAAACGTTGCGAAGATACTTGGTGGGCAACTTTGTTGTATGTTCAAAATTACGTTTTCCCAAATAAAATCGTAAGTGAAACAACTTCATTTCTTTGATATATAAATATGTAATACATATGTAGGTCGTTTTTTTTATATAAAAAATAGTATGAGGGGGTATATTTCTACGTAGAGTTCTAAGCAACTTTTTCTAGAAACAATGGGTATAAAATAGATTGCGGAGATTGGGGAGATTCCAAAATACATAATCTTTTTTGACGCCTTTATTATAGGAAAAATCACAAAAAAGTTGAGTTTAGTCTAAAATGATCAGTTCACTTCAGTATACTCTTGAGATTTAAACTCGCCAAAAGTCTGGCGATTCCGATTTACAGAACACTTCTCTTGCGAGTTTATGTCACAATCGCAAACGTTATGCGAGATGCGAGTGTCAGAACATGCCCGAATATATACATTTAATGATACTCATACGCCATAATGTATTCAGATACTCTGCTTCAAGTACTTTTTGTAATTTTTCCTATATATAGACATCATAATTTGGCAAACACTGGCGCTAGTCCTCTGAGTTATTAGTCAAATGTTAGATGCACAAGACTGAACTGGGTCTAGTCCAACCAGTGCACTACACGATAGGCTTGGACTCATGCTATTTTTTGCACTAAAAGCTGACCTCACTAATTTAAACAATAATAAAAAGAATTAAGCTGATAATTATTATTGTATTAGCTTTTTCCGCACAGCCAATGAGTGCAAAGAATTAAAAAATATATCACAAAAACTAGATAAAACTCATCAGATGTGCACAAAATGGAGCTTAAATACGACTTTACGCAAAAAAGCGAAGGATATTGAGATGTTTGTTATGGCAAATAACTCTTTAATATGTATACTACTTATATTTTTGCGACTTTTCATAAACGTTCGAGATACCGACAATTAACCCAAAAACTACCCATAAGCTTTGGATATATACAGATAGGTGGCCCTGGTCTTTTGTAATTTAATATAAACTATTAATGAAATCTTGTATTATTATATTTACCAGATCTTAATATTATAATGTCATGCTTTAAAACTTCTTCTTACTAACAGTAAACAAAATGATAGTTTTATTTAAAAATTTCTTATCGCCATCTTGAATTTATAAATTTGATTGTCCGATTCATAATCCTCGACTCCAAAAACTCCCAAATAGCTGGTATCTAACCTCTAGCTCTCCTAATCTTAGAGTAATTAAAAAATAATGATGATCTCTTAAAAATTTATCCATATTATAGCCGCCATATTGATTTCACCATTTCAAATTCCAAATATCTGTTTGTAAAATACTTATCACGTGCTCCCATAGTTTCCTCTGTCTTTTTTTTAATTAAAATTTTTATTTTTCAAACATTTTACCGCCCAATTTGATCCGCCATCTTGAGTTTTTAAATTTAAATTTCAGATTCGCAATCCGAGACTCTAAAGACCTCCATATAGCTGATCTCTAACCTCTATCGCTCCTAGTCTTAAAGTAGTTTGAAAATGCTTATCTCAAAAAGTTATCAATATTATAGCCGCCATATTTATATCACCATTTTAATTTCCAAATATATCGCGACCTTAGTATTGTTTTGGCCCACCGACCATTTTTAAAAAAATTTAGTTAAGTATGGGGTATATATATTTTGAATACCCTCTTTCAGAATCCAAAAACTGTTTCGCGGAATTGTTCCTGGTTTCTGAGATATCAAGCATTCATTGTGCTCGATATCATCATTTTTTATAACTTTTTGTAAAAAAAAAATTTTTTTTAATAAAAAAATAAAAATCAGAAATCAAGTAAAATACCAAATTTCATCAATATTAACTTTTTATTCCATGTAAATATATAATAACATTTATACGCTTATTTTCAATAAAAAGTAGAAAATTTCATCTCAATAACAAGTTACTCAATACACAGCAGTTAGTATACAGATGGAGCAACAAAAGCTACATTTTACAAATAAAATAAAAAAGTGGTTACTGGAGCACAAAACAAGATATTTTACTTTCAGTAAAAAGATGTTAATTTCTAATCGGATTGATGAAAGTTTACAAAAATGTACATTTTTCTCCCAAACATATGCCGGAAGCAGTGGTGAGAATACAAAAAAAATTCTATCGGATATATTTTGAGAAAACTTTATGTAAATCTTCTTTGTTGTTTTTCTCCATTCCGACTTTTTGGCATATGGGCCAAAACAATACTATGGTCGCGATATATCTGTTTGTATAATATCTATCACAGTGTCCCATAGTTTCCTTTGTCTTTTTTAAAAATTTAAAAGGATGATTTAAAAAAATTTTACCGCCATATTGGATTTGTAAATTCTATAATCAGATTAGTAATACGTGACTCTGAAAACCTCCATATTTTAGATTTTTAGCCTCTGTCGCTTCTAGTCTTAAAGTAATTAGAAAATAATGATGATCTCTTAAAAAAGTATCAGTATTATAGCCGCCATATTGGTTTCATTATTGTTAATTTCAAAAACTTTTTTAAATAACCGCGATATTGGAACCGCCGTCTTGAATTTTAAAATTTCAATTTCATATTTGAAATCAGTGGTGCTAAAACCGCCGATGCAATATTTTATAAAACCACTAAATCAATATTCTATTTATGGCCAAAATTCTGGGATACTGGCCCATCGTGCACTGCTTGGTTTTATATGAACTAAGTCACTCACAATATATTTTGGAATTTCCACAATCTCGAAATCATTTTTATACCCATGGTTTCTGAGGAAAAGTTGCTCAGAGTTCTTCGTAGAATCATTTCTCCCCTGCGATTTTTTATTTTTTGCATCAATACAAATGTACATAATAATGTACATAAATAATTTTAAGACAATGAATGAAAATCTTATTTTTTATTTGCATTTTAGTGTGTAAGTCAATCTTGGTATTTAGCTGTCGACACCCAATTGTATGTTTTATCTCCGCTCTTCCTCATTCCCTTATGGAAATGGGGCAAGAAAGCGTTGGCCCCAATTGTAATTTTCCTGCTTTTATGTCTGGGTTGTACATTTGCAACTTTTATGTACAATGACTTTACGCTATTCCGTGTTCAAGACGATCACGTTGATTTACGTCAACGTCTTACGTATTATCCAACACATACCCGTATTCCTACATGGTTGATTGGTGTTATCTTTGGTTACTTCTTGTTCACTAAAAATCGAGGTAGAAAGATTCCAATGAAGCAACATTGGGTTATACTTGGTTGGTTGTTAGCTTTCGGTGTTATGCTTGCCGATTTATGGGGACCATACTGGCGTATTCTTCCTGAAAATCCCAATTCACCCATATATGAAGGTGCCATTTATGAGCCGCTCAGTCGTACTTCCTGGGCTTTCGCAATTGGTTGGATCGTTTGGGCTTGCTATAATGGCCATGGTGGTGTTATCAATGATTTCTTATCATGGGGATTCTTTACTGGATTCAGCCGTTTGACCTACTGTATGTATGTCATTCATAGAATTGTTCAATTGGTAAATGCAGCTCGTTTGCAAACTGACACCCACTTTTCTGATTACGATGCTGTAAGTATACTTATTTGTTTTTTTTTTCATTTATTGGGACTAACAATATTTATACGTACATACGTTATTTAAAATATTTTTAGATTCTGCGTTGGTGGCATGATTTTGGCTTGACTTTGACTATATCCATCTTTGCCACTTTGGCTTTTGAGGCTCCCATTTTGGGCATCGAAAAAGCCATTTTCGGACGCGGTGCTGCTAAACCTAAGAAGACCGAAACCATCACACCTAGCGGGACTACTGAAGTTATTTCTGAAGAAAATCCTAGCAAGGTTTAAGTTAAGTTAAGTAAATCAACTAGTGTTATCTTTTTCATCCCATATTTATTGGCAAAATTAATTTATTTTAATTATGATTTTAGTTTATTTACACCCACTATCTAGCAAAAACAAATTTTGATCGTATTTTTGTATTACGTTATTTATTGAAATTTAGAGGATAGTACAAAGAATATACAACTAATTTTTAGAATATACATACATATGTAAATATATACAATTTTTAATAGTTGTTTTTTTTAACTTCGAACTATTACAAAATTTAATGGTAAGGCAGTGATGCGAAGTTACATTGGGGTTGGAAATTTGTAACGAATTTTAGAATTAATACACAAAATTTATTGAGATGCGTTACAGAGTGGGAAGGGTTTAAAAGTCCTATATTTGATCACATTTTAAAAATGCTTTTAATGTCATACATTTTATTTAAATCGGTTAAGTGGTTCGAGAGATATCGTTGCTAAAAGTTTGCGAATTAATTGCTTTTTATAAAAATTTTTATTTTTATTTCGGAATCATTCTTTCTGCTGGAGGAAAAATGGCTCCGGAGTCCGTGTTGTTACTTTAAAAAAAATTGGGGTAATTTTTCATGGGGTGGAAATGTATGCATTTACATTTATTGGACAGTTTTGATGATTTTCTCCACCGATATCCTCAGAACTACATATTTCTACACCTGCAAGTTTTATTCTATGCCAAACAACAGAGATCCATAATATACGTATCGCTCATTTGCTGCAACGTCATCATAACTCTAAAAACTAGTTTTAGAGAAAACGAGTTTAACGTTTTCTATTTACATACAACTTAATGGAAAAAGAAAACCTTATTTTTCTCTCAAAAGTTGAGTATGCAAGATATTTGTATGAAATTAGAACGATATTTTGATTAATTCTGTAATAAGTAAGGTGACTGACTGACTGACTGGGGTATCATCGCCCAGCCCAAACGACTGAAGCTAGAGACTTGAATTTTCTTACGATGTATAGATCCACTAAGAAGGGGTTTTTGTAAATTCAAATGCTAAGGGGGCAAAAAGGGTTAAAAACGGTAAATTCGGTAACATTATATCTACGGATCTAACTAAGGTAGACACGAAATTCCAAAAACATCATATAAAGAGCAAAAAATAATCGGACAGGTGTTTGGTACTTTTTTGAAATTCGTACATTCGTAAAAGGGTCGAGAAAGGGTAAAAATATAATTTTGGTACCTTTTTGTTAACCAGTTATCTCATAAAATACTAGCAATAGTATTCTTCTCTTCTTAAGAAGCCCTCAAATGTGATTTGGTACTTTTTAGAAGTTCGAATATATAAAGGGTAAAATTGGGAGTTCTTTTCGGTACTTTTTCCTGTACAACTATTTTTATGTACTTTCAATGCACGCCGATGTATACATTCACTAAGAATGGGTTCATGGAAATTTAAATGATAAGGGGACAAAAAGGGGTAAAAACGGGTAAATTCGGTAATCTTATATCTCCGGATCCAACTAAGGTAGACACAAAATTCCAAAAACATCATTACACCCAAAAAAAATTTAAAATCAAGAAGAAACAATGTTATTTAAGAATAAAACCGTGATGAAATCGAGCTAAGTTTCATTAACATTATTTTAAAAAATATTTATCTTTAATTTTGAAATTCATACCTTGATAAACAAACTTGATTTGAAGTTGACCACACTACAATTTTTAATTAAAAACCAAAAATTTTTTAAATAAGAATGCAGCACTTTCAAATAAAAACGTTCGTTTTTAAATTAAAAATATAGGTTATTAAATTAAGAATGAGACATTTTTAAATTAAGAATGTAGAATTTTCTAGAATTTTTAATTGGTGTATACTCTGTTTATTGCGTGGAAAAGTAATTTTAAAAATTGTTATGGGAAAGTTACTGAACAAACCTAATCGTTTCTTCATATAACATATCACGACCTCATTATTGGTTTAGCCCATATGCCAAAAAGTCGGAATGGAGAAAAACAACAAAGAAGATTTACATATGTAGTTTTCTCAATATATATCCGAGAGAATTTTTTTTATTCTCACCACTGCTTCCGGCATATGTTTGGAAGAAAAATGTAAATTTTTGTGAACTTTCATCAATTCGGTTAGAAATTAAAATTTTTTTACTGAAAGTAAAAATCTTGTTTTGTGCTCCAGTAGCCACTTTTTTATTTTATGTAGATATATTATATATATATATATATATATATATATATATATATATATATATATATATATATATATATATGTATATATATATATATATATATATATATATATATATATATATATATATATATATATATATATATATATATATATATATATATATATATATATATATATATATATATATATATATATATATATATATATATATATATATATATATATATATATATATATATATATATATATATATATATATATATATATATATATATATATATATGTATATATATATATATATATATATATATATATATTATATATATATATATATATATATATATATATATATATATATATATATATATATATATATATATATATATATGTATATATATATATATATATATATATATATATATATATATATATATATATATATATATATATATATATATATATATATATATATATATATATATATATATATATATATATATATATATATATATATATATATATATATTATATATATATATATATATATATATATATATATATATATATATATATATATATATATATATATATATATATATATATATATATATATATATATATATATATATATATATATATATATATATATATATATATATATATATATATATATATATATATATATATATATATATATATATATATATATATATATATATATATATATATATATATATATATATAGATATATATGTATGTATATATATTATATACATAGATACGTACCTCTCTACTTACAAAATTTATCATTTCACTATTTTCCAGTCAATATTATTTGCTATATTGATTATTGTTGTTATTATTATATATAGGACTACAATTAGGGCAAATGCTTTTATAAAATCCCAAAGTACCACATTGATGGCACTTCGGTGATGGTGTATTTATACTGCGTAATTTCGCTGCTAGCGTTTTGTTCGGCGTTTTTCCGTTAATAGGTGCAATTAGCTTCGTCGTCAGTGTAGGATTTATGCACTTTTCCGCAGCATTACTTAAAATGGCAGTAGAGCTTGTAACAGCTGGCGAAGTGTCCGAAAGAGGTGTAGGTGTAGTAGCGATTTGATTCAACAGGATTGGTATTGTTAAAAGGCGATCCGTTAATGGAGTACTTGTTGTAGGTATGTTACAAATAGATGTATTTATTGGTAAACTTTCAATTGTCTCTTTATGCATTTCCTTCTGCGAAATTTTAACGTTTACCCCCTCTTTTGCTTGCATGAACCTTTCCGGAAATATTTCCATATGTTTCGCCTTTTTTAAACAAACTTCTGCTGTATGATTAAAACGTCGACAATAAGTACAACGCTTTTTAAATTTTTTTGTTGTTTTTATTTGTGATTCACTTTTGTGGTCTGTGGATTTGTTTGATTGATTTGATGCTTCTATATGAAAACCTACAAATTCCGGAGATGTAACACAATTCGATGTTTGCGGCAGTGTCATAGAAGCTACTTGGTTATTACTTATCGCGCTCATATTCATTTCAGACTCATCTATTATGTTATTAATTTGATTCATTATATCGGTATCAATTTGGAAATTATCTTGAATAGAATGCAAGGTATTATTTTTAGCTGAATGTTCAACATCGTTAGGTAAGAATTCTTCTTCTTGTTGTACTGAACTCTCCTCCTCTTCTTTAATATCCTGGGGCATCAAGTCTTCAGTCCGCCTCACTTTAATAATGGTATCTCTTTCGGCATCTGCATTATTTGCAGTCCGCCTGACTTTAATAATAGAATCTGTTTCAGAATATGCATTATTTTCAGATGAAGTATTAATAATCGAAATCTGATTATCTTTCTCTTGGAAAATTGATTTATTACTCGACTCGTTTCTATTTTCTACTTGAGATAAAACTATATTTGCCTCTGATGTGATTTCTGATTCCAAAGCAGCATTCGTCGATGTATCAACGCTATTTAGTTTTGTCAACTTTAATTGTTCTTTCAACTCTTTTATGGTGGTAATATTTACAAGTTTTATTTTATTCTGTATATCATTTGGCAATAAAGCATATATTATTTCCAATTTATTATTTTCCTTTAATTCTGGTTCAGATAATTCATAAAACAATTCAATTTTATCATCTACAAAATCACCCTTAGATTCGTAGTCTTCGTAATGGTGTTTTAATATTTCCGTGTAAACTACACTAGCGGGACGCTTTTTAAAATATTGATTCTCTAATAAAGTGAGAGCTTCTGACCAAGTTGTTATATTCGCTTTTCTACGTAACCACCAGTCATAGGCCTGGTCCATTAAAAGATATTGCAGTTCCTGTAAAGCTTGCTTATCGTCTATACACTTTATTCGTTTATAGTATTCAATATATTCAATAAAGCGATGTACTTTTTCTCCATTGTACTCCCCCGAAAAACGTGCAGGACAATCCAGCAATGTATTGAAACCCTTAATTAGATTTTTTAGAATTGTATTAATACTGGTGGTCATGCCATCCATTGCTTGACTTGCTACATTAAAATAAACGAAATTCATAACATTAAAATATGTAGACATAATTTTAAGATATTGCTCTAAAAATAAGTATGAAACGTTTTGTTACCTTGTTTTACTAATATTAAATATTAGTAAAGGCCCATGAAATTTTTATATTTTATGTAGTGCAACCCCAAAAATAAAAACAAATAACAGAAGTAGCAAGGCGAGTTCATAGCAGGTGGCAAGGCACAAGGTGTTCAATATGCCTTGACAAGGCATATTAATCACAGGTACCACCATTACTGCAACAAATACAACACCAAAAAACACATGCATTTTTTTGGTAGATACACACCAGAAATATGTCAAATCCATTATCTGTGTGTCGCACACATTCATAAGCTCTCTCAAACTTAAGCGGGATGGCAACTTATCAAACTGTTTGATCAAACAGAGATTTTTTTGACTGTATTAGTGCAAAAAACCTCACACGTATAGTTTGATGTGAGTTTGATGAAAAACAAAACACTTGATTTTCACTACCGCCGATGACGAAATTTGAAGCTTGTTTGATGACTGGCTATGTAATTACTTCAAATGTCATTTTTGTTTAGTTTTCGCAGCGACCACATCATTTAAAAAAACGGATGAACAAAATTGAATTTATTGAAGTTTATCGTGGTTTGCCTGCTTTATGGCGAGTTAAATCGAAGCAATATAGCAAGAGAAATTAAAAAAAATGCTTAGTACGATATATTGCTTGAAACATATACAGAAAAAAACCCAAATGCTAAAAAAAGGATGTCGCACAAAATTTTAACTCTCTTCGAACTGCATATGGAGAGGAGTTAAAAGGAAGTAATATAAAAGGAATTAAAGCAGGGAGTAAAAATAATAGTTTTCAACAAACAAAAAGTTTTTTAATAAATAATGAAACATTTCCGCCCAAAAAATCACATGTTCTTTCTTTTTCACAACAACTTCCAAATGAAGTTTGATGATATGAATTTCATAAGTTGCTGTGCTAAGAATGTTCACTAAAGCGAAGGAATTTCGAAACAAAACTCTTCGATATTTCTTCGCGAATCTAAAAAGAAATCGAATGTTCGCTAAAGCGAGCTTCTCTCGATAAATTTTCGAATGTGTGACGATAGCCTAGTGGATGTGAGTTAGTCTGTTAGCCAAGAGGTATTGTGTTCGAATATGTCTGACTGCATCGTAAGAATTAATATTACACATACTTACATATGTGCAACAATGGAACAGAAAAAAATTTGCCACGATAGCCTAGTGGATGTGTTAGTATGTTAGCCTGGAGGTGCCGTGTTCAAATCTGATTGACTGCAGTGTAAGTTAAAGAAGTAAAAAATAAATAAAATAAATTAAGTAGAAATATAAAGATAATAATCTTAAAAAATTGCTTTTGCTCCTGCCTTTTTGCGATATCGAAATTTGTTCGATATTCGCTCACTTTTGATATTGCTAACGAACTTTCGAAGTCGAATGTTTTTTGAACCAAAACTGAGCGACAGGTGAACTTTTTTCGATTCATTTTTGAGTGTCATTCTCGATAGTTTTACACGATAAATGTTCGAAATACAGAATAATATAATACAGGCAGAATAATAAAAACAAAATGTCGATTTTTCTCTTAACCTTATACTAGGGGAAGACGTAATTTTCCTTTTCCTATAAGATTTCATTTTATGCAAATGCTCATCGAGTTAACATGCACTACTTTTGCATATTTAGTTATTTTATTTTTAATTTGTTCACATAAATTTTAGTTTATAAATCAATTAAACACATTTATTCGTTTATTTAACACACAAATTTTATCAAAAACATCGCTTTTCATTTATTTTAATAAACACTCACACATACACACTATTTTATTTTCATGTACATGTGTTTTTTGACAGTTCATCTCATAAGATTGTTGTTATAAAGGGCAATATTGAATTTATGAAATTTCGTTAGTATTAGTGACACCGACGACGCTTGATGGAAAATCTACTTGGTTTTGATTTTTCGTCCAGCACACGTACACGAATCTGACATCAAGCTGATTGACCGTGTATATTGCTCTTAAGAATTCTTATCAAGGTAGATTGAACAGGTACCACTACAAGAACATCTATTTTAGTAAATTTGAGAATGTGTGCGTCACACAGACAATAGGTTTTGACACATGTCTGGGATTTTCCTATCAACAACGGGCATGTGTTAGCAAATTTGAGAGAGCTTATGAATGGTTGAGACTCACAGGTAATGGATTTGACATATTTCTGGGGTATTTCTACCAACAAAATACATGTGCTTTTTGGTGTTGTATTTGTTTTAGTTATGGTGGTACCTGTAACATAGCGTCTTCACGAGACATAATATCAAATATTTTTCTGTTAGCAAGCGTAAAATTCAATCGCAGAGAGAATTATGTTATGTGTAGACTTCAAATTAGATGTTATAATAATTGTTATGAGAGCGTTGTTATAATATATATTATCACAACAATCTTATGATATGAAATGTCAAAAATATGAAAATAAATAAATATGTGTGTATGTGTTAAGTGAAATATGTAAAAATCAATGTTTTTTTATGAAATTTTTGTGATTTTATGTTTGTAAATTTCTTTAATTGATTTTTTAATTAAAATTTTTAAGAAAAATAGAAAACAAAATAACTAATTGTGGAAAAATAGTGCATGTTAACTCGATAAGCATTCGTATTAAATGAAATCTCATAACAAAATTAAAAATACGTTGTCCTGTTGTATGACATGAAGAGAAATTTCGACATTTTAGTTTTCTTGTTCTGCCGACGTTCTCTCTCATGTTATATCAAAGTTAATGTCTCGTGAAGACGCGGTGTAATGAATATGCCTTGATTCTTATAACGCTCTCATAAAAATTTTTAAAACATTGAGAACACTAATTTGAAGTCCACACGTAACATAACTCTCTGCGATTGAATTTGACAATCTCATCTTACATATTATGTTACGTGTAGACTTCAAGTAATGTCTCATGATGACGCTGTGTCAAAGTTAATGTCTCGTGAAGATGCTGTGTTTAATTAGCACTATGCAAATAAATATATTACTGTTTGCAGCGCTACCTGCTGTTGAGTAGACAAAATAATGAAAATGTCAATGCTATGACAGCTGTCAACTTGTTTTTCCTTTCTTTCCGGTGACTGCTCCTCAGAAGACGCTAAAGTATGTAAAGTTCTTGAAAAAATCATTAAAAATCAATACAATCATTAAACTAATAAGTAAAAGGAATTAAAAATTAATTATGATATCAATGACAAATAGTTTGAAAAAAATAGTTTTTAAAAAAAGCGGACAAATTCCTACTACATAGTAAACTGAAGTGAATTCTGTAGATACATATATGTAAATAACCCCAGATAATTTATTTAAAAACTATCAAGTATACATATTATAATAAATTGTGTTTATCGATAATAATATATACCCATCGATCCTATAAGGAGCATAGGGCCCCATACATCGATAGTGATATCATTTTCATTAATTAAAATTGTTTACATATATAGCTCGAAGATGGTTATTAGTATTTGTATTTAATATCGTTTCAGGATGTTTATGCCAAAGGCTCATCGTGTGGCTATCTACGAATACCTCTTCAAAGAGGGTGTTATCGTAGCCAAAAAAGATACTCATGCTCCAAAACATCCCGAGCTTGAGACCATTCCTAATTTGAACGTAATCAAAACAATGCAGTCCCTTCACTCTCGTGGATTGGTTAAGGAACAATTCGCATGGAGACATTATTACTGGTACTTGACAAATGAGGGTATCGAATTCTTGCGCAGTTACTTGCACTTGCCTCCTGAGATTGTTCCAGCAACTCTCAAACGTCCAACCAGACCCGAAACAGTTCGTCCCCGACCAGCTGCTGCTGCGCGTTCCGGTGATGTTAGTAAGACTGGTGAAGATCGCTTAACCTACAGACGTGCACCTGGTGGTGCTGATAAGAAGGGCGATGTGGGTGCTGGTGCGGGCGATGTTGAATTCCGTGGCGGTTTCGGTCGTGGTCGTCCGCAATAAATTTGTTAATTTGGACATGGTTTGATATTCAGCCTCTTCAAGTTGTAATTAAATCTTTTTGTTTACCGTAAAAAGATAATTTTCTAATTTAAAAGGAAAATGATAAAAATTTATAAAAAAAAGAAAAGCAAGTGTATATTTTGATAAGGGTCTACATAAAAGTTTGTGATGTTATTTATTAAAACTTCATATTGGCAAACAACTGCAGTACCTATTATGTGTGCATATTGAATATTCGAATCTCAAAAATACATTACTATTATTCCGTAACAAAATTGCATTACGGAATTACCAATTCATTTTCGTGAAACTATTGATGATTGGTTTGGACTATAATTTCATTTCTATAAACTGGCTGCATACTCGTCATAAAAATTTTTAAAAGAACTTGTAGCAATTAATCTTTATTGCTGTTGCCTCTTTAAAAATGGTGGGTGAGTTCTAAAACATCAAAATAAATTAGTGATATTGAACTTACTTTTACAAAAACAAAAAGTAACGAAGAATGCATCACTATAATATATTTTGTATCGTAAATTGCGGAAATCATTTCCCCTATCGCGAATAACAAGTGAATTTTACGTTCCCATGAAATTTTCATTACCCTTCGAGGGAAAATTGCTATCGAAGTTCCCGTGAACAGTTTCCCGCTATCAGGGGCCGAAATTTTTGTTAAAAAATAATAAAATACAGTGCTATAAATTGGAATTATATTTTTATTCCATGAGGAATCTAAAAAAACTAATTGTTCGTCCAGGATTGCTAGATGCATCCAATGCCTATGGATTGCTAGATGCATCCAGTACCCGAGCCATTGCAGGCTCGGTTTTTATATATGCCCATGTTCTGAAAAACGCATATCGCTTAAAATTGGCGTTTTCGATTTGAAAACACCAAGCAGGTGTTCTGACAAACGAAAACGCTAGAAATTTGGCGTTTTCAAACCGCTGGTGTATACTGAAGCGATCAGGTCTATTTTTTTATTTAATCTGCACCTTAAAGAGAAAATAAAATGATGCAAATTTTAAATTTAATATGTTTTCTTTTTATTTGAAGGAATACTTGTAACGTTTTTTTTCATGATTTTAATTCAAAACAGGCAATTTTAAAATTTGCTTTCAGTTTGTCAATTGTCTACTTATGAACTGGCGAAATAACTATATAAAAAATATTTATGTTTTTTTATATGAAGTTTGACAAACATAGCATGAGAACAAAGGGAGCAGCTGATCTCTTGCACAGACCTGTATTATTTGATCATGGATACAATAATATAAAGGTAGAACCACTCTTCGTCGCCATATTAACCTCTGACATTTTTCCCGACTATTTTTTACTCTGAAAAATAATGCTACCGTATTCATATATAAAATCCGAGTTTTTGTTTATTTTTTACTGTTTTGTTAATTATACAAAATGATAACAAAAATACAATATTGATCAATCAATATTTAGATGAAATTATGTCGCAATTGTTGCTGTAGCCCTCGAGTTCCTGTATTGGGGATGGTGCAGTCCTTGGGCAGGTATTTCCCTGCATCAATCCCGGGACATAGACCCGACTGCAGTGAGGATATCACGTTTTTGTTGTTGTTGCTGCTGTTGGTACTTGACATTACATACATATATTAACTAGATCCGACATGGGAATTCTCAGAGTAACGACTTTCTGCCTAGACGGTCTTGGTTAATGATTTTATCCTCTGGGTATGTCGAACAGTAGCTTCATTGTACAGCTCTTATTTTAATTCTTTCATATGAATTGTGATGGGGGAGTCGTTGGAATGTTTTAGAGTGCACTGTTTTTCTTTATCTGCTAAATACTCATAGATATATGTACATATTTAGAAACATATAATACGAATTAAATTGGCTTAAGGCTATATGTATTACGAAATAAATATTTTCTGTCTAGCCAAAAATCTACTCAGCTAAGCCACTAATCGATATAATATACTTAGATACCATTTCATGAACTTTATTGCCATATTTTATGGGCATTATTTCCTTTTCAATTTACAAACAACATCCATGGGGATTATTTTCTTGGACGCTATTGCATGCTACCATCTTTTTGCTAAGTGCTACTACAGCTCTTGATTGAGCTCAGTAGCGTAGGAATTACTTAATGTGGATAGTTAATATTTAACTTTGTAGTGGTCATGAGGTTTTATCGATCTCTGATGAATTAAGTTTCTGCGGTCACCTGTATACTTATTTCACCATGATACAAATCATGGTAGAATAATATACAAGGTCGCTCTGCAACACCAGCTGATTATTTTTTTATTTGCTTTTTTCATGGTACGAACTGTCAAATGTGTATATGTGAAATAACTACGTTGCACACACAATACCACACGTATGTTTGCTACTTCTGATATACAAACACACACATACCCCCTCTATTAATGTTTGACAGTTTCTATCCCAATATGTACACTTGTGTTAGTTATGCGGCTACCTGTTGTATTATTCTACCATGATACAAATTACACATTTCAGAAAGCATTCCTAAATATAAGTTGCTCATATACATATGTCGATAGCAACGTTACCCTCTCTATTTAAAAAGTAATCAAATAATCCGCACTAAAGTCAAATGGGCACAAAATCGGCGGCGGCGAGGCTTGAAGAAAAAGGACCGGCGGCGGTTAGCCGCCGATTTTGAGCCTATCGGCTTGTAACTCTGGTTGAAATTTTCTTTCAAGACAATTTGCAAATGATTTTATTTGAAAAATTGTGAAAAGAGGTTTTATGTAGTCTGTGGTTATATTAAAAGAAACAATATAAGATGTCTTGCCACGCGTATAACATTGCGAGTGACGATGAACATTTTGGAGATTATAACGACGATTCACATTCCAATTATTATGAGCAAAATGCATATGACAGTGAAGAGGGTTAGTTTATTTCTGTAAAATGCAAAACAATCTAAATGAATATATTACAAAATCTAGATACGGACGATGCTAGTGAAACTGAATTCCGCAATAATGGACGAAATCTGGGATATACCACTGCCACACATAACACAAATGGCACAAATCATGAGTTAAAGGAACAGTAAGTAAAAAAAAATTATACACTGCGATCGATTTTGCATACATACCCAATAAGCAGCTTTGCTTGAAATAAAGCGTAAAACAATTGATAATCAAGTCAAACAATCCAGTTTCAAGGGTTGAAATACACTTTATTTCAATAGCATTATCCAGTAAAATCGGAACTTGAATTCAAGTAAAACATTACAGTTGTAAAAAGTTTAATTCAAGCCTTGAATTGTAGTTTTTTCAAGCCTTGAATTTAAATTTAATTCAACCCTTGAAATATATGTTCAATTCACAAGCTCGTTTAAAAAAAGACGACACTTGCTTATGTGCTTGTAAACAGACAAATTTGTTGTATCGGTTTTTTGTCGTATTTTATATGTTAATTCAATGTAGTCAGTTCATTTTCAGTAAATAATTTATGCCGAACAACGAATTTTGTTATTATTTACAGGTTTAAAGATTTCTTTAATACAATTAGCAAGTTTTCGCTAATTTGCGATTTTTGTCGTTTTTGACTATGTTGGCTTGTTTCCGATTTTGCAACTTCTCGCGAATTTTTGCAAAGTTCGCGATAAAATCGACTTTTTGCAAGTTTTCCGCTTCCTTACAGTTTTGCCGATTTTTAAGCAATATTAGACTTTGTTATCATGCCGCTATTAGTAAGTTTTTACAAATTTTCTCTATTTACGCGATTTTTACAAAATTTTTTGCATTCCTCACAGTTTAGCGCTTTGTAATCTTTAAAACTTTAGCAAGTTTTTGCAAATTTTCATAATTTTCGCGTTTTTCCCCGAGTGTTTTACTTTCCTTACAATTTTCGGGCTAGTTTAAAATATTACAATTTTTCGCGAATTTTCGCGATATGCTTGAACTCCAAGTTTTTGACATTATTAGAGCTCGAGTCACTTTTAATCTATATCAAACCTTGATATCAATGTTTGCATTTATTTACTTTTGATTTTGCAAATAATCATAATTTTGCGAAGTTTTTTGAACAATTCTTCTACAAGCTGTTATAGCTGGTTCCCATTCTCTACTTTATATTTGTTTACAAATTAATCTAGCAAATAAAATATTTCCAGACAATACAACCATTTGGAAAACATATTAAAATCAATCGTATAATTATAACGCAGTTTTGTATGGAAATTGCTAACAACAAAATACAATATTGTATAATTAGACGATTACACAACACACACGACGTTAATACGAGCTTGTGAATTGAACAATAGTTTACATCAAGGGTTGAGTAAAAGTGTGTTTCAAGTTGAAAATATAGTCCATTTCAAGCTTTATTAGAAAATTCTTTATTACTAACAAAGATTAAATTAATAAATTAATGGTGGCTATTCCGGAAAGCTCGTCAGGGAAGTGAACGTTTCCATGCGTTACAATAATCAAATAAACGCAACTGACAACCCAACTGAGGATCGGTTGTCATGCATAATAAGCCCATTAACATTTTTTTTAATTGGGAAATATGCATTAAACAAATTTAACTCCTAAAATATGCATTTATTGTCAAAATATGCGAAAATTGCACTTATCAACAAAATACTTAAAATTTGATGATTCCCATAGATAATTAGTCAATACGTCTTTATCACCACAAAAACATGTATTTGCATGAAAGTCCGAGCCCTGTTCATCACTCAAAATATCCACTATTTCTATACATACATGGTCAGGTTTCAGACAAACTTTTTAAGATGAAATAATGAAACAAGTTTTCGAATTTCTAAGTTTGTCATATTTTACAAAAAAAAAAATTTTTTTTCTAAGATAATTTGAGGTCGCTGAATACGAAGATGCTATTCATTTATTTTTCTTAATGCGTGTTTTCGCGATATTCGCGAAAAACAAGTTTTGTTGGGGTTTTTTTAGTTTTTCGTTTGTTGGCGAGAATTCAGAGAACGGCTCGTCTGAATAAAATAAATTGTACCCTGTTGTATATATATCGGCCATGTTCGGTATTTCATGTGGAATTAAAATGTGCGGAATTATCAAAGCATTGTTGTTGTAAATTAATATTTATAACAACAATGCTTTGATAATTCCACACATTTTAATTCCACATGAAATACAGAACATACCCGTATATCTCTATTCTTTCATTCAATACGGTGATTGTACCGATCGTATAAAAAAGTATAGAGTTACAGGCATTAAAAGTTAAAAAAAGTATATTTTTAGACCTTTTCGCCAAAAACTCATTTTAAATTGCTTTATTAAGACGAAAAAATATAGGTACTTAGTATATATTTTTCGGGCTGTATTTCAAAGATAATTTTATGACGACAACATGATGGATGCAATTGCTACATTCTGTTAAAAAATAAAAAAGTTATTAGCCCTTAAGCGAAAACAGCTATATTATTTTTTAATTATTTTTCATACAAAATTAATTTAAATCAGTTTGTATTAAACGCATTTTTTTAATTGAAAATTACTGGCTTATAACTTTCTTATATTTTATCCAAGGTAGATCAATACGAATTATGAATTCAATTATAAATTCCCCTTGATTTTATCAGATCTCCTCGATTTTAAACTTTTTTCATTCGGCATAAAATTCTTTTGTTAAATGCAACATTCTGTAGGTATTCGAAATCGATTGGATGACTTTTTTTCCTTCATACACTAACGCTCCACTCTAATGTACATATTAATTTTTTGCAGAATGTATCAACATAAGTTGGCAAGTTTAAATAAACAATTAGAAGAACTTAAAAATTTGTCACATCCTGAGTATATGAAGAGACTAAAAAGATTAGAAAATCAATACAAAGAACGATTAAGGCTAAATGAAATTTATCGGGATTACCTTCAAGAGTGTGTAGAAAGAGATTATATATCAGAGAAGAAATCTGCTCAAAAGGAATATGATGAAAAGAAGGTAAATAAAAAATCAGCTATTGTTAGTAGCGTTTAGTTCTATTATTTTTAGTTTTAGATTGACCTTAAAGATAATATACTAACTGATTTTGAAGAACGACGAAAGCTTATAGAAAATGAGAGATACAGTCTGGAACTAACAAATGATTCCATGGAGGTGGGCAAAAATAACACACAATGTACTTGAAAGCTATTTAATTTACTATATTGTATAGATAAAACCTACAGTTACAAGAAAACTAAGAAGACGCCCGAACGATCCAGTTCCTGTTGTGGAAAAGCGTCGAAAGCCAACAACTGGACAATTATTGGTATATATGTTGGATGAGAAGGACATAGAGAACGATTTGAAAACAATACAAAGAGGAAAGCCTCTTACACCAAGTAGGTTAATAGATTCTTCTTATGAAGTGTAATATTTCTACATATTTTTGAATAGCTTTGCAACAAAATGGCAGTGGCAGTCCATATTCTACAAATACTCATCACCTACCTTCAATAATTTCTGATAACGGATGTCACTATGTAGAAACCCGCATAGAAGATGGAAAATTATTATACGAGAAACGTTGGTTTCATAGAGGGCAGCAGATTTATGTGGAAGGGAAAGATTTACCAAAGTTTGCCGCAACAATTACGGCAATTGGTAATGAAGTTGTAAGTAGATGCATAATAAAACACACGTTAAAAACAAAGAATAAATGTAGATATTAATATTTTTAAAAGGTTTGGGTGAAAAAAGTTAATGACAGCAGTAGCAGTAAAGTTAAAATTAACATGTCTCATTTAGCTAAAGGCAAAGTAGCAATTAAAAGGCGAGCCAACTGATGAAAAGCAATAGCGGAGTTCGCTGTTGTTTCCGCTTTGATTCCTTAGATGATATTTATGTATTTTAATTTGAAACTATAAAGTTTAATTACAACAAAAATTATAATTTTTCAGCAAGCTGCATTGCTGCCATGGATATTATCGGTACTGTTCTGTTAACCGAATCCGAGTAAATTTCTCATTTTCAAAACGAATTAAAATTTTTGGTGTTCTCTAAACCTAATCCACATAGTTTTATTCGTTTTAAAATCGAATAAACAAACCAGCTCGAAAGTAAATCGAATGCCGCTTTTCCTTAAAAATGTCTTTCCAAATGGCAAAAAAAGCACTTCGTACTTAAACTTCAATGTGTTTTTTATTTATTTGGACCATGATACAATCACCCCTATTCTGCGTTTCGATTACGTTCTTGCATTCAGTACGCTCGAATCGAAAAATGGTATTCCAAAGAAAAACCTAATCGAAAGAAAAAGAAGAAGAGTATGTTTAAAGCAGCTGCTTTGCTATGAAACGTATGAAATAGAAACAGAAAAAATAAGTCATTTTGTAAATATTGTAATTGCTAAATTGTAAAAAATTTAATTTAGTGAAAAAACAGTGATAAATATATAAAAACTAAATATTCTGATAGCTATAATTAATTAAAAACATCAGTTAAGTGCAGAAAGAAAGGAAAAAACCAGAATGCAACTAAGCAGTGTTTGTGCCCAAACTAATTAAGTGTGAGGAATCCTGTTGCGGCGGAGTTGATAAAGAAAATAAATAAAACTTCAATACTGTGAAAACATTTATTAACAAAACACACTGCACTTCTTTCTTGGGACGCTTATGATATCCAAACGCAATATCACCCTTCGTTGCCATTAAATTCGCCAGATTTTCATATTGATCAGGTGTTGTGTTTTCCGACCAACAATAAATTAAATAAACCTTTAAAATTTGAAAAAAGGAATAAAAAATGTATTACAAAATAAATTTCAAGCATTTTATACTTATATTTTATTTGATGTACACTTTTTAACCACACAAACAAAAATCTAAAAACTTTCCGTCAGTAAATAAACAACTTGCAAAAACGTAGCTACGATCGTAATGCAGAATACATACAATCGAAAAAGAAATCGAAATGACACGGGCGAACAGAACGCAGAATACCAAAGTTGCCAAACGGAGAAAATTTCGATTCGAATCGTAACGCAGAATAGGGGTGAATAATACAAGGTAAAACTGTCAGCGCAGCTGTAGTTGTGGGTTTATATTTCACGAATGTCAAATTCGCTTTATCAGAGAAAAAAAGTCTATGAACATTTTTTCTGTTTTTGATATTCAGGAAACATTTTACACTAACAAAATGCCTGTTATTTTTATTGTTGCAGGGACATTTCTACCTGTTTTTATTGTCATGATTTGGACTTAAAGATATTTGTATTTATAAAAATTTCTTTTAAAAAAATAACTAAAAATACTATCAATATGACTCATGTATACTGCAACCATGATCAAACATATATTTGATGGAATAAAACAAATTTTTCTTTATTATTTCTATTTTCTGATTATTTGCATATAACATGTTTTATGATGTTTTTTAGATATTTTTACCATATACAATTTTTATTTGTACTCAACTTCTACTAAAGTAAATCGAACAATTTACGGAACACCAAATTAAAAATTATTCGGTTTTGAAAAATAGCTCGTTTTAAAATCGACTCGGTTTAAAGAACAGAGCAGATAGTAAATTAATTTCAGATATGATATATTAAGCGCTAAGGGATAGAAACCTACAAAAAAGTTTGAACAAAAATTTGCTATTATTGGATTTAATTTTCCCAAACCGAGCATTTTTAAATCGACTCGATTTACAGAACAGACAGGTATATGCATGGTATAAGTTTTTTATATCATGGGTATATTGTACATGACCGTCATTATTCGGAACTAAAAATGGTTGAAACAGTCTAAAATATAAATTTATATTATAAGAAAAAAGAATCATTAAAACAATAACTTAATATACTATATACATCCTTACCTGTTCCTAGAATTCGTTACGGAATCGAAATGGAAATGGAATTCCAATCCAACATTATATTAAACATAAGCTTTACAAGGTAGTATTCCAAGCAATCACAGGAACAAAAGCATAAGTTAGCAGTTATGACTACATTTTAAACTTGCTTCTGTTTCTTTGCATATACGGAAGAAAGTATTGGATTCCATAAACAGCCTAATAATCTTGAAGTATACAACCAAGTTTTAAAAATTTCTTTTAGTTTTAACATAAGTATGTATAGAAGTGTTTCAATATATTTGTCTATATACATATAATTGTTGAAGTAATATATAACGTAGGGGTTAGTTTTAACACATATATGCAATAAATACAACTCATTAAACATTTGAAATTATCGTATATGAGAAACTGCATAATTAATAACATTTAGGGCCATTATTACAACTAGGTAATAGTTAAAGGCAGGATTTTGTCGGACGAATAAAAGGTTTACCTTTATTAAAACTTCACTTTAAATGAAAGTGAGCGATAAGTTAAAGTCAGGTGCATCCTACCTGGTAGGTTAAAGTCAATTGTAATAATGATAAACTGTTTATCCGTCCGACAAAAGTCTGCTTTTAGCTATTGTCAAGTTGTAATAATGGCCCTTAAATGGTAATGTAGAATAATGATAAAGGGATTTTTCTATTATAAAGTGGAATTATTGCTATAGTTGTATACAAGTTAAAATGCTGATTAATTTTGTTGCAACATTTCGCATCCCTATTGCTCCTTAGACAAATTCATAAATTCTGCACATATTTTTTCATTTATTTCTTCAACGCCTGGTATATTTGACATTACCCAAGTATCGTCCGTGCTGTCCAAGATCTCGCAGCATATGGGGCATGTTTTATTATTAACGTTCCTAAATAAATAGTGAAATATTTTTTTCCAAGCTATTCCAATACTTACTTACCATTGCTCTATACAAGGCGTACAAAAACTATGGGTACAAGGTAGTATTACTTCTGTCGAACGATCCAAACATATGGAACATTCGTCTACATGGTCATTGTGGGAACAAATCGATGTTGTTGGACTACTTATAGCGCTGCTGCTGGCTGTGCTACTGTCCAAAACACTCATGATTATAGAGGCTGAAAACGGTGATGCTAAATTTGCCATGAGATCCTCATCTTCCGGTGTAGACTGGGATCCACGGGCTTCTTCCTTAAAAAATCATTTTTGGTAGCACATATTAATTGCATATTTTCAAAACCTGTGAAATGAACTTACCCTTTGATTCTCACTTCTTTCTAAGCTCTCCAAATGGGATTGAAAAGTTTTAAACACACATAAAAACTGTTTGAGGTTTAGAAATTTATAAGACTGTATCTGCCGTGTCTGAGGATCAACTTTTATACAAGCTATTTTTACTGTAGCCTTCCACAGCACTGATATGTCAGTTCCACGTTTAACTAAAAACACTAGTTGCTTGCCATTAGGATCAATACATTTACGAGAACTAGATTTAAAATTGTAAAATCAATAATGTACCAACAATTCTTAAAGAAATTGTGCAACATTCTTACAGCGTATTTAAATTATCCAAACATGTTTTAAATTCTTCATATGTTAAGGAATTTATTTCCGATAACACTTTAGTATGACGAACTATTTGCATATGAACGGAGTCCACATCCGGTAGAGATTCTGTTAAGCTTTGTCCTTGTCCCATTATATCCCTTTTATTTTTTGTTTGTTACGCAGTTAAAGATAAATCACATTTATTTTATTATTTATATTTTAAGGAATAGGTATCTTAAGATTTTAATTAACACAAACTTTTGCAAAGTTGACAATTTGTGTACAACATGAAATTTCAGATTTGTATAAGTATGTATGTATGCGGGTTGTTTATAAAATAAATAAAAAAGGAATTAAGATAACGAGCAAAGAAACAAGCCAGTAAATTTCGAGCCGGCGGCACCCCGCCGCCGATCACATCGGCTCAAAATCAGCCCAGGGCTCGTTTAAAAACATGGTGCAAAGCGGCATGGCAACTTATCAAACTGTTTGATTAAACAGAGATATTTTTGACTTTATTAGTGCAAAAAACCTCACACGTATAGTTTGATGTGAGTTTGATGAAAAACAAAACACTTTTGATTTTCACTACCGCCGATGACGAAATTTTAAGCTTGTTTGATGAGTGGCTGTGTAATTACTTCAAATGTCATTTTTGTTTAGTTTTCGCAGCGACCATATCATTTAAAAAAACGGATGAACAAAATTGAATTTATTGAAGTTTATCGTGGTTTGCCTGCTTTATGGCGAGTTAAATCGAAGCAATATAGCAAAATAATTTTAAAAAATGCTTAGTACGACATATTGCTTGAAACATATACAGAAAATAACCAAACGCTAAAAAAAGGATGTCGCACAAAATTTTAACTCTCTTCGAACTGCATATGGAAAGGAGTTAAAAGGAATTAAAATAAAATGAATTAAAAAAGGGAGTAAAAAAACAAATTTTCAACAAACAAAAAGTTTTTTAATAAATAATGAAACATTTCCGCCCAAAAAATCACATGTTCTTTCTGTTTCACAACAACTTTCAAATCAAGTTTGATGATATGAATTTGATAAGTTGCTGTGCTAAGCAAAACAAAATATTACCAATACATATATGAATTTGATCAAACAGTTTGATAAATTGCCACGGCCCTTAATAAGTACACAGGGGGCAGCTGAACGTCAGTAGATTATTTTTTGCTCTGATAGTTTTGAGCAGAAGCGACGTCAAACACTTGTATATTTTTTGACAAGCATTGTCTGATTTTTGTTGTGTTGTATTTGTTGCCCTAAAGCTGAAAGTCCATAACACGCTTTACACGCAAGCTATAGAGCACGACGCCTTGACGCGTTCAACGCATAAAGTAGGTCTACTTTCTACTTTTGTAAGGGTCATCAGCGGCGTGCTAAGAGGTTAGCTGTTTTTGATAGCCATTGATATTATTTTATTTTGAATGATATCGATGATTATATTTGTATAGTGTACTATTTTGCTCTTGTAATAAAGTTTAAAAATATTTGCGATCATAAAATAACAAAAAAAACTCCTGCGTAAAAAGCGTCGCAAGTAACTTGAAACGCTGAAAAGCGTGGAATGCGTAAAACGTGTGAAAGCGTTGACACGAAAATGCGTGTTATGGACTTTCAGCTTTATTGTGGTATAGGGATGCCAAACGAGACTTGTTTTTGTAAATCCCGGGATTCGCGATTTCAGAATTTCAAATCCCGGGATGCCGGGATTTTTTGGGATCCCGGGAATTTTGTCTCTTAAAAAGGGGCGCTTTTTGAGATACGTGTTTGCGTCAGAAAACCCTCGATATGTACATTCAAAAACCAGTAAAAAGCAGGGTTCCAAGTACTTGATGTATGTTCAGTAGATTTTTTGATTTTAGTGATTATTGAGTACGGTTTGTAATGGCGGCAAAATATGTAACAAAGTCGAAATTAAAAAAGGTTGTAGCATCTCTATAACAAGCAGCGTATTCTGAAAATTATGATTTATGTTGGCGTAAAATTATTAAAAGCCTCGTTTTTGGTTCAAGTTTTCAATTCAAATGGAAAAATGTACATACACATGTAAAATTCTAATTAATAACTTTGGAAAAATTATTAATATTTGGGACACGAAAACATTTTTAACTGCCGGTTTTATGAATTCGTCATGATGTAAACAGAAAGTTTGTAAAATTTTAGTCTGAACAACTTTGTTGAGTTTCTTAAAATATTTGCCCAAACACATTAAACTATAGCAGTGTGAATATAGTATTAAAAGAATTGATAATAAAATAAATTATTTTGTATACTAAGATGTTTTTTTTGTATATAAAGTTTGTTGCACATTTTAATTTTACCCTTTTTTAATGTGTTATTTGCAAAACAAAACAACACATTTTAAAAATTTATTTTATTTTTTTCTCTTGGCGCTTTTTACCCTTTATTTCGTAAATTTTTACCCTTTTTACCCGTTTTTACTATACACGACGCTTTTCTTCATTTCTAAAATGGCAGCACTGGATATCTATAAATAGTGAAACCAAAATCACGGCACTGCCAGCAGCTGTTAAAGTTAAACTAAACGGAAATCATCTACAAAAATTAGGTCCGTTTGTTTACTTTTCCAATAAAATCCAGTAGTTGAGTAAATTTTAGGTTGTTTTAAAATTTTACTCCGAATAATGGATGGCTATTGCACAAATAAATACGTGAATGGAAAAATTGCAAAAACTTGCAGGATAATCAAAACAGCTGATCACTATAAAGCGTAGTGATGTAAAATATGTATTGTTTTGACTACCCAGTACATACATGTTTTTGGTACTTGATACAATGCATTTTATAATTACAAATTCGTTGCGAAATGTATGTACTGAATAGAACTTCGGAGAAAGCTATTACGCTTATTTATTATTGTACATGATTTTAAAGTGTGTTTCTGGTTGGGCTTTCTTTTTGCAAATTTATGTGTAAACGAACGTATTTCAGTAAAATCCAGTACAAATTGTAAAAATTTGTGCAAGCTTTGGGGTAAACAGGCACACTTATTGGCGAGAGCCTACCAGAATTTTCAAAAGCCAGTGTGGCCATTTTATCATTTTTGCAGCTAAATTTAGCATTTTTTATTTTGATTTAGCTCCAAAATTCCATTCAGCAGTTTGCATTATTTTTTAAAATTTTTTAATTATTTATTTGGCACTTTCTAGCATTTTCCCCCAATAAATATCTAATTATATGAAACTGTCATAGAAAAAATACTCAATTTAAATGGCAAAAACAAATTTTTTATGATTGTATAAACCAGAACTCAAGTATTGAGCACTGGGCACCATTTCTCAAAACTGCAAGTTACAAATCTATAAGTAAAATACCCACAAAACAACAATAAATTTTGCAAGTGTTGTTGTTTTGTAGGTATTTTACTTGTAGATTTGTAAAGAGCCAAATAAACTACGCAAGCAGCTTGCCAAACATGACAGATATTTACGTTTGTACAAGGCTGTTGTGTAATATATGGCGGTGTTTTCGTGTTTGACAATCGGCTTGGCAAGCCGTTTGAAGAAAAATCTAAAATTTAGATATTTTGAGTGTCATGTCGAATTTGTGGCATGCTGTTTCGTTAATTGTGAAATTGGTTCATTTGCAACAAAATTTCTGTAGAGTGAAGTCGTCGTGGAAAATTAAAACATAAATTAGTAATTAAAGTGAAAAATCTATGCTTGTACGAGGCAATTTTGTGTAGTCTGTGTGCAAATGAAAAAAGTGTGTTTGCCAAGCCACTTGCGTAGTTTATTTGGTCCTTAACTTGTAGTTTTGAGAAATGATCCCCTGTGGCCTACGAGTAAAACATCCACAAAACAACGACATTTTTAAAAAATTTATTGTTGTTTTGTGTATGTTTTCAGTGTTCGAAATGCTAGCTGCGAAGTAGCAAAAGTACGAAAATGTGCTATACTACACTATAAATGTTTAAACTTTTATTTACAATACTATCGCTTATAGTTTACTATTGGAAATAAATATAGCATAACGAAAGCAAACGCTAAAAACTAAAAGCAGTTGTTGTGACAAAAATTAATTGTTTATATTTTAATTTATTTGTGCTTTTGTTCGCTGTTGAGATATCAAAGTATAATATTGATTATAAATCACCAGAACTTTAAAAAAGCCAAGAACGGGCGAAAAAATCATTTTTATCGCGAAAATTACAAAAAAATTGCAAACAAGCAATAACAATGCTTAAAAATTTCTTAAATTGTAAGGAATGCTAAAAACTTGGAAAATATCGCAAAAATAGGGAAAAATGGCAACAAATTGCTAACATCAAAAGCTGATATTGATTAAAAATCAGTAAACTGTAGAAAGCGCAAGAACTGACAACAAAATCACTAGTTGCGAAAATAGCGGAAGTTCACGAAAAAAGTGATGTTTTCCTTTTCTTACTTCCTGTCCAGTTTCTCTGAGCTTGAATAATTTTAAGAAATTGCTTTTGATTCTAAAAATCTGTTGAAATTTTTCGTCATTTTGGCCTGCAAAACACAGTGAATATCAGAGGCTCAGTAGCAAGAAAAAGTATACGAAAAACGCGCTCGCACATAAACTTCCTCTATAGAACTCCCTGACCTAAATATTTCATAAATGAATGATTGATACATACATTTTTAAATAGAAAAACTATTTCTTTTATTTTTGAGATATAATTTATATTCAAGAAATACCAGTTTGATTGAATTCATTTTTTTAACTGACTTCAAAAAAAGGAGAAGGTTATCAATTCGTCATGTATTTTTTTTATGTATGTTCCCTCAAAACTACGCCATTTATGAAACGATGTCGGATGTTTTTTCTCTATTCAAAAGGATGTAATTCCAGACTGGTCCCGTTGAAAAGTGGGCGGAGTCACGCCCATACAAAGTAAATACACATTCGTTTTCAACTACTTTTACTTAACCGATTCCTATGAAACTTTACACACACATTAAGCTTCAAAAAGTGGAATGTACCACGCCCATGCAAAGTAAATATTCTTTTTCAACAACTTCTACTAAACCGATTCTTATAAAACTTTGCACACACCCTTAGTTATCGTTACAATATGAATTTTTTAATATGAATTTTAACTACTTCTACTTAGCCGATTTTTGTAAAACATTGCATATACATTTAGTCATCGTTACAATACATCATTGTGGTGAGAAAAGTGGGCAGTGCCACGCCCATGAAAAGTAAATATTAATTTTAACTACTTCTTATCCGATTCTTATGAAATTTCGCATACACAATTAGTTCTCGTAAAGGTACATGATGATAAAATATGGGAGCGGTGCCACGCCTATTTTTTAGTCGTTTTTCTTGCAAGAATTATCTTAAATAAAATTCTGAGAAAAACAATTTGATTTTTTTTATTTGAATAATATTGAAATGAATTTTATTAAAATTTTGGATACTTATTAAATTTTCCTTTGTTTTAAAAATATGAACAAAAACTCAATTCGAATAAGGTAAATTGTTTTATAAATAATTATTTGAATTGTTATTATTTCTAACTGAAAATAAAAATTAAAGCTGAATTAAAAATATTTTTATTTTTCATTTCATTCACTTACTAGAGTTATGATGCGCTCTATAAATATAATGAATAATTTTTTACAAAAATGGTCGATATACAGAAATTTAGACGGCAACGAATAGTATTATACCGGCAACGGAATAGTATTATACTAAGAATAGATTATATACTCAGAATTTCACTAAAGTCAAAAATGCAAAATAATGTAAACTTGAATTTTTGTGTGAAAATTACGCAATAGCATTCTGTTATTCTGTTATTCTCTATTCCTGTTCTGTATTCCATGCGTAATGAAAATGTTCGGAGTTGTCACACCATCGTTATTAAAAATATTAAATAACAACAATGCTTTGATAGATAACTCTGACGATTTTCCTTTCACATGGGACATAGAACAGGCCTAATATCCATTTCTATCCGGCATGTTCTGAAAATCAAACAGCTTTAAATCACATGTGATTTTAAAATCAATAGTAATGCATAAAATCATATGCGATATTTTTTTTTTCAGAAATTATTTTTGAATAGAAAAATAAGAAAGAGAGTGAAAAATATTTGCATGACCATTATTGATTTTAAAATCACATGTGATTTTCATAATATGCATGTATTTTATTAATTTTGAATTACACTTGTTTTACCCAAGTAAAATCAAATATTTGCCAGAAAATAGGGGTAAATTATGAAAAATAAGAGCGTTATGAAGAAATCCTAGTTAAAACGGAACTTTTAAAATTTTAGCATTATATTTTAGCATTTTGTTTTAACATTATTTTTGAACCGTTTTAGTTGCAACACACATATTTTTAGATATGGCCACACTGTCAAGAGCATTTAGCTCTGCTGATACAGCGCCAAGGAGAGTTATGTTTTAAATGAAGTCGTGTGAACGTCTTTAAAAGAATAAAGCTGAAAGTCCATAACGCGCGTTTTCGCGTCAACGAACTCACACCTTCTACGCATTCCACACTTTTCCGCATTTCAGGTTACATGCGACGCTTTTTACGCAGAAGTTAAGGCCATGTCAGATAAAACTTTTGCTTCGCGTTGCGTTACAGATTCGCTTTGACATCTAAGATGAAATGTACATACTTATACGAAACATGCTACATAAAGCACTTTTAACGCAGCGTGAAGCGAAAAGTTCGGCAACTCTCATCTTTTTGCTTGCTTTGACAATCAGCTGGAATAATTTTCTTTTATTATATTGCCAAACGAAACATATTGCGCGTTTGAATCTGTTTTAATAAGAGGTAAATATGTATGTGGCATTTATTTATTTATAATAAATCGTAAAATAACATAATTGACTTTTATTTTTATAAAAAATATATATATATAAATAGCAAAATTATCAACTACTTTTTTGGTAAACGATCAATGCGCGAGTGTTGTCAAAGTTTTCATTGCGTCATACACCTTTTGCTTTACAGACCACCCTAAATTACGACGCAAAGCGTTTTCTGGCTGTCAAAATTTCTCATGCCCATACAAAATGTATGAAACCAACCGAAATAACGCGGCGTCAACGCTTTGCAATTGGAAAATCCAATTTTGACAGCGCGTAAAGAAGTGAAGTTGGCTGCAAAAGTACTGTTGTTTATTTTGTTAATGCCTACATATATACATATTTTGCAAATAAGTAATGTAAATTTAGCTACTTTCAGGTCAATTAAGCGTCTTCATCTCTATTTCTTATTTCTATTTAGAGTTTTTTATTAATCAAAGTGAGTAAACATTACTGTTTCTGGCGCAACGTTAACACTCTAATTTAGGTTACTCATTTCAGCGTAAAAGTTAAGCGTTAAATTACGTTGCGCTTTGCGTCGTAATTTAGGTTGGTCTGTTACACTTTTCTATCAAAGTTAGAAACGTCACGCAAAGCGACAAAGTTGTATCTGACACGGCCTTTATTTGTTAAAAATATAATATAATCATCGATAGGATTGAACAAATATCAATGGCTATTAAAACAGCTGATCTATTAGCACGCCCCTGATGCTTACAAAAGTAGAAAGTAGACCTACTTTTTGCATTCGACTCGTCACGGCGTCCCACAGTGTAGTGTTTTCATATAACGACTGGCCCAAAATAGAATAAAATATAATCAGACCGAAAATTTGGTCATTTAAACTCGAGAGATTCGTGTCCTTCCCATATATCCTTAAAATAAAAATGTCCACAACGGAGAGAAAAAACATGATAGGTTAATGCAACTTTCTACAGATATTAGTTATAATATGCCTAATGATCGCTTCTAAAGCAAAAGCTTTTGCTTCTTCGACTGTGACTGTTTGCGACTTGCAAAATCATATAGAATGCTTTTGCTTTTACTTGCGATAATAACCGAAAGCAAAAGCAAATCATATACAAACTTTTCAAACCGTCGACTGTTGAAAGTGCTGCGCATTTGTTCAGAAATAGTTTTCTGATTTTGCTTTGACTGAAACTGTTGTATTTCTCAAAAGCGAAAGCAAAATCAAATGAAATGAAAATCATTGTAGTTTTTTAAACACTGGCGTTTTTCTCTTGAGGCAATGTTTGGCGATATATTTCCAAAATATTTTGATTTTTCCTGACTGTGTACGTACTGAGGCAAAAATTCAACTTTTTATTTATTTTTTAAATATACGAGTTCTTTTTATTTAATTCTTTTCAAGTACAGTTTGATAATACTTATTCTTAACATAAATTAAAATATTAATTTGCTAAGAAAACTTATTGGGATAAAAACTAGACTTAATTACAACTAATTCTTAAAGTAAAAGATTTATTTGAGCAACTTAGCTGTAAGTAGTTCATAAAAATTAGTTAAACATAAATTTATACTATCAAGTAGTTGCACTTTACATTTATGAATGTATATACTATTATTACATACTACTATTACTATTACGATTATTATTATTATTACTATTATTTAAAATTAACACAATAATCAGTCTGTAGACTCATTTTAAATGCTTTATTTTACAAAAATTAAAATACAAATGAATTTAATGAGACTACAATTGCAATTTAAATTATGGCCTTTTTACTTAGAATATGTTAAAAAAATAAAATTATAAAAAAGGCAACAAGTTTGATCACGTACTTAGTAACTTGTAATAATTTGACAAATTGCCCTGTGCAACACTAAAAAATAACATGGCTCTAACGAGGGATTTTGGGAAAGGGCACCAAACGTGTATCCCATTTCTAAAAACTACAAGTTACAAACCAAGAACTAAATTCCTACAAAACAACAAAACTTTTACAAAATTCATTATTGTTTTAAGTATTTTACTTGAAGATTTGTAACTTGTAGTTTTGAGAAATCCTTTTTGGGGGGAGCATACTGTTATCGTGAATCGGCATAGGAAATCTTGTAGTCCTTACATTTGAGGGTACAAGGTGTGTTGAGTACTTTACTATAAAACAGCAGGAGTAATATTTTTGTAAAACATTAGTCCGCTACATATCCTTTGAAGGGTAAAAACTTCCCTTCAAAGGATATGTAGCGGACTGGAGTGTTCTATAAAAATATTTCTCATAATATTCTCTTATTTTATATAGTGAGTTATAGTGAAATTTTACGTAAGTCATATTTTTAATACAAACTAGCCTCATAAAATCGCTTTTCAGGGACATTTTAGTACTAATTGTGAATAAGTACGAAATTAAACATTAAACAGATATTAAGTTTTATATGATTTCTGGCGTTCAAGTTCAGTTTGAAGCTTTGGTGTCTTTGAAAACTATTTTTGAAAAATATTTTTGTAGAACACTTCAGCCCGCTATATCACCGTTAAAGGGAAGTTTTTTTTGCCCCTAAGAGTGTGACAAAAAAATCCACACATCAAAGAATTAAAGGTTTAAATTGTTCCACAAAAATGTTCTTCGTGGTGTTTTACATACATAAAAGTGAGGAACACATCTTGTACTTTAAACGTAAGGATTAGCAGTTTCCCTATAAAAATGTGCAAAAGCGGAGAAACTGTAGCTTCCGCTAAAATGAATTCAAAATGCAAACTTTCAAAACGATCATACACATACATATATTATTTTTTTGCGCCTTTTACCAGAATCTCTCATTAGAGCTTTGTAATTTTGAAAAAAATTTGATTTTGTTGTACAATGTTATTATCGAGTTTCACTGGATTGCATTCGTTTACATTTTAAAATGAAGATTCGTTTTAATTTCTATCGTAAAGTAACTGCATAATTATTACCGCGAAAGTACGCAAACACACATAATATGTATTATAGAAAAAGCACTTGAATGTTGTTTAACTTAAAGTATTTAGCTTATAAAATTAATTAGCTGCACTAAAATTAATTAGCTGCACTTTATGTGGGATATACCGTAAAAATTTTATAATTGTAAAATATGGAAATATATACATTTTTTACTTAAAATTATCTAAATTAAAAAATTGAGATTTGCATATAATTTTTTTTTCTTAATCTAAAAATGAAATTCAGAAGCATAATTAAACAAAAAACTACTAATTAACATAAATAAAATACGTGCTAGATGTTACCAAAAAAAAAATTATATTTGCAAGATTATTGCAATGTTATATTTATATCTTAGTTTTAGTCAGGAGTTTTAGAAAAGTACAATTATCACAAGTTTGAAAATTTTAGTTCAAACATACATACAATACATATTTACTGTTTATTCTCTTGTATAGAGCGAATTTGCAGATTAATTGATCACACTCTTGTTATATCTATTACCTTCACATTTAAACTTAGTAAGACAATCGTAGGATTTAAATTTGTTTAGTTTTAAATTTAATCAATAAAAACCTAAAATTATTTGTTATTGTTATATGTAAGTATGTACATACATATGTGCATATGTATATAAATTTACGAGCTAATGAGAGCAATAACAATTAATCTCTTAAATACATATAAACAATTTCAAAGTAATTAAAATTTTGATCGTTGTAATTATAAAGAATACGAGTATAAAATCGAATGCATTAACTGGAATTTCTTAGTTTCAAAACCAGAATGTGTACAGAAAACAAATAAAAATCGGTTTCCAAAATTATGCAGAAATATGCTTTAAGAAATGCAATTAAAAAGAATACGTACATACATACATATATCAGAAATCTTTAAGAAATTTATTATTTGACATATTGTCATAATTTTATTTTAATTAAATTTATTTGCTGATGTTTAAGCATTGTCTATATGCATTTTATTGGTGCTTTAGGAAATCGTCAGTATACTTTAAGCCCCTTATCTTATGTATAGACTTTCAAAAACCAATTGAGAATTTACAAATATGTAAGCAATTTTCATAGCCTCCAATGCTTATTTTTGAAAATCATGTACATATTTGTAAATTCCCAAATGGTTTTTGAAAGTCTGTACATAAGATAAGGGGTGTGTAACTGTTCAAAATTGTGTTTAAAGTCTACTGTCGATTTCGTACAACACTAATAAAATGCATAGAGACAATGCTTAAACATCAGCAAATAAATTTCATTTAATATGTTAGAAATCTTTAGTTTTTTTTTTGAGATACGTAAGTATGAAGTTACACAAACTTTATTATATGTATGTATGAATTACTATATGTATATGGGCATTTCCACAGGAAACTCCACTTTTTTGTCACTTGCGACGCCAATCAATTATGTTTGTATTTCAGAAATGTGTTTCTCGACCTTTCTTAAACTTTTACTAAATGTAAAGCTACTTGCGGCCTACACAATTATATAAGGAAATAAAAAAACTTTCGTTTTCTTTGAAAAAAACAAGCATAACTGCTTGGTGTCGCACGTGACACAAAATAAACTTTCCTGCGGAAATGGCCATATGTATAATTGACAAAATTTAAAGTTATAAAATTTTTTATGGCGTGGTCAATACTGACTGACTGACCAATATCTAGTTCTTTTTATATAAAATAGTCCATAAATGGTAATGAGCTAAAAAATATATCATAATAGAGTCACAAATCTTGGAAGTTTTTTAAAACCATTTGTATAATTTACATACTTAACGAAATTTTATGTGCCAATGCTTCTAGTTGAAACGGTCATTTTTAGACATTAAGCGTCGGTCTTTAAGAGCGAGATTAGAGATTAAGTTAAATTCAATATCCGTATTTACTCTTTAAGTTGACTAAATTTATTAATTTTTTTTGCCAGATTAGGATTAAACCACCAACATTAGCCGCTAAACTAGTAAAAAAAGATTTAAAAAAGGTCAACTCAAAGAGTGAATAAAGATATTAAATTTAGCTTAATCTCTAATTTCGTTCTTAAAAACCCACTCTAAATCGATGGGCTAATAAGGAATAAGTATATATCAATATTTCAACAAGTTTTTTGTATTTCAGTTAATTGGAGTCGATTTCTTTTCATACGAGCACATTTTTGAATGAAACATACACCCATGCATATACATGGTGTCAACAATAAATCAGTATAATTGAATCCCTAAAAACTTCTTTTACACTTTTAAAACCTATTAAATGAAGCTCAAATGAATTATCATTTTTAAAGAAAACTAGTCACGCGATGCATTTTTAGAATAGCATTTAAAAATTTCTATTTATGTATATATGACATTGCCCTTTGTTTTTGACTACACTTACGCTTTAAACTACTAAAATTATATATGTATGTACTCGTATGTATAATGGTCGTTATATACGAAATTAAAAATGACGTAACATTGAATTAAAAATAAATTGAAATAACATACCAAGGCATATTATAACAGGCAGGCTCATCTCAATACGTTTTGGAAAATACCTTCTTGGCATGTCCAAAAATTTACAAAAAAAAATTTGTCAAAAATACAATTTGACATCTGAGGAAGATCCAAGTAAGGGATGTAACCGATACCGATATATCGGCGATACTTCAGATTTGCCGATACATTGGTATCGGCAATATTTTACTGACGATGCGACGATACTTTTCAATTTTTTTCAGAGCTTTTTTGCGCAAATTATTTATATTTTAATAACGCTGTTATTTTGTAAAAAATATATAAATTTTTTTTGTTAATTTCACCATGAATTCAAATTCAATTCGTTGTTTTTTTAAATTTGATTCCCAGCAAAAAAAAAAAAAGTACACTCCAAAGAAGTCGTAAAAATGTAGAATTTGTCATCCGGAAGTAGTGCAAATTTGGATTATTTGTGATGATTTTTACATATTCTTGTCATTTAAAAAAATTTTTTTTCGATTACCAATCACCGAATTGGAAGCGATTTTTAAATAAAATTTCTTTTTTGGCGTTCTATAGTATTTTCCTCAAGGAAAAAGGATGAAAAATTACCTATTTTCGCAACTTCTTTCTTTTTATGCGAATTTAAACGTAAAACAGTGTTTTCATGTAAATTAAAGAAAAACATTAGTTCATAAATGTCATTTAAAAAATCGATTTTTTAAAAAGCATGGTGAGTATTTTTTAATAGATATAAGAGAATTACAAACTTTTGTATAACATCCTAAATTTTTACTTGCTTTTCTACTAATTATGTGCCTATTTTTAATATAGATTCTTTGGAAGTAATGAAAATGTAGATCCATAAAATTGACAAAAAAAATTTTTTAATGGGTTAATATCAATTTTAAATATTAATAATCTACTCTACTTGAATTTAACTTGAATTTGATTTCAATATGCGTATCGGTATCGTCGATATTTGGTTTTGAGTATCGGTATCGTATCGGCAAAAAGGCGTTACTTCCCTAATCCAAATACAAGCGGCGAAAATAATCACCTGAGCTGTCGAGGCCACCTGCCATAAATACGCCTTGTTATATACAGTATGCAACAAGGTAAATGTGCCGCCAATGCAATACAAAAATAAAATCAGAAATTTTACATCATTTTCATTTGTTTCACAAGCTATAATAATGTATTATAAATTCGTTTTCCATGGCTTAATATAACAAAAGCGTATCTCGATTGTTAGCCTCTAAGGGTGAATTTTTGGGCTCTGAGATTAAATTTAATTTCATTCTATAATTTACTAATCTGAAAATTAATTTATTCCAGTATCAATTGAATTTGATATTTTTGAGAAGTAGTTTAAGCCCAGTGTTGCCACAATGAACATCAAGAATTGGCAAAATTTTTGTCATAGTGCTATCAAACAACTCTATTTTTTCTAGAGAAGAAGAAGAAACTAAATTAATTTAATAATGTTTACAAGTGAAATATTTTATAATAGCTGAAGAAAATACTTAAATAAAATTAAGAACTATTTACATCAATAATAAGAGAATTTGAGAAACAAATAAATGGAATTTACCACATGTGTGTATTTATTTAGGTGTATGTGAAGTAAGATTAAACCACCAGCATTGGCCGCTTAACTAGCAAAAAAATTAAAAAATGTCAACTCAAAAACCAAATACAGAGATTGAATTTAATTTAATCTGTAATCTCAAAGTAAAAAAGTCGCCCAAAGAGTGCGTTTTTAAGAACGAGATTAGAGATTAAGTTAATTTTAATATTTGTATTTACTCTTTAAGTTGACTAAATTTTTAAATTTTTTGCTAGGTTAGGATTAAACCACCAACATTGGCCGCTGAACTTGTAAGAAAAGATTTAAAAAATGTGAGCTCAAAGACTAAATACAGATATTAAATTTAACTTAATCTCTAATCTCGTTCTTAAAAACCAACTCTAAGTGACTTTTTAAAAACGCGATTAGAGATAAAGTTAAATGTAATATCTGTATTTACTCTTTGAGTTGCAATTTTTTTAAACTTTTTTTTTACTAGTTGAGCGGCCAATGTTGGTGGTTTAATCCTAGTCTAGTAAAAAAAATTAAAAAATTTAGTCAACTTAAAGAGTAAATACAGATATTAAATTTAACTTAATCTCTGTATTCTATCTTAAAAAATATTAAGAAGTTGAAAGTTTTTTAATTTTGTAAGATTTAAACAAAGTTTTAAAGATGTGTCCTTAGTTTTTCTGTGCCAATTTAAGAAGAAAATTAAATAAAATATAAAAAATCGCTGCTGTGTCCTATATGTGTTGTGAAATAAAAGTTTATAACATGAAAATAAAACTTACATCATGATATTAATAGTTTGTTAACAATTAAAAAAAAAAAACAGTACAATCGAATGTAAGTGTCAACATACTTAATTTTGGCCACTGAAAAACTATTTTTTTATACGTAAGTGTTCTAGTTTCTCTACAGTTTTTTCCTTCTCCTGTGATATAACGAAAATTCGAAAAACGCTTATTCTATATTAAGCCATCGATATAGCAATATCCTCTTTATGACGCCATATTTTCCATTTTTAATCTTTCCCTTTGAAACGTATTTAACAGAATTTTCACTATAAATTCCTAATTCCGCAACAAATTTTCAATATCATCTAACGAGTAAGAAAAGGAAAGACATTCCTTTGAGTTAAACTAATATAAATAAAGGAAAAACAGTTTACAAAATATGTGCTTAGTCCACATTAAACAAATAAAATATTCAAAAGAAAAGAAGCTAAGTCACAAAAGACATTAAAATAAAAGAAAACCAATACAGCAACGTTCAATCAAAAACACAAATATTGTAAGGCCAAACCTTCTAAGCCTAAACACAAAAGAAAGTTAAAAAGGGAATTCAACAAAATGTGTTAAAGTAAACTTTTGCTTGCTAGTAAATTTTTAAGAAATTTCAAAAATTTTATTATTTTGTGTGCGCTAATTTGACTTTTGTTGCACACTGTAACGGCCCTTTTCTCAACGTAGATTAAAAGTTAACGTGAAGTGAACTTGAACGCCAAGTTTGGCATACAAAACTGGCCGTTAACGTAAGTCCACGTTAACTTTTAATCGTATATTGTGAAAAGGGCCTTAAGTCTGTTAATGAATGCTTATCTGTTACCATAATATACTACATATCTTACTTACTATCTAATTTACTGTATACTACTTAATTAATCAATTATTCGGTTTGTCACTTATAAATATCGTCACAGAAAATGCAAAAAGCCCTATCTAACATTTTGAAAGTTCAACAGGAGAAGCATAAAACTTGTTTATATAAAAAAATATATTGACAATTAGTGCAATATTATACAGTAAATATATAAACTTAAGGATCCTTTTCTATTTGTATTGTAAGATTATGCACTAATTGCCAATATAGTTTTCATTTAAACAATTTTTATGCTTCTCCTGCAAAATTTTAAAAATTTTAGATAGGGCTTTTTACATTTTCTGTGACGATATGTAGATAAAAAAAACAAGTATTTCGAATTTTCGTTAGAAGTCATTAAATAAACACTAATTAAACACTAGAAATATGTAAATAGGCAGACGAGTTCTATTTATTTTAACTTACGAATACCTAAACTATGATTTGTAATTACTTTATAAATGGATGTGTAGATGTGTTGTTATTTTAAATAAAAAAAAAATGATCGATAACTAAATAAGACGTACGTGTTTATTTAAAACTCTGTAGATTGTCAGACAAATGATGAGAAACCAGGCAGTGGTGCTCTCGATCTGGCCATATTATTAACAATAATTTGACCACCATTGAGACTCATCACTGCACTACCTTCAGGTTCAGAATCTGTATAACTTGAATAATTGCGTACGGGTTTTTGCTTTTTCCACGATTGTCGCAAAGAATCATTCACGTTGGCATAATGATTTACAAAAGAATGTGGATCTGAGCGTACACTTTCATTCTCACTTTCCGAATGCTAGTAGAAAGTAAAGAGATATAGAATTAGATTTCCGTGCAAAGCAGACGTTTCATAACATACATACCTGTGATGCTTCTGATGAGCTAACTTCTGATGGTTTTTCTGTGACACTGCTGTCATCAGGATTTTCATCATAACATTTTAGACTCTCTTCGTCGCTATGATAAGCTACTGACGCAGGTGAAGGCCTTGGCGGACTTTTGCCTAGTTGAATATTTGGTGGCGGTCTATTGTTTGCCTTACGTCCCATTGTTCCCAGTGTTCCTCTGCTTAAAGTACCCACACTGTTCAAGGTGCCAGTACCTACACCATGCCTTGATCTATACAATTCTAAAGCTAGTTCTTGTCGTTCGTCTATTGACATGGCCATAGATTCTTCTAATGTTTTTTGAGCTTCTTCTGATAAATAAATTAAAAAGTAACATTATTTATAATTAATGGTATGTAATTATTATTTAAAACTATGTTGTAACTTACGTTTATATTTATAACTTTTGCTTTTAACACACAAAACTGATATAACCATTATGATTATAACAATAGATGTGGCAGCAAGAGCAACCATAAACCAAGTTTGTCGATAAAACGGTTTATGTTGCAAATAGCCATACTCCAAATGTAATTTAGATGGCGTCAATATGGAATCCTTAGAGTAGACAGGAAACGATATACCATAACGATTATATGCGATAACTCGGAATGTATAGGCAGTTGAGGGCAACAGACTTTGATAACTAATTGTAAAATCCTGTATAGTGCCAGTAGTTGTTTTAGTTATTGTCTCCCAGCGGGAATCATCTAAGCAAAAACCAAATTATTTATCAAATGAATTCGTATAGTTTATAATTTACTAGAATCTTGACATCGAAAAGGCATTTAACTAATCTAAAATTTTGTTAGCTCAATAAAAATTTGTACTAGGATTATTGTTTTAAATACACTGCAAATAATAGTTGTTCCCTTAACCAATACTTACAAACAAATGATGGCTCTCCCCTTTCTACGAAAGCAGGTTTAGTTTTTAGTGCAGCACACCAAAGTTTTAATAAAAATTGGAAGATATAAGAAATTTTAAGAAAATAAATAAAAAACCAGCCATAACTTAAATATGTATTTAAATATGTACATATTTGAAAGCAAGTAAATTAAAAGCCATTGTTATTTACATGCATACATGCTTAATTACATTACATTCGTATATACTACTGGGTATGTATATGGGGTTGATCATAGGTTTGTATCTTAACTGAACGAGTTCGACAGATCCCAGTTGGCCAACTCGTCATAGAGGACATTTTCATCAACGAATACTTAAGGAAATTTCGACATTGTCATGCGCGATGTTTGTCGATTACAGTTTCTTTTAAGACAATCTAATAGAAACCCTACTCAAAGAATGGGTAAAAGAAAAACTGCTCAACTCATCATGCCAACTAGCCAAATTAACATCTTGTGGACATTGTCGCTCAGTCTGTCACCAGTTTCAATAATTTTGATACATTCCTGTTTGCTAAAATTGAGCGAAATTGAGCTGATGAAAAGTTCTGTTACAATGCTATTAAGGACAAAATACACCATCAAAATGCTTGACAAGCATGTTAATAGTATGAGTGAAAATTTCGTTAGTCCCGGTCCACACGTGCAATTTTTGTTGCAGCAATTCTTCATTTTTCAGTGAGAAAGAGCGAAACACTCTCCCTGAAATTCAGAAATTGCTGCAACAAAAATTGCATGTGTGGACAGGGAGTTAATATTAGTGACACCGACGACGCTTGATGGAAAATCTACTTGGTTTTGATTTTTCGTCAAGCACACATACACGAATCTGACATCAAGCATTTTGATGGTGTAAAATTTCTCGTATTAAAGACTATCTGAGCAAAAAATTGCTCAAATTGTTATTGTAGAACACGTGTAAAAAAGAATCAAACGAAAAAATGTAATGGGGACATTTCTGAGGATGTTGTCATTTACATGGTCATTAATGAAAAAATGAATGACAGTGTCGCTCTTGTTGTCATGTATGAATTTAGCGGCCACTTGTTCGAAAATGTCCTCACTGATCTGCTTGAGCTGTCACCAAGAGGTCATCGACGCTTTAACATTGTCATGCATCGGTCTTGCAAGATGTCTGAAAGACATGGCCAACCAGGATGTATAATACATACAGATGTCTGTTCATTAGGCAATAACTTTTCACAATTTTTGCAAATAGGAAAAAAGGCATAGCATAGCCGAATCAGCGATGCCATTTGTGAAGATTTTTTACGATATGACAAAAAACGACATGACATACTGTGTTGTCATATCGTAAGTTTTTTACGATATGACAACACTGCGATATGACAACACCGTGTATCATATCGCAGTGTTGTCATATCGTAAAAAACTTACGATATGACAACACAGTATGTCATATCGTTTTTGTCATATCGTAAAAAATCTTCACAAGTGGCATGGCTGAGCCGAATAGAGCAAAAAAAAGAAGATCCATGGGTAATTCTTATTTCGCGATTGCAAAAAAGTTTCCGCACCAAACAAAATTACTTTTTTTATCACAATTAAAAAAAAAATTCCGAAATTTTATACACGTTCTTCTTAATATAACTATCTATTGGTACAAGTGCTAACGCCTTAATGTTCCAAAACCCTTTTCTTCTGCCAAGCGAAGTGTGCAATCGAAATTATGCAAAAGATTTTGTCATTTTGGAAATCATCACATTTTAAAAATAAAAATTATTTCATATAACATTTGTATTGTAATAGAAAAATATTAGAAAAACATCTGACTTTTTTTTAGAAATCCCGTTTGGCGCAGAACCAAAATTACATAAAAAATCGATATTAATTACTAGTACTCGTACATCTTAAAACTGAAAAAACTTATGTATACATATACTATATGCACATTAGGTTGATGATTTTTTTGGAGACATTCTTCAGTTCCAAAATGATGTAGGGCATGGACAAAAAGTAAGAACAGCGATCTCACTCCTTCGCCATTGCGAAAAAAGTTCAAGCACCAAATGCATTGAAGTTTTGTATATACGATTTTTTTAAAATAAAAAATGCGAGAAATATTTTATTTCTTGTGTTTTTATATAATTGTAATTAAAATCGTTATCCACCATTTTGGGTAAAACATAACTTAGTTGGAGTAAAATATGTATTTTTTAATTAAAAAATTACTTATTTGGAGTAAAATAACCGCACGAAAATCGTAACCAACATATTTTTCGATATTCGTTTTTTCAAAAGTAAATAGATAATACACGTTGTTTTGCGCTATCTGTAAAAATTTCATAAATCTACGAAGCATCGTAACAAATTTACAGCAAAGTAAATTTTAACGTAAGCCCAAATTTATTTTTGTTTATATTTTTTGCATATTTACAAAAAATACGAAAAGAGTTCACTCTAATGTATATATATATTCGATTTTCAAATTGTAAATATGTTAGTAAAATATAAAACTAAAAAAATCCCCAATTTGATATGTTTATATATGTATGTATATAAAATTTTATAAGACACTCACCTCGCTTTTTGGCTTCAACATAAAAACCTAATATGGGTCCACGACCCGATGGCCCGTTTAACCAGTGCATCTCCACACTGGACAATGTTTTCGATAGTATTAAGTCTCTAGGTGAAATCGGAGAGCCATCCTGAGGGCCTGTAGTAACATTCTCACTAACTGCTGGACCATAATCAATAGTCTGAGCACGAACAGTAAATGTATAAGTGACTTCTTCTTCTAGGTTTTGGACCATTAAACTGGTGCCCGAAACCTTTTGTTTGACCTGTTTACTGAATTCTACAAACAACAAAAATTATAGTTGGTGATATTAGAAAATTCTCAAAAAATAATGGTTTTAGAAACTTACTTTCATTTTCTTCTGTAGTTTCGTATGTAACTAAATATCCTAAAATCTCCCCACTTTTAAATTTAGGTGCATCCCAAGACACTTTCAATGATTGCATAGTTATATCCTCAAATCGCAAATTTTGTGGTGCACTAGGCAAGCCTTGCAAAGTTTTGACTGTAATTGGTGATGATCGAGGTCCATCACCCGCTGGATTAAATGCTAATATTTGTACACGATATTCAGTAAATTTATCTAAGAAGACTAAACTATGTGATGTGGCGGTAGCAGAAACAACCTCTATTTCTTCCTCCCAAGCCTTTCCATCCTCTAGTTCTTGCGGTGAGTCCGTAACTAAATAGAATATTTTGTAACCCAAGAGATCTCCATTTTGCATACTTTGTTTTGGTGGTTTCCATCTTAAGCGAACTTCCGTACTAGAAATAGGTGCTGCATCCACAGCTCGTGGTTCTCCTGTGGGAACAGCTTCACCCACATATACTGCAGCGGGCGGTGTTGCAGGCCCTGGGCCTTGAGAATTAAATGGCAGTACAACAATTTCGTAATTTCGATCTTGCTGAAGGTCAGACAAGACAACGGAATTAATATTAATACCCATAACATCGGTTTTCGGTGTTGATTGTAAAGCAGTAGGAAAATCTGAAAGCTGCTGGTAGAGTATGCGATACCCTCCGGTTGCGGCATCACCATTCCACATAGATGTTTCTAGTGCATTCCATTGCACACGTACGGATGTAGTAGTTATCGGAACTACTTTGAGATTTGTAACTGATATCGAAGGAGCTGCTGATAGAGTACGTACTACGATACTTTCTCTACTAAATGCTGATGGTCCCAAATCATTAGTTGCTTGTATACGAAATTGATAAGTGGTATGGGGTTTAAGATTTGTCGCCGTATATGAGCTAAGCGTTGGATCTACTCTCTCGGGTAAAAGAATCCAGGGACCATCATTTTCACGCATTTGTACAGTATAGTACCTTAAAGGTGCGAAACCATCTCTTCCTGGTGTCCAACTAAAAGTTATCTGGTGTGCTTGTATTTGTGATCTGGATATTTGCGGCATTGATGGCGGTTGCGGCCTTTCGCGATTATTTGTAGTGTAAACTAATACTGATGCTGTTTTACCCCATCCTAATCTGGTTTGAGCAGTAACACTGAAAATATAGTAACGCTCGGCTAACAGTTGGGTTGCACGGAATGTACGATCGGATGGTGAAAACTCCCGGCTGTAGTTTAAATTAGAGCTTCCGTTCAGAGAGTAAGTGACTTGATAGGCTAATATTTCTCCATTAGGATCTTCGGGGACATCCCAAATTATACGGGCAGTAGAAAATGAAACGTCTGGAAAACTGACATTTGAAGGCGATCCAGGAGTATCTTCAAATGTTTGTACTCTTACTGGAGGGGTACTTAAAGCACCATCACCCAAGCGCGTAAAAGCCAATACTTGTATATGGTAAATGACAAATTTATTCAGTTCTGTTAAGGTTGTTGTAAATGAACTATTATTTGATATTGTTTTATGTAAAACATGACCACCGCGATTTGTTGCAGCGTAAAATACTTTAAAGCCATCAATCTGTCCATTACGATGTTGTTTTGGCACTTCACCCCATTTTACTACAATAGTGGTAGATGATGTGGCATTAGCTTGTACGTCTAGAGGACCATATGATGGAACAGCCTCCCGTGTTCTTTCTATAGCTATTGCACTATTACGGGAGCATCCGACATCGTTACAGGCATTCATTACAATTTCATAGACCGTCCATTCTTCAAGACTTTCTAGAACGTGAGAGTTGGCAGTGTGATCTTCAATTAGAACACTTTTTGGTATAATTCTGTTTTCACTTTCAATTTGTCTATAAGAGATGTTATAACCTCGAGGATTGCCGAACCATTCTGTTTGTTGTAAAGGTATCCATCGAACACGCAATTGTGTGGCTGACATTGCTCTTACTGTCACATTAAATGGCGGATGCATTGGTCGCGCCTGAATAGTTTGAAAATCTTTGGTAGCTTCTGAAGCTTTAGATGTCCCTACTACATTTGTGGCACTCAATCTCAATCGATACTGAGTAAATGGTGTAAGTCCTGTCACTGTTAAGGTTTCCGCGTCTGGATCAGATATTTCGCAAACCGTAAACCACGTTAAATTTCGAGCAGTCTGAGCCTCTACTTTCCATTTTGTTATCGACGAGTTGCCATCAAAACCCGGTGTAAATTGTAGAACTACCGAAAAGGCTTCAATGTTAGATAACGCTAAATTGATAGGAGGTTCTGGCAGAACCGGTTCAACGCCAGACTGAATTGTAGCTGTTTTAGGTGGTCCTCCACCTATTCGTGTCCAAGCTCTTATTTCGAACCAGTAATGAGTTGTAGCTTGCAACTGATTAACAACTAACTGAGTATCTTCAGCGGTAAGATTAACAGATTTAATAGTCTCGGGGCGATCTCTTACTTGATAACGCACCGTATACCCTGTTAATATACCATTTACATTTTTCGGAGGCGCCCAAAGAACTTTTACAGAACGATCGGAAACTTCATCAAAATGCAAAGCGGTTATTTCATCTGGAACATCTTCTTTGGTTTTAACGGCCACTCTGAAACTCCTTACACCATCGCCTGGATCCGTAAAACACAATACAGTTATATTGTAGTCTTGATATTTTTCTAAACCATTCATAATAGCCGATTGATCAACTAATGGATCTAACAAACTCGGAGGTACTGTTATTATTCGCTCCTCGATTTCGCGTTCCTCGCCATCAATTGTTTGATATCGCCAAGCCTGTATTTTGTAGCCCTGATTAATGCCATTAATTTGTTGTGGATTAGGTGGTGTCCAAGTTACTTTTACAGCTGTAGAATTGATTGCTTCTATGTTTAAGTTAGTAGGTGGTGCTTCTGGTACACCCTCTTTTGTTTTAATCTTCGCACCATCCGTATAAACTCCAACACCCATATTATTGTATGCAGCAATTTGTACAACATAATCTTTCCAGGTTATTAACTCATGTATCAAATAATTTCGCTGAGCCTCATTGGTGATATTTTGATATATCCAGGGCACATTGCTATAACCATACAAACGATATCGTATTATATAACCCAGTATTTGTCCATTACGGTGTTCTTCCAAAGGTGGTTGCCATTGCGTAATAATTTCTGATTGGGAGCGCGCAGAGCCCACAAAACCAACAGGTGGTCCAGATGGAGCTGTGAAAATAGAGTGTATACGAATAAATTAGTTTTATTTTTTATATATTAACTGTTTTTTCAATATACATGAACAAGTTTACGTAAATAGGTATTTATATATTTTTGTATATACCTCGGTGTAGCGGTAATTCTACATATTTTACAATACCACAGAGCCAGTGCATGGAGTACAGATAAAAGGAATTTATATTTTAGCATTAGTAAAGTTTCATTTTACAATTTTATAGAAACACAAAATAATATAAACACAAAATTCGATAGCAAGTAAAATAAAAACAACGCACTATAACAACTAAGAAGGGATATAGAAAACTAAACTAAAAGCATTCTATTTAAGTCTTAGGTATGTCTCGTATTCTCATCGTTCGTTAATTCGCATCTCATAAGAAAAAAATTTCTTTTCCGGATTCAGATTACTGTAAGCAAGGCCGATTAAGGCCTGCCCAAGTCAACAGCTTATCAATTATGTTCCTGCTATATTTATCAAACTTTATATAAAACATACTTAAACAACATTTTTTATATATGGAGTTCATTTCATAATCACAGGCAGTTGGTTTTGCTTTGGACGTGAAGACAAAGTCAAGCTCAATTTTTATTTTTTTTGTATATGTATATTGTAACGTATATCACGTTACAAATGGCACCCGAGCAGGGACCCTATTCTGAGATAAGAGAAGCATGAGCAAAAATACACAAAGATTCAGTCGGCCGGATATATATCTTACGAAAACACCAACTTATCGAGCAGTGCAAGAATTATGCTAACATTCTTGCACTGCTCGACCATAAATCATATTTGGAAGCAGATACCTGCGCAACAAACGATTAGGACCTTCCACGGAAAATGTTTAACCTGAACTGGAAAAGGAAATTAAAGAAGCTGAACAATGTGTAATTCCGGGAGGAACATTTCGAGAACCTCATATATGCTCACTACCACACTTAGAATATTAAAATTATGAACATTATACATCAAAGGGAGTTGAAGTTTTCGGGTAACAGTAACATTTTGGAATACTTCGAATGTCTTAAGGAATCAGCCGATTGTTATCATTTAAATACCGACAATTTGCTTTGTCCATTGGGAAGCATACTAAGTGGCAAAACGTTAAAGTGGTTCCGACAGCAGAAAGAAACGATCAAAACCTGCCAACAGTTTAACCATGAAATAGGAAAGTCTTTTCTTTCCTTACAATTTCTGTCACACTGGGAAGAAATCTCTTACAACTGTAAACGAAATAATATGCAAAGTAGAAAACTATATCGTCAACATGCTCAATCTTTTCAGACGACATCGATCGAATTATAAACTCAAAGTGTGAGAATAAAACAACTAATTAATGATTTTTTAAGAAAACACCCTCGTATCTTTAAGATATCCCTAGCAGGTTAGAAGATACAGCTCTTGAAAGATGAGGTTTTTCAATACTATATTTTTTCTGTTAAAATTGTTATACAGTGGCTCAAACGTATAACCGGACAAGCATATACCGTACATATAAAGAGTATTATGAAGTATATAGTTAATTAAAAAAAAAAAAAAAACGGTTATACATTTTTATTACGTAAATATATTTTTCTAATTGGAAAGAAACAAAATGGCAACAATATCAATTATTTCTTAAAAAAATTAGGAATAAGTAATTCACTAGGTTTCCTAACTCAAACGTATAATCGGATAAAGATTGCGATACTAGTACCAAAAATTTACTTTAAAAATAGTAAGTTATGAACTGATTAAGTCTTGACCGCCACAAACAATATGGCTTGTGCGCATCTGGAGACTTTTTTGTGTATTTATAATATTTAGTTGGAAGTAAAAATTTGTTTGTTTTGAAAAAATAGGTCCGTTCGTTTACTTTTGCAGTAAAATGCTGTAAATGAGTAATTACTGAGTAAACTGAAAAATTTACTCTCAAAAAATGCTATTGTCCAAAAAAGTACGCGAACGGAAAAATAGTAAAAACTCGTAAGATTAAGGAAACAGCTGATGGGAAATAAATCTAGTGCTGAAAAACATTTACACTTTTGAGTACCCAGCTCTTTTTCTTATTGGTAATCGATACAATACTTTTTATAACACGAAAATTTTAAGAAAATATAAATAATTCATTTTATGTAATCTTTTCCATTTGATTTTTTTATACTTTATTTGATTTTTCTAATTTGTTTCTAGTTAAATTTATTTATTTGTGTTTGCTATTGATTACCTTAAAAACAAGGGCAGTGCTAAGTAGTCAAGTACTTAGCACTTTCACAACACAAGCAAATTAAAGTAATACAAACAAAACAAACCAAATGGTTTCTAAAACGTTTGTTTCCTTTTTAATGATATGTGCTTGAAGTAACAAGCGCAAAATCTCATTATAACATTAACCTTTTATTTTTGTGCTAGTTTTATTTAATTTTTTTCGCTAATGTTTTTACAATTTATATACTTTTTTCTACTTACTTTTGTTTGTTTACCATTTGAATCATATGTTTCTCATCTTATTAAATTTTACTAGCAAAAAATTCTGCAGTGAAAATTTGTAAATACTCAGTCATGAACTGTCACTTTACGCTCTCAATTTGTGTTCTCATTTACTGTATTTTGTGTAAACGAACGCAATTTAGTAAAATGCAGTAAAGTTCAGTAAAAATCTGTAAAAACTTTTGGGTACTCGAACGAACATAATTATAAATAATAGTGAGTGAGAATGGAAAGAAATGATTCAAAAGTTTAAGAAATTGTGAAGGAAAGTTAATGGCCCATAATCATCGTCATAAAGAAAATATACTTTAAGAGTTCTAAAGTGTAGTTTCGTTAAATATATGCTTTAAGTTTATTATAGACAATAAAAAGTACACTTTACAATTAAACGTCTGTTTCAAACTTAAAAATAGCTCAAGTTGCTGTTAACTAGCTTAACACCACATTAAATAATATTTTTTCTTCTATGAACAATTTGCAGTGTGATTGTTGTCTAAATACATGAAAATTCTCTTTCACAATTTTTTATTCTTATTTTTAAGACTAAACTAAACGGAAAAGAATTCTGAAGAGATTAGCGGGAGCTATCAAAATGTCAGTTCAACCCTCCGTGCAGTCAAAAATTTTCTTTGTCTATATTCTTCACATTTATCCCTAAATAAAAATATAATTTAATTGAAAGATTAAATTAATACCGAAATCAGCCCAAAATAAATTAATTTCTTTCGATATAAACTCATAAAGTTCGGCTAAACTCATAACTTTTTTTTTCAAAGAGAAGTAACACAATCAGGCAATTAATGCCTACCAGTTAATTAATTAATGTGTTACCTTCTTTGGGAAAGGGATAAAGTAGAGAGAACAGGTGGTGGACTGGGTGATAAATAGAAAGCTTAATTCATTTACAACCCTGCTATTGCGCGTTTTTTGTAGAGCAGTGTTGGAAGCCTCTCTGGTGTCAAGTAGAGGCATCGCGTTGTTTAAGCTGTGCAGGCATTTTTTTATTAGTTCTTTTACTTCGCCGACGGTTCTGCTACAATACTGACGAAGGCGAATGCTGTGAAGTGCAGTAGGATATGTTGGTATTAATCGCTGCCGGTACTGCCAAAGTGATCAGTGCTATCCCAGCAGCTAAAGTTACAACTAGTAACGCTTTGGGACAGTTGCATTACTAGTTGTAAAGACACTAGTCAAAAAACGACAGTCATATTACTAGTTGTAACAAGACTAGTAACGTTACAGGTAAAAAGAACAATCATATTACTAGTTGTATAGAGACTAGTAACGATACTAGCCAAAAAAGGACAATCATATTACTAGTTGTATCGAGACCAGTAACGATACTAGTCAAAAAAGGCCAAAATTTTCAGGTATACTATTTTATATAAATTTACCTACTAAAAAAATAAGTACAATGTGGCTCAGTGGGTAGAGTACTTGCCTTAAAGTATGAGGAATGTGTGTTCGTACCCCGGTTGAGCCAAAGTTTTTTTAAGAATAACAAAACTCTTAATAAAAAACACTAGTAAGCGCATTAGTTTACAATAACTAGGATTCCAACTGGGATATAACTGTATACAAATGAACTAGTTGGTCTCCTATGACAACCTAATGTTAAAATCGATAGTTCGATATATGAAAAAAGGATAGAAAGGCAACTAGTCTGAAGCAAAAAGCAACTAGTATAGTTCCAGCTACATACCAGTTACTTTGCCTGCAGGGATGCCGTCATCACTTTAACAGTCCAACAGCAACCAACACAATAACACACCAATGCACATGAGAAAAATGCATGATGTTGTTGGCTTGCCTGAAAGTAGTCTTGAACTCTAGACTGCAGGGTTTGTAGTCAAACGCGCCAACTACTCAGCCAACGTTAAGCGAATTCAGAAGCTTGTCCTTAATCTAAATAGAGCGAAGTTTGTTAAGGCTGTAAGGTTCATTATATTAATTCCATGCACAAAAAACAAAGAGTTGGTGCAGTTTTTCTGTGTTTTATAATTTTTTTTTTAAATTCGGAATTTACATATGGGAAGGGACATATGGGAAGAATTCGAATCCTTGCTCTGAAATGCTGAAAATTTTAGGTATTTTGATATTTCATGAATACAAATTAGTGTGCAAAATTTTATCGTTGGGAAATATCTACATCTATTTATGACCGCTCGTTATATGAAATGACGACAATGTGCGGTGTGTTGACAAGGTCATGCTCCGTCATATGGTATAAACACAATTGGAACGAACGACGAATTTTTCGTTGCAAATTTTCGTCGCAGGGAATAAAACAATTTTTTGTGTTTGAAAATGCACGTTGGCCGAAATTTGTCGTACGAGTAGAGTTTTTGCTAGCAATATAGTTTGTAACTGTATTTATAACATTTAAAAAATAAATAAATATAACAATTATAATATATAATTAAATACAATCGAGTTCGGCTATAAGTATTGCATTTTAACAGAACTTTTATCTATGTTAAATAAAACGCAAATAATATATTTAAAAAAATGGGTCGTCCACTTGACCTGGTTTTTCTGTCTTCGTCCGAAATAAATTTAATAAAAAAAATATACATACAAATAAATACATACACATGAGTCATACATACAGAAAAGCTAAATCAAAAACAAATTGCTTATAATATTGAAAACTAATAAAAGTCAACTTACCTTCTTGTGGTAATTCCACGATATTACTGGGTTCCGATGATGATCCCTCACCAACTCGATTAACAGCACTGACACGAAACTGATAAACTGTGGCAGCTTTTAAATTGCGCAATAATATCCAACGATGTTCCGAAGAAACGTTACTAAGTTCAGTAATCCAATTCAACAAAGGATCTGGTACAGGACCTAAAAATTTTTCTGATGGGTTTAATGATTTTAATAATTTACGTAAATAAAGGAATAGGATATAGGTGAACAGGTGGTAAAACATTGGTTAAAGTTTAATACAATTTTTATAAAAAATAGTGCAAATACAATTTAAAAAGAAAATGTTATTTAATTGAACGACAAGATAGTAAATCATAAGCATATTAAAAATAAAGAAACAATTTGTTGTTAAAGGAAGACAGTAAAATTTTGCAAAATAAAAATTTTGTTAAAGAGATTTTAGATAAAGTGTTGTAGTTTCGATGCAGGTAGTGTGGTAGTTAATAGTTTTTATTTCGTGGGTCAGTTTGAAAAAGTTGAATAACCAGAAGAAGCCGTTCCAAGTTGTTGTTTGATTGGTTCGTGTTGATAATATGAAAGTGTTTGTTTGCAGTATTTGTTGTGCATTTTCATTTTGGTTTTTATTTATTTTTTAACAAATTATAATAAAACGAGAGAAAAAAAAGAAAGAAAAAATAAAAACATTTTGGTGAGAATTAATGCAGATGTAAAGTTTTGTGTTGTATTTTAAAAAGAGGCACACAAACTAAGAATCTAACAAATAATTTTTGCACTGTTTATTAGATGAAACTTTGGCATAGAAAATTTTTTTTCCTTTTAAAATCTTGTAATTTATTGGCTATTAAATAACCTGAAAGAACATAAATACATACACACATACATACATATGTACTACTTATATATTGTTAAATATTTAACACAACAAGTCTTTAGCACAGTGAATATACCAACCCAGTTGGCCACGTCTTTAAGACATCATCAATGACGGGTGCACGACAATGCTAAATCCTCGACGAGAAATGTCGGACAGCCAGAACAAACAATCAAAGACATTTTCGAACAAGTGTCTCGAAAATTGTGTACGTTTCAATGAGAGACAATGTCACTCAGATATTCGTTCACATAATGATAATGTGAATACGTGGGCGACATTGTCGGCTATTTAGTCAGCAATTGCTATATAAGTGACAATGTCGTTTGTCTTCTCGTCAATGATTACCTAAGCGATAATGTCCCTTAAATTATTGACTGGCTTAGCTTGGATTTGAGCTGAGCCCAGTAAAAAGAATTGGAAGTCATTTTTAAGGAACTACATTTTCATTGCTTCCAAAGAATCTTTATTAAAAATGTGCAGATAATTAGTTAAAAAGCAAGTAAAAATTTATTTGTCAAATAAAATATTTTGTAATTCATTTATAATTTAAAAAAATACTCAACATGCTTTTTAAAAAATCGATTTTTATAGGGCATTTATGAACTAATACTCTTCCAAAAATTTATATTTATTCACTTAAATTTACATGAAAATACTGCCTTGCATTTAACTTCGCATAAAAGGAAATATAATTTTAGAACGCCAAAAAAGAAATTTTTCTTAACATCGCTTCCAATTTGGTGATTGATAATCGTAAAAGAGAACTTCTTGCAATGACAAGCATATGTAAAAATTATTAGAAATGATCCAAATTTGCGCTACTTCCGGATCGCAAATTCTACATTTTCATGACTTCTTTTGAGTGTATTTTTTTGCTGAGGAGGCTATATGTTTATAAGTTTTCGCGCTTACCAGCCGGCTACAGCACCACCTAAAACATTGACAACAACGTAAGACGTTATCGCTCATCTTGTCCTTAACAAAGCTGGATTTAGGACAAAATGTAAGGCAATGTCGCTCATTTAGTCCTCAACAATTTTACTGAAGACAAAATGTCGCTTCCGCTGTCGTTCATATTATCCCCGAAAAAGTTGGATTATGGACAAAATGTAACACATTGCCGCTTATATTGTCCCCAACAAATTTGGATTGAGGACAAACTTAAGACATTGTCATTTTGTTCTCGACAATGTTACTGAAGACAAAATGGAAGACTCACTGCTCATATTGTCTCCGACAAAGTCTATTAAGGACAAAGTGTAAGACATTCCTCTCATATTATCCTCAACAAAGTTGTATTGGGGACAGAATCTAAGATATTGTCGCTCATCTTGTCCTCCACAATTTTACTGAAGACAAAACGTAAGATTCTGTCGCTCATATTGTCCCCAACAAAGTTGGATAGGCTACAAAATGTAAAACATCGTAGCTGATATTGTCCTCAACATAGTTGGATTAAGGACAAAATGTAAGACATTTTCGCTCATATTGTCCTCAACAATTTTAATGAGCACATTGTCGCTCATATTGTCCCCAACAAAGCTGGATTGAAGACCAAAATTAAGACATTGTCGCTCATCTTGTCTTCCTCAATATTACTGAAGACAAAATGTAAGGTATTATCTTATAGTTTTTCGCGGCTTATTTCTGAATAACTCTGAAACAATTGGAAAAAACTGTATGGATAACTTAAAGGCAATTTGATTTCGCATCTTTCCTTGTTTAATTTATCAAAATCGGGTGAATATTTCTCGAGTTATATTAGCGTGACTGCCCTATTGAAAAAAAAACACAAAAAAATTTTAATATAATTACGCACTTTGGGAAGCTATTTTAATATTGCTTTTCACAAAAGTTAATTCGTTTAGTGGTTCAGTACCTCATAAGTAACTTGGAGCCGGAGGAAAATAAATTTTTTTGAAAAAATATGTTTTTTACACTAAACCACCATAACTTGGCCATTTACTAAGTGATTTTCATGTCTTACGTGAAAGATAAGAATCATATTTTTAAATTTGAAAAAGTAGCTATTATTATTTGTACTAGGTTTTTTCTTCTCCTTTAAAATTAAAACAAATTTTAGTTGCATGGTTTTCCGTTTTATATAGCGATATGTATATTATATGATTTCAAGTTGTTGTTAGTTATGAGGTTTTTTTCACTTCAACTAACGATATGTATTTATTTTCATTTATCACAGAATTTTCGATGTTTTATTTTCGTTTTCCATGTAATTATCACTTTGCGAGGGCGGTGCTTAAGGAAATAGTGCGAAAAGTCCTTTATAAAGACAATATGAGTGACAAAGACTCGTTATATATGTATTTTGCCCACAAAATTTAAAGTTATGTATTTTAACTTTTCATTTTAAGTCTAATAAGTGTGTATGTTGCCATAATAATGTTTATTTGTTGCGGGACAGTAAAAATAATTGTATGGAAATTGCAATGTATGCAAGTGTGTTTACATTTAAAGCAAACGCAATTCACTTATACTCGTAAAGTATACAAATATCATGTAATAAAAATATCCTTTAACAACCCTTCCATTTATTATTATTTTTTGTTTGTTATGATTTCATAATTACACATTCATGCAAAACAACAATTAAAAAAGAAAAAAGAAAATTACCAAAAACAAACTTACCTAGCTCTGAAACTTCACGTCTTTGTATGATAAACTTGGATATTGGACTGTTGCCATCAAAACCAGGTGTCCACGACACATTAATGGCTCGTTGTTCGTTTGTCTCTAAACGTGTTGCTTTCACATTTGCTGGTGGAAATGGTAGTTCAATGACACTCAAATGTGCTGACCGCGTTTCATTACCACCCGGTGAGGTTACGACACATGAATAGGTGCCAACATCAGAAGCTCTTACAGCTTGTATCTCTAACGTACCATCGGATTGTACACCAATGCGTTGTGAATTACTAATGGCTGTCGGATGACCTTCGCGGTACCAATCGATATTATATGGTACTGTTGGATCACTGGAGACTTTACACAGCAACGAAGCGGTTAGTCCCAAAAGAACAGTAGTATCAACTGGCGGCTGTATGATTTGTGTGCGAACTATTTTCGTTTTGTTGGAAAAGGAGAAGATAAGATTTGTATTAATGTAGACAATAGATAAAAGGATTTGTAATATATTTTTTCCAATAAATACATATATATGTACATACCGGTCCTTAATTGCAACGTAGTCATATCTCAAAAAACCAACATTTTCAAGTTACTGAAGACAATGTATTCCCAACTAGCTTCTTTATACTTATGTAAAACAATTTCCAGAAATATATCTCAATCTAAACCAAAGTTATAACCACTAAGAAGCTAATACCTGCCATATACTTGCCAACATTTTTAAAACCTTAAACGCGTTTTGCCAAGTTTCATTATTTTTGCGATATGACTACATTGCAAAAAAGCAGTAATATGTACATATGTATGTATCTATGTGTGTACAGCTTTTGAGTAAACTAAATCTATTTAAAGATAGATATCTGAGTTTAGTTGTTTGGAGTTTTTATACCCCACCCCCTTCGTAATGCTTTTTACAAAATTTCAAGTATAAATTATCTAGCCCGCTGCAAAGCTTTAACCCCTAACCCCTTCCCCCTGCAACGATACGTAAAAAAATTATTAACAATTAGTCAAAATATTTAGTTATTGAATATGAAAAATCGGCCAAAGCCAAATCGCCCAAAAATAGAAATGAAAAATCGCACAAAATTTCCAAATGAAAAATTGCAAAAAAAAAAATTAAAAATCGCCTAAAATTTAAAAATGAAAAATCACAAAAAAAAAAAATGAAAAATCCCTCAAAATTAAAAAAAACAAAAAAAAAACTAAAAATTATAGTAATTTTATTTTTATATTGAAAAAAAAGAAAACTTACAGAAAAGCATAAATAGTCTTCGTTTCTTACTGAATTGCAATAGAAGTATGAATAAAAGGCAATATTTTCCATCGGCCAAGGATAATTTCCAAGGGTAATTTAGATAATTATCATAGATACAACAAAAATGTATAAACATATAATACAGTAATGATCATATATCGAAGGCCGGCAATTTAAGACGTCAAGAAACCCGCAGCTCAAAATTTTACATACCACATAGAGTCTATAGTCCTTCCGTCCGCCAAAAGCGCGTTTCAAATTAATTATTCCAAAGGCAAGTAATCTAAAAAATTGTCGTAAGCGAAGCCGATATTTGATATACTATGGAGTTTAAAATCCTCCGCCCGGCCGAAGGCCGGCTACACGGAAAGTCGTCGAAAGCACGTTCCAAATTAAGCATTCCGAAGGCTCCTAATATTGAAAACTGTCGTAAGCGAAGCCGAGATTTGACATACCATAGAGCTGAAAATCCTTCCGTCCGGCCGAAGGCCGGTCACACGGAAAGTCATCGAAAGCGTATCTCAAGTTAAACATTCCAAGATTCACGAATATAGAAAATTATCGTAAACGAAGGCGAGGTTTGACATACCATAGAGTTTAAAATCTTTCGTGCAGGTGGAATCAAAAATTGGCTTCGCTTACGACAATTTTTAATATAAGTAGCCTTCGGAATGCTTAATTTGGGACGTGCTTTCGACGACTTTGCGTGTTGCCGGCCTTCGGCAGGGCGTAAAGATTTTAGACTCTATGGTGTGTCAAATCTCGGCTTCGCTTACGACAATTTTCAATATTAGTAGACTTTCCGTGTAATTGACGTAAGCGAAGCCCAGACTTGATATGGCATAGAGTTTAAAATTCTATTAACTTTTGCTATTAACTTTTGATATTCGAAAAAATTATTTAAAGAGTTCTGACATAAAAGATAATAGGAGGTTTTTTTCAAAACTTGACTATTCCACTTTCAACAGAACTGATTTTTAATTTTTTGTTTGTTTAATGCAATTTTAATAATTAAATTGAGCAATGAAGTGTACTAAAAAAGCGCAACGCTCAATACACAAGACTGCGTGCGGACAAGAACAATTTCTTACAAAATATTATAATTTTTTTTTTGTATCTAGTTTTTAAGCAAAAGGTCTCTTTTTATAAAAAGGAGACCTTTTGCTTAAAACTAGATACTAAAATTATTATACGAAGGTCAAAAAAACAAAATAACTATTAATTATAATTTCTAATATTTTTAAAAAATTTGATGTGTGAAATAAGAGAAACAAATGCAAATATTCTAAACATAGTTTCTAATTCATAGTTTCTTATTGTGAAAAATCAACAGCATGCATTACGGACACGCCATTTTGCATGAAGAGACTATAAACAGTATTTGCGTTCTTCGTTTTTAACACATAATGGACATTCTTACACAAAAAAGACTTATGTACGTTTATTTATAAACTATTAAATCATGCTAAAGCAGTTTTCATTTTAAAATTTATGCGTTTATTTTATCAAATATTTTACTATACTTTCAACGAAAAAAAAAAAACATTTGAAATGAGAATCACCCATATATATCGCATCCTTAATCAAAAACCGTCACAGCTCAAAATTTTCAAATTCGTTTTTCTTATAAGCCAGCTCACAGAACAAATGTTCAACGACCAAAGAAATTTTGTGTCCATCACTGTCTCTCAATGGAAAAATACTATTATGTCTATTTTGGTTTTGCTTACATCAACATCAAGAGTATTTTGCCTCTTCTAAACATTTTGGATTTTTTGAGTTGTGACAGTTTTTGGTTTAGTATGTGATAGAGTCACATATTTAGGGGAGGGGAAAAAGGAATATTTCCCCCTTTCCACCAAAATGAATATAATACACCTCATTTCTATTGAGTTTCTAAAAGAAATATTACAATACGGTATTTAGAAGCTCCCCCAAAAAAGTTCGGCGCCTGGTGCGATATGTATTAGAGATAAGCGATCCCGTGATTTTCAAAGAACATCGTGAATAGTGAACGTGATTTAAAAATCACTGTTACTTAAAACTGTGACTATGATCACTGTTTTCAGTTCTCTTATAGCAATGTAAATATCAAAAACACACATGCATCTCTACAACAAAAACGTTGTTCTTGAATATACCAAGGCAGATTTAAATACGCCTTAAAATATACTTTGAATTTTAAAAGGAAATACTTATAAGAAAGAATAGCAACATTTATTGTTATTGTACTCAAATAAAAAAACGTTATTACCCACACAAACAGTGAAATATCATAATTTTCTGTATGTAACAAATAGAAAAGAACAACTTCACAAGTAGCAGTTACTTGACAAATTTTGTCACAACTGTGAATCGTGATTTTTCAGTAACAGTGATTAAATCACAGGTACTGAAATATCGCTCATCTCTAATATGTATATCAAATTCCTTCAACCTTTTCTGCATAACTATATTTCGAAAACTTGTTGTTTTTCTTGTCACAATCATCCAAACTGAACTAAAAACTAAATGTTAATAATATTCCAAAAATGGGACCAACCAATTATAAATTGACATTATAATTATTTTCAAATAATGCAAATGACAAAAAAACCTTATCGAAAAAATCTCACAAGTGATTGTTATAAATCTGTACGGGGATTGAATAAATTTTTATTTTTACAGAAAAATTGAGGAGGTGCCTAACAAAATGCAACAATGAATGAATAATTGTAATTTGACTGCAATTGTTTCATTTTGGTCTGAACATCTATTTTAGGTATCGAGTTACAGTAAAACTATTGATCTTTGGTGTGTTTTCTAATAATGCACTATGGCCAAAAACCATAAAGATGCCGCAAAAAATATTTCCTGACAAGATGGCGTTCCAAAACTTAGTATGCAGACTTCCACTGCCACAATATAGAATTAAGAAGAAAAAAGTTGGTTGTTTACATCCTTTTTTGCAGTGGCGCACCTATTGGGGGGATTTGCACATAGCTAAAGCGACTCATCATAAGAAATCTTGTAAGCCTTACGTTTGTGGTATAAGCTATGTTCAGTACTTTTATGTAAAACTCAATGAAAAACATTTTTGTAAAACATTTTAGTCCTCTAACTGTACGCTGTATAGTTCTTTTTCTCCCTTTTTTAAAAAAGGGGCAAAAAATCCCCTTTAGCAGTGAGTGATGTAGCGGGCTAAGATGTTTTATTTATAAAAATATTTGCCATAAAATTCTACTATAGGTCTTTTAGGACACTCAAGCTCTAAACTCAATCGGAACGTCAGAAATCATTCAAAACTAAAAATGTGTTTAAGGGTTAATTTCGTACCTTATTCATAAATAGTACTCGGCATAGTAAATCTTGTAAGGCTTACGTTTAAGGTATAAGATGTGTTCAGCATTTTTATGTAAAACTTCACGAGTAAAATTTTTGTAGAACATTTAAGCCTACTAAAGGAGAGTTTTTTGCCCCTTTTTTAAGAAAGAGTTAGAGGGTTAAAATGTTTCACAAAAACGTTACCGTTGGTGTTTTACATAAAACCGCAGATCACATTTTATACCTTAAGCGTAAGGATTACTTTTTGAAAAACAATGTTTTAATATTGTGAACAATTTGTTGCTTCACAGCTGATAATACATACTCGTATAATAAAAAAGGTGAACATTGGCTGCTTTGTATACATAAACAGGATTTCCTTTTAATTTTTTTTTCTTTTCAATATATTGCGAATTGAACCTTATAAAAAAATTAAAAAGTCTAAAGTTAAAAAAATAGACTTTTTGCCGCAAAATTTGGAAATTCGGCCATAGTCTAATGGCTATAAGGATTTTAATATGTAAAATAGCATTCTGTAAAGAAAAGAAAAGAAAAGAAAAAAAAACTAAAAAAGTGGTATGTTGCGTTTTGTTGTGGATCTCCTCAATTAAAAACCGTTTTTTGAAGAACCCTTTCTGTTTTTTTAGGGCTAGGCCACACTGGCGTCTTTAAGAAAAAATTTAAAATTTTAACCCACATATTCATAAATAAATAAACTGCATGTGAAATCTATTTTAAGAAAATTTTGTATGAAAAATTTGACATAAAATACATTTCAAACTCATTTTAAATTCTATAAATATGGGCCTAAAACTTTAAAATTCAATTAAAAAGCGGAGACGTGCGTTTGAAAAACGCTAGTGTGGCCTGGCTCTAAGAGTGAGCAATTGATATTTTGATATTCGACAACTTTAATAGCTTTGGGTGATATTCACATATGACGTAACGCTCCAGGTAGGGGGGGGGGGGGGGGGGAGTTAAAGATTTGTTACGGACTAGATACTGAAAATTTTTTGAAAAAAGGGGGGGGGGTAGCAAAACTTCCCAAAATAACGTTTCGTAATATGTGAATAGGCCCTTGGACGAAATTAGTTTACGTTTCACTATATTTCCTTGATGTTATGCAAATTAGTAAAAAGTGTGAGTTAAACAGCTAAATTAGATGATAATTAGTATTTTGTTGTTAAGACCTTTTTTTATAAAAGCATTAAAATATAACATGTGTGAAATGATTTTAACATAAACTTGCAAATTTGCATGCTTAACGATTTAAATAAGTGTACGAGTACTTTCATATATGCATATATATATATATATATATATATATATATATATATATATATATATATATATATATATATATATATATATATATATATATATATATATATATATATATATATATATATATATATATATATATATATATATATATATATATATATATATATATATATATATATATATATATATATATATATATGCATATATATATATATATATATATATATATATATATATATATATATATATATATATATATATATATATATATATCGCTCATTTGCTTTATTTTACAACGCCATAAGTCAAAAAACTATATTTTTGAGTTAATAATGCAGAGTTAATCGTCATATCGTTTTTTATAGCATGTAAAAATATCGTAAATATATCTCGTATACTCACCTCTTGAGCGAAGATTAGAATTTTGTTTTTCCATTAAGTTATATATAAATTGAAAATTTGAAAGTCGTTTTCTTTTTTTTTGAGTTAGGAGGTTGTTTGAGTAAATGAGCGATATGTAGTATACGCATGTACTATGCGATGATTTTTTTTGCAGATATTTTTTTTGCAGTCCCCACCTAAAATTCTGTTGGATATGCCGAAAGAAAAGTACCCTGAACGTTACACCCACCGCTCAAGATTAATTTTAAGTACTTTCCCAAAGCTGGAAAAGATTTTGCATACAAAATACATGTAAAAATAATATGTTTTTCTTAAAAATTCTATAACTCGGCCGCATTTTATGCTATTACGTACATTGTAATTGGTCTCGTTTCACTCGGAATAAAATAATCTTCAAAAGTGCCCATACCGCCAAAAGTGTTTCTTGTACTGGCGAATAGGTACGGGTCACTGAAATGGATTTTTAACTGAAATTCTAATTTTTTAGGGTTCCGTACACCAAAAGCGTTTTCGCTCTGCAGTCCGTGTGTCTCTCTCTCAAAGGCCGTTTTCTCGGGAACCGTAAGAGCTACGGACCTGAAATTTTCACAGAATATGTAAAACTTTGGCCGCTACAACTATATGACAGTTAAAAATTAAAGGGTGTTCTAAAACTAGCAACGAAACATGTTGAAATACTAAAGTAACATACACAAATTTATATAGAGACACTTTAAATTTTCAAAGTAAGTGTTAATTGGCGTAGTCTGTAGAATAGACTACATTCTATAACACTGATATTTAAAACAATAAAAATTAAAGGGTGTTCTATCAGTTAATGTAATTTTACAATGTAATTTAGACAATATGCCGTATGTTGAAAACCGTAAGGGGTAAGCTCTTGAAATTTTCAAAAACGCTAAAGCAAAAAATTCCAAATTAAAAAAATGTCAAAACAAAAAATCGCCAAAATGAAAAAAGCGCTTAAAGGGAAAAAGCACCGAAATTAAAAAAAAATCGCTAAAACGCAAAATATTACCAAAAATAAAAAGATCTGTGCAATTTAGTCCATAAAACATTTTTGTAGCAAGCTAAGTATTCAACAAATTTTCCATTAACATTTTTTTTGGAACAGTTGATTATTTCGGAGAAAACAGAAAAAAAAGAAAATTTTAGGTAAAAATCAACTTCAGTGATCCATACCAACTCACCACTACAAGTAGTACTTTCGTCGATATATACAGATTTGAAGATTGTTTTATTCCCCGACTAAATCGAGACCAAGTACAATATAATAGCATAAAATGTGGCTGAGTTATAGAATTTTTATGAAAAACACATTACTTTTGCGTGTATTTTGTATGGAAGATCTTTCCACCCTTTGGAAAATTACTTAAAACTAATATTGTATTGTAACTTCCAGGGTACTTTTTTTCAACTTATCCAAGAGAATTTCAGGTGACGATTGTAAAAAAAAACTTGAAAAAAATCACCCTAATGTACTAAATATGTATGTTTGTATGAATTATGGTGTGGTTATAAAATTTAATAAAACTGACTTTTTAAAGCATACAAAAATCGAATTTTACAGCTTTTATCATAGAACAAATTTCAAAATTCAGATATATAAACATCAAAAAAATTATTTTAAGTAAAGAAGATATTTCGAGAGTAACTAGCTAAATAGATTTTTCGTATTAAAATATCGAATGCAATCTAATGCGACATTCAATGAAAAATAAAAAGCATTCACTAAATCAAAGAGCAAAAAAAATGTTTTTGTCTTATAAAATAGAACTTTATGGATAGTGAAAGATCATTCTTAATAATGGGAAAAATTAAAAAAAAATATCTATGAAATTAATAAAGATCATAATTTTTTAGGGCTTAATGTCTTCATTTTGTTCGATTATTTAATAAATTATCCTGCTCTGTTCTCCATGAGAAATGAAAAGCTTTGTTCCTAGTAAAAAAATTTTCATGTTTTTTGAAGCGCTAAAGTAAGCGCTTCATAATTCGCTTTAAAATATGAGCTTGTTCAGAAGCTGATTTCATAGCGTCACAACAATGCAAGTTTTGAAGCGAGAAAAGTATTTGCTTTTTACTTATTCAAAAGCTTCGTACACAAGCTATACAAAAAAGCTGATTTTATAGTGCTGATCCAAAGCAGGTTTATAAGCGAGAATGAAGATTAAGTTTATTTGAGTTTCTTGGTGCCGTTTTGCAACAGCGTTTTTGGTCGAGTGATTGGTACGTTGGACTTCAAACCTGAAGGTTCTTAGTTCGATACTAGTTGAAGTTAAAATAACAAACATTGAGTAAAAATATGAAATTAATAAAAATAAATAATGTAACGAAATAAGAAAAATTCAAAATGGCGTTAACGCCAATCCACATCGAACCATTTTTTTCATATATTATTAGTTCTAGTGCTGAAAATGTTGATGATTTTCAGCGCTTCATAAGCGCTTTTGTGAGCAAAAATGTAGTACTCCAATCCGGGAACTCGCCATACAAAAATCAGCAGTGATATCAGCAGGTTTGTCAGCGCTACTTTTATTCCATAATAGTAGAAACCTGCTTTATGGGAAGCAAGTTTTGTACTGGGTTGTTACATGTTAATACATATTTATAACAAAAATTCTATGCCAATTCCGATTATTTTTATTCCGCATTGAATGCAGAACAGGTCCGAGTATTATTAAATATATCCTGCCGCAAAATTTTCTCAAAGCGAAACATTTAAATAGTAAAAAAACTATTTTAAATGATTAGTTTGATCTATTTATGTAAAAATATTTAGGGAATTCACAACTGCGTTCTAAAATGTGTCTTAATATAACGACATTTCAATTTTAGTATTTTTCTATGGGTTGGCAAGTTTGTTGTTTTTGTTTTGTGTGTAAATGAAATTTACTACCACATGGCAAGTTTAAACGTCCAAGAAGCATGTTTTTTAAATGCGGCAATATTTTAAATAGAGAATTTATAGGTACCAAGCGCTATCGTGCTTGTGTTGTTGTTTTGTTTGTTGTGTATTTTGAGTTCGTGTTCTATACATGTAAATAGTGAGAAATATTCCGCAAACTTTGTCGTTACTTTTATTACTTTAATATGCTGTGCTTTGTGTTGTTGCTCACAATGAAATTTTAATGTACACATTGTGAATTCCCTAATTGTTTTTTCTTTTGGTTTTATTATTAATACATATAAAAACGCGAAAAAACTAGTTTTGTTTTATTTTGTCCACACAAACGTACAAAATATCCGAGCAATTTAAAGCTTTTCCGATTAACTCGAATCTACTCGAATAACTCGATCTAACTCGAATAACTCGAACGAAATAAAAGATTTACTCGATTGCTCGAGTAATTTAAAAACCTCAATTTCTATTAATTGATTAATCGAACAATTGCAAAATCGATTAAAATGAATACCCTCTAGTAGATATACTAACATACATATTGGTGTCTTTATTCACATGTACTTAAATAGAAAATTTGCACTTACCCAAAACAGCCAAATAAGCTTCACCATTAACAGTGCCGGCTTCGTTTGAACGCACACAAGTGTAAAGACCAGCATCAGATTCGCGTACGTTTGATATTAATAAATCTCCCGATTCCAGTATTTGTACACGACTCGATATCTCAACAAGTTGTGTTTCTGTTTAAATTGTAATTGTTGGATGATCATTATGATAGCCAAAGCAGTAGTTGTGGTGGAGACGATGGATTTTGGCAGAGTATTTGTGGCAACATCACATTGCATTATTCAAAATAGAATTGTTGTTAGAGCGCGTTGTGACAAGGAAATGTTGGAATGGTGCAATATTAAAATGTGTAAAGTTGGCAATATTTTGCACATAGGAAATTTTATTATTGTTGTTGTTATCGTTGTTGATATACGTATTCGTTTCGGTTGTTTATTTGTATCCACCAACATTAATGATGTTGTACGTGTTAATTTTGTTGTTGTTGTTGTTATGTCAGTAACATTCATTGTTATGTTAATATTGGCGATATCAAAGCCATCCAACCATTGGTGATAATGATTGCAATGACGGTTATGTTTTTGTGAAGATGAGTTTTTTTGTTGTTGTCACATTTTCACAATTGCCAATAGTTGTTGTATTTGTTATAAAAAACATGAACCAAACATTGTTGTAATTTTAATTCCATTTCGTTGATTAGTTTAGCGGGTTTAGTTTAGCGCCATCAAAATGTCACATGCCACACAAACACACATATCAGACAGCATGAGGATAATTCACAAACATGTGAGAGTGTTTGATATTTTATTGTTGTTTCAATAACGAACGATGTTGTCGTTAAAGATGTTGCCGTAGCGATTTGTGTTTAATATTACGCGACATTGACCATTCATTGTCATAATTTGCGAATGCACAAAGATATTCATTGCACATTTGTCATTTTTGTTATCGTTGCATTTGTGTTTAGCATTAATTTAGAGTTTTGGTTTTTGTGAGCGCATTATATTTAAGCACATTTTTTATAGGCCATTATATCAACACCAACAAAAATGCAGACACATCCAGCAACCCACCCACATATTCGGTTAGCGATCAACCAGCAGAATGGAATACAATATACATTCACATTTATAATATACGTTTTGGTATTGTATCCATTTAAAGCAAATTTTGGATTTGCATGGTTATTTTCATTATTTTTATGGTTGTGCGTTTTATTTTGGCATTAATTCAAATAATTATTTTTTCAAAATAATTGTTGAATTTTGTTAGTGTTGTAGTAGTAGTAGTAGGGGTAGTAGTTGGAACACACAGGCAAACAATGTTAAGCAAGGAAATTGAAAAAGAAATAATAAAATGTTATAATTATATTAGTAAAAAGCATTATATAAAAAAATCTATTAAAACAGTTTTACATTTTCTCATGCGTAATTATTAGTTTAATAAAATTTCAAATCTAGTTTAATTTTTATCATGTTGACACAAGAATTGTTTCCATGTCTTTTCAAAAGATTTTTTGTGGTCATGTAAACTGACAAATAAAATTAAATTCCTAATTTAGTTGAGAAATAAGCACTTCTCTTTTTCTAGTTACGAAATTAGTTTAATTTTCTAAGAAAATGATATGAAAAAAATAGTAAAGTTTTATATTGAAAATAGTTCTTGAAAAAAACCGACTCCAAAATAAAAGAGGCAGATAAACAGACCGAAAGACAGTCAATAAGTCCACAACAAAAAATTTTAAATATTTGGACTAATCTGACATTATACCATTTTTTAGATCCTTCTACAAATGGGAGAGGTCTGAGAGGGAGAACAAACATTAAAATAGAAGCAAATTGATAACCTTGTTCGTTTTGTGTTGAAGTCGGCTTAAACATATATCGATTTTTGCTATATATTTCTACCTAAACCTAATATTGGCTGAGTTTTAAAATGTCAAACTAAATTGTAGTGATACAAATTTACTATGGTGTCAAAGCAACTAAAACTTTTATTCGACTTTTTTCTTTTTTATTTTTTGATGAAGTGTCATATAGCACAGTCTTGCAAGCTGAAATTTTCGTTTTCCATTTTGAGCAAAACTAAAATTTTTCTAATCAGTTTGATGCGCTAAAAATCCTGTGTCCTCAATTTTTTCCTATCACTGACAGATTTTTTTTATGGGCACATCTAACATTTCCACTAGGCACACCAGAATATTCGGACTTAACTCGAGAACGGTATGTCCGATTTTGACTAACAAAACTCAGGTAGATGCATCATAAAATTACCTTCAAACTATGTTAAGGTAGATAGAAAAACAAATCATTGGTTTCTTAGTTACGAAAAAATTAGTATCGAAAAATTCTGGTTCTTATGAAAAACTAAACATGTACAGATTGACTTACGAACAATATGACACATATTTGGTTATGAGAAAACTTTTGATTTTATTCACAATTCAACGAAGGAACTTCTGGTGTAGTGGATAGTTGTCATGCTTAGCAGCAGAGTTATCAACTCGAGTATGGGAGGCGAAAAAGAGAAGAAAATAGTGACTAGAGGTACGCCAGAGGGAGGAGTTTGACAGGAGCAGCCGGAAGATAGTTGGCGTGTCTCCACTTGTAACGGGAAAGTTTCTTCCCACTATCAGTGAAGTCATGCAGTCGCCGCTTGGCAAACTATCCTTTTGGGGCAGCAGCCAGAGACGGGGCGGTCAACACAGGGAAAACTGCGCTAGTCCTCTTTAACAGAAGATACAAAATAGACAGCTTTGTACTGCCTAGTATGGGAGGGGTAGAGCTGAGACTAGCAGAGGCGGCTAAATAGTTGGGTGCTTTCGTAGATAGCAAGCTTTTTTGGAAAAGGAACATTCAGAAATACTAAAGAAAGGGCACAATACCTACTACGCGCGCAGAAGCTCCATTAGAAGGAGCTGGGGTCTGCAACCAAAGGTGGTAAACTGGGTTTACACATCGCTTGTCAGGCCGGAAGGGGAGTTATAAGAGATTAGTTGCTATGGTGCAGAGGTGTGCCTCGCTGGGCATCACATGCGCTAAGGGGAGTACGCGCCATTCTTCACCTGCTTCTCATAGAGGACTTTGTGGCGAAAACGGAGGCAAAGGCTCTCCTTAGACTCTTAGAAGCAGGTTTCGTGAGGACATGATTAACACGTCACACATAAATCTTGAATGAGATCAGTTTTAGCGGGCGGGTCTCCGTAACCCCTGGGTTCAGGCACTATAAGGTCATCGAAATTCATTTTAGTAGGACGCACACTCACTGGTATTTTCGGATAGAGACTTTTGGGTCAAATCTGATAAGCTCTATGAGGGTTGCGCGGTCTTTATAGACAGGTTAGAAAAAGGGGGTAGGCACGGGCGCTGGTGTCTATATCTTTGGCACGGGCATTCGTACTTCTTTCAGACTACCGACTGAATGTAGCGTTTTCCAATCTGAGATCCCGGCGATCCTCAGCGCCACGAGACTGTTGGCCCTGAGAATCGCCACAAAGCACACAATATCAAATCCTAAGTAGTTAGTGACGATAGGAGAGCCCTCAACTTGCTTATGGACAAATATATATTGTCAGACTATGTTGGTTTCCTGGTCACTGCAATGCTGAGGGAAACGAAACTACCAATAAGATGGCAAGAACAAGGTCGGCGTTAGATAAGGGAATGTGTGACAGATCGTAATTGGGTGTTAAACAGTGCCAACCGTTCATGGAGGAGTAGTGAGAATTTTAGAGTATCGATGACTATATGGCCAAAACTTGACTTAGGAAGATCCAAACTGCTGCTGGGTATGAATAGGAAGGATGCTAGGAGTTTTGATAAGCGGGTTGGCTGGTCATCGCTCGGTCACAGCGAGGACCAGCATTTGCTAAACTGGCACTCCAGATTTCTGTAGGATGTGCGAGGATGAAGAGGAATCAGAAACTATCAAACATATTATCAGAAATTGCCCGAGGTTGCAACGCCATAGGATTAGGTGCAGACGTTTTAATGAGAGCATTAGTGATATCGCGAAGTGCAAACTGGAAGATGTCAGGGGCTTCAGCATGGGAATTAAGTGGCTTAAGGACAGGTAATAGGGGTTACAAAGAGGGCTAATATACTAACAGGTGCAAGTAGAAGCGAATTCCAATGGATCCAATTGGGACCCCGAGTGGATGTATGTTACAGCACTACTCTTCCTAACTTAATCTAAGTGCAAGCAATTAATAGACAAAAATTGCAATTTTCATACAACACACATACACACACAAATTATAATTTTACTGCTGTATGGAAATTTTGATTTTTATCAATTGAGGTCATTCACTTAATTGTGAATAAAATCAACATTCGTCCATGGACTTTCATGATTTATGGCTTATTTTTTCTTAAGAAAAATTTTTAAGAAAAATATTTAAAAAGTTTAGTTTTTGCAGTTTAAGTTTTTTATGAAATTTATAACTTTTTTTTTTCATAAAAACCACTATTTTTCGATACTAATTTGTGAATAACTAAGCAACCACTAATTTGTTCGCCTAATTATATTTAGATAGTGTGAAGGTAATTTTATAGCGCATCTGCTCGTGTTTTCTTGGTTGAAATCGGAGGAACTGTTCTCGAGTTAAGTTGAAATATACTCTTGTACCTGTAAGTAAATCTGATTAGAAAAAAATTTGTTTTGTTCAAAACAGATATTCAATATAAGTAAAGTGTAATTAATCAAATTTTAGAGAATTTACAAAAAAATTTTAAAACTAAAAATTTTATGTAAAAACTCTTATAAAAATAAATGAGAATTACTACAAGAACCTAAAAGCGATTACCACACAGATCAATATTCAGCTATAATATATGTGTTTGTGTGCGTTTGTTTACAAAAAATATGTACACATATACGGAGGGGAAAGACTGAAGAACAACAAAATGCTTTTGATTTTCATAACAAGCGCACATAAGCACATATATTGAAGCTAAAATATTGACCCGTCTAGCAGCCACTTAAAGCCAGCCTGCTGATTCTTATAGATTGTTCATAAAACAAAATTGTTACAATTTACATTTGATATCAATTATATGAAATCGGATATCGCACACTTTATTCCTTCATTGTTCTTATCATATACATATGTATATACTATATGAACAAACAAGAACAAGTGTTGTTTACTATAAAATATAATTTAAGTACGAATATAAAAAAACTCAAATAGGATGTTTTCTTTTTTATTAGAAAGTTGAAAATTATGTTTGAGTCCTAAATAAAAGTCAAACAAAAAATGGGTTGAAAAAATTTTACTGGGATATTTTCATCCAATTTTCATTAAGTCTATTTTTAAATTCCTATAATATTTGCACGCACAACGCTTACCGTTATATATCCAAGTGATATTTGGATTCGGAGCACCAATAGCACGGCATGAAATAGTAGCATCTTTCCCATCTAAAGCAGTTACATTCTGTGGTGGCTGTTCCAATATTGGCGCTGAGGCTAAATAAACAAAAGAAAATATATATGTATTCAAAATATGCAAAAAATCACATGTACAAAAATAAAAAAAAAATCCAATATACATATTACAATATCGAGAACTTTTGTTCAAGTTGTGCTATCTGTAAATACACATTTTTAGAAGACAAAACTGTTTCGTTCCATATTCTCAAAGAAAATAATCCAATTGAAATTGTTTAAAGCTTATCACTTATATTATTAAAATTTTAGCGGCTTGCTCTGGATTGAGTCTACTACATTCATTATAAAAAAGCAAACTCCAAAGCAACTGTCATCTATCAAATCGATTATTAAACAAAACAGTGTTGCCAACTGTAAGATGTGGAGGTCTTCGATATTGTAGAAGATTAATTTTTCAAAACTTTAATTATGGGAGATTACAGCAGTTGTTTAACCTCGTAAAGTGCTATGTAGTAAGTGTTTGCAGATAGCACAATTTGAATATAAGCCATCAATATATACAAATTTAAAAGGGGTTTGAAAACAAAAAGTAAAAAGCTAATTATTATGTTAAACGTTAGTGAAAGAAGATGATAAAAATTAAAAATTTTTCAACCATGCATTTCTACCGCAGAATAAAAAGAAATAGTAAATTGCTGACGACTATTCAATACTTCAGCATTATTCATTTTTTTTTTATATATTTATTTCTAATTACAAGTTATTAGCTCACAGCTGAGATAGTCAACTTATATAATAATGGTTTTAAAGAAAGAAACACAGGAAAAGATAACGTAATAGTCAGTCACTGCATTCATTTGCTCACTTTTTTCCAATTTATCAGGTGACGTCAGTATATGAGAATATAAACTCTTTCAACGAACTTAATGGTATAAAATGATATACCCAGTAAAAAAGTTGCTTCCAATAAAGCAGGTGTCTACTATTATGTAATAAAAGTAGCGCTGACAAACCTGCTGATATCGGTGCTGATTTTTGTATGGTGAGTTCCCGGATTGGAGTACTACATTTTTGCTCACAAAAGCGCTTTTGAAGCGCTGAAAATCATCAACATTTTCAGCACTAGAACTGAAAATATATGAAAAAAATGATTCGATTGTGGATTGGCGTCGTTGACGCCATTTTTAATTTTTCTTATTTCGTTTCTTTATTTATTTTTTTTAATCTCATATTTTTGCTCAATGTTTGTTATTTTAACTTCAACTAGTATCGAACTAAGGACCTTCAGGTTTGAAGTCCAACGTACCAATCACTCGACCAAAAACACTGTTGCAAAACGGCACCAAGAAACTCAAAGAAGCTTACTCTTCATTCTCGCTTAAAAACCTGCTTTCGATCAGCACTATAAAATCAGCTTTTTTGTATAGCTTGTGTACGAAGCTTTTGTATAAGTAAAAAGCAAATACTTTTTTCGCTTCAAAACCTGCATTGATGTGACTCTATGAAACAGCTTCTGAACAAGTTCATATTTTAAAGCGAATTATGAAGCGCCTTATTTCTTTAGTGCTTCAAAAAACATGAAAATTTTTTACTGGGATAGCTATTTAGTTTTTAATATCCATTTCTTAACATTAACCGTTGTATGAAATAAGTTTTTTCTATTCTGTTTTGTCTAATAAGAAACTTTAGTTCGGAGATCGTCAGCATTTATGTTTATAGTGTTTTTGATTTGCTACACCGAAAAAAATCCATGCAACATATGCACGAAAACGCTCGTACATATTACGAAATATGTATTGCGTAATTTCGCACCACGAAATTCGTTCGTAAAATATACGAAATGTACTAAAATAAACTAAAAATAAAAAAGTGTGACTCAACCTGGGCACGAACTCACAATCTTCATATTTTAAGGCATGTACTCTACCCACTGAGCCAATTTTTACTTATTTTATAGGAGCTACAAATTTTTGTTATTTACTAATATCTGAAAAATATATCAATTTATACAAAATAATTTTAATTTCTTTTTTATTTCAAATATATTTTGTTAAAAGGAAAAATGTTTACGAAAGCTTTTCGTTAATTTCGTAAATTCAAATAATATTGCCTAAATGTGTATTCGTAATATGTACGAAAGTTTCGTATACGAAAAAAGGTAACTACGAAGTTTTTTTTCGTAAAATGTTGCATGGTTTATTTTTAGTGTAGGTAATATTATTGTCTTTATTATTCAACTTCAATAGACAGAATTATTTATCATTTAATTATTTTATATACTTTTATCCAAGATATTATTTAATTAGTTTGGCTTAACCATCACAAAATATTTTAAATATTTTTAGTTTTGCTCACTAATTTTTCGCCAGATTTGCTGTTTTATAGATATGGCAACAATATTGGTTAACAAATGAGATAGATAGACAAAACCTCCGAAAATAGCGTTACGTAATATGTGCACAGGCCTTTTGACCAAAGTTGTAATCCATAATAAGAATTAGACAACTAAACATAATAGGGGCCTAAGTCTCTCCATTTCACTAATACATAGCATACAATAATTACTTAATGTTTATTTTGCCCAAGTTTCTTCTTGTAAATGTTTATTTCTGTTCCATTGTGGAATAGGGCCCAGTTGTTACACTATTGGAATATATGAGGCGAGTCTAAGAATTTGAATACTCATTTTATAAATCAGGGGCTACCCTAAAATTGTGCACATAAGAAGCGTGTGTTGTGCATGAATCTTATTATTTTTTATAATAATCAAATGTATAAAATATGTGTTTTTTAAGAGACATGACACTGGATGTCAATACTTGACAGTAACAGCAAATGCAACTTTTATCAATGACCTTTTTCTATTTTCTATATTTCTTTGTTTGCTGTTATTGTAGTTTTTACACTTAATAGAAAATAGTCCCCATTATTACTATTACTGTGAGTGAAGTAGAGAAGAAAGCTTTAAAAGAGTGTTTATAGCAATGAAGCTAAAAAAAATACATTTAAAAATCATAGGATTTTTTTAGATGTAGAAAGTTCAAAAGCACACAATAGCTCAAGAACACGTACATCAGGCATATAACTTTTTCCAATTTTTGCAAATAGGAAATGCCATACAATAGTCGAATAGAGCAGAAAAAATAAGAATATCCGTGATAACTTTTATTTCGCAATTGCCAAAAAAAGTTTCCGCTCCAAACGCAATTACTTTTTTATCACAATTTTGCCATTTCATACTTTAAAAATAGAATTTATTTCATACAAAAATTTAAAACATGTATTTTAATATAACAATATTAGAAAAAAATCTGACTTTTTATTAGAAATCGCGTTTGGTGCGGAACATTTTTGAACCCAAATCGCCTAAAAAGGCGATATTCAATACTTGTACAATATTTGCTACCATGTAGTAGTATGCCAAAGTTTTCGTAAAAATTATTTATATGCCTAACGTACATATCTACATTAGGTATGGTATATTGCCCGACCTTTCGGTTTCGAAACGCTAGACCCCCCAATCCTTTGTGGTTCGAAAACAAATACATGAGTCAAGAGAGAGAGAGAGAGAGAGAGAGAGAGAGAGAGGGGGTGGGTGGTGTTAGGACGAGGGTAAGTGGCCGCTGATTGAGCTCAAAGGGGGGCAAAAAGGAAATTGACAAAAAGCTTCGTAACTTCCGCAGAATCACTCATAGAGGGATAACATGTAGCACCAAACCCATTAAATTTCCTCCCCGGCATTTTTCTTACACCCTTGCTCCATTCCTCAAAGGGATACCATACAAAGTTAAAAATTTTATGAAATTGTACTTTTCTAGCCCGAACATTTTTTTTAAACATTTCTCCCCATCTGTATTTCTTAAGGAGGCTCCCATACAAAATTTACAGTACAGACTAGAAATATATTGAAAAAAAAGTCCAATAACTGTATATGAATATCCGTGGTAACTTTTATTTCGCAATTGCAAAAAAAAAAGTTTCCGCTCCAAACGCAAATTCTTTTTTATCACAATTTTGTCATTTCATACTTTACTAGGGAGGTAAAATGTATGATCGCTTTCCATTAATTTTTCTCAAAACATACATACCCCTTATCTTATGGTGGTTTAATGAGATTGTTAAATTTGGTCTCTGCAGGGTCAAATGTAAGACCGTGCCAACTTAATTTTTCCTTCCCAACATTTTTTTTCTAACATACGATATGTACATTTTTTATACATTTGACCTGGAAATAATTTTTCAACGTAAATTATGAAATAATGTCTACCGGACAGTATTTCCTTTTGAGAAGGAAAGTACCAGCTTTGCAGAGTAAAACTTTCCTACATAGCTGGCCTTCGACCGGGCTTAAGAGTTTTCTCCTCTAGGTATGTCGAATAGTGAGGCTTCGCTGAGTAAAAATTTTCTGCCTAGCCAACAATCTTTAATCCACTATTCGACATACCCAGAGAAGAAAATCCTTAAGCCCATGGACATTATTGCATGCCACCGGAGTTTTTTGTAAAAAATTTCCAAACACAAACACTTCCGGTTAAGGATTTGACCGGAAGCTGGGCCGGTAGTGCGGTGCTTCCGCTTCCGGTCTGGCCGGAAGTTGTGTGGTTTATATTTCCGGTTCCACTCTGTAGCGGAAGTTGCATCAATAATGTTATTAAGAATCGTTTAAATTTATTTCATTAAAAATGTATAAAAATTATACATTTTCTATGGGAGGCGCCTTAAGGAATGGAGGTATGTTAGAAAAAAATTTTGGGAATTAAATATTAAGTGGCATCAGTCTTACATTTGACCCGTCTAGGGCCATCCTAGGCGCTGCAGGGACCAAATATTACAATTTCATCAACCTAACATGTTTTTGCGGGAGTCCCCTAAGGAATGGATACTAGGAGCAAGTACATTTTAAGAAAATGTTAGGGACAAAAAATTAATGGAGACCAGTTATAGAGGGGGAACTCTTAGGCAATTATGGGACTTTTTGTTCAACATATTTTTAATTTGTATTGGAAATTTTGTATGGTAGACCCCTTAAGGAATGAAAATTTTGATGGTGGAAAACTAATGTGAGTCGGTCATACATTATACACCCGTCTAGGAGCATCCTAAAAGCTGTGGTGGCCAATTTTTTACAATTATGTAAAGTTTTAAACTTTGTATGGGAGCCTCCTTAACGAATAGAGATAGGGAGCAAGTATGTTCGGGAAAAATGTTGGAAAGAATAAATTAAGGGGTGCTAGCCCTAGATTTTAACCCTCTAGAAGCGACTGTGTGGCAATTATGGAGTTTTGTTTTTAAATTTTATTCTTTTTCCCTCATCTAAATCCTGTTACTAAGAAAATCCATACATCACTATTCCATAACTAATGCACATTAGAGCCATGATTGAATAAATCGTTTGCATATTAGATAAAGTTATTGAAATGAATAACTAAATGTTCCTTTGAAAATAACAACTTAGTGTTCCTTATGGAGTTTTGCAAAAAGCTAATGCCATTAAAAAATTGTCATTTATTGTTAGGACGACTGAAAAACTTTTTTTAGTGGTATTTTTATTGGCAATATCAGCTGCGAAACCAGAATTTCCATGCGCGCTTAAAAAAAAGAAAGAGTTCACACAAATTTATTTCCCTACTTTAATTTTTATGTATAAAAAGAAAAGAATACAACTTAAAAATACAACAATCCTTTAACTTGTCCACACTTATTCTGCAGTAGTAACTTTCACCACGTTAATAACGCCTTAAATAACCAAAGAAATGCATCAACACATACAATACACCTCTTCAACACTTGCTGCAGACTCATTTTGAAAATGTTGTCTAAAGTTTTTATTTTATTTTATTTTTTTGCAACAATTTAGTTTCTTACAGCAGCACTTTTTCAGTATTCCTTTTGTGAAAATCTTTTATTAATCGCATGCCATGACTCCGTATAAGTGTTACACATTAAGTGCAATCCAACACGCAAAGAAAAATACGAAGTAAAGTAAGTACATAAGTGTACTATATTTGGCGGTACCGAATCTTATATATGTATGTCCTTTCGTGAGTAATAGTGTAAGCTTACTTACATTCGCCGATTTTGAGTTTTCAATGCCAAATTTTTTTTATTTTAAAAACTCTTCCCATTGGAGAAGTTTCGAGTTGCTCTTACTGAAAAACAACATAACTTTTATATTTATTTCAATAATTTTTCGGAATAACGAAACACAAAAGGACTCACACAAGTCATAAAATAAATACATTTATGGCTAACAATTTTTAAAACATATTCCCTTGTAAAATTGTATGTTAGTGCCCGAAACACCAAATAAGTTGCAATTTTTTTCTCCAAATTTATTTCATACACTTTACGAACAAAAATATTTATTTGGAAACTTCAATCAGCGATTTAAACAAACGACTTAAGGATTTTAATACACCACCTTTTCAACTCAATCTGTATGGGAATTAAATTAAAAGGAACATGAACATATTTTACACTGATTCACCATGACCAGCAAGAAAGCAAACGCACATACTTAAAACTTCATTAAGAAAATATTAAAAAAAAAACTAAACAAAGTTGTTAGGACGAAAAAAAGCACATACATATGCAACGTTTGTAAGTAATACTCGCATTACTAAAGAAGCACTTTTAATTAATATGTTAAACGTAAAAAGTCTGCAAAATTCTTAAAATATTTATTACTCGTAATATACTCACACAGAAAAAAATAAGTTTCGTTTTTGATAACAAAAATCCCGGTATTCAATAATTTTTTTTTTCCAATTTCCTGTGTTAAAGAATTCCCCTATATTGATAACAAAATTATTTCAAAATAAAAATATATATATATATATATATAAATTAAAAAAATGTTGACATGGCTGGAATACGAATCCGGGCTTTCCGGACGTAAAGCATACTCTCTATAGCTGAGCCATATCCCATTTATTTTTTTATGGGATACAACTTGTTTTAAGTACTTATGTATAAAAAGAAAAGAAATAACAGGCATGGAAAAGAAATACTTACAACGAAATATTTTATTATGTTAAAGATAAATGTTATTGAAATTCATATTTTTTTTAATAACATGGTTTTATTGAATATAATTCTTGTCTATTTTTTTCTGTGCATATTTCTCTTGATATAAATATGCTGAATTGTTTGTATTATTAACAATGTTATTGGCTATTATATGTTTTTACAAATTTAAACACCATCATCATAAATATTTTACATTCATGCATGATACAAACTGATAAATATGCATTTCCACATAACTGTAAACGATAATCTATGTATGCACATATGTATGTATGTATTTAAATGTATATTATAAATTTATTAAATAATGTGTGCTGAAATATATTTATTATGTATTTAAAAATCGGTTTATGATAAATTGCTTTTATTCTTTAATACACACAAAAAATATAGACAAGAACTATGTTCAATAACACCATGTTATTAAAAAAATATAAATTTCAATAATATTTGTCATTAACTTTTTACAACATTTCATTGTATGTATTTCTTTTCCATGCCGGTTATTTCTTTTCTTTTCATACTTACACCCCGTCTTCACGAGACATAAGTTTGGAAATTTGTGTGTTAGCAATTGTCAAAATTCTGTCCTAACACAAGAAATTAACGTGTGGACCGAATGTGTTTGTGTCCTAACACATGTTTGGAAATCAATGTTAAAACACAAGCCCGAGGAAATATGTTAGAACACAAGCTGTCAAATTTAATATGTATGTGTGTTTTTTTTTTACAATTTGTTTGATTTTATTGAAAAAAGAATAAATAAAGTTAATAAATAAATGTTTTGGATGTTTTTTTTTCATTTCTTGCATATTATTTATGTTCATATTCATAAAATGTTTACAAACAGAAAAATAATAAAGTGAAATCTATAAAAAAAATTACAAAATGCCATGCAAATTTGTGTCCAAACATCAGTACGTTTCTTCTCCACCCTTAACACAAGTTTGAACACATGAATTTTTTTGTGACGTCATTCTGCCGACGTTATTTCTTATGTTAAGAAATATCAAATGTCTCGTGAAGACGGGGTGTAAAGTTTATACTTAAAACAAGTTTTATCTCATAGAAATATAAATGGGATATGGCGCGGCTGTAGAGAGCATGCTTTGCGTCCAGGAAGGCTGGGTTCATATGTCAACATTTTTTTATATACATATATTTTTTTCTTTTGAAATAATTTTGTTAGCAATAAAGCGGAATTCTTTATCACAGAAAATTAAAAATAAAATTATTGAATACCGGGATTTTTGTTATCAAAAACGAAACTTATTTTTTTGTGTGTATACGAATTAATTTAATGCGGAAAAAAAGTCTTAATAATGATATGAATTTTCAAAACGCAGCATTTATATAATTTTTGAATACCATCTACCACCAATAAACTATGTGTACTATTATGTGGTTAAAGTATTTGTGAAAAATTGTTGTGAAAAATTATTACTTAACAGGGAAACCGCAAATATGCAATTGTATGTTTTTTTCTGTACGATGTATGTAGACACAAATAAGATATTTATACGCTTCAGAATTTTTTAAGAATTTTGGCTTCGATTTGTTAGTGCATATTTTTGCATATTTTACCCTTTACAGCATGTTTTTTTTCATATTTTACACTTAGTCGCATAATTAGGGCATTTTTTAAATTTTTTGTGGCATATTGTGGTTTTTAAATTTTAATGTGCGTATTTACAAAAACAAATCTGTTTTGAAAATGTTGAAATTTTTCCACATTTACAAAATTTTCTTTTACGATTTTAAATTTTCTCTAATGTATTTTTTCCCCAATTTCTTCAAAAATTTTCCCATTCCACTGATTTATTCCCAGTTTATTCACAGCTTTAAACATTTTCAATTATGTAGTTTTGAGGATTTTTTGAGCAATTTCAATTTTGTCGAGATTGTTGGCTTATTTGTGCTTCATAGAAAAATAGCAGGACGAGAATAGTCGCGTTTGCGAATATTTAACCTATTTTTTTTAAAGAGAAGTAACACAATCAGGCAATTAATGCCTACCAGTTAATAAATTAATGTGTTAACTTCAGTGTTGTCAACTTTTAGATTTCAAAAAGCCGTGAATTAAAATTTTTTTTAATTTAGCCGATTTAAAACGAATCGTTTTAGAAAAATTAAATCCACTAAAAGCAAAAAATGTTCAAAATTTTTTGTAGTTTTCTATTTTTTAGAGCTTAATATATCATATCCGATATTAATTCATTATATATGATCATCATAGTTATTGCTACAGGTTTTTCATAGAAATGAACCCGCTCATAAAGAAAAAACTGTAACTTTTGAATCTATTTTCATTCCTACTTAAAGACTTTGTACAATAAAGACCTGTCAGTTGTAGTTAACTCTGTAATAAATATAATTACATATTTAAAAAAAACCCGAATGCAAAGATCTTACAAAAGAGATTACAAAGCCAACGCGATTTTGTGTTAGATCAAATGGTGTGTGTACTTGTCTACAAATGGGGTGTCCGCCCGCAATTTTTCATAGTACCAAACCTTTCATGTCCATTCAAATAAAATATTTTGAAAATCTATCAAGAAATGTCGGAGTTATGTGATAATTAATATATTGGGCTACCGCAAGCAATTCATTTGAAAAACATTTTTTTTTGAAAATTGGTTCATAAATGAAGGACTATGCGACAATCAATATTTTCGGGGGAGGGGAGAACGCCCTACAGATGTTCGAAAAAAGAATTTTGAAAATCGGTTCACATACGACAGACTTATGCTTGGTGGAACAAAAAATATTCCACCAATTTTTAGAAAAAAATTATGCAACAAAACTGCAGGAAAACCCTTTAAAAAAATCGGTTCACAAATGACAGAGTTTTGATTGGGGGAGCGAATTTCCTCACCGATTTAAAGAAAAAAATTGTTGAACCAAACAGCAAGCAAACCCTTTCAAACAAAAAAGATCTTTGAAAATCTGTTCACAAATGACAGAGTTATGCCATTACAAACATAACAAATACACACGAATTCATAACCTCCTTCTTTTTTGATGTCGATTAAAAAACAAAGAAAATTACAAATATTTTTTTTCAGGATACTTTGGCATTTTAAAGGACTTTCTAGCGGGAAGCTATATCATTTTTAATCAATAGTTATTAAGAGGAGACTGAAACCTTTGGAATGAGACAAAATTTATTACTATCCGATGACGCGCTCTAAAGCTATTCAATATTGAATATGACGAACATTTCTCAAAAAATGGCCGAGATGCCCAAGTTTAGACGGCTATAAAAAGAAACCATAAAAAGTATTGGGCTAGTAGTATATTTATGTATGTAAAATTTCGTGAAAACGGAAAGTTTTTGAAATCTGAAGGGCCAAGCAAACGAAATACGTACAAAAATTAATTTTAATGGGGTTCGACAAAAAAGACAAAATATGAAGCACCACTGATTGCTCGAATCAATTTTTTCATTCTTCTGCAAGACTGCAAAAAACGCCTTCAGGAAATAGTTGCATTAGCAAAGAATTTTACACTTGAAAAATATTTTTTACATAAAGAAACAAATTTCTGAATTTTGGGTTTATTGCCACCGTCAAAAAATAAAAGCACCAAAAATTATACTAAAAAAAGCATCGAGCACTAACTCAAAAATTGTTCGCATCGAAAAGTTTAAAAAGCACTAAAAATGGTGCGAAAAGCACTGAGTTGACAACGCTGGTTACCTTCTTTGGTTAAGGGATAGTGTAGAGAGAACAGGTGGTGAAGTGGGAGAGATATAGGTAGCTTAATTCATTTGCAACCCTGCTATTGTGCCTTTTATGTAGAGCTAGGCTGCAAGCCATCCTGGTGTCAAGTAGAGGCATCGAGTAGTTTAAGCTGTGTAGCCATTTTATTAGTTCTTTTACTCCGCCTACGGTTTTGCTACAATACCGACGAAGGAGGGTGCTGTGAAGTGCATTATGATATGTTAGTCTTACTCGCTGCCGGTACTGCCAAATTGATCAGTGCTATGCCTTCATCACTTTAACAGTCCAACAACAACCAACACAATAACACACCAATGCACTTGAGAAAAATATATGATGTTGTCGGCTTGCCTGAAACTAGTCTCGAACTCAAGACCTCAGCGGTTTTGCTGATTTGCTCCCAATGTGTCTTGGTGTTTTGGTGCCCAACATTTTATATTCGGACAGATGAAAGGCCAGGCTGGCATTGTTAAATCGACTCCCGTACCCATAAGGAACCAGAATATATAGGAGGCATGCAATACCGTCCTAGGAAATAGAATCCATGGACGTTATTTCCACGTTGAAAGGGAAATAATGACCATAAAAAGAAGCAAATAAATTTCATGCAAATAGTACTGCAGAGTGCAGATTGACTTCATTTTTGACTAGGCAGAAAGCCTTTACTCTACGAAGCCACTATTCGACATTCCTATGGACATTACTTCCTTTTTGATATGGAAATAATGTCCATGGACGTTATCTTCTAGGATATTATTGCATTCCACCAATATATTTACATAGTACGTGGCATCAGAAATGAATATCTTATAAATTATAAACGAAATAATAGAGTTTTAAAAGCATATTTTTTACATCTTGGGAGCATATATTTAAGTTTCTATTGCATATTTAATGCGCATAGAAGACATTTTTTTAAGGCATATTTTCGGTTACCCTAATTATTACTAATAAGCAGCGTGCAAAGTTTTTAATACGTAAGGTGGCTATCAAAGTAATAAAAATTATTAAATAGTTATTGAAAAATTCATCTTTGCAAACTATATTGTACATACATAGCTCCTCATCTATTGATATGTCAAGTCTCAAATCAATCTGAACAGTACTTTAGGAGCTATATCTAGACTCTCACCCACTCACTCACTCATCAATATTATGGTGCACTACCACTATAGCTGGAAAGTTCAAATTTGATATACATGTAGGTATTGGTGAGCAATTAACCAGGAAAATCTTAAAAAGGGCATTTTTCATCTGGGGGGGAGGGGGGGGGGGGGCTACTATGGTGCCCCTTCTTTGTATGGGGAACTTCCAGTACCTCTAGAGCTGAAATTTAGTATACAGGCCCTGATGAGTAATTTTAAAACGGGCACTTTTAATCGCAGGAGGGACTAGGGTGCCCCTTCTTTTTATGCGGCACTTCCAGTATAGCTAGAAAGCTGAAATTTGGTACACAGGTAGTTCCCGATCAGAAAAAAGTCAAACAAAGCTGAAAACGGGCACTTTTCACCTGGTGGACTATGGTGCCCCTTATTTGTATGGGACACTTCCAGTACAACTAGAAGGCTGAAATTTGGTACACAGGTAGGTATTGTTGAGCAAACAACCAGAAAAATCAAAAAAACGTGCACTTTTTATATGGGGGGACTAGGGCGCGCCTTACTTGTATAGGACACTTCCACTATGGCTAGAAAGTTTAAATTTGGTACACAGGTAGGTCTTGATGGGAAAGTACTAAGAAAAATGCGAAAACGAAAATCTTTCATCTAGGGCTTATTGTATGGGGTACTTATTGTACCAAATAAAAGCTTAAAAAACTGAGATCCGCACAAAAACATAAATGTGAAAATAAGGCCAAGTTCCTATTCAAAAATTTCGGCCGTAAAAAGTACTGAGATTAAAAAAATGACCAAATTCTTGATAGGTACAATACCATTTTATTTCTAGGCAACCTGTTAGCATGGCAATATTTTTTTACCTTTCTAATATGGGACAGAATTATGGGAAAAATGTTGCCCAGCGTACAGGTTGCCTAGAAATGAGATGGTATTGTACCCATCAAGAGCTTGTTCCTTATTTTGATCTCAGTACTTTTTACGGCCGAAATTTTTAGATAGGAACTTGGCCTTATTTTCTCATTTATGTTCTTGTGCTGATATTTTTTACAATTTATATTACAAGCAGATCCACTTGCTAATATTTTATATGTACTATTTTACACTGACATTTTGTTTAACAAATTGTAACTTTGCCAATTTCCAAACCAATTTTTATAAATAAATTCAAAAATTTTGTTATTGTTTTAAATGTAATTGTGCAAAAGAAAGAACTCCTTCGACATCGGTGAACAGGCAGTAAATTACGAAGCTAGTCGGTTTTTTAATACGAACTTAAAATTAAACAAAATCGTATTCAGTACCATTATAGCTTACAACTAGTGTTTTTCATTCGGGATTTCCCGGGAAAAAATTCCCGGGATCCCGCACATTTTCCGGAAAAAAAATCCCGGGAATTTTGTGCGAGAATTTCCGGGATTTTTTTGTAATATTGTTATGTCAACTTTACTTTGTAAGCACACATTTTTAGTGCTGCTCTTGGAAAAATATGAAAAATAAAATAAAAAATATACACATAATTGAAATTCTTTGGATCAAAACCCATACAGTTCGACTAAATACATAATTTCAATTCTTAACACTACAGCACGAAGCATTAAAATATGTTTGATTATTTCCAATATATCAGGAAAAATAAACACGTATGAACCATAGACTTCGAAAGCAAAAGGCTTTTAAACTAGGTATGAGAAAAAGAAAAAGCACAAATAGTGCTTGGCTAAGACAAATATGGTGAAATTTTTAATATACAAAAAAAAGCTTATCTAAGTTTGGAAAAAATCTTGTTACTTGTAAAGAGCTTTATGCAAATTGGTCTAAAGCTGAATATTTATCTGCTTCAGTTTGAGGCCTTAGAGTATAAGAAGAACTCTGATGATGGGATCGTGGATGATCCCGAAAATATGTTGGTGTTAAGTTCGACCCTTATACAAAGTCAATAATTTGTCTTTGTCTTTTTTAATTATTACATGCTTTGAAAAATCATTTCTCAATAAAACTAATTAAATTTTTGGACCAATTCATTATTTCAGATCAATTTTGCTTAGCAATATGATTTGCTCATTATTGGCCTATAAAATAAAGCATAAATCATATTTCGCATAAATATTTTCTGGTTATAAAGCTAGAGCAATTATAAAAAAGTCTCAAATAGGTAAAATTTTTACTTTAGATGGCTACTAGTCAGAAGTTATACAATAAAAAAAATTTAGTTTTCTTTTTAAAATTAAAAAGCATGCGACACGGCACACCTTCATACATATTTGTTGGAATTACTCTGTAAAGAACTGAAACTATATTTTTTAACTTACTTTTAATGCATTAATAAATTTATTTAATAGATCTCATTAACTTATATTCATTTAAATGATATATTGTATCGTTTTGTATTGGGCGGGAATTCCCGGGAAATTGAAAAATCAATCCCGCTTTCCCGGAAAAACTCTACTTCCAACAAAATAGGTTCTAAAGAATTGTCGCAAGCATTGTTTTAAATAAACACTAACACATTTAAAGCATGATCTCTTTCTACATTTCTCATTTATTGTATGGAGGAGAGAGATTTTTATAAAAAAAGCTCGATTTGTTTTGCCTGTAGTTTAACGATGGTAAAATTTAATGGCGCAATAAAACCAAGAGACATGATTTTAAAGTACTTTTGATGATTCGAAAGAAGCGCAGCTTTATGTCAAAAACAAGAACAAGAGGAGAAACAACAACAAGCAGCTTCTCTCGCTTACAAACCTGCTTCCGCCGAAGCAGTAGTTTTTGCCGAGTATATTACAAATTGGTTGGTTAACAGTCAGAGGTTATACATACATAAATAAACACATACATATGCATACACATTTTACAATAACATAATAATTTATTTTATTTAATAATAAAGCAAAATTGGAAAAGAAATCAAATGGTAAACATATTTGACATTTAATTTACTCGTAGACAACAAATAGACAACAGCAAAAATTGCAAAATTTTTCAAATTTGTTTATGTTGTTTTGGCTAACAAATTATTAGTATTTTCATTTTATGAGCATGACAATCATAAATAAAAATGATAATGTGCATGAAAATTTAAATACCTTAAACAAATAATCATTTTTATTTGTAAGTATTCTAATGAATTATTTTTCTTAATATTATGATTTTATATTCGCGTGTTTGAAACGAAAATGAATCATTTTCATAAAATTTGTGATGCTAAAAAAAGTACAATAAAAAATAAACAATTTAAATTTGGCGTATTCCATTAGAAGAAAATTCATTCCACCCACATACCCGTTACCTTTTAAAAGAGCTTAAATTTAATCAGTACTAGAACAAAGGCTTAAATGGTAAAACTATTAATATAGATTTTTTTATTTTTATTAAAAGCATGCATTTTTCCTTTAACGGAAAACCTGGGGACCTTTTTCACAAGGTAAAGAAAATGGCTTACACGACTTTTGCTGTTATTTTGTAAATAACCTAAAAATGTTTTCACAAAACTGTATCAATACAATTTTCAGAAGTTCGTTTTAAAAATCTCTTAAACATTATATCGTTTGATATTCAAGCTGAACTTTTTTCTTAACTTTCCTTCTTGACTATAAAAATTAACTTTCTTAAATATATTATCAGTCTTTGAAACCCGAAATTTCCCCTAACATTTCACGAACTCATGAATATTTATAGTGCATACAAAGACTTTGCTCAAATCCAAGGGCCAACTAAAAGAAAAGGTATAAATAAAAATTAGCATGATGGCAGAAGAAAAATGAATATATTAAGTCATTTTTCTACTCTTTCCTTTTGCATTTTAATTTATGAATTTTAAATTTGCATAACAATCGTTCACCTACATTTTGTATTATAAATCTATCATTTGCGGTTAAATTTGTACGAATAGTACTACAACTCTCCCTTGATTTGCACGATAGTTTTATTTACACTATTTTTCTTTTTTGGTTTTTGCGCATTCAGCCGATTATTTATTGAAAAAAAATAAGCCAAATTCTTAAGGTGACGCGGAGCACTTGACTTTTTTAAAATTAAATGTTTTTTGGAAAAGGAAACTAGTATTTTATAAATTAAGTTATGATTTAGAATTTCTTTCTAACGACCTTTTTCACAATGCACAATTAAAAGTTAGCGTGCACGAACAAAAATAATTATTTTATTGTTATTGTGTCAGAAAACGAAAATAAACCATGAAAAATGTTTGTTGACATTTTCAGGAGCGACAGAGACATTCTCTCATTCCTCGTTCATTCACTGTTCAAATAAAAATACCGGAACGATGAACGAAAGGAACGACCTAATTCCGTAAGTCTTTTGGATCGGTAGGAACGATTTCACAAACTCAACTCTAGCGTGCACTTCAACGGCAAGCTCTACATACAAAACTTGCCGTTAAAGTCCACAATCTCCTTTAATCGTACATTGTGAAAATATGATTATTTCGAACGTATTTGCTTGTGAATTCAAATTGGTTATTAGGCTAAGGTTCGTAACGTTTAATTCAGAAAGAATTGGGCTTGATTAATATTCGAAGGAATAAGGGAAAAATTAACATCAAGCTAATTTTTCAACGTGAGTGTAATAAGTTAAAACAACTATAAACATGCTTAATGTTGCATGATGCTGTTTTAAAAATTTTATCTCATATCTCATTATCTCATATTCAAAGTCTTCTTGATGCATGTGCTCAAAATCATAAAATATTTTTTGAAAATTTTGGATATGATATTACCAGCGATATTGATGAAATAGAGAACAAAGTTAAGACCAAATACAACATTTTTAAAATTTAAAACCGAATATTTTTGAAAACTTTAAAGATATCTTAATAAAGTAAAATGTATTTTCTTTATCTAGTTGTAAACTTTACACCAAGTTGATATTCATTAAAAGAAAATAACAGTTACAAAAGTTGTGAGGCCGACAGGGTTTTTCATGACCGAGGTAGTCAACTTTGACACGCTGTAGCTCAACGTGTGCTTCAACAAGGTGATACGAATTTCACTATTCTTAGAGTTTAGGTCCTGCTATATGATTTTTACATTGTATATTGTTTTTTAATCAGATCGCAAAGATACAGATTTATTACCTCTTTTTTCTGATTGAAGCCACTGTGCGCCTCCTTTCATATGGGAAAAATTATGAGAAGTGCTTGATACAGATGGCGGCGTATAATTAATATTTTATCAATACATTAAATAATGATACTCATACGCTATTATGCTTTAACCATACGTCTTCACGAGCCATCGACTTGAACATGACATGAACCTGACGCCGGCAGAGTCACTGTAAAAAATTCATCAACTTCTTTGTTTTGGTGAATACGTGTGATTTTCATGTTCTGCCTTTTCAATGTATTTTGTGGTAGTGCTAAAGAAATGGAATATTTATTAATTTTGTTCTGTCTTTTTAATTTCTATTGAAAATGGTTGTTGACAGCGAATCTCATGGCGACCATTGATGTTTAGCCATATGTTTGGGCATCGATGTCAGAGAATGGACGAAACATGGACATGAACCGCCTACATTAGCCATATGCGATGTTCGACATGATGTTCATACCAAGTTCATGGCTAATGTAGACCCCCATTAAGACAAACTGCTTGATGCACTTTTTGTAGTTTTTCCTACAATAAAGACGGCATAAATTGGGAACCACAAAAAAAATTTGTTTTTGAGTTGACCCCCTTTAGAAGAATTAGAGCGATATTTCAATTTCACACACATAATGCAAAACAACAATAGTTTTTATGGTTAATTACATCTTTATCCTGCATTAAGTTGGCCATACACACATTTTTTTTTCGTCTGATTTGTTCATCTTCAGTTTCTATTAAGCGTAGTATGCAGCTCTTACGGAAATGCAGGTTTGAAGTTTTGCATGTATTTTTGCACGAAAAATAATCGTGTAGAATTCTGTACAGGGTTTTGTTTATACACACACACGTATGTATATATATATATATATATATATATATATATATATATATATATATATATATATATATATATATATATATATATATATATATATATATATATATATATATATATATATATATATATATATATATATATATATATATATATATATATATATATATATATATATATATATATATATATATATATATAAAATTCCATGGCCCTACAATTGTCTGAAAATTAATTTTTGTTTCAGTTAACGGAAAAAATTCTCCACTTACTGTTATCACATGGCTGTAATAGACAATAATTTTCAAAATTCCGTGTACTTTTCTTTTGGAACTGCGTACTAGCAACAACGTGAATTTCAGTTGGTTTTTTTTACACATAAAAGACGTATTTCAGTAAATATGGTAGCCTGAAATTCAGGCAGAGGTGCGTACTAGGCTTTAATATCGTACTTATATAAGTTAATAAATACTATTACTATAAAAATATACAAACTGTGTGAATTATAGTTTTAAGATTTAAAAGTTAGAAAAATATCCACATTCTAGATCCCTCTTCTCGCAGCTTTCAAATTCAGTCCCAAGAGATGTCACTATTACCAACCCTGCCCTTAAATAGAGATTGTGTTTTCATACTTCGCTTTAGCAGCCCGAAATGACCCAAATTATTACTGGAACCCTTTGTTTTAATTAATGAGCAAAGGCCAGTGAATGGAATGACCATAAAATGAAACGTTACAGGAAATTGCATGTACAATGTACATATTATAATTTTAAGCTCGTTTTGTGCACTTTCTGTTGTGTTCAGTCAACTTTTTGTTTGCTTCTGAAACAATTGTACCCACAAAGCCATGGACATGTTATATCAACACAAAGGTATTTAAATCATAAAGTATGGAAGTGAAATAAAGAGAAGAGTATATGTATGTATGTACATAATATTTACACATGTACACTCATACATAAATACAATTATTTTCCCATAGAACATGAAATGAACAATGTCCATTAATGTTTTTTAACGCGCTATTTTACATAGCTTTTTGAAATTTATGTAGAAAATAAGTTTCAACATTTGCATGTTGATGGTTGTACGTACGTATGCATATAGATAAATAGGGATTTCTAATGAGAGCGGGTCGATGTTGACAGAATGTGGTGGCCATTTACCCTTGTAGGCACTTTTCAAACCAGTTTTTTTATTGCCATGGAAAATTACACGATTGAGCCGCACTTCCATATAATAATATTTTATTATAAAAATAAATGATCGTTAGAGTAAAAGTTGCACGTGGTGTCCATATTCGAGAGCAATGGTTCGTTAAGCAATTAGTCAACAGGAACGTCATTAAGATCCTGAACTAGTGCTCCGGAAGTAGTTTTAATCAGGATCATTCATTTTGATACATTTTCACTGGATTTGAAGTCATTTTCACAATGCACAAGAAACCCCAATTCTTTGGAAGTGCTAGAAATGATAATCGTTCAAGAGTATATCAGATGTAGATAGCCACAGTTTCCTTGATGTTGTCATTAGTGACTTCTTGAGAAGTTAAAAATACACGATAACACCGTCCCACATTGCTTTGTCCCCATATAGTGAATCGGCAGAATTAGAGTAGTTATCATAGAAAAATTAAACTTCATATACTGGTACTTAATGACTAAACTAACACAAAGTGTGAGAAAAAATCATTTCCAAGATATGACTGGCTCCCGTACATCCTGAATTTCATATATCCTTTTTAGCAAAAATTAAATTTATGATTAGAATGCGCTAAAAATTAATAAATGTTTCTAAAACTATTATTTTTACCCTGTTGCAAATTATGATTCATTCGGTACAACGACATGACTACCTCCCATATATCCTTTTTCGTAAAAATTTTATTTTAGTTGCATTTGCGATTAGAATACACTAGAAATTTATAAATGTTTCTAAGCTTATGCTTTTTAGTTCTGTTGCAAATTTTGTTTCATTCGGTGCAAGGACATGACTGCCTCCCATACATATATCCTTTTTTACAAAAACCAAATTTTTGCTGCTTTACGATTAGAATTCACTAAAAATTTATAAATGTTTCTAAAATTGTGAGTTCGAGCTCTGTTGTAAATTCTAGTTCCTTCAATGCAAGGATATGACTCATTTCATACATCCTTTTCTCAAAAACTAAATTTAAGCTACATTTACGATTAGAATTCACTAAAAATTTATAAATATTTCGAAAATTATCCGTTTTAACTCTGCTGTAAATTTTGTTTTATTCTGTGCAAGGATATGACTACCTCCCATATATCCTTTATCTCAATAACTAAATTTTATGTGTATTTATAATCGGAATGCACTAATAGGCAATAATACATTATAGAATAATACTTTTATATGAATGGGAAATTTCGTTTGTACAAGGACATGACTACCTTGCATAAAAAATTTATAGTTTAATATTTACTTAAGAAAAGTTTGTCATTCTCCGTGATAATGTGCAGAAGAAGGCGAGCCAGTACAGAGGCCATTGCTTTCAATAGCGCGCCATGATAAACATTTTTGGCTTGAAATGAACAATATGGACGACGATGGGATGTTGTTCTACCAGAATGGAGCGATATCCCCAACGCCATAATAAACATTCTGCATGAATAACCCTCCATTATTGGAAAAGCCTTTATTTAAGTAAAAATCTTAAATATGCATGCTATATGATGTTATCAATAACTTTCACACAAACTTTGTAGTGGCAACGTATCAACGCATATACATACACTCATATATAAAGAGATACAGAAATATTCGCGAGCTACTATTACCACTACATGTAGAAACACATTTGCATACATGTGCGAAATCATTTTGAGTCACTTTTTTTCATACATTTTTATTATCTGTCTTTCTTTTTGCAATAAAGCTTCAAAAGGATAATCATGGTTTGTTGTATTTTATTTTTATAAAAGAAATTTGTGATTTTATTGTTTCACCTGTTTTTTGTTTTTTTTAATAAAATGTTAAACAAAAATAGTGCGCCCACATTTTTGTTACTAGTGTGTTCGTGCTTTGACATCGAAATCTTTTTTCTTTTTGCTATATGGTTAAATCTGGTCGTTTTATCATTATTAAAGGCTAAAAGTTTGTTAGCACGCCTTCACTAATAGTTTTTCTGATAACAACACAAAAACCAAAGTATAAAAAAATATCTAAATATTATATTGTAGTTATTATCATTTTTGCCATTTATGAAATGAATGTTCAATTTTGTATTAGTATTAGTAGAATGGTGTGGACATAGAAGTTTAGCACACATGATAGTAATTATTGTAAAAGAAACAACAGTGACTGCTAAATATTTTGGTTATTATTTCAACAATTGGCGTTGAACAACGGGTTGGATTCTATACATGCTGACAGGGAGAATATTTGAGTTGTGTTTGTGTGGGTCATACGTAGCCATGCAAGCAAGCAGAAGTTGTCCACTAATTAGCGTTCTATCGCCTCTCCTGCTAACCTTGGCTGTTGATGAAATATTTGAGAGCCTCCACCGCCTTGGTACATTGGTTAAGTCGAAGATATAATCATCTTCATTGTTGGTTGGGAAGACAGTTAATATCGCAAATAATGCAACGAGGTCAAGATCTAACTGTAAAATAGTGCAATGATAGGGTATTACCAATGAACCAGGCAAAAATAATCATTATATCGATTGCCAGCAGGAGAATGGATTGAAGTCTATCAGGTCTGTTCTGTGTTCCATTCGGAATGAAAATATTCGTAATTGTCATAGCTTTGTTGCTGTAAATATTAATTTGAAACAACAATGCTTTGATAATTCCGAAAATTTTCATTCCGAATGGAATACAGAACATACCTGTATATCTCTTATTAAGGCTATGAAAACACCCTCTACATATTAACGTTATTCTGCACATATCACTATTACACATCTCTGTGAAGTGCACTGAGCACTTCGATTGTCAGGTGTTTCCGAATACTGAAGATAAACATGAAATCAGCTCTAGTGTGTAGTTAAATTAGGCTTGTATTCCCATAATGGTGCTAATAGACTGGTGTAAGAATATATGCAATCTGCAGCTGATATTTTTTCTATCCCACACAGAAAAATTATCACCAAAAAATTTTCAAAGAAAAGTTTATCTAAAATAAAATTTAATTTTCAGTAAATGTTTTTACTGAATCAGAGAATATTTTCTTTGACTTTTATTTAGCACGCAAACATCCATAACAAACATAAAAAAAAATGTTTTCTGTGTCGTGAAAAAACAACCCCCATGACGACATACACATATATAACAACAAAAACAATGATAGCAAAGAGAATTTATAATTCATTTATGGATGATGATGTTACCATTTGAAACTTAAAAATATAAAAAAAAGTTTTTACTGACTCAGACAAAAACTTTGTTTGATATATTACAAAGAATCCAGCAAATATTTTTGTTTGATTCAGTGAAATATTTGGTTTAAGCTTTATTGGTAAGTATTTTTAGACAAATTGTTTTATAAATGAGGACAAAAAGTTTGTTTGATATATTAAAAAAAAATCCAGTAAATATTTTTGTTTGATCCAGTAAATTATTTTGCTTAGAATTTTTTAATATTTTTGGATAAAGTATTTTACAGATTTGGAAAATTTGTTTTCTAAAAAAAAACTGTTTTATTCAATGAAATTTTTAAGACATTTTTGTTTGTATTTACAAAACAAAATATTTACTAGTTCATTGAATTTCTTAAATGAAAACTAAATTAAATTCAAATGTTTAGGTTTCACATGATTTTTTTTCTCTTTAGTTTTAATGAAAATATACCTTCTTATGTAGTCATTCTACGCAACATTACCCTAGAAACCATTGGTTTTAAATGGATTTCTAGCTTGCCTAGTTTGTAGAAAATCAGTCAGTGATAGGACCAGACTTCCTCCGATTAAAATAAAAATTAGTCTGCAGCTAACATTTTAGAAAAATCAGAGTACTTGCGCCAGTGGTTCCCAAACTATAACCCCTTTATTATACGAAAAATTACAAAAAGTGCTTGCAGCAGCTTGTCTCAATTAGTGATTATTCGAAGTGATATTCGAAGTATTCGTATCGGCAAATTTTCGCCTATTTCATGACATTCGTATTTGCCAAACTCAAGCGAATATTTTGCGAACAATTTGATAATATCAACGAAAAGAGTCATGGGGTAAAAAACGAAGACACTTTACATAGAGCATTGTTGTCAAATTACATCAGCGTTATGACTGACGGTTTTTCTATCAGTGTAGTAATATAATAGTGCTATTAAAAATTTATTTAAATATTCCTCAAAAGCTGCATAATAATTTTTTATTCTACATTGAAAGACTTTGTTCGTTGGAATATTAAAAATTTGCTGAAATTCTTGAATAATTTTTATTTGAATGAGAATTTGAAAACGTATTACTTAATATTTTCCTAAACAATTTATAGCTCACTGTATAAGTACTTGTATATGATAAGATCAACGAAAACATAACTTGCACATGCAAAAAATGCAATATTCACATATATGACTAAAAATAAACATACATACATATAAAATAGAATTAAAATTTGAATAAAACGCTAGATAAACATTTGTTTCGACCACAAACAAAAACGTTTGTTAGTTTATTAAATTTAGTTTTAAATTATATTAAACTTGTCAATCATACACAAACGCATACACACGAGTACTTAAATACTATAAATGCATTACTAGCGAAACGGTCATTGACTACAAAATGTACACTTTTCTGTTGTTTTTGATTTTTCCTTCAATTTGCCGCTTAAACGAATTCGGAATGATTTAAATCTCATGTGTTTTAATGTTAATGATTCCTTGGCGAGTATACAACATGAAATATTAATAAGAGAAACATTTATTTCACATGAATAATTTTCAATTACAAAATTTCGTTGGACAGTGGTTCCAAGAGTAATAAATCTGTATCTTTGAAACTTGCGTTCCAATATTTAAAAGAAGTATATTGAAATCATAGAGTTAGACCTAAGCTTTAAGAATATTGAAACACACGTTGAGCTACAGGGTGTCAAAGTTGACTACCTCGGGCATGAAAAACTTTGTTGGTCTCATAGCTTTTACAAATATTATCCGATTTTAATGAATTTTAACTTGTTATAAAGTTTATGAATAGATAAAAATAACACACTTGATTTTATTTAGATATCTTTAATATTTTCAAAAATATTTTGCTTTAAGTTTTAAAATTTTGGTTTATGCCCTCTTTGTTGCGTATTTCGTAAATATTTCCAGTAATAGAACAGCAAACATTTTCAAAAAAATATTTTATAATTCTTAACACAGTCCTTGATGATATGCAGAAAAAAAATTTTTAATTATCTCAATTCATGTAGTCGTGTAAAATAGTCAAAATCAATGAGAGTGAAAATGGGTAGACAGATTTTGCCAAAAATAGAGCTTAATTGTTTGACGTTTTTATCAAAAACTTTTCAAAACTAAAATTTTTTCTTTTCAACATTTCAAAAGAATAGACTTCAAAATGACTGCAGTTGAAATTTCAAATCGATTAAACCATGTACGCCACCTCCAGCATTCGACGAAAATAGCGAATTTTTCTGCGAAATTCTAAATTCATCGCTTAAGTAAAAATAACGCCCATCGAATTTTTGCAAATTTCTTTACAATTTATATTGGCTGTTAAGAGTTACCCGCCCGATTAAAAATGTGGTCAGGAGAGTAGATTTTCTAAAAATAGTAAAATTTTCAGCAGCATTTTATTTACCTCCATGAAAGCTGTACTTAACTTTTTAATTTTTATTTTTTTGGCTATTTATTAAAAAACATAACAATCCTCTTATGGTTAAAACATGTTAACGACATATTGAACGGATATTTTTTTTATGAGTTTTTAATTCCAGAAAAAAATATGTGAAGATAATGCGCATATCCATTCTTTTTAGGCCAAAATTATAATACGTATGAGTAATATGATGCTGTCAATATGACAAATATGATGGTACGATCATATTACTCATACGTATTATAATTTTGGCCTACAAATAATGGATATCCTCATTATGTTCACATATTTTTTTTTGGAATTGAAAATTCACAAGAAATGACCGTTTAATATATTTATCGTTAAATATTTTTACACATAAGAGGACTGCTATGTTTTTGTAAAAATATTAAACTTTATAAACCTTACACCAATTTCAAATTTATCAAAATCGGATAATATTTGTAAAAGTTATGACGCCGACAAGATGTGTTTGAACAAAGTGGTTAAAATTTCAACATTCTTAAAGCTTAGGTCCTTCCCTATGATTTTTGCATAAATCGTTTTGTAATTGGATCGCAAGTTTCAAAGCTAAAGATTTATTACCCTTTTTTCTAATTGGAAACACTGTGCGGTGTTTTAATGGTTCAATGATTATTTAAAAGTCATTACATATTTCATATATTTGTCAATTTCTAAGCGCTTATAAATAAATAAACATTCCTAAATGGCAAGTTTAATTAATTGAAGAAATTAAAGTATTGTTTTGGTTTAAAATTCTGTTAATAAGCTCTCAAATAAATAAGTTTATAATCATAACTTGTTTCTAAGCATCCGTAATATTTTAAAACTTTTAATATTTAACGCTAATTGTTATTGATTAGTATACTCCGAAATATTTACTAATAAGTTATTTAATTAACATATTTAATGATCTTAAATTCATAGAAATAATTTCATTATCAATTTGTATATATATTTTTGTTCTTGTAAAGCACAAGTTAGTTGAAACTACATTCCAATTTAGCCTGTAATAATAATACTCATCCAACATTGTGTGTATAAAACACTTTCAATATCTTAATCTCACTTAAGTTAACTACTTAAACCAATTAATTGAAATTCAAGGAAAACTTTTGCCAATTGCCAACTGTTAAAAAGACATTCAATGAGTGGCCGTTTGAGAATACAATTCTTGCTTAAATTCATGCAAAATCTTGTGTGTGTGTTGGTTTTTTTACTGTAGCAGTTGATTTCTGCTGCATTTGATGGTGTAGAAATAAATGGATAACAATCGCTATAAATTAATATAATTTTTTTTTGCACAATTCGCGAAGTATTACGGACCAACATTTGTACTTATGAAAAGGTTAAATAATGCTGGAGGATAAATGAGGGAATAACAAATATTTCGCTGATAAAAAAGGAGAAGAAAAAACAATGAACAATTATCACTGTCAGAAGAGAAAGGAGTGCAATAAAGCACTGTTCATTATATTCAAGAGTTGTCAGGGAATTGAAGTTTTAAACAAAACAGTTTAACCATTTTTTACTGTGAACTGTAAATGGATGAAAAATTGTTATAGCATTATATTGTTAAATTTTTCAATAACTGATGCTGGGTTGAACTTACCTCCCGGTATACTCATCAGAGTTATTTACCGCAGATACCACTCGACCAAAGTCGGTAGTTTGCAATCAAGTAGTTGAATATCATTTACTTATAATCTATTCATGCTCTTACTTGATTGGTAACTACTAGGGTTTGCAATTTCCCGGACTTTTGCATTTCCCGAGAAACGGGAATGAAAAAATTCCGTTCCCGGGAAATCCCGGAATTCCCGGGGAAGTTAATTTTCTTAATTAAGCAGATTTATTAAATGAAAATGGGCGAAATTTCGATTGTTTTATTAATGTAATCATTCTTTTTAAATAAAAGTTAATAAAAAAAGCAATTCTAAAACAAATTTTTTAGAGAATTCAAGCAAATAGAGCTTGTAGTTGAGTGATTCTACGTAAAACGGCTCTATGCAAGAAAAAAATAATTTTCTCATTTTTAATAAAAATCCCTCAATTGATGTTTTTTTTAGAGAGTGACAATTATAGAAAAATAAACAAATAAAAAAATACATTATAAAAATACACTATCAATTTGATGTACTTTTAAATGATCATGCAAGAAACATTTTGCTCTCCCTATTTGTATGATTAATATTTATTTTAGATTTTCTTTTATTCCCTTTCTCATTATTAATAAATACCGTTATCTCTAAAAACAATATACTTTTTTTTTAGCTTTTTATTGAATTTAAAAAATATATTCAGCTATAGTATTCTGCCGTCTATAACACTAGTTCACAAAAAAAAATGCACCTCAAAAATTAGACGTTTTTAAGCTAAATTGGGGCTGCTGAACACGAATATGGCATTCATTTATTTTTCTTAAGAACCGTTTTCGAGATATTCGCGAAAAACTAGTTTCTCGCTGTTTGTAAAGATATTTCCAAAAATCTTTAGTACTGTTTACTTGAATTGAGCAAATATTGCATTGTTGCATAGATACGATTTTCCTCTTTTAGTTCATATTTATACTGTGTTGATCAGATAAAAATTCACTGAATTACAAGCCTTTACATTTGAAAAAATTTTATTTTTTGGGTTTTTCAAAAATTCCATTAAAGCAAACAAAAAATTTGAAATTTTGGTTTTGATCCATTTCTTAAATAAAATTTTGTTCTCAACGTATACAAAATAAAATTGTTAGCATCGGGTAAAAATTTAGAAAGTTACAATAGATTTAGTGAAAACAATCGATTTTGAATTTTAATAAAAAAAATTTTTATGGAGTATGAGTATAAGAAAAATGCCAGTGGGGCAGAATTAAATATTTTGGATATATATCAACCATTTCTAACTCTTTAGTCCGATCAGTATAAAATTTTATATGGAGATATCAGAGGAGTATTCTTATTTAATTTTTCCGTTTCAGAGGTATGAAGTGCAAAGTAGTGCACTTCGGTCATGTAAAATTTTTCAACGCTTGTCATTTCTCTGTTTCTCACTCGATTCCAAAAATTTTTTCTGTCCTTATATACCTTGTAAAGTTCTAAAAAATTCTTTGGTTAAACAAATAACTTGTACAGTTAGTGAGGTACACTCATTTTAATATTAAAATTTCTGAATTTTTTTAAGTCCTTGGTCCAGTATTTTTAAGATATCGGATCCAAATAACAACCGATTGTCACAATTATTTCTTTGTTACTTACATGACGAAATTTCGAATAGTTAAAAAAAAAGTTGATCGAAGTATTCTTTCAGAGTTGGAAAATATACAATCTTTAATTTGAAAATTGATATATTTTGAATTTATGACAATTTTTGCCCAAGATTTTTTTCTCAAGGATCAAATAATTGTTATATACATGTCTAAAAGGTGTCTTCACAAACATGATTTTAGAAAAACAACTTAATCGAATTTACAATTTTTGGTGTGCATGCACCCTTTTGAAATCGACATATTTTTTAGATTTATTGGAACTTTCTTAGGAATTATATGGATTATCAGAAACAAATCATAGTTTTCACATAAATTCCTATATAACTGCAAAATTTCATTGGAAAATATTAATAATGAACGATTTTATAGCATTAACAAAAAATTTAATATGCACAAAATACCACATAGTACCTTTTTCCACTTGTTTTGCCGTAAGTCTTTCATAAAAATTTCAATTATACAAATCTGAATACAGTGTTAAAAATAATTTTGGTAACTTTGATATGCGATATGTCGACTTTTCTTTTTCAATCGAGTAAAAGTAATGGAATGGAAGCAAAAACTCGTACTGACCTGAAGACCAACGAATGAAAATTAAAATTTTGATGCGTGCACTAAATATGTTGTAACTTTCTCATATTAGGTCCGATGTAACTAACTTTACGCTTGCTATATTTGGAACAAAATTTTATTTAAGATGTGGGTCTAAAATAAATTTAAAAAAATTTATTTTGCCTTACTAGACCGACTTAATATAGTAAATTTAAAAAAACGTGTAAAAATATAGTTTTTTAAAATCTAAAGATCTGTAACTCATTGAATTTTGATCCGATCAACACATTTTAAATATGGGCCGAAAGAGGGAAAAGATATCTATGCAACAATGCCAAATTTACTCAATTCAAGTAAACAGTACTCCAGATTTTTGGAAATAGCCTTATAAACTGCAAAAAAACACGTTTTTGCGAATATCTCGAAAACGGCTCTTAAAAAAATAAATTTCAGCAGCCCCAATTTAGCTTAAAAACATCTCATTTTTGAGGTGATCGCAAAAAGTTGAAAATTTGTGAACTAGTGTAATAGCACGGATAGTAAATATAGTAAATAATTTAATGTCTTATTATTTTCTTATGAGTCTATCTTTATATTATTTATGTTAATTAAATCAATAAAAAAATTTTATTTCTTCGAATTTTTTAAATTTTCGTGCTAGGTCACACCCGTATCATTTAAAAAAAGTTTTTTTATACGAAAAATAATTTGTTGTCAATCAGTAAATACACAATACAATTAAAAACACTTGGAACATATATCTATACCAAAATTATTGTGTACCTTATAGTCGAAATTTAACAGAATTTATACTGAAAGTCATAATTCTTTAAAACTAAGAATTGTAAGGTCACACCCGTCGCAACTTTGTGACGACCATTTTCAGCAGAAATCGTGTTCTATCAGTGTCTACCCGTTATTCAACGACTTTAAGCTTAATGTCCTTACGAGCCGCAACATTTTTTAAGCAAAGAATTTTATATTGCTGATTTATAACAAAAAATGGTCACACCCGGCTAAATAGAATTACTCAGTTATTACACAGTAAGTCACAGTCTATTTAAATGTCTCTGATGTTTCATTTTATTTCTCTTAAAACATCTCCTTCAGGATATCAATAATAGCGTCGACGTATAAAAAATTTAAGTAATGTCAACTCAAAGTTTTTACAGCTTCTACCCAGCAAAAATATCCGTCTACAGGAAGCAGGTTTGTAAGGCAGAGATTTCGGTACTCTCCCTTACCAACCTGCTTCGGCATTACATGATTTTTGTATGGGATGTCCCACTTGGTAGGTCTGGAGATATGAGCTTCTTTCTGCGCATCTTATATGCAGTAACCTCATATCTTTTTTTATATGTATATAATTAAAAAAATTTTGCTGTTTATATCAAAATTTCACCTACTCTAGGATAAATTTTTTATTTGAAATTATTTTATGTTGTTTTTATATTTATTTACGTATTAAGTGATACAAACACAATTGCAAACTATATTACACTACAATTTACTTTTATTAAATACTTTTTGCTCGCGTATTGAATCTGGAATCGATCCCACGATCTCCGCATGATAGGATAGAACACTAACCACTATTCAATTGAAGAATAAAAAAATCAAAATACGAAGTAAAAATAACACTCGCATCCATATTTGTATCCACGTAAGCGAGAGAGGATGCACTATAAAAAAGTTTGAGTTGAAAAAAACTTCTGGTTTAAAAAACACGAAAGAAAACATAAATAGCCGACCCCCTTTCCTGTATGTGCGTTAAATTTCTTCATTCGTTTACGTTATTGCAACCTTGTAAGGCAGTGGCGATGCACTGTGTGCTTTTGCGTATCTGCAAGGCCCTTCTATTTAATATTGCTGCTTCCTTGTACCAAATTTATTTTTGCTGGGTATGAGCTTAAAATTTTCACTACACTTTACAAAATTTTTTCACTAATTCAGCAGAAAATCACTCATAGTTCGTTTAATATCGAATTATTTACTTTAGGAAACGTTTAGAGTAATGCAAGCATTCCACTTTGTTCTGTTATAGTGATTAACCGACATTACTAAATTCATCTTGCATGTACTTTTCGAATCAAGCAATAAATTTTTCTTATAGACGGATTAGCGGAAATGGTATGACTTCAATTTCATGGATGTTTTATGAAATTTGCATATCAGTTTGACCGTTAATTAAATATAACTTAAATTTAGTCATACAATCAGTCAAACGAACTTTTGTAATAATAGAAAAAATCATTGAAAATTTTGATATTAAAGAAACACAGAATTATAATAAAAATTTCTTAAATGAATCAAAAAAAATTTTGCCTGTCACTTACGCCATTTTATAAATAAGTATGTCAAAAAAGTGTTTATGAAATAACGTATACTATTAGTTTCCCCTTTCCCGGGAAAATCTAAAAAATTTCCCAGAAATATTAGACAGATTTTTCCCGGGAATTACCGCCCGGGAACTGCCGATTCCCAAATCCTAGTAACTACCGACTTTTTTCGAGTGGTCTAAGCGGTAGACTGGAAGGTCTCGAAACATGTAAGTTCAACCCACCACGCCGTCACATTTTTCATTGTCTACACTCTAAAACATTACTTCAAATTTAGGATCATATATTGTCTAAATTTGTGTTGAAAATTTCTCCTTGTCTAAAATTACATCGATTTTGTAGTTATTTTATTAAAGAAAAAACCTTTCAAATTAAACATATTTAGTCCAAGTAGAAAAAATGTAACGTTAAGTATAATACGGCTATGGCTGAATGGTAGATACGTCAGACTATCAGTCAGGATGTCGCGGGTCAAACATGCACGCAGCCAATCTCTTTTTTTTAGTAGGAACATTTTGTTCAAAAATAATGCGTGTGTAATTTTAGGTCGATAATAATCTGTTAAGTGTTCCGACTATTATCGACCTAATTTTCAACAAAAGTGTTTTAGAGTGTACATGCCCTACATTTTTCTCAAAATAAAAATATAATTTAATTGAAAAATTATATTAAAACCGAACTCAATCCAAAATAATAAAATTTCTTTGGGTATAGTTAATAGCCATCCTTATTACGATTGTCGTAGTGGTTACGAAATCGATAAAAATTAGCAACGCTTGCTATATGTTTTACATTGGAGTCGTTTAATTTCGACTACGGCTACGACAACCGTAATAAGAGCCATTATATTTATTGATTTAATAAAACTTTTTATATTTAGAATACGGACGATGGTGTCGTGCTTTCGGTTTACTAGTATACATATATAAAATCGAAGATGTCTTGATTAGACAATTCGAACAATGTTTAAATTTAATTTTAATTTATTATAAATAGCTTTATAAATTGCTCTCAAATTTTTAATTCCTTTAAGCCTCTGACTATAATGAAAATAGAGGAAAAAAAACAAAGTTATGTAACTGTGTGCATGGCATGGAATGCTGAAGGATTGAAGGAGGCAGTTAGTTTAACCCGACACAACAAGTGGCATTTAAAAGAACAAACTAAAGTTATCCTTGAGTTTTGAATTGCACAACATTTTACGAGCCTTATTTTGTTGTCAAGAATATCTTCTACTGCTACATTAAGGCCACTGAAATTAAGATTTTTTTTAATACTTAAAGTTTTCAAGAGAGTGAGTAACTGTGGCAAGAACGAAATATAGGGAATGAGTAACAAATGCTTAAGTATGTATAAATGCACTAGCAACGCTGAGTTTCACTCGTAATTACAAATTCAAGTGAATAACTATGTGATGTTTTGAAAGGAATTTAAAAGTTAATATCTCCGATTTTCATGAGTTATTTATATGAAAATGTAATAATAGAAAGTTTTTCAAAAACCCTTTTAATAAATGAATAAATTTTGATTATTTATTTACACAAAAAAGCAAAATATTTTCTATTCAGGCTTTTAAGTTCGTTCAATTAATTTTTGCTATTAAACTAAATTATTAAATTGTTAAGAGTTCAGTATTCAGAATATGTAGTAATTTTTAAAGAACTTTTTAAGAGACACGATAATTTTTGACACCAGCGCGAGAAGAACTGTAAGTCAATATATCGGAAGGCCATACATATCCTCATCAGTGATCATGAGCGTTCTGTGCCTTCCACTGTTGAGTGGGTTTGTCTGCTCACACTTCTAGTTTTTTTTTAACATACACTGTTCTTCATGAAAACCACAGATATATAAATATGTATGTATGTCTGCGTGTTGGAGTGGTAATAATTCCTACTTCCTTTGAACTTGAACTTTAAAACTTTCTTTTGTTTGTCTGTTTTCGTTATTTGTTGTAACTCATAGCAAACAACTAAAGTTTTTTCTTTCTATTGTTTCACCCCCTTTTGTTACTATTGAACTTCGGTGTCTATTTATTGTAAATCTTGAAAAAGCAACATTAATTTATTTGTGAAAAAGAATAAAGAAATTGTTATTCCTATAAATTTTACGGCAGAGGATATGGCAACATAAAAAAACAAATAAAAATAAAAATGAAAATAAAATAAAATGCATGAAAGAAAATGGAAACTGTAATAATTGTGACGTAAAAATTTGCTATCTTTTACTTTGCTTAATTTCTCAGAAAACTAGATACAAGATTTAGAAGCAGTAAGCCTTAGTGGAACCAATGTATTGCTTCATTAACAACAAGAGCTACCAAACATGTAATAAAGTCAGGCATCAAACATAGTTTGCTGAAAGCTGAGCTTACTCGAAAGCATTAAAAGGTTAAGTCATTAAAATGCTTTTTGAAAGGAGAAGCTATTGCTTTTAATTGATTGATTGATGCAAACATGGCGTCCTTTACAAAATTACTTCCAGGCAAGCAGTACGTTTTAATGGTTAATTGAATTGAAAGGGAATTATATTTTGGTTCTATTTAAAATTTGCAATTTTATTGCAACTGTCATACATATACAAAAAATTGTTTTGCAACTATTGCCATGTTGTCTGTTTGTCCTCTTAAGCAAGTACTGTGTATACACTTAGCTATTCAGAAGATGGAATTATATGCAAATATCAGAAATGATATACAAAAACCTACTCGTAAATTCCTTGCCAGGTTAACCAATTAATTTTTCGATTGTTAGCAAACCTCAATTATGTCTTTAAAAAACAATTTTGATATTAACTAAATGAGAGTTATACTACGTTAACATTCATATTTAGTGAAGAGTACATTACATTCATTCGAAGTGTGTATGAATGATAGAAAACAACCATAATATTTTTGTGCACATAAAAATATTACTTGAAAATAAAAAAAAAATAATAATAAAATTTACAAACAAATAAAAATAAAACACATGTGCGTTAAAATAAAAACCAATCATAATTTTTTTTGTGATCTTTTGGAATCGGGCGAGAATAAAAAAAAAACACAAGCGTTAAAAAATTTTACTTTGGGATTTTATAGCTCCGCTCCTGAGGAATATTTCGTTGTTGCCCTTTTTCATTTTGGCAATTTTTTCGTTTAAGTTTAGTTGTTTTATTTTTTAAGTTTTTTTTTCGTTGATTTAGTGATATTTTTTTGGTTTGGCGCTTTTTTTATTTTAGTGATTTGTTGCTTTTTTTCGATTTTTCGTTTTTTGTAATTTCTTTAGTTTTTTGCCAATTTTTTTATTTTTGCCGATTTTTTGGTCTTGGGGTTTTTTTGTTTTAAGGGTTTTTATTCGATTTTTAACGATATATTTAGTTTTAGAGATTTATTTTAGTTTTGGCACTTTTTTTCAGTTTTGGCGCTTTTTACCAGTTTTTGCACTTTTTTTGGTTTTTGGTGATTTTTTTTAGTATTAGCGATTTTGCTTGGTTTTGGCACTTTATTCGTTTTGGCGATTTTTTTCGGTTTCTGGTGATTTTTTTAGTTTTGGCGCTTCTTTTCCTTTGGCGCTTTTTTCCTTTGGCCCTTTTTCGTTTTGGTAATTTTTTCCATTTTAGGTGTTTTTTTCGTTTTTTGATGATATTTTTAGGATTAGCGATTTTTTAGGTTTTAGTGCTTTTTTCGTTTTGACGACTTTTTTTTAGTTTTTTGGCGTTTTTTTAGTTTTTTGGCATTATTTTTAGTTTTGGTGATTTTTTCCGTTTTATCGTTTTTTTTATTTTGGTGCTTTTTTTCATCAAACGCTTTTTTTCATTTCGGCGATTTTTCGTTTTGACATTTTTTAGTTTTGGAATTTTTTAGTTTTAGCGTTTTTTTTAAAGAGTTTTCCTCCTACGGTTTCCAAGATACAACAAATTGTCTAAATTACATAGTCAAAATTACATTAACTGATAGAACGCCCTTTAATTTTTATTGTTTTAAATATCAGTATTAATTGGTGTAGTCTATTCTACAGACTACACCAATTAACACTAACTTTGAAAATTTAAAGTGTCTATATATCGTGCCATAACCGCAAAAAAGCTCAAGCGCCAAAAAGCAAATTTTACAGGAGAATTATTTTTTTAATTATCCTTGGTTTAAATGGAAGTAGAGCCTAAATATTGGCAACATAGGATTGTAGTGGACTGGAAATAGTTTTAATAAATTTCCTAAAATATAACGTAGGTTTGTGGGGGGTAAGATATTTTAAAATATTCTTGATGTCATGAAAAATTGGTTAATTTAATCAAATTATTTTAAAACTAGTAATTATTATACTCAGCAAGCCATTCTTTAACCTTGCAGCTTTTACGCTTGTTTTGCTTAACTTGAAAAAGAGAATTTTAGCTTAAGCAACACTTTGCAGTTATAAAAACATTTTAACAAATTAAATATTTAAAGGGAAAATACACTTAAACTAAAATTTCTTTTGCTGTATTTCCGTAACGGTACTTGACATGACTTTGAAACTTTTGACAGATAGTCCAAATTATCGTACATAGTAGATTTTCGTAAAAAAACGATTTTCAAAATGCATGTCGCTTAAGCTTTTTTGGCGGTTCTGGCACGATATAAGTGTGTATATTACATTAGTATTTCAACAATTTTTCGTTGCTCGCTTTAGAACACCCTTTAATTTTTAACTGTGATATATTTGTTGTTGTAGCTGCCAAAGTTTTACTTAGTCTGTGAAAATTTCAGGTCCGTAGCTTTTACGGTTCCAGAAAAAACAGCCTGTGACAGACAAACGGACAGACAGTCAGACAGACGGACAGCGTAGCGAAAACAATAGGGTTCCTTTACACTTTTGGTGTACGAAACCCTAAAAAAGAAATAAGAACAGAACACCATACACGACAAAAACTTTTAAGATTAACAGCATGAACCAAATTTGATTTTGTTCATAACATCTTTATGTATTTATGTATACGAAGTACATTCAAACAGACATATGAACAAACATACATGTATATGGAACTAGTTGCTATACACTCTCATATAAATGTAAGTGGAAAAGTTTATATAAAACAAAACGAAAAAATTAAAATGGAGTTATTAATTTTCATATTTAATCTGTTAAAAAAAAATGAGACAGTTATGAATAAAAAATGTAGTGAGTTGATGTTGGATTACAAAACAAATATGACATCTAAAAAATATTTCAAAGAAAATAAGACTTCCATTAATATATAAAAATTATTCCCGCAATGTCTTAAGTGGTTCTGAGTAAAATTTTAGGGGCCATAATTAACTGCACATATTCATATACTTTTGTACCTTTAGTAAGAGAACAAAAACACTTGTATGTCTATAATTTTTTAAATACAAAATACATATTTCCAAAGATTATATTAATATCTCACCTTAATAGCAACTACGAGGATTATTAACATCCTCATAAACCACAACAAAATACATTATCACAAATTCACACCCACTCTGGCGCTTCCAGTTATCTTAATGTATGAAATTAACTATGTACTCGCATATGTAAAACTTTTTATATGTACATATTTACTTACATACATACTTAAATATATACATACATACATACATACATACATACATACATACATACATACATACATACATACATACATACATACATACATACATACATACATACATACATACATACATACATACATACATACATACATACATACATGCATACATACATACATACATACATACATACATACATACATACATACATACATACATACATACATACATACATACATACATACATACATACGTACGTAAGTATGATTTTGAAAAGTTACAGGAGTCTTATAGCCGGTTTAACTAAGTATGGCAGTAGATTATCATATAATATGCACATTTAAATGAGCCTATATGAGCTACTCGTTATTATCAGTGTAATTAACATAAATATTACTTCTACTTTTACATATTAATGCCAAATTATAGTGCTCCCTCCATGATGTAAACTTGCATTAATAAACTTACTCAAAAGGTTTTTATTGCATTAAGTTACAAGAAATATGACACACATATTTAGTAAATATGTAAAAGGCTGATTAAAACTTAAAATCATCAAAGTCTGAACGTGTCATGGTGCTGATAGCGTATGATTAATAAATTTAATTAAATTAATATGGCTTTTATACAAATTTTCATTTTCCGGGAAATCGGGAATCGTTTTGAAATTTCGCGGGATTTAGGGAATTTCCTCTTAAAAGAATATACACTGCAAAACAAATTCTTTATATATATTTTTTTAATAACAAGGTTATAACGACTCACTTTTAGTGAAATAAATATGAAATTAACCCTTAAGCATATTTTAAACATTGTGTTATTTTTGGCACTCCAGCCTTATATGTAGTATAATTTTATTACATAAATTTTTCTAGGATACTTCGGCCCACTGTATCACTGCTTAGGAGAATTTCTTGTCCGTTTTTCAAGAAAGGGACAGAAATACCATTACAGCAAAAAGTTAGAGGGTTAAAATGTTACAAAACTGTTCCCCGTATTGGTTTACATAAAACTGCTGAGTACACCTATACCTAAAATGTAAGGATTTCAAGATTTCATATGCCGATGAGAGAACTAAAATAAATTACATGCGTAACTTTAAAAACGCCGATACAAGTATAAATTTTGTTCGTCCCCTCTATCAGAATCAGTTGGCTGAACATTTTAAATTTATATTTTGTGTTGTACAGGGTGACTAAATGAGAAAATCGTTTATCCATTTAGTTTTTTCACAGAGAATAACAATAAACAATTCTTTCTCTGCTCTGATTTGCTGGTGTTGTAGTAAAGAAAAATTTTTATTTGTTGTAGATTTACCTATTCCTTTACCTTTCTTTAGATATAATACCAACTTATCAGTAGAATTTTCACTATAATGTTGGAAAACTTTTCAAACTCTTATGCTTATATAATAACTCTCAAAACTCTCTCAAATAAAGCACATAAAGCTTAAAAAACTTAGCAAACAAAACAACAAACAACATATATGACGGGGTGAAAAGCAAAGGGGTACTACATCTCACCTCACACCGCACCTTTGCAAAAACTAAAAAAATTTAGTTATATGCAAGAATCACCACTTAATACCAACATCTATCAATACAAAAATTAAGAGCTGTACGATGACCTTAAAAGACGATATGTCTTAGAAATCAAGTATATTAGCGTAATTCACAATCTTGTGTATTGCATATTGATACTCACCACTTAACAATTGTTAGTGGTGAGTATAAATATACTATACCATTTTGCAAAGGCTACGCTGCAAGACCATTTGCACAAGATTGTGAATTGGGCTATTATGTATGAAATGCATGGGAAAACTTTGAAACTTAATTACTCAGAATTTTATTTTTTGCACTTGTACCTCTTTGCTTTTAAACCCCCTCATTTATAAACTTTGTTGATTGGATAAAAATCCCTTGAGTCAAGTAAGGGCCTTAAGATTAAAATAAAAAATTAAATTATTTTATGTTTTTAGAACGATATTTTTTGATGGTGCGCCGCCATGCACATCAATGCTTTGAATAACAAATATTACACTGTGATACACTAAAATTTTTAAGGGGTTCTAAAGCATCAATTCTGTTTAGTTGGAGTCCATAGAGAAAGAAAATACCTATGGTTTTTCTAGGTCACTTCGAAAAGTGATTTTATAACGGTAAATGTATTGAAAAACAGTTTTCTTAAAGTTTGAATTTAAAACAGTCATTACTTTTTTGTTTCACAAAGGATTTCTACAATATTTTCCAAATTTTAAAGATATTATTCTTATCCTTCAAATAAGGCATACGTTTTGAAAATCAGTTAGTAAATGACTAAGTTATGATGGCTTAAGTGTAAAAAAAAACAAATTTTGAGATACTAGACCACTATCCAAATTAACTTATGTGAAAAGCAAAAATAAAATAGCTTTCTAAAATCTGTAATAACATTAAAATCTGCTAAAAAAATTAATGAGTTATGGTATGTTTTGTGTTTTGACTTTTTTGCTTCTTATTTAATTATATTTATTTATAGGGCAGTAACGCTAATCTATTTCATCATAACTCGAGAACGATAAACCCGATGTTGGTACCATAATTATATAAATAGATGTGGAATAAAATTATCTTTAAGTCAACTATACACAGGTTTCTTAAATTTCCAACTGTTTCGGAGTTATTCAGAAATTAACGGCAGAAAACTAGGTTTTTCATGCAATTACAGATTTAGTTTTTTTTGGTTTTCAAAAGCTCATAATAAAATACGAAAGCTGGGTGTATGTGAAATAAAATAAGCTATAAATCATTAAAATCGCTCGACAAATGTCGATTTGATTAAAAATTAAGTAAAGTAACTCATTTGATAAAAATCACAATTTCCAAAAACGTAGTACGTATTTTTCTCATTATCTGAAAGTAGTTATAATTTGTTGTTATGTATTAATAAATTAAGTAGACAAGCAGTTTCTAAGGCAACATGTGTTTGAATATGAAAACTAATTTTTGTCGCTTAAACTTAGAGAGTCAACAATAGCTAAGCGAGTAAAGTATTTGTCTTCAAATCTGTACGAGCATTGGTTCGTATCCCAGCTGGGCAAAAAAACAAAGTGAAAAAATATAAATAAAATATAATGTGTGAAAAAACTTTTTTTTTAATTTTTAATTTGTTTATTTGACTACTTATTTTTTAGCTTCAAGTAAGTCAATTGATAAACTAGCTAATTTCTTTAACAACGTAAATACATTTGTAAGGGTTGCCCCTTATTTTTAAACTTGTCTAACAAAAATAAGTAGTTATCTAGTCAAATTATAAGCAGTAAGACTTAAATCCTCATATGCTTTTTTTCCTCTCGTTAAGCAAAGTGTTTGCTGGGATGTGTTCTGATGAACTCAGGAATACATATGTCGAATTTCATTAAAATCGGAAATTATAAAAATCCAAAAAATTTGTTTTTGTGTTGAAAATGTTTGAACTTACTCAACTATAAAATATATGTGCTTAACCAAACATCAGTTTTTTTTAGAACGTTACAAGGGATATAGGGACCCAAAAAATTTTTGGAATCAAGCAAGAAACAAAAAAACTCACAAGCGTTGAAATATTCTACATGCTTGAAGTGCCCTACTTTAGGAATTCATAACTCGATTCCTCAGGAATATGGGAAGCTCGTACTGCTAAGTTAAATTGGAATACTCCTGCGCCATGTTCATTTTATACTGAACGGATTATCCGTTTAGGAATGGCTGATTTATTTCCAAAATATTTTGACTCTGAGCCACAGTGCATTGGAGTGAAAATTTTTATAATATATGTGTCGTTTTATCATAACATCTTAAGTCGAGATAAATCAAAATCGAGTTAAGGTCATATTCAGGTTCGTTTTCTTACAATCCACATTTTCAAATACTTCAATTTTCAAAAAAGGTATCACAGTTTATAGTTCAACTTTCTAGAAGAAAATAACGGGAGTTTTCACAATGTACGATTAAAAGTTAACATAGGCTTTAATAGGCAAGTTCACAAAAAAAAAATATCATCAAACTGCAACTAACAATTTCAATTGTTAATATGTAATTTAAATTCAAACATATATTTTGTTAATATAACAAATTGAGTTGTTGATACGACAAATACAGAAATTTTTTCAACAAACTGAACTAACCCAATTTTTTGTTATGTATTGTGAAAAAAATTAGCAATCATCATTGTCGATATAATAAATGAATGCGCACACGTAAATGAAACAAAGCAAATCAAGAATTTTTTTTTAACAAACTGAACTAACCAAATTTTTTGTTATGTATTGTGAAAAACATTAACAATCACCATTGTTGATATAAGAAATGAATACACTCACGTAGATGAATCAAAGCAAATCACGTTTTGTGTGTATTCATTATTTGCGTATTTAATAACGCGTTGCTCTGTAGCTGAGAGGTAACAACGGTAGTCCATTAGTCCAGAGGTCACCGGTTCAATTCCGCCCAAAGACATTTAGTGTTTTTCGCAGACAAGCAAAGAGTCGCTTAGAGGATTGTGATTGTATAAAAAATATTGTTAATACAACAATTATGATTGTTAAAATTTGTTCGGTAAATCAACAATTCACATTGTTGATATAACAATAATCTTAATTGAATTAAATTTGAAATCAACAAAAAAATTGTTAAAAAAATTTTTTCTGATTTTTCTTTAACTTACAATTTCGTAATTGTATTTACAAAAATCGTTGTAGATTCAAAACCAATTAATTATTTAATTGATATAACAAAAACATTAATTGTATTTACAAATATTTTTTTTTCTGTGTTCGATATACAAAAAACGGCACTAAAGTTCACGTTAACTTTTAATCGTACATTGTGAAATGGGCCGTAGATCGTTAGCATTTATCCCAACTTTTCAAAATTTCATAGAATATTTGATTAACGAATTTTTTTAAAACTTCAAATCCCAGCAAAAACTAGTGCTTCGCGATAAGCAGGTTTGTAAAGGAGAGTTTTCTTGGTGTAGCTTACAAACATGATTACGTATTGCATGATATTTATTCGCGATGGCCAACTCAGGAGCATTTCTTCTTAAACGCTTATTTCAGCTCATTGTGTATATTATAAAATCATACTATTGTTTTGTCGTTTTAAGATCGTAACTCATCGTCATTCTTCGTAAAATGTATATTCTTATAATCTCTGCCTTACAGTAGTGCTTCTTTGAATGCACCACTGTAAGTGAATGTGCAAAACTTTGTTTTTTAAGTGGACGAAGAGGAAAAAATCTAAGAAGCTTAAGCATTTCTTGCCATACATTATTGCATATATTCCGACAATAAATTTGGCACTACTATGAAGCGCATTTGTATAACAGGAAAAGTCTGTATTGCTTCCAAAATCTCGATTATTTTTCGCTGGGATGCTTCTTTAAGATATAAATAAAATTAAAAAATAAAATTCCTCATAATCCATAACAACCAGGAATAATTAAAAACTAAGGACTTTACTTTGTACAACGCAACTCTAAGCGCTGAAAAATATTACATGGCAGCAATTCATAAAACAAAAATAAATTCATATAATTTTTTTAACGATGTGCGACCTGAATTTTAATTTTAGTTAAGCTTGTATAAATGTATATTTGTGATGATGTTCTTTTACATTGTGCAGATTAAAAATAGAATTAAACATTAATAATGATTAACTACATAAGCTTGTATTTGTAAACGTATAAAATGTTAAAGTGACAAAATAAAATATTACAATTCCTAAACTAAAATGTGTTTTTTTGCAAATCAATGTTAACTAATAAGCTATAGTGCAAAACCAAACTATTTAACACGAAATAAACAGAATACAAAAAAAGTAACAAAAGGTATTAATTTTTTAAAATCCATAATGATTATCAAACATTTACCAAAGCGAAATTCCTTGTTGCGTCTATTATATCCTGAACCCATGCCGCCAGCATGCGAAGATTTGACACGTAATATACGCGGTTGGGCCAAACGTTTAATACGTTTTAATAAATTACTAACGTAAGCAACATTACTCTCATTACTGTTATTATTATTATTGCTATTCATATTGTTGTTGTAGTTGTTACTATTATCAACAACAACAAAATCCCTAATTGTGCCACTAGGAGAAGCTGTAAATGCGGATGCAGATGCAGATGCAGTTGATGATAATGATGACGTTGGTAATATTAATGATGTTTTAACTTTTGTAAATAACACCGCATAATGTTTGTAAAATTTATGAGATTTTGTTGCTGCTATTTTTGCCATAATAATGAAACGTTTAATGTTTTTTGCATTTTTTTGTTTGTAATTATTAGCAGATATATGAAGAGTATTAATATTAGAATCCAGACCACTATTATACGCATACAACATGTTTGAAGCTAAGCGTTTTTTGAATTTTTATTTTGAGTTTTTGGTGTTTAAAATTCATATTAATTCATAGAATAGAATAGAAAAGGTAGAAAATAAGTTTGTTAATACGTTAAAGCAGTTCAAATGTTCAGTTACCAAAAATTACTCAAGATCATTACATATACATAAATATAAGTTTGACTTAAATGTACTTACTTTTTACTCTTAACCAGGTGTAAGCTGATTTCTCACCAGCCTCATTAACGGCCAAACACTGAAACATGGCAGAATCATCGATGGCAAGCCGTTTTATATGCAGGGAATTATCATCTGCTATGGAAAATCTATAAATATTGGATTTTAAAATTTGTATAAATATTAATTAAGAACACATAATAAGATTTTTTGTAGAAACTCAATTTATAAGATATATTTTCTGATGACATATTAAAGCTAAATTCAAATCTGATATTATTTCTCATATATCTGTAGGTGGGAGGTAAGCTTCTACTCCAGTCATATTAGTCAGCTATAAACGTCTATAAACCTGCCTGTTGACAGCGTAGAGATTTTCTCAAAACCTACTTATCGTAGGGTGGCCGCGGCTACCGATACCTAAGGTCAAAGTTCAAAAAATCGATGTTTTGCACATTTTTTATAAATATTTCGTTTCCTATGGGTTTTATTCTATTTGTAGTTATTGTAGATATTGTAGAGGATTAAATTCTCTACAACTTTTGTTTGAAAAGTTTTTTTTATATCTTGAGAGCGCGCAGTATTTAACTATTTAGAGTATCACTCGAGATCAACCAATAGTCCCGATTATAAACACGCGTATAAAGTATATATATTATTGATAAATTATTGATAAATATATAATATAACTATTAAGTTATATTTAAAAAATTTTTTTCATTAATTGAGTATGTATTCATTTAAAACCACTTACCACTCGTGTAACTCAAAAAAGAAATACTTTAATTACATTTTAATTCGAATATATTTTATACTTATTACTTCCTAACTAAAAAAAGAATTAAATTATTTAATTAATATTTTTATTACAATATACCATTCCATACATTTATTGCTTAACACAATATTCTGCAACTGGAAGAATGTTTGTGGTTCGCGATGTGGATGCAGGAAAGCAGAGTTGCAGTGATCTTTAGTTTGCACCCAGTGTAAAGGGCAAGCTTGTCTTAATGCTTCACCGTATCAGAGTGATGTCAATGAAGACGTTATCTTTGACGCCGAAGTCCTGGAAGAACTGAAATCATTGTCCAAAGTTATTTAATTAGTTTGGCTTAAGTTCATTTTTTATTTAATCTTTCGATCAAATTATTTTTTATTTAAGAAAGAAATTCTAAAGCATGTGAATATTGAACATTCAAAGAAACATTTTTATGTACGGAGGGTTGAACTGACAGCTGTTTCGTGACCACCAAGCCTACTCGTCAGAATCCTTTACCTACACCACTGACTGACAGACTGTTAATTGAGCTTACTAGAATTAGTAGGATTTTCGCTACAATGTTGTTGCCACTGTCAGTGGTGGCGTAGGTAAAGGACTCTGACGAGTAGACTTGGTGGTCACGAAACAGCTGTCAGTTCAACCGTCCGTACATCCAAACCATACAGTTCGACTAAAAATTCATAACTCAATTATGGAGACATTGTCATTTAAGACGTGAACGAAGATTAATTTAAATTTTACAGCGAGTGGAAGACGATGATGAAGTAGAAGACAATTTAAATTATAGCTTGTAGTTCTCAATATTATTATATTTTTTTAATTTCAACGTTCATAAATGCATGGAGTAGTATTTTTTCAAATAAAAACATTAATTAAAAATTTAATTCTTTTCTTTTTTAAGTTATGAACTAATAAGTATAAATTATATTAGAGCTAAAATGTAATTAAAGTATTTCCGTTAATAACTTTTTAATTGCACGAGTAGGCAAGTGTTAGTAGATGAAAAGGCACTCAATTAATGAAAAAATTAAATATATAAAATATACAACCCTGTTCTGTAAACCGAATCCGAGTAAATTTCTCGTTTTCCAAAAATTAATAATGTCCCCATTGATGCATTTTAAATCGCATATAGGAAATTAATTTCAGATATGATATTTTAAGCTCTAAAATGTATGAAACTGCAAATAGATCTGCAAAACGTTTAGTATTAGTGGATTTAATTTCTCTAAATCGAGCGTTTTCAAATCGACTCGACTTACAGAATAGGCAGGATAATAAAATTAAATATACTTTATATGTAGTGTTTTTAAATCGTTAAAGAATACGTAGGTCTAAATCGTTAAAAAATACGTACTCTCCGACCTCTATCTCGAAAATGGTTCAAGATATAAAAAAAATTCTGACAAAAGTCGTAGATAATTTAATCCTCTACAATATTTATAATAACTATTGATAGCATAAAGCCCATACGAAATGAGATATTTACAAAATATGTAAAAAAAAATCCATCTTATTGACTTTAGATATCGGTAGTCGCGCCCACCCTATGAATAGTAGGTTTTGAGAAAATTTTTAGTCTCAAAGTAAAGGTTTATACAAGTTTATAACTGACTATCTCCAATTCCAATATGACTGGACTGTACACCAAATCACATTTTGGAAATTTTACAGGAGACAGAAAAAACATTTTGAAAATCAGAAATGATTCTATCTCTGTGGCATTAACAATTTAGAATTTATTGTTTTAGATATTCTCCGAATTTTATTTTGAAAAAGTTGTATTTGTTGCGGGATAAGCATGTCTATATGCCTGCACTTCACTAGTGCTTAACGCGCAAAAAATTAAAACTTTTTTAAAATAAAATTTTGAGGGAATATCTCAAATAATAAATTTAATAAATGCTTAATTTGGATTTAATTTTTCATTTTGCCTTATAAATAGTTTTATTGTCATCTAATGGACGACTATTTGTTAAGGGTGTAGAAAAATAAAATGGATTCATATCGAATATAAATTGTTTGTTGTGCTTTGTGACCTATGACGTCTGATATTTTGGGACATGTGCACGAGATTATTTGAGACTTTTGAGACAGATTATACAACGCAAATACAAACGTGTAGAGAAAATTACAGCTTCTTATAAGAAATTCTTATTTGAGTACACAGAAAAAAATATTAAAATTTTTTTTCTTATTATATCATTAATTTAAAAAAAATCTGACTTTCAATTAAATAATTTATTTGATATAATTAAATATTTGATTATTAGTTTTAACACATGCTGTATTTATACACATTCGCTATCATTTGTATGTGTATCCACGAATAATATATACATACATACAAATAATAGCAACAGCAAGAACTTCAACGAGCTTTTATGTATAGCAAAGCATTCAATGCTATATACATACATATGTATGTGTTTATTTTAATTTTTATTTTAAGTTCTTGCCGCCTATTTGCAAACAATATCTTAGCTCAGTGGTCGGTGCGTTGGATTTCAAAACAGAAGGAGCTTAGTTCGACCCTCACTCAGATGAAATTAAAATTACAAACAGTAAGTAAAAACGAAATTAACAAGTAGGTAACATATTCAGCGTAACGTTAATTCATTTGGGACACATCCATTTATCATTCCCGCCAATCCAAATCTCACATTTTTGCCATTTATTTTAATTATTATGATTAAAAATTTAATTGAAAACTTATAAATATTTTAATTAAACTTTTACTTATTATTATTAAATGTTTAATAAAAATTATTTTAATTAAATTTGGTACAAAAATTTACTTAATATTAGCAATTTACTTATAGGTGTAAATTTAATTAATTTTTTACTTGGCAGAACGAATTTTTTAATTAAAAATAATTTTTATTTTTTTCTGTGTACAAAGCAATTTGAAGAGCGTGGAATTCTCTACAGTTCGGCAAAAAGCTATGTTCGGTAAATGTTCGACGATCGGCAAAAATTTCATTGTGCAACGAAATTTGTATATATTTTTTGTACATTAATGGACAATTCCGCAGAAATGTCAGCTTTTTGTCACGTTCACAAAGAAAAATTTTATATTAAAATCGTCGGAAATAAAGTTAATTTAACATTTTGCGGTACTGATTTTGCTTCACATGTTTTGCAATAAACTTCAAAGAAAAATTTTCCTTTTGGTACTATATTTCATGTTGGTTTAGTATTCCAGTACGGTTAAATCAAAGTAAAATTGATACTGAAATAATGCAAAGAATCATGTTGAATCAAAGTTATTTCAAAATATACCAAAAACTTGATTTGAAGAAAATAGTAAGTTAGGGCGTTAAGGGCTACATAGTATCTGCTTAAAATTAGCTGCTAATTTTTCTATATCTGGATTGATATTTCGCTTGTACACTCCATTTTTTTTTTCAAATCAATAACCCTAATATACATACGACATGAATCGAATACTTAAATGGTCGATTACCGAATGTTCACACCTGATGAATTGATATCATGATGAAAACATCATATACAAAATAAATGGTTTTATTTTATATGAAGTCTTACATTTATCATGACATAAATTCCTCAGGTGTGGACATACACTGATGGATAGCAACTGAACTTCAGTTGCGTTGCCAGCCGTCCACTGAAAGTTTGTGGTTGCCAAAAAAGCGCTAAATTGCAACCGAAGTTAATAGCTCTCAGTTGCTAGTTGCCACCGGCAATATTAAACGTTTTTAAAACTGGCAACCCAACTGAAGCTGAAGCAACCAACATAAATATCTACTTACTTATCATTTTGATAATCAATAGGTTCACTGTTTCTAAACCACGTCACTGCTGGCTGGGGATCACCAATAACATCACATGGTAGTGTAACTACTGCACCCAAATCACCAAAAGTTTCCTGTCGCATTTGCGTGAAAAAAGAGGGCGGTTCCAAGATTTCAATTTTTGCTTTCGTTGTTAATGTCTTATAGCCACCGCTTCGTAAACGTACTTGACATGCATATTCTCCGGAGTGTGTTAAATTAACTGCTAACAAGGCTAATGAACGATTCCATGGATCATTGAGTGTGTGTGTAATTTCAGCGTTTTCAATTGGTGTGCCATCTTTAAACCATAAAGTTTCCAATTCATGAATTGGTCGTGCATTCGCAATGCATTGCAATTCGGCTACTTGCTCTCCACGTTTCAATTTCATATCCTGCGGATGCACAATAATTTCCGGTGGCACCTCAATATATGGATCACCGCTCACATTCAAGTGTATAAAGGCACTGTTTTCTTCCTTGCCCAATTGTGTGTTTGTGGCACGTGCACGATATGCCCGGCGATCAGATTCATCTGCACTAAGTATTATCAATTGATTGGCTTTTGTAAAGGCATATTTGATGTCATAATTTAAGGGGCCTTCAACGGTTTGCCACATAACAGATGGTACGGGTGTTGAATCGATGGCAGGCAAATCAAATATGGCCGGATGGCCCGAAATAACTGTTAAACGACCTTCTGTTATATTATTAAATATGCCCATAGCTACGCAATAATAAAAGAAAAGGAAAAAAGGATTAAAATTGACATAAGCACATTCAAGCTTTTATGTAGGAGTTCATATAAAAAATATTATTCATAAATTAAACTGTAACATTTTCCAGCGAAATTTATTCATTTACTTCCTCCCATTTTTCATATTTTTTCGTATATCTTGTGTATGGTTGTATAAAAAAATTATTCTTTGTACTGTTTGTCAGACATATTTCTCTGTAATATTGTTTTAACACAAATAAATATTTTTTAACATACCAACAGTTCGTCAGTCAACAAGTCAGCTATCTGCCTTTGCTGTTTGCAAGTGCTTTGCTGTTTTTCGAAATGCCTACTCTCACGCAATCCACGGTATAAACAATTCAATGTATCACTAATAGAACTTAAAGGAGTTAATTCATTAGTTGCAGCCCAAAAAGGAGTTAGGATGGAATGTTCCCAGTAAAAAATTTTCATGTTTTTTGAAGCACTAATCCAATAAAGCACATAATAATACGCTTTAAGATAAGAGCTTATTGCAGAGCAGTGAACGTATATGAAAGAAACTATACCAAAAGAGCTGATTTCTTATTGCTGATAGAATGCAGATTCTTAAGCGAGAAAGGTCTATATAGTTACAGTTTTAGTGCGGAAAATGGTGATGATTTTCAGCCCTTCAAAAAGCGCTTTTTGTATCAAAAATATAGTACTCCAAACTGGGAGCTCGCCATATCGGCAGGTTTGGCACTACTTTTATTCTCTCATAGTAAAAACCTGCTTTTTTTTAAACAATTTTTTACTGGGTTACTCAATATTATCGATAAAAAGAAATTGCTAGAATTTACGTGGATACGTGTCTTTGAACAGGGCTATCTAACCTCCTTTGTCTCAATAGCTGCTCTGATGAAAACAACAGCATCTTGCGGCCATCATCATCATTATCAAGACCCTTTCACGTATATAAATCAAAGTTAATACTTGACCACCAAAAAGTGTGTGTCAATTATCTTAAACGTACTACACTGAAAAAATTTTCTTCATACATTCCGTGCATTTAGACATTAATACAATGGAAAACTTCATTCAAACTCAGCCATCGTAACGTTTTCATGGATTAGTGAAACAAGTTTCGCTAAGATCATTGATCCAATGTAATATTTTCGTTAAGCTAATGAAAATATTTAATTATGTTGATGGAATTATTTCATCATTTTAATGAAATCATTTCATTAATTCAATGAATTTATATCATTATTCTAATGAAATTATTTCACTGTTTTAATATAAGTATAACATTGTTAAGTACGCTCATTAGCTTAAACCGTTTCATTGACAGATACGTACGATATACACTAATGCCCATGAAAAAAACGTGTAATGTTGATGACCGCGCACAATATCGAATTCAGAAATTCTGGATTTACATTGTTGGCTTTGTAGGCAACGTCTTAGCTACTTCAGCCAACGCCTCTCTCAAAACAATGACAATAAGAAAGAGCACAACAAAAACAATCATATACAATTATTTTTGTTGTTCGGTTTAGGTGAAATTAAGGCGGGTGTGTTTTTGTGAAAAAAAAATAACTATGATATTCATTTCATCGGTATTTCATGAATGCAATGAAATTTTCCATCAAAAGTATGAAACACGTTTAATTGAAACTATATTTTTTAAGTATCCATTTTTTTAAACAGTATTCGTGAAATTTCACATACATTGTGAAATATTTCATTGGAATTGTGAAAAAAAATCTAACCAAATAGTTTCAATGGATTTTTGAAGCGAAATTCTTTCAGTGTTCTTCCACGGTTGGTGAGAATCGAAGTGGCAAAAAAAGTTCCTGAATTCTGAGCTGGCAAAAATGTTTTTTACCCCCAGGGCAAAAAAGAGCGGTGCTATAAAGCTGAAGTCTGTATCTGCGTGTCTGTGTGCGGCACCGCAGCTTGCAAACGGCTGGACCGATATTGGTCCAGTATTTTTTTATATTTGATATGTGACTTTTACGATACTGTTCTAAGCCATCTTTGAAGTAAATCTTTCCAGCAGCTTAGAAGTTGCTGCTCTCTTCTAGTTTAATCCTCCCATATCTGTGTACCTGTAGCAGTTAGCTTCTCTCACTTTGGCAATTGCGATCGAATATCAATGCATTTCTTTTAATTTCTGTGTCTACCATACAAATCATAAAGCAAGCACAATCAAACAAACTTCATTTAATTGTAGTCAATTTCGCTGTTTAAATTTTATGGCATGAGCAATATGAATGGGCAAGTGCACTAATTAATTGAAGTAACTGCCTCTTAATGATTTTTTTTTCATTTTTTTTTTGTCGAAGTTAAAGTCATTTAACATGTCTTTGTCTTATTGTTAGATGTCTTTCATATCTTCAGTATTTTTTTGTTCTTGTTATTTGTTGTAGTCGTATACTAAAGTTTTAGCATGAGAATTGTATTTCTTCTAGCTTTTATGTTGAAAGACCTTCTGTTGCATAAATTAAAAAAGATGAACCTTGGGCAGTCTGTCTATCTTTTTTCGTCTGTTTAATGTGTTTTTTTTTAATATTTTTATTAGTCTTCGTTCGCACTGCACTGCCAAAGGAAAATTGTTTAATTAAGTGACACTTAATAAATGTCACAAATTATTTTATATTGTATTTTGTCTTGGGGCGAGAGATTAAAAAAATAAATAAAATTTGTGCGAGTGTCAGACATGAATTTTATTAGTTTTATTAGTTAAATTAATACGAATATGTATGTATTAAGGCCAAGATGCAATTAAGACAACATGTCAGTCATTTAAAAACTGACTAATTTAACACGTTTTATGTTTAATGATCGTCATGTTAAATTTCCTTCTTACTTACACTATTTAATTAGTTACAGTAACTTTTGAAAAAATTTTATTTCATATTTAAAGAAAATTAGCTAAGAAGCATTAAAAAGTTTTAAAACAGCCTTTACAAAATTTGTATTAATAAAGTTTTAATTTAAAAAACTGTGACCGCTGCTCCCTAATTAAATAAATTGAGTAAAGTGCGACTTTGGGTTTCGTATGAATAAACATACATATCGTCAGCTTATTATTGGTTTGCTGCTATATACGACGATATGTATATCCCTTTTCGTTTTTGCCCCTTTTTTCATTTTGGCAGTTTTTCGTAGTGCTTTTTTGTTTAATTTTAGTTTTAAGTATTTTTCCCTGTTTTTGGCAATTTCTTTGGTTTTGGCGCTTTTTTAATTTTCGTATTTTTTTCGGTTTTTTCTGGCAATTTTTCGTTTTTTGCAATTTTTTTTGTTATTTTGCCGATTTTTTTAGTTTTGGCGATTTTTTGGTTTTGGAGTTTTTTTTAAAGTTTTTTTCCACTTTTTGACGATATTTTTAGTTTTAGCGATTTATTTTAGTTGAGGCGATTTTTTTTTCAGTTTTGGCACTTTTTTCGGTTTTGGGGACTTTTTTCGGTTTTTGGTGATTTTTTTAGGTTTAGCGATTTTTTTTTGATCATGATACTTTTTTTAGTTTTTTGGCGATTTTTGGTTTTTGCATTTTTTTTTTGTTTTTGCCGATTTTTTTAGTTTTGACTTTTTTTGGTTTTGACGCTATTTTTAGTTATAGCGATTTATTTTAGTTTTGCCGCTTTTTTCAGTCTTAGCGCTTTTTTCGGTTTTGTTTTTTTTTGTTTTTCGTGATTTTTTTAGTTTTAGCGATTTTTTTGTTTTGACACTTTTTTTCGTTTTGGTGATTTGTTTGGATTTTGGCGATTTTTTTTAGTTTTGGCGCTTTTTTGCTTTTGGCGTTTTTTTCGTTTTGGTGATATTTTTTCATTTTTGGCGTTTTTTTTGTTTTTTGATAATATTTTTAGTTTTAGCAATTTTTTTGTTGTAGTTTTTTTTTCGTTTTGACGACTTTTTTCGGGTTTTGGTATTTTTTTTTAGTTTTTTTGACGATCTTTTTTATTTTGCTGATATTTTGCGTTTAAACGATTTTTTTAATTTTGGTGCTTTTTTCCTTTAAGCGCTTTTTTTCATTTTGACGATTTTTCGTTTTGACATTTTTTCAATTTTGGAATTTTTTAGTTTTAGCTTTTTTGAAAATTTCAAGAGTTTACCTCTTACGGTTTCCAAGATACAGCATATTGTCTAAATTACATACTAAAATTACTTTTTTTACTGATAGAACACCCTTTAATTTTTACTGTTTTAAATATCAGTGTTAATTGGTGTAGTCTATTTTACAGACTACACCAGTTAACACTAACTTAAAAAATTTAAAGTGTCTATATATAAGTGCCTTTATATTACATTAGTATTTCAACATGTTTCGTTGCCCGCTTTAGAACACCCTTCAATTTTTAACTGTCATATATTTGTTGTTATGGCGGCAAAAGTTTTACATATTCTGTGAAAATTTCAGGTCCGTAGCTCTTATAGCTCCCGAGAAAACAGCCTGTGACAGACGGACAGCGTAGCGAAAACAATATGGGTTTCTTTACACTTTTGGTGTACGGAACCCTAAAAAAAGATTCATTACTTTACGATCACACGCAATGACGGTGGTCTCCAAAAAATTTTTTTTCGAGCCTTTAAAGAAAAATATCTGGAATATACAAAGTTTCATGCACTAAACTGAATTTAATGCATTATCTCGAGAACGGATTTCCAACTGTTTTAGAGTTATTCAGAAATAAGCGGCGAAAATTAGTTTTTTTCATGCAAAATTTTCGTTTTAAAAAACTAACAAAAAATTAAAAAGGATAAATTTAAATTTTTATTCAAAATTAAGTGAAGAAACTATGTAATGTCAAAATAAAAGCATTAGCAGCACTTTTTAAATATCCGTTAGAATAATACAAATAGCGGAAATAGAGCTATCTGGAAATAGTACCGAGAACATCAAAGATTATTCCAGAATGTTAAAAGACATTGTAGATAGCGATAACATTAAACTTAAACAACCTCAACTGTATGAAATGAAAACTTGATAACAGCGTAATTTGTTTAAGTAGCAATCTTGAAAAAATCGCATGCATACTACACACGCACATACATTACACCATAGCAAGCCCAAAACGATCATGCCGTACACATAAAGATGAAAAGAGACCTGTATTACAGTACAGTTAAAGATGTATTCTGGAAGGTTGGAGAAGTTACCAGAACTTTTCATAGTTGACTATAAAAGGAGGGCTGCCGGACGAACCTGATTCAATGTGTTCTTAAACTTAGACAAGTAAATATCGCCAAGAAAAGTTAGTGTGTACATCACATTTATTTGTACGTGTTATTAAAGTAATAAATAAAGTGTTACTGAGAATTTATTTGTAAAATAAATATCCGTGTTTTATTTTTATTCAACGAATTCAACGAATCCTGTGAGAATAATAAAACCGTTTTTAATATTTGTAAGTAATAACTTCCGACTTTAAAACCGTTTTTATGTAAAGGACTAACAACGTAACAATATATTTCCAAAAAGTGCCAAAAAGTAACTTTCCATCAAAAGTAACTTTTCATAAAAAGCTACTTTGAATTAAAAGGAACTTTTTATAAAAAGTAACTTTTAATTAAAAGGAACTTTTTATAAAAAGTGACTTTCATTCACAATTTCTTAGGAATTATAAGATTGTCAGAAGGAAATCTAATATATTTTTGCTTGCTGGGTATTTTGTACGCAAATTCATATATAACACCAGAATTTCATTCGAAAATATCAATAATAAACGATTTTATAGCAACAAGGGAAAATTTAATACAGATAAATAAAACTCCATTTCCCCCTCGTTGTTCAATCCTTAAAAAGTTACGTATACTTGATGATATTAATAATATTAAGCATACGTATGGAGGAATATAATTTAAAAAGCAAGTAAAGCTATTTCAGTGTGAGATTTTAATATAAGTCCATAAATCTTGCACGTTTAAAAGAAAGGGCCAGACATATTGTATAGCAAAATTTATTAAATTATGTGTAGTTTTCAATAGCGCATTCAGATTCTTTTCGAATGAAATTTTGCAGTTATACAGGAATTTACGTACCTAATTCCAAGCAAGCAATCAAAGAAAACTAAGATTTTCTTCTGATTATCTCAGAAATCCTAAGAAAGTTCAAAGAAATGGATACACATAAGAGTAATCGAAAGCTAATTTTTTTGCAGGATAATAGGAATAATCCTCTGCTATGCACATGTGGAGTTTTGCAGTGATTGGATTATCTGTTGAGACAAATATTTTGATTCTGCCCAATGTGCAATGGCTTTACAAACTAGCAAAATGTGTATTTAGTACAGAAGCGACCACTGAAGCATTTATTTACTGCCTGCTTTTGAAATTAACAAAAAAAATTTTCGCTGGCCAATTTATATGGAAAATAACAATAGAATATGCATTTTTTTTGTCAATATAAAATGCCGAACGAAAATATTTTTGTAATATTCAAACACAAGCATTTAATCTTTATGCATACAATTCGTAAATATAATATATGTATTTATAAATCCATATGTGTTTATATGAGTTAAAAAAAAAAACAAACAACAGCAAAAATAAAAACTATAATGCTTAAAAAAATGATGATAAACACTTACAGGCAACGACAACATCAATTTTTTCACTAAATATTGAACCAGCATCATTTTTGGCAATACATTTATAACTGCCAGCATCCTCCCGTTGTGTATTTAATATTCGTAAATATTGACTGGATGAAAAATCACCGACGGGTAAATCGTTCTTGAACCAGCGATACTGAGGTTGAGGATAACCTGTAAAGAGAAAAAAAGGAAATAAATATTTATAATATTAAATGGCTCATTCTCATATCAAATGCTTTTTTCATGTTAGTTGAAAGTATAACAAAATATTTCATAAAATAAACGTGTAAATTTTAAAATAAAATCTGCTTTAGCATGACTTAATAGATTGTAAATAAATGTTCATCAGCTTTTTTTGTTGTAAGACTGTACATTATGCGTTAAAAACGAAAAATAAAAATACTGTTTTTCCTCTCTTTATACAAAATGGCGTGTCCGTAATGCATGGTGTTGATTTTCCACATTACGAAACTATAAATTGATGTTGTGTATATATAGTCGAACTATATGGGTTTTATCCAAAGAAATTTATTATTCAGGCTTAAGTTCGTTCAATTTAATTTTTACAATTAAATCATTTTTTTTATTGAGAAATAATTTTTCAAAGAATGTGGCAATTGAAAAGTACAAATACCAATTTCTTGACTTTAAATTATTAACACTAGAGGCACATAGTATAAAATATGTTAGATAGTTTCCCGTGTAATACGGATAAAACAAAACATATGTAGACCCTAAGAACTAGAGAAAGGAGCTTTCTCAATCTTGGGTGAGAAATATAAACTAAAAGCAGAAGTGTGGTTGTTGATTAGGATAAGTGCCAAGTGTGGTAAGTTTCTAAGCCACCATAAAATAAGCCCAAAGCCAGGAAACATAGAGCTTTAATGCAATTGGTTTAATGCCAGATATTTACCGCTTGACTTTGGGGGCTGAGTAGCCTAGAGTATAGAGAGCTCTGACGATGGGATTGTGGTTAATCCCGAAAACATCGATGTTCAGTTCGACCTTTACAAAAGTCAAGAAATTGGTATTTGTACTTTTCAATTGCCACATGCTTTGAAAAATTATTTCTCAATAAAAAAAATGATTTAATTGTAAAAATTAAATTGAACGAACTTAAGCCTGAATAATAAATTTCTTTGGATGAAACTATAAATTTTTTCAAAAACGAGATTAAATTTATAACGGTTTGAGAATATTTGCATTTGGTTCTCTTATTTCATACATCAAATTTTTAAAAAATATTAGAAATTATAATTTTTTTTTAAATTGTTGCTGTCCGCCATCATGTGTATTGAGCGTTACGAGTTTTTAGTACGCTTCATTACTCAGTTTAATTATTATAATTACATTGTATCAAAAAACAAAATGTATTGAACGTTATCCATATTTTTTAAATATTGTTGAAGTTTTTTAGTGAATATCTAAGGAGGTTGTGCTGAAATACATCGGGGATTATACATCTGATTTGTATTGAATTCAAAATAATGGTATAAACAAATTTGGGACAAACGACGAACTTCGCATAGTTCGACGAATTTGTCGGCAAGAATTAGTTGCGAAAATTGTCTTTTGAAACAAAATCAAATTAGACGAATTAACAGTTTTACTCCAAATTTTTGCCTTCTTATGGATATTTTTGTAGTCCATTGATACCAAATTAATTCACTGTGGCAAAAATGATGATTATTTGCAAAAAAAAAAATAAATACCAAAATCGACATCAAGTCTTGAAACTGATTAAAAGTCGCTCAAACTCTAAAAACGCCTGAAATTTGGAATAAATCACACCTATCGCGAAAATGTTGAAAATTCGCATAAAATCGCAATATTGGTAACAAATTGATTAAACTCTTGCTAAAATTTTAGGTCGCTAAATAAAAATAAATAAAGAAAGCATAAGACTTTGGAAAAATTACATCTTTCGCGAAAATAACAGAAATTCGCGAAAAATTTTAATTTTAAATAAGCCTCAATTTTTATTAAAAATCGCAAAAAATCTAAGGAATGCTAAAAATTCGGTAAAAAACGCGAAAATGGCGAAAATTTGCAAAAACTTGCTAACAGCTGCATAATAGCAAAGTTTAATTTAAAATTCGCGAAAAGTTTTAAGATGCAGAAGAATGCATGCACAAATTCGCTTTTAATGCAAACATTGCAAAAATTCGCGAGAAGTTGCAAAATCGGAAACAATCATTACAATTGATTAGAAGTCACCAAAAACGGTTAAAAATAAAATAAACTCCGATAGATCGCAAAAAATCTCAAGTTCGCGCAGAATTTCTAAATGTGTTAAAGAAATCAGTAACACTGCAAAGAACAACAAACTCTTCGAAAATTAGATAAATTGCAATAATAGCGATAATTCGCAAAAAATTACTAACATCGCAGAAACTGCAATGCCTGGTAAACCTTTTGATGTTGTAATAAAATCACATCACTACAATGGACATTTTTGATATTTTCTAATTAAAAACAAAAAAAATTAATAGTTTGTCGTCATTCGACGGCGTAAGAAATAGAAATAAACCTATCGCAAGTTTGTTATGTACAGCAACTTTCGTGCAACGCACTAATTGTGTGTATTTTCATATACGCAAATGTGTTTTATTTCCTACGACGAACATTCGTAATAAAAATTCGTCGTTCGTCTCAGTTGTTTTTATAGGATAAAGTATGTGTTCTGAAAAATATATTGAATTCGTATAAAAATGTATTGAGCGTTACTTAATTTTTTTTAAATATACAGCTGTGTCACAGATTCCGTTCGGATTGGTTTTGATTGCGTAGTTGTCATTCCGAAAAAGTACATTTTTGGTGCTTTAGATTCCGTTTATTTTGTATTTCGTTTTTACAATGATAAAGTTTTTATACCTTGAGGCGTTTGTTTACTCTTGTTTTTAGATGCAAAGCTCACATTGAGCTTTTTATTAACATGGAAAGCTCATGTCGAAATATTTATTTGACGCTCCTAAAAGTATGTACGTTTTTTAGTATTTACTGCAAATAAAGTCAGTAGAAAAGTGTTTTAAAATTCCACTTTGAAATTTAAAAGTGGTTTGATTACAAAGAATAATTTCGTTTTCTGAAAAAGCAACTTACGGAAATCAAACCACTTCCGATCGGAATGGTATTCTGTGACAGCGCTAATAATTTATCTATAAATTTTGGGACGTTAAAAAAATTTTAACAGCAGCTGAAGGGTAGAAACGATGTAACGAACATTTTCTGTTTAAAAATTTTTGGTTTTCTTTGAAAAATTTTTGCTTCTTTCTCACTGTGGGTTGTTATATTTTCGAAGAACGTGTTAGGTAGGCCGTACTTTGCAACAAACAAGTTATTTCAAATTGACATAAGTCTTATTTGAAAGAAGAGTTTGCCTAATTTTTGCTCATTTATAGCATTTATAAAACTTTTTAAACTATTATTTTAAAACATAAAATTTTGTTTCCATGTGAGCCCAAGTTAAAACTGAAAAAGTGATCATAAGTTTTAGTTCGTCCTGCGATTATTATAATTTTTTGTTTTTAGAGTGTAGATGTATAGTGCTTTCCCACCCTATACTCCCTTTTTGTGATGTACTTTTTTGCAAAAATCATTCCTGGAACAACCGCGAAAGCAAATGTAGCGCTCAATACACAAAAATGTTAAAAAATGGAAATATATATGTTTATTTCAGGAGCCATTGAATGAGGTGAAAACTATAATAATAATCCTATCTTCTCATTGGTAAGAAAAAAACACACACGCACACAAAATGTACGTTTAGAATGAGAATTAGCCAAATATAAATAGGAATAAAAAAAAACAGCGCAGTCGGTCAAACGTAATCATTGTATTTCCCAAATGTAAATAAAATTTAATATAACAAACACATACATACAAGTGAAATAATAGAAAAAACAATATAAACTGGTCTAACTTAATCAATATTATTGGGCTTGTATGCTATTTTCCTTAAATATTTGTACCGTCTGAACGTAGCTTTAGATTGGTTGAGCATTTGTTAGGAGTCGCTGGACTTTTATTTACGAGCATGTAACAATAACTAACTTTATACAGTTTTTTAAAGTTTTTTTCCTACAATTGATGTGGCAACAATGAAAAATACTTCTCATCCAAGTTTGTTTTTCTCTCTCACATGAATAGAAAACATTTCGAAATATTTATGATTCTATTTAGAGGAAATCGAACAGTGTGCTACATATTTGTATTGTTTTTTGTAGAAAAAAAACATCTGCAATAATTTTTAGCAAAACGTGTATATGCATTCATTAAAAATGTTTAAACTTTGTTTGTTTATGTTTGAGATAGAGCAAACTATTTGTAGCCGGAAGGTAAAAAAATAGAAAATCTATTTATTGAATTTATTAGACATTATGCTGATGTTTACTAGTTTGGGATGCTTTTCCCATAATTTCTCTTGTTGTAATCCTCAAAAAATATGTTTAAAAGCGAACATTGTATTTGATTTATTTTTTTATTTTTGCAAAAGCTATAGAAAAAGAAAATGATGAAATTACTTCTTTGATTTGGGTTGGCAGAGAGAATTTCTATTTTACAAAAAAAATAAAAATAAATAATAATAATATCCAGCCATAACCGCCAAAAACCAAATTTTATAGGGGAAGGTTTTTATTAAAAGCGTTTGGTTCAGGTCTAACAATTACCATGAAATTGAGTATGTAAGTACTGTTACTTCTTAGTTATATATTGCATTTATTTTATTTCATGTATGTTAATAGTTCCATGATAACTGGTTTTTATGTCACGGCAGCAACAACACCTAAGACAGAAATCAAAATGCTTAAAATCGTTGAACATGATAAAGAAAATACAGTTACTGAAGTTCCGAATCTGTACAACAAAGTTCATGTGTCCGACTCGCCGCGAGGTGGCGACAAAATCTGTTGATTGGGCTTATTAAAGTAAGTAAAATTTTCGCTATGGTGTTGTTGCTGCCGTCGTTCGTAGTGAAAAGACTGTGGTGGTCTTGAAACATCTGATGTCAGTTCAGCATTCCGTACAGCCAAAATTTTCTTTGTTCAATATTTACATGCTTTAGAATTTCTTTCTTAAATAAAAAATAGTTTGATCGAAAGATTAAATAAAAAAACGAACTTAAGCCGGAAAGGAGGTGAAATTAAAAAATTCAAGTTTTATAAAGCAGCACTTTGTCGACATAGTGTAATAAACCTCTGAGCTACAGAATTCTTTGTTTATTGAACAGACCATTTGATTACAAAAATTTTAAGCCATAATGGAACGAAATCGGTTGAAAACTAAAAATGTTATAATGAAAAAATCAAAGCACTTCGTGGCAAAATATGTAAACAAACAAAGAATTCTATACCTCGCAATTCAGCTTATCGAGACCTTTCCGGCAATCCACTATAACATGTATTAATGACGTCAGAGCTAAAGATAACCGAAAAATATAGCAATATATTGAATGTTGTTCAATGTGTTTTACAGCATTAAAACTATCGCACTGAAAACTTGACTAAAATGACATAGGGCAGTATACCTTCGAGGTACATAATTGTATGTAGTACATCTAAATTGTTTTCGCTGTAAAATCGTAACGGTACGGCTATGCTATTTTCTGTGATGATGCGAATGATCGAGAGCTATAGATTTTTATAAAAAAAAACGAAAATCGATAGCCATGGCGCTTACGTCTTTTTGGTGGTTTTATTTCAATTGGCCGTGGCACTGCCAACTTTTCTAATCATAGTGCTGTATTTTCAAAAGAACAAAATTATTTTAAAAACAATATTTAATTTGCATAAGCGTAGCACTGCCTACTTTTATATTTATAGCCAGCCTCACCCTGTGTGCTTCGCTACCCCATCGTTGCGAAGATATAGAAAAATTAATATATAATTATTTTTTACCTCCGTGTCATCTCTCCTATGCCACCAGAAATTTGTTCACAGCGTAACCTAAATCAAATTAATAAATTCTTGCTGTGACGGTTCTCCAAATGAAGGATAATTACCATTTACTTTGCATGGGAATATAAGTCTCCCCTTCTCCTATACCAGCAGGTTTTTCTTGAACAGCACAATTTGTTCTCAGTTTTAGAGAATCTTATTTTGGTGGTTCTTCACATATAGGAAAATTAATAATTGCTTTGTATAGGGGATAATTCCTTTTTAATCCATTTTCAATCGTTTCTAAGTCTTTAGCTTAAAGAATTCTAATTGCTTTGTATGGGGGATAATTGCTTTGTTTCCCACCTCTTATACCTCCAATATTTTGCGGGAAATTCAGCTTTATTCCAAGAGCTACCTACATCAAATTTAAAAGCCTCACTATTGGTTCTGTAACATACGAAAATTAATAATTTCTTTGTTTGAGGGGTACCCGCCTCCTCCTCCTCCTCCTATAGGTACAAGATTTTGTTACGATTTTTTCTTTGTTCTAAGAGTTAGCTACATCAAATCCAGAGAGCCTCACTATTGTGGTTCTGCAGATATAAGGAAAATTAATAATTACTTTTTTGGGGGGTACCCGCCTCCCCCTCCAACACTCTAAAATACTTTTGTTGAAAATTAGGCCGATGATAGTCGACCTAAGATTAAACAAGCATTCTCTTTGTTGATTTTGAAACAAAATATGTTTATTACAAAAAAAAATAAAATGCCTGCGAAGCGATTTGCTGTGTGCAGCTTCGAACCGTATTATACTTTATGTAAATTTTTTTTACTTGGACTACATACATTTAATTTGAAAAGTTTTTTCTTTAATAAAAATGTATGAAGTACGTTTTCTTAATTCATTACATTTATTAAAACAAGAAAAAACCTTAGAATTTTCTTTACAAGTTAACAATATTTACTTACCAATACTTACAAAATTTATATTTAAAAATATTTAAATACCAGAATTTAAACTTTGATGACCGAAGAATAATATGACGTGCTTCTATTTTTTAAACATTTTTCTGCTGTTTTTAGACAGATTGCTTAATATTCAAAATTTTGATGTTATTTAGACATACTTTGTTTAAAATTAAATAATTTAAACAGCAGGTTTGTATATTTGTGAAAAATTAGACAAATTATGTTTTTTTTGTTACAAATAATTTCAAACTCGATGTAATTTTAGACAACCAGAATTTTTCAACATAAATTTAGACAATATATGATACTAAATCTCAAGTAATGTTTTACAGTGTACACAGCCAATATTTTGTTTGATTTGGCACTTTATTCTAAGAGTGGCCCATATAAAATTTAGAGAGCTCCACTAAATGTAGTTGTGCAGATATAGGGACATTAAAAATGGATTAGTATGGGGAATACCATTTTCCCTAAAAGTTAAGAAAACAAATCAGCCTATTTGAATTTTCCTATCGTCAGTAAGACACTGCACAAATTTCAACACGATTGGCCTTACCGTTTGGCTTCCTTCTAAGGAAAAAAATAAACTACTCACAGCGCCACCTGTTGATAATTTTTGAATTTTCTTTTTTTCCTAAATCTTATGAACAAACCCGCAGAAGGAAGTATACAATTCGGTCCGGTCGTTTTCAATTTTTAAGCATACGAACAAACCACGATCCATTTTTATATATGTATAATATAATTTTGTATATCTCCGTGAACTTAATGTGGGTGCTAAGTTCCATAAGAATCAGTTAAATAGAAATTACTGAAATTTAATATTTAATTTGCATGGCCCGCGCCCGATTTTCTAGTCGCTGCCTAGAAAAGTTGTCACATTTTTGTATTTTCCTGGAACTTAATGTGTGTACAAATTTTCATAAGAATCGGTTTATTAGAAGTTGTTGAAAAATAAATAACAGCTTTGCATGGTTGTGGCACTGCCAGGCGCGGATACAAGGGGGTGGGGAAAGGAGATATTCCCCCCAAAACGAGTAAATTTCTATAGAGTTTCTAAAAGAAGTTTGGAAAAATAGTATGTTTTACTTAGAAGTTCCCCCCCCACAAGAGCTCAAGCTGGATCCGCGGTTGGGCACTGCCCACTCTTTAATGATAATATTGTATTGTGTGTGCAAAGTTCCATGAGAATCGATTATGTAGAAGTAGTTGAAAAAGAGTATGCATTTATAAAAGTACAGTAGCGTAGATTTTTCTGATAAAAAATCGTAGGGGGAATATAATTATTTCTACGAGGAAGTAACTTTTCAATAGAAACCAAGGGTCTAAAATAGATGCCTAGCTTGCGGAAGTTCTCCTAAAATGTTTTATGACGCCTTTATTATAAGAAAAGGTATACAAAAATGCTTGAAGCAGTTTGGCGTATACTTAATATTTTTTTAATACATTAAACAATGATACTCATTCGACCTCCTGTATTGAGACAAACTGTTTCAAGCAATGTTTGTAATTTTTCCTATATTAAAGCCAAAGGGAATCACTGGCGCTAGCCTCTGATTTTTTGGCCAAATGTTAGTTGCACAGGACAGAACTGCCATACTAATCGTATTTCTATTCGGAGGGGTCTGATCACTGTTTGGTTTTATACAAAGTTACACTATATTTTGGAATTACCGCAAGCTCGAATTTAATTCCAGATCCATGATTTCTAGGGCAAAGTTGCTTAGAGCTTTTCTAGAATCATTTCCCCCCTCTCTCTTCGACTTTTTATCATCAACAGAAATCGACCACCCTAAGGCACACATCCTTTCAAAGAAAGGAAAAAAAAATCCGAAATCGGTTTATGAATGACGGAATTCTGAAGAAACACACTTACAAAAACCAAACGAATTGATAACCTTCTCCTTTTCTTAAAGTTTGTTAAAAATCCTAGTATTTCAACAACAACTACTAATCGTAACATCTGTAATTCAAAGACTTTGTGTGTCCTAATTTTATATGAACAGTTCTTAAATTTTAAGCGAGAGTAGCAAACTATCTTTATAAATATATCTTTTAATTTTGCCTAACTCTAAAGACCATTTTACTGTCTATAACTGTTAAAACCAGTTATTCACAGTTGTGTTTATTTGTTGCATACTTGTTTAATTAACAACATTATCGACCAACCAACTTCGTATGCTAAAGCACACTTAATGGTTTGTATGCGATGATTCCGATGAAAAGGGACCTTATTTTTTGAAGGCAGATATTGAGTTAGTTACAGTTCGTAAAACTAGATAAAATTGTGAAAAGAATATCGTTTCTTTACCGCGAAATTCCAAAAATTTACCAAGATATGAATTTTAGTATAATATATATTTAAAAATTTAGTTCTGAATATATGAGCTTTAAAGTTTGGCAATATTGTGAAAGATATCCCGCAAGAGGTTATACAGAAAAAATTATTACCAAAATTTTCAAACATAAGTTTGCTAAAACAAAATTAATTTTAAGTAAATGTTCTATACTAAATCAGTGAATTTTTTATTTGACTTTGATTTAGGATGCAGACACCAAAAACAACAAAAATAATAAGAAATAAAAACAACAACAATGATGAAAAAAAGTTAAACGTAAATTGTAGCAGGTTTATTTACTGAAGATTTCTCAGTGAATCAATTCGGTAATGTTGTTGCGTAAATTCTTGTTCATTTTTTAGAGACTTTAGATAAACATAAAGACTTGAACACATTTAAAAAAGTGAAATTCCATAAATGCTTAATGGATGATGATTTTATTATTTTAAGTTTTAAATATTAAAAAGATTTTACTGACTCAGACAAACAGTTTGTTTGATATTTTACAAAACATCCAGTACATATTTTTGTTTGATTCAGTACTCTATTTTGCTTAGAATTTGTATGTACATTTAGACAAATTGTTTTATAAACTCAAATAACACTATTGTTTGACATATTACAGAAAAACCAGTAAATATTTTTGTTTGATTCACTAAATAATTTTTGTTAGAATTTGTAAATATTTTTAGAGAACTTGTTTTATATGTAGATTTGGACAATTTGTGTACTGAAAACCCCGGTTTTTTTCAAAGAAATTATTGAGACATTCTTATCTGCATTTACAAATTTGTTTGTGGGTAGATTTCAAGACAAAATATTTACTAATTCATTGAATTTGTTTACTGAAAATTTAGTTTATTTCAATTCACTTTTCAAAAAAAAAATTTTTTTTGCTCTATTTATTTTTTGTAGCCCCAAACATCCTCTTTAAAATGACAAACAAACCATCATTGTATATAAAATAGTTTTTGAAATATTTAAAAGCTAAACTCTACACATTTGGTAAATTTGGCAAAATAATGACATAAACAATAATGAAATAAACATCTTTAATTTTTTTCCTTTGACATAAATTCATCATAGGACGAATAAAAACATCTGACTAAATTTCATCGAAATCGAAAGTGGTCATGTCTAGCTGTTGGTCGATTTGACATGGAATTTCCCATAAAAATTTTGCATTTCGTAAAATCGTAAAGATTTCTTATTAATTTTTTGCTTTTCCTGCAATTCATTGATAATTGCTTGAATGGTCAGCCATTCAAATACAGGCAGCATATTGCAACATGTGGAAGAAAAAAATTTATTAAGAATTCTAAACAGAAAACGATAGAATGATAGTTTGTCCGGCTTTCCATTAGATATGGTGTACATGGTGCCATACCAGTATTTCAATAAAATTTTGTATTTACATAAACATTTGTAAGCAATACACAGTGGATGACTACAAAAAAATTAAATAAAGTTTTCCATTTAAACTTTTATTGAAACTTCACATAACCATAAAAGATATTCAGTCGATTTTAAGTCCAAAACTCCTCAGTTGCATGAATAATTTTAACCGATATTAATTTCTTATCTTATGAATAAACAAAACTTTTGTAATTTTCCATTTAGTGCTTCTGAATTTAATTCCCTTTAAGGTCATCCCTCGTATATAACTATGAGTATTTCTCTGTATTTATATGTTAAATGCCAACGGAAGTTTAAGGAAATGAAAGACGTCTATTGTGCCAAAAAATAGAAATCGCTTTTATATAGTCTCGATTCAAAATGCCACGAAAATATGTAAAAAGGAATAGATAAAAAATCTGTTCAAGTCAACCATCGTTAACTTTTCAATACAGTAAACAAAAAATACTACTGGAAATGAAATGATCAAAAGGCAATCTGAAAAAGCCTTCCCATTAAAAAAAAAAGATAAGTGAACTATTAATTAATATCAGCAAAAAAAATTAATGACTTCGATATATGTTTGTGTGATTAGGGTGGCAATGAAATATATTTTTGTTAATTTAAATAACACCTGTGGAGATTATTGTGACATTTGGTATAAAGCTCACGTGGCACAGTGGTTCCAATCGGAAAAAGGTTAGCAAATCTGTATCTTTGAATCTTGCCATCCAAATACAAAACGATATATGAAAGAATCCTACAGGAGGACATAAGCTTTAGGTGTGCAGAAATTTGGACAAACCTGTTGACACACACGATGAGATGCATATTGAATTTAATGAATTTAAGCTTTTAATGAATTTAAGCTTGATGTACCATTATCATATTACTCATACGTATTACACTGAAAGGGAAACAGTTCGTAATGGGAATGAGGTCATTACGTTAACCCCTTACATTAATACAACGAAAAATGTCATTAATGGCATGAAACATTGCATATCAGCAACGAAAAATTACATAAACGGCATGAAACTTTTTTCAGGCACATTAAATACATTTTATGTTGTCATTAACAATATGAAATTTTTTCATTCGGGAAATGAAAAAGTAAAAAATAAAATTATGACTCAAGTTCAAAGACAGATATTGGAAATGAGTTTTTTTATCGAATAATTTTCCTTTTCTTTTATATTGATTTTGTACTATTGATTTTCAAAGGTGACATGGCTGAAGCAGTAAAGGTGTTGGCTAACAAACATGAGATCAAGGGTTCAAGACTAACATTTACAAATTCATTTATAGGAAGTAACATTAAAGTAAGTAATTTTCAAGTGTTAAAAATATTAAATTTAGTCTCTGAGAGGATAAAATAAATATAAAATGCCGCCTAGTGGTGATAAGGAAAAGTTTCGTTTTAGTTATGAAATTTTTATAATTAATGAAGAAATTTTCATAACAGGAATGAAACGTTACGTTGGTTGAAAAACAATGCCAAAATCATTGATGTAACGTAAAAAATCATTATATACATGAAGGTTTTCCTTTCAGTGTACAATTTTGTAATAAAATAATGAATATCCGCTTTTTCTTTAATTTTTTTTTTATTACAAATTCATAAAAAATGTCCGTTTAATATATCATCAACATTTTTAACACATAAGAGGATTGCTTTGTTTTGAATAAATATGTATGTAGTAAAGAAATAAAAACTAAAAAATGAAGTTTAGTACAGTTTTCATGCAGGTAAATAAAACGATTCAGAAAATTTTACTATTTTAGCATATCTGTTCTCCTGCCCCCTTATTCAGTAACTCGCTAAAGCTAAGTCTCTATCGCTAAAAATTTATAAAGTCGATTTATCAATTTCTGGGTGCGAATACAATTTCGCAATGTCTATTGCTAAATTAGGCAATGTCTTAAAAATTTAATCCGCCGAAATTTTAGTGTTTTATGTGTTTTATTCGAATTATGGAATATGAGGTCTGATCTCATTTTAGAGCGGGGCGGGTAACAAATAAAAGCCAGAATAAGTTTGTTAATTATATGTAATCAATTTCAATGTGATTTTATAAAACAATTAATATTTTGCTGAATAAGAAAAATACTCGTTAATTACTGCTCGATTAACTGACCGGTTAATTTAAATTGGCTTTTTTCGATTAACGGTTAATTTCAGTCGGTTAACCGACGTAACAAATTTTTTCGTATTTTGTAGTATTATAACATATTTTTTGTGTGTTTAATTATTTGTTTAGTCTCATATACAAAATGTATGTGTTTAGAAATTACTTTTCATACAAACAAATAAGTGTGTACGGTGATTTTAACTTAAGTAAAACATTAAAATCCTTGGACGTGCCTATAAAAGAATTTAGTAAACTTTTTTTTTATCTAATTCATGCCACCATGAAGTAGATGGTGACCTTACAACAGAAGAAACTATCGATAGTAATACAAGAAATGTTTTAACAGAATTAACCGAAATCTAAAAAAAATTAAAACTGGACTCTAATGGCATAATGGAAAATTTTATAAGTTTAGAGAAATCCAGGAAAGGACTGAGAAATTAGATGTTTTGTATTATGGATTGCTTTCGATTTCTTCAACATCTACGATAAATGAAAGCATTTTTTTCAAGCCAAGTTTTCTCTTTTATTTTTCTAAAAGATTGTTTTAGAAGATCTCCTTAAACTATTGAAATAACTGATATAAATGATCTCACAAACTTATTAATTTTTTAATGAATAAATATTTATGACTTTTTTTGCTTGATTAAGTTCAAGAATTGTTATGTTTATGTGTTATTGTTTTTTTACTAATTAATTCAAAATAAAAGATAATTTATACAATTTTATTTGCTAAAGTTGCTTGATTTATGAAAAACTTCATTAATGGTTAACCGGTTAATACCACAATTAACCGATTATACACTGATTAGGCCAAAACCTCGATTAATTAATCGAGAGATTAACCGATTAAAGCAGAAACCCGATTAAATGAATACCCTACTAAATAACCACCATCGTATGTAAAATGCATTTCATTTTAATTCAACATGATTTAAATGATTATTTAACATAAAAATTATTTGAAATTAATGTTATAGTCATGTCGATTGAAAATGAAATGTAACGTTTATAACAAAATTGTTTTAACAATGACAATTTTTAAATCAAAGAGATTAAGGGTTAGATTAATAATTTTCCATTTAAAACTAATATGAAACAATGGTAATTTTAAGCCAGCAACATTAAAGTTTCGCTGTTAATTCCTTTTTTGTCGTCTACATAGACCCACATGTAAGTATAAACAACAACAAGTCATACAACTAAGCAGAACAGTGAGTTTTTACCAATAAACAAAGCAAATAAATACCAACACACTCAAACGACAAATTATTTCTTGTAAATTTAATATGATTTCTAATCAAAATTGTGGCATGTTGATTTTACGTTACTTTTTTCTGTGTGTGCGCTTAATGAAAGACCACTTTATGTAAATGAAGCTTATCTTTGGTAAATTTTACAAAATTTGAACTTTGACCCTGATGGAGCACCGCTGGGAGTTATGCGATTTGGCTAAAGTTTTTACCACGCTAGCTTTATACCAATCACCGTAATGTATGTAGATATGTACATTAGGGTTATGACTAAATTTTTACAACAAATTTACCTATCATCATGTGATAGCCAATACTAAATCAATAATAAAAACCGTAATTGCGGGTCATTTTGGTAGGAAAACCTTCCGCACCAAATGCAATTTATTAAAACCTTCAGATAACTTTTTTTTTTAATTAAATTAATATGCATATACATTGTTTATCGATTTTGATAAATTTTAGTACGAAATCTTAGCTCACTACTTTGCCTAGTGCGCGAAATATCGCAGCTTTAATATAGGAAAATTCATTCACAAAATTATGTATATATTTAAAGCTACGTATCTTAGATATTCCATTAAGGTGTCATATTAAAGGGCACAAAATGGCCCTATGTCCTCTTATATTAATTGAAATTTTTAAAAAATTTCAACTAATTTCGTTTACTTGGATATATGAATTTTTTAATAGTTTGTAATCTAAAAATTATTTTACTCAATTCTTCGGATTTTTTAATCAAAGCGCATATTAATTTTTTCTGTATAGAGAGCTTGTCTCAATGTGGGAAGAAAGTGGGTGCATATCCCAGTAAAGACAACAATTATTTTTTTATTTTAATGTGATTATTTCGAGCAAATTTAATTGTTTTCAGAATCCGCCATGCTTCCACCGTCAGTGCTCATGTGCATCTCTGATTATCAGCATTTCTTAGATGTATCGGTTGAATGTGATAGCAATTCTTATTTATACAAACTTTTTAAGAAATTTTACAATATCAGTACAACCCATGTTTTACAACCTGTTTTTGCATGTCTTTATTTGCTCCGTTGAAATATCCTTTCCTTACACTATATACTGAAAAAAGCTTTTAAAGAATAGAGTCATTTATCTTTCTATATTCATCTAAGTTCAATAGAATTTAGTCTAAAATGCAACTCACCGAAATAATGCTTCTTAACCCTTTTTCTTTCCTCATATTCACAACTGTTGAGTGTATGTTCCAGTTTTTTTCTCTTACCATAAAAATAAATTAAAGTTGTATATGCATGTTTGGAATTGCAGCTACGTTCTATTACAGTAAGTTTTTTTTGCTTTAAATGTACCATGTAACAACATCTGTATTTACATACATACACACTTGCCTTAAGTATAGAGAACTAATCAGACTCTTCCTCCCATCTACATATCTTGATGATTTTACTAGAAAAGCTTTACTCAACTAAGTTAAACTATTTAGAAAATTTTCTTTTTAAAATCTTCTATTTAGTGGATTATGAAAGAAATTTTAAATGGAATAGAAAATTTAGAACGACTTCATGTAAACACTGCATCTAAAGTGAATCGTTGTATGTACAAGAAAATAATTTACAGAAAATTCTATTATGTTTAGCTACAGATTTGAACTGTTGAACATAATGAGCAAATGCGTAAAATACAGAACAAATTCCCAGAAACTATTCTCAGTTTTTTTTTATCAGTTGGAGCATGCGATATGTGAACGTTGGCATTTTCATGTGCATTTGAGTGAAATCCTGGAAATTATTTATATTTTAGTTCTATAAGAAAACCCTATTCACTTGATAAAAAGAACGGGTGCATAAAAGAAATAAATTTATTTCCACTTAATATCCGTAGCTATAGAACAATTTATATCAAGCATTTTGTATTGACGACCAGTGATGCTAACTCAGTGCTTTTAGTAATTTGAAGAAGTACTTTCGTTTTTTGTTAGTGTGTTTATTTACTTTTGAATATTACTAATTTCTTAAAGAAATGGCCAAGATTGGAATCATATATGACATTTTCTTCTTCTTGATTCTTGCGCCGCACAGTGGTATCGTTTTATACATTTAGCGGCAAAAAATAGAAGAAGTTATAGTAGAGCGATAAGATTTCGCACGTTTGCTTATATTGGCAAGGCTTAAAAGTTCAAAATATGGTTGATATCGGCGCAATGAATCAATCGTGTCCTTTCCATATATCCTTAAATGAAAAAATTGCCATAACTACTAAAATAATAATAATATTTTCAGAAAAGTTTTCACATACGCTACTTGTAATCGGGGCAGCGATACCTTTTGCTCAAAAATTTATAAAAATCGTGTGTTTTTAGAAATTGTGAATAAAATCAAAAGCTGTAGGTTGATTTTAATCAAATATGGCTTATTTTGTTTCGAACTTATTTACCTATCACTTTATAAAAAAAAACGGAATTTTGGTTGTGCTTTTATTTTTTATAATTTAAAAAAAAAATTTTTATAAAAAATTTCATTTTTATCAAAAGTTATTTAATTTGTTTGGCTTAAGTTCGTTTTCAATTTAATCTTTAGATTAAATTATTATTTTTTTTGAGAAAGAAATTCTAAGGCATGTAAATATTAAACATTAAAAGAAAAAATTGGATGTTTCAAGACTACCACAGTCTACTCATCAGAGCCCTTTACCTACACTACCATCAAAGGCAGCAACAACACCCTAGCGAAAATCCTATTAACTTTAGTAAGCTCAATTAGCAGACTTTGTCGCCACCTCGCGGCGAGTCGTACCTATTATTAATGAACCCTTTCAAAATGTTCGGAACTTCACTAACTGTCTGTTCTTAGCATATTCAAGTATTTTAAGCTTTTTCATTTCGGTCTTACCATCGTGGGATATCATCGATATTTTCAATGCTGGGATTTTTGATTGTTTATTTCTTTAAATGTTCAATGATTACATGCTTTAGAATCTCTTTCTTAAATAAAAAAATAATTTGAGATTAAATTGAAAACGAACTTAGGCCAAACTAATTAAATAACTTTAGATAAAAACCATACAGTTCGACTAAAAATTCATAGCTCAATTCATTTCATTTTTATTTATTTTTTTAATTTATATTCGTTTCTTCAGCGATTAACAAAAGTTGTTGGATTCTTTTATGTAGCTTGAAAGAATAGACTCTCCTACCTTTCATTCTGTTGGAGTGACAAGACGGAGGCAAACGGAGCTATTTTTTTTCATAGAAAACTGGAAATGCAAAATATTATAAGGCCATTTAGAGTCGTTGATATGCTGTAAGTCACATATGTATGTATGTAAAAAATGTTAGCAGTGAAAATAACTTACGTGCATAACCTACGAAAACTAACGAAAACTCACGTTGTGTGTACAATATTTAAGTAATTTCACTAGATTTTTTCTAGCCCAAAAAGTGACATTTTGCGAAATCCAATTATGGAATTTTCTTAGTGAAACAGTTCTCTATAGAGCTACATCATTCGATTTTTGAAAAGTAAAAGTCGAAAATTGTTTTTTTACCAACAGAAAAACCACTGTGTGCCGTGCGTGTGATGTACAAGTAAGAGCAAAATATGTGCTCGGATTTTCAATCAAATTTGAGATGATAAAATCCAAACTGGTTCAATTGGCTTTGAAATGACCCTCTATTTTAAAATAGCAGAAAAAACAAATATTAGGAAAAAGTATAAAGGCCAATGTGTTGACTTTCTTTATTCGCCTAATTGTGCCTGTGTGTGTAAATATGTACGAACATTATTGAAAAAAGGCATACAGCTCAATTTCATTTTTAAGAAAACTTTCACTTGAATAGTTTTTCTTCTTTATCTTAAAAATGTTACACTATCCCGTTGTAAAACTTAAACAGGAAAAAGATGCACTATAGTGTACAGTAGCAGTTCATATCTGTGTTGCAACAGCATTCAAGTTAAAGTCAACATAGTTAAATACTTATAATAGAAACGTATCCTTTTTTCCTGACATATACTTTTTACTCTTTTATTTATGCTCAACATTTTCACCATTCAAGTTACGCAAATCACATTTTTTATTCATGTCTTCATTAGTTGACTAAAACGAACGAAAGAAAAAAAGTTGTATTCTGTTCTAAAAGACTGCTGTTTCCTTAAGGAGTAAGATTAAGTTGCCACAAAAGAAGTGTGAGAGTAGAAAGAACGATTCAAATTTAAATTCTTATACCTGCAAAAATGTATTAAAATAAATTAAAAAAAAGAGTTTTTCTTTTTGTATGAAAAACTTTATTAGAATCTTGAATGCTTAAATTTATATGTGAAAAGTACTCTTACAACATGTGAGCTTTTACTTATATTTCTATAACCTTTACTACAGGTGAAAACTGTATACATAACGTTGTCATTTCGTTTGTAATTTCCAAATATTTGGAGAAAAAATTATTATCAAATTTTTTCCAATTAAGTTTTTACTCAGATTTTCAATTGGATAAAACTTTATTTAATTGTTTAATTTACTTTTATTACAATACTATCAATAGATCTTAAGTCAAAATACGAAAACTTGGAAAATTTCTACATACACAGAATAAATATTCCTAAAAAAAATTTCAATAAAATCAGTTGAACAAAAATTTTAAATGCTTTTAATTAATTTAGTGATTCATCAATTACTTATTATTATCAAATTTTTTCCAATTAAGTTTTTACTCAGATTTTCAATTGGATAAAACTTTATTTAATTGTTTAATTTACTTTTATTACAATACTACCAATAGATCTTAAGTCTAGATACGATAAAATTGAAAAATTTCTACATACACAGAAATAACTATTCCTAAAAAAATTTCAATAAAATCAGTTGAACAAAAATTTTAAATGCTTTTAATTAATTTAGTGATTAAATCAATTACTCATGTGATCATAAACAAGTGGAAACTTGTTTCAATTCCACCCTTGTTGATGTCGAAAATTTATATTTTTCTTGGGGAGATTCCTAACAAGGTGTTCCACGTTTCTAAATAATAATTGAGTAATGCATTTGAAACGAACTGTATGGTTTTTTATCCAAAGTTATTTAATTAGTTTGGCTTAAGTTCGTTTTCAATTTAATCTTTCGATTAAACTATTTTTATTTTAGAAAGAAATTCTAAATATTAAAAAATTTGGCTGTACGGAAGGTTGAACTGAGATCAGATGTTTCGAGACCACCACGTTTTCTCATCACAGCAATTTTCCACCTAGATGACACTGCCAGCGAAGGCAACAACAACCAACGAGCGAAAGTCCTATTACTTTGTACCAAGTAACAGATGAGTCGCCATCTCGAGACTATCTTCGGAAACAAAGGTTTGGAACTTCACTTAAGCGGCCCACCCACTTGCAAACTTTACAAATTTTGAGCAATTGAAAATTTGAATTTCGGTGATTGAATACATATTCAATTTTCATCGTAGGTTGAATTTCAATGACACAATTAATATAATCTACATATTTCGTAATTGAAATCGTATTTTAGTTTTTTCTGTGTACCCACAAAAAATTATTACCCAAAAAAATTAATTTTAATTGACTTTTACAACAATGCTATCATTAGAATTTAAGCCAACATATATATACCATACCTTTAAAATATTGAAAAAAAAAAACGTAATCAAGAAATAATATTTTACTGATTGGATGAAGCAGAACATCCTGGTGGAGCACCACATAGCTACAATGAACTGCTGTGCTCAGTTGTGGGCGTATTATTATGTTGCTATTTTGATCTTCGTACTGTGTAAATGTAAATACCCGACAAACTTCACATTTCCAGTGAAAATTTCCTTCTGCTGTTAGTGTATATCTAAAGTAAAGTTTGAAGCTTTTGTGGCTGCAATGCGCGTAGACTACCAAGCAAGTGGCCCGAGTTCAAATCTTGGTTGGGCAGCCAACTACAGCACAAACTTTTCACATATCACGTAAGTAAAACAAATAATAAAATAGCTACATTAAATTCATGTTGTTTCAACTTGAAATAACTTTGATTCAACATAATTTTTCGTGTTGTTTCAATATCAAATTCATGTTTTTTCAACATGAAATAACTTTGATTCAACATGATTTTTCGTATTATTTCAGTATCAATTTCATTTTGACTTAACTGTACTGGAATATTATTTCAAAAGAAAAAAATGTTCTTCAAAGTTTATTGTAAAATTATGTTGAAGTAACATGAAACACCTATGAAGCAAAATCAATACCAAAAAATAATTGTAAGTAACTTCCGACTACCAAAAAATGTTAAATTAACCTTGATTTGGACGATTTTAATATAAAATTTTTCTGTGTGCACTGATTTGACTACACAGAAACAATTATTCTTTAAAAATTTTCAATTAATACACTTGATCAGAAATTAAAATTAGTTTCAATTAATTTCGTAATTGAATGTGATCAAAAATAACATTTTCTAAACAATTTTACAAATTTTGAGTAATTGAAAATTTTGATTACAGTGATTGAATATAAAATTTTCGTCGTTGGTTGAACTTCAACAACACAATTAATTGAATCTGCAGTTTTCGTAATTGAAATCGTATTTTAGTTTTTTCTGTGTAGTGAGAAAAATAGACACACAAATTTTTGATGTGCTCTGGTGGGGAATTATCTACAACACAAAATTGATGCTAGTAGAGACTAATTAGGCTCTAGGATTCCCTACTTCCCACACAAAGGTATAGGTCGATTGTTGGCACTTTGCTGAAGACCCTAGAAAATTGATAAATAAACTATATATTTCGTGCGAATCTCAAAAACACTTTTTTTTGCAATTGATTTTCTAATTAATGTAAATTTTTTTTTAACATTTCAGCTATCCTGCTAATACTGCTGAGTTCATAGTACAAATTTCATGATTGGTTGAAAACTAATAAGCTTTTTAATTGAACCTACTATTTTCGCAATTGAGTCTAATTTGTATTTTTATTTCCCCTGGATCCACACCAGAACTGAACTAGCATGCACATCAACTCAGATGAGGAGATATGGTAGACTACGCAAAGTGGAATCTTGTTTCTATTCCACCCTTGATGATGTCGAAAATTTATATTTTTCTTGAGCAAATTCCCAACAAGGTGTTACACGTTTCTAAATAATAATTGAGTAATGTATTTCAAACGAACTGTATGGCTTTTTATCCAAAATTATTTAATTAGTTTGGCTTATGTTCGTTTTCAATTTAATCTTTCGATTAAATTATGTTTATTTTAAAAAGAAATTCTAAAGCATGTAAATATTGAACAATCATAGAAAAATTTGGCTGTACGGAAGGTTGAACTGACATCAGATGTTTCGAGACCACCTAGATGACACTGCCAGCAACAACCAGCGAGCGAAAGTCCTATTACTTTGTACCAAATAAGAGATTAGTCGCCATCTCGAGACTATCTTCGGAAACAAATGTTCGGAACTTCACTAAGTGTTTTCAACTTTTTTTTTCATAATTTTTTTCTTTTTATACAATAGTTTGATTCGCTAAAAATTGTGCTCGAGCCTGACTAACGTCTTTCAGCTAAAAAATAGAGTTCGAAAAGATTGTATAAATTAATTAAATTATTACCTATAAAATTCTTAAATGTTTCGAAACTCTTTATAAAATTGGTTTACCAATAAGAAAAAAATGTACTCCAAAACAGAAAGAGAAATGGATAAACGGACTTACTAAAGAGAAGGAACAGAAATTTTTTTTACATAATTTCAATGAATGATATTCATTGACTTAGATTCCTTAATTTTTTTTTGTAAAAATACGTTGATTCAAAGAACGCATACGTTGTTTTAATGAAAATATTCATTGAAGTTCAATGTAAAACGTTTCCTTGAAAACATTCCTTAATGTTATTCTATAACAAAATTAATGAACCAGTTCATTGATTTAACATACTAGTGCCTTAAGTCAAAATTAATGAACAATTCATTAAAACAATGAAATTTTCAATTGAATTTATGTACCTTTTTGGTCCAGTGAGCCCAAAATAAAAAATATTTTTGACTCTTCCAATATTGAATTATAGGTTTTCATATAAACTAAAAATTTACCAATTTGGTGTCAAAAATAAAAATTATATTAAATTTTAGTGAAAATTTCACCAAATATATGAAATAATTTAATCGATCTAGTGTAATAATTACGCCATATCAAAGAATATATTTTATTATTTTGATGAAATTATTTCATAATCTTAATGAAATTGTAATGTTGTTCCTAACTTCACAGATGAAGTATAAATAAGATTCGCTAAAGCCGAGTACATCACTTTTGGTTGTTTTTCTGTAATATTTGAAGTACTTTGGCGTATGGTTCAGTTTTTGTTGCAGTTTTTCTTATTCTAATTTTTATATACAAAAATCTATGTGAGTGTGTTATGAATATTTTGATGCGAGCAGATGGCTTTTTTCCAACATGATAAATGTTTAAATGCATAGGTGAAGACACTTACTTGTACAGAGAATTAAAGGAATTTCATTTTGGGAAAGAAATGCGTCTAGTAAGAAATGTAATATTTTCAAAAGCTAATTGGGAGTTGTGGGACTTGCATTAACTAATCTGGGGTACAGGTTTTTCAAGATTATATATAAGAAGGTTCTTAACGAAGTCGCCTTTCAAACAAAATATGCTTTACCAAAATAAATCCAGATGGTTAAACCTATAACTTAAAACAAAAAAAAAAATAAAATAAAAACCTCTCAGCAGAAACTTTAGTAACAAAGTAATGAGAGATCTCATTGTTTTGCTTAGGCCATGATGAAAGGATTTTTTATGTCTTACGTGGAGCCAAAGGAAGCCATAGATCTTCTGGAAAAAGTTAAAAATATTTCCAACAGATTCATATTCTTGCTGTCTCAAAAAGATGCCACTTGCTCTTACTAAGTAGATAGCGAAAACAATTGCCGTTTTGTAAAAACACTTGCAAATTGGGCATTGGAAAATTAGAAAAATCGCAATCGGTCGTTCGAAGACCACCTGAAAATTCAAGCAAAACATAGAGACTTCAATGCTTTTGCGGATATTTTTCGTACTGAGGAGGATGACCTCATTTAGATAAAAAAATCTGCGGATGCAACAGTACACAGTTTTTTCCAATTAGTAAGACCAATTATTATTTTTGATTAATATTTTAATTGAAGCTTGTATAAGTAAATTATTATTTTTGATTAATTTTTGAATCAACAATTGTATAATTTTTTTAGCATGGGACATTATTTTACGAAAATTAATTGATTTTTTTAATTACAATTAACTTTTCGATTAATACACACAGAAAAACAAGGAATGTAAAATCAACATGACGCAATTGTGACTTGAAATCATATTAAATTTACAAGAAATAATTTGTCGTTTAAGTGTGTTAGTGTTTATTTGCTTTGTTCATTGCTACAGTTCACTGTTATGCTTAGTCTATGTCCATACGCGTCAACTTTTGCTGCGCAACTTTTGAGCTTATGAGAGAGAGAGAGAGAGGTGAGAAGATTGGGAAGCGGTACACTGCTTCATGTATATGAAACTCTCTTTTGTTTGCCTCTTTGTAATATTAAGCAACAACAAATTCTATGTAAAAAAACAAAAGCCGCAAGAATTTTATTGGACAGAAAATTGCAGAAGCAAAGGTTGACTCATATGGACAGGGATGACAAAAACGAATTTATTGCTGCTGGCTTAAAATTACCATCGTTTCATATTTTATATATATTTTTATATTTTAAATGAATCAAAGTTATTTCAATTTGAAATAGCTTTGATTCATCATGATTCTTCGTGTTGTTCCAATATCAAATTCACGTTGTCTTAACTCGAAATAGCTTTCGTACAACATGATTTTTCGTATTACTTTAGTATCGAAGATCTTACATTGAAAATTTTCTGTGTGTATACTATAATATTTCTTTCATTGAAAAATACTTTCAATTAATTCTGTTGACTTAATGCTACAATTTTCGCGATTGGTTGAAAGCTAATTAATTAATTTTTTAGTTGAAGCTTTGTTTTTCTCAATTGTCTTTACTTTTTCCTATCTGCACTAAAAAATCTTTGAAAAAGTAATGTTACCTACCATATGCCAACCATACAATCCCGCTCCTTTCGCTCACACAGAAAGAAACTGGCCCGAAATAAAATGCATTTTTCAAAAATCTTTCAATTAACCGCCAAGTCAGCAAATCAAAAATTTGGATGCCAACAAGTTTAAAAATTACGGCCACTTTTAACAAGCACTCGCCTTAAAAATATAAATTAACACCTTTAAATTGCTTGTTTTCTATGAAAGTGTATTCATTCATAATTTGAAAAAGAAAATCAAAAATCCTACAAACGTGCTAAATAGATAAAAAAAACTGGGTTAAATATATTTCGTGCCATTTTGCTGTAACTACTAGCTGAATGCTTACTTTTGTGCTGCACCGCATGTGTTCCCTCTAAAAGCATTTAAGCATTTTGTTAACTTTCCAATGGTAGAAGTTGTTAGTTATTGAAAAATAAATATATTTTCCGCTCCTAAGTATTTTTTCCTATAAAATAATTATTTTGGTTTATGGTTGCTTTTGAAAAGGTGTGGGAACGTTGAAAATTGTACACCTGTAAGTGTTCATTTGAAATAATTCTATTTAGATTTATATTATGTTTTATTTTTCTTCATTTCTACACCAGCCGTTTGAAAATTTTAATAAGGAAACAAACTGAGTGAGGAAAGTATTAAAAATTTAAATAAATTTTATTCGAACGAAATTAAAGACTTCAGTAGCAACCACAAACAAAACAAAGTAAAGTTTTGTTTTGAAGTTAAATCGAATGGATGAGGAAAATCAGCTTGAGTGCTGATAAAGAAGTTGTTTATAGGATTTATATACTTTTGAAAAGAAGATTTTCCAAACATTTCTTTTATTTTAAAGATTGATTTTTTTTTGTACGAGATTTTATATACATACATTTTTTCAAGGGATCAACTATAAACAAATTTGCGATTCGTTTTTTGAAATATATAAATTTTCTTGAAAAAGATGAAAATGTAGAAATACTTTTTATGAGAATAAAAGTATATATTCTCAAGCTTCTTTAGCTAAAGGAATGGAAAATCTGCGATTTCGCAAAAAAATTTTATCGAAAACTAAAAACTCACATTTCTCGACAACTTTAAAACTTGCTTTGTTAAAAAAGGAGCAATTATAATTACCCAGCTAAAAAAATTATGTGTGAACCATATACATCGATATATGAAAAAAAAATTTTGATATATGGACTCATATATGACAATCCGATTGCGAAGTTAGTCGAATATGGATCCATATTCGAAAATTCTTTGAAATATATGGAATCATAATATATTGAAAGACGTATTTGTAAGAATTCTGATAAAAATGGTCATTATAATTTTCATATCAGTACTAAGATATACCCAGCAAAAACTTTGCTTACTGGTAGGCAAAAAAGTATATGAGGATTTAAGTCGTAACTACTTACAATTTGACTCGATAACTAGTTATTATTGTTTTAGAAGTCCAAAAACTAAAGGGTAATTCTTACAAATGTATTTACATTTGCACAGCAATTAACTAGTTACTATTTGGCTTCCTGGAAGCTAAAAAATAAGTAGTCAAATAAAAAATCTAAAAAAAAAATGTATACACATTATATATTATTTATATTTTTTAAATTTTAGTTTTCATTATTTTTTACCCAGCTGGGATACGAACTTGTGCTCGTTCAGATATTAAGACACGAACCTTACCCACTCAGCTATTGTTGACTTATAAGTTTAAGCGACAAAAATTAGTTTTCATATACAAACACATGTTGACTTAAAAAGTGGTTGTCTACTTATTTTATTAATACATATCAACAAATTATAACTATTTTCAGATAATGAGAAGTCCAAAAAATAAGGGGTACCCCATACACATGTATTTACATTCTCACAGCAATTAGCTAGTTATTATTTGGCTTACTTGAAGCTAAAAAATAAGTGGTCACATAAACAAATTAAAATAAAAAAAATTTTACACACATTATATTATATTTTATTTATATTTATTCGATTTTTTTATTTTTTTTGACCCACCTGTTCTCGTTCAGATTTGAAGAGAAGAACTTTACCCACTCAGCTATTGTTGACTTATAAGTTTAGCCGACAAAAATTTCTCACTCCGATTTTCGAAAAAAAATTACGGGACCGAACTTAAGCCAAACCCTTTCGAACAAAAAAAGACTTTTGAAAATCGGTGGCCAAATGACAGAGTTATGCGTCTACAAACATAAAAAAACACACGAATTGATAACCTCCTTCTTTTTTTGAAGTCGGTTAAAAATCAGGGGCCTAATCGTCGCTTTCGATATCGAGCTGATTCAGCTGATTCGATCGAGTTTCCTTAGTTTGAGATTATGGCATTCGCTATCCAACAATATAATTGTTCGATATCGAATGTCATAATCTCAAATTAAGAAAACCTGGGGCCGAATCATCGCTTTCGATATCGAGCTAATTCAATCGTCTTTTCTTAGTTTGAGATTATGTCATTCGATATCGAACAACGTGTTTACTCGTATATTGTTCGATAGCGAATACCATAATCTCAAACTAAGAAAACTCGATTTCTAAAGCGACGAATCGGCCCCTGATCGAATCTGCTCGATATCGAAAGCGACGATTAGACCCTAGTTTAACATTTGTTGTCCTCCAATGGAGAAGAAAAGTTTTTAAAACTCGTATGGTTATCGCCAGACTCCCAAACAAGAATGAGAATACAAAAACGTAATAGTTTTTTTTTTTAACACAAAACTTATATAAACGCAGAACACAACAAACAATTTTTATTCGATATGAATCTGGTTATTTTTCCTACAACCTTTCCACAAATCAATTGAACTTTTTGCACATAAATTCTTCAGAATATCTCGAATAAGTACATTTTATATTAAATATATCTAATATAATTTGTGGAGAAATTAGAAAATTTTGATAAGAGTTTTTTTCTTAAGCGATTAACTTAGATTTTCGTAGAAAAATTTACAATTTTCGTCTAATGCTGGATATAGCGGCCTGCTTTAATCGAATTAAAATTCCAGTCTTGACTTTGATTCATGTTCACGACTACAGAATTTGAGACAACAAAAATTTTTTTCTGCGTGTTTTCAAAATCATAATATATTTTTTTTGTTGCAAATTTTGGCTTTACTATTACCGGATTAAAATTAACTATTTTTATGATTAAAAATATTAATTTAAAATAATAACGAAAATAGTTAATTTACAAAAATTACTGTATTTAAGTCAAGCAAGTCACCACATGTCTATGTATACTTTGTGCTATCGTTATTTAACAAGATAACTTAGCTGATATTGTAAAGGAGTCCGGCTTGTAAACATGAGAACCTAAGCTCAAGACCAAACAATTACAAACAATTTTTTTTAAACTAACACACTTACTGCTTAAGCCTGGGCAGGCATCGAACCTGCGACCTTCCGGTTTTAAGTTTTGCACACTACCAACTAAACTACAATTCAATTGGTTGATTTTTACTGTATTTTATGGGTTGGTGCAATACTAACCTATGAAATTGGTTATATTTATCAATATTTAATTTTGAGTGAACTTTAAAAAATTTCGACTTTGTTGTACAGTGTTATCACATGTATCGGAATTGACTAATAAATTATGTGTGCTCTGTGTAATTTTTTTTATCAAATAAAGCAATTTAAAAACATTGCAAATTTCGATTTCGGCTTACTTTTGCTACTAAGTCTTTCCATTTAAATGAAGTTAAAATAAACCATCATGTTATAAATGATAACAAAAATAAACAAAAGATGATAAATGGCAACGAAAATTTTTTCCCTTTAAATATCATAAAACAAAATAGTAAATAGCGACTTCTGACCAAAAACAATACAATAAATAAAGTGCTTGTTGTAATGGGAATTTCCCTTTATTAGTAGCTGATTACAAAACAACTTTAACAGCTTTTCTCTATGTTAGCTTTATACAAACAAAGCAATACTGGTTAGAAATAAGTAGTAGTAACAATGACAAGAGCAATGAGACGAGTTGTAACAGAGTGGTAATGGTTAATATTCTGCATTATGGCAAAAATAATCTCTAAGGGCCAGGCAGCCAGCCAGCCAGCCAGCCAGAGTAGTTGTCAACAGTACAACGTTTGCTGTAAAACAATACAAAATATGTTCCATAAAGATCAGTGTGGTGCGTGCGATTCAGTATTCTCAACATATTCAATTTTTACTCTTGTAGCTGTTTTAATACTACTGTTGTTGTTATGCTTAAGATGTTTGCTAGAATGTTACTAACAATATATTACACTTCACAATGTTGCACATATACAAAGTAGTCATCGCATTTTAACTTATCACGTTTTCTACAACGTCACTTCGCATACAGCAGCACTCCTACGTGTGGCAAGGACACGGCTACATAAATGTATTGAAAGCTGAAATGAATTTTGTTGTTATTTTCACTTGATAAAATTGCGATTTCCTTTTGTCCTAAGTGTATCCTGTGGCACCTGAAAAATTGCAAAATTTATTTTGCACATTATGCTGTTGAGTTATCAACACCCTGTCTGTCAGTCTTACGGATGCTGTTTGTTTGTATCTGTCTATCTGTTTACCTTTTTCATCATCTTTGTATGTGTATATTTGTCTGCATATTTTTGGCTCTATTTTGATTCTAGTTCATTTGCCGCTTGCTTATTACCACTCTTATATTCATCATCAACATCATTGCAATCATTTTATTTGAATCTACAATGTAAATGACGATGATGATATAAATTATGTTGTTGCAGCTCTTCTACTTTCTCATCAGATGATTATGATGATACCATACTATGGTTCTTTGTTTTATTTATTCTTTGATTGGTACATACATATTTTCCGTTTGTTGGTGGCATGAACAACAAACATTAAGTGCATTTTGCCTTGATGATGCATGTTACCAGTTCACTGTTTAATAAATCATTTGAATTGAATTATTGCTAAAGGAAAAGCATCAAATAGTTGGATTTTTTTCTTTTCGTTCTTTGTCTTTTCCAAAAATTAAACAGGTAATAATTTCATTTTTATCGTGGTAATATTTCTTATAGCTATTTTACACTATCCCACAAGCCGTTCTACTTCTGTAGAAAATGCAACAATGATCTGATGAGTTTATGGAAAGTTTTAAAAATGCAATAAGAACACATTGTATCAGGGTTGCATTTTATGCAGACGTCGAACAGCATGTAGAATAGTCTAAAAACAGCTTTTCGTAGTACACATTTTAAATGAAAAATGCATACATATTAACTATGTAAAAGCAAAAAGTTGGAAGATATTAAATGTTAAGTGTAAATTATTGTACAAATAAATTTGAATTTTTTTCTTATATTTTTCATTTGCTTGCAACTCAATAGGGGAGATGGTTTTAAACTTCAGAAAACTCTTGCTTATTTCAATTAAAGATAAAATTAAAATATACATATAAAATATTATTAATAAAATAATGTTTTTCGCAAAGAGAAATTTCAATAAAAATTTCCAGAAAAAGTATTGTTTTTTAAAACCATTGAGAAATAGTCAAAATTTTCATTATAACAAGATATATTCATAAGTTTGGAGATACATTACTGCTTACATGTAAGTTTTCGTTTTTCCATCATTTAATACTATATTAATTTATTCCTTCATTGACAGCTTACACACTTTGGCTTTCTTACATGCTTTAGTAATGAAATGGGTGTTCTTTTTAGTCATACTAATATTAAAATATAAAATAAAACGATAAATTTTACATTTGCAATGAAATTGCATTTATATGAAAAATAACGTTCTTCCGTTCCTCTTAAACAAATTACAATTAATAATTACTAGTGTCCGACCGAACGTTCGGGTTCGGTGTCGGAGTTCGACGAAAAGGCATGTTCAGTTGATGTTCGGCCTTAGGTAAAATTTTCACCGAACACCGAACTTTATAAAACAAAAGAGAGTTGCATGTACATGAAGCAGTGTACCCCTTCCCTATCTTCTCACCTTTATCTCCCATAAACTCAAAAGTTGCCCAGCAAGAGTTGACTCGTATGGGCATGGACTAACTGATAAGTCGTCTAACATATAAACTAAATTTGAATTAAACAAATTCTTGTACAAAAAACAACGATACACGAAATTGCAGTCTTACAAAATATCGAAAAGTGCTACGTATTTTGAATTTGTTCATTTTGTATTTATTAAATAAATAAGTCATAGTTACAAAAAGTTGAGTAACATTTTTCTCTTCAATAAAAATGTTCGGTTTCGCGTTCGGTTCGGGTTCGGCTTTGGTTCTAAAAATTCTACCGAAGTTCGGTTTCAAAACAGTGCGTTCGGTCGGACACTAATAATTACAATTGTTGTCTTTGTTTGACGTTACCAAAAGCAGAGTTTGTGGACTATAGGTCTACACCAGCAGAATGGAATACGTATTTTCTGTTCCGCAACTTCGCACTTCGTCAGCACTCAGGTGTCTTGGGGTTCGTTGAAACCTGAACATGGCGATCGCTTTGCACTGGTGCATTTTGTAGAAGTTAAATTGCCAGGACCAGGTATTTGGGGCTATTGAGACAACCTATCGTCATCAACGTTGAGGTTGTAGTTGTTGTTGTAGTAGCAGCGTTGTGTACGCCGGCAACCGCCACTTCTGCTTACAGTCTCGGTATTGACTGTAACCAGAATCCGACTCGAAGGGCCAACAATAAGTTGCAATCGGTAATTGCAATTGTTGTCTCTGCTTGGCGGTACCAAAGCACAGTTTGTGGATTATAGGTCTACATAAGCAGAATAGAATACGAATTTTTGTCCCGCAACGCTCTTCGGCAGCATTCAGAATGCACTGACATACGGTATTGTATATCGTACATCAAGGCGTAAACTCTATTGCTTTTTATTCATGTTTGTCTTCAAAACTTCTATCTGATACTTGGGTATTTTGTGGAAAATGTACTTATATTATAGAGGTATGGGAACTTAGTAAAATCTACTATATATTATACTAACGACCTCCAGTGGCAGATGTTCCGCATTTTGTTGTTCCGTGACCTGCCCCTTTATACCTGCTACTGGCTGGCGGACTGTATTTAGCTCAGTTGAAAATTATTTCTTAAGTGTTAAAGACGTTATTTTAGTAGTTTCATGCTCTTGAACAATTTTCATAATGAGTGATACATGTTTTATATGCAATAAATTGTTATCGTATGCCTTGGTGTACGGTATACAATACCGTATGTGAGTGCACTCTAGTCGCTTTCTCATGCACGACAAACAATTTTTATTATGACCTCCGAGCAATAGGTCGATAGATATTTGCGAAAAACTGATTTTCGTGACCTTATCAATGTAGGTTTTTCACATCTTCATTACAACGCCGTAATAAAGGTGTAAACAAAAATTCAGCTCACTAGGAATTGGGGTTTAAAGTGCCTAAAATGACTGCTCTCGCCGTGTACGCAGATATTTGATCGATCTAGCTGGCCGAAATTGGATTTTTTGCTTGAATTTGAATGCAACTCAAAAGGAAATGTGAGCGATAACCTCCCACCAAAAACGAAAATGTCAAAATTGTATACAAATTGTCAACACTAACAATAAATATAACGGTACTTTGAACTTGAATGTTTTTGAGAAAGTTCAAAATAGCAATAACTTCATATTGCTGAACGTTTTTTAATAATCCTTTTTGGATTCTAAAATATCAGATAAATAGCTTTATATCCATATGTGTATTGTAAAGATAACTGTTGCGGTAATTATTTTTTTGATTAGTGCTAAACATAAACTAATTTGTTATTTATATTCTAAAAATGATATAAACTGAAACGGTTTTGAGTTATAATATATATATAACACTTTTTTCGTAGTACTACAAATATTTATAAAATCCGCAGTTTTATAATTTTATTGGATACTGCATTCGATATTAAAAATTTTAAGTCATAATGGACCGAAAACGGATAAAAAGTGAAAATGTAATAATAAAAAAGTGCATTATGAAATTTAAACTTTCAAAATATATAAATTTGTAAAGCAGTGTAATCCAAGTGCCGTTAGGCGGCTTTTGCTTGTCCTTTGTAATCTTGGAACAGGTTACGCTTATTTCGTTAACTATTTTCCACTTATGACCCTACCTTTAGCAATCGCAATGGGGTGGTGACACTAAAAGTTTTATTGCCACCTACAATTTCTAAGCATATAAAAAATTCACCCTATTCCTTATTAAGAGATTCTTTGCAGTGCAAAATAAACAACAAGTACAGTTAAGTAAAAAAAACAACAACAACTAACAAGCAAACAATGAATGATATGTAGCATCAATCAGTAGTCATTTTTAAATTTTCATATGTTTTATAGCATGTACTTACATTTCATTTACACAAATATTTTTCTTTTTTGTTATACGAGTACATGTGTAATGTGTTTTTGTTGTTTTATTTAAAGTGTTATTGAAACATTTTTAACATTACTTTTTTTACACTTATTACTTAATTTTGCCATTTATAGAGATTGACAGTTGACATGAGTGATATTGATGTATGGGGTTTTTATTAACTGTACTGCAAGTCACATACACAGAAACACACTCAGTCACTTGCATACTGAGAACAATTAAACATTTTTATTCTACGCGTGTAGTGGTTAAGTGAGTGTAAATAAAGGCACCCTGAAGGAAGCCAGGGGCCAAGTGTCTCCAAGTCACCACTTTAGTCGACAAGTTTGGTAGCTTCTTGTTGACATTGTCTATGAATTATCTACACTTTTTATTTTGCCTTTAATGGGAAGAGAATATTAATTTTGTTGTGTTGAAGATAAATGTGGGTGCACTGACTCAATGACAAACACATGCTAAATGTCTATAGCACAAATAGTCAGTAGTACTAAGGACAAAGTCAATAGTAAATCAGTACAGTTTTACTATCGACCTTTCCTTTAGGGCAAGTACTTACCAGCGTTGCCAAGGCTAGATTTAGCCTTTTATTTTGTCTTTTAGTTTCGAAATTTGTGTTTTAGCTTCGTGACTAATTTACGAAAATTTTTCGAGCTCTTGCTTCCAAATTCTTCAAAGAAAAAATACATTTTCCACATCAACACGCGTAGAACTGAACTAATATGTACATGAGCTCATATGAGAACATATGATGGATGGGAGTTCTATCCATGTTTTTGTTAAATTATTATTGTTAATTATTTTAAATTTTACCAAACAGGATCAAAAAATAGAAAAATATTTTTGGAAGAAAATAAAAAAAAAATTTTTATGTATTAAAAAGTCAAAATAACATGTGATCCGCGTATAAGCAGAAAATTCCTTAAAGGCTCCACGACCCAACAAGCGGTGAGAGCCCCTGCTTTAAATAATAAACATTGAGTTTTCATTAAAATATATTTAGCTTCTTTTTAGTTTTTATTTTTGTGCGATTTAGCCTTTTCTGGCCTTTTAAAAATCACAATTTAGCCTATTTTTTCCTCCAGCTCCTGGCAACACTGCTACTTACTTACAACTACAAATACAACACAAAATACACTGTTGATAACAGGAAAAACAACATAGGATTTATATAAAATCAATATATATTGATATAAATCAGTTGTTCCCACACATACAATATCACACTCTGTGTACGTGTGTTGATGTTGAAGAAAACAGCCTACGCACGAGTGCATAGGGAATTGCCGTTTGGCTACCACTGATGTTAATTTGAAAAAAAAACAAATATTTTAAATTTACGAGAAGCGTGCGGCAGTTAATTATATATAGCTGAATGTGTCAACTGGACAACCACAAATATATATTAATTTCAATATACTAGGAATCAGGGACCGAAAATAACAGTTATTATCAAAATTACAGTTCAAAAAGTCTGACAGAAAGAATTTGTATATACGATTTTAAGTATAGCATTGTGATGGTCGTGACCTAAGGAATAAAAATCTAAAAATACTTTTATTTTTTACTTTTTTCAAAAAAGTCAAAATATAAATGTTATTTTTTGACCCCTACTTTTTTGGTCAAAAATAAAAGTTAAAATTTGACCGATATTTTTTTTGCCAAAAATATCAGTTAAAATGTGACTGATTTAAATTTGACCAATATTTTTTTTGGTCGAAAATAAAAGTTAAAATTTAAACGGATTCAGAAGTCACTACCCCAGCATTCTTTGTTCATCTTAACCACTTGTCATGCTTGATATTAGTTAGTGAGCAGGAGCATCAATTATTGAACCAATTTATTTAGCGAAATTGTCTATAAGAGCTATTGATGCTCCTTATATTCATTTACAAGTTAAATCGATGTTGTTTAGTAGGATATTAGCTCCAAATATTATTTGCTCTTTTTTGAAATTTTAACTTTTATTTTTGACCAAAAATATATCGGTCAAATTTAAAGTTTTATATTTGACCGAAAAAATATCGGTCAAACTTTAACTTTTATTTTTGACCCAAAATATATCGGTCAAATTTTAACTTTTATTTTTGACCGAAAAAATATCGGTCAAATTTTAACTTTTATTTTTGACCGAAAAAATATCGGTCAAATTTTAACTTTTATTTTTGACGAAAAAAAATACAAGTCAAATTTTAATTTTTATTTTTGACCTAAGAAATAATAGTCAAAGAATAACCATTATTTTTTGACCCAAAACATATTGTTCAAAAAATAACTATTATTATGCGACTTTTTCGAAAAAAGTCATAAAAGTTACGGTCCCTGTATTTATACGACGACGTATGAGTATTATTTAATAAATAGTTGAAATATAGTTGTGCATACGTACATATATGGGATTGAAAAGTAAGTGAAGTATCTCTTTAGCGCGCTATATCGCCACTGAACGAGATTTTTTTGCCCTTAATAAAGAAAGAAAATACCCATACAACAAAGAGTTCCACAAAAATGTTTCTCGAGGTCTTTTACATAAAAATACTGAACACCTTTCATACATTCCGTATGATTTCCTATTTCGAGAACTAATTGTAAATAAGTACAAAATTAACCCTTAAGCTCATTTTAAGTTTTGAATGGTTTCTGGCATTCAAGTTTAGTCCGGAGCATAGATGTCCTTAAAAACTTATAATAGAATTTCAATATAACTATGAGCAAAAGAGAAAACTTGAACTATTATATTTTCTGTGTTATACAGTGTAATATATCATTAATTAAGCTTAAGAGTGACGCTTACAAAGCCTGAATGAAACTTAATAAAAATTCTAATAATTTTATAAAGACAATTGCAACCGTGTAATGATTGGGCTAAAAATACGATAATTGATAGTATAATATATTTAAGGGCTATTCGAGAAGTAAAAAATGTTTCCTATAGAATGCATCTAATGTATCCTTAATGCAAACTTTGCTATCCATCAGCAACAACATGTTTGTATTAAAAAACTATCTCGCGTTCCGGACATTGCTGCTAGTCCTGGAGTTAAAAAAGATGATTACGATTAGCCTCATATTGAGAAACATTTTGTACCCAAAATTTATGTAATCATTTATTTTTTAGATAGCTCAAAATCATTGGCCATTTGATTCAAGTACCGCAAATTTAACTTTTCAATAGCTATTTTCTTTTAATATGTTGTGTTTGCTCAAAATACCATAAGCACATTTACCACTTTAAACAACATCTTATATGTATAATATACATTGTATATATTGGAAACTATTAAACGCTTACCTGACATTTTATTCTTGAAATATATTTAACTTAAGCAATTTATCTTTTAAGTTGGCAAATTTTTAGTTGTGCGTATGTATGTACTTGTGATGGAGCTGGAGTCACAGTTGGCCATGTCTTTGAGACATCTTGCAAGACAGATACATGACAATGTTAAAGCGTGGCTGACCTGTTGGCGACAGCTCAAACGGATCAGTGAGGAGATTTTCGAACAAATGGCCGCTAAGTTCATACGTGACAACAATAGCGAGACTTTCTATATTTTTATTAATGACCCCCATTACTTAAAAAAAAATTAAAACCGACAATGTCGCATATTATGTCGGCTACATTGTTATTTATCTTGTCACTAACGATTACATATCAACAATGACACCTATTTAATTATAGAAAGTTTTTCGTTCCTGTTTGTTTCCTTTTCATTTAAAGTATTGAGTGATTTAGCTGGGATTCGAACTGAGGCTGCATGTTTATAAGCTTTCGCGCTTACCACCCTGCTGCTGTTTCACCTAAAACATCGGCAATGAAAGCCTTGGGAGATGATGGAAGAAAACACGTCAATCAGTGCATATGTGTGTGTCGTGTGCTTGTCGCGTAAAGAAAGACATACAAATAAATCCATCAATCACAATTTACGTTCTGACTTCACAGCGTTCGTTTGCAAGCATGTCATCATTGGATAATGATTTCTTGTTATTGGCATTTTGTTATTTTAGCAAAATTACACAAAAAACTTCTCATACTGTTTACTTTTTTAATATATATGCTTCCACCAAAGACTATAAATTTATAAATTTATAATCTTTGCTTCCACAAAGATGGTATTGTTCAATGAAAAGTAAAATAAGTTTTTTGTTCGTCCGTGTATCTGTCCATCGCTATGATCACAAAGCAACTGAGATTGCTTTTAATTATAATACTTTAAAGAACCTTTTTATATGATTTTAATTTGTATTATAGAGTGATCTATTGTGGGCTTTCAAGATTGTTTTTGTCAATCACAATTTGCGCATCAAATTAAAATATCAAAACTTTTTGATTTTCATCAATCTGAGCCGACAACGCGCACGTGTAGCCGAAAAAGCACGACCGCACGCACACACTTAAAAAGTTGACGTGATTCAGATCAAATGATCGTGTCCAGAGACCTTAAGAGACCAGGAAAACATGAAAACATGACAACAAGAGCGATACTTTCGCTCATCTTTTCCTCGTTCCTGTAGAGCTGACAATATTTTCATTAATGACCATGTAAATGACAACATCTACAATTTTGCTCAGTTTTAGTAAACAGGAATGTAACAAAATGTTTCAAACTGGTGACCGGATGTCCGACAATATCCTCAAGAAATTCGTTTGCTGGTATACGAAAAGTAGTGTTTTTCGTTGTAACGAAATTATAAAAAATTTTAAATTAAACGGTGCGAGACTAGCTCGAGGACAATATCCAACTAGTTTGATACATGACCAGTTGAGTGGTTTTTCTTTTACGCAGCCTTTGAGTACGGTTTCTGTTAAATTGTCTGAAAAGAAACTGTAATCGACAAATAACGTGCATGACAAATGTCAAAACTTCCTTAAGTAGTCGTTGATGAAAGTGTCCGCTGGGACAAGTTGGCCAACCGGGTTATGCACATTTAACATACACATTATACATTTTATTTCGGTGTTAAATTCCATAAAACACACACACATATTCATATAAAATTGCTTTACTAGAAGCATAGACCCGTTGAAAATCCTGTTTTAAAAAAAGGTTTAAAGTGTAAAATAGACTGATAGCGAATACAAAATAGCTGTGGTAGTTGTATAGTTTGTTTGGCTGGTTGACGACGTGACAAGTGCATTCAAGAGTAAAGTCAATATTTGTCAACCACTTTTATGTTTTATAAATTCTTATGTAGAAAATATTGAAAAGAATTGACAGCTTTTCTGAACATCGATAAAAAAAAGAAAAGTTGCGATATTGATATAAAGAAAAAAATTTATTTTTTATTTTAGCTTAAAATCTCAGCTTTTGTAACACTTCATATCATATTACATTTTCAATTCCAAATAAATAGTTTGAAAGCCTGTGAAAATTGCTAACTTTTATTTTTTATTTGCCACAAATTTAAGCAGAAAAATTAAAATAAACTTTTCTTGTGTCAAGAGAATCCAATACATTTTTAGTCATTTTTTTAGAATTACAATAGAATTTAGCTTTGATGTGCTAATGAGAAAAGCGCAATATAGCCCAGTCAAATAAGCAATAAAAATGGATAAGCCTCGGAATGAGAGGTAATAAGCTGAAAACTCGTATAACTTTCTTTTTGGTGTTCTAAAAATCTTCTAAAAGCCACATTCTCATGTCTGCGTCGCACAGTGGTTGTAATTGAAAAAAGAATAACATGTCTATATCTTTGGAACTTGCTATCCGACGACAAAACGAAGCATATAAAAATCATAGAGGAGAACCTAAGCTTTTAGAATATTGAAAGTTGGACCACCCTGTTGAAATGCACATTCAGTTACAGAGTGTCAAAGTTGACTACCTCGGCCTTGGAGAAAACTTGTTGGCCTCATAACTTTTACAAATATTATCCGGTTTTAAAAAATTCAACATTGGTGTAAAGTTTATAAACAGATAAAGAAACTACTGTTTTTCTCAAAAATTTTTTAAAACTTAATTTTATTTTTGAATCCAAATTGATTTTTAGACTAAGGTTCGTAACGTTTAGATCAGAAAGAATTGGGCATGATTAATATTCCAAGGAGCTACGGAAAAACTAACATCAACTTAATTTTTCAACGTAATTTTCATAATTTCAGAAATTTAAAAAAAAATAAAAAAATTAATCGATTTTGCATAAAAAATACATATATTTTTCATCATTGCAGTCTGAACAATTCCGAAACCATTGGGTAAATAAAAAAAATAATGTTAAAAAGGTTTAAAGGTAATTTTATATAACGTTTTTTTCTTAGCGGTTTTTGTAATGCAATTGGATAACCCCTTTATAAGTTCTGATAAATTCAGTTTAGCAGCCTCTTAAAAAATTCAAAATTTAAACAAATTTATCCACAGAATTTAAAATGTCAAAAAATATAGTGGTACTCAACGGCATTTTTCTTGTTGCATAGTGTTATTAAGAAATATAGCAATCCTCTTATTGTTAAAAAATTTTATCGATATATTAAACGAAACGTACTCTTTTTTATGAATTTTTAATTTTAAAAAATATGTGAAGAAAATGCGAATATCCAATATTTTTCGGGCAAAAGGTTACGTATGAGTAATATGGTGATATCATCATATATCTCATACGCACTATAAATAAATGTTGCTGGATGCTGTAACACTTTTCCGAAATTTTTTAGACATGTCAAAAATTTCTTTAGAATTTACTTACAAAATTCGTTAGAATTCAAGCAGAATTATTTTAGACATTTCAGCAAAGTTCTTAGAATGTACTCAGGCAAAGGAGTGGGCTTTCTTGTCAGCCATTCATATGATTTTCGATACGTTTTCTGACCGAATTCGGATGAGTTCGGCATCTTGTGCAGATTTTGTGACCGCCTTCGGATCGAAATAGGTAAAAAGTAGTTGCAGTTGTAAAATTCATTTGTGCTGAATTTTATTTTGAATCTCTCTCTCTCTCTCTCTTTATACGTCTAAAAGCACTTGGGAACATTTTCCAAAAATGATTAAAAAAATCAACTTATTTGCAGCCAGTGTGACCGTTAAATAGCAGCACAAAGAGGGTAATTTGAGGAAAAAGAATAACAACAAAAATTAGACTTTATGAAGAAAACAGCAGGGTTCCAAATTTTATTTCTTACCTTAGCCCCAATTTTCGATTTTTCATACCCAAAATAGCTATTTTCTCATCCCCAAGAATTCCTACTGTATCTTAAAAATAAAATCATATTATCTCAAAGGAAAAAATATACTTACATTTATTAATTTAATTAAATCCATTTATATTGAATATTTTTAAAATTTATTTCATTTGTACATACTTTGAGTTCTAAATATCTACATATCTACATACATGTATCAATGTTTATCATTTTTTTCTGAATAATCAGTTAATGGAGTTTTGGTATTTTTTTTTTATAAAGCGACTCGAAGCTCTTTTTGTGTTTGACTTATTCAGTATGCCTCTTAAGGTATTTTTTGTTTACTTTAAAGAGGTCTTGTAAGCCACACACCAGAACCTATTTGTTGGGTCACTTGGGGCATCTTGAATGATTTTGCTGCAGAAGAAATAGATTTCAAGTCCCCAAAAACCTGCAGCGGAAAAATGCTTTTCCGCAAAAAATTCCCTGGGGCTAAAAAATCACCTATTTGGGGACAAATCCCCAAAACTGTGAACGCTGGAAAAGAGTAAAGAAACACTTTTAAAAACTAACTACATATATTCGTGGACATAAAATATTTTTGGAATAAAATTAACCAATTTTGATGTTTTGTTTTCATATCAAAAGGTTACAGATTTAGTACATATTAAGAAAGAGACATTAAAAGTGGCAAGGTGTTCAAACGAGTGGTCAATTGCTACTTTAGTTGCACAATGATCACGCTGTTTGCAGCTGTACAATTAGTTGATCTGTGCTAAATTTTATTTTAAAGCTCTATACGCCTAAAAGCATCCTATAAATTTGTTTAAAATAACAAGCAAAATTAAAGATTTCGTCAAACTCATAAAAAAGGAATAGTATGTAGAAAAATTCGTAAATACCAAAAAAAGAAGAGCATAAAAGAAAGAATCAGCCAGACAAAGTTAAGAAGGATTTTTAGAATCATGATGGTATTATAAATGAATGTAAATATAGTTTACAAAGTAGTTTGTAAATCGCATGATTAAACAGGAAACTTAAACTTTTTCTTTTATATTTCCGACACTATTTTCTCAATTCAAATAAATTCTTTTTTAAATTTGTGTTTTGTCCTGTCATCGAATGTATGCACATCACCATCATAAGAAACAAAAATTGTTGCATAAATATATATATTTTTTCATGCCATTTTATTACTTCAAAGTTTAACTATAGTAGATGTACTAGATAAGTCGATTAGCAAGAACTTGTATGTGTGTACATGTGTTTGGATAGTTTTGAATGGATATGTTTGAGTTTAACTAGGAAATGGACGAATGAATGAAAGCATTAAATATTGATTTGAATGGTTTTCAAAAGGCATAATCAATGTGGATTTAAGGATGTACTTGTAAAACAGTGGTTTTTACGTACTTAGTAACATTTGTGTGTATGTAAGAACTTGTATGAATAAGTGTTTAAGATACTGTTACAGACATGGTTAACCTTATTTTCAGAGTAGACAATTTTTAATGAAAAATGTTAGAAAGAATAATTTAGATTTCAGTTAAGTTTTTTTCGACATTTTATTATAGAAGGAATCAGAATCAAAATGAAATATTGGCAAATCTAACCAATTTCACTGTTTAGAGCCGCAACAACCCACAAAATACAGTAAAATAACCAATGAAATTGTAGTTTAGTTGATAGTGTGCTAAACTATTAACCGGAAGGTCGCTGGTTCGTTGCCTGCCAATGATTGTATGTTCTATCACATTACTCGTGCGTCTATAAATTTTGGACTAAAAATAGGATATTCGCATTTTCTTCGTTTTTTTTTGGATTAAAAATTTTTAAAAAATGGCCGTTCAATATATTGTTAAACATTTTTAATAAATAGTAAAGAAATAACAATTAAAAAATTAAGTTTGGTACTATTTTAATGCAGGTAAACAAAATGCTTCTCAAAATTTTACTATTTTTAGAAAATATGGTCTCCTGGCCACATTTTTGCGCAGGTAGCAATAAAAAGCCAGATAACAATAACAAGCCAGATTAATTATATTAAATGTATCTAATAGAATTTGTAAAGAAATTTTGAAAAACTCGATGGTACTATATTTTCTTAGCAGACTAATTTAGAATTTCGTAAAAAAATTCACTATATTCGTCCAATGCTGGATGTAGCATGCATGTTTTAATCGATTTAAAGTTTCAACTGCAGTAATTTTTCAAGACTATTCTTTTGAAACATTGAAAAGAAATAACTGAAGGTTAGAAAAATTTTTAAGAAAAGCGTCCAAGCTCTATTTTTGTAAAAATTTAGCCATTTTTTACCGTCATTTCAAAGTCTTCACTTTGATTTTTTTTCACGACTACATGAATTGAGATATATTAAAAATTTCTTTTGCATATTATTTTGTTTAAAATCATAAAACATTTTTTTTGCTAAGGTATTACCGGAGATATTTACGAAATCGGGAACAAAGTCGCGGCCAAAAATCAAAATTCTAAAATTCAAAGCCAAATATATCTGAAAATATTAGAAATATTTTAATAAAATAAAGTGGATTTTCTTTGTCCATCAACAAGCTTTAGAACAATATCGGATAATAATTGTAAAAGTTATGAGGCCAACAAGGTTTTTCATGCCAGAGATATTCCATTTTGACACGCGGTAGCTCACTGTGTGTTTCAACAGGGTGGTCCAAATTCTAACATATTTAAAGCTTAGGTCATCATCTATGATTTTTACATATATAGTTTTGTAATTGGATCGCAAGTTTCAAAGATACAGATTTATTACCCTTTTCTTCCAATTGCAACCACTGCACTACGGCCGGAAATGGCAAAGCTGCGGCAAAATATACCTCCCGATAAGATTGGCGTCACCAATTGGCGTCACAGATTTCCACTGCCACTATATAGAATTAACAAAAAGGTGGGTTGTTCACATCATTTTAGAGGGGGACTTGCACATAGTTAAAGTGACTCGGTATAAACAAATCTTATAAGCCTTGCGTTTATGGTACAAAATATGTTGAATACTTTTATGTAAAACAGCACGAGAAACATTTTTGTAGGACCTTTTAACCCTATAACTCCACGCTGTATGGTTCTTTTTGTTCCTTTCTTCAAAAAAGTAATGAAAAATCCCCTTCAGCGGTGATATAGCGGACTGAAATGTTTACAAAAATATTTGCCATAAAATTTTACTATAGGTCTTTATGACTCTCAAGCTCCAAACTCAATGGGAATGCCAAAAATCATTCAAAACATAATCTGTCTTATTCACAATTAGTACTCAGCATAGAAAATATTCTAAGCCTTACATTTAAAATATAAAATCTGTTCAGCATTTCTATGTAAAACTTCATAAGGAACATTTTTGTAGAACATTTTAGCCTACTATATTGCCGCTATAGGGGTTTTTGTCCCTTTTTTAAGAGAGAAACAAAAAGGCCCATACAACGAAGAGTTAGAGGGCTAAAATGATTCACAAAAATTTTCCTCGTAGTGTTTTACATAAAAACGCAGAGCACATTTAATATCTTAAACGTAAGGATTACAAGATTTCCTATGCCGAGTCACTCTAATTATGTGCAATAGTATATAATTTTTTGAGTTTTTCATCATGTTTTTTTTCAGTGAAGTTAAATCTATTAAACAATTTGTCTATGTAAATATACAAATTGTAAACAAAACAATTTACTAAATCAAACAAAAAGATTTACTGGGGTTTCTGAAAAATATCAAACAAAATTTTTATCTGAATTTGTAAAACAATTCGTCTAAAAATACTAACAAATATTAAACAAAATAGTTTACTTAATCAAACAAAAACATTTACTGGATTTTTTTTAAATATATCAAACAAAATTTTTGTCTGGGAAGTCACATTGATCATCCATTTAGCATTTATGAAATGTCACTTTGTTAAATGTGTTCAAGTCTGAGTGTTGTTGTTATTTTTATGTTGTTATTTGTGTGTATGTCGTCATGGGGGTTGATTTTTTGTTGCTTTTTGGTATTTGCGACCTAAATAAAAGTCGAACAAACAATTCATTGATTATGTACAGAACATTTACTAAAAATTAAATTTAGTTGTAGACAAACTTTTGTTTGAAAAATTTTTGTTGATAATTTTTTCTGTGCACCTCAAGTACTAGAACCCATATTCACAGATTTTTTTATATAAAAATAATTTTTGAAAAACAATGTTTTAATTTTGTAAAAAAATTTGATGCTTCACAGCTCATAATACGTATTACGAAAAAAGTGAACATTGGCAGCTTTGTATACATAAACAAGGTTACCAACTATCATATCTTTTTTCTATTTTTTCTTTCTAATATATTGGGAATTAAATCCTGTAAAAAATTTTCAGATCTAAAGTTAAAAAAATTTACTTTTTGCTACAAAATTTGGAAATTCTGCCATAGTGCACTGTGCGACATCACAAACTAAACATAGACGCGCTAATTAATTAAATAAAAAATATGTGGGTGAACCATGAAAATTGGTAGGTAATTTTAACAAGAAAAATTTTTGGAAATTATATATTAGTAATTTAAACAAAAAAAATTTTTTTAAACGTGGTTTTTCCCAAGTATATATTTTACATTTCAATGAAATGTAATTTTTTGGTGTAGAGCTTGTGTTCTCACAATTCTTCGCTTGTTACCCTTTACCCTTTCAGCCAAGTTATCATCATTACCATCAATTTGTAAAAAAATGCACTGAGCGTTAGTTACGTAGATAAAATTCTTAAATATAATTTATCTGAAAATTTTAGGACGGTGAATAAAGTTCACAGCATCGGAAAGACAGACGCATTATTTAGAGCATTATCCGTTTAGAAATGGCTGATTTGCTTTAAAAATATTTTTATGCTACCGCACTGTGGGTTGTTATATTTCCGAAGAAAGTATTATGTAGACCGCATTACGCTACTAATAATTATTTGGATTTGGCATAATTTTTAACATTACCAATCGATTATGTTAAAACTAGTTTTATTTGAGAGAGAGGAGCTAGTCATGGCTTAAAAAGAGTCCATATCTTTTATTTTTATTTTTATATGTGGGACACATCACTGTACGACGAATAGAAAAATTTATAATTTGTCATATTTTTGATTTAAAACATAAATTTTTTGTTAAGGTTGGACATTTAATTTTTCTTACATTTTTCCGATATGCATGAATAAATTGTATACAATTTTATTTTTAGATTTTTTAGTACTTGTGCAATTTGAAAAGTTGTATAAAACTTTCTCTCTAGGGGGAATACAGTATGTAATTTTGCACAAACATGTTGCATGCTACATATACATACATATGAAATCTATCTGGTACATCCTTAGTATTTGTGTGTATTTCATATATTGTTTCATATATTCTTCTCTATAAAATATAAATGCAAAATGGTCTCTTGAGATAAAGTTTATGGGAAAAAATCAAAGTAAATTTTTTATTTTTTATTTCTATTTTTTGTATCAAAGTTATATATAAAAAATTAAAAAAAAACCCAAATCCAATTGACAAAATTGCAAATGAATAATAAAAAAAGCTACATGGAATATAATTTATTATTTAGCAAATTTCGTGTCTGAAAGAATTTTATTTGTATAAAAATGTTTGTTTTCTATCGTTCTTTGTTACACAGTTTTTTTTTATGCGAGTTTGTGCAGTAAATACTAGATCAACTCAATACTTTGGTCCAGAAATACTTAAAATACTTAAGTAAATTTACATATCGTCACAGAAAAAGCAAAAAGATGAAAACCATATTGACAATTAGTGTAAAATGTTACAATACAAGTAAAAAAGGACCAACTAATTTATACATTTATTGTAAAGTGTTGCAGAAATTGTTAATATATTTTTTCATGTAAACAATTTTCATGCTTCTCCTTTTAAAGTTTTAAAATGTTAGATAAGGATTTTTGCATTTTCTGTTACGATATGTATGTACATACATATGCATGTGTGCATTTGTACTATATCTTCCTATTAACTGCTATTCACGAGTGATTTTTACACGTTTTTAGGGTTCCGTACACCAAAAGTGTAAAGGAACCCAATTGTTCTCTCTACGTTGGCTCCGTCTGTCTCTCTGTCTGTCCGTCTGTCTGTCTGTCATAGACTGTTTTCCCGGGAGCCGTAAGAGATACGGACCTGAAATTTTCACAGAATATTTAAAACTTTGGTCGCTACAACAACAAATATATGACAGTTAAAAATTAAAGTGTCTTCTAAAGCGAGAAACGAAACATGTTGAAATACTAATGTAATATACAGACACTTATATATAGACACTTTAATTTTGCAAAGTCAGTGTTACTTGGTGTAGTCTGTAGAATAGACTACACCAATTAACACTGATATTTAAAACAATACAAATTAAATGGTGTTCTATTAGTTAATTTAATTTTGACTATGCAATTTAGTCAATTTCCTGTATCTTGGAAACCGTAAGAGGCAAACTCTTGAAATTAAAAAGAAAACGTTAAAACTAAAAAATTCCAAAATTAAAAAAAAATATCAAAACGAAAAATCGCCAAAATGAAAAAAGCACTTAAAGGAAAAAAGCACCAAAATTGAAAAAAATCGCTAAAACGCAAAAAAAATGACTAAAACTAAAAAGATCACAAAAAAAACTAATTAAAACGCAAAAAATCGAAAAAAGTTGTAAAAAAAAACACTAAAACCTAAAAACCCGCTAAAACTAAAAGTATCATCAAAATCGAAAAATATCGCAAAAAATGGAAAAAAATCACAAAAACGAAAAAAAGAGTCAACACAGAAAAAAGAGGAAAAAAATCGGCATAACGAAAAAAGTGTTAAAAAATGCTAAAACTAAAAATAAAAATCACCAAAAACCGAAAAAATTCCCAAAACCGAAAAAAGCGCAAAAACTAAAAAAGCGAAATAAACGTGAAACAAAAAAAAAACGCCAAAACCAAAAAGTGCCAAAGCTAAAAAAATCGCCAAAAAACGAATAATCGCAAAAAAATAAACGAAAAAAGTCAGCAAAATGAAAAAACCGCCAAAACAACAAAAAAAGGTTAAAAAATTAAAACTAAAATTAAACAAAAAAGCTAAATGAAAAAATTGCCAATATGAAAAAAGGGCAAAAATGAAAAGGGATATATGTGTATTCGTACGGAACCCTTCGTGTGCGAGTCAAAGTCGCTTTTCACTTAATTTTTTTTTATTTTTACTTGTTTTAAACTTGTGTTAAGCTCAAAAGCCAAGACAGTACATTACAATACCCAAGATGTTCGAAACATTTCAAACTACTGATGATATGATCTAAGAAAAACTATAATAATTTGATAAAAAATTTCACAGTCCATGCAACTTTTTTTTGGATTGAAATTCTTCCTCTAGTTTTTTTCTTTCTTATAAACTATTATATTTTTGAGTCAGTTTTGCTTGTACGTAAATTATTTCGTAAGCATTGTTATAAACATTTGACATGAAGCAATCTTGTTTCATTCAATATGCTTTTGACATTTTAATGGAAACTTTAGATCACATTGGATTACTTGATTCTATGTGAGTGAAATAAACAAATAGAATAATTGGAAATTATGTAGGAATCAGTTAAAAAAGTTAGTTTCTCATGTTTTATAAGAAACTGAACATAAAAAAGTTAATAAATATATATTGAAAAAGGAAACAATTTCAATGTAGAATGAAGCATGACAGAGTATTTTAGATTTGAAATATTTAGTTCAAATTACAAGTTTAACATTAATTGGCATTGAGAAGTAAAACAGAATTATAAAATTACAAACAGTTTATTAATATTGTGTTTATGTACATTAGATAATTCTTATTACCACAACTTTTATTTTAGTGGAAAGAAAGAAAATAAGGAAGAGTATGCTGAAAGCAATCAATATTCATACAAACGTATGTATTTTAAAATATATATTTTTTAGAATAGAAACTGCCAAAAGAAAATTGAGCAAATTTGTTAAATCTTTTTGCTATATTATATCGATCAAAAATTCAATAAAATTAATATTTATTTGATACTTCATTTATTGATTTATGAATTATATTTGGCTTGCAATGTTTTTGTGAATTTACAGTTTTATATACCAATCGAAAGATATTTTTTGCACTTTCAAATTATACTAGCTTTATTATAATAGATTTCATATTACGATCGAAAAACCTCGCTCCAGTGACGAATATGCCTAAAGACGGTAAACCTGATGAAATCACATTTGCAGGTCCAGCAAGCCGCCCCCAATTTACTTAAGGGAGAAAAACTCAAACAAGTTAATTAAAAGGCTAGTACAACTAATAGGTGAAGAGGCGTTTTACGTCATCCCGATAAAACGAGGCGCGATTGAAGAGACACAAATTTTAAATCATTTATCCTAAAAGTGCAGGTATAGAATAGTGACAAAAATTAATAATTTGGTGCAGCTAAGCCAAAAGTGTATATAAAAAAGGCTGTTAAATTGAAACTACTGTACCCTTTGAGCCTTTAGTGGTCTCTTTCCCTTTCCATAGACACTATTTCATGAAAAACGACAAATATTGCGCCAAAATCAGTAATTTTTTATTTATATAAATAGATTTTTAGTCCCGGGAATTGCCACATAAAATTCTCGGGAAAGCGAAAAACAAAAATAAGTGATTTTCCCGTGAATTCCTGGCAACACCCCTAATTGTGAGGTATGAGAATGTAGAAAAAACTTTCTAAAAATTTCAAGAAGTTGCGGGTATTTTCCAAAATTAAACCAAACATTCGAACATTGTTAGGAAAGGCTAAGATAACTGATATTTTAAATATTTTACAAAAAAAGTAGAAAAACACTTCGCAAAAAATATAAGCTGCACTTTAATTTTGTGCATTTCTTATTGTTTTCTTAAATAGAAAAGAAAATCAACCATAAAAAATTTCATAAAACATTTCAGCTGCATTTCTTTTTAATTCTTCCCGTTCTTAATACAGGAAAATAAGTGTTGAGTACATTTAGCAAAAAAAAAAAAAAAGGCAGCAACAAACAACTGTGGTATTACGAGTATTATTTTGTTTTTCTTTATATCATTGTAACCACAAAAAATGCATGTGCATGAAATATTCCTATTCACAGATATTTTCCTAGCAATGAATTTTTCTTTTCTATTATTTTTGTCATGAATGAAAAGCAAAATAAAGTAGAACTTACTAAAATGTTTTATATTTATTGTAGTTTGGTGTACTTGTTTTTCATTAAATAGAAAAGGAGACACAGCAAAAGAAGGTTTGCTCGTTAAATGTATGCCATTCTGTTTTCACTGAAATCTCCGAACAATAAGAAATAATTCTATTGTAGAAAAATAAGAAGAAAAATAGAAAACAAACCAGGATATTTATGCAAAAAATATATGAAATCTAAAAATTCTTCCGTTATAAAATATAGAATATATATTATGCACTACTAATAAGGCATACATGAAACCAGTGACGATGATCTGTTCATGGGGCCTGAAATTACACTGTACAATAGAAACAATTGCCCAATTCACAAGATCTATCAGTATTGTGTATTTAACTTTTGAAATACACCTTGTGAACAGTCATATTTACTGTATCGGTCTTTATCTTGTATTAATGGACAAAAGAATAACAAGATACATACAGATACTCTCTGAGAGAGTCTCTCTAAATACGAATTTTTCGAAATATATGAAATAAAAGTGTATTTGTGTATTTCATTTTTATATAAAAAATATCAACAACAAATATATGCTACTGTAAAGTGATACAGAAATACACATGATACACATATACAGCTAACTTGTGAATTGGGCATGGTTCTAACGACTGATTCTAGCAGAGGGAACCTAAATAATATATACGTGCATAGACATTTTAAAAGCTTACATCTGGTATTTATTGTAGAGGGAGTTAAACTCCCCCTCGCCCCCTCTTTTGCACATATAAAGTTATAGTGCCTCAACATAGGGAATCTTTTGAGCCTTATGGGTAAAATATAAAATATGTGCAGTACTTTTATGTAAAACACCACGGAAACATTTGTGTGGATCATTTTAAGCCGTTAACTCTTCGTTGTATGGTTTTTTTTTGTCCCTTTCGTAAAAAAAGACAAAAACTCGCCTTCACCATATCGCGGTGGGCTGAAATGTTGTACAAAAATATTTGCGGTAAAATTCTGTTTTCGGTGTTCGAAGACACCTGAGCTCCAGAGTCAACTTGAACGCCAGAAATTATTAGAAATTTTATAACACGAGTGACAAATTCGTGGAAAATTTTAGCCCGCTGTATCGCCCCGGAAGGGCAAATTTCTGCCCCTTTTTTGAGAAAATAATAAAAAGTCCCATACAGACTTTCAAAACGCCAATACACGTACTATATATAATTATTTTTTTTTGTGGGCTCTACAATCGTTAGAACTTTTTTATTTTGAAAAAAATTGTTTTTGTTGAACAGTGTTATAAGGAGCTTAAGAAGATTGGATATTTTGCTTGGTTTTCATTTACCTACTTTATTAAAAAATTTATTGGAAATTCTTTGCTACATTCCAAACTTTGTGGAAATTATTTGTTTTTTATATGTTTTCACAAAACCCACTTTGTCGCTGTACTTCAAGGTTTAATTAAAATACTATGATGTGTTATTTACGATCTTATCCCTACTATTCAGAGTAAGGGCTCTACTCACACCAAGCAAAAGAAAAAGGTATAACAACTTGATTTTTAAAAACATTCGAAAACATACGATCAGAAATTTTCCTACACTCGGAGAAAATACATGGTTGAGGAATGGTTGCGACTGCAATATTATGAACTCTGCAATGATGCATGGTTGCGAAAAGCAAATTATTATTACTTTAAAGCAAATAACTATTTTTTTTAAAGAAGTTGGCTTTTTAACAATTAGTTGTATTAAAAAGATTAAAAGCAGGATAAAGGTGCCAAGAAAACAATAAACCCATCTGCTTCGAAAATTGCATCGTGGTTTAATATTATACATTTAGCAAGAAATCGGAATATTATTTAAAGGCCCTTCTTTGGCAAAAATTAGACATCGTTAAGCTTAAGAATCTTAAAGTTTACTTTTATACTTTTGCAATAAATTTGAAAATATATTGCCGACATACAAATATGTTGTATGTACATATACATACATATATTTTTAAAACAATGCCTGAAATTAAAACAAGCTCTAGAAGATTGTGGTTTTTATAATATTGTAATAAGTATTCACAGCTTTTTAACAAACTAAAAAGCCACATTTAGCACAAACGTCACAACAACAAATATAACTGTTTTTCTAGATCTCAGTTGCATTGGTCCAATTAATTATGTGTAATTGAACTATTTTCCTTTTTATTTATTTAATAGAGTTTGTTTAGTTTATAACTATGTAATTAATAGGCGAGATAATAATAATAGCCGATGTTGACACCATTTTCAAGATATTTATTGATCGATGTGCAAAATCTATATTTTTTTAAAATTGTTACAGTATTTTGAGAGCTATAAGCATTTAAAGTTGCTACTAATATAACATATGCCATGTAGTACACATGCATGTACATTAGGGTGGAGCGGCGTTGTATGAATGTAAAAAAAATCATCCAATCGATTTAAAATAATTCCAGAATGTTGCATCGAGCTAAATTATATAAAAAATTTTCAATTTTTTTCGACATATCTTTAGCTTTCTACCGCTATTTTAAGTTGCTTCATTAATACCGAAAAAAAATGTTAATAGTTTATTTTAAGGATACGCATAAAAAGCAATTTTGTTCCGAATAAAAGAAGTTTAAAATTGAAGAGATCTGACACGAAATAAGAAAGTTATGAGCCATTAAGTGAAAAAAAAAACGATTTTGTATATTGTTTTCAATCAAAAAATTTTTTTTAAATACAAACTTAATTAAATTAATTTTGTATGAAAAATAATATAGCTGTTTTTAGTTAACGGCTAATAACGTTCTCACTTTTTTTTTATTAGAATTTGGTGATTTTATTCATCATGTGTTTGTCACAAAATTATCTTTAGCTTACAACCGGAAAAAAATGCAAATTATATTTGTATCTGATCAACACCATTGTTGTATTGGCTGAAAGAATAGAAAGATATTTATTCAACAGTGTAAAATTTTATTTTTTCGCCAATAAGCAAAAGAAAAACTAAAAAAAACAAAAAATAAAAACTTATTTTTCGCCAATATCGCTAAAACACGCAACGCACTAAGAAATATTAGTGAGTTGTATATTCGTGATCAGCGACCACAAATTAGCTTAAAATTTTTTTTGCAAGGTATGACAAAGACTTAGGAATTCAAAAATTTATCAGACTACTTCATCTCAAGTTTAACCGAAATCTGACCTTCTATGTATGTATAAAAATAGTGAATATTTTGATTGTAATGAGCAGTGTTGGTTGGCAGGAGCTGGAGAAAAAGAGAAGCCAAATCGGCTTTTAAAACAGGATATAAAAAAGCTAGATCTTCAAAAATAAGAGGCAAAAAGAAAGCCAAAAGTTTTTTTTATATAAAATTTTGGTCTTTAATAATGATAACTTAAAGCTATGGCAAGATGACATTATTGTAATGCAATTTTTCTACCAAATTTTAAGAAATATCTAACATCGATCAGGATGGCTTCTCAAAGAATTTTAATCAACATTTGTTGATTCGCTGCAAGGTAACTAGGAAGTATAATATACATAGAATAACTACATTAAGCGAATGTCTAATTAATAAAGCAGACATTGCTCTTTTTTTTAGCTGCTACACTAAAAAAAGCAAATCTGATCGCATAGAAAATATTAGTTTATGAAATTTTTCCACAAAATTTGCAAATCCGATAGAATTATTAAAAAAAATCTGTCACACATATTTTATATATATAATTATATATAATATATAATTATAATATATTATAATTTTTTATTATGCAATATTGAAAAGTAAGTAGCCTCGAAAAGGCTAAGCTGGCAACGCTGGCAATGAGTTATAACAATCAGACTGAATTTACATTATGAAAATTTTCATGAAATTAATTGTATGAAATTTTATTTTATCGGCAAGAGATGTTGAGCAGCAAACGGGGTAGGAAAAATGGCACGACTTCAATTTTCAGGGGAGTTTTTTGACACTTGCTTTGTTTTCATTTTTTTCGTTGACGGTTGTATTTTAAAAATTTTTTAAATATTATTTTTTTGTTGTTTCGACAATTTCTTCCAAAATATCATATTTTAAGTCACTCATTTTTTTACTTTTATTTATAACGCACAAAATTTATTTCAAAAGAGAACTATCAAAAAAACAAAAAAAATTTCAAGACGATTGCCTGAAAGTTTCAACTTTTAAACAGACGGTGAAATACATAGCAACTTTACAACAGAATTGAAAAAAATTTCATGAAAAAGTTTCATAATGTTAATTCAGTCCTATAAAAATCTATAATGTTGCATCATATAATGTTTCAAAAATTGATCGATTTGATCTCATTTTCAAAATCTTTATGCTGCGGTCGATATATTTTTAAATATCGATCGCCATCGATATATATCGAATTAAAAATATCGATATATCGAAATATCGATATTTTTCAACAATGATAATTCATACGTAGTCCCCAATTTTTTTTTAAATAAAACAAAAAAAGTACCTTTCTTATAATAATTAAGCTGGAAAGAGTTAATTTCCAAGATCCTTACTGTTTCACCAATATTTCATGGAACATACATGAACAAAATTACACTCAAAGAATGATAATTTTTCGAATAGACAAAATATTATAAAAAAAACTACCGCATTTGATACTGTCGATATATTTGGAAAAAAATATCGATGTATCGAAATTAAAAATATCGACGATATATATCGATATATTTTTAAGCAAATATCGATATATCGATATTTTTGCCCATCCCTAGTCCCAATATTTTTTTCATTATTTTTCTCATGTATCTGAGAATAAAATGCAACGTTTTACTGCTTTTCGGAATTGAAATTTGTAAAAAAAATTCTGATGCTCCACCATAATGTACATTTTAGCTTAAAGATAAAAAACATCCAAAGTAACATGTGAAATTGAACATGTGTTTGATTTAGATTTTGCTCTTCTTTGAATTGGTGTTGTTGTGCGAAATGCATAAGACTAAAGGGAAGAGTATTCAATATATTGAATTAGATTATTTAAAAGGACTTAGTTTTTGTATTTTACCGTTGTTTTTTATTTCAGTATAGGAGAGATACTATGTATAACTAATTAGTTATACATAGTTGTATTATTTATTGTGTAGCTGTATTTTGAAAAAATTTTTATGACATTTCTATAATTATTCTATGAACCTTGATAAAATTATTTACGTCTAGAATACGAAAGATTGTGTCTTCTTTTGACTCCAGTAGTTTTTATTAAATGAGAAAAAATAAGCTATTTTCAGATTTAAGTTATTTTTTTTTACGAATTCCTTTAATTTCTGCATAAACAATTTTACAAATATTGTGATAAAAGAAACAAAATTGATAAAAATTAAAACTTCAAAAAAAAAATACTCGTAATAACAGAAAACATTGTACGAAGCAGCCAATATTTTATTAAGAAGACCAGCAAGGTTAAAAGATAAAGTAACATCAGGACAAACAAATAAGAGTCGTATCAATGAACACGGAATGAGTATATGAAACGATGTGATAACAATTAATTTATTTATTTGTTTAAGTAATAAGAATAAACCCTTACAGACACATACAAGGTCGATATATGTATAAGGTCTGTGCATCAGCCCATTAATTGGTAATTGCGCTGTTAAATTGTAGTATATATTACCAATACACTCACATTTTAATATTTGCTTTGATTTTTTCACATACATTTTTTGACACTACAATTCCCAAAAAAAGTTGCTTTGTTGTATCAATTCAATCCGATATGTATAACTTATGGATCTACCTTGGACACATATAAAAATAACAATGATTTAATAACAATTAAGAGCTTAAGAACAATATTATATTATGCTTAATAGTATTAATACTACCAAATAGATCAATTAAACTATAGAGATAGATTATAATAATCGGAGCAGATTCTTCTAAAGGGATCATCGTTAGCATAATTTTGGCGAACAAATTGCACGTGCAATGGATTATTGTAAATGTAAAACAATGCGCATTCCCATAAGGTGGACTCACACTCCGAGCTAAGAATTTTTTTGCTCTTTCTGAACTTCATGCTTCTGTCAACTTGTATGTTTATATTGTACATGAGTGTGTCAATGTCGAATATATGTATGTGTGTAAAATTCTTCAATCAATATTAAAGATTAGAATCAGCTGAATTTGATAAATAGATTTAATTTTTACAATAATAACATAAACCTGCTTTATTGTAATTGCAAATTTGCAAGTACTCTGAAGAGAGTATGTCTTAATGTAAATGGAACGGGTTTTAAATTTTAAAATTTTTTATATGCATGATTTTGTGAGTTTTTTTTACAGAATGCATCGTAGATGGTTGGTTGTTTTTCATTTCATTTAATTTTTTTCGTATTTTGCTGTTTCAAATGTCCTTCAATTTTATTTTCTATGACATTTTTAATTTGAAATGAAAATAGTACAAAAGCAACATTCTGTTACGGTTCAATAGTATTTGAGCTTTTAATTTTTATATACATATATGAATGTTTGTGTGTTCTTCATAGCAAAAGGAAAATAGAAAAATTTACTGCTTCAAACAAAAGAAAAATCGAAGAAAATTATGTGGACATATATACATGGACATTAGGGAGTCCGTTAGTCCCAAGTTGGTTTATTCTTTGGTTTTCTTTTCGCACCTTTTGTATTGGGTGTTTTTTATTGAGGTATAGAACTTTAAGTTGGCATCACTTTTTTAACTGGCGGCCATTTTGTGAGCTGTCAAGTGATTAATATTTAGTTTGGTTTGCCATTTCATCATGAACAGGTTGACAAAAGAACAACGCTTGCAAATCGTGCAAATTTATTTCGAAAATAATGGTTCAGTTCGCGAAGTTTACCGCAAGCAAAATCGCAAAATTTTGTTCAGTGATGAGGCTCATTTTTGGTTGAATGGCTACGTCAACAAGCAACATTGCCGCATTTGGAGTGAAGAGAATCCACATGAGACCCTTGAGACGCCATTACATCCACAAAAACTGACTGTTTGGTGTGCTCTATGGGCTGGTGGAGTCATTGGGCCATACTTCTTCCGAAATAATGCTGGAGAGTCAGTTACCGTTAATGGAGACCGGTATAGAGCCATTATAACCGACTATTTTGTTCCCGAATTGGATGGCATGAATGTGGATGAGTTGTGGTTCCAACAAGACGGCGCTACATGCCACACAGCGCACGTCACAATCGATTTATTGAAGGAAACATTCGATGAGCGCATAATTTCGCGGAATGGACCTGTCAATTGGCCACCAAGATCGTGTGATTTGACACCATTGGACTATTTTCTTTGGGGATATGTGAAGTCGCTCGTCTACGCCAACAAACCAGAAACGTTAGGGGACTTGGAAGCCAACATTCGTGGCGTTATTGCCAACATACGGCCCCATATGCTCGAAAAAGTGGTTGAAAATTGGACCTGTAGAATTGGCTTTATTCGAGCCAGCCGCGGCGGCCACATGCCCGAAATCATATTTAAACATTAATGGCATAAATATATCCTTCCCATAAAGCCAAATTGATGGACATTAAAACGATTTTCTTGTGTTTTATTTCAATTCGAAGTTCTATACCTCTAAAAAAAACACCCTGTATTTAATTTTTTTTTTCTCTGAATCAAATACAATACCGCAACACATATTATTTTATAGAGAATTGGACGCTCTAGTTCTTCTGTCCATTGTGGATATCATACACTGAAAATAATTAATGCGACATCTTACGAAAAAAAAAAACTTTCGTAGTGACGGAAACCTCTCATAAACATTTTTCCTTATTAAGAAATATACTCGTATTTGAAATAAAAAAATAAATTCAAATTATTTGTAATAAATTGACATATTTCGCAGATGTAAGTAAATAAAACAAATTTTTAGCTTTTATAAGATAAGTAGAAAGTGGCTCAGCGGGTAGAGTACATGCCTTAAAATACGAAAACTGCGAGTTCGTGGCCCGGTTGAGCAATACTTTTTTTTTTAATTTTATCATTTGATTAATTTCGTACATTTCGTATATTTTACGAAAAAATTTCGTGGTGCGAAATTCCGAAATATTTCGTAATATGTACGAGCGTTTTCGTGCATATGTTGCATGGATTTTTTTCGATGTAGTTTGTAGGATTTTTTATTTTTAGCAAATTCATAAAAAATAAAAAGATTATGAAACTGTTATTTTAATACAAAAACATTTTTATAAAATTTTAATCCTAAAATATAATTTAATTTTTAAATAACTTTCGAAGAAGTGAACTATAAAGAAATCTTCTGAGATATTTTTTGCACAGCGTTCATTATTTAATAAAAAAAAAAATAACTAAATGTAAGAAGTCCGAAATTTTAATTTTAATGTTTAACTTTTAACATATGTATATATGTGTCATCATCATTATCAATCATTCCCAGAAAAAACATTGCTTACTGGTAAGCAAAAACGTACACATGTTATGTTTCATATTTACTACGGCCTTGTACCAACTTCATTTTACTGGTCTCCTAACTATTATAGTGTTTATTGTTCCCGTTTCATAGTTATACATCTGTATCAAATAGAAATGAAACGAATAAGAAATTATAGCGAACGTTTCATGAGCATCCTTATTGAGTTTCATGCATATGTCTAGTAGACAAATAGTACTATGATAGGTCAAGTAAAAGGTCAGGCTGTTTCTAAAAGTACTTGACACTTAGTGTGGGAAGAAAATTAAATTTTTTCGATATAAAAATAGCCCTTCTTAAAATATTAATTAAAATTCAATTTTTAATTTTGAAATATTAATTAAAAATTTAAAATCATTAATGACATTTTTATAAGAATCTGGATTTGAAAATACTTACAGACTTCATAATAGCAAATGTCAAAATTTTAGTATTATACTAAAAAGTTCCACAACCTTACTGAATATATATTAGAAATTAACAATAACGATCTGTTTTTTTTTTGGCACAATCTCTTCTTTCAGGTCTGATAGTAAATACACAATTTGCTTGCCTACTTAGAAGATTATTTATACATTTTTTACTTAAACTAAAAGAAACTATTCCTAGAGGATTTAAATATTACCTGACATTAACCGAAACAGCAATCCAGTGCAAGAATCTATGAAGCGCAAAATATGATACAATATGACAGTATTTAATACTCTCAATTGTAAGAAGTTATTTGCGACTTGATAACCAATGTTGCCAGTTGCCGAACAAAAAAGAAAGTAAGACAGCCATAAAGAAAACTAAAAAAGCTAAATTGAAAACATTCTTAAATAAGGCCAATCAATTTTGATTTAACAATAAAGTTCTTTTTCAATGACAATTTCAAACTATTGCAGAACCTATTTTTTTAGCCATTTTGAAAAAAAAAAAAACTAATTTACAAATGCCACAGTCCATAAGACGTTTTCGAAGAACTGAAAGCAACATTAATTTAAGAATATTCGATGAGAAAGAGAACGGTTTATGTTACTGCTGACTCCACAGACTTACTTCCCAGCAAAAACTTTTGTCATTTTTGTAATCGGTAGTACTTTAAATGGCTTACAAAGTAATGAATGGTAGTTATTTATCTCATTACTATGCTTCAAATTAGAGCATGTACTTAGTTTTTAATAAAATTAGTACATATTTTTCTCATTATCTGAAAATACTTATAATTTATTGTTTTGTATTAAAAAAATAAGTAGACAACCACTTTATGAGTCAACGTATGTTTGTATATGAAAACCAATTTTTGTCGCTTTAACTTATAAGTCAACAATAGCTGAGTGGGTAAAGTTCTTGTCTTCATATCTGAACGAGCACAGGTTCGTAACCCAGATGGGTCAAAAAAAAAACATTAAAAAAATAAAATAAAATTGAAAAAACATAAATAAAACATAATTTATATAATTTTTTTCAAATTTTAATGTGTTTATTTGACTACTTATTTTTTAGCTTCAAGTAAGCCAAATAATAACTAGTTAATTGCTGTGACAATATAAACACATTTGTAAGGGGTACCCCTTATTTTTTTGATTTCTCAAACAAAATTAAGTAGTTATCGAGTCAAATTGTAAGTAATTACGATTTAAATCCTCATATAATTTTTTTGCCTACCAGTAAACAAAGTTTTTGCCGGGTTATTTTAACTTTTTATCTCTTTGATAAAAATATGACATGTTTACGGAGTTCAATGCGTTTAATAAGATAATGTTTTCGAGTTTTTGTCCAATATTTCCACTACACTGCACAGTGTGTCGAATGAGCAATGTAGAAAGAAAAGTGTTATATCTCGCGAAAAAAGTAGGCTATGTGCTTAAAATTTGGCATACACAATAAATGACTTAGGAGCTATAAAACTGGGTATTCCTGAAATTATTTTCAATTAGGTTTGTGTTGGATCAGTAAATTTAAAACGTCATAATTTACATTATTGCAATCTTCTTCGGTGTTTCGCGAAGATTGCATATATTACGATATATACGGAACGTCGTTTATTTTAAAGCAAATCTATTCTGATGATATTAAAACATAAAATTGAAAACTGGAAAGTGGCTACGTTTAAGGTATAAGATGTGTTGAGAACTTTTCTGTAAAACATTTTTGTGGAATGTTTTAGCCCTTTTTTTAGCTCCTTGTTGTATGTATCGTTTTGTCTTTTTCTTAAAAAAAAGCAAACAAATCTCCTTCACCGGCGATATAGAGATGTTTGTGATTATTGCAATTTATAAAGCCTTTTTGCAATTTCTCCACGGTAACCGTGGTAAGAAGTAAGACTAATATGTCTTTTAATAAAAGTTTATACCTAAAACGAATATTGAGTATAACAAAGTGAACTTCTAGTAGATATTGCCTTTTACAACATTATAACGCATACTAGCACTTTACTTGCAACAGCAGCACGAGTTAGATGGATAAACTGGTCAAGCAGCAAGAAACAAAACAAGTTAGTTAAGTTAAATTAAGTAAGGTAACAAACAGAAACTACAAAAGTTTTCTTGCGAGTCCCCTTCATACAATATGTCTTTTTTTCCAATTTTTATTTGTTTGCAAGAAAGCCCATAAAAAGTTATTATTAAATTTTTTTTCTAGTTCATTATCTTGGCAAAATGTTTCTCTTTCATTTAGTTTAGTTTATGGTATCACTTTTCAATATGAGTCAACACACAAACAACAAATATGTCCTCTAAGCAACTTTTTTTTGTTTGTCTTTTAATTTGATTTTTTTGTTTCTTACTGTATGCTACCTTTAATGACAAAGAGTATAATACGGTAAGAAAGCAAAGAAAGAAAGTAAGAAGAAAATGTAATAGTAAAATACATATATATTTAGGTATATAAAACCTAGGCTTTATGGTTGTAACTTTTTTAAAATTTTTTAGTGCACTTACCCAATGCATGACATTGTAGAATTTTTGTACGTCCTTCACTAACTATTGAACCTGAAGATGATGGCTGTGTTGTAAAACGAGGAGGCTGTAATTGTTGGCCATCTGGAAATTGTAAAAAAAGAAGAGAAAAAGCAATGTTATAAAAAAATATTATTTGGTATCCAAAATATATGTACATATTTTGTAATGTTCGATGTGTTATGAAAAAAGATCAAATATTAAAAATATTGTTAAATTATACAACCCCGCGACCCCTTAACAAATTAATAAGCAATTCGGATAGGTATTAGGTCAGAAAAAATATAAAAAAATTCCATCATCTAATATTTTCCCGAAGTATACCAGTATAACTTGAAGGCAGTATGTCCGACGTCGACCAATAAAACACCATCGGTAAAACAACATTGATTTTTTAGCTTACCATATTAAAATGCTTTAAAGCAAATTTTGTTAGTTACCCGATGGTGTTTTATTGGCTGACGTCGGACATACTGCTTTCGAGTTATGGTGAATTATACTGGTATACCTCGTGAAAATATTAGGTAAGCTTCTAACAAAAATTGTGACGTTATGGAAAAAACCAATGATGTAGTTTGTTTTAATATACTTATTGCATTTTCTTTTCTGAGTAAGATGCTGCAGTTATTTTGCTTTTTACATTTCTTTATGTTCTTTTCTGAAAAATATGTATTATTTTAAAAGTAAAACGCGTTCTTTTCTTATGATGTTGCACTTAAAAAGAAAAACAACAATGCTACATGTTCAACACTCATTTTAATGAAATGGGCATTAGTGCAGCACTACATTAACAGCAGGTTTTGTTATTGTTTCTGAAATAAATAAACTATTGTTCTTTTGTAAACGTCAAATATGCAACACTTCTTAAAAATCAGGGGAGCATTTAAAAATGTTGCCCAATCACATGTACCACTTATGGTACACTTTTGTTTTACTGGGGGTCTACATTAGCCATGAAGTTGGTATGAACATAATGTCGGACATCGCATATGGCTAATGTAGACCGCTCATGTCCATGTTTCGTCCATGCTCTGCCATCGATGCTCGAACATATGGCTGATCATCAATGTTCGCCATGAGATTCGCTGTCAACAACCATTTTTAATAGAAAGAAAAGAGACAGAAAGAATTATTAAATATTCCATTTCTATTGCACTACCACCAAATACATTGATAAAGCAGAACATGTACATCGCACGTATTCACCACAACAAAGAAGTTGATGATTTTTTTGCAGTTGCTCTGCCGGCGTCATGTTCATGTTATGTTCAAGTCGATGGCTCGTGAAGACGTAGGGTTCGAAAAGAAAACGCCATTAGATATATGAAAAAAGGGAATGAATTGTTGAAGAGAGAAAAGCATGTTGTATTTCGTGGGGTTGTGCTATTTAACAATAGGTTTACATTAGACTGGTCCCATACTATATAATTTCCGACTTTTATATGAAAATTGTATTTAATTTCGACGTTTACATAAAAATATTCAAGTCATAGCGATCTCTGTGTACCTATTGACCGATTTGTCTGAATTTTTGAATAAACATTTTTTTTCACGATTTGAATACGAGCAGCGTTTTAGTGTCGATGGTTGTAACGATGTTTACATTTTGGAGCTGTATGAAATACATGCAGGTAATATTCAAAACAAATTGATATTATTTGTCTGATCAAATTTTGCCGCTCAAAAATGATATTTTTGTCCCATTATATACATATGCGTATATATCGAGCCATAACCGCAAAAAAGCTTAACCAACATATTTTCATTAAAACAATGAAATACATAATTTCATTACATAATGTCACAATATCATTAACACAATGAAATAATATCATTAAAATAATGAAATAATGTAATTAAAATTAAGTAATAATTTCGTCAAAATAATATTATTATTTTCCCTAGTTTATTACGTTAGATGAATAAAATTATTTCATACATTTGGTGAAATTTTCATTAAAAGAGTTACAACGAAACTTGCTTCTTTAATCCAACGAAGCATGACGTTGGTTGAATTTTAATAAAATTTTTCATTGGATTAATGTCGAAAGTCTCAGAATTTATGAAGGAAATTCTATCAGTGTACATACTAAATTTAAAAAGTTTTCAATAAATTGACTTTATTTGTGATTTTTATTGAACAAATTTTCCAATTCGAGCTTATATTTTGGTTTAAAACGTTCGGAGAATCATACGTAAATCAAGGTCTTATATATTTATTTTTATTTCAAACTTTTTTACCTTGAGACTTCATATACTTATTTGAAGAATATGCACAATTTGAAATTAAAATAAGAATGAATCGACAACGACCCTGTTGTATAATTCGAGTTGATTTAAATCATCACGGTTTTGAAAACCAATTCCAATAATAGCAATATTTTTTCAGTTTTTTTGTTGGTAGTATAAATACTTTTGACAGTTTAAAATATCATATCTGAAATAAAATTATCGTACATATATGATTTAAAATAGTTACTATAATGAGGCCTAAATTTAATTTTGGAAATCGCTGGATTTGTAGAACAGAGACAAACAAGTATCATTTAGAATTAAAATTTTTATTTGAAATGTTTGATTTTCTGTTTGTTGGGTTAATGTGTGTGTGTGTGTGTGTGTGTATGTATGTATGTGTGCCCAAATTTTAAATTATTTTTGTGGTTTTAAAATACAGAATGTCAAAACCATTGTTAAATAAATATATTCATACATAAAATGCAAAATTCATTTACCATTATGTTATTTTGCTGTTTGCACTATTTTGATTATGTGTGACAAAACATTAAATAAAATTAAAAAAAGAATATAAAATATTTAACCACATTTGTTCACGTTTTGATAATTGGAAAAGCTTAAAGCTAAAAACCAACATATGTTTGACAATAATAAGAAATCCGTTTGTTATTCTATGAACAATGGCAATTTTTCTCAAATTAAGGAACGTATTTTCACAAAGTTTTTCTGATATATTTTCAAACGTTTGCATAGATGTGTGTGAAATTTAACATTATTATTTTAAGATTTGAAAGGTACACACCAGAGACCTGCAACGAGTATAACCGATAATGTATTCTGAGTTATTGTGATGCAACAGTTGTTGTTCAACAACAAGCAAAATGATTGTAAACGCAATAGTTCATTTTAAACACTCACTTTTTTTAAACACTCGTATTCGCAATGAAAATTAATGTTTGTTATTGTTTTCTTTAGTATGATTTTAACTACATCGCACAGTGTCGTGAGTTCATATAAATAGCGGCCAAAAAATAAAAAGAGTTATCGTAAGGAAATGAAATTTCGCACACATATTTTAGTTGATAAAATATAATCACACCTAAAATTTGGCCATTTAAATTTCAAGGATTCGTGTCCTTCTCATATATCCTGAAATAATAAATTACCATAACAGAGAGAAAAATAATTGTAAATGAAATTTTGTACAGACATAAGTCTTAATGTGTTTAATGCTTCTTGAAAATATCCCACCGATTTTTGAAAAATTATGGAACTTTAAGCAAAGCCTTTCAAACAAAAAATGAATTTTGAAAATCGATGCATAAATGGAGGAATTATGCGATAATCAATATTTTTGGGGAAGGGGGGAGGGAGGGAATTGCCACTCCGATTTTCGAAAACAACTTTATGGGACCAATCTACAAGCAACCCCTTTCAAACAAAAAAAAAAAAGAATTTTGAAAATCGGTTCGAAATAGGACAGACTTATGCATATAAAAACATAAAAAAGAAAACTCGGTTAAACATTTACGAATTTTTTAACGCGGTTTGGCACCGAAAATTGTAGAAATGAATTAATGGTGGAAAGACGGGGATGTGAAGCCAGATTTATTTAAATATACATACTTGTAGAAATATTATATCAAAGTATTAAAAAAATATATTTTTTTTATAAATTTTTTTTAATCGTCCATCCAAGTTGTAACTATTTAAATATTCCTTATTTTTTTGAATCATCATAACTTTTAAAAAATTTTTTTTTATATTCTGTTTGATTTTACTTAGCGAGAATATTGCTTATACAACCCAGTCAAGTATTTTTTTTTAATTCAAAACTATGTTTTTTTATTTTTGGCCGCCTTCGCGACAGTGTGCGTCGTGTGAACAGTGTGCCTCGTAATTGTAATTGAGAAAGCGAAGCAAGTGCTACACTTCGTCGTGTGAATATGGTACTCGTATAAGATCATTTTTGACATATACCCTTTAATTTTTAAGTTTTATGAATTTTTATTTGTTGTTGTTGCAGCAGTCATCGTTACACGTACAAACATATCGATAGCTTAATATAAAAAAGGCGTATCTTGATTTTTTTCGAAATCGTATTTTTAACATTTTCTGGTAGCCAACTTCTATATGGACCCTCACTAAAGAGCTAAGTAAGCTACTGTTAAAAATAGCGGCTTTACTTTACTTTACTTTACTTTTACTTTATTTAAAAATTATTTTCTGTATGTAAGTGTTCTAGTTTTTATTAAGTTTTTTTTCTTCGCTTGTAAAATAACGAACATTTTTCCTTATATTAAGGCATCGATATATATTTTGCTCTTGAGATAAAAGACCGTGACAAATAGACAGGCGGAGAGCGCACAGTTTATTTTATTTTTTTTTTAATTTTTTAAAGAGAAGTAACACAATCAGGCAATTAATGCCTACCAGTTAATTAATTAATGTGTTACCTTCTTTGGGAAAGGAATAGCGTAGAGTGAACAGGTGGTGAAGTGGGAGATAGATAGAATGCTTAATTCATTTACAACCCTGCTATTGCGCGTTTTTTTTTTTGTAGAGCAGTGTTGCAAGCCCCTCTGGTGTCAAGTAGAGGCATTGAGTTGTTTAAGCTGTGCAGCCATTTTATTAGTTTTTTTACTTCGCCGACGGTTTTGCTACAATACCGACGAAGGAGGGTGCTGTGAAGTGCATTAGGATATGTTAGTATTACTCGCTGCCGGTACCGCCAAAGTGATCAGTGCTATGCCTTCATCACTTTAACAGTCCAAAAACAACCAACACAATAACACACCAATGCACATGAGAAAAATGCATGATGTTGTTGGCTTGCCAGAAAATAGTCTCGAACTCAAGACCCCAGGGTTTGTAGGCAAACGCGCTAACTACTCAGCCAAAAGTTGGGCAGAATGGGAGGGTGGAACTTTTATCTGAAACATACTGCGTTGCAAAATTTCCCGTTTAGAATATTCTGTTTCGCCCCTTCGTGTATCCCCGCTTGATGTCTGCATTTTGATCTGTTATTTTCAACAAAACCAAAACCGATTATTGTATCATTTGGTATAAGCCTCATGTGGTGAAAATTTTAGCCAAATTTAAAGAAAACCGCATTATTCTGGCCACAGCACCGTTTTAATTTCAAACTCAGAAGATTTACCAAGTGAGCCCCCCCCTCTCTTTATGAGGAACTTATTGTATCAAATAAGAGCTTACAAAAAAGAACTGAGATCCACACAAAAACACAAATGTGAAAGTAAGGCCAAAGTTCCTATCCGAAAATTTTGCCTGGACAAAGTACTGAGATCAAAATATGGACCAAGTTCTTGATAGGTACAATACCATCTCATTTCTAGATAACCTATTAGCTTGGCAATATTTTTTTTGCCTTTCTAATATGGAAAAGAATTATAGGAAAAATGTTGCCAAGCTTACATACAGGTTGCCTAGAAATGAGATGGTATTGTACCTATCAATAACTTGGTCCTTATTTCGATCTCAGAACCTTTTACGGCCGAAATTTTTTGATAGGAACTTGGCCTTATTTTCACATTTATGTTTTTGTACGGATATCTTTCGTTAAGCGTAGGTAAACATTTTGAATTGATTCGAATAACTAAAACGTGCGACCTCTAGTGGTCAAAGTTTATTTTGTGAAATTTAAAAAAATGAAGCATTATTTCCAAACAATAATTTTTGATTGGGTGGAGCTAAAATTTTTTGTCAAATTGGAGAATTCTAAAGCGAACCTTTCTTAAGCTTCCTTTTGGTAAATTTCACAAAATCTTAACTTTAAACTCAATGGAGCTCACCTGAAAAATATCCGATTTGCCTAAAATCTTCACCACGTAAGTTTTATATCAAATGCCACAATAAGACAAAAGGGTTGTGTTTAAATGAACAAAAAAATATTTCATTACCACCCTAGTATGCATGTATAAATTTTTGATGTAATAAATCAGAAAAACTTCTTTTAGCTTTTGGTTTATTTATTAGAAAAAAGATATACAATTTTTTTAACTTAATTCAAAAAACTTTCATATTTGTTTATGCTTAGCAGGATCAGCGGTATTACATAGTTTTCACAATCAGTATTGATATCCAGAATATACAGGATAATTATGATATCTATCAATAATACGCTTCCTTTTTTTCAAGGTTTCCTTGTTTCCAACTATAGATCTTTTATTGCGCTTAATAGTTTGTCGATTTTCTATTATTTGCACTCTATTCTCTTCAATATCTGCATTTTCTTGATCAATTTGTTGTTTAAGACTTAGAATAGTCTCATCATATCTCCGTATTTTTTTTACTCTCTCCTGGTTTTTCTGTTCCAGATTGCTTTGGGCAAATGCCACTGCCAATACAATAGCAAATATAAAAGCAGTTAACAATTTCATTGTTATTCCTTTTAAAATTTATTTTCGTTTGTAGTGTTTTGTTCTGAATCCAATCAACTATTAACTTAACTGGGAATGTTTCGCCATTTTAAGATGAGTATTTATATATAAATTTTAGACTCGTTTGCAAAAATTTTAACACATACATGCGCATTTATACATAAGCCGCAATAAAAGTGTTATTTTCTTCTTATTGCTATAAACTTATTTCATTTAACTAAATAGCATAATAAAATAGGTAGAGACTTAAAAAATATTTACTTTGAAAGAAAACTTTACGGAAAGAGATTGTATGTACTATAAATACAACAAGTCAAGGGGAAACGTTTACTTTTAATTATAATAACTAACTTAACTCTTATCATATAATTATATTTTTTTTGATAGTGAATATTTATTTGGCCACGTTTAGTTTTCATATGACGTAAATACATACATATCGTCACCTAAAATGCAAAAGAACGTATCTAACATTACGCTCAGGGATGCGAGAATTGCTACACCAATAATGTCTAAATGAAGACAAAACAATGGCTAACAAATGGCTAAGCGGGATCGAATGCAAAAATCAGGAATACTAAGCAAAAATAAGGCAGTAATTAATATATTATTTTTTACACCAAATTGGAGAGATTTTTTTTTGAAGTAAATAAAACCCTATGGATTGCCATTATTGCGCATACCGAAGTTTTTTCTTCTTATTAGCAACACTTATTTCAGCGATTTTTGTCAATTTTAAAAAGTTTGTTGGCTATAGCTTATTAGTGCAAATTTATCAGAAAGTGACATCCCCAGTTTCTGAATTGTATTTTTGCCGCCTATCGATTACCATTAGGCATTATTGCGCTCAACGCTAATTTTTATTTTTATAAACGAAACAATTTTCGGTGATGTTTGTGCAATTTTAAGAAGTTTGCTGCGTATAACTTCTGAATGCAAGTATTTCAGAAAGCGATAAATCCCGTTTGTCAATTGTATTTTGCCCCCTATCGATTGTCTCTCAGCTCTTATTGTGCTCACTGAAGTTTTTTATTTTTTCAGCGATTTTCTTAAATTTTTGAAAAGTTTGCTGGGTATAACTTCTGAATACAAGTATTTCAGAAAGTTTCAACCCCCTTTCTGAATTATATTTTTGCCCCCTATCGCTCTTAGCTATTAGCTATTATTGTGGTCAGCGAAGATATTTATTTTTATAAACGGTGATTTTTGCCAATTTTTAAAAAGTTTGCTGTGTATAACTTCTGAATGGATAAACAAATATGAATGTTAACAAAATAACTTTTTTCATCTCTGAAAAATGGTTTGAGGTGTTACCAAAGTTTGTTTTCTTCTCATGCGTGCGAAAACGGGAACATATTTATAGCTCTGTTGTATTTTTGGTAGCAAATAAGCGTTCCTTTGTTGAGAGTTAAATTTTTTATGAAAAATCGCTAAACAAAATCATGTATGAAAAAAATTGCAAAAAAATGGATAAAAAAATAGCTAAATTAGCTTTTATTCTAGCTAAACCTGATGAAAAATGGCCAAATTTAGCCAGAAAATGGCTAAATTGGCATCACTGATCACGTTTCATAAGTTTACAAGAGAAGCAAAAAACATTGTTAAATGGAAAATATTTGAGATATAAAAGCAATTTTAATATATAAGCTAAAAATACGATAACCGATCTATTTTAGAAGAAATAATAATAATAATAATAATAATAATAATATTTTTTAAGTTATGTGTGTTACGTTATTTTGAATTGTAAAGTTTTGAAACAAAAAGACTGATAGTATTAAGTGAACATCCCAATTATAAAATAATTTAATTTTCTTGTCAAATTACAGTTTCAATCAAGTATTAAGAGACTCCACACGTTCATAAATGCAGTACTGGCTGCAACTGTGAATTTAAATGTGGTTAAATGCATCAATCAAAATAATAACCACACAATAAACAGCATCAATAGGTTTGCGTCGAGATTTTCAAACAAGTTTGAAATTCTGCTGCAGCGTAGGCAGTACTGCATTTAAGAACGTAGATATATTTCTATTTTACTTCTATTTACGTAAGTCCCCTTCATAATGGAACGTTCAATTCTACTGGAAACATAAAGTCTTTTGTAATCCAATGAGATCTACATAATTATTATTAGCTTCTTCCATATTTTTATTAGAGTGTTTAAGTAAATTGAAATATTTTAAATGCGGAAATTGCGCACTTTTTTGCTTTTTTTTGCCTTTTGAATCACATGTACTGGTTTTTACTGGCATAATTTGTACAGTAAAAAAATGTACATATTCGAACGCAGCTATTAAGTCTATGTCCATACGAGTCAACTTTTGAGTTTATGGGAGAGAGAAGAGAGAAGATTGGGAAGGGGTAAACTGATTCATGTACATGCAACTCTCTTTTGTTTTCTTCTTCGTAATATTAAACAACAACAAATTCTACGTAAAAAACAAAAGCTGCACAGCAAGAATTTCATTGTTTGGACACGAATGCCACTTCAAAAGAAAATATAAGGAAATTGCAGAAGCAAAAGTTGACACGTATGGACAGGGACTAAACATTTTAATTTTTTTGCACACTAACCAAATGAACCGTAATAAACAGTGAGTTAGACCTAGGCTTACTTACTTTGTTCAAAAACAATAAAAAACCATTACAAAATGCAATTATACGTATTTTTCTTTCATGAAAATCATGTACTTGATGATACGTCACATATTTTGAATTTTTATTATAAAATCGTTATTTTTCAAACCATACGTATACAATTTTGTAGAGACGTGTAGTTTCATCAAAAGAATCATAATCAATCAAAAACTCGATTTTAAATTTTTTGATGATACGTTGTTTTGCACTTTAGGTGACGACATGTAGGTGAAAATGATAAAAACAGTTAAGACTACGTATTTCATCATTTAAATATTGAGAGTAATGATATTTGCTAAAGTCTTTTAGGATTTCAAAAGAATCAAATTTGTACATTTATTTATTTTTAAATGGTTTTATTCCTGATGCAAATAGTAGGTGTACTGTAATTTTCCATTATGTGGAAAAGCAGCAGAAGACTTTGAAAAACTTAGATTTTTTCACATACAAAAAGCTGTCATTAGGGCAGGGCCTATTCATATATTACGTAGCGATATTTTCGGAGGTTTTGTACCCCCCACCCTTCGTACCGCTTTTTTAAAAAATTTCATTATAAAGTATCTAGTCCGTAACAAATCTTTAACCCCCCTGGAGCGTTATGTAACATGTGAATAGCCCCTTAAAAGTGCGTCTATATCAGAGCGAAATCTAATACTTAGGAGATTTAGAGTAAAATCTGGTAGATTTAGAGTAGAATTCCCATACAAAACAAAATCTACATTGTCCAATAAAATAATTTTTAAGTTAACATATGCTTGTATAATTTTTGGCGCTTAAATTTATAGGTCAACAATAGCTGAGTGACTAAAGTACTTGTCTTCAAATCTGAAAGAGCAGGGTTCGTATCCCAATAGGGTAAAAAAAGTGCAAAAATATATAAATAATATATAGTGTGTATAAAAAACTTTTTTAGTTTTATTTTGTTTCTTTGACTACTTATTTTTTACCTTCAAGTAAGTCAAATAATAGCTACACTCTAAAACATTACTTCAAATTTATATTGTCTAAATTTGTGTTGAAAATTACTCCTTGTCTAAAATTACATCGATTTTGTAGTTATTTTATTAAAGAAAAAACCTACCAAATTAAACATATTTAGTCCAAGTGGAAAAAGTCTAACATAAAGTATAATACGGCTATGGCTGAATGGTAGATACGTCAGACTATGAGTCAGTAGGTCGCGGTTCAAACCTGCTCGCAGCCAATCGCTTTTTTTTAATTGCTGTGACAATGTAAGTACATTTGTAAGGTGTACCCCTTATTTTTTAAACATCTCAAACAAAAATAATGTTGTAATCGAGTCAAATTATAACAAGCTACGATGTAAATCCTTATATATATATTTTTTTTTTGCCTACCAGTAAATAAAGTTTTTGGTGGGAATGTATAATGGAACTCCTTTTTAAATGACAATGACCCCACTTTTTTGGTCGGGGGTTAAAAATAAAAGATTGATATATACATTCTAAAACATTACTTCAAATTTACGATCATATATTGTCTAAATTTGTGATGAAAATTTCTCCTTGTCTAAAATTACATCGATTTTGTGGTTATTTTATTAAAGAAAAAACCTTTAAAATTAAACATATTAGTCTAAGTAGATACGTCAGACTATCAGTCAGGAGGTCGCGATTTAAAATTTTGTGTATGTGTATGTACACTCTAAAACATTACTTAAATTTTACGATCATATATTGTCTGAATTTGTGTTGAAACTTTCTCCTTGTCTAAAATTACATCAATTTTGTAGTTATTTTATTAAAGAAAAAACCTTTCAAATTAAACATATTTAGTCCAAGTGGGAAAAATGTAACATAAAGTATAATATGGCCATGGCTGAATGGTAGATACGTCAGACTCTCAGTCAGGAAGTCGCGGTTCAAACCTGCACGCAGCCAATTGTTTTTTCGTAAAAATATTTTGTTGAAAAATAGTGCGTGTGTAATTTTAGGTCGATAATAATCTGTAAAGTGTTGCCGACTATTATCGACCTAATTTTCAACAAAAGTGTTTTAGAGTGTAAGTTTATGCCAATGTTGATAATTTTGGTCTTATTTTAATCGTAAAAAAGTATACAAAAAACCCAGAAGGGTTTCAAACAAAGTGCTGTAAAACAGACGCAGAGCATGAAAAAATCGTCAAAATAAAATATATTAATAACACGCGGGAAGCTTAAGTCCTTTTCCTATTCAGCGCCGTTTTAAAATTTAAAATCGTATTTTATCGATAACTTTCGATTTTGAGGGTGTATTGGAATTTCTAAAAATGGCAAAATGATCTACTTAAGTACGCCTAGAGGCTACACTAGGTACTTCAGAAAGTGTCTCCAATTTTTTCGGTTTTGTCACATAGTGATTCCAGTTAATACACTATGTGACAAGCTTTCAGTGTACACGGCAGAATAGAGCATATGTATCCGGCTTATCAGCATGTTTTAGATGGCTCTGGTAAATTTGAATACGAGAATTAAAGCAATACTAAATTGATGTTTTCTAAATAATTGTCCGTGTTACCGTTGTTTTTCTTCATATCCATTTTTCTTTTGTGGTTTGATTGTTAGACTTGAGTATATATGAACAATGTCCACTAAACATGTGAAAGGCTCAAGCGAGCAGCTAATTGTATACATATTTTAATGTGATTATTTCGAACTAATTTGCTTATTAGTCCAAAGTGAGTACATGGGCTAAGGTTGCTAGTGTTATGCTCAGAAAGCATTAGACATGATCATTATTGCAAGGAACAAGGGAAAAATAAGCATCAATCTAATGTTCATGTCTAATTATTTCTGTGTAAAACGAACTGAAATCATAGCAAAGATAATAAATATTATTTAAAAAAAAACTTCATACACATCTAAAGCTGGTGACGCAAAGTGATTCTCTGTAGTAGTGAAAACATTAAAATACATATATTTTATTTGCTGGCTAGACACAAGAAGTGAAAAGAGATCTTTTATCAAAATTACTAAAAAGTATAACTAAAAAACAAAACTATAAAGAGTAGAAGGTCAACTATTTCGCACGTACCCACATAAAGATAAGCCACTCTTTCATTAAAAAGATTATTTGCAAATAAAAAACGCAAAATTTTTTATGAAGGATTAAAAAATGAGACAAAATTTCTTATATTTTTAATTGTCAGTCATAAACTGTTTTTAAATAACAATTAGTGTTTTTTTTAAAGATGTTTATTAAACAGTTCTAAGAACTGTTGGATGTTTTTTTAAAGACAGAAAGCTTTAAATGTATAACATAGTTTTCAGAGTCAACCGATTTGACAGTTATCGGGTGTTTTGGAATTAGGCTAGTTAGTTCACTCATCATGAAGCAATGCTTGCATATTACTCAAATTTATTTTGAAAAATTTTTTTGGCAAAATAATTTAATAATAGCATATCGAAGGTCATACGTTGATAACGCACAAATTATTTTTACAACTTTTCAGTTGAGGATTTTATATTACAATTAGGCTGAAAGTGTTACTATGAAATGAGATAACTGAGAAACATTAATTATAAGGTACTATTTTGTTCAGTCAAATAAAATATAATAAGGCCAACCGGAGGAAATAATTCCTAAAGACATGTCAATTGGCTACATTTTGCAAAAACATAAAGAATTTTAACATACAAATTTTCGGGATATTTAAGGATAAAGGATACTTTAGCATTTTAAAGGCACTTGTAGCACGAATTTTTGTCGTTTTTAGTTAGTGTTCAATAAGAGGAGACTGAAACCTTTCGAATGACATTATATCCGATTCTAAAGTTATTTAATCTTCAATATGATAAACTTTTCTCAAAAATGGCCGAGGTGCCCAAGTTTAGAGGCCTATAAGATGGAAACCATGAGAGATATCGAAATAATTTTTCGCCATATTACGCACACACAATAGTAGAATATATATGTCGACTTTCATTAATATCGGAGAGGATAAAAATCAGGACCTTGTCGAAAGTTTTCGGTTTTACCCATAACTACTTATAATATGACTCGATAACTACTTATTTTTGTTTGAGCAGTTCAAAATATAAAGGGTACTCTTCACAAGTTTAACTAGTTATTATTTGCCTTACTGAAAGCTAACAAATAAGTACTAAAATAAACAAAATAAAAATAAGTATTTTATAGACTCTATATTTATTTTTTTAAGCGCTAAAAATTATGTTTCATATACTCGTACAAACACAGGTTAACTTAAAAAGTTTTTTCTACTTATTTTTATGATAATTATGTTAATGATATAAATATTTACTAATTTTCTTAATTACTAAGTATTAGCTCTAGTCTGGAGCATATTAATAAGATAAAAAGGCACCACTCATTACTTTGTAACTCATTAAAAAAGTACTACCCAAAATACTGCCCAAAGTTTTTGCTGGATTGCCAGTTTTTGTTCCGCAAAACGCCAAACTATGTATCAGAAAACAATTTTCAAACTTTTTTAATATAATTTTTTGATTTGAACAACGGCCTCGGAGCTATTCACTAATTAATGTGAAAAAAAGTAATTTTGCATGTAAAATTAAAAATTTTTTTTCTGGAACTCATAAAAATTTAAAACTGTAAAAATTCAACCTTTTACCTGTTGTTTTAGGACAAGTGTCTTAAAACAAAATAAGCCATATATGCCCTGCAGCAAGCCAGGGGCCAAGTATCTCCAAGTCACCACTTTTGTCGACAAGTTTGGTGACATTTTGGTGACGTTGTCAACGAATCGTCTACACTGTTTATTTTAGCTTTAATAAGAATAGAATTTTTTAACAGCTAGAAAGCGATTTTTTGTGGTCTGAACGGTAAACTAAAAATTTTCATAAAAAATCTAATTTATTTGTCTAGTCAGTAGTACTGGTGACAAATTCAATAGTGAATCAGCACAATTTTACTATCGACATTTCCTGCAGGGTGTATCATGAAAATCGATGTACACATTTAACATTTTGGGTAATAAATTTATTTTTGATTAAAAAAAAGAAATATGGGATACGATTGATTTTGCAGGGTATCCCTGGAACGTCCCGCTAGTTTCGAGCTCAAAGCCCATCAAAATCCATAGATTTCTGGGAGTAATTAAAAAAAATTTTTTTTCAACAATTTCGACCATTTGCGGTTTCGGGCGCAGTTTTTCAAATTAAAATAACTATAAAATTAAATTAAAAATTTAAAAACCCGCCAAAGAAAATGGATGATAACTTCCAAACGGCGGGACCGATTTTCTTTAAGTATAGACTAGAAGATTTTAGATCAATTCACCTTTCCAACGAAAAACAAAAACAAATTAAAATCGGTTTAACCGTTTAGGAGCCACGGTGCCAAAGACACATATATTGAAGAGGATACATGAAGAAAATATGTGATATCTTCTAAACGGCTTGACCGAGTTTCTCCAAACATAGCTAAGAGCACTCCCGATTAAGTCAGCTTTCATTAAAAAAAAATATCTAAATTAAAATCGGTTCATCCGTTTGGCCTGTACGATGGCGCGTACACAGATCCAGATACACAGCCATACACTACAAACTTATAACACTCGTCTTTTTGGTTGAGGGTTAAAAAGTAAATGAATCCTAAAAATCGATTTGAGAAGAACTTCTACAGTTGTTAAAATAAAGCGCTTTTTTCGAAATTTTTCGTCAACGATATCTGTCGAAACATTCAAGCGATAATATTACAGAGTGCAACGCGAAAAAATATAACCATATACGGACACCACTACGTGATAAAAGAAAAAAAAAAAAAGATTAGATTTTTTACTTGTGTGGCTACCTAAGCGCTACCTAAAGGGTGTTAAGAATTATTCCTAGGAAGTTCATATATTTTAAAAAGTTGTTTATTGAGTTCTTAGATACATTTTTATAGTTGATTGTTTTCTTGAATTTTGAACGGTTTGCTACCTATGGACCTGAACAGAAGGAAAAAATCGAATTTTTTTCAGTTTTTAGCGATTTTGATCTTGAAGATGAAGTTTTTTGATTTTATATGTTCAACATTTTTGTTCTTTATGACAAGAGCTATAACTTTGCCTCAGAGAGTAAATCAAAATTCCGAACGGTTTGCAAGATATGAGCCTGAGAAAATGATCAGTTTTTTGCAAAAATATGACACCGAAGCCCCAAATCTTTGGGGGCCCATAAACAAGTGCATGACTTGGCGCAAAACTGGGAGATACGGGTCTTTTTTTTTTGTTGGTCTTTTAGCACGTAGTGGTGTCCGCATATGGTTATATTTCCATGACTTAAAAAATAACACACAGTAAAAAACGATTTCAGTCAAATTTGCAGAAGTCGATGTTTTTATGAGCTTAAGAGCTGATAAGATTTTGGATTTGATCAGCTTATTAGTTTAGAATTTATTAAAAAAAAATTTTTTTCAAACATTTTATTTTTGAAAATTCTCAAAACATACCGAACCGAATAGGTTCATCATATCACGTAATCAAGTGAGGTCAATGTCAAGTTATGAGAGGTTTATATACACACACGTGCATAGATACATCCATAAGCTGTCCCAGCACCTAAATTTACAACTAGATACGCTTTGGGATAGTCATATACTAGTTGTAATGATACTAGTCAAAAAAACGGCAGTCATATTACTAGTTGTAACAAGAGTAGTAACGATATTAGTAAAAAAGGATAATTATATTACTAGTTGTGTCGAGACTAGTAATGATACTAATCAAAATACATAATTTTCAGGTATACGACTTATACATAAAACATATTTTTAGCTCTTAAAAAGATAAGTAGAAAGTGGCTCAGTGGGTAGAGTACTTGCCTTGAAATATGAGGAATTTGTGTTCGTATCCCAGTTAAGGCAAAGTTTTTTTTAAGAAATACAAAATGATAAATAAAAAACTAGTAAAGGGACTACTTTACAACAGCTAATATTCCACCTGGGATGTAACTGTATACAAATGAACTATTTGTGCTCCTATGACAACCTAATGCTAAAATCGATAGTTCGATATACGAAAAAAAGACAGATAGGCAACTAGTCTGAGTTAAAAAGCAACTATAATATTTCTAAACACCTATTAGTCATTTTGTCTGCAAGGGTGTTTATACAATTCTACAAACTGTTGGACTTCTGCAAAATATGCAACCCTAATATAATTTGTTGTTATTGTTATTTTAAAACTTTGCATTGTTGCATTTTCTACAGAACTCGAACGGCTTGTGAGAAAATGTGAAAATGTGCGGACATCATCGTGAAAACAGTCAGAATAGATTGCCATGACTTCAAAACGTCGAGATCTGATGAAAACGCGATATTCGAAAATCGGGGTAAAATCAGCAACCTCCTATCTTTGATTGCAGGAAGTTAAAAAAAATTTGAAAAAGCACCTTTTAAGTGATTGTGCATATTTACTTAATTGCTAATGAAATTAATGCTTATCGATCGACTTTCATGATATTTGGCTTATTTTTTTCTAATATAGTTATTCTTGAAAACAATGGTTAAGTTAAAGGTAAAGTTTAAGCAGTTTAAAATTTTTTACGAGTTTTTAGAAAGAACACAATTCTTTAATTTTTCATGAAAAATCATTTCTTTCCGAAACTAAATTATGAATAACTCCGAAAGCGTTAATCAAATAATAAAAAAAATATATTAAAAAAGTTTGAAGGTAATTTTGTCATGCATATCTTGGGTTTTTTAATAAAAATTACACAAATCGCTCTCAAGTTTATGATAGCGTGACAGCCCTATTCCGGGAGTCATATTAGTCATGTCCATCAATTAAAATAGAAAAAAATTTAAACTGATTTCAAGATACCACATTAAACCCTTTATATTGCACACATTCTTATTTAAAAGGCCGAATTTTCTTATTTTGCAGACAGGTGTTATTTTTCGATCCACAGAAAAAATCACTTGAGCTCGAATGCAGATCCTCCATCTTCAAAACAAAAATATTCAGAGGACAAAAGTTTGGAGACCGATGCACTAAATTCCAATAATTTGGTAAGAAATTATGCCTACAGCCCCCGGAATATTGTATGGAGAGTACAAAATATGGACATTGTATAAAATGTTTTAATTTTTGAAGGAAACACTATCTTTCTTGAAATTCTTGATGCCGAAACGTATTTTTAGTTCTTTTCTTACTTCATGGATGAACAAATGCTAAAACCTTTGAAGAAAACACTGAAATCCTTGATTTCAAAATGCCTTTTCAAGTTTTTCCTACTTCATCTTTTTCAAAAGCTCTCTAACTTTACAGAAATTATCCGGATTGTAACTACTAGCGGCTCACAAGTTCAATATCTTATTGACATTTTTGCAAGGTTCTTTTTTACGAGGGATCGTAGTTCTCGTCATAATGATAACATACAGTATGCTCTTTTAAGTATACAAAGTTACCAAAAAATAACCGAAAGATCTTTTCAATAAACATTTTTTATTTAAAAAAGCTTTTGAGTTGTTTGGGTAAATTCGCGAAACTTCGTGCACATTCATTAAGAGACTGATAACATGTAATTGTGCTTTTAGCATTTTATAAATAAATAAATAAAACCATTTAAATGGGGATAAATATAAGATTTTTATTTTTTGCTTTGAAATTTCTAATGAATTTCTAATGATTAACTCATGGATTAAAGTAATTTCTTGTTTCTGTATAACATTTCATACTTCTAAAATGAGTATAACTAAAGTTGGTTTTGTTAAATATTATTTTTAAATGATTTTTATTAATAACGATTTTCTATGTAATAAAATTTAAGGAATAAATGGACGTAGGAGAATCTAATTACTTCGGCAACACAAGCAGAATGACACATACTGTTTTCGTAGGGCGAAAATTCTACGAGTATGTGTCGTTTGAATAATTCAAAAAGCATCATAGCTTGGTCGATTACTCGAATAAAAGACACGTGTACATATTAAAAACCGAATAACTTTTGCTCTCTAAGCTTTTTCATCCCACTCTGTTTTTTTTGTATGCAAATCCTCTAATATTTATTTATGTATTTGTTTAGATATTAAAATTACAACTTTTATTCTTTTTATTATTTTAATAATAATAATTGAAACGAGGTTGACGATTATTGCCTTGGTTTCGTAGGGTCTGCAAATTTTTCTTTTGTGTGTTCAACTTATCCCGCTGCATTTCCAATGTTTCTTCTTGCCGTTGTATAGTTGCTTGTTGGTCTAGAAGTATGGCCGCTTGTTGTTGCCTAAAGAGTCGTAAATAATTTAATTCGCTCTGTAGTTGTAATATATTACGTTCTTGTCTTCTCAAAATAATCATCTGTTGTCTCGCAATAATAAACAATTGCTCATTGGAAGCAGCAGCAGTTGTAGGAGCTGGGGTCACGAGAGCTGGGGCTGTGGGAGAAGAAATTGTTGGAGCTGATGTCGCGGGAGCCGCACTCGTTGGAGCTGATGTCACAGGAGCATCAGCTGTTGGAGCTGGTGGTAGAGGAGGAACAGTTGTTGCAGCTGGTGTCGCGGGAGCAGCACTCGTTGGAGCTGATGTCACGGGAGCAGCAGTCGGTGGAGCTGGTGTCACGGGAGCAGCAGTCGTTGGAGCTGGGGTCAGGGGAGCAGCAGTTGTTGGAGCTGGTGTCAGGGGAGCAGCAGTTGTTGCGGCTGGTGGCACGGGAGCAGCAGTTATTGGAGCTGGGGTCACGGGAGCAGCAGTTGTTGGGGCTGGTGTCACGGGAGCAGCAATTGTTGGAGCTGGCGTCACGGGAGCAGCAGTTGTTGGAGCTGGGGTCACGGGAGCAGCGGTTGTTGGAGCTGCTGTCACAGGAGCAGCGGTTGTTGGAGCTGGGGTCACGGGAGCAGCAGTTGTTGGAGCTGGGGTCACGGGAGCAGCAGTTGTTGGAGCTGGGGTCACGGGAGCAGCAGTTGTTGGGGCTAGAGTCACGGGAGCAGCAGTTGTTGGGGCTGGTGTCACGGGAGCAGCAGTTGTTGGGGCTGGTGTCACGGGAGCAGCAGTTGTTGGTGCTGGTGTCACGGGAGCAGCAGTTGTTGGAGCTGGCGTGACGGGAGCAGCAGTTGTTGTAGCTGGGGTTACGGGAGCAGCAGTTGTTGGGGCTGGAGTCACAGGAGCAGCAGTTGTTGGAGCTGGCGTCACGGGAGCAGCAGTTGTTGGAGGTGGTGTCACGGGAGCTGCTGTTGTTGGAGCTGGTGTCACGGGAGCAGCAGTTGTTGGGGCTGGAGTCACGGGAGCAGCAGTTGTTGGAGCTGGAGTCACGGGAGCAGCAGTTGAAGTATCTTCCTGGGCCAGTGCTGTCCCCAATATAAGGCAAAATACAAAAATTACTGCAAATTTCATTTTTCTTTTCTTAATTTTTGTTCTTATTTCGTTGTTTCGTTCCAAATATTATCAATTAATAAACTCAACTGTGAATTGCCAGTTATACAGACGACTATTTATAAGGAAAAAGTTTAAAAGTTCTTTTTTTCCTGTTATAAACACTAATACATATGACAGATACTATATAACTGTTTATCTTTTTTTATATGAACAGAAAAAAAACAAGTAATTAAATAAAGTAAATACTAAATAGAGACCCGAAAGCATTTTAGTTTTTATTTCCACATCATATACATAAATATCTTTCTTGTTTAAAATTAATTTCCATTTGTTGAAATAGCATCAAATTAAAAATGTTAGATATGCACGAAGAAAATGAATAATTGCTTCAAAACGGCTGGACCGATTGTTTTTTGCAAATAGATGATTTTAGATCAAGTCACCTATCAACCAAAAGAAACTAAATTAAAATAGATCTAGCCATTTAGGCTCTACGAGGGAACAGACAGACGCACAGATAAGCACTACAAACTTATAAAAACCCACTTTTTTCGTCGGTTGTTAAAAAATAATCGAATGATATTTACATATTTTCAAAATCTCCATCATAATGAAAAAATAAAAATATCTTTAACAATATCAAAAGAAATTGTAAAATTATAGTTTTTTTTCAAACTTTTCATTTGGCTTCAAAAATTTAATGTATATGTTTGATAATTTTTGGCTGATTTTAATCGGTATAAGATACATTTCTTAAAAAAGAAAAAGAAATCGAGAGGAGTTTAAAAAAAAGTGTTGCAAAAAATGACGGCAAACATGAAACAATTTTTTTTATTAAATTTCCACGAATTATTAGTCAAAAAAATATTTTAAATACACACACAGGAAGCTCAAGTCTTCATCTATTCGGCACCGTTTAGAAATCGCAGAAATAACGCACTGACTTTTGATTTTGAGGGTGTAATAAAATTTTTAAAAATGGCAAAATGGTCTATTCAAGTATGTCTATAGCCTTCACTAGGTCTTTCAGGAAGTATCTCCAATTTTTTAGATTTTCTCACATAGTTATTCCAGGGAACAACTTCGAAATGAACATCGATTAAGTTTTCAACATACATAGCAGAATGAAACAACGTTGTTTTTTTTTGGATGCCAGTACTCATGTGTATCTGGCTTATCACCATATTTTAGGTGGCTGTGTGGAACTTGAATACGAGAATTAATGCTTAGTATTGCCTGTGTTTTCCTGATGTTTATCTAACCAACTTTCAGTGTTAACGTTGGTATATTTTTCTTCATGTCCATTTTTCTTTTTTAGTTTGATTGTTATACTTAAGTATAAATGAACAATGTTCATTGAACATGTGAAAGGCTCAAGCAATTAGCTAATTCTATACATATTTTAATGTGATTATTTCGAAATAATTTGCTTATCAATTCAAAGTGATTACATGGGCTAACTAATGTTCCTAGCGTCATTATTGCAAGGAACAAGGGAAAAATAAGCATCAATCTAATTTTCATGTCTAATTCTTTTTGAGTAAAACGAACTTTAATCTTATCAAAGATAAAAAATATTATTTAAAAAAAACCTCAGTCATATCTAAAGATGTTAACGCAAAATGATTCTCTGTAGTTGTGAAAACATTAACATACATATATTTTATTTGCTGGCAAGACACAAGAAGTGAAAAGAGATCTTTTATCAAAATTACTAAAAAGTATAACTAAAAAACAAACCTATAAAGAATAGAAGGTCAAATATTTCGCATTTAGCCACATAAAGATAAGCCCTTCTTTCATTTAATATTATTTGCAAATAAAAACGCAAAAGTTTTTATGAAGGATTAATAAATGAGACAAAGTTTTCTATATTTTTAATTGTCAGTCATAAACTGTTTTTAAATAATAATTAGTTTTATATTTTTTAAAGATGTTTATTAAACAGTTCTAAGAAAGAGCTATTGGATGTTTTTTGTTTTGAAGACAGAAAACTTTAAATATACAACATATATTTCAGTGTCTACCGATCTGATAGTTATCGGTTGTTTTGGAATTAGGTTAGTTACTTCACTCATCATGAATAGACTCACGTCGAAGCATTGCTCGCATATTACTCATATATATATTTTGAAAAAGTTTTTTGGCAAAATAATTCTATAAGAGGAAAAACATATAGATGGTCATACGTTGATAACACCTAAAGGTACGTTTACAAAAACGTAACCACTACTGTTGCTAAGGGTTAGTGTAATTTAACTTGGTTTTTATATCACAAAATAAAGTTATTATGCTGCAAAAAAACTATTTTTATATTATCTATATAAATAAAAGAGTAACGTTATTGAGTGGCTGACTGACTGACTGACTGACTGATTCATCATCGCCCAGCCCAAACCACTAAAGCTAGAAAATTGAAAAGCTAGAAAGTTGAAATTTCGTATGTGGGCTCCCCTCAGGATGTATAGATCCACTCAGACGGGGTTTTGCGAAATTCAAACGCTAAGAGGGTAAAAACGGGTAAATTCGGTAACCTTATATCTCCGGATCTAACTAAGGTAGACATAAAATTCAAAAAACAACATAATAAGATAAAAAAATAAGTGGACGGGTGTTTGGTACTTTTTTGAAATTTTTACATTTAGGTACCAAAAAAGGGTAAAAATATAATTTTGGTACTTTTTTTGTTAACCGTTTATCTCCTAAAGTAATGAAGATAAAAATTAAATTTAAAATGCATTCTTCTATCCTTACGAAGCCCTCAAATAAGTTTTGGTACTTTTTTGTAATTCGATTATATAAAAGGTAAAATTGGTTACTCTTTTTGGTACTTTTTTCCACACAACTATTTTTTATGCAAATTGATATACATAGTGAATGAATATGTGTGTATATTTTCACTAAGAGAGGATTTTTGAAAATTTTAATTCTAAGGGGATTAAAAGGGGTAAAAACGGGTAAAATCAGTAACCTTATATTTTTGAATCTAAGTAAGGTAGACATAAAATTCTAAAAGCATCATAATAAGATAGAAAAATGAGCGGACAGTTGTCTGAAACTTTTTTAAAATCTGTACATTTAGGGGCCGAAAAAGGATGAAAATATAATTTTGGTACATTTTTTGTTAACAGTTTATCTCCTAAAGTAATAAAGTTGGAAACTAAACTTGAAATTCATTCTTCTCTCCTTAAAAAGCCCTCAAAAACAGTTTTGTATTTTTTCAAATTTGAATATATAATAGGTAAGATTGGTAGCCCTTTTTGGTACTTTTTTCCATATAACTATTTTTTATGCACATTGATACACATACAGAATGCATATGTTTGTATATATTCTCTAAGAACGAATTTTTGAAAACTTAAATTCTAACGGGATTAAAAGGGGTAAAAACGGGTAAACTCGGTGTTCTTATATCTCCGAATCTACGTAAGGTAGACATAAAATTCCAAAAGCGTCATAATAAGATAGAAAAATGAGTGGATATGTGTTTTGTGCTTTTTTTGAAATCTGTACATTTAGGGGCCGAAAAAGGGGTATAAATATAATTTTGGTACTCTTTTTGTTAACCGTTTATATTTTAAAGTAAAGGTACTTTTTCGAAAACCTACTTTTTTGAAAATGTAGTTTTAAGAAATGGCACTTTTTGAAAAATGTTTTTTGGAAAGGTACTTTTTAAAAATGGTACTCTTTTGAAAATGGTTACTGTTTGAAAAGTTAGTTTTTGGAAAAGGTTCTTTTTAGGGCACTGTACACTAAAAGTGTAAATTAATCTTATTGCTTTCGATACGCTGTCCGTCAGGCCGTCTGTCTTTCTGTCTGTCACAGGCTGTTTTCTCGAGAGCCGTAAGAACTACGGGCTAAAGATTAAAGGGTGTTCTAAAGCTAGCAACGAAACATGTTGCAATACTAATGTAACGTAGAATATTTAACACAACAAAAATTAAAGGGTGTTCTGAAAGTTAATGTAATTTTGAATATGTAGTTAAAACGGTTTGCTGTATCTTGGAAACCGTAAGAGGCAAACTTTTGAAATTTTAAAAAACACTAAAACTAAAAAATTCCAGAATTAAAAAAAGTCAAAACGAAAAATCGCCAAAATGAAAAAATTTCTAAAACGCAAAAATTCGCCAAAACTAAAAAGATCGACAAAAAACTAACCAATTTTATGGTTATTTTTAAATGAGTTAATTAATTTTTCTATATCTGCACAGCAATGGGGTAGCGAAGCACGCCGGGTATAGCTAGTTTTTAATAAATGCGAAATCGTATTTAAAAAATATTGGAATTAAAGGAAATACAGTTTTGGCATGTCTGTTGGTCACGTTTTTTTCGGCAAATATTTGCCAAGTGAGAACGCACCTTAACAGATTTTTTGATCAACTATAGCTCAGTCATTTTGTATCTGATCAAAGCGAATTAGCCACTATTCGACGCGCAGTTCAATAACCTATCAAACGAGATATATATTTTTTAATGGAACCAACTTATGACTCTAGATAAAATTTGCTCCTCCCACACATAACTCTGTTATTTGTGAACCGATTTTCAAAATAGTTTTTTTTTGGTTTGAAAATGTTTCCCTACAGTTTTGATCCATATTTGTTAAACAGATGGAAAAATTTGCTTTCCCCCAAGCAGAACTTTGTCATTTGTGGGCAGATTTTTAAAATGCTTTTTTCGTTTGAAAGGGTTTGCTTGCAGTTTGGTTCCATAAGGACTCCAAAGGTGGAAGGACGGATATGTGAACCCAGATTTTTTTTAAATATACATACTTGTAGAAATATTATATCAAAGTATAAAAAATAGAATATATTATATTTTTTTAAATCGTCCATCCAAGTTGTAACTTATTAAATATTCGTTATTTTTCTTTTTGTTTACTTTCTGGAGACGTGCGAACGTTTCGCACAGTTAGTCGTCAGTTTCATCATTAAAGTGAAATATTCTTTTTCCAAATTACAATTTTCACAACACTTTTGACAAATAATATAGAGATTTGTGTTTCAAATCACCCAAAAAGTCTACTTATAACATTTTTTGTTAAGCTAAAGAGTAACATTATCACTGAGTCAAGTAGTTGTCGCACAATTTGCGCATCCCATAAGATGATGAAATGCATAGATAAACTGCAAACGTCAATTATTGAATTTTTCTATCTATTGCTTATCAACAACGACTTGTGATTATTTTTTCATGTGCTATCGCAAAATATAAACTTTTGATTTACGACACAACACAAGCAAACGTAAGATAAAACCTTAAGGTATGTACAGACGGTTGTCAGATCTTACAATATTGTTAGTAAGATTTGCTAAAAATTTGTTACAATCGTGTACACTAACAATTTTTGTCTGACAACGTTGCCAGAAAAAGCATTGTCTGTCGACTTTAATACTACCCGCTGATAAAAAATTGTCAGACTTCTGACAATCATGTGAACGCGATGTTCCTATTGGCAGATTATTTTCAGATAATTGTCAGACATTTTTTAATTGTCAGATTTGTGAAGTTTTTGCATCTGACAATGGCATCATTGTCAGAGACTTATTTCTATTGGCAGCGTTGCACACTCCTTTTTACGGAAAAATGAGAATAAAAGAAACTATGCAGCTAAAATAGTTGGAATTGCTTCTTTATGTTTAAAGTTAACACAAGCACAATTAATAAATAGTTGATCATTTCTGTTAAGGCAACGCAAAACAACAGATCTGACAATTTTTGTATATGGCAATCGCGTGAGCTGCCAATTTTTTTAATGACAATATTATCAGATATATTTATTGTCTGGCAATAAATTATAAGCTTTTTTTTGACAACTTTGATACAATCGTGTGAGCTAACAATATATCTTGTACTGACATTTTTTTATTGTCAGTACATTGTCAGAATATTGCCAGATCTGACACTATTCTAAGATCAGACAACCGTCTGTACAGGGCTTTAGCGTCAACGCGGGCCATAAGTTGGTGAGAAATTTTTTCAAAGATATATTGCATTTAGGTATGTATGTTTAAAACTCATATTAACAAGAAGGGGAACAACAATGTAAAGCATGGCCTGAAACAAGGAGGCAAGCATGCATTAAATTAGTAAAAGTGTTGCATTATACACAAGCAGCAGCTGCTAAAAGGTATTGAATGAATATGTTGACGGCGAAGATGATGACGATGACGATGATAGGGGTGTTGATTGTGGAATAAACAATGTAGATAACAAAATAAAACACAAATATATTTATAATCATAACTACGAGTATAAGAGATTTCTACATTGCACATAGTCGTGTAATAAGCTATGCCAACTTATATTAATGTATACACCAACGTGCTTTTGAAGTGTTTCATTACAACAGAAATGCATTTGTTTCATTATTTTCTTTATTCAGAACTTCTTCAAGCAGCAGAAAGGTTTCGAACTAAAAAACTATAGTAATATTGCAGTAAGTTTATTTCATAAGGTCATGCCGAATCTGAAGCACTCATCATCATTTTTCGCACAACAGAAATGCTGTAGAAAAATTTCTTTTACCTGTATCAAAAGATATAGAATTTTTACTGCTTTCTCGCAAATAAATCTAGCCGATAGCACAATTAGCTAGTGCTATACTCTTATAACTTATGTATACATATTGGTCTTATATTTACATAAGGTTAATAATAAAAAAATTCGTGCAAACAAACGAGCACGTTCAAATGACAGCATATGGATCAAATTAGAAAGAAAGAAATAAATAATCGTATATAAAATTAGATGCATATATCAGTTACATTTCTCATATGCAGAAAATAGAGCATATTCAAAAGAAAAGACTTTGTTTTTTATTTAAATAAATAATATATGTCTGTAAGTTGTTTGTGATGCGTGACTTTTATTTATTTTATTTATTTTACTTATTTAGTTAATAGAAAACTACCGGACAAGAAGAATGTGAATATTATTTAACAGTACCGGGTGGATAATTTTTAATATGGAATATTATTATAAAATAAATAAATAATATAAAGTAATAAGACTCTATGAGTAATAATTGCAATGCAAAAAAAGTTATTGAAAACATGTGAAATTAAAGTGTTTGTTGAAAACTTTGTAGCATGAGCTTCATCAATTTGTTATGAATTCGTCTTTCGTTACTTGAATATATATTCCAAAAATTCAGGGGAGCACAAATTGTTCGATTATCTAATCTCGGTGTTTTTGTTATTGTTTTGGATTTTTAAGGAAATAAATCTAAATTAACAAGAACAGAGATCCATTACAGAGAAAAATTAATACTAGACGAAAAACGGCATGAAGAATATAAATAAAAAGAGAAGGAAATGTTCAGATCTCAACAGCATCGGTGTCCATCCCTGGCCAGTAGCTTAGAGTTGTGGCAAGCTTACTGGTGATGATATGACTTTTCTTTTAAGTTAAGGCGTGTTTGAGGTTTGAGCAAATGCTCTTTTCTGTCTTTTATATCTCGTAACTTAATGAATATAGTATTCACAAAAAAAAATTCTCTACAAAGTTTTTGCCTATGAAATTTCCAACAGCTTTTAACTAAATAAACAGCAATATCGAAAATAGTCAATAGCTATTAAAATCTCAAAAAACCATCATTTTACAAATTTCGTTAAACTTTTTCATTCCCTAGATATGATAGATGTTTCCTTAGTTATTTGGTCCGCTGCACGCGAATCTGCACACAATTTTTCATCAGTCCTAGTTTTCGAGATATACCTTTGTGTCAAAAACGAAGGCACTTGCACGACATATGTATATTAGCATAACTGGATAAAGGTTTGCGCTATTGAGTAAAAGAGAAAAACCAAAACTCAGCAACAGAATTATCTTTAAGCTGAGCCGGCATTGTTTTCAAATCCTCCTATTAGTTTCAGAGATATCGTAAAAGTTTTAACCTGAAAATTAAAAATTGTATAAATAATTTTAAAGCTTTTGTTTTTAAAAATTCATAAAAAAATAAAAATTCACCAACGATTATATGTTTTGTCCAATATCATGTAGCTTAATATATTCCGAAGCAAATGAGCCATTTTATGTTGAAATTGGTGCACAAATTTTAGTTTTAAACACAATTTAGTGAGAGCATTTTTTAAAGTTTTTTATGAAATTTTTAATCTTTAGGCTAAACTTTTACGATATTTGTGAAACTAATGGGCGGATTTAGAAACAATGCTCGTTCGGCTTAAAGATAATATTGGTGTCGAGTTTTGGCTTTTTCTTTTTTACTTACTAGGGCGAAATCTTCTCTAGTTATGCCAATATATGTCGTGTAAGTGCCTTTAATTTTGGCATAACGGTATATTTCGAAAACTAGAGCTGATAAAAAAAAATCGTGTTCAGATTAGAGTTCAGCGGAAAATAATTAAAGAAGTACTTTCAGTTTTACGGAACGAATAATTTTAGCGAAATTTGTAAATTAGAGTAATAATTTTGAAATTTTAGTTGTTATGGGCATTTTCCGATAATGCTGTTTATTTTGTTAAATATACGATTTAGATAAAAGTCGATAAGACAGACAAAAGCTGCTGCAAGCTTCACAGACAAGAATTTTTTTAACGGAAATCTTTTTGTAAATACCATATTTTATTTATTAAATTATGAGACAGAAAAAACAGAAAATGAATATTTGCTCAAACTTCGGTGGGCGTGCGACACGAGAAGCCTTAATCGTAACTGATTGACCTGAAATTTCTTTTTAGAATAATTTTTTATAAATACCCATCGATTCTTGTGACAGTGAAAACGCTAAAGATAAATACTAAAATAGTTAAAATATATGTTATAAGCAAACAATTTTGTGTAATTTTTGTAACAGAGCTTTTTTTTTTATCAAAACGAATGAATACTGAAAACTGCAAAATCAAAACATCGCGAATTGCAAGGTATAAACACTATCAGGAGAGTCATAAAATTTCTATAGAAATTCGTAAAGTAAGCCTTTATGACAAACTACGTGATAAACCTAATATATCGTACCACTTTTCTTGAAGGACGGATATGAAAATTATTTAAAGGGTTGGGTTGCAGAGTTTATTTATAAATTTAATGCTAGACGGGGCACATAATGAAGGAAAGAATGAAAATAACACAACTATTATATTCAAGCTTGAGTGCATTTGAATTTAAGCTGATTAAAAAATGTGTAATTGGTTTTTAAATTACAAATTTGATGGAAAAGCAGATCTATAAACAATGAAATTTTTGTCATATGATAATCTTCGTAAATAAGTTTACAAAAGTTTCGATGTAAATAGAAAACTTAATTTCGTTCGAGTTTTTTTTTATCAAATTCTTAATTTAAATTATAGCAGAATATAACAGTCATTTATGTATGCATGCTAATGTTGTGTGGTACTCGCATTTTTTGTTAATGAAGTATTGCCAATTAATTGTAAACAGGGTAGCACTTGGGTCTGATCAAACAAAAATTTATAGGTTTTTATTTTTGGATGAACTATTACTTTCATTGGTTTGTTGTATTTTTTAGTGTTCCGTACCCCAAAGGTGAAAAGGAACACTTTTTTTTCGCTACACTATCCGTCTGTCTGTCAAAGGGCTCAATCTCCGGAGCCGTAAGATATACGGAACTGAGCTATTCACAGAATATGTGTAAAGGGTGTTATAAAGCATGCAATGATCCATGTTGAAATCCTAATATAATATACAGACACTTGATATATAGACAGTTAACATTTTCAAAGTTAGTATATTATTATACAGACTACACCAGTACATACTGAAATTTAAACAATATAAAAATTAGAGGGTATTCTATCATAAGAGGCAAACTCTTGAAATTTTCACAGATAGTCCAGCATTTTAAAGGCAACAGTAAAGAGTGCTAAAAAACACACAAAATTAAAATTAAAGGGTATTTTAACAGGTAATGTAATTTTGAAATTAAGCTGTATCTTATGAACCGTAATAATTACATACTTGAAACAAACACAATTAATAATTAAAGGGTAAATTTTTAATACTATGTGACAATATTAAAAAATTGAAGAAATAACGCAGTGACCCACCAAAAACTTGGTAATGAGTTGTCATTACCGAGCAACATACTTTTCAGCCACAAACTAGATACCTTCTGAATTACTTTACAGTAGTTGAATTACTAACTAGTAATTACTAGTAATTACTAGTGCATCTGCTTATCATACAGACGATAAACAGTTCAACACCTGCGGAAGCAAAATATATTTTATTAATTTTGTTCATGTGTGTGAAAACAAGTTTTAAGCCCGTAACAAAATAGTTGTGCAGGAGCCTAGTGAGTAAAACACTTGGCACAAAATAACACAATAGCTGAAAATGGCATGAGTTCAATGCTTAGCAGAGACACTTAATTTTTATTGTGTTTTATAGATTCAATGTCTTCTAAATATTGAAATTTATAACTTGTTATATGTAATCAATTGTGGTAAGTACTTGCCTCCAATGACATCGCCATGTTAAAGTAATTGGTTAAAATGCCAAAGTAGAAGTAGTGAAAGGTATGTTTTTTTTATGCATTTTAACTCATTACTTTGCCATCAAAATTTTTCCTGGTTATATTTATTTTTGTCCATGAAGTCCCGAAAATCGTATTTTATCGATAACTTTCGATTTTTAGGGTGGAGTCGAATTTCTAAAATTTAAAATAATAGCCAAATGAAAAACCCTCAAAATAAAAAAAAACTCCAAAATGAAAAAAAAACGCTGAAAAGAAATTAAGCACTAAAACTAAAAAAAGTCCCAAGGCGAAAAAAGCGCCAAAACCAAAATTTTAAAATTTTGCAAAAAAAAAAAAACGCCATAAAAAGAAATAAGCGCTAAATCGAAAAAGGCACCAAAACGAAGAAAATTAATAAAGAAAAAAAAAACAGCAAAAAACAACAAAACTAAAAAAATTTTAAGAAATAGCCAGGCGGAAAAAAATCGCCAATATGCAAAAAGCGCTGAAACCAAAAAAGCATCAAAACGAAAAAAGCAACAAAACGAAAAAAATCGGTAAAACTAAAAAAATTGCAAACAAGACAAAAAAATCACAAAAGCGAAAAAAGTCGCCAAAATAAAAAAACAGCAAAACTAAAAAAACCAAAAACTAAAAAAAATCCAAAACGAAATATATCATGAAAATGAAAAAAGCACTAAAAAAGCACAAAAACGAAAAAATTGTAGAAACAATAAAAAAAATCATAAAAAGCCTAACACGAAAAATACACTAAAATTAAAAGTCCAAAAAAACTAACAAAAAATTTCCACAATGAAAAATTGGATATATCATCAAAATGCAAAAACCCCTATCTAACATTTTAAAAGTTTAACAGGAGAAGCATAAAACTTGATTACATGAAAAAATATATAAAACTTTGGTAAATTTTTTTTTGTAACTTTTTGACACCTCTGATTGTAAATAACATCAAAACAAGTGTATCGATTTTAATGAAATATGCCTTGTTTTATTGGTGACATATTCAGCTTTACTTGTATTGAGTAAGAACACTAGTTTTAAAAATTTTAAGTTTTTATGATTTAAAACCCAAAAAAAGGAAACTTTGCGCAAACATTTTTCCCCCACCACTTACACTAGTTCACAAATTTTCGACTTTTTGCGATCACCTCAAAAATGAAAAGTTTTCTAAGGTAATTTGGTGTTCACTGAACACGAATATGACATTCATATATTTCTCTTAAGAACCGTTTTTGAGATATTCGCAAAAAACGTGTTTTGTTTGCAGTTTATAAAGCTATTTCCAAAAATCTGGAGTACTGTTTACTTGAAATCAGCAAATTTGGCATTGTTGCATAGATATGCTTTTGCTCTTTCACTCCATAATCAAAATGTGTTGATCGGATCAAAATTTAATGAGTTAAAGGTCTTTAGATTTGAAAAAACTTTGTTTTTTGCACGTTTTTTTTTAAATTTACTATTTTAAGACGCTCCAGTGAGGCAAAATAAATTTCTTAAAATTTATTTTAGACCCACATCTTGAATAAAATTTTGTTCTAAATATAGCAAGCTTAAAACTAGTTACATCGGACCAAATATGAGAAAGTTACAACATATTTAGTAAACACATCAAAATTTTAATTTGCATTCGTTGTTCCTCAGGTCAGTACGAGTTTTTGCTTCCATTCCATTGCTTTTACTCGTTTGAAAAAGAAAGGTCGACATATCGCGCATTAAAGTTACCAAATTTATGTGTAGTTTTCAACACTGTACTCAGATTTTTATAATTAAAAATTTTATGAAAGACTTACGGCAAAACAAGTGGAAAAATGGTGCTATGTGGTGTTTTATGCATATTAAATTTTTTCTTAATTCTATAAAATCGTTCATTGTTGATATTTTTCAAAGAAAATTTGCAGTTATATAAGAATTTATGTGCAAACTATGATTTGTTTCTCATAATCATTAGAATTCCTAAGAAAGTTTCAATAAATCTAAAAAATAGGTAGATTTCAAAAGGGTGCATGCCCACCAAAAATTGTAAATTCTATTAAGTTGTATTTCTAAAATCATGCCTGTAAAGACATCTTTTAGACATGCATATAATAATTATTTGATCCTTGAGAAAAAAAATTTATAGAGAAAACAGTTAAGGTGCTTTTTTGGGCAAAAATTGTCATAAATTCAAAATATTTCAATTTTCAAATTTTTCCTACTCTGAAAGAATACTTCCATTAACTATTTTTTTAACTATTCGAAACTTTGTCATATAAGTAACAAGGACCAAGGATTTGAAAAATTTAGAAATTTTAGTATTAAAATGAGTATACCTCACTAACTATACAAGATATTTGTTTAACCAAAGATATTTTTAGAACTTTACAAGGTATATAAGCACAAAAAAATTTTTTGGAATCGAGTGAGAAACAGACAAGCGTTGAAAAATTTTACATGACCGAAGCGCACTACTTTGCACTTCATACCTCTGAACCTGAGATATATGGGAAGCTCATCTTTCTAAATTAAATAAGAACACTCCTTTGATATCTCCATGTAAAATTTTATATTGATCGGACTAAAGAGTTAGAAATGGCTGATATTTTTCCAAAATATTTAATTCTGCCCCACTGGCATTTTTCTTATACTCATACTCCATACAAATGAAAATAAAACATCTAAAAATAAATAATGATGTGAAATTAATTTCCTTAGATGTGGTATCTCTTTTTCCTAGTATTCCTATAGATTTAGCAATTAATATTATTGAAGAAAATTGGAATAAAATAGAAGCACATATTAGCATTGAAAAAGATCTATTTATACGTATTCTAAAATTCTGTATTATTGATAATAAGTATTTCAAATATAATAATAAGATATATTCACAACAGAAGGGACTGCCAATGGGTTCTCCAGCATTTCCAATAGTGGCCGATATTGTTATGGAGAAATTGCTGGATATTTGTATAGAAAAATTATCTGTTAGACCTAAGATCATGACTAAGTATGTTGATGATTTATTTTGCATAATTTCAGAATCTGAAATAGAAAATGTATTAACAGCGTTTAATACTTTTCACTCAGACATTAAGTTTACGATTGAGAGGGAAAAAGATTTAAGACTCTCATATTTAGATACTTTAGTAATAATTGACTGGTATCAGAAACCTACATCTTCAGGAAGGTTAATTAATTATTACTCAAAGCATCCAAAACGAGTTATTATAAACACTGGTAAGAATCTTATAAGAATAGTATTGGATATTAGTGACACAGAATTCCACAAGAATAATGAGAATAGAATTATAAATTTATTGAATGCTAATAGTTTTCCAACACAACTTACATACAACTTAATAGACCAGTATAGACGAAATAAAAATAGTGCGGTTAATAATATTTCGGAGCCAAAAATATACAAATCATTAACTTATATACCTTTCATATCAGAAAGATTGGAAAAATCCAATATATTTGATAGAAATACATATAGAATGGCGCATAAAACATATAATACATTTGGTAAATTATTTAGTAAAATGAAGGATGGAATAGAAAAGTTAGATAAATCTAATATAGTTTATAAAATTCCTTGTAAAGGTAAGGATAATGAAATATGTAATAAAGTATATATAGGTACATCAAAGAATAAATTGAAGACTAGAATTGCGGGACATAGATCGAATCAAAGATATAGATATATAATTTCTTCACAGAAAACAGCATTAGCATCACATTGTTCTAGATTAAGACATTATCCAGATTTTGAGAATGTCTCGGTATTAAATACAGAAAATAATTACAAAAGAAGATATATGTTAGAGATGCTACAAATTATTAATACACCCACAGACCGTAGAATAAACTTTAAAGCAGATACTGATAGCGTTGCTCAGAATTACAGACATTTAATATCAAAATATACTAACAATAATAGATGAAAGGTGTTTTTTAAAATGTTCATAGTATTAAGTTTTTTGTTGTGTTTGAAAATTATTTCAATTTTAACTTCAAATTATTTTTCAAATATTTCTTTTTGTGACAATTTGTATTGTTAATATTTTTTATTCGAATAATTGTTACAATAATAATTTATTCCTGAAGAAGTTACACAAAGTGTAACGAAATATTGGATTAATTAAATAACTTTTTATATTCAATAATAATAAATTTCAAATTTTTTTTATTAAAATTAAAAATCGGATGTTTTCACTAAATCTATTGTAACTTTCTAAATTTTTGCCCGATGTTAACAATTTTACTTTTTGTACGTTGGGAACAAACTTTTATTTAAGATATGGGTCAAAACAAAAACTTGAAATTTTTTGTTTGCTTTAATGGAGCATTTCAAAATGGTGAATTTTGAAAAAAAAAACGCAAAAAATTTAATTTTTTTCAAATGTAAAGGCTTGTAATTCAGTAAATTTTTATCTGATCAACACAGTATAAATATGTCCTGAAAGGAGAAAAACATATCTATGCAACAATGCCAAACTTGCTCAATTCAAGCAAACAGTGCTCAAGATTTTTGGAAATATCTATACAAACTGCAAAAAAACTAGTTTTTCGCGAATATCTCGAAAACGGTTCTTAAGAAAAATAAATTAATGCCATATTCGTGTTCAGCAGCCCCAATTTAGCTTAAAAAGCATCTTATTTTTGAGGTACATTTTTTTTGTGAACCAGTGTTATTGAATATAACCAAAACTACATTTTAATCAAATTAAAAAATTATTAAAGCTATGCAAAAAAAAACGATTTATTTTGCAGTTCTGTTCACAGTACTCAATTCAATAAAAGCTAGCGATAAGTAGTATGCAAGTGGCAGAAAAAAGGAACATCCTGTTTCCTGGAAATTTTTCTTTTTAACGAACAACTAACATTAGTTCGTAGGAAATAAACTCTTTATTCTATTATTAAAATTAAAAACAATGGCATTAAATTAACCTAGTAAAAATCCCTCTTAAAACTTTCCTATTTTCAGTAAAACGAATTTACTTTTCAAAATAATATACCACTTATTCTAAGTTTTGTTTTGCGTTTCGCTCCATTTGCCTCTGTTTACTTAAAAACCACAACCTGGATGGATGCACCTTTTAAAATTTCCTGCTAGTAATTAAATATTTATAATAGAGCTTGTAGAAAGTCTTTTTTTTGTATTTATTTCTCGTTCTCTCTTCCTCACTTTAAAATGGGAGTTTTAGTTTCTAAAATAATGTGAACATATTAAATAATTTAATGAAATTTAATATTTTACTTTTATTCATATGCATTTTTGTTGTCATCAACACTTTCTTTATTGTTATTTTGTCATTGTATTTAAACTTTTATGAATTTTCTAAGGAAACAGATGCAAACGGAGAAAGAAGATTTTATAACTTATGCATTCAAACATTTCCCTTTGGAGACTATAAAATTGGTTATATTTATCTAAGTACTTTTGTTGTTGTTGTATTTTTAATGAAATTATTTTCAAATGAATTGCCAAATATTTTAATTACTTTTGCAAATATGTATTTTGGTAATAAATGTTTAAAAGTATGTTTTGTTTTAAAGTGAACAAAACGCTTCTGGTGTTGTACTTAATAATACATATTTGCAACACATATCGTTTACTTGCTGCAACGTCGTCATAACTCAAAAAAAGTAGTTTTACATAAAAAAACTTTTCAATTTGCCCACAATTTAATGGAAAAAGGAAATTTCATTCCTCTCTCAAGAGATGAGTTTGCAAAATATTCATATGATATTTTTACAGCATATTAAGATCGATATGATGAATAAATAATTCTGTATAATTTGCCCAAAAATCAAATTTTTTGATTTATGACGACGTTGCAGCAAATGAAGATATTAGTTTGCAAAATAATGTCGGAGTGTAAAATGTATAATTTATACACTAAAAAGTTTCATTTAAAATCCGGAGGCATTAAACCAAGTGGTGGCCATTCTCTCAATTTCCTATGCTCGCGAGCATAGGCTGTTTTTTTTACTATATACATACGTACACTTGGCGTGAGACTCAGAGCCTATCTATTTGGCCGCGAGGCACATACACAAACAAATAATAAGATAGTGTATGTTAGGACACCACTGCATTCAACTTTCAATACATTTTGCTTGGAGAGTTAAAATAATGAGATTTTCAGCATAAGGCATCTATATAAATCTGTGGTTTTCGTGATTATTCGAGGGTGTTTTAAAATGTCTTTTTTCAGTAGAGCAAAAATATATTATATTTGAACCTATGGACTCGGTATCAATTCTGTTCAAGCGTTAAAAGTCACAAAAACTTTATATCCAATTTTCAGTCAAAAATACTATAAAATTGAGATCGCAAGCACGGTCCGCTAAAAAACACTTTAAAGTATGTGCCGATAAAACTACCCTGTTAGTGTTAAAAACAATTTAGTGGAAAATGGAAAATTCGTTGTTACTAGAAAAAAAAAGAAAAAAATTGGTTCATGCTATTCGATAAATTTAGTACATGGTCACCAAATTCGAAATAAAGCAATTGTTACCCGGCAACACAAATGTGTTGTGATGTGTTTTTATATTATCCCACCTGTTTCGTGGCGGCACTAATGATAGCCACTCGCTCTAAATAACTTGTGGCTATTTTATCCCTGCAAAAATCGAGACTTCACCATACACGCATGCAAGGAGTAAGACAGGAGCAACTAGTCTAAATGTATTAAAAAAACGAGGTGCATTAGCCAGTGCGACGTCCTAGGGCTGAAACATGTACTCCAGCTTTGCAATGCATTGAAATAACCCAAAAACTTCTCTATATAACTACTCCATGGAACACCTACAGGTGGTTAGTTTTGAAAGAATTTTTGATTTTATGTAAACTAAATGAGGGGCAAAAGGTTACAAGTGCAAAAAATAAAATTCCTTGTAACTTAGCTTCAAAGTTTTCTTGTTCCCACGCATTTCATACATAATATTTTTGGTTTCTAGTATATATCGTTTTGTGAGGTTATCTGAATTTTTATAGAGTGATAGATATAGGTATTAAATGTTATTTCCTACATATTACGCAATTTCTGGCACTAGTACTTTTTTGCTTTTCATCCCCTCAAATATAAGCAAATTTCTCTCTGCGCTTGTATATGTAAGTCGTATTTTAAAACGCGGGCTACGTTACATAGAGTAAGTTTGCTTAATGTGAAATAGGCGGGTAATGTGGTATAGGCGGGTAATATGGTATAGCTGATTTTCCGAAAAGCTAAAGCGGCTGCTTCAATATATGTGTTGTGTGGGTGTGAGCACTATTGTAGAACATTATTATTTCGAGGATATAAGCAAGCCAAAGAAAGACGTAAGAAAATGGGAAGCGGAAGATATGAAAGTATGGCATACTATATTATCAGACCATAGTATACCACGTTACCCGCCAATAACTGGTTTATGTTTTTTTCACTTTTTCTAAAATTTCTCTAAACACTGTTGGTGAAAACCATACTAATGTATAGAGCGGTTGTTTGGTGGACTTATTCAAAAAAAGTCACCACTCAACAATCATTGAAAACAATCCATGCACTACACCATCAAAAGCGCTTTGCACTCTACTGCACTAGCTCCCCCGCTGACCTCATGATCAAAAAACTAGCCATGAACTCGGCAGCAAAATGTTGACCATACAATAAAATTGGAGTATATCCTTGCAGAAAAAGTAACTAGTATGCAGTTTGAACAATACTAGTTACTTTTTACTTAAGACTAGTTGCCTATCTGTCCTTTTTTCATATATCGAACTATCGATTTTAACATTAGGTTGTCATAGGAGCGCAACTAGTTCATTTGCATACATTTATATCCCAGTTGAAATACTAGTTGTTGTGAACTAGTTTTTTTATATATAGTTTTGTAACTTAAAAAACTTTGACTCAACCGAGGTACTAACACACATTCCTCATATTTCAAGGCAAGTACTCTACCAACTGACCTACTTTCTACTTATTTCTTGAGAGCTAAAAATATGTTTTATGTATAAGTCGTATACCTTAAAATACAGTCCTTTTTTAATAGTATCGTTACTGGTCTCGATACAACTACTAATATGACTGTCCGTTATTGACTAGTGAGTGATTCTACGTAAAACGGCCCTATGCAAGGAAAAAATAGTTTTCTCATTTTTAATAAAAATTTCTCAATTGATGTTTTTTTTAGAGAATGACAGTTATAGAAAACATAAACAAATACACAATTTAATACTTTTTAATCAATTTGAGGCACTTTTAAATGATCACTCAAGAAACATTTTAGTCTCCATCTTTGTATGTATGATATTTATTTCAGATTTTCTTTTATTCCCTTTCTCATTATTAATAAAAACCGTCATCTCTGAAAAGAATACACTTTTTTTGGTTTTTATTGAATTAAAAAAAAAATATTCAGCTAGAGTATTCTGCTGTCTGTAGTAGAAGGGATAGTAAATAATTTAATGTTTTATTATTTTCTTATGAGTTTATCTTTATATTATTTATATTAATTAAATTAATAAAAAGATTTATTTCTAGAATTTTTTTAAATTTTCGTACTAGATCACACCCGTCTCATTTAAAAAATAGTTTTTTTTATAAGAAAATCAATTTGTTGTCAAACAGTAAATACACGATACAACTAAACACTTTGAGCAGATATCTATACCAAAATTATTGTGTACCTTATAGTAAAAATTTTACAGAATTTATACTGAAAGTCATAATTCTTTAAAACTAAGATTTGTAAGGTCACACCCGTCGCAGCTTTCTGGCGACCATTCTGAGCAGATATCGTGTTCTATCAGTGTATATCTGTTATTCAACGACTTTAAGCTTAATGTCCTTGCGAGCTGCAACGTTTTTTTAATTAAATAATTTTATATTCTTGATTTATAACAAAAAATGTGTGTTACAACTAGTAATATGACTATCCCAAAGCATATCTAGTTATAAATTTACTGGGATTCGAAATCTTTCCGACCGTATCGAGAGAATGTGTTAGAGATATGTACAGACGGATCCAAGTTATGTATCACAGTAGGAGGAGACTTATTAATTCCTTATTTCTAAAGGAGGGTACATTTTAAACTACACAATAAATTTAGCATCATTCAATCTACAATACCGGCGATTTAAATGGCAGTTAACTGTGGTGCGATTTTCTATTCAGGTTTTGCAATAGTTCTCATTGTTAAAAAATTAAACAAGCAAATTAACGATTTGGCCTTTCTATACAATTTTTAACAATATTTGCTGTCGGTTAACTAACGACAATAATTTTTCTGTTGTTACCGAATAGACAAGAGTCAGCTGTGTAGCCGTAGCACGTACTTTATGTCTACAACTAAAGTTATTGTTTTACAGCAATATACAAATATATACAACTTTATTATTTAAGAATCTAATTTAACAATTATTTCGCAAAAATAAAGATATTAATGAAAAAAGTTTTCTGTACACTGTTTTGGCAATCACAAATTCATTTGTTTTTGTTATATTCCTCTTTGCGCTTTTCGTTTATTTTAACAGAGATGCCACATCATGTCAGATCTAAACAATGTTCTTAACAAGAAGTCACAGAATCGTAGAATCGTTAGTGCAGACAACATAATAAGTTGACAATATAACAAATGTTGTAATTGTTAAAAGTTACAGTATCTCACTGCTGGTTAAGGTACAGCAAGGTATTCGGTCAGGATATCCGAATATATACCACTACAATTTACTTTTATTAAATAATTTTTGTTCGCGCTTCGAAACAGAAATCGATCCAATTAGAACTAATTAGAACATGTATCAATTTTCAAAGGACAAGATAAAGTTATAACCCAACACGGGTAGAACTTAACAACATGTCGTTTTCGGAGACCAGCACACCTGCTAATCAGAGTTCATGTGCTGATATTTTTGTCAACTTGTAAACTAACTCATTATTGAAACTGCAGTAATTTGAATTTTGCTCTTATTATAAAACAGCTGATGTATAGCACAAATGTCTCTTATGTTGTGATTTGGTAACAACTATATGCGATCAGTTGTAATAATTTTTTGTGCTATTTTTTTATTTTTTTGGTTTTTATTATTCAAGTTGCTCTGCAGCATTAAGTGTCACCAACAGACCTACAATTCTTTTATATGACAGGATAGAGGAAAGTGTGAAAGTTTTTGTGTGTACTTAGTTAGAGGTATTAAACAAACATGCAAACACACACGCATGTAAACTATTATATAACCCTGAAGGAAGCCAGGGGACAAGTGTCTCCAAGTCACAAATTTTGTCGACAAGTTTGGCGACTTTTTGGGTACATTGTCAACGAATCGTCTATACTTTGTATTCCCCCCTTTAATGGGAAGAGAATTCATTTTGTTGTGTTGAAAATACATGCGGATCTACGCAAATATAAAAATTTTCTGTATGACAAGCAGATACACTAGTACTCTGCCAATAAGAGAATAAATGGATTGTTTAATTACTAGTAAGTGATTGTTTAGCTACTGTAAAGTAATTCAGACGGTATGTTGTTTGTGGTTGAAAAGTATGTTGTTCTGTAATTACAACTCAATACCCAGTTTTCGCTGGGTAGTAAAAAGTTTCATATGTGTTGACTAGAATCATTAAAATACACTAGTGAAATATAGGTGGCAATGTCTCAATGTGGTCCAATAAGAACCACCTAGTCAATAGTAAGTCGATAGTTCCGACGTCACTAGTGGAATCTCAATGACAAACATATGCTAAATGTCTATAGCACAGAGTATGGACTGGGGTATAATTAGTAAGTAGTACTGCTGACAAAGTCAATAGTGAGTGAATCAGTACAATTTTACTATTGACATTTCCTGCAGGTTAAGTATGTATACAGAAAAAGGACAACATCACCGAAGCAAAACACTGTATTAAAGATGATTTTTCGAGATGGAAATTGAGTATGAGTGTGTTTGAAAATAAGGTGACTGGTAAACATATTTTTTGTTTTTAAAATAAATTTATATTGATGTTACTTTAAAGAAAGAAAAAAAAAAATCAACCACTACTGTAAAGCATTTTATGCACATGTAGAAAACTGCTCTAAATATCAACAAGAAACGTTTTCATTTTTTTGTGAAATGTTCATTTATGCATTCATACGTTTAGTGGTTAGTGTTGTAATGTTTTTAACCCATTTTACTTAACTTTTTGTTTTTTATTTTTCATTTTTTTCGTTTTCTACTACAACACAAAGAAAAACAATTTAGTTTAGTATGTGACAGAAATAAGGTTGACTTTATATCCGTTGTGTAGTTTGTATGCTAGTAAATTCTATGAAACAAAATACATAACAACCTTATAGTTTGTTCTTACAATGCGTTGCCGTTTTTATGTTTTGGTGTTGCTCTGCTCTTTTTGCAGCAACTGCAATTAGAATAAACATGAAGAACGAAAATAGCAAAAACATTTAACATTATTCATGATGCTAAGATTTTTGATATTATGTATGATGGTGCAGCTGCATCTAGTACCTACATACAGTCGAACTTCTTTATAACGAAATTCTCTATGACAAATTTTTCTTTATACCAAATTATTGCAGACATATCAACATACGTATCAATGCAGAAAATAAACTAATGACAAAATAATTTTTTAATGTCATAAGTTTCAAGGGCGAAATTCTACTGTCTATATCTAACATATCGGTTCGACACACATACATATGTATTCTGCCTCATACAAGGCCGCAGAATGTATGCTTTTAAGATATAATTATGTCTTAAAAGCATACATTCTGCGGCGACAAATCAACTAAAGTAGATAGAGAGTTGATATTTTGCAGAGATTATTGTGAAGCCATAAAAGAAGGTTGGTGAAAAAAATGGACGGGATCTGAGCATTGTCACGCCCACTCGCCATATAAGACTCAAAAGGATGATCACAGTAGAAACTGAAAATAACACTGTAGAAGAAAATTAAATTCTTTTACAAGGTTTTTACGACTGCTTATGCTAGAGGGAAGCAATAAAATATTTACGTTTATTAGGGTGAAGCGTGAGATATTTTGTGGGAATAAAGTTACAGGCTTTAAAAGTTTAAAAAAGTATATTTTTAGAACTTTTCCCACGCTGAAAGAGCTTCATTCATAAATTGTGTGAATTTTGACATTAATCCAATAAAAAATATCATTAAAACGCAACCAATGTCACGCTTCGTTGGATTAATGAAACAGGTTTCGTTAAAATTATTTTAATGAAAATTTCATTATATATATGAAATAATTTCGATGTTTTAATGAAACTAATGATATTCTGTTATTATTTTAATGAAATTATTTCATTGTTTTAGTGAAATTATTACATCACTTAGCAGCCTCATTAACTTATCTTTTTTATTGTCTATTGTATCGTTTGAAATACGTACGAAGACGCCAATGCACATCAGAAACAAACATATAAACTATTTTTGTTTTTCGCTTTTGGCTGCCAACTGTTGAAATAAATAAAGGTATGTTTAAAGAAATATGTATGTGATTTAATTATTTCATAAATCCAATGAAACTTTTCATCAAATCAATGAAATACATTTCTTTAAAATTATGACATTCTAGAATAAACAATTTTAATCTTTTTCTAATTTTTTATAGTATTTATTTAAAGAATTTTAAGTATCAATTTAAATATTTTGTCCAAACTTAAGGGTTTTCCATAAAGCGGCAAAATGTAGCTCTCATAAATCCAATGAAATTTTCTAACGAAACTATGAAAGTTAATGAATAAATTCCAATGAAATTCTTTCACAATATTTGGGAAATTTCATTAGAATTGTGGAATATTTCATTAGATTTTTGAAAAAAATCAAAGGAAATTGGTGTATTGGATTTATGCGAAATTCTTTCAGTGCAAAAACTATAGTTTTAAATTGCTCCATTAAGATGAAAAAATATACTGATTATATTTTTTCGGGCTGTATTTCAAAGATAATTTTATGACGATCGCATGATGGATGCAATCGCAAAATTCTGATAAAAAGAGAAAGATATTATTCCTTAAAAATGGAAAATAAAGTCAGCATTTTTCACTTAATTGCTTAGAACTTTCTTATATTTTGTCAGAAGGCTAAAAGATATGTCGAAAAAAACATTTTTTTTGCATACAATTTAACTAAATGCGACATTCTGGAGCTATTCGAAATCTGTTGGATGACTTTTATTCCTTCATACACCAGCGCTCCCTCCACCCTACACAGAAAAAATTATCACCAAAAAATTTCCAAACAAAAGTTTGTCTAAAAATAAATTTTATTTTCAGTAAATGTTCTTTAATATATCAGTGAATTTCTTGTTTGAATTTTATTTATGACGCAAACACCAATAATTATATGTTCTTTACTGAATCAGTGAATTTCTTGTTCGACTTTTATTTAGGACACAAACACCAAAAACAACGAGGAAAACCTTTTTTCTGTGTCGTAAAAAAGCAACCCCGATGACGACATACACAAAAAACACAGCAACAATGATAGCAAAAGATTGTTTACTGAAGACTTTTGAGTGAATCAATTCGTTAATGTCGTTGCATTATTTCTCATTCATTGTTTTAGAGTCTTTAGATAAACATTCAGATTTGAACACATTTAACAAAGCGAAATTTCATAAATGCCTAATTGATGATGATGATGACCCAGACAAAAATTCTTGTTTGATATATTACAAAAAATCCAGTAAATATTTGTGTTTGATTAAGTAAACTTTTTTGTTTAATATATTTTAGTATTTTTAGAATAATTGTTTATTAATTCAGACAACAATATTGTTTGATATTTTTTGGAAAATCCAGTAAATCTTTTTGTTTGATATAGTAAATTGTTTTTGTTTTAATTTGTAAATATTTGTAGAGAAATTATTATTATTTAGAAACAATTTGTTCATTGAAAAAAACACGTTTTTTTTCAATGAAACTTTTGGGATATTTTTGCCTATATTTACACAATTTGTTTGTAGGTCCGTTTCTAGACAAATTATTTACCATTTAATTGAATTCCTTTACTGAAAATGAAATTTAGTTTTTTCTGTGTAACGTGTATCGGCGTTTTTAAATTTTCCCTCATTTGCACATGGTTATAATATACTGACTCGGCCTAGGAAATCTTGTAAGCGTTATGTTTAAGATGTATTTAGCACTTTTAAATAAAACACCAAGGAGAACATTTTTATATAACATTCTACCTCTTCGTGGTATCGGCCTTATTGTCGCTTTCTTTAATAAGGAGCAAACAACTCCCCTTCAGCGATGATATAGCGGTCTGAAACATTCTACATAAATATTCTCCGTGGTGTTTTACATGCTGGACACATTTTATACCTAGTACTAATTGTTAATAAGTGTGAATTAACCTTTAAACACATTATAAGTTTTGAATAATTTCTCGCGTTCAAGTTAAGTCTGGAGCTTAAATATCTTTGAAGACGTATAGTAAAATTTTATGGAAAATATTTTTATAGAACACTTCAGCACATTATATCGCCTCTGAAGGGGAATTTGCCGCCGCTATTTTTAAGAAAGAGAAAAAAGACCCGTACAACGAAGAGTTAGAGATATAGAGATATATACTTAAAATATATAACACCCCTCTTTTTTGGTCGGTGGTCAGTAAAGCAGGAAAAGAGAGTACAGTAATTATCGTTTTGTATGGCAATTTTTGGACCCAAATGGTAGCAAGGCCAACTGACACAAATTGTGATTACCATACAACACACATGGGCGCAAAAATTAAAATACGTTTTTTTAGGTCCGTACGGTAATGAAAAAGTAAAAGTTAACTTTACTCAGGCAATCGTTTGCCTATCAGAAATCGATAACTTTTTTATTTTTGAAGATACGAGCGGACCTTATATAACTATTTCGCAGAGCATTGCGTGTTATATGTATGAATATCATTTTTCTTGTACAAGGTGTTAGTTACCCTTTTCATCTGTCCTAAGTACGTAACTTACCACACACATGAACAGACGGACGAAAGGATATAGTTTTTTCATTTTATTTTGTTGTATAAAATCTGAATACATTAAGTGATTTAATTACACAAAAATTTTTATCAACTTACGTATTTAAACAATTTCAAAATAACTTTAATTTATGACCATTTAAGAAAGAATGCTATTTTGCTTGGTAACAAATAAATTATGGCTATTAGTGACTCACTGGCTGACTGACTAAGTGGCTGGCATATTTAACAAACATTTTGTAAAAAAGAAGAAATATATATGGGATTTAGGGTGTTTGGCTTAGAAAAATGTCATTTAAAATTGGTTCTTAGGTGGTTGTATTGTAATTGTGGGGAGTTAGTGTTTGGGTTTTAGGTCTTAGGTTTCATGTTTCAAGTTTATTTCTTTTTTCGACAACTATATTTAAATTGGTCACACTGTAAACTGGATAACTTTTAGATAGAAAATTGCCATGCAATATTTAAAGTTAAAGTTTATTTGTATTTAATTTTAGCTTTAGCATATGCAAATAAACATACAATTACACCCATAGCCATACAGCTAGTAGTCGTATAATAATATGTATGGCTGCATGCAAAAATATAGAAATTACAGTAAAAGTTATACAAAGTAATAGTGAAATAGTAGTATCCAGTAAAACTGGTAGCAATATATAATTTTGTATATATGTAGTTGCAACACAGGATAATATGTGACATGAAAACATTATTGTGTGTGTGTGTGTGTGATATTGTTATTTTATTGTAAATATTTTTGCTGATATTGTTATTGATGTTGCTGGTGTTTCAAGGGTTTGTCTGTTTGTGCTTTCAACTTATTGCTGTCATGGTGTAAAATAGCTTTTAGTATACGTTTACAAGTATATTTTTTGATATATGCTGATGATATTGTGTACTTAGAATAAAGTTTAAAATACACTTTGCTTTTAACCATTCTCTTTTCCTCATGTACAATAGAACTTTAGCACTGATACTTCAAGTAGCACGAGTTTGTCGTTATTAAAAGCCATTCTTCTTTCAATTTTTATTCAAATCAGGGATAGAAATCATGATACAATTTTCTATCGTTTTTATATGAAGAGATAATAATACAATTTCTACAGGAAAAAAGATAGACCGAAATGATTAAAAATTCTTAAAATTCACTTTAAAAAATTAAGATGCTTTAAAAACCATGACAAAAATGGATAACACTATACAACAAGAAAAGTGCCAAGGAGTATCACTATATTTTTTGATATGTTATTGTCCCCTAACTACAAAAACAGTCGAAACTTTAAATTCTATGGATAATTTTTTTTTAATGTTTTTCTAAAATTTGGGATTTTTGAAGATGTTCCTTTTTATCATAACTTGCAAAGCACTTGTCCAATTTTATTACAGAAATCACTACGAAACTTGAAATAAAATTACTCTTAAACCGTTCTAACATACTATTTTATATACTCAATGGTTTCGGAATTATTCATACCGCAATGATGAAAAATATATTTTTTTATGCCAAATTGAAAAATCCACTCTTAATAAACAATGTGTATCTTAAAATTTGGAAATAGCAATATCGTTACACCTTAAAATTTCATTGGGAGCAACGATACAAAGCACTGCATATTAAAGTAACGACGAAGTTTGCCGAATATTTCTCACTATTTACATGTATAGAACACGAACTAAAAATACACAACAAACAAAAAAACAACACAAGCACGTTAGTGCTTGGTACCTACCCAGCAAACCAAAACATTCGAAAATAATATCGCATTCGAATGTTGCGTACACATATCTCGGACAAAACACTCGAGAACGGCTATCGAAGTCGGAAAGAGAAAGAGCTGCTAGAGCTCACTCTTCGCTCAATTTGTGGCAACGAATCTTTCGATTTCGATGTTTCGCTGACAAATCAATAGCGAACCAATATCGAAGAAATATCGATATCACAAAAATGCAGGAAAAAGTAATATTTCAAGATTGTTATCTTTATTTTTTAATTTATCTATTTTAATGTAAATGGAATATTTATTTATTTTAACTGACGCTGCAGTCAATCAGATTCGAACATGATACCTCCTGGCTAACAGATTAGCACACACCCACTAGGCTATCGTGGCAAACTTTTTTCTATTAAATTATTACACATATGAATGTAAATTGCACATTCAAGAAATTATCGAAAATAGTTCGATGCTGCGAACATTCATATTTTATGAAATTTGGTAATTGCGCTTATTATCGCGACATATTTCCATTCTGCGAACATTAACATTTATGAAATTCGGCAATTGCGCTTGCTATCGCGACATTATCGACAAAATCTCAATTGACCGAACATTCGATTTTTTTAGATTCACGAGTATTTGTCGAACAAATTTGTTTCGAAAATTCTTCGTTTTAGCGAACCTTCTTTTAAATCGAATCTCAGGTTTAGTGGGTATCAACAAGCCAAAGAATCACCAACACACTTAAACCACGCACAAATTCTTTATTTAAAATATTGCCGCATTGAAAGAAAACATGGTTCTTGGACTTTTGAACTTGTCATCCGGTGGTAAATTTCATTTACACACAAAACAACAAACTTGCCAACCCATAATAAAAGACTAAAACTAAAACATCGTTATATTAAGACACATTTTAGAAATAAAATAACCTTTATACCATGATCGCAATAAGGTGAAATTACCTGATTTTTCGAACAAAAGTTAACAGTTTTGGAATTATTCAGAACGCAATGATGAAAGATATATATATTTTTTTCTGGCAAAGTTGAAAAATTTTAATTTTTTAAAAATCCATAAAAAGTCGAAAATTGCAAAAAAATTTTAATTTTTACTAACTAGTCATAAAGCCACATATACCTAAAATAAAATAAGCTTTCTTTCGTGAAAATTTTACAATCAAACGCCTTATTGACAGTATAAAAATTTAAATAAAAAATTTCAAGATCGCTGACCCAGCATCAGCTCAAGGTTATTATGTTTTTTTTAATAACATTGAAGTATCAGACCGCTTCACTTCGACTACTCGATCATTAATGGTGTTCTCCATTCATCAACTAGAAAACAACTTATAGCTTGCTAAGCTGTTGAACCAATTTTCCTCAAATATAGCTAAGATCATCATCCAGATCAAGTCACATTTCAAATAAAACAAATTAAATCAAAACCAAGAGAAGAACACTGAAGATGGCACGTAGCTGAAACTGGTCTGATTATAAGCCAAATTTGGCGTGGGCTGACGGTTCGTGGGCTGACGGTTCGGTTTATTTTATTTTGCGGACCATTGATCGATCTCATGAGGTTTGAAAAAAATTGTTACCGGTTTAGTCTAAAAATTACAATTTTTTTTTATAATTAGTAACAAATAAAAAAACCCCTTTTTCCATCCCTGATTCAAACTATAGAAGGCAGATAGAAAAGCATTCACAATAAGGTTGACCGGCCAAATGCAGGAAATTATTTTTTATATTTTTCCTTAATATTCGAAACCGCTTACTGTACGACTATGAGTTTTTTGACATAAATATTCACTTTGAAGATAATATCTGGAACAAAGTTGATCTTCGATTAATTTCAACACATGATTCTATCTTCTATAAAAACGATTTTTTATATGCAATTTAATATTATTATAACACTGGTCTGCAAAAAAATCTTTTTCGTCCTTTGAATACAAATATATGGAATGTACAAAGTTTAATGTATTAAATTCAAACCCGTTTTCAGTTTTTTTTCTATCAGGCTCAGAACTTTTTTATGGGCATGACTAATATGACACCAAAAATAGGGAGGCTACGATAATGTATTTATCATAATTCGAGAATGGTTTGTGCAATTTAGAAAAGTACATCACCAAAAGATACGGAATAAAATTACCGTTAAATCATTACTTTGAAATCATAATTTTTTTATATTTCCAACTGTTTCGGATTTATTCAGAAATTAGCGGTGAAAAAGAGTGAGACATCGCAAATAAAACTCATACGTTCTCGAAGCTCTTTTCGAAGCGGGAGCAACAACAGCAATCACCTTCTCTCGTTTACAAGCCTACTTCGGCAGCAGCAGTAGTTTTTGCTGGGTATGTGCTTTTAAGTCACTGTAAGAAGACAAAAGTTCAAAGCCATTTCCGAAAGTTTTTAAAATGATCAAAAGATGACTTTAATAAAAACGATATAACTTACAAAAAATATTCGTACTTTTGTTTTCAATTTAATTCTATGAATTAAACCAGCTTTAATAAAACCGGAAATGTTTCATCACGCAACATTGGTCACCTTAATAGAAAAAAATTTGAAGTGAAACCGCATGCAAATTTACAAAACAAACAGAAACAACTACATGCATGTTTTTACACAAACATAGATAAGTGATGCAGATATTTCATTGTGTGCCTGTATCTGATACAGTCACACTTAAATAAAACAGAAATAAGAAATAAATAAACTAAAAAAATAAATAAACAAAACCAAGAAAAAATATGTATTGCGTGTATATTTATGGCTGGTGCAGCGGCAGTTTCAGATTAGTTTTGTTGTTTAATTATAGTTCGATTTAAAAGAATTTCCTATATTTTTTAAGAAATCGTTATATCGATTAATTTGTTTTTGTTTTTTATTTTGATTTGAGGTATACGTAGTAGTTTGAAGAAACTTTACTCCATAGCTATCAAATGGATAAACTTCTGGGGGCAAATTACGGCATTCGATATTGATCGAAATATCAATACAATTTTAATGTAAATTTCGATCGATATCGAATGCCGTAATTTGTCCCCTGGATAAGTTATATTTTTGCAGCATTTCATGTAAAAAGCTTTAAAATAAAACATTTTTACATAAATAAATTTCAAATATGTAGATAAAAATGGACTTACATGGTTTTTAATGCGAGCCATAGAAATATGAAATCCATTAATTTGAAAATATCAAGGAAACACTTCAATGTTTGGAAATTAGTTACTGTTGGAGATTAGACTTTCACATAACGAAGCCAATATGGATGACAATTAGATGAGTACACAAAACAAGTGTTAACAAAAAGTGAAACAATTTTGTTTCATGAAATCATTTTTATTTAAAATTTTTTTACGGAAAATTTCAAATCCTTATTTAGATGATGAAACATCTTCAGGCGAAAATGGCGGCACACAGTGGTTCCAATTGGGAAAAATGAGTAAAAAATCCGTATCTTTGAAACTTGCAATCCGATTACAAAACGACGTATGTAAAAATCATAGAGGAGGACCTAATCTTTAGGAATATTAATTTTTGGAGGACTCTGTTGAAAGATACGATGAGCTATAGGGCTCAAAGTAACTTTTACAAATATTTTTTCATGTAAAGATCTTTAAAATAAAATATTTTTTCATAAATAACTTTGAAATAAATAAAAATGTACTTACACGGTTCTTAATGCGAGCCATAGAAATATGAAATCATTCTATTTTAAAATATTAAGGCAACACAGCAATGTTTGGAGTTTACTGCTTGTGGTTAAACTTTCAAATAACGAAAACTAAATGAAAATTAGATGGGGAGAAAAATCAAGTGTAACAAAAAGTGGAACAATTTTGTTGCATGCGATAATTTTTTTTTATTTCTTATTTTTACGAAGAACTTTATATCCTAATTTCAGGATGAGCAAAATACTTTAATGATGAAACAGAACAAAGTCTGTAACTACAGGCAAAACACGCTGTCTAATAAATGGGCCCAAAACTAAATTGACGCCACTCAGTGGTTCCAATTTGAAGAAATTGGTAATAAATCTGTATCTTTGAAACTTGCGATTCGATTACAAAACGGAGCACGTAAAAATTATAAAGAAGGACCTAAGCCTTAAGAAATTAATTTTTGGAGCACCCTATTGAAAGACACGGTCAGCTACGGGGTATAAAAGTTTATTGCCTCGGGCATGAACAACTTTGTTGGCCTCATAACTTTTACAAATATTATCCGATTTTAATGAATTTGAACTTGTTGTAAAGTTTGTAATCAGACAAAGCAAAAAATGTCATTAAGATATTTTAAATATTTTGAAATTTTGGTTTTTGGTCGCGACTCTATTTTATATTTCGTAAATATCTCCGATAATTGTATTGGAAAAATGTCCAAAAATATATTTTATGATTTTTACTACAATTCCTGATGACATGCAAAAAAAAATCTCACTTCATGTTGTCGTGAAAAAATCAAAGAAACAAACTGTGTTTTTTTATATATTTATGAACTTTACAAAAAGTTTAAATTCATTAAAATCGGATAATACTTGTAAAAGTTATGAGGCCAATAAGGTCTTTCATGCCCGCGGTAGTCAACTTTGACACTCTGGAGCTCACCGTGTCTTTTAACAGGGTGGTAAAAAATATTATACTCTTACAGCTTAAGTCCTCGTCTATGATTTTTACATACATCATTTTGTAATCGGATCGCAAATTTGAAAGATGCAGAACTATTAACCATTTTTTTCCAATTAGAACTACTGTGCGGCAGTAGCTTCAAAGTCCTCTTATATGCCAGATATACGGCCATGTCACAGAGTTCAATTCCGTTCGGAAACGGAATTCAACCTACCCCATTTTTGTAGCAGCTGGTGTATAAAAAAGAAAACTAAAATACGAAAATTTGTCAGGTGTATCCAGACTGTTGGCGGCGCTATTATGGCGCGGTATGCTCCAGCTAGTGTTGATTGAATTCCGTTTCCGAACGGAATTGAACTCTGTGACATGGCCGATAGTTTGTGTTTTTTTCGATGCATCAAGACAAAATCTTTAACACACTTACGTGCATTTAACTCTGAGCAAGAGATTATGAAATATTATACATAAATCACTCTTATCATCATTTATAGTTGAAGCAACAAAATTTTAAATAATAGAAAAAGCTTTATTAAATAAAGCCGCAAATATATTTTCAAAATTCAAGCCAATTTGTTCATATTAATAAAGGTTCTACATAGTTTTAAGAATTGGGGAAATGAAAATTTATTTTCTAGATTAAAATATTTCCTGTTACAGAAGCAACCCTATAATATAAACATTCTTACTTACATACACACTTTGTATTTATAAAAAAAAACATTTTAATGACTTGACATCTAAAAAAAATGGAAAATAAGGAAAATGTATTGAAGGGAACAAAAATAAAAATTACAATTTTTCACATCTAAAGATTAACTTAACAATTTTTCGATGTTATTATATATTTTTGGTTGATTTAGCTCATGCCAAACAGCCATAAAGTTGCCTTAGCCATTTTTGTTTGTATGTTTTCTAGGCTTTTATCGTAAATTGTATGGTTTTGGAATCCGTCTACTTTAGGCTAAGTCGTTCCTGAAATGCCAACACCAAGCAAATCATTATGAAGTCATGAGTGCAGAATTCAACAGTGAATTATACAAATATACTTATTATCAATTTCGTTAACATGCTACAACACCCTTAAAATTTGTTGCATAGAAAAAACAGGCAACCAGAAGCAAGGTTTTTTTATTTATTTTTTTTTTATACTAAACAATTGAAAAAATATTCCTCTTGTTAAGGTAGAAATTCTTTTTGGTAGATACCTATACTTCATTAAAATTTGTTTTATTTGTTGTCAAGAAAACTCAAAACGAAAATGTAGAATATTTGTGTTGATGTAGTAGTTTTGTTATTGTTTTATATGTATGTGAATATAAAGTACTACATAAATATAAAAATTAATGCAGTTTTCCTCATCCCCTTATTTTCTTTTAAACTCATAAATATTTAAAGAATTCCGTCATTTTTGTTTCCTTTTTTAGGTATTTAGGTTTCTTAAGCGGATATAAGTTTTGTGGGTTGGTTATTCAGTATTTTAACTCTGTTATAAAAGATTTGTTTACGATTTTTTTATATTCGCCTGCAACGTGTGTTTGCTGTTAAAAGGATGGTGGCGTAGGGGTGTTTCTATTCTAGCAAATGTATAGCATTAAATCAGCTCTATAAAATGCATTGTCCAAGATAATCCTACTAAATACGATAATAAAGAGGATATTAATTTAATTTGTATATTTAAATACACAGAATATAGAGAGTTCATTGAAAAGTTGAAAAAAATTATGAACATTTGGGTAGGGTTGAGGAATCGGGAGTTCCCGGCCGGGAAATGTCCGAAAAAACCTACTTTTAATTACCCGTTTTCCCGGGAAAATTTAAAAAATTTCCCGGGAAAACGGAAAATTAAAAGTATACGCTATTTCATAAATATATGGACCTTTTTGACATACATATTTATAGAATGGCGTAAGTGACCGCCAAATTTATTTTGATTCATATAAGAAATTTGTATTATCATCCTGTTTTTCTTTAATATCAAAATTTTCAATGTTTTTTTAAATATTACAAAAGTTCGTTTGACTGACTGTACGACTAAATTTACACGATGAAATTATTTAAATTCTCTTTTAAAGTTGCTATGTTTTCCATCGTCTGTTTAAATACTAATACCCTGTTTATCGATGTCGAAGGAAGGACATTTTTCATTTGAAACAAAAACAAATTCTGAAACTTTGTCCTTATTTCAAATATAACTGTTAGAAAGAAAGAATTCCTTCAACATCGACAAACAGGCAGTAAATATCCATAAAATTATTTTTAATACAAAATAAAAATGTGAGCGGTTCAAACTTATACAGAAATTTCATAAAAATTGCATGAAATTGAAGTCATACTATTTCTCCTAATCCGTCTACGAGAAAATTATGGCTTGATTCGAAAAGTACATACAAGATGAATTTAGTAATAGATGTCGTTTAATCACTGTAACAGAACAAAGTAGAATAATTTGTATAAGTATTAATGATTACAGTACTCTCTAATCATTTCTTAAAGTAAATAATTCAATATTAAACGAACTTTGGAGTGATTTTCCGCAGAATTAGTGAAAAAATTTTAAGCTCATAGAAGCTGTAAAACTTTGAGTTGACACTACTTAAATTTATTATAAGTCGACGCAATTATTGAAACCGTGAAGGAGATGTTTTAAGATAAATAAATTGAATAATCAAAGACATTTAGACAGACTGTGGCTCAGGATATGTAAAATTCAGCTCAGCTGAGTATAGTACTGTAACTTGCTTGTACTTAACGATAATAATTGTTCTGGAGATTTTTCAAGTAAAATAAGAAACATTACGGCAAGCAATAAAATAAAATAACTGCAAATAAAATGTTTAAATAATTGCGATATACTCATCAATTAGTCTTTATATAATCTCTTACTGTGTAATAACTATAAACTCTAGTTGCTTGAATTCACTTAAACATTTTTAAAAATTTGTTTTAGAATTGCTTTTATATTAACTTTTATTTAAAAAGAATGCTTACATTAATAAAAAAATCTAAATTTCGCAAATTTTCATTTAATAAATCTATTTAATTTAGAAAATTAACTTTTCCCAGGAATCCCGGGAATTCCCGGGAAATGCAAAAGTTCGGGAAATTCCAAACCGTTTTGTATTCACACAGAAAGTAATTACCATTGTTTCATATTTATTTTAATCAGAAACTTATTAATCTAATCTTAAATCTCGTTGATTTAACATTTTTCAATGTTAAAGCAAAAAAATGTTAATTTTTTTTTATATTAAATCTATAAAATAAAATCAATTTTTGTCAAAATAAATTAAAGTTGGATCTACTTTAGTGAATCAGTCATTTTAAATCAACCTGACTATAGCTTTAATTTCAAATAAGTTTTATGTTAAATCATCAACTAAATCTATAAGTACCCCCAGAATCGCTTTAGCTACCAATAGAAATAAAAAAATATTAGACGAATTTGGATGGGCTAATTTCGTTCATTCACATGTTTATTTATTTTTACTTTTAAAATAATAAAGAAAACATTGAATTTTCAATACAAATATTTAGCCTTTTTTAGCTTTTATTTTTGTGCGGTTTAGCCTTTTCTAGCCTTCTAAAAAGAACTATTTAGCTTCTTTTTACCTCCAGCTCCTGGCAACACTGAACATGATGGCATTACCATTATTTACTATTAAATCATAATATAATTAAAGTATCGTTATGCATACGATTTCTTAACAAAGGTTTGTTAACCTTAGCTGAAATTCACAATGTAAACTTAACTAATGAAAATGGTTTAGCAATTATATTTATATGAAAACCCGTAAGTTAAACCACCGGCATTAGTTAACTACAGGCTGTGAATTTGGCCCTGAAGAGTTCGCTAACTAATTACAAATTTAAAGCTAAGGCAAAATATTTTTTTGCATACAGTCGTAAAAGATTAACACTAATAGACGCCAACATGCGTAAATGCTGGCGCTATTAAAATTTTAATTGTACACTTTCCATAGTTACTCTTTATCTTTTTATTAAGATGACACAAATAATTAAATAAGGTAAATAAAGTGGATAACTAAGTAAAAATTTTTATATATATATTAGGGCATTCAATTTATCGAGTTCCTATTTTAAGCGGTTAATCACTCAATGAATTTTTCGAGGTTTGGTTTAATCGGTTAATAATCGGGTAATTTCTGATTAATCGGCTAACCGATTAATACACATTTTTTATAAATTAAATAATTTTAATAAAGAAAAATATGTAACTTACACGCTGTCACAGTGAAAAAGGACTTAGTGAGGCTTGTAGATCTACTAGAGTATTTTGAAAATTTGAAATAGGCGCAGAAAAAAAGCAGTGAAAATTTTTTTGTCCGTGAAGTCCCAAAAAATCGTTTTTTATCGATAACTTCAGATTTTGAGGAAGTATTGAAATTTTATAATATTGCAAAATTATCTACTCAACTAGACCTTCAAGCCTCACTAAGTCGTTTTTCACGAGAAAAAAACATGCTATTTTGTAACACCGTGTTATTTATTATTTTGATATAAAAAAAAGAAAAATAGTTAACATTAACAAATATTAAATGAAAAAGCTAAAAAACAGCTGTATAAGTCGCAGCATGAATTGATTAAAGATAAATGATATTCAAATACTTGAGTCGTTTGGTCTAAGCGGTAAAGAACTCTGTTGCGTAGACCGGAAGGTCTCGAAACATGTATGTTCAATCTTCCGTGCAGTCAAAATTTTCTTTGTCTACATTCTTCCCATTTTTCATTACGAACTCAAGTCAAAATAATTAAATTTCTTTGGATTTAACCCATACAGTTCGACTAAAATTCATGGGTTAATTTTTAAATATTATTACAATAAAATTCGCTTATAGTCCGCTGCCTCATTTGCACCCTTTTTGTGGACTATAAGGCGAATTGGACTATATCTTGATTTTTATTTCTTTTAACAAAGAAAAAAAAAACTAACGTTAAGAAATTACTTACTTATTTACTCAATTCACAAATATTGCAATTAAGATTGCTAAAATAAAAACTATTTCTACTTCAATATGAGTAATATTTTCATAAAATTATGATTAAAAAATATATTATTATTGACTTTTGCATTTTGGATTATATCTTCCATAACTTGCATATATTTAAGATATTTCAAACCACATCTTGGTGGCTTATAAGCGAAAATGGACTATAGGACTAATGGACTAAATAAAAAATATTTTGCAGGTATTTTACTTATGGATGACAGAAAAAGCAACATTTTGGAATATATCCCTAATGCTACTATAAGCGGTGTGGCTTATAAACGAATGATACTGTAGTAAAAACAAATATTAAGATAATAAACATAACAATAATAAATATCAATATATACAATAATTAATATCAAAGAAATAATAAATATCAAATATATAAAAAGCAAGCAAGTGAGATTCTTTCATTGGTTTGTTTACAGATATCGTAAATTTGATTCAAATGTTTAAGAAACCTGACTTGGAAAAAATTCTTTCACTTATCGTAGACGTTAGACAAATCGAAACAAATCCAAAATTAAGAATATTAAATTTTTTAAAATTCTTAGCACTTCTAATAGATTCGATCAATTCTTTTAGAAGACTAATTTCACAGCACATACCTTATGTATAGTATACATTGTATACGTAGCAATATGTCAAAAACGACTTTTCGCGAAAAAGAACTTTTTATTATTTAAAATGGTTCTTTGGGCTCTCGAAAACAATATTTGTTCTATGACTTTTTTATTTTTACCACGCAGCGCAAAGTTCGTATTCGGTTGAAAACAGTACGATGGAAAAATAGCTTGTCTTTCACATCCGGAAAAATCAGCGCACCGAAACAGTAAAACCCCTTGTGTATGTAAGTCTTGAAGTTGAAAAAAAAGCTTATTTTGACATATTTTGATTGCTTTGTATACGAGACGAAACAAATAATTGAACACATAAAAAATTTGTTGAAGTACCAGAAAAATATATAACATTTTGTTCAAACGATTAATGAGTTTATCAAACGAAATTAACCGATTTAATGGAATAGTTAATCAGATGTCAATTAATCGGTTAACCGATTAAAAATTAATCGATTGAATACCCTAATATATATCCACAGCTTTAGTTTATAACAGTGTTTTTTTATTATTTTTTGCTAATTTTTGTTATTCAACAGCAAGGGTTCATAAACAATATTTAGATATTTGCCTAAACTACAGAGATATCGCACTTTTTAGAAAATAATACCTTGCATGTACTCGTATGTATAGTATAAAATTAAAGACGTAGTTTAGCGAAGCAAAAGCTTTTGCAAATAATAGAAGGTGATTAGAAAGAAACGAAATATTCCAGAGACCGACACTGTGACGCCTAATGGAAATTTTGGGCTGTCTGTACTGAATAGGACTTTAAGCCATTTTTAATAGTTTAACAGTCTTATTAAAAATTAGAATTACACTTCTTTTTCTCTACTTAAAAATAATAAATATATAAAACTGAATGGGTTTAAGTTGAAAGCTGTTGTTTCGGCTTAAGATCATTAATTGAACTAATGTAAATTCAAATTATTGAGAATGTAATATTTAGAATATCTAGTCAGCTTAGCAGAATATACGTTCTGCTGAGTACTACTAATTTCATTGTTCATAACGGTGGATACTAGTAACTAGGACCTTCAGCTATTTAATCAATTTATTTAATGAAGTAGAAGGTAGAGGTATTGTAACTTGAGTGAGAGCTGTTGGATGAAGTAGTTAACGCCTTGACTACAAAGCAAATGATGCTGGGTTCGATCCATGTCCCAGGCAAGTCAGCAACACCATAATTTTCCGTATATGCATTGGTGTAGTATTGTGCTGGTTGTTGTTGCACTGTTTAAGTGATGAAGGCATAATAGCACTGATCACTAAGCAGTACCGGCAGCGACTCATACTGTGCTGTGCTAATGTATTTACATCACAGCACCCTGCTTCTTACGTTATGTTAGCAAAATCGTCGGGGAAGTAAAACCATTACTACCCAGCGGTATATGGAAGCAGTAAAGAGGCCTTCTATAAGGCCTTATTTAGCAGTCTATAGTACTTCCACTCTACATATTAATATCTTTTTTACACCCGATGTCCTTGCGGACTAAGGCCTTCCTCGACCAATTACTCAGCAGGCCTAATTGAAAGCATTCTTTAGTAGGCCTATTTGCAGGTCATACGTAGAAAGCCTGATAGAAGGCCTGGCCTGGGAAGGTCCGTTAAAAATCAAATGGAGCTAAATTTTATCTGGGTATTTTTATAGCGGCTTCTATATTTTGGCTTATCGTGATGTTTTATTTCGAACTCCTTCTTTTCATCCAAAGTAATTTTTTATACATATGAAGGAGGCTAACTTTCGTGTATTTGATTTATTAGGAACGAATTGAACATGATGTAGTAGCTGCAATATAAACGACATAATATCAACATGTATGATGCCTCTTGTACGTAAATTTCAGTCTTATATACAAATTATTTGCAAAAAAAAAGAGTACGAAAATTTTTGTTATTTATAAAGAACATTTTTTATTAAGCAAAGCGAAAAATCTAAAAATAGAATACTCCTTCCAAAAGAAGCCAGTGTAGAGGCCTTCTAAAAGGCCTATCCTAAGAAGGCAGAAATTAACTAGTTTTGGATCTTAAAGTCAGGTCTTGGAAGGCCTGTAAAAAGGCCTGTTTTGTGAATACCTCGTAAGTTTTACTGCTGGCTAAAATGCCTACACATACTGCTTAAGGAAGTTAATGCGTCTACTAAGCACCAGAGGCGCTGCAACATTTCTCTAAAATTAAAAAAAGAAATCGCACAAAAGCAGAGTTGTAAGGAATTAAGATTTCTTTCTATATCTCAATTCACCATCTCTTTTTTCTACTCTATCCTTTTCCCAACGAAGGTAATACAGTAATTAATTAATTGCTAGACATTAAGTGGCAGAGTGTATTACTTCTCTTTTTTTATGAAAAAAAATCAAGCCGAAATAATAACTTTCAACAATAGTAATCTCTTTAACACTTTCACTACCCCTTTACACTAAAGTATACACATTTTTTAAATACCAATATGTGAATGAATACACCGATAAAAATAAAATGGCAAAATGTAAAAAGCACATTATAATAACTTCTTCTTCTTAATTACATAATTAGGCAATAAATGCCTACTAGTTAATTAATTAATGTGTTACCTTCTTTGGGAAAGGGATAGTGTAGAGAGAATAGGTGGTGAAATGGGAGAGATAGAAAGCTTAATTAATTTACAAATCTGCTATGGCGCGTTTTTTTGTAGAGCAGTGTTACAAGCCCCTCTGGTGTCAAGTAGAGGCATTGAATTGCTTAAGCTGTGTAGCCATTTCATTGGTTATTTTAACTTCGCCGACGGTTCTGCTACAACACCAACGAAGGAGGGTACTGTAGAGTGCATTAGGATATGTTAGTATTAATCGCTGCTGGTACTGCCAAAGTGATCAGTGCTATGCCTTCATAACCTTAACAGTCCAACAACAACCAACACAATAACTCACCAATGCACATGAGCAAAATGCATGATGTTGTTGGCTTGCCTGAAACTAGTCTTGAACTAAAGACTTCAGGGTTTGTAGTCAAACGCGCCAACTACTCAGCCAACAGCACCCTCAATTCGGAATTCTGTTCTAATAATACTAAGCAACAAGTTATAAATTCAGCACCGAAATAATGAAATATTGCGGTTTTACTATTTTGAAAATATGTAAATGTTCTTTATTATTTGTTTCTCATTATTATTATTATTTCAGAACATTATTACATTACACGGTTTCTAGCACGATTTCCGTACTACCACAGAGCTCACAAGCGTTCGAGTCTAAACGTTTAAATGTTTATTTAATAAATTACTCGTCTTAAACGTTTTATTAACTGTTTATGGATTTTTTATAAACTTAACAATCATTTATACATTCTTGAAATGTGCTTTTAATATCAAACACTTGTCAAAGTATCAATAAATTGTTACCAAAAGTTTTTGCATTAAAATTTATTAATTGAAACATTAAGCTGTAAGCGCTGCTTACACAATCCACTCGATCGACTTAAGTAGAATACTTATATCCACTTAGTTTTTTAAGTAGTATCCATCGAAATTTTCTATACGAGTCGACTGTCTGTGTTGTGTAAACAGCACTGTAAAATATGAAAACTTTTACCAAAATAAAAACTTTACTAAATATTTGTTTATTTATGCGAATTTTAATAAAGTTACTTCTTTTAGGCAAATATTAATTTAACGAAATGTATTAAAAGCGTCTAGACTTATTCAATAACATAAAAAAGCAAAACAAACAGCTTAAACAAAATGCAATTTTTTTGGAACGAATTCAAATTTAATAAAAAAGTTTTTTTTCTGTAATAAAAGTGTAAAAGCGATAAATAATTGTTCATTGTTGACACAGAAGGGAAAAATGGTATCGAAAAGTTATGATCAACAGCAATTTGGAAAAATAAAGTAAAACAAAAATTGAGTTTCCAAAGGCATTTTTTTCCTGCAGGTGTGAGCGGGATAGTGAAGCAACCTGCTGAAAATTTTGTGCCAATTGTCTGAAACATTTTCGTCCCATGACTGGAGTGGTATTAAATGTTCTTGATTTTATTTTATATAAATATATTTTTTGAAGCACGCTTAACCCTCAGCTTCGTTTTTTTTCATATTCACAATACAATCGTCAACAACAAACACAATCAATGCAGCCACAATACATTTTTATAGTTACAACTACAAGAACGAGAAATTAACAATTTAAAGTAAATTTACTAATCGCAAATTAGCATTTCATTTCATGCAGTAGATTAACGAATAAACAAAGAAATACGTTAACATTTTATTCAGAAAGATGTGGACATAGTGGTGCAGTGCAATAAATCCATGTCCCATAAGGCAATATGGCCTTATTTCTCCATACACCATATGGCGTTATTTCCCAATGCTTCAAATGCTATTGAGCAAAAAATTAACAATTGGGAAATAATGCCTTTGGCCTGGCTTAAGGGTTTCGTCCTCTCGGTATATGAAAAAGCGACTTCGCTGACTAAAGATTTTTGCATGACTGGTCTTCGGCTGGGCTCAAGGACTTTCTCCGCTTCGCTTAATTAAGATTTTCTGCCTAGCCAGAATATAATAGTGCACAAGGACTTTCTTCTCTGAAAGCCTTTATTTGACAAACATTGAGAAGGAAACCAATGAACCCGTCGAAAGAGAAAATCTTCGAAAGCGCTTTTCATCCTTCGGGAGGAAATATCCTTAAGCCCTGTTAAAGGTCGGCTATGTGGAAAACTATCCTCAGCGAAGCCGCTTTTCGATATACTGATAAGAGATAATCCTTAAGCCCGGTCAAAAATCTTTAATCAGCGAAGCCGAATTTCGATATACCGGGAAGAAAAAACTCTTGAGCCTGGCCGAAGACCGGCTATGCAGAAAACTTTACTTAGCGAAGCCGTTTTTCGATATACCAAGAGGATAAACCCCTTCCTAAAGAATGGTCGAAGGCACATTATATTGGCAAGAGCTAATTTTTATGTGCACACTAAATACAAATTAAAAAAAAATATATAAAAATTTAATTGAGATATAAGACCATAAGGGATTTATTTCTCCATCAATTGAGAAATAACTCCATGTGATCTTATTTCTCAATTGATTTCTCAATCAATTGAGAAATAACGCCATATGGTCCTATTTCTCAATTGATTAAGAAATGAGACCATATGGACTTATGGTACATGGCTTTATTGCACTGCATCGACATAACACAATATTCCAAGGAACAAGGCAGAACATAACAACGCACTAAGCAGGCCACTTCGCAGGACAATGAAGACATTTCATAAGATCCGTGATTCTTCACATCTTGTAAGCCTTACTTTTGAGGTATAGGACGTGTTCAGCTTTTTTATGTAAAACACAGCGTAAAAAATTTTTGCAAAATATATTAATCCTTTAACTCTATGCTATATGGGCGCTATTGTCCCTTTCTTAAAATACGGGGCAAAATAACACTTCAGCTGCGACATAGCGGGATAAAATGTTCAAAAAAAATTGACCATCAAATTTTTCCATGGGCCTTCAAGGACATCCAAGCTCCATACTTAACACGAACGTTAGAAAGCATTCAAAACTTAAACTTACTTATTCATTATTAGTACTTGGCTTAGCAAATCTTGTAAGCCTTACGTTTAAGGTGTAAGATGTGTTCAGTACTTTTATGTAAAATTCCACGAGGAACATTTTAGTAGAACATTTTAGCCCACTATATTGGCGCTGAAGGGGAGTTTCTTGGCCTTTTTTAAAAAAGGGTTAAAATGTTTTACAAAAATGTTTTCTGTGGTTATATAAAAGTGCAAAGCACATCTTATACCTTAAACGTAAGGCATACACGAAAAAGTGAATAATTTCAGAGTTTTCGACTTTGAATGTTGCTAAAAATATTAAATTATCATTACTTTGCAGCTATTTTCAAATAATTTTAACATCACTTAAAACCTGAGTTTCCCTAGAATAGCTACATGTAGGACTTACCTTTTTGGTGCAGTCTTCTAATGAATGCTTTCTAATAGGTTTGGACAGAGCCTTTGACAATATCCGTTGCACAGAACCTGACCGAACATCTTACTTTTGGAGGAACTATACCGCTTTTTAAAGGTCGATGCCGCTTTAAAATTTTAGCTCGCTTTTCATATGAAAATCTGTGGTTTTGGAGTTTTTAAATTTAAAAAGGGGGATCTAATCAGGATCGGTCTTTAAAAAGCGTGACAATCCCACCAAAAAAGAGTTGTCGGGCCAGGTTAGTTACACATGCTTAACTACGATTTTTAATAAGGAGCATTGATGTTCTTTCTTTGATATTTTAACTTTATGGAAGCAAGCTTTTGCAGAAAAAAATGTTTTTTTTTACTAAAAGTCCATTGATGTGCATTTTTAAGCTTTAAAGACACAACTAAATAACTAGTAAAAAAAATAAACATTTTAATAGAAGAGCAAGGACGTTTTATTAAATTTCAAAAAATTTAACGAAATATACGGTCTACGTAAATCACGTTTGAGAATATGTATGGAAACAAAATAAATTACACTATGCAACGAAAATATTTTTTTATGACACCACTGACAAGCACTATATTATATTGTTATTAGTTATATTATTTTATTTACAAAAATTATCGATATATAAAATTCTCTTAACAAGGTTTTTTGAAAGTTGTATAAAATTTTGGAGTTTTGCAAAGACAGATCCACGGATTTTATAATGATTTTCGAACGACTTTTCTCATCTGTTGTAATAAAAAGCAAAAATTGTAATTTCAATTGCCTTTTCTAAGTTATTCCAATATCACTTTTTAATGTACTCATCGGTTTCGGAGTTATTTAGACCGGTATAATGAAATGATTTTTTTTTTAAATATAGGGTCAATAGAAAAATTATCCGAACATCAATGACTAGAGCAGTTTCTTCAAAATCCAAAATTTTATAAAAAAAGCTATTTATAGAAATTAAAATTTTTACTGTTTTTGTGACAATTTTTCTTGTAGCATAGTGTATAAAACATAACGTAACTAAAATTTTGCCTCTTGCTTTATTTTTATTTTTATTCATTTCTTTTTTTTCAATAAAATGCTTTATTTTACACATTAATTTGCATCAATAAACATGACAGATGTGTCGAGCTATGAGAAATTGATAAAAATTAATAAAAATGTATGGTAAAAAATCAACAACAAGGTTTTTGTACACAAAAATACTAAAAATGTTTTTTGTCAGCAGAATATTAAGAGAATAAAAATATTTTACGCTGTTACAAAATAGCAGTTTTTTTTCTCGTGAAAAACGAATTAGAGAATCTTGTAGGTCTATTTGAATAGATCATTTTGCTCATTTAAAAATTTCAATACACCCTCAAAATCGCAAGTTATCGATAAGAAAATAACTTTTGGGAATTCACGAACAAAAAACAATTTTCACTGCGTTATTTATACACCGATATTTAATTTTTAAACAGTGTCAAATGGAGAAAGATTTAAGCTTTCCGTTTATTATTCAAAAGATTTTATTTTGAGTTAGTAAATTTCGTGAAATATTGTTTATTATTTTTTCAGGTTTATTAAAATTTTAGGGATTTTTTTGCAACCTTTTGCTGGAGAGTCTGCCGAGTTTTTGTTTTCTTAAAAAGTCTATATTATAACGATTACAATAAGCCCTAAATGATTAACATCGGTTCGGCATTGGCAAAGTTACAATTCTTTTCAACAAAATTCCAATGTAAAATTATAGTACATAAACACATGCATTACCAGCGCATTTTTGAGCTGCTCTTTGAAAAGATATTTAAAGATTTAAGATATCCCAAAGAAATAAAGTGTGTTATCTTTATCTATTCATAAGCTTTACAACAATTTTAAATTTAATAAAATAGTATTTGTAAAAGTTATGAAGCCAACAATGTTTTCATGCCCGAGGTAGTAAGCTTTGACACCCTGTAGTTCACCGTACCTTTTAACAGGGTGGTCCAACTTTCAAAGTTTTTAAAGCTTAGGTTATGCTTTTTACACACATCGTATTGTAATATCATCGCAAGATTCAAAGATACATATTTATTACCCTTTTTTTCTAATTGGAACCACAACCACTATACAGCGTTTTATTAATTAGTTACGAAAATCTGTTTGTGTCATTTAGTTATATGGCTCATTCTCATTTCAAATGCTTTATTCGTGTCCGCTGAAATTATAGTAAAATATTTCATAAAATTAAGCGTAGTATGCAGTTCTCACTGAAATTCAGGTTTGGAGTTTTGCATTTATTTCTACACGGAAAAATAATCGTGTAGAATTCTATACAGAATTTTGTTTGCATACACACAAATTATATATTTTTTAATTTACAACACACAAAAACACTAAAAATTAATTACAACGTACGAAAAATTAGAAATGTAAAAAATTCCGTGGCCAAACAATTATCTGAACATTAATTTTTGTTTCAGTTGACGGAAAAAATTCTCCACTTATTGTTATAACATGCCTGTAATGGACAATAAATGCCAAAATTCCGTGTACTTTCTTTTGGAACTGCGTACTAGTAAACGGAAATTTCTTTAAGAAATTTACCAACCTGAATTTCAGTTTGTTTTTTTTACACATACTTCTTATGGCAGCCTGAATTTCAGGCAGACCTGCATACTACGCTTAAAGGCGTAAATTTTGCAATGAAAATGGCTGTAGCATGATTTAATAGATTGTAAATAAATCTACATACGTTCCTTTTTGTATAAAACCGACTGACTGACGTGTTAAAAACGAAAAACCTAAATACCGTTTTTCCCCTCTTCACAAAAAATGGCATGTCCTTAATGCATGGTGTTGATTTTCAACATTAAGAAACTATGAATTTTTTCAGAAAGGTTGGTTGTCTTATTTCACACATAAAATTGTTGGAAAATTTTGGAAATTATAATTAAAAATAAAAATAAATTTGATGTCCGCAGCTATGTGTATTGAGCGTTACGAGTTTTTAGTAGGCTTCATTACTCAGTTTAATTATTAAGATTGCATTATCAACATACACTAAAATAACAGCGTAGGTTTGTACTTCTAAATATTTAAAACTTTTGTGAACTTTGCTAAAAGTTTCATTAATTATCATCGTTTGTATCAAAAGAAATGTATTGAGTGTTATCCATATTTTTTTAATATAATTGAATTTTTTTAGTGAATAACTAAGGAGTTTATGTTAAAACACAGCGAAGTTTATACATCTAAATTGTTTTTAATTCAAAATAAAGTGTGTGTTCTGAAAAATATTAAATTTGTATAAAAATGTATTGAGCGTAACGTAAACATTTTTTTAAGTATAATTTATTTATAAACTTTAGGACGTTAAAAAGATCAACAGCAGGTGAATGGTAGAAACGATATAAAGAACATTATCTGTTTACAAATTTCTAGCTTTTTTTGAAAAAATTTTGCTTCTTTCGCACTGTGGGTTGTTATATTTTCAAAGAATGTATTAAGTAGGTTGCATTTTGCTAACAAAAAAAATTTTTTTGAAATTGCCATGGCTTTTGACATTTTAACAGTTGGTCGATTTTATTAAAGTAAGTCTTAATGATGAAACAGAATAAAATCTGCAACTTCAGGCGAACGCGCTGTCAAAAAAACAGACCCAAAACTAAATCGACGGCAGTAGCTTCAAAATGCTCTGATATTATTGTTTATTTTCTTTTGTTCTTATATTTCGTATGAAAAATGTATGAAATTTTATTTAAACACGGCAACATTGTTGAGAGAATGAGTGGCTAAAACTGAGAGAATGAGAAAAAACGATCTCAAAATAAAAGAGATTCTATCCAGCGTTGTCAACTTTTAGATTTCAAAAAGCACTGAAACAAGTAATAAAACGCGTAATTCTTGAAAAAAGCACTAAACTTTAATTTTTTAGTTTTATTTAAAAAAAATTTTTATATACTTGCCTATTCTGTAAATCGAGCCGATTTAAAGCAAATTAATTTAGAAAAATTAAATCCACTAAAACCAACAATTTTTCAGACTTTTTGTAGTTTTCTGTTTTTTAGAGCTTAACATAGTATATTCGATATTAATTGATTATATATAATCATCATAGTTATTGCTACATGTTTTTTTATAGAAATTATCGGGTTATCATAAAGAAAAAACTGTAACTTTTCAATCTGTTTTCATCCTTAGGTGTACTCTGTAAAATATACAGAACATTACAAATACCTTTTTCAGGATATTTTGGCATTTTAGAGGATCTTGTAGCGGGAACCTATATCCTTTTTAATAATTACTTATTAAGAGGAGACTGCAACCTTTCGAATGACACCAAATTTATTAATGTCCGATGACGCGCTGTAAAGTTATTCAATCTTGAATCTCGAAAAATTTGCTGAGATGCTCAAGCTTAGCCCACTATAAAAAGAAACCACAAAAAGTACCGGAATAGTCCTTACGCCACTTGATGCGCCCGTAATATTAGAATATACATACCTATGTATGCTTATGTGTGTAAAATTTCGTTGAAAACGGATAGTTTTTGAAATCTGAAGTGCTAAGCAAACGAAATACGTACAAAAATTCGTTTTTATGGGGCTTAACGCATAAGATGAATGAATCATCACTAATTGCTGGAATCCATTTTTTTAATTTTTCTGCATGACTGCAAAAACTATATTCAGGAAATAGTTGCATTAACAAAGAATTTTACACTTGAAAACATTTTTTTAGATAAAGAAACTAATTTTTGAATTTTGGGTCTAGTGCCACCGTGACAAAATAAAAGCACCAAAAATTGGATTAAAAAAGAATGAGCACTAACTCCAAAACTTTTCGCGTCGAAGAGTTGAAAAAGCACTGAGTTGACAACGCTGTTTCTATCCCATGACTGCTTTTTACGGCGTATGATTTATGACAATTTGTATGAAAAAACTCGTCTAGACCCAGTCTGTTTCATCATTTATTTGAAAGAAGAGTTAGCCTCCTTTTTGCCTATGTATAAATGTTTGTAAGGTGTTATTTTAAAACATAAACATTTTTTATTTTTCCATGTGAACCCAAGTTAAAATTGAAAAAGTGGTCATAACTTTTAATTTCGTCCTGTGATTATTATATTTTTCTGTTTTTAGAGAGCAGCTCCAAAAATTCAAAATTTTCATACAAAATATTCTTAAAATAGATTTCAAATACATTTTATTTATTTGTGAATATGGAGGTAGATGTATAGTGCTTTCGAGCCCTATATTAATTTTTTGTGATGTATTTTTTTTTCGCAAAAATCATTCCTGGAACAATCGCGAATGCATATAAATGTAACGCTCAAGACACACAAATGTTAAAAAATCGAAATATATAATTTTATTTCAGGAACCAGTGCATGAGGCGAAAACTTTAATAAAAATTCTATCTTCTCATATATGTATATATTAGTTACATTGGTAAACAAAACAAAACAAAACCAAACAAAACCAAACAAAAAAAACTCAATTTCTACGTTTAGAATGAGAATCAGCCATATACATTTTTTGCACAAGTTATGACTTTACAACCGACAGCAACCAATTGCGATTACAAAAAAAAAAAAACAGGGATTGCCGTGTTAAACTTATTTATTTCGGAACAAATGATATCGCTCCTTTAACGCAACATAGTCATAGCTCTAAAAACACATTTTTTCTCCAAATTGTTCCATAATACATTCTTTATATGTAGAATAGTTTTTTTTCAGGCACATGTCTGTATTTAAAGAGAAGTTATAAGCACTAAAAAGCTAATACCGGCCAAGCACTTGCTGACTTTTTTAAAAGTTTCATTTAGCATTTTGCCAATTTTCACTTTTTTTGAGATATGACTACGTTGCAATCAAAGAGCGACATTAGTGAAATTCCAATGAAGGGAGTGGCTAAATTAAAAAGATTAAAAATATATTGAAAATTTGTGGCATGATAAAAGTCCTAAGCAATAAATGTCATAATAAAGTGTGCTTATTTCTGTTAGATATAATATTTCAACGATATTTAATTAAATCTTGACAAACATGACACCCGCTGTACATTTAATGATGCATCAAAAATAATGTTAAATGTATGTAGTTGGGGTGTTTTCCAAATCATTTCGTGCCTCGTTATCTTTAACAAAGTTTCCAGATTAAAAAAAAGTCTGTTTGAATAATCTTTAAATTACAACCGTGAAACGTGGTGCTGCAAACATCACAAGGGTGAAATGATTTAAAGTGGTGTCTGTATTGGAAATTATGCCTGCCTGCATTGTAATATTTTGAGGTTTTCTAAGTTTCCCGCATTGTGGGATTTTTATTTTCCTGGCGTAATAATCACCACAACTTAAAGGGAGGACGAATGGATTCGTGTCTGTTGGCAATTGATTTTTAGTTTGTTTGCAATTTTCCACATAATAATATTAATACATAAATTTGAAGTGGTTTATACAGATTTGTTGTTTTTTCGCCAGTGGTTTTCTTCGTTAAAGTGTAATATGCGTGTTTTTAGTTCTAATAAATTTTTTTATATTTCCTTGTACGTTGAAGGCTGATGGCCACAAACCAAACGAACATTTCTAGAGAAATATTTATTAACGCTGTTTTAGAAATAAATATATGGAACACTAAAACCTTAAATGCCACAATTAAAGGAAATAAAAGTGAAACTAAACTAAATGAAAGTAAAATCATATTGATTTTTTTACACATTTTATTTAAAAAGCTGAAAGCAAAGACAATAGATTATAAATCTATAGTCTTTGCTGAAAGTCTCTATAAGGATAAGTGGTTTTAACATTTTACATATTAAAATAAAAACAATATTGTAATATTAAATATCTATCAATGGGGAACTTTAGGAGGCCATTCTTTAATTCTTTTTATGCAGTTAGATATATAGAAAAAGAAGAGCTAAAGGGAACATCAAGCTCTTGTAACGCAAAATCTTTGTTCTGTTTATAACCTTTAAAAACATTTAAACCTGATATATCGCTTAGAGCACCTTTGACATTGCTTAGTTAAAAAAAATATAGAAAAAAGCCATAAAAGTCTTTCTATTTATTCTTGAAAAAGTTTAACCATACATACCATTTTACTAAACAAATGAAGCATATTAGTTCTAATTTGAACATACCTGCAAAGAAAAAAAGAAAATATTTTTTTTATTATTATTATTTAACTTAATTTTAGAGAGAATAATAAGGTATAATAAAGTATAAAAATATGGTATTAATTAAAGAATAGGAGCACCATACGGCCATGTGGCTTCGAAACTTGAGTGAGAAAAGTGAGCCTTTACACTCAAAATAATATTGTAGGTAAATCTTGCGACTTTTTAAATTGTTAACTTATGGCGTTTTCTTTTGAAAAAAAAATTTTTGCATTGTTTGCACTTTTCAATGAAAATTGTTGAATTAACATCAAAAAGCAAAATCACTACCTAAAAAGGTAAAATTAACCTGGTTTTCGACGATTTTATTGTAAATTCTTTTCTGTGCGCGAGGTAGCAAAATTAGATAGCTCCCCCTAAAATTAATCGCAAATGTAAACTTTCAAATAACCGATACACGTGAAATATTGGTTTTTCTTTTTGACCTTTACCAGAATCAGCCGTTAGAACCTTGTTATTTAAAAAAAATAAGATTTTGTTTTACAGTGATATTCAACTCAAGCCTGATTTATTAACTCCCACTAAAGCAATATTCATAAATATGTATAAACATTAGGGTCTCATTCGGTTAACCGCTAATCAGTTAACCGTTTAATTACTACCCGATTAACTGATCGGTTAATTTAAAATTGGATATTTTCGATTAACGTTTAAACCGATTAATTTCAGTCGATTAACGAATTAGCTGAAGAACAAAATTGTTCATTTTTAACCGACTTCAAAAAAGAAGGATGTTACCAATTCGTGTGTATGTTTCTTTTTTACTTTTTTATGTTAGTACACGCATAACTCTATCATTTTTCAATGAAATTTATTTGCTGGAGTTTACGCAATTGTCTATATGCAATAAATATACAATAAAAGTATTTATAAGGCAAAATGAAAAATAAAATCTAAATTAAACCTTTAAGAAATTTATTATTTGACATATATGACAATCAATTTCTTAAAGGTTTAATTTAGATTTTATTTTTCATTTTGCCTTATAAATACTTTTATTGTTATCCAATGGATTTCTAATTCTATGAAGGTGTAGAAAAATAAAATAGATTCATATCGAATAAAAAAAATATTTGCTGGGTTTTGTATAATTTTCAAAGCCTACAATGCTTATTTTTTGAAAATCATTTTTATATTTATAAATTCTCAAATGGTTTTTAAAAGTTTGTACATAAGATAAAGGGTTTTTAACTGTTCAAAATTGTATTTAAAGTCTACTGATGAGTTGGTAAAGCACCAACGAAATGCTGCATATAGACAATTGCTTAAACTCCAGCAAATAAATTTCATTTAAAATAAAATTATGACAATATGTCAAATAATAAATTTCTTAAAGGTCTATCATTTTTCGAAAATCGGGGGGAAAGTTTTCCTCCCAAAATATTGATTATCGCATAACTCCTCCATTTATGCACCGATTTTCAGAATTCTTTTATTGTTTGAAAGGTCTTGCTTGCAGGTTGGTCCCACAAAATCGGGGGAATATTCCCCCACCCTCCCCCCAAATGTTGATTATCGCATAACTCCTTCATTTATGGACCGATTTTCAAAATTCTTTTTTTGTTCGAAAGGCTTTGCATGCAGTTTTTTTTTTAATTTAATTTTTTTTCGGAAATCGGTCGGCGATTTACCCCCTCGGAAATATTGATTATCGTATAACTCCTCCATTTATGGACCGATTTTCAAAATTCTTTTTGTGTTTGAAAAGCTTTGCTTGCAGTTTAATCCATTAATGAACTGATTTTTAAAATTATTTTTTTGTTTCAAAAGGTTTGCTTGAAGTTTGGTCTCATAATTTGTTTATGAAAATCGGTGGGCGATTTCCCCCCCCAACCAAATATTGATTATCGCATAACTCTGCCATTTATGGATCAAATTTTAAAATTTTTTATATTAAATGGCGTACAAGCTTTGGCTCTTTGTATTGAAGTCAGTTTTTTTGCCATAATTATTTAATTAATACATATTTATGAATTCTTTTTTAATGACTTAGTTCTTGAATTCTTATGTTATGTTATTGTTTTTTTACTAATACAATCAAAATAATAAATAGTTTATGCATTTTTATTTATTGAAATTAATTAATTTATGAAAAAACTTTATTAATCGGTTAACCGATTAATAACAAAATTAACCGATTATTAACCGATTAACCCAAAACCTCGATTAATTAATTAATCGAGGGATTAACCGAATAAAACAGAAACCCGATTAAATGAATTCCCTAACACACATGCTTAAAAAGTTACTTAAAAACTTTTGGTATTTGCATAAATATTGTAAACTTTGTTTGCATTAGAATAAGAAAGCACATGTAAAAACAGCACAGTTAAACTTATTAACCTCAACAATTATTTAAAATCATACAATATATTTATTAATGTCAGCAGCGAAAAGATTAAATGAAAAATCAACAAAATTTTGTCAGAAGTTTGGTAAACATTTTTACAAATGTGTAATAAGCACAAAATGTTGCCAAAAACTTTTTCACCAATTTCACAGAGATTCTTGAAACTTTCAGCATGTGTAAATAGCTGAACTTTAACAATGTCTCATTCATCAAAATTAATTAACGCAAAGCCATTTATACGTCTATATGTATTTATGTTTATGCATACGCTTATAATCGCATGTGAGAGCTCGTACAAATGTAATATTTGAAATCGTATCTAATCATTTTAGGCAAGGGAAGGTATACGTGCCATATAAATTAGCAAATTGGTGTGGATATAAAGCAAAAACTTGTTCAGGAGCTGTTAGTATTTAAGTTGGTTTTTCACTTAATTCTCTGATGCCATCTTGCTACACAGATAAAATGCAATGTCACACACAGTCTTATTAAAAACACGAAAACAGACGGAACATTATTTTTCAAACAAGAGAAATCTGACTTTTCCATCTCATGTACATATTCATCTTTATAGTCCAATTTTTAAACTGCTTTCATGTTATTGCTACAATTTATTCACATTTAACACATATGTGATCATATAATTAGCAATTCAAACATCAATGTAATATTGAACTGACATGCATATGCTGGTTGGTTATCAGTAGGAAGCAGCTCCAAAACAAATATAAAAACATCAATGACATAACAAAGAAACGACACAAAACATTGTTGCGAACTTCGTGTAATATTTGAAAATTAAATTTTATATGATACATGTGTAATCCTGCCACTTATTTTGTACGCTTTTTATAATTTTGTGGCAATGAAAAATCAATTTTGGATTTTCGCTAAAATCTTTGCCTAGAACTAACGTGATATAAATTTGAGATAAATAAATCTATGGAGTGGCTTTTGAGATCAACGTTAACACTTATGAAATTGACAAGATTTAAAAGCAAAATTTACTTTTCGAAATATTTTAATTAGATTTAACCCTTCTGTGGTACATGTGTGAAAATGACCCATTTACTCAAATTAATTTCTTATCCCATGATAAAAAACTATCGTAAAATTTAAAAATTCTTATTGTCCATTAAACTTAAATTTGGTAAATTTTACAAAATTTAAGCTTTAACAACCTTGGGAGGACCAAGCCTTAAAAAAAACGTAACCACTACTCTTGCTCAGGATTAGTGTGATTTAACTTGGTTTTTATTAGGGATGTAACGATACGCCGTCTTGCCGATCCGATACCGATACCGATATTTAAAAATAAATATCGCCGATACCGATTCCGATACGAATATTGAAATTGAGTTCAATATTCGATCAACATATTTAGATCAACAAAACTCAAGTGCAATTTTTTTATTATACAAAATTACATTGTAAGAGAGAATATTTAAAATTGATTTGAACCCAGTATAAAAAATTGGAAGTAATTTTTAAGGAGAAACATTTTCTTTGCTTCCAAAAAAATCTATATTAAAAATATGCAGATAATTAGTAGAAAAGCAAGAAAAAATTTTTAATTCCTTTATAATTTTAAAAAATACTCGCGATGCTTTTTAAAAAATCGATTTTTTAAAGGACATTTATCAACTAATATTCTTCTAAATAACTTAATAGCTTAATTATTAAAAGTCTTCTAAGTTTATATTTATTCACCAAAATTTACATGAAAAAAAGTTTTGAGTTTAAATTCGCATAAAAAAATTGTGAAAATGGGTAATTTTTATCCTTTTTCCTTGAGGAAAAATCATTATAGAACACCGAAAAAGAAATTTGTCCTAGCATCGCTTCCAATTCGGTGATTGGTAATCGAAAAACAGAACTTCTTGCAATGGCAAGGATATGTAAAACTAATTAGAAATTATCCAAATTTGCAATACTTCCGGATCGCGAATTCTACATTTTCATGACTTCTTTGGAGTGTCTTTTTTTGCTGGAATAAGATTTAAAAAACAACGACTTGAATTTGAATTCATGGTAAAATTAACAAAAAATAAATAATTTTTTTTACAAAATAACAGCATAAAATATTATTAGTTTTTAAAATTGATATTAATAAGATTTAAAAAATAACGAAGTGAATTTAATTCATGGTAAAATTGAACAAAAATAAATTATTTGTTAAAAAAAACGCTGAAAAAAATTTTAAAAGTATCGTCGTATCGACAGTAAAATATCGCCGATACCGATGTATCGGAAAATCTGAAGTATCGCCGATATATCGGTATCGGTATCGGTATTCGTTACATCCCTAGTTTTTATATCACAAAATAAAGTTAATTATGCCTCAAGAAGCTATTTTTATATAATTTTTAATAAATGCGAACTCATATTTAAAAAAATATTGGAATTAAAGGAAATCCAATTTTAGCTTGTCTGTTGGTCACGTTTTTTCGGCAAATATTTGCCAAGTGTGACCGTACCATTCAGGTACAGGTTTCGTTTAAACAAAAAAATTAAATATATTGCTGCACTTTAGAAATTAATGTCCTAATTATCTAAATCACATCACCAAAGTGAAGTAAGAAAATTTTAATTTTAAATTCTGTGCAGTTGACTAAAATTCAACCAACGCACAGTGGTTACAATTGGAAATAGGGCAATAAATCTATATTTTAGAAACTTGCGATGCTATTACAAACCACGTATGGAAAATTATAGGGAAGCTTTAAGAATAATGCAATTTGGACTACCCTCTTGAAACACAAGTTGAGCTACATGGTGTAAAAGTTGACTACCTCGGGCATTAAAAAACTTGTCGGTCTCATAACTTTTACAAATATTATCCGATTTTGATAAATTTAAACTTGAAATAAAGTTTATAAGCACATTAAGAAAATACAATTTATTTTATAAAAATATCTTTAATATTTTCAAAATTATTTGGCATTGAATTCTAAAGTCTTGAGTTTTGGCCTCGGCTTTGTTCACTATTTCGCCAATATCTCCGGTTATAGCATAGCCAATATTTTCCAAACATATTTAAGATTTTTAACACAATTCCAGGTAATAATATTAATTAATATTGGATATTCGCATTTTCAAGTCAGATGGCAGATTTTCATCAAAATATTTTTAAACGCTTTTAAATTTTGTTCTTGCACTAAAAAAAATTAAAAATATCGATTGATATTTGAATCCGATATATGGAAAATACCATACAAAAGTTTTGAAAAATTGAGAAATTTCAGTTTTCAAATCAGTATAACTCATTAACCGTAAGAGATAAGTGCAAACATGTGTCTTTTTTGGAGTAAAAAGCACAACACAACTTTAAAAAGACACTGAATAGTGTAATTTCGAGATAAAGGAAGCGTAAATAAGCACTAAACGTTTTTAAAGTGTTTTTATTAACAGGTTTATATGGGAGAGAAGCAATGCTCCCGCTTTCAGGTATGATTTTTCATAAGGAGAATTTCCATTTCGAAGCACCATAATTTAGAACTGATTTGGAACTCTTCCCTGCCTCAAACCTTATTTCTTCTTCTCTACGCTATTCTCGATTAGTCTAGACACAATTTATTTTTTTGAAACGTTAAAATTTTTAAGAAATTTTTTATACTACACCTGCAAAGGTTTTAGCTTGTCTGCAGGAATTATTTGAGCAAACAGTGTTCCAATCTTTAGATATGTTGTTTTAAAATAGTGTCCCCGATATTCGGCATATGACTTCAATACCTTTTTAAGTAACCGAAGTTATCCGATCACCATATTTTGTTTGTTTGAAATTTTAGCGGTCGTTATTATCTTTTACACGTTTAATGTGAGAAGCATTTGCTACCACCGCCGGAAATTCAACTTGTAACTTTTTCCAAGTCGAAGCTATGTAATTTTATACATATATATTTATAAAAATTATAAAATATGAAAATTTGTAAAAGGCACTAAAGGCGCTGCTGGAAAATTTAAAAAGCACCACTTTAGTGCTTTTTCTTACTAAAGCACCACAGCTAAAAATTTGGCGTTTTAAGGCAATGAAAAGCACTAAAAATAGTGCCAAAAATACTAAGTTTTCATCGCTGTTATCAAGGGCTATAACAAAGCAAAAAACTTCAAGCGTTAATAATTTTTACATGGCCGAAGCGCCACATTTTGAGAGTTCATAGATCCACTCCTGGATAATTTGTAGGTGGTATTTAAAACATAAACGGGAATACTCTTCTGCTATGTCCATGAGAAATTTTATTCCGATTGGACTGATTTATTTCAGAAATATTTTAGCTCTGCCCCACTGTGCGACTTTAAGTATGACTTAGGACGTTCAATTTAAACTCTTAACTTCAGTCAGGAATGGCTCTGACGCCGAACACTTCAAGACATTAGAGGTGGCGTAAAGACCTGAGAGGAAGAGGGAACCTACTTAAGAATCGGTAGCAACAGGACACTTCTTCAAAGATAACGCTTGTAGACTATGCCTGGCAGAAGGTGGGACAGGAGCGCACATTGTGTGTGGATATCCCGCTTTGAGTAGCTTAAGAATGAGAACCACTGGCCGAAAAATTACGATGTGGATACGACGATTGAAACTAGCAAAAGCTAGTGATAGCACATGTGGCAGTGATTAAGAGGTAAGTCGACCTAATTGTTGGCTGTGCCATAATCATTGAAACGCGAACGGCATAGAAAAAGAACCGGAATTAAAAAAATCTATATACTCCATACCTAAGACATCACGAACTCACGATATGTTTTCTGACTCTCTTCAGCTACATCATCATCTTATTTATAGCATATAATGCAAAGAATTTGAGCTATATTCATCCAAATAATATTAAATACAAATGTAAATATATTCATATTTATTTTAACGCAGAACTGTTTCTTTTTACCTCCTGTTTTACACTTAAATCCATTTATTTTCATACGTAAAGCGTTGTAAAAAATTGCTCCGTTTTTAGATCTACATATTTCTACACCTATCACACTATTTGTCGTTTGGCGTTGTTACTGTTGGGTGTTAACGAAAAAATTTACCTTTAATTTATTACTTTGTCTAGCAACAATATTTACTGTTTAAGAGATGTCGTTGGTTGATTCCATATTTGAACATTCAAAAGTTAGTTTAGTAGCGGAGTAGTGGAATGAATGAATGAACAAGTTACACATCTTACATCAACATGTCATAAAAAACTTTTGACATTTAATGTTAATGTTTGTTTTTCAAACATTTATCTTAAAAAATATGAAAAGTAAGTGCATTGCTGTTTAGAGCCCCTATAGATTTCACTTGGTAATAAGTTTGTACAAAGGTCCTTACACTAATGTTTTATTATATTAACAATTTTTAACTCGGTTTTCAAGATGCTTATATGAACGATTTTTTAACGCTATAGCAATGCTTTTATGTAAAATAGCCACTTACCTCAGAAAACTTTCAAAAGGTCAAATTCAAGTACTATATATCTATATCACTAAAAATTCATACAACTTAATGACCGAGTATAGGACATCAATACAACCGTCAACATTTAACTTATAAACTTCAGGAAAGACACACTTCAAACTTAAAATGAAAAAACAACGACATTCTTTAACATGAACAACATTTTTATGTATAAATATTTAAAAAGTTTTTCCAGCTGAACGCAAAATAAATAAAAAAGGAGCAAACAAATTTCATAACTCAAACAAGTTGTTCATTGCCATGAATACGGTAAGAACAACGCAGCAATAACAACAGCTCTATAGTAAATAAATATGGTCATATCAATGACAACAACAAGTAAAAGACTAACAATAATGTGAATAAAAAGGAATGAATTTTAAAAGAAAATTGTTAAACGATGCTGTTTAAATTTGTTTCTACTATTTCATCATTTTGATGAAAAATGCATTATCGTGTACTTAATATAGACTGCGATACTTCTTTCTATATTTCTCATTTCTTAATGCTTTTTCTTTAATTTGACATTTTTCTTCATCTTCTTTCTGTTTAATGTGTCTATAAATTTGGTTAAAAAAAAAAAAATGTTGCTCCTTGACTGAATAGACAAGAAACATCATCTTAGATGTGGCTGGTGTTTTTTTTTGTGGATTACTTGTTGGCGAGCAGGTGTTTTCTGCTTTTACATCATGTCGCAACAATATTTTTCTTGTGGCTTTCCATTATTTTTACAAGAGGTTTTTAAATATTAATAATAATGAAGCGAAAAAATGTGTTTAAAAAAATATAAATATATATATGAAATATGACTTTACTATTAGAAATATGTAAGCGTCTAACTTCTTTTTCTCACCTTGCACTGTTGTATAAAGGAAAGCTCTTAAATTTCTTTTTAAATTTTTACAATACATATTATGAATCCATATAGGTAGAAATAAATTAAGTAAAGTGCGACTTTGGCTCGCACACGAAGGGTTCCGTACGAATACACATATTTGCCCCGTTTGTCATTTTGGCAGTTTTTTCGTTGTGCTTTCTTGTTTAATTTTCGTTTTTTATTTTTTAAAAGTATTTTTCGTTGTTTTTTTTTGGGTTTTTTTTGTTTTGGCGCTTTTCGTGATTTTTTTTAAATTTTTTTTGGCTTTTTTTTTTGTTTTTTGCATTTTTTTTTTGTTTTTTGCCGATTTGTTTAGTTTTGGCGATTTTTTGGTTATGGCATTTATTTAACGTTTTCACTTTCTGACGATATTTTTAGTTTTAGCGATTTATTTTAGTTGTGCCTTTTTTTCAGTTTTGGCGCTTTTTTCGTTTTTGGGGAATTTTTCGGTTTTTTTTTTTTTAGTTTTAACGATTTTGTGTTGTTGACATTTTTTCGTTTTGGCGATTTTTTTGGTTTTTGGCGTTTTTTAGTTTTGGCGCTTTTTTTGGTTTTTGCGTTTTTTTCGTTTTTGTGATTTTTTTAATTTTTTGGCGATTTTTCATTTTTTGATTTATTTAGTTTCAGCGATTTTTCGTTTTGAAGACTTTTTCGATTTTTGACGTTTTTTTTAGTTTTTTGCGATCTTTTTAATTTTGGTACTATATTGCGTTTTAGCGATTTTTTTAATTTTGGCGCTTTTTACCTTTAAACGCTTTTTTCGTTTTAGCGTTTTTTTCCTTTTGAAAATTTTTTTAATTTTGGATTTTTTTAGCTTTAGCGTGTTTTAGAATTTCAAGATTTTACATCTTACGGTTTCCAAGATACAGCACATTGTCTAAATTACATAGTCAAAATTACATTAACTGATAGAATACCCTTTAATTTTTATTGTTTTAAATATCGGTGTTAGTTGGTGTAGTCCAATTTACAGACTACACCAATTACCACTTTGAAAATTTAAAGTGTCTATATATAAGTGTCTGTATATTACATTAGTATTTCAACAAGTTGCGTTGCTCGCTGTAGAATATACTTTAATTTTTAACTGTCATATATTTGTTGTTGTGGCGGCCGAAGTTTTACATATTCTGTGAAAATTTCAGGTCCGTAGCTCTTACGGTTCCGAAGATAGAGCAGATTGTCTAAATTACATAGTAAAATTACATTGACTGATAGAACACCCTTTAATATTTATTGTTTTAAATATCGGTGTTATTTGGTGTAGTCTATTCTACAGACTACACCAATTAACACGAACTTTGAAAATTTAAAGTGTCTATATATAAGTGTCTGCATATTACATTAGTATTTCAACATTTTTCGTTGCTCGCCTTAGAACACTTTAATTTTTAGCTGTCATATATTTATTGTTGTAGCGGTCAAAGTTTTACATATTCTGTGAAAATTTCAGGTCCGTAGCTCTTACGGTTCCCGAGAAAACATTACATTAGTATTTCAATATTTTTCGTTGCTCGCTTTAGAACACCCTTTAATTTTTGATTGTCATATATTTGTTGTTGTAGCGGCAAAATCTCTACATATCCTGTGAAAATTTCAGGTCCGTAGATCTTACGGTTCCCGAGAAAACAGCCTGTGACAGACAGACGGACAGCGTAGCGAAAACAATAGGGTTCTTTTTCACTTTTGGTGTATCGGAACCCGAAAAATGATCGAAGAAAGATCGACTTCTAGTAGTGTTGAAATGAGACCTGCTGAAGAACGCAGATAAATTTATGCATTTTAAAACGATCTCTCAGATATGATTCACAAAAAGTCTATTAAATTAAGGGCCATTATTACAACTCAGCAGTAAAGTGGAAGTTTGCTACTGGCATAATTAGCAGAAGTGATCGGTAAACTGACCTGCAACAATTTTCCATTCTTACAACTTGCCTGTAAATTAAAAATTATCTTTTTGAAAGTATGGCTATACCAGAGCACAAGTGGCAGCATCATACATCTGTATTTACAATGGCACAGATAACAGCTACACACAAGTCTACAACAAGAATAAAGTTGTTATAGAAATTACACTAGAGTTGCCAAAAAATATTGAAAGGTGAGTGGAATTATCAGCGCAGTTAGCTCTATAATGAAATGTCCAATACCTTAAAGAAGGGAAGCTCCATATAGTGACAAAATTGTGATAGTTTCATCACTCCACTAAGTTTGCCGAGTGAGGTCATGTGTTCTAGTGAGTTCACCTGTTAGATACGTCTTCGTGTTTACTTGATAAAGAAGCAAATATGGCAGCCTATGAAAATGTGTGCCGATAAAAGTTAGAGGAAGAATAAACTCTCCAGTAAGTTATCCCACACTTTCAGGTTAAATTAAAGTTGTAATAATGAAAAACTCTTTATCCATCCGATAAAATGCTAATTATAACTAAAGTCGATTTGTAATAATGGCCCTAAGTCATTAAAAATTATTTTAGCGATATGTTTCCATTAATATACTAACTACATAATAATATCGACAAAAAGTTTTCTTAAATTTAGTGCAGAAACATACAAAATTTTTCACATTACGAAAAAAAAAACATGCTTGCGCATCAATATAAATAAGCAAATAATACTGCAATACTCTGATGTTAAATACCTCATTATTCACATTGATCATCATATAACATTGAAATTAAAAGCACTACAAATGAGTTGGTTTTTTGGGAGAAATTCTACACTAAGCCTATACCTGTGGCAATAAGGAAAAGTGCTCAAGTAATAATTTATTGTTTGTTAGGAGAGCACTTTCAAACTTTCGAGTGGATTTTTAGAAATTTATTCCTATTGCAGTTAAATTTGACTATTTCTTCTTCGACTCTTTTAATTTTGGAATACATTGTTTTGTCTTACACGGAAAAAATAATTTTTCATAATATCAGTGAATGAAGTTCATTGCCGGAGGTTCATTAATATTTTTCTAAATATACGTTGATTCAATGTACAAATACATTGTTTCAATGAAAATATTCATAGAAATTCAATATGAACTTAAACGTAGGTATGAAAGGCACATTGAAATCATTGATTAGAAATAAACATTGAAAATTTTAATGAACCAGTTCCTTGACTCGACGTAACAGTACATTCAAAATAAGAAGAGGCAAAACAAATATTATAATATTATGAGCACAAAAAATATTTAGTATTAGTAAGTTGATTCAATGAACTTTTTCATCAACTCAATATAATCATTCATTGTTTTCTATTGGCAATTAAAGTAGAAACAAAAAACTCACACAGAAGATTCATTCAACGAGGAATATTGTGTTTAAATAAAAAAGTGACAACAAATCCAGTGTCATATTTTAATTTTAAGGAAATTTCTTAAAATACTAAAGTGTATATAAACATTTAGGCCCTTTTTCACGATGTCGACAAGTCGATTTCGTTCTCTTATTTATATTGAAAACAAAAACAAATTAAAATTTTTTATTATTGTTTTTAATATAAATAAGAGAACGACATCGACATCGTTCTCTTATTACATATATTGAAAATCAAGGGAGAAATATGTGTGAAAATTAACTTGTTCATTATTTTGCATATTATAAAAAAATTATTAAATAAAAATTTAAAAATATATACACAGATTAGTTCATAATTTTAAGCAGAAATATAATTTCTATTTTTCTAACTTTTTTCTATATTTCTAAATTTTCCCAGGATGCTTTTTTGTTTATTGGATGTAACACATATCAACTTCATGATGGCAGGGTCTGAGCTTGGATATGTTCAACCTTTCATTTTGGATATTGGAACAGAGGACTTAAAATATGTTAAAAGTTTTTTTTAATGTTATTTTGTTTCGTTTTTTTTTATTGTAAAATATGTGTATGTACAAAAACAAATAAACATAACGCAATAAAATAAATATGCACATGTATTTAACTATGTAAATATTTAATAGAATAAAAAGTATGTGAATAAGACCGTTAATGTATATTTTCAATGTGAATGTTCATTGAAACAATGTATTAGTTTATTGGGTCAACGTATTGGTTCATTAAATTCAATGTAAAAGTTCTTTGAAATAATGAAATAGTTCATTGAGTCAACGTATTGGTTCATTAAATTCAATATAAAAGTTCATTGAAACAATGTATTAGCAAATTGGGTCAACGTATAAGTTCATTAAATTCAATGCAAAAGTTCATGGAAACAATCTATTAATTCATTGGATCAACGTATAGGTTTTTTACACTCAATGTAAAAGTTTACTCAAACAAAGTTTTAGCTCATTGGATCAAGATATGAGTTCATTAAGCTCATGAACGGTTTCATTGTACATTCTTTAATGAACCATAGTTCATTGATTCAACGTAACTGTGTCTTAGATCAAAATTAAGGAAAAAATTCATTAAAACTATGAACTTTTTCGTTATTTTTATATAGTTTTTTGGTTCAGTGTATAGAACAAAGAAATTTAATTTAAAATTTAATATATTACAACCTAAATTAATCAATTAATCCACATCAGATTCGAAGTTAAAAAATAAGCAGCAAGCCATTACGTTTTAATTTGCTGAAAAATCTTACAAAATTAATAAAACTTTGCACAAATGTACTTTGGAACATGGATAATTCAAGGGCAATGGTTTTTTAACACAAAATTAGCTTATGTCTACTTAAGCACTTATTCCTTATTGCTACAGACATTGTAATATTGTTGTATACAACTCGATTCTAAAACCAATATAGTGGTAAGGGATTCAGTTATGGGGCACTGCCTAGGCGTCAAATATATAGAGAAAATCTATGTTTTGAAAACATGAGACATCAATCGTAAAGAAGCTTGAGTTTCAACCTAACCCACTAACTTATAGGCAGGCGTGCCACAAAAAAAGTTTTTTTCTACCAAAATTTTTCTTAAAACCTACCAAAACCTATCATTTCGCTTAGGATTATTATATTGCTAATATAATTCCATTTGTGAAAAGAAAATTTGCATATAAAATACATTTAACATTGAATTTATACTAATACTTTATTATCACTACAACAGTGAACGATACTATATAATATATGAATTATATTAATATATTAATTATATATATAAATTATATATTAATTATATATTATACTATTCATATGTTAATATATTATTTGATAAACAGTAATACATAAATAAATACAAATACGGATACTTCTGACTCATTACAGATTAATAAAACAAATCAAAAAATCGCAAAATACAAAAATTTGTTTTCTAACAGCCACATGCATAAAAAAATTTTATTTTAGGTTTAAGAGTATTGTATGGGTATTGCCTGGCGACGAGGAATAAGTCTAGCGCTCATTTTTTTGAGTTTTCATTAATAGAGATGATGCAAGTTAAGGTTTTCGTTTAGCACTAAACAAATGAAAGATAATAGTTTAACTTGAAAGTTAAAGACGTTAGAATTTCTTCTTATCACTTGACTTTTTTCTGCTTTTTCTTTTTTTTCGTCGCAAATTTTTTATCAATTATTCAGCAGAAAAACCTGCTATCAAACAGTTGAGTTGTAGCAGCTTTTTATTTTATTGATTTTCTGAACGATATTATGCAAGCAAAAAATTGGACTTTTCAATTAAAATTAGTCAATTAAAATTAGTTATAATTTGATAAAATGTATCGTACTTTTTCATTAATACCAAAAATGGTGAGCGCTTACTCAACATGTTGACTAACAGCTCAGAAATCAATGCGTTCATCTGATTGTTGAGCAACAGTTGAGTAGCAAACTGTCTCTGCTGAACGCGTCCGACAGCAAAACAAATTCAAACTAAGTTTATTACTACAACCAGAGTGTGCAAACAAACAAAACTCTTCGCAAACATTTCATCCGAAGACACAAACTTTTAAAGTATTTTTAATCCTTTCGTACATGAGCAAAACCAAAACAAATACTTGTGCAATGACAAGGATTGCAAACAATACAATTGGCTTTTCACTCATCTGCTTGCTTTAACATCCCGTTTCAATCGTACAACTGCAAACGAAACAAAAGCAGAAATGTATTTTGTTGAATGGTTCATTGTATTTAGCATAAATACACTAACACATTCTCTACTATGATGAGCAAATCAATCGGGAAACGTTTGCAAATGTATTTTTTTAAATGTATTTTTTTCATACTGCGTACATTTAAGTTAATGTACATTTAGTGTACACAAGCACAAACAATACAAAACAAAATTGGACTATCATTCTGGTTGTTTTTGTTTTGTTTTACACATTGAAAAATACAAAACAAAATGAAAGCAAACGTTTCGTTTAGTTTATTTTCATATCCAAAATAATATTGGGAGATATAGGAACTTCTTACTAAAATATGGCTGAACAGGCTCTGAAAGGATACTTAAGACAGGATTTTCAAATATTTTGCTATAAAACCTAAATTGGAGTTTTAAGCGGCCTACCCACTTGCAATATAATTGTGCAATTTTTCGTATTGTGCAATAATATCGGCAAGGTGTATGCTATATTCGAGAGTGGCACGTTATGTTGGCAAAAATCAAAAGACTTTTTTGATTTTTATTGTACAATGAAGATAACTGAGTAATGTGTGGCAACATTGTGCATTGTTGTGTTTACTTTTCCACTGTCAGGAATATTGGGCAATAATTTCTTTAAAAATATTGTGCCATTTATTGCATAGTATAGGTCAAAACGACGATAATATCTACAATAACATATGCAACAATATTGTATAATGGATGGGCCGCTTTAAATTTTAAGAGTTTCTTATCCTACCAAAAACTTAAAAAAACGAAACAAGCCAACCACATTACCAATTCAGTTAAAAATAAAAAAAATATCTAAAAATTTTTGAATCCGAATTGATTATTAGACTAAGGGTTCGTAACGTTATATTTAGAAAGAATTGGGCATGATTAATATTCCAACGATGTGGGAAAAATTAACATCAACTTAATTTTTCAACGTACACAGCAGAACAGAGTAGCGCCACTTTAGGAAGCCGCTACACTTCCATCGTCAGTGCTCACATGCATTTGCTTATCACCACTTGTCAGGTTTTTAATTCTTATATATATTAAAGAGCACTTTCCCAGCGTTGCCATCGTTTATTTTTCTTCATTCCCATTTTTCTGATTTTTGTTCTAATCAAGACAATTCTTTCTGAATATAACGTTACGAACCTTAGCCTAATAATCAATTTGGATTCACAAAGCAAATACGTTCGAAATAGTCATATTAATAAATTCCTTTTTTCTGATTAGACCAAACTAACAGCACTGCTTATAACATTATCAATTACTGAGACCACAGTCGGCTAATGAGGAGGGATACTTCTACTCTCAGCTGAACACAAAAGACGTGAAAGGAAATTGCAGGAGCAACGTAAAAACCATTTATTTTATATATCTATCATTGGCTGGAATTATAACACAGTGTAACAAAATCGTATTTTTTGTTGCGTCGAAGAAAAATTTCGAAAGATTATGAAAATCGGTTTGGAAAAAAGTTTACTATAGTGCTGTAGTACGTGAGAGAATCATTTATTTTTTAACTTATGACACGAATAGGCATCAGCTAAGTTCTAGGAATTACTAGTTTACTAGCAAAATATTTTGATTCTGTTCCACTGTGCATTATGCAACATCTCAATATTAAATTATAAAAACTTTGATATTTTAATCCTCAAGTGTTTGAACATTTCATCTGCCATTTACTTGTTCATACCATCTAACAAAACTTGAACGTACATGAAGGATAATAGTACAAGTTGAATGAGAAAATATTATTGCAGAAAATGGATTTAAAAGAATTTTGTTTGCAATATTCATTAGCATATTAAATATTTATTGTAATGTATGCATACAACTATTACAACAAACATTTATGGTACGTATTTATGTAAATATGAATGTAATAAATAAAAATTATTCCATAATTAGTATTTTCATTTATTTCATAAAATATGAATAATAATTTTATTCTTTGGCTTATTTTCTTATTGCAAACGATGGTCATTAATTTATATTTTAACAAGTTTTATTAAGAGAAACATCTTTCCTGGAAATATGTAAAAGAGTAGTATTAATAATATAATATTTTTTTTATTTCAAATGTTATAAATGAGCGATTCCACATAAAACGGCCCTATGCAAGAAAAGAATAAAAATGACAACAACAAAAAAATGACAATTATAGGAAAAATAAAAAAATACACTATTTAATATTTTTTAATCAGTTTGAGGCACTTTAAATGATCATGCAAGAAACATTTTGCTCTCCCTCTTTGTATGTTTAAAATTTACATCAGATTTTCTTTTATTTCCTTTCTCAATATTAATAAAAACCGTTATCTCTGCAAAGAATATACTTTTTTGCTTTTTATTGAGTTTAAAAAAACTATTCAGCTAGAGTATTCTGCTGTCTATAATATAATGGATGGCAAATAATTTAATGTCTTATTATTTTCTTATGAGTTTATCTTTATATTATTTATATTAATTAAATCTATAAAAAGTTTTATTTCTTCGAAATTTTAAAATTTTCGTACTAGGTCACACCCGCCGGTCACACCCGTCCCATTTTTAAACTATTTTTTTTATGAAAAAAACTATTTTTGTCAAACCGTAAATACATACTACAATTAAAAACACTTTGAACAGATATCTATACCAAAATTATTGTGTACCTTCTAGTGAAAACCTTACAGAATTTATACTGAAAGTCATAATTCTTTAAAACAAGACTTGTATGGTCACACCCGTCGCAGCTTTCTGACTACCATTCTGAGCAGAAATCGTGTTCTACCCGTTATTCAACGCCTTAAAGCTTAATGTCCTTGCGAGCCGCAACATTTTCTTAAGTAAACAATTTTATATTCTTGATTTATACCAAAAAATGTGTGTAAAATGATCACACCTGGTTAAATGGAATTACTCAAATGCAACTGCTATTATATTGTAGTCTTATTTATCTAGCAAAATCAATCTTTATTCTTTATAGAGGAGCAGAGCAGAGATTTTGGTAGGTAAACTAGCACACACACTACCAACTACCATACGGTAGTAACCTATTGCAGAGTAGCTAAAACTGCCTTACAAATTTGTAGCTGTTTGCGATAACCTCAAACATTTTTTTCTAAACACAGAAAAAAATAGACAAGAATTATATTCAATAAAACCATGTTATTAAAAAAAATATGAATTTCAATAACATTTTTCTTTAACATAATAAAATATTTCGTTGTAAGTATTTATTTTCCATGCCGGTTATTTCTTTTCTTTTTATAGATAAGTACTTAAAACAAGTTGTATCCCATAAAAAAATAAATGGGATATTGCTCAGCTATAGAGAGTATGCTTTACGTCCGGAAAGCCCGGGTTCGTATTCCAGCCATGTCAACATTTTTTTAATTTATATATATATTTTTATTTTGAAATAATTTTGTTATCAATATAGGGGAATTCTTTATCACAGGAAATTTGAAAAAAAAATTATTGAATACCGGGATTTTTGTTATCAAAAACGAAATTTATTTTTTTCTGTGAACTAACTTGCGGTCGCAGAAGACTTGAGATTCGTCTCAAGAAGCAAATTAGTTGAAACATTTCTGTTTGAATTTAAAAGTGTATTGCTAGGCCCGCTTCCAGACAAAATATTTATTTATTCATTGAATTTCTTTACAGAAAATTAATTCTAGTGTTTTTCTAAGCTGCCAAAATATCTTCTTTTTTAATTTTATTTAATTCAATTTATTATTTGTCTTTTCTGCAAGAGTATAAAATAAATTTTTACATTCTTAATCGTCCTATTTAAACAAAACTTAACTTAAACTTCCTTTAAATTATAAATGAAATTTTCATTAGGATTTTTTCTCTCTTTTATTTCAATTTACAGCAGAAAACTAAAAAAACAAACAAAATAAAAAGTAAATAGAAAAGTAAGAGAAATGCAAAAAAAGACTAACTAACAGTCAGAAAATCAATAAAATTGTACATCTATTCCAAGTTTCTTGAACTTGGAATATAAAATTTAAAATTACTCGTTTTTAACAGTTTGTAGTTGTTATCCAGTTGCCATGATAAAATGTTGTGTGTCTTTCTATTGAAGTTTAAGTGTGTTTGAGCGTTAGAATGTCATTGTTGTTTCCTGTGCCAACTATTTGAAAATGTACTTTTAATTGGCTTTAGTACTTGTTCCGAATAAAAACAAAACTATTTACTTGAGTATACAAAAATATTTTCTAACATACAGACAGATACTTTAGACATACATACTACATATACATACTTTTGTATACTTTACTAATAATGTTTATAAAACGCATGCATAATATTTATAAAGCAACAGCCCTGTTCTGTAATCGATTGTTTATTTAATCTTATATTAAAAATATAACTAAAAAAGCTCTATAATATCTGATCCTCTCCCCAGCTAATAGAATTTATTTTCAGAAATTGCTTGATTTAAATTGACTCGATTTAAAGAACAGAGCAGTTAGCTCTTGTCTTTATTGTTTGTATCATAATTGTTCATTTGAGTAGTTATCGCACAATGTGCGCTATAAGGCGCTTTTTTGACGCTAAATACGGCAAAATGAACTCATCACGCTAATCATAGCCTGACACTGCTGCCTCTACAGCCAAGTCTGTTTTGTTAGCATGGCTTTAATATATTGTAATTATTTATTAAATTTTGTTCTGTTTTTATTCCCAAAACATTGTGAACGCGAATTAGGATTTTTGAAAGCAGTTTTTCCTCGTGTATTTTCGTGGACGCCACGCTTTTTAGGGTTCCGTACACCAAAAGTGTAAAGGAACCCTATTGTTTTCGCTACGCTGTCCGTTTGTCTGTGTGACTGTCTATCTATCTGTCTGTCTGTCCGTTTGTCTCTCTGTCTGTTTGTCACAGGCTGTTTGCTCGGGAACCGTGAAAGCTTCGGATCTGAAATTTGCACAGAATATGTAAAACTTTGGCCGCTACAACAAATATATGACAGTTAAAAATTATACGGTATTCTAAAGCGTGCAACGAAACATTTTGAAATACTGTAATATACAGACACATTTATATAGACACTTTAAACCAAAGTTAGTGTTAATTGGTGTAGTCTGTAGATTAGACTACACCAATTAACACTGATATTTAAAACAATAAAAATTAAAGGGTGTTCTATCAGTTAATGTAATTTTGACTATGTAATTTAGACCATTTGCTGTATAGTGGAAACCGTAAAAGACAAACTCTTGAAATTAAAAAAAAGGTAAAATTTAAAAGCTCCAAAATGAAAAAAAAGTCAAAACGAAAAATGGCCCTTAAAGCTATTAAAGGAAAAAAAGCACCAAAATTAAAAAAAGTCGTTAAAACGTAAAAAATCACCAAAACTAAAAAAGATCGCTAAGAAACTATAAAAAACTTCAAAAACAAAAAAAAGTCGTCAAAACGAAAAAAAAAATCGGTAAAACTAAAACTATCGTCAAAAAACGAAAAAAAAAATCGGCAAAAATTAAAAAAAATTACCAAAAAGAAAAAGCGCTGAAGCAAAAAAAAAACGCCAAAACTGAAAAAAAAATTGTCAAAAACCGAAAAAATTGCCAAAGCGAAAAAAGTGCCAAAGCAGAAAGAGTCGCTAAAACTGAAAAAGTCACCAAAAACTGAGAAAATCTCCAAAACCGAAAAAATTGCCAAAACTGAAAATAACGCCAAAACTAAATTAAATTGCTAAAACATAGGCGAAAAATATGTTAAAACAAAAAAAAAATAAAAATAAAAAATGCCACAAATAAAAATTCGGCAAAAAAAGAGAAATTGCAAAAAACGAAAAGTAAAAAAAACGAAATAATCACCAAAATGAAAATAGCGCCAAAACAAAAAAAAAAACAATAAGTAAACTCTTAAAAAAACAACTGAAAAGTGGGAAATCTCTTGAACGCCATTTTTAAGACTTACAGTCCATTTTTTGTGTGCCGGTGCACTGGTGCATTGCCAAAGAAGATCCACTTACCTACCATGTATTTTGACGCGCTGAATCCGAATTTGAGGTCCGTTTAACTCGTACACCCTCAAAATTTCGAGTAAATTGTGAAGAACCGCAGTTTTTCCAGATTTTTACAACTTTTGCAACTTTATTCGAAAGGTTGATAGTTTACGAGCCAAACGGACCTCAGACTCGGATTCAGGGCGTCAAAATACAGGTTCTGGCCAAATGTAGAAATCACTTTTTCTTTTTTTCTGTGCCGGTGTTACTAAAAATTTTATTAAAATTTCTGCTTTGCTTAAAAGTTTTATTAATAACTTTTAAAAATACAATTTTTTTAGTTACAGCATCATGAATCGCGGATTGTGAACAATCAACTTCTATTATTGTGATAGCTTTTTTATTTTTATACCCGTCAAAGCGCTATTACAAATAATACAAGACAAGAATCATTCGTCTAGCTTATAACCAGGTATACGAAAGTTGTTTCAACCAAATTATGTGATTTTTCTTATATTAAATGCATTATAGTTTGGGAACAACTAATTGCAACTATTCCTCTAATTTCTAATTCTAACAAAAAATCTAAAAAATATCTTTAAAAATTAATTTTTAAAATTTCTTTTAAACTCCAACAATGCATTGGTTTTAAAGAAATAAGACAAATTAGAAATACAAATTTTTAATTTTTACATGTGAACCAAAATCAAAATTGAAAAAGTTGTCATAACTTTTAATTTCGTCCTGCGATTATTATAGTTTTTTGGTTTTCGGGAGTAGATTTATTGTGCTTTCAAACCAGAGCCAGGCAAAGACAAAACTAAATAAATGAGAAAAAATTTGCTGCTTAAGTGTGTTTGTGCTTAATTGCATTGTTGATAGATGAAAATGACTGTTGTGCTCTTGTTGTTGTTTATTTTAATTGTTTGGGTTGTGTACATGTAAATTTTTGTCTGTGTACATGTAAAATTTAAAAATAGCCGAAAAGTAGTCGGCAAACGTCGTGGCTCACGGCTACACATCGCCTGTGCCTGTTTCAAACTCTCTACTTATTTTTGTGGTGTATTTTTTTCGCAAAAATCTTTCCCAAAACAACCGCGAAAGCAAATGTAATGATCAATACACAAAAATGATAAAAAAATGGAAATATATGATTTTATTTCAGGATCAATTGAATGACCCGATATTTAATTTAGTTACATTCGTGAGAAAAAAAAAACACAAAATGTATGTTTAGAATGAGAATATTTTTGTGAAAATTTAATCATTAGGTAATTGGAAAATATTACACAATAAGTTTTTCTGTGTAGTAAGCACAATAAAGTGTTTTTAACGCCACAAAAAGTTTTGAACACCACACGTAAAGTATAATTGAATTTTTAGTTCATTGTTTGGATCTAACTGAAATTACTATAAAATATGATCTTTCAATTATAATTTCTCTGTAATCGAGTATTTCAGTTTTAGTCCTGGCCTTAGGTCAAAATTCCAATATGACAGTAGCTTCGTACTCACAAATGTTGCTCTTTTTCTTATTTTTTGTTGCATTGTTTTTAGAATGTGCAAGTGATTCACTGTGTTTCTCAGTATGTAAAATGTAAATACAGTAGAATCCAGATAATTCTTAAACACAATTTTTTTTCTCATTTTTGACGAATTATAGAGATTTTTGGTTTAACGGGATTGAGCCGTAATCCGGAGTTTAAGTAAAAATACAATTTCAATTTATTTCAAAGATCGAAAAAAAACAAGACAAAACAACAGCACGAATCATTGTAATTCTACTCTATTTATATATTTTTTGTTGCTTTGGTTGCACTTCTTTGACATCCTTTTAAAGATACACTGAATGAAAATACACACAAATAGAAATTCAGACTGTCAAACATACTGGCAGTAAGATGAATGTGTTTGCATGCAAAATAGTGCCAGTGTTTTGTTTAGTTAAGTTGTTATCAATTTTAGTCACATACTTACATCACTTGTATATCAATTTGTCGAGTTTAAAGAATTTTATGCGTTTGTTACTTGAAATCCAATTTTCGTATCCCTGCAAACATTATCAAGGGCGTAACTCACTAAGAAGTGACTTTCTTTGTACTAAAAAAATGTTTTCTTCGGGAAGATTCAAGAAAAGTCACTACAACCAGTGGTGTCGTAAAGACACGGAGAAGTGAAAGTATTCATTTTATTTTTAGCCCTAACCAAAAAATAGGAGTGTTACAGCTATGGTGATCGACTCGGTTTTTTAACCAGTCTTTAAACCGGATTTTTCCGCAATACGGTTGTCGGGTTTTTCAAAATGTTGATTTTCCGAATGTCGAATAGTACGGTTTTTTAAAATTAAAAAACGGCCCAATCGAATACTTTTCGATTCGTATATTTTATTAGTTTTTACTATATTAAAACTCGACGAACTTTTACTGCTGATTTTCTTAAGTATTTTTGTTAAAGAGTATTTGCTGAATCATACAATTAAGGTAAAATAATTTTATAAGATGGTAGCAGGGGCGAATTAAATTGGCCTTGTGATTTTTTTCGGGTTTTGATTCTAAATCCTCCTGGAGTCTTTTTAGTAAAAAAAACTGTGCTGTAATGCGCAATTAAGAAATTATGGGAAATTATAGGGATGGAAATTATAGTGTTGTACCAAACAAAAAATTAGAAAAAAGAAGTCAGATACGCACAAAAATATTAATGAGAAAATAAGGCCTAGTTCCTATCCAAAAGTTTTGGCCGTTAACAGTACTGAGATCAAAACGAAGACCAAGTTCTCAACCTGCTATTTGGAAATAATTTTTTACATTTCTTGAACTTGACCCTAATTTTGATCTCAGTACTTTTAACGGTCGACATTTTTGGATGGAACTTGGCTTTATTTTCAAAGTTACGTTTTTATGCGGATAGTATTTACATGAACTGTTAAATTAAAATCTAAACTTTTGTGTTATAATTTTCTCACAAAAAACCGGTCGACCGTTTTTTTCTGAATTTTTAAAACCGTAACCGGTTTTGCTAAAATTTCAAATAGTCGAACTATTAGAAAACCGGTTGCTGGAATATGTCGAATAATCGATCACCCTAGTTACAGCCCACTAAGCCTGATGCGAAGAATTTTCTAATCAAAATTGTTCGATAAATGCTCGTAAATCTAAAAAAATCTTATGTTCGCTGAATCGAGTTTTTGTCGATAATGTCGCGATAATAAACGAAATTCATAAAACGTGAATACTTGCAATATCGAACTATTTTCGACAATTTCTCGAATGTGTAATTTACAAAAAAAAAAAAAAAATTGCCACGATAGCTTAGTGAATGTGTGCTAGTCCGTTAGCCTGGAGGTACCGTGTTCGATTCTGTCTGACTGCAGCATAAATTAAAAACATAAACATTCTAATTACATTAACAAAAAAATAAAAAATAACAAAAAAATAAATTAAAAAAAGATAACAATCTTGAAAAAATATTTTTTCCTGCCTTTCTCCGGTATAGAAATACGATATCTGGGAGCCATTTCTCAAAAATTACAAGTTACAAATCTACAAGTGAAAATACACACTATTGCTAAAGATCCGCAATTGACTCGATAGCGAAACATAGAAAGCTATTTCTCTTTCTGACTTCGATAGCCGTTCTCGAGTGGTTTGTTCGGAAAGTGAAGAAATGCTAAAGCATTTTTAATTTAGTATATTGTGTGTTTTTGACTTTATCGGGAACATTTTTAGCTGATTTTGCATGCCATCGGTACAGTCATTTAAAGGTCATCTGCTAGTGTCCGGTTGAACCAAACTGTTGAGGCGATATTTATTTAGTTTGATTTGCTTGAAAGGTGATTTGATTTTTAAGAAAATTGGATAAGCCGTTTAGAAGTTGGGTATATTCGTAAATGCCCAGCAAAAACTTTTGTAATTTTTGTAACCGGTAGTACTTTATTAATGGGTTAAAAAGTAATGAATGGTACTTATTTATCTTATTACCAGGGCTCGGACTTTCATGCAAGCGCATGTTTTTTTGTGTTGATAGATACAGAGGTGTTGACTAACTATCTATGCGAATATTAAAATTTCAAGTAGTTTGGCATCGAATTGTAGTTGCATATTTTCGCATATTTTGGTTGTAGGTGAATATTTTTGCATATTTTGGCATTAAATGCATATTAATAGGCCGATTATGGATGGTAACTAAGCCTCAGTTGGGTTGTCAGTTGCTGAAAATGATACTACTTATGGCAACTGGCAACTGAGATCTGTCAATTTCAGTTGCTATTTAGTGGCTTTCTGACAACCATAAATTTTCAGTTGCCTACTGGCAACGAAACTAAATTTCGGTTGCATTAAATAAAGGACCCAATTATGTTTGTTTCAAGTGTTTTCTCTAATAATAATTAAAAAAAAATCTTTAATATTATTTTAGTTGCACGAAAGTCCGAGCCCTGCTTATTACTATGCTTCAAATTGGAACTACTACCTAGTTTTTAATAAAAATAAGTATGTACGTATTTTTCTCATTATCTGATAGTAGTTATACTTTGTTGATATGTATCAATAAAATAAGTAGACAACGACTTTTTAAGTCAACATGTGTGTGTATATGAAAACTTATTTTTGTCGCTTAAACTTACAAGTCAACAATAGCTGAGTCGGTAAAGCACTTGTATTAAAATCTGAACGAGCACAGGTTCGCATCTCAGTTGGGTTAAAAAATAATAATAATAATAAAGAAAAGTTAAATATATAAATAATTTTATTTAATGTGTATAAAATTTTTTTAATTTTAATTTGTGTATCAGACTACTTATTTATTTTTTGCTTCAAATAAGCAAAATAGTAACTAGTTAATTGCTGTGACAATGTAAATACATTTATGAGGGTTACCTCTTATTTTTTGGACTTCTCAAATTTTAAGTAGCTACGACTTAAATCTTCATATACTTTTTTGTCTACCAGTAAGCAAAGTTTTTGCTGGCTTCAGCAACAATCCCCAAAATGTTTGGAGGGATGTGTCCAAGTGTGTTCCCACTATCTATAACTCGTTATTTATGTATATTTCTTCTTTATTTGTTAATTTTTCTTGCCACTTTGCTTCAAGTGAGTAACTAATGGTGTTTGTAATACCCGCTTTTTTCATTCCATTTTGTTTCATGTTTTGTGATTTTATTTATTCATGTCACATTCACGCATATTTACTTACTGGATGGCATAACAAACATGACATAAGAATGTAACTGCATGCAGTGGCATACAAAGAGTAAAGTGGAGACGTTTGAATTGAGTTAAACACTATCGCACATGCAAAATTTCTACTTGCATCTTAGAATCCAAAATGAATGGTTTAAGGTTTTTAACTTTTTTTTAAATGTATTTTTATTTCCATAGTTACAACAACAATAATGTCAAGTCAAAGCTTTTTCAACGCTTTTCTAATTTGCTGCATTTATTTGTCGTTGATTCTTGTGGCATTTGCTTGTATTGTTGTCGTTTGTTGGTTTGTTGGCATGTGGTTGGTTGTTATGGGTTTTTCTTTTAAGCCCTGTTGAGTGTAATTTCATTTATTTTTCCATTTTTTAATATTTTCCCATTTAGATTTGGTTTGTTTGCATGCGAGCAAGTGCGACTGAGTTTTCCTGCAGTTGTTGCAAATGTTCTGTTCTTGTGTTGATATGATTGTATATGTAAATCTTGTAAATTACCGTAATTCTTGAGAATTTTAAAAACATTTAACTAAGTTGGCACCAGGGATGGAAAATTTGGTACAATTGCATCTTTTTTGGTACAAATTGGACTTTGAAAGTAGAATGGTACACCAATGGCTTATTTAGTACAATTAATAATTTTTCCATTTTTTACAAAATCTCCTTTATTGTGATAAAATATTCTATCTTTTTCATCCTCTCCTACATATGCAACATTTTATCTAAATTAAATTTAAATTTTGCGAAGTATTGAGAACAAAGTTCGATTTAAACGGAGCAATATTTAAAGTGGTCAGATAATGCTAACTCACATAACGAAGTATCTGCAATTTAAAATTCTTCCAGTTCATAATACATACATACATATATATGAAAGTCTGAAAAATTATATTTTTATAAATTTATTTGCGAGTATTTCCGAAATGTATTGAGAATATATCTTTCTTCCTTCCTATGGTTAATATGTACACATTAATGCGATATTTGCGATTAGAAATTGCAATTTTAAATCCGACTTGAGCACACTTTCGTTTTTGCCACAGATAGTACCATACATGTATGTATGCATAGAAACGTGATATATTTTCTATACTTAATACATGTTTCTATTTCCAAAAATCTGTTTTAGTACAATTAGATTCAAAAAAGTACAATTTTAGACAACAATTGCTACAATTTTAAAATCTTATTTGCCATCCCTGGTGGCACTGTGGCATTCATTTTCCGTTTTGTTATCCATTGTTCGCTCTTTAATTTAATTTCCATTTTAAGGACCTGTGGATTTTAAGTTTAACTTTTTTGTGTCATTTTTTTATTCTATTTTTCTTTTGAAAAATTTTTATTTATGCCTTTGAAATTAGTATTTTATCAAAAGATGAATTCATACATAATAGATTTAAAGTGTTTGTGGAGTTATTAAAATTTTATTTTATTAAAGGGTTCTATTTAAAAAAAATTATATAAGGTACAATGTTTTTCTTTCTTTAACAAACACAAACCGCGAAGCGATTAGCTTGTCTGCGGGAAACATCCAGTGTCTATGGCGTGAATCGATCCCACGACCTCTGAACTGACAGGATAGCATTGCTACCACTCAGCCACAGGGACACTCAGCCACAGGGACACTCAGTTACAGCTTGTCCTCAATTCAACTTTGTTGAGAACAATATGAGCGGCAATGTCTTACATTTTGTCCTTAATATAACTTTTCAGAGGACCATATGAGCGACAGTGTCTTACTTTTTGTCTTCAGTAAAATTATGGAGGACTAAATGAATGACATTGACTTAAATTTTTCCTCAACGTCTTACGTTTAGCTTTCCGTCAAACAAATGAATATGTTGGCCGCTTGATGTCGATGTTATAGGTGGTGCTTTTGCAAGGTGGTAAACACGGAAACTTATAAACCTGTAGGTTCAGTTCGTGCTAATATATGTCAATCAAATCCTTAATTTTTGAAATAACGGTATATCTCGATAGCAAGAGCCAATAAAAAACGGAGTACAGATTCACATTCAGCGTTTCAAATAAGTATAGAAACAATTTCCAGTTCTTAGGAACGAAAAAGTTTACCGAAATTTGTAAATTTGTGATATCGTTTAAATCTGTCATTTGTAGACTAATTTTCGAAATTCTGTTTTTATTTGAAATAACTTAACTCCAAAAAATGCGTTTGTTTTGTAATCTCATCAACTGGCTCTTTTTATTAAAGTCGGTTTATTAGCAAGAATTACTTGTAGATTTGAAGTTAGTACATAGATATAAAGCACGGATCCAACCTCCTTAAGGAGCTAATTTGTTAAAAGGGTAATTCTTTAAAAGGATATTTTATTAAAAGGATACTTTTGTAAAAGTGTACTATTTTACAAGAGTATTTTTTTAAATACACTTTTTTAAAGGGTATTTATTTAAACAGAAAGGTTTTAAAGGCTACTTTTTGAAAAGGATGTTTACTCAAGATACTGCTTTTTTTAAAACCTTACTTACAAAATTACCCATTCAATTTTAAATTGGTTTGAATTATACCTACATAAGCTTCAAATGCCTTCTAGATGAAGATCTGGCTAGACCTTCATATAAAACGAAAAACTTCAACACTTTAATATTCCTTTCATTGTTTTTCTATAACAACAAAGAAAAAAAATAAGCCAATTATTTTAACTAAATAAATAGAACCTCGCTAACTAAAAATATTTTAATAACAAAAAAATTTTTGATGTACAACAAATTGATGCGAAAACTAAAGCTTTTAGGTATTTTGTATATCTACAAAGTAGTATTTTGGAGAGATATACTAAACAAAGATGAAAACTTGTATAACTACATGCATTGTGTAGAAAACATTTATTAAAAATTAAAAAACTCTCATAAAAACCAACGATTTAGAAACAACAAATGCAATATGACGGACTTCATAAAAATAGTTTTGTTTATGTTGATTTTGTGTTTCGAACTAAAACAGAAAATGGAGAATGAAAAAGTGAGCAGTAAAAAAAAACGCAGCAAATAAACTGTTGGCTGAACAAAATGCGGCTTAGACTTGCCTCATTTCATTAGACACTACGTAAATGTTTTTAATTCTTTTAATAACAACAAGGACCATGTTGTAGATCCTACCAGTTACCAGTTTCTGTTAGTGGTAACAAAAACAAAGCAAAGAAACTGAAAAAAAACCTCAAAAAGCTGGCATAAAAAAGCCTTAATGTTTGACTAGCCACATTCTGATATTATAGACTTCAGTCTATGAAATAGGAGAATAAAAATACCAAACGTTTTGTTTTATTTTTTGTTTTGTTTCCCTTTTTATTGTACATTCTACATATTTAATAATATTTTTTCAGTTGGTGCTTGTTTGCTGTAAATTGTTACAACATCTGGCTTAATAAAAAATATATAAAATAAAACTATTCAATAAAAAAAACATACACCACTGTCAAGCACATATTCTTACTTAGAAAACATGTACGCAAGCATACGTGCAACGTATTTGCAACGGACACAAATATACAGGTCTTTTGATACTTATTCTACTTCCATGCATGCAAACATTTATCAACTGCACCAAAATTACAAATACTGTTTAAAAGGAATTCTTTAAAAATAAATTTATAACAATGAAAACAATAATACATACATAGTTATATAAAGTTATATAAAGCCTTGTCGCAAACATATATGTATTTTTATGCAGCCAAGCACATTAAAATAGGTCAGCAACAGCAACATACAATTCTCGATCCTTACTATAACCGTATCAATTTGTTACTTCCCAAGTCAAGATAAAATATGCTTCGAAAATATGATCCAATGAGTTATACAAAAAGGCTACAGAGAAATTATACTTGAGTAATATTCAATATTTTAACTCTACACGTACGTAAACTTCATGGCACAAAAGCATTAATATAAACTAATGTCGTCTTCAACTTGTAGTTCACCCAAAGCAAATGGTTCGTAATAATATTTTTGATGCTTCTGTACTAGCAAGTTGGGTTCTCAATTGTTTGAATTTTAAATTGTTCATTCTTTTCGGTTCTTTTCTTAAGATCAGAAATTACATGGTTGCGATATATATTTTTAACCGACTTCAAAAAAGGAGGAGGTTATCAATTCGTGTGTATTTTGTTCTTACTTTTTTATGTTTGTACAGGATAACTCTGTTATTTGTGAACCGATTTTCAAAATTCTTGTTTTTTTTTGAAATGGTTTGCTTGCAGTTTGATCCCAATAATTTTTGTTTTTTGAAAATTGGTGGGGAAATTTGCTCCCCCCAAGCATAACTCTGTCATTTGTCAACCGTTTTTCAAAATAATTTTTTTCTTTGAAATGGTTTGTTTGTAAATTAGGTCCCATAATTATTGTTTTGAAAATCGATGGGAAAATTTGCTCCCCCACGCATAACTCTGCCATTTGTGAACCGATTTTTCAAAATTGTTTTTTTTGAAAGGGTTTGTTTGCCTGCAGTTTTGTTCTTTAATATTTCTATGAAAATCTGTGAGGAAATTTGCTCCCCCAAGCATAACTCTGTCATTCGTGAACCGATTTTCAATTTTTTTTGAAATGGTTTGCTTACAGTTTGGTCCTATATATATATATATATATATATATATATATATATATATATATATATATATATATATATATATATATATATATATATATATATATATATATATATATATATATATATATATATATATATATATATATATATATATATATATATATATATATATATATATATATATATATATATATATATATATATATATATTCTTTTTCTAGTTTTTGGGAAAATTTGCTCTCCCGCAGTATTGATTATTGCATAACTCCTTCATTTATGAGCTGCCACCACTACTCGCTGTGCCAAATGTTCCCTTGATGTTCAATATCCGTAAGATTGAACACTGTATTGCGGGCTTAAATTGGAAAAAAAAACTCCAGGTGATGACACAATAAGCAATAAAATGCTCTTAGATCTACCCTATACTGCAAAAAGGATAATTCTATTTATTTTTAATGGCATTTTGCGCTTCGAATACTATTCCACAAAATGGAAAGTTTCGCTGATTACCATGATACCTAAGCCAGGCAAATACTATACGAAGGTGGAATCCTATAGGACTATCAACCCAATATGTCAAAACTATTTGAAAAGCTTCGTATGAGTAAGTTAACACCCTTATTGAATGGTACTGGATGCATTCCAGATCACCAATTCGGTTTTAGGAGACAACATAGCACGATCGAACAAACACATAGACTCGTGAACGTGATTCGAAAAACTTTTGAGGAAAATAAATATTGTTCTGCGCTCTTCATCAATGTTTCTCCGGCATTTGATAAAGTATGGCACGAAGGTTTATTACATACACAAAAGCAAAACCTATCCGCAAACGTAAATTTGCAGCATCCTGGATCCTATATTATATCTGATAATGCCTCCGACTTGCCGGTAAGTAGTAACATACACATATCAACATTCACTGATGATACAGCTTTTCTAAGTGTTCACAAAAGTCATCAAGAAGCTTCCCGCAATCTGCAAGAGTATATACCTCAACTGGGAAATGGCAAATACAAATTAGCAAGCATAAATGTCTACATATTACTCTTAAATAGCGCAGAGATACATGCTCGCCTATACAAATCAATAACCAAACTATACTCCAACATACTGAAGTTAAATATCTCGGTGTTCATCTTGATCATCGTCTAACATGAAAATCCCACATATATTCAAAGATGACCCAAATGAAATTAGAAGCGGCTCAAATGAATTGGCTTATTGGAAGGAGTTCTACACTAAGCCTGGATTTGTCAGCATTTCGAGTAATTTCAACACTTTTATATTTTGGATCAGCATAGTGTTCACGTAAAATTGCCAAACTATAGCGATCTCTAAATATTAATCGATTAATCTGAACGTACATATACATATCTTTCTTAATGATTGCGACACTGAGCTATTTCCGGAAATCGCAAAGTAGCGGCAAAAAGTATTTCTCGGCAAAGCGGCGTCATTAAACTTGGTATGTAGACTTCTACTACCACAATATAGAACTAAAAAATAAAAAAAGTAGGTTGTTCCCTTTTTTCAGTGGCGCATCTATGGGGGAATTTGCAGATGGTTAAAGTAACTCGCCATAAGAAATCTTGTAAGCCTTACGTTTGTGGTATAACATATGTTGAGTACTTTTATGTAAAATACAACGAGAAGTATTTTTGTAGAACATTTTAGTCCTCTAACTCTAAGCTGTATGGCTCTTTTTGTCCCTTTCTTAAAAAAGGGGCAAACATTCCCATTCAGCGGTGATAAGCGGGCTAAAATGTTTTACAAAAAGATTTGGCATAAAATTCTACTATAGCTGCCTGTTTTTGTAAATAAAATAAAAAATTTTCCTTAGGGACTTTGAATTGAAAACGAAAACAAATTTGAGTTTTTTTTAATGTTGTTTCAATATAAATTCCCTAACGAAAATTTTTATTTTAATTACAAAAACAGCCAGTATGTATTTTAGGACACTCAAGCTCCAAACTCAACCGGAACGGCAGAAATCATTAAAAACTTAAACTTAAACTTAGAGGTTAATTTCGTACTTATTCACAGTTAGTATTCGGTACAGCAAATTTTGTAAGCCTTACGTTTAATGTATAAGATGTGTTCAGCATTTTCATGTAAAACTTCGCGAGCAACATTTTTTTAAAATATTTTAGCCCACTTTATTGCCGCTGAAAGTTAGTTTTTTGTCCATTTTTTAAGAAAGGGACAAAAGGCACACACAACGAAGAGTTAGAGGGTTAAAATGTTTTACAAAAATGTTCCTCGTAGTGTTTTACATAAAAACTCAAAGCACACCTTATACCTTAAGCGTAAGCATTATACGATTTCAAATGCCGAGTCACTCTAACTATGTGCAAAAGTGTATAAGTTTAGAGTTTTCCACCTTGGATGGTTCTAAAGAAATATCAAGGTCCTCGTTAGTTTGCAGTTACTTGCAGAAAATTTCAACACGACATAAAACTTGAATTTCCTTAGAATAACTACATTTAGGAGTCCATGGAAGCAGCACAATATCACAAAAAATATGATCCATTAAAATAAATACCAGAAACAAACATTTATCAAATATGTTTTACAACAGCTAAAAATAAACATCTCGCAGCTTGTATAGACAAACAGGGTTACCAGCTGTCATATCAGTTTTAAATTTTTTCTTTCCAATATATTGGGAATTGAGCACTACCCAGCAACAACTTTTATCAATTTTGTAATCGGTAGTACTTTATTAATGGGTTACAAAGTGATGAGTAGTGCTTATTTATCTTATTACTATGCTATTAAATTACTATTAAATTAGAAGTACTACTTAGTTTTTAATAAAATAAGTACGTATTTTTCTCATTATCTGAGGATAGTTATAATTTGTTGTTATATATTAATAAAATAAGTAGACAACCACTTTTTAAGTCAACATGTGTTTGTATATGAAAACTAATTTTAGTCGCTTAAGCTTTTATGTCAACGATAGCTGAGTGAGTAAAGTACTTGTCTTCAAATCTGACCGAGCACAGGTACGTAACCCAGCTGGGCATAAAAAAAATTTTTTAAACATATAAATCAAATATAACGTGTATAATTGTTTTTTTAGTTTTAATTTGTTTATTTTACTACTTATTTTTTAGCTTCAAGTAAGCCAAATAATAACTAGTTAATTGCTGTGATAATGTAAATACATTTGTAAGGTGTACCCCTTATTTTTTGCACTTCTCAAACAAAAATAAGTAGTTATCGAGTCAAATTATAAGTAGTTACGACTTAAATCCTCATATACTTTTTTGCCTAGCAGTAATCAAAGTTTTTGCTGGGTATAAATAAAATTTACGTTATGCCGCAAAATTTGGAAATTCGGCCATAGTGCACGGTTAGCTAAAATTTTTATGTTTTTACATTTTGGGTGAGTCTAATGTGAATTGCTAAAACAGCTGTGGGCACTACTACAAAAATTTTATTTCGAGTGTTACTTTGCACTTCAGTTAAAGCCATATGGGTTAAAGTTTGTGTATAGCTGGTTGTGTGTAAGTGTTTGTATATTTTTTTAATATAATTTTAACAAAACACACCAGGAATTATGGTATAATACAAAATTCCCGACAATAACAAAAACCTTGCAAAGGTTATACAATTATCTTGACTCATGTTAAACGACTGCAAGTGATTCTTTTATTACTCACACAACTAGTGGTAGCACTATCATGATGAGTTCAACAACTGTTGTTGCAACTGCTACTTCTAGCAAGTCTACATTTATTGTTTAATATATAAACACACATCCATTTAAAATTGTTGAATAGGACAGGGTCTTTGCAACATGACAATAGTAAGAAGCGTAAGTGGTATTTTATGTAACACATACTGTGTATGATAGTGTATGTACATAAACGCAGCAAGATTAGGAATGATCAATTTTTAGAAAGCAGCATTATGTTAGATTCTTAACTAAAATAACTAGCTAAATAAATTAATATCTTTCAGTCCACTTCTCCTTAAGGGTTTTGTGTTGGAAAACTAGACCAATACTCACAAATTTATAACACCGATTTTAGATTTTCAATTTACTTCTGTCATATATAAGACGCTTTGTGAACTTACCGAAAAAGCCTGCTGGTACGTAAGTTTTTCTTAATTAAAAAAATTAATTAACTTTTAGTCCTTTCCACCAGCTTAACAGATTACTGTAAAAGTTAACAATCTGATACTTTTTTAGTTCGTTACAAATAAGGCAAACCTAATATATATTAAATTCATATGCTGTGGTATTTCTTCTACTAAATCCTTTTTTTTTTTTGTTTAATTCCAAAGTAAATTTTTAACAGAAACTGAATCTGTTTTTTCAGTCTTTCTAGCATACGAGTGAGTGAGTATGTGTGTGTAATTTTCATTTTAAATATTATTGTTTGTTTAACACTTATGGAATCATGAGCCAGTAACAGAATACTTTAGTTTGTTTGCTTAAAGTATTGTAAACTAGATAAATGTTTATGAAAATAATAAAAGAGCAAAAAAAAGGTCAACTTGTCATGTCTAAAGAAGTATTTGTCGAAATGTTAAGAGTTTTAAGTTTTGTTTAACTTTACCACTGTCATAATCCATCTATGCACTAGCATGTCACAAAACCCAGCAAAAACTTTGTTTGCCGATAGGCAAAACAGTATATAAGGATTTAAGTTGTTACTACTTACAATTTGACTCGATAACTACTTATTTTTGTTTGAGAAGTCCAAAAAACAAATGTATTTACATTGTCACAGCAATTAACTAGTTATTATTTGGCTTACTTGAAGCGAAAATATAACTGGTCAAATAAACAAATTAATATTAAAAAAAATCTTTAAGAAATTTATTATTTGACATATTGTCATAATTTGATTTTAAATGAAGTCTATTTGCTGATAGTTAAGCATTGTCTATATGCATTTGTAACTGTTCAAAGTTGTGGTTGAAGTCTACTGACGATTTGGTAAAGCTTCAATGAAATGCATATAGACAATGCTTAACTATCAGCAAATAGACTTCATTTAAAATCAAAAAGAAATGTTATACACATTATATTTTATTTATATTTTAAAAATTTTATTTTTCATTGTTTTTTTACCCAGCTGGGATACGAACATGTGCTCGTTAAGGCAAGAGTTTTACCCATTTATTAAAAACTAAGTAGTAGTTTCAATATGCAGCATGGTAATAAGATAAATAAGTATCACTCATTACCTTGTAAATCATTAATAAAGTACTACCGATTACAAAAATGACAAAAGTTTTTGCTGGGAAGTTTTACAAACATGCAGTATATGCATTTTTAAATGTTAAATAAACACACGAATAGTTTAAGGTTTTTATTGTGCACAATATTTAGAGAATATAATTTTTATTCGAATGTAGGTATTTTTGTTCTGTTCAAAAGGCGGCAAAAAAAATTCCCTCTTCTATGGCGACATAGCGGAGAAAAAGCTTTTACAAAAATGTTCTCTGTAGTGTTTTACATAAAAGTCTTGAACATATCTTATACCTTAAACGTGGGAATTAGAAGATTTCCTATGCCGACTACTAATTGTGAATAAGTACGAATTTAACCCATAAGCACATTTAATGATTTTTGGCGTTCAAGTTGTGTCTGGAACTTGGGTGTCTATCTTTAAATACTTTTAATACAATTTTATGGCAAGTATTTTTGTAGAATATTTCAAGCTGCTATATCGCCGTTGTAGTTCAGTTGTTTGCTTCTTTTGTAAGGAATCGACAAAATGACCCATATGTTACACAAAAATGCTTCTCATGGATTTCCTATACCGAGTATTAATTGTGAATAAATATGAAATTAGCCCATAAACATATTTAATAATTTCTAACTTTTAAGTTGTGTCTGGAACTTGGGTGTCTTTAAAATTATATAGTAACATTTTATGGCAAATATTTTTCTAGAACATTTTATCCCGCTATGTCGCCGCTGAGGCGGAGTTTTTGCTCTTTATTAAGAAATAGACAAAATTACGCCCCCAATGAAGGGTTAGAGCGTTAAAATGTGTCACAAAAATGTTTCTCGTGGAGTTTTACATAAAATTGCTGAGCAAATCTTACATATTAAATGTAAGGCTTGCAAGATTTCCAATGCTGAGTTACTATAATTGTGTGCAAAATGGGGAGAACTTTAAATCTCCCTAAAATGAGTTCCAGATGTAAACTTCCAAAACGCTGATTGACGTACATATATATTTTTGTGGTACCCTCCGCCAGAAGCAGTATTTAGAACTATGCCATTTGTTTGTGCTGTACACTGTAATTGTTCACTTCACAGATTACACTATGCAACAAAATAAAACTTGTTAATTTTTTTTATAAAATTTGGGATTTTTCAAGAGGCTGCTGCATCGGTTTCATCATAACTTGGGAACGGGTTGTCCAATTTAATTACAAAAAGCAATAGAAAACTTTAAATCAAATTACCTTTAAACCGTTGAAATATAATTTTTTACATACTCAATGGTTTCGGAATTATTCAGACCGCAATGGTGAAAAATATATATTTCTTTATGCAAAATTTAAAAATTTTAATTTTTTAAAAATTTATAAAAAAGCAGAAATGACAAAAACTTAAAATTTTTATTAGCTGATCATAAAGCCACATATACTAAATGAAATAAGCTTTACTTCATGATAATCGATCGATAAATATTGATTTTATTCATAAATATTTAAGTCACATAATTCTCGAAAAAATTGCGAATATTTACACAATATAAAAAATATCAATATTTTATTTTAAATATGAAGTTTTTAACGACTGATTCTTTTAGAGACCACAAAATAAATACATTTTGAAAGTTTATATCTCGGAGTCATTTTAGGGAGAGTTAAATTTTTCCCCCTTTTGCACATAGTGCATAAATCTTATTTATTATACGTTTATATCATTGCTAAAACTTTCATTTACGTTAAAATTTTTGTGGCACAGTTTGCAATGGTGTCCTTGTTTTGTGCTCTTGAAATTTAATTTTTTTTTAATTTATATTTTTATGCTCTGCTTTGAACTTTTTTTGACTTAACATTCCCTAACTTGATAATTCAATTATGTTATTTAAAAGCTGACATTATAAAACTAATTTTTTGGGGAAACTACGGGATTTGAAAAATCGCGAAAGCCTCGGGATTAAAAATTTAAAAATCACAGGATTCGGGATTTGTAAAATCCCGAAAATCTCGCTTACGGTACTGAGTAAACTGAAAAATTTACTCTCAAAAATCGATTTAAAAAATAATCGATTATTTTATTTTTTAAATCGATTTTTCACAAATCGATTTATCTCTACACAAAAAAATCGATTATTGAGTAATCGATTTTTCCGACTCGAGGTCACATCCCTGCATACATGTACTATAAAGAACCAGTATGAAAGCCCACGGTAAGGAACTTTCTAAAGAAGCTCTTTATAATTCCGTAACGGTTATGTATATAGAGCCCATAGTGGGCGTTATATTGGGTGTTTTTTATTGAGGTATAGAACTTTAAGTTGGCATCACTTTTTTAACTGGCGGCCATTTTGTCAGCTGTCAAGTGATTAATATTTAGTTTGGTTTGCCATTTCATCATGAACAGGTTGACAAAAGAACAACGCTTGCAAATCGTGCAAATTTATTTCGAAAATAATGGTTCAGTTCGCGAAGTTTACCGCAGCTCCGTCCATTTTATGGTCGACATAATCGTCCATCAGAGCAATTAATACGGTTAACCATGGATCGTTTTCGCACTACGTTTACTCTATGTGATAATACGCATCCGCAGAGACGTCGAACAGTGCGCACCGAAGAAACAATTGCCGCTGTAGACCAAAGTGTTGAAGAGGACCCGAATGAATCGATTCGCCACCGTGCACAGCAATTGGAGCAGATATATTTACAGCAGATATGTGTGTTTGTTATCATAAGAAGTCAATATATTTTTAATTCCTAAACAATAAAAACCATTTAAAAATTCAAGAAATTCTATTAATGATTCTAATAGCCTGTTGTTTACGAAAAAGAAGACAATTTAGGGGAACAACAATTTATGAGCTGCTGTTGAGATTTTCCCGTAAGACGTGTGGAGTTAGTTTGTTTAATTTTTAATATCATTTATTTGATTGTAAGATATCCAGCAAAATTCCTGTTATTTAAAAAATTGTGTTTGAACACGAACAAACAACATTAAAGTAAATACCATGTTGCAACATGTTGTGCTAAACGGACGGCGGAATACTTTCAAAGTAAAAATATGTATATAAATTTTTCGGGGTTCTGTTTAAAACAACAGCTAAGAAGAGAATTTTTAATAAATCTTAATATTTAATGAATTCGAAAAATATATAAATATTTGTGGTATTTGGGAACTTATGCTACAAAGATGTTTATGTGTAAATGTAAAATTAAGTGATTTTATGACAATAATAATTCTATGATCATCACCATTATCTTTAATATTTTTTATTATTTTCATTATTACGATTTATAGTATATAAGTATATGATGTTGTCTTCATGTCTACATTTACAAAATAAAATATTCATAAAAATTATGAATATACTATATTTTTTAGTACCAGATGGTGCTGCTTTTTCCGGCATCTTGAGTATCACTGGTATAATCGTAATTTCATTTGTTTAGCTCATGGTAGACATTTTTATGTTACATTAAAATTCTTATTTTTGAAATTTATAGAAAAAGAGCTTTATATTTTATTACTCATTTGCTTTTGATATTTGTTAATAAAAATTTTATTTAACAGCCAAAAATTTGTAAAGGATTAATTGTTATTTAATTGAAATCCCATTTCAAATAGTATTCAAAGTGATTCTTTCCATTAGTATTCATAGTGATTATTAACCAAAACAGTCGATAAGCGTGACATGCGAAAATGTCGAGTTATGTATTTCCTAGTAAAAATAGAACTTCAATAAGATTCTGAACTTATAATACGGAACTGGTTCGAAACTCGATCATTCTTGATGATTTTTACATGGGCTTGTAATTGTGATAAGGTTTTTTTTAATCGCTATTCAACGAATTTTATGTCATTTTGACAATGTTGGGAAAACGCGATTTTTTTGAACTGCTAAAAATGTTATTTGTCCCAAAGTATATTTTTTATAATTTAATTAATTTTATTGATACTTTTTGAACCGGCACGAGTTGGGCTCGAACCAAGCAATTTTATTTTATGAATTGTTTAATAGTCAATGTGCTTACCACCTCAGTCACATCATCATTTATAATAGCAATGGCACGAAGCTAACATGCACATAAAATCTTTGGCAGAGAGAAATGCGGAAGTAGAATAAAATTTTTATTAATTACACCATACTACAAAGTCAGATTTCTTCAAAATAACAACGCTCCAACGACTAGAGAGCTATAACAAAATATATACGTGTGTCGGCGCTTTGACCAATTATACCTGGTTCTCATTTTAGGATGAGTTCAGCTTCCCGCCTTTATTGTTGTAGTGAGCCGGCATAGGAAATCTTGCAAGCCTTACATTTCAGCTATGTATAAGATGTGTTCAGCACTTTTATGTAAATCACCACCAGGGACAGTTTTATGGAACATGGGGGAAAACTTCCCTTCATCGGCGATATAGCGGGCTGAAATGTTTCACAAAAATATTTGCCATAAAATTCTACTATAGGTTTTCTAAGTTACTCAGACTCAACTTGAACGCCAGATATCATTAAAAGATTAAAATTTGTTTAAGGATTAATTTCGTAGTTAATTACAATTAGTATTTGGCATAGGAAATCTTGTAAGCCTTGCATTTAAGGTATAAAGTATTTTCACTATTTTTATGTAAAACACAACGAGAAACATTTTTGAATAGCACTTCAGCCCATTATATCGACAGTGAAGGACAGTTTTTCCCTATTTTCAGAAAGCACAAAAATACCCATGTACAGAGCACCCAACTGACCGGTTTACAGTCGAGGCTAAGCCGCCGCCGACTTATTTTCAGGTATCTTAGCCGCCGCCGGTCTTGGCAGCTACTTTCGGTTAAAAATTTAGCTCGACTTAGCCGACTGATTTGAGAGTTTCTTTATTCTGTATTTCTCTCCGACCTTATTTTCAGGCTTTGCTTTCGGGGGCCTTTTTATTTATATTTTCACTTAAAATATCTTTATTTTGAATTAGTAAACGAAGTCCTTCGACTGGAAAAGCCGATACTAAGGGTTTGTTTATATGAGTTGTTGACATTAGCCGACTTTTACCAGCCACCACCGGCGGTTTCATTTGTTAGCCGCGGCTATCAAAACTTCTTCGCTTCAAGTCGATTTTTAGCCGCTGCCGCCGGCAAATCAGCATCGTCTTTGTTCTCTGCACATGCAACGGATAGTTAGATGGTTAAAATGTTTCTGAAAATGTGCCTCGTTGTGGTTTACATAAAAGTGGTGAGCACATCTCATACTTTAAATGTAATGCTTGCAAGATTTCCTATTCCGAGCGACAAACTTTAAGTACCCGTAAAATGTATCTCAGATGTAAACTTTCAAAACGCCGATACACGTATATATATTTTTGTTGCTCTCTACAGAATCAGTCGTTAGAATCTTGTTATTTTGAAAAAAAAATATAATAATAATTTCGTTGCACAGTGTAAATACTGTAAACTGATGCCTCATAAGTACACTAGAGGAAAAACGACAATTAAAAATAAAAGCTCGTTATATTAATTCAATAATTTTCAATTCAAAAGAAAAACTTTATTAAAATACTATAAATCAATCATTTTCAACTTTGAATAAATATGGTTCAATATTGAAATAAAAATGTTCGTTAATATTTCTTATTGAATCAATATGTTTTTTATTAATTTTTTCTCTGGGTGTAAGATTCTAGGGCAAATGTATCATGAAAACCTAATCTATAGAGAAATTAAAGAAAAGTTGTGGCGTGGCGTCCTTTGGCCAGGCTGAGTTTCTCTCCTACATACTTCGATTATTGGCTTTGCTGAGTTAAATTTTCTGCCTACACAGCTTTCATCCTGGCATAAGTGTTTTATAGAGGCTAAATTCATAAGTTCCACAGAAAATCTTTATTTAGAGAAGCTAATGTTCGACATATCCAAAGGAGACAATCCTTAAGCCCAGGCGAAGAGCAGCTAAACTTAAGCTACCGTCACACTTGGCAAACATTTGATAAAAAAGGTAACCAACTGACAAAGTAAAATTATATTTCCTTTAGCTCTAATGTTTTTTTTTTAATACTGGTTCGCATTTATAAAAAATTATATAAAAATAGCTTCTTATAGCATAATTAATTTTGTTTTGTTTTACAAAAAGCAAGTGCGGTGCCTCTGTAGCTGAGTGGTAAAGATGCTAGCCTGTCAGTCCAGAGGTCGTGGGTTCGATTCCCGCCATAGACCCTGGGTGTTTTCCGCAGACAAGCTAATCACTTCGCGGGTTGTGTTTGTTAACAAAAAAGTTAAATTACACTAAGCCTGAGCAAAAGTAGTGATTACAGTTATTTGGTCAAATCTTTGCCAAGTGTGACTACAGCCTTAGCTAATAATGAACGATCTTCTCAAACATTGGGGACTTAGGTCATTTCAGTTTTACGAACTTAGTTCATTGGGGACTTATTTTGTTGGGGACCTAGGTCCTACTTGGAAAAACAGGACTGGCGGTGGTCGCCGATTTTGAGCCGATTGGCTGGTAACTCTGGGAGCAGCTCATTGTAAAAAAACTTAATTAAAAGACAGATTTCGAAAAAAGCGCTTTGTTCCTTATAAAAATAAAATAATTAAAAATATTAAATAAATCAGCACATTTTGCTGCTGATATATAATTATTTTAAATAAACTACTACATCTCTTTTTATCCTTTGTGAAGAATTTAAAAAGATATCCACACAAAAATCGCAATATACTTAAATAAATGTTGGTATTCGGAATAAATAGACAAACATTAACACTTTTAAGAGAGCTAGTGTTCATTAAAAAGACTGAAAAAAATTCTATACAAATTAATTCAAATCTAGAAAATTGTGCTGCAGTTGAATTCAATGACCTTTTTTATCTCGTTTAATATTTTTTCTCTCTTACCATTTAGTTTTGTTTTTTTGTTTTTGGGTTTATTTCAGTGTTGCCAGTGAAATTTCGAGAAAGATACATTTTAGTTTCCAAAAAGATAAATTTTTTCCCAAAAAGATACATTTTGAAAAAATTTCAAAATCCGTTTTTAACGTTTAATATATCGATTCTTTAGCGCCAAATGATCGTAAGCGACAAAAATTTAATTTTTCAGGAGGAGGGTTTTTTATTGTATTTAAACATGATTAATATAAACTGTCGCTTACGGTAAAATTTTATAGCCTGTATTTCAAAAAATATCAAAAATTTTGATATTTTTACGATTTTAAACAATGAGTATCCTCATAAAATGTTGATTTCAATAAAAATTAGTTTTTTACAAAATGTCGCTTACGATTATTTCGCGCAAAGGGGTTGATATATTAACATAACATTTTTATTTCATATTTAATGAATATTGTAAAGAAAATGATATCATATCAATTCATTTTTATATTTATTGAAGTCATAAATATTAGGTATGCAATTTTTAAAAATATAGTAAGCAAACTTTAAAATTAATTATATGTAACTATCTTTGGATGTTGTCAAAACAAATTAATTTTTGTAAAAATTAATATACGAGTAAAAAACTTTGTCAGAGACGGAAAGTCTAATATTTTATTTCTGTACATTTTGCGTATAGATTCAAAAGATACGAAAAATGTCAGGATTATACATGGCACCTAAAGTCATCAAAAGATACGAAAAATGTATCTTTCGTATCCTAATGGCATCACTGGTTTATTTCACTTTTTATTTTATCACATACGCAAGAGCATTTCTAAAGTCAATGATACACTTGAAAAAATTTCAATGATAGTTTTTATTACATATTTTTGTTTGTTGTTTTTTCTCATCTTTTCGGTTAGTTCTTTGTGGTGATTTAATGAAGCCAAAAGAAAATTTTAATATAAACAATTGCATGAATTTGAAATGCATGAGTATTTATTTGTATGTCGAATGAAAAAAAAACTTCATGTACCTACATATGAATAAGAAAAGTATTTCGAACAATCCCCGATATGTATTTGTTACTACATTAAGAAAATATATGAAATTTAGATAACATTATTGCATTAATGAATGCGTGGCCAATCGAATTTAGCGCATTTCAATAATATAATTCGTTTGAATGTTAAGGGTATTGATGTACTAGTATAGTTCACAGTACCAAATTGAGATATATTGCGATGGTATGCTTACCCTAAAGGGAAGAGAACCTGACACAAGGCAAATCACGTGATTGGTTTCCAAGGACTAGCAACAGGTTCGAGTTCCATAACTTTACATGAGACGGACCTGTAACTTTTCATGGCGTTGCCATTGGAGGAGGTCAATTGACCTAATTATGTTTGGCACGGACTACATAATTTATAATAAACGTTTTTTTACAAAGCATTACAAAGGTGCTATAAATACTCGGTAAATAGCGTTACGTAATATGTGAATAGCCCCTAAATGATAGATAAGCCCAAATTCACATCTTGGCTGGGGCAGCCAACTTATAATACCAAGTTTTCTAATGCCTATGCTAATACACATGACGTAAGAAAAATTTAACGTATCTTTGTTATTAATTATAATTAATAAAATACCCACGTTAAAACCATGTTGATTTAACTCAAAATAACTTTGATTTAACATGATTCTTCGCGTTATTCAATATTATTTCAGAATCAATGTTGTTTCAACTTGAAACAACATTCATTCAATATGATTTTTCATGTTATTTCAGTATCATCAAACCCACATTGTTTTAACTTGAAATAACTTTGATTTAACATGATTCAGTATCAAATTCACTTTGTTTCAACTTGAAATAACTTTATTTAACATGATTCTTCGTGTTATTTCAGTATCAAATTCACTTTGTTTCAACTTGAAATAACTTTGATTTAACATGATTCTTCGTGTTATTTCGGTATGAAATTCACTTTGATTCAACATGATTCTTCATATTATTTCAGTAACAAATTCACATTGTTTCAATTTGAAATAACTTTGATCCAACATAATTCTTCATATTATTTCAGTAACAAATTCACATTGTTTCAACTTGAAATAACTTTGATCCAACATAATTCTTCATATTATTTAATTACCAGCTTCATTTTGATCTAATTTGTAATAGAATATTAAATTAACATGATATATAGTTATGTATTTCAAAAGGAAAATTTTTTTTAAGGTTATTGCGTTGGATTAACATGAAATAACTATGAAACAAAATTACTACCCAAAAATTTTAATATTACCTTGTTTTCGACGATTTGAGCACTAAATATTTCTGTGTGTAGTTAAGTGATGTGATCTGTTTTCACTTCCTGAAGACTCGGGAACATATTGCACCACTCCCATTTTCACCACTTGTAGAAGAAGTACGTTGAAGGCAATTGGTACAAAAATTTCCCGCAGGGTAGTTAGTTTTATAAATTTTTAGGTATTCCAAACATTTTTAATATTTTTCCACATATCGTATAACCAACAAAGTTTTTACCCTGTATGATGTAGAGCATTAAATATATGTCTATGTACTTATCTACATACACATATGTTTAATTATATAAAATAATATAAAACATAGTTTTTCTTCTATGCCACATTAAAAAACTAACAAATCTTCCACAAAAGAAAAAAAAAACTACATCAAACTCAAACTTTTGAACAAAATCCCTTAACATTCATGGAAGTTTTATTTTTTGAGTTTATATGTGATGATTAGAAGCAAAGAAAAACTGTAGCGTTTTCTTTAGATTATTTTAGTTCTTTTATTAGGTTAAAAAGTAAACAAAATTCACAGCAAGTAAAAACAATTTTATTTTTCGGTTGAACTCTTAAATAAACATAAAAATGTGTAGATACATACATACATACACACATATGTACGTTCTCATACTCCTAGATGCCAACCCTACTTTGGTTGCTTTTTGTTGTTCCATTTAAAAGATTCATTTGATATTATATCAAAATAACATGGCAGAAGTACATTTTTGTACACTTGGTAGATTGTTGGAAAAATGTTTAAACAAACTTGTAACGATGCCTTCAGATTAAAAACTTTCATATATGTAGGCTGATCAGGGCTGGGAATCTAGCAAATATCTTTCGCATACGACAAACATGGTATTTTTCTCTTATTCTTGGGTTACTTTCTATATAATAGCCAGCAAATAAATATTCGGAGTTTGTTCCAATGGTAAAGCCGTTTCATTGCATACCAAGCAGTATACATACTGAATTTAATATTATAAGAGCCTTATTCATAATAAGTTATCAAATGTATATAAATCGTTTGTGAAACAGATTTCCAAACAAAATTTGTTGCATAAACCTTTAATAACTATTATGAATAAGGGGATAAAACTGTTGTTTGTCAGCAAAATTTGTTCTAGACAACCTTTTATTCGCATACCGTTGAGCTTTTTTTTGAGCACTGACGTCTTATGATAACCGCGTGTTCAATTTATTGATGAATCACCTACGAGGTACCCACGTGATGTAGTGGATAGTGTGCTAGACTATTAATGCTGACTTTAGACGACATCTATTTTACATCTGACTTGTCAAATTTACCACTGCAAAAGCTATACATGCCATGTGAAACATATGAAACATTGTCAGATGACATTTATATGAAAAATTTTCAATTAGAGCGTGTTGTATTTTCATCTGACAAGGCATTTGACATCAGCTGTAATGAATTAACAAAAGTGTGGTTTAGCTGAAAAAAACATTAAAAAGCATAGCGCGCTTTATATATTTATGAAAATTGTGCAAAAACTCAGCTGTTGTGAGCACTCAGAGGTTATGTCAGGTGTAATTGTACATGTACGTGGTAAAGGAAAAATTATAAACCGTCTGTAAATTGACAATTTTGAGAAACATGCAAAGTTACATATGTCTGATACACCTGACAAGCCATATGTAAAAAAAATTTCGTCTAAAGTCAGCATTACCGGGAGGTCGCAGGTTCGATTCCTGCCAATACTCTGCGTGTTTCTACAGAATAGCCAAGAAGAGGCTAAAGCAGGATGTATGTTTCTTAAAAAAAAATATAAAAAAATAAAAGTAAATAAATAAATAGAACTGCTTTGAGTTCATTTCATCTAGACTCTACTAATGATTCAATATTTTATTAGATTATTAACTTAACAACTTCCATACCTGATAAAGAAAGATACCGATGGATTTGTTAAGTTAATGTGAATATTATATAAGTGTTAAAAAATAAGTTCTGCATTTCCAAGGATTTTGTTGATGTTTACATTTCCAAGTGTTAGTTTAAAAATAAAATACATCCAAATGTTGTTCTTTTGAAGCAGGTAACAAGAAATGTAAATAACCAAAAATAAAAAGAAGAAAAATTACACATTTGTATAAAAGAATTTGAATAATTACATTGGCTTGCTACACTAAATTTAAGCATAGAATTTTTCTTTACGGATTTCTTTAAATTGCCAATACCGTTTTCTGTGACAACTGATTTGACTGTTCTCCGTGGTTTTGCAAATTTACCAACGCAGAAACGTAAGGCAATTTGGGTGCACATTGGACACTATGGTTCGAAATACGTCGACTTCCATTCAGGGTCATCTGCAGTTATTGCGATAGAAAATGGTTTTCTGCAGTACACAGAAAAAGAAATGATAGGTTTTTTTTAAACAAACTTTGAAACTGATTTAAAATTTTTATTATTGTCTCCAAGGAAATTTTATTATTTTGGCTTGAGTTCGGTTTTAATTTCATTTTTCAATTAAATTCTTTAAGAATTCTTTTCCGCTTATACCACTATTGGTGAAATTGGCACTAAGAGTAGCAGTACGCATTAATAAAAGGTAGATGACATTCAACTCTTGCCTGCAAACCACCGACTTTGGTCGAGTGGTCTATGCGGAAAAGAGTTCTGATGAGATTAGCGGGAGCTATCGAAACATGTCAGTTCAACCCTCCGTGCAGTAAAATTTTTCTTTATCTACATGCTTCACATTTATCTCTAAATTAAAATATAATTTAATTGAAAAATTAAATTAAAACCGAACTCAAGCCAAAATAATTAGATATCTTTGGATATAAGCCCATACAGTTCAACTAAAACTCATAATTTAATTTTTATTATTGTCTCTATTTTGTTAGATAAATAATTTTGTTTGACTTATTATTTCATTTTATTTTTGCTATCGCCAATGTTGGCAACCTTATAAAATTATTAAATTGTTTGATTTGTTTTTCAAATTTCTGTAAAACATTTTTTGATAGAAACAATTTTTCAATTGAAAGAATCAGATTTTTTTCAAACAAATTATTAAAAATGTTTGCATTAGAATTTAGAAATTTCTTTGTATCATTCAGGGAATTCGGTATTTGAATTGAAATTTGAATTTATTTGTTCTGTGTACCTGAACTGCATGAAAGCGAAGAGATTAGAATTTTGTACGCAGAAAAAATTAATTTTTCAATTCAAACACTAAATTCCCTGAATCAAATGTAAACTTGTTTAGTCCCACAAGGAAATTTGTCCTTCAAAATTGAAATGCAAAAATTTTTTCAAATTTCTTTAAAAAAATTCTGGTTGCTAATAGCAAAAATGAAATGCAATAATAAGTCAAACAAAATTATTTATCAAACAAAATAGAGACAATAAAAAAAATTTCAAATCAGTTTCAAAAACATGTTTGTTAAAAAAAGCTATAATAATTTTTTCTGTGTAGAAAAGTTCACTATTTTCGTCCAATGCTGGATGGAGGTGGCGTTCATGTTTTAATCGATTTAAATTCTCAACTGCAGGTGTTAAATCTATTCCTTTAAAATATTTAAAACAAAAATATTTAAATTTGAAACTTTTTTGAGAAAACATCGAACAATTAGCTCTATATTTAGCAGAATCTAGCCATTTTTCACTCTCATTTCAAAGTCTGGATTTATTTTATATTTTTCATTACTATATGAATTGAGATAACTAAAATTTTTTGTGCACATTATTTAGGATTGTGTTAAAAATCATACAAATTTTTTTTAAAATTTGGCTATTCACATATTACGTAACATTCCAGTTAAGCATTTCTTACGGATTAGATAATTTATACTGAGAATTTTGTAAAAAGCGCTACGAAAGAGGGTGGGAGGGGTGGTGGAGGGTATAGAAACTCTAAAAATAGCTTTACATAATATGTGAATAGCCCCATGGTATTGCCTGAGATATTTACGAAAAATGAACAAAGTCGAGGCCATAAACAAAGATTTTAAAATTCAAAGGCAAATATATTTGAAAATATTAAAGATATCCTAATAAAATAAAGTGTACTATCTTTATCTGTTCATAAGCCTTACAACAAATTAAAATTCATTAAAATCGGATAATATTTGTAAAAGTTATGAGGCCAACACCTTGTAGCTCATCGTGTATTTCAACAGAGTTGTCCAAATTTCAACATTATTAATGCTGGTGTAAGACGTAGCAGCTAAATTGCAAAAGGGTTTTATTTAACCATTAACATTGATAAATTCAAATAATGGTTATAATCACACATTATCGTAAGACAGATTTCATTTTGGTCATCGTAACCAATATAAGTGAGAAATATTTTTTTGGTTATGAATAATTATTATAGCAATAAAAAAAGTTTTTTGGTTACCAATAACCATTATCGAATGTAATTTATTTTTTGGTTATCGCTACCCAGATATATATCGTATTTTAGATGTAATGGATGCATTTCTAAGGGGTTTGTAGAAATTGAAATGTCGTTGGAAAAGTAAACAAAACGGGCAGTTTTGTAAAATATTTTTATTAATTATATAAAGAAAATATAAGTTAAATGAAGCTGCGATAACCAAAAAATAAAATTACTTTCGATAATGGTTATTGGTAGCAAAAACATAATTCTTTTTTGGTTGATATAACAGTTATTCATAACCAAAATAATATTTCTTCTTTATATTGGTTACGGTGACCAAAATAATATATATCTTACGATAATGGTTAAAAATAACCTAAAACAGATAAAGTTTACTTTTTCATAACCTTGTCTTCAAAAGGAAAATATAAAAATTTTTTTGGTCCCTGGCTGGAAAAACACGGCAGTTTAAAAATAATATTGATTCAATAATTTGCAATTCAAACGAAACATTTTATTGAAATACACAAACGGCCCTTTTCACAATATATGATTAAAAGTTAACGTGGACTTTATCGGCAAAGCTCGGCATACAAAACTTGCCGTTAAAGTGCACGTTAAGTTTATTCATACATTGTGAAAAGGGCCTTAGGGGCTATTCACATATTCAGACAACTCTATTTTCAGAGTTTTTATGCCCCCCTTTGTAACGCTTTTTACAAAATTTTCAGTATAAATTATGTAAACCGTAACAAATCTTTAGCCACCCCCCCCTAGGAGCGTTACGTAATATGTTAATAGCCCCTCAAATCAATAATTTTTTCTCCCCAAAATATTTTTTATCGCATAACTCCTCCAATTTATGCACCGCTTTTAAATTTTTTTGTTTGAAATAATTTGCTTGCGGTTAGGTCCTATAATTTTTTTTTTTCGTAAATCTGTGGGTAGGTCTAGAAAAATCTGAAAATGGGCACTTTTCACCTGTGTGGGACTAGGGTGCCCCTTATTTGTATGGGACTCTTCCACTATAGCTAGAAAACTGAAATTTGTTGCACAGGTAGGTATTGATGGGAAAGCACTAAGAAAAATGGGAAAACGGAAAATTTTCATCTAGGGCTTATTGTATAGGGCACTTATTGTATCAAATAAAAGTTTAGAAAAAATTACTGAGATCCGCACAAAAGCATAAATGTGAAAATAAGGCCAAGTTCCTATCCAAAAATTTCAGCCGTAAAAAGTACTGAGATCAAAATAAGGGCTAAGTTCTTGATGGGTATAATACCATCTCATTTCTAGGCACTCTGCAAGCTTGGCATTTTTTCCATAATTCTTTCCCATATTAGAAAGGCAAAGCAAATATTGCCAAGCTAACAGCTTGCATAGAAATGAGATGGCATTGTACCCATCAAGAACTTGGTTCTTATTTTGATCTCAGTACTTTTTATGGCCGAAATTTTTGAATAGGAACTTATTTTCACATTTATGTTTTTGTGCGGATTTACATAACACTTTCCACCTAAATAGCTTGTAAATAGCTGTGTGTACATGGATGTATGTTTGTAATCTTATCAATTGTTTATTTTTAAAATGTTAAACTAAACGCATACAAAACACATCTGTTACATTCTTTATTTACATGAAGACATTTGAAGACATATAATGTTTACACATTGTATACTTTCTTGGAAAATTAAGTCAAATTGCTTGTTAATTGTTGACTAAATAAAGGTTATACAAAAAAATGGAATTTAAAGATTTTGACTTTAATGCATAAATACAAAATAGTTGATAAAGCAAAAAAGAAATAAAGGGTTAATGCAAAGTATTTATTCAAAAATTTCTTACTCTATCATTGTAGTATGTTAAATTTCCTTAATTAAAATATTCAATCATGTAGAAATATACAATTAATACAGTTTCTTATTTTGCCTTATTAACAAAAATAAATCAAACTAATTAAATAGCAATAGTTTGTTTAAAAACTTAATTAAATTATTACTCTATTAAGTGTACAATTTTATTAATATTGACATCAATTTGTGTAAATATATTTAAAGAGATGGCTAATCATCTTAGGAATTTGTCTAAAATTACAAAATAACTTTGTTATATTTTCAATTTAAGTTAACTATATTATTTAATGATTAATTTTATTAAAATTTACATTGCAACATTTAAACAAATAATATTTCGTATGCATGCATAGCTATCAGTTTTCTATACAGTCAGAATATTTTTACAGTAACTGATTGTATGGTATTTTATATGAAAAGTTTTCCGTTCAACTACTTTTAAATATGTATGCAGATAGTTCCTTGTTTATTTGGCCAGAGTAGATAGTATGTAGATAGTTATTTAAAATGCAAAGCAATCTATTTTTGAACTCTTTCTAACATTAATTAAAAAAAAAAAAAAAAGTATACAGAATTAAGGATTTTCTGTAACATTTAATAGTTTCAGTTATATTCTAATTACATATTTATTAATTTTTTTCTAATAAGAAGAATACTAAAATCATACTTGCGAATTAAATACATTTCGTTAAATACGAGTAGAAAGCAGTATAATTACCCTGAAGAAAGCCAGGGGCCGAGTGTATCCAAGTCACCACTTTTGTCGACAAGTTTGGTTACTTTTTGGTGACGTTGTCAACGAATCGTCTACACTTTCTATATTAGCTTTAAGGAGAAGAGAAGTTCTTAACAGCTAGAAAACGATTTTTTATGGTCTCATTTTGATGTGTTGAAAATATATGCGGCTGAACGGAAAACTAAAAGTTTTCATAAAAAATCTAATTTATTTGCCTTAGTTGGTACAAAGTTTCATATGTGATGACTAGAATTATTAAAATGCACTAGTGAATCTCTCGTACCAGTGTCTCCATATGGTTCCATAAGAACCACTTAGTCTATAGTAAGTCAACAGTTCCGAGGTCAGTAGTGGAATCTCAATGACAAGCACATATTAAATGGGTACAATTAGTCAGTAGTACTGGTAACTAAGTCAATAGTGAATCAGTACAATTTTACTGTCGACATTTCCTGCAGGGTACATTAGTATATTATTTACATAAAAACTTAATAAAGTTTTTCTTTTTATTGCAAATATTCACTGACCCGGTTGATAAACCTTCTGGCTGAATTATTTGCAAGTAATTCTCACTTGCCGGAAAGCAATCAACCACTGCCCGTACTTGAGACAGTATCTGTAACTATGCCAAAAATATTTTTCGAGCGCGTTCAGTTAAAATGGTCTTAGCGGATCTCGACATAAATAAGTTTTCGGGGCCGGATGGTATTCCAACCCTCTTCAGCACTTTGTATCATGATGGTGAATTTCCGTCGTGTTGGAAGGTTGCTAACGTAACGCCAATCCCTAAAAAGGGAGAGGCTACTAACCCTGAAAATTACCGCCCAATTGCAGTATATTCTGCACTTTCCAAAGTAATGGAAAGTATGGTGAATTTCCATCTTGTGAGGTCTTTGGAGTCCAACAGTTTACTCAGCGACCGCTAGTATGGCTTTCGTAGGGGACGCTCTACGGGTGACTTACTGGCCTTCTTTCCTGGCTACTTTTGGTGTTGGTGATCATTTCTCTCGATTTATATCGAGCTTTCTCAGGGATCGCTCTATACGAGTTGTTATAGACGGGATCTCATCAAACGAGTTCAAGATTAATTCAGGGTACCACATGGCTCCGTTCTCTTTCCTACCCTATTTCTTATTTTTCTTAATAACCTTCTCTGTCAGACTTCCAATCCTATCTACTCATTTGCAGATGACAGCAGCATATGCCATTCATATTCATTCAGTAATAGACCAAGTCTGTCGGAGATTGGGGCCATGAGGCAAAACATGAATGATACACTAAATCGCGATCTTGTAACAATCTCTTGATGAGGTTGTGCGAATACGGTCGATTTTAATGCTCGTAAGATCCAGTGTAGTATGCTTACGCACAGACGTATGACCGATCGTGCTGCCATATCTGTAAACATGGGCGGTGTGGGTATTGAGGAATCAACAGCTCTTGATGTTCTTGGCATGAAAATTTAGTGTGAGGTTCGATGGACAGATCACATTTTTCAAGTTTAAAAAGAAGCATTCAAGTCCCTCGGTTTTTTAAGACGGTGTAAGACATACTTCACCCCATCTGATCTCCTTAGTATTTATACTGCTTATATCCGTCAGAAAATGGAATACAACTCTCATGTATAGGCGGCTGCTTCAAAGACTATTTTGAAGTTACAATGGATTGTTACTACAATGGATTGTGTTCTGATGAAATCAGGTAACTTGTTCTCGAAACTCACTCATTTTTGCGAACAACATGATCTTCATTAAGAGCACATTCTTTTGTGGTCGATACGCCAGTAAATCGCACTACGCATTACAGAGAGAATTCGTTCTTTAGCCGAACAGTTCGTATGTGGAATAAACACCCTGCAGAGGTCTTTCCTGTCACTTTCAATGTTTGAAAGTTTAAATCAAATATCCATAAACACGACTCCCTTTTTCCTCCTTCCCACAACCAATTTTCCTAATTCCGGCACAATGCATTGCATGAGTAGGGGCCATCCCCTTAGTGCTTCTCTTATTAAAAAAAAAAAAAAAATATGAATGAGTAGTCCAGGCCGGTTTTCAAACGAATTTGCACTTATTTTATTTTTCATTTTCATGTGATTTTACTTACATAATACTTCGAGTGTAAGAACTTAAATTTCAAGAATTAAAAATTTTTCAATAATACAATTTAAATATGTACTAGCAAAATAATTAAAACATATGCATACATTAAAAATCCTTTATGTCTTTTTCCCATATTTATTGCACGAAAACACAAAGTCATTAAGTAGAATCTAAATCAACTTCAATGTGTCTTTAGCAAGATTTTTGATATACCTTTCATTCTAGGGGGTGACTGGTGCGAAATTGTTTGTTTTGTATTGGCATCGACTCAGTCAATGTATGTGAAAAAGAAATAAAAAACATGTTTGGGCGCATTAAAAGTTAGATATACAAAGTTTTAGAAGTGCTTTCTTGTCACGAGAGAACAATTGGACAGGATCCGAGATGGCATAAGGGGCGCCTAGAATGTGATGTCGGATTAAAAAACCACCCGAGAAAGAAATTAAGCCACCAGTCAAGCCATAACCACCAATATGCGATATGATGAGATCGTTTATTAAATGATGGCGCTAGACATAAACAATTTTAAGTGCTGTATTTTGGGGGCGTGGCAAATTTTTTTTACTGTTTTGGACACGTCATTGATATATCTTTCGTTCTAGGGGATGACTGATGAAAATAAAGTTCTTAAGGTTATATTCAGAAAAAATAGACATGATTAAGAGGAACAAGGCATGATCTTTTCGAATAATTAAAAAGTTATTTTGAGATTAGTTGGGATTTAAATGTTTGCGGCAGTAAGTTTAGAAGACCAATACAAGCAGAAATATTTCCATGTAAAATCGTCGAAAACCAGGTTAATTTAACATTTTTCGGTAGTGATTTTTCTTCATAGGTGTTAAATCAACATGATTTGCAATAATCTTGAAAGAAAAAGTATCACTTTGAATTAACTATTTTTCACGTTGATTTAATATTGCAGTACAGTTAAATCAAAATAAAGTTGATACTGAAATAATACGAAAAATCATGTTGAGTCAAAGTTATTTCGAGTTGAAACAACGTGAATTTGATATTGGTACAATACGAAGAATCATGTTCAATAAAAGTTATTTCAAGTTGAAACAACTCGAATTTGATATTGAAACAACAATAAGCTTTGTTAATTATTTTACTTACGTGATGGTTATTAACATAGACATCAGAAAACTTTGTGTTGTAGTTAGAATGCCCCAGCCAAGATCTGAACTCGTGCCACTTGCATGATAGTCCACGCTCTAACCACTGCAGCCACAACAGCTTCAAACGTTACTTTAGCTATATACTAAATAAATGCCCATCGTAGGTAAAATTAATTTCATTTTAATTCAACACGATTTAAATGATTATTTAACATAAAACTTATTTGAAATTAAAGTTACAGTCGTGTATATTTGAAATGAAATGTAACGTTAATAGCAAAGTTGTTTTAACAGTGAAAAATTTTAAATCAAAGAGATTTAAAGTTAGATTAATACTTTTTTATCTAAAATTCGTATGAAACAATGGTAAGTTTAAGCCAGCAGCAGTAAATATTCGATGGTAATTCGCTTTTTGTCGTCTACATAACCGACACATGTAAGAATAACCAACAACAAGTCACACAACTAGGCACAACAGTGAACTGTAGCAATGAACAAAGCAAATGAACACTAACGCACTTAAGACATATTATTTCTTGCATATATAATACGATTTCAAATCATAATTGCGTCAGGTTGATTTTACATTCCCTTTTTTCTGTGTGTACACGAGTAGAGTGTTCATGCAAATATTAAATTTTGATACGTTGCGACGTTTGTCGACAGCGGTTGCAATTGTATTTCGGCTGTTAAGGAAATTTATTTAAAATCATCATGTAATTACCCTTTTTTCTGCTGCTGCTTTTGTTCATCCATTTTTGTGTTAAGTATAATAAATCATTTAAGTTAAAAAAAAAATCACACAATTATGTTTGTAAAATAGAAATAAAATAAAAAGTACCCAGCTTAGTACCTTTGCTACAAGAGAAACACACACACACACACACACACACACACACACACACACACACACACACACACACACATATATATATATATATATATATATATATATATATATATATATATATATATATATATATATATATATATATATATATAACATTTGACAATAATTAAAATTTCTTTTCTACTCATCCATTTTAATGAACTTCATGCACATCATCTGTTCATTCTATGAATCGGAGTATAAAGGCGAATTAGATTTATCTAGTTCATAGTTTGCTTTTGCGTTTAAGTTAGATAAGATTAAGGATTTACGTTAGAAGAGGAAACGAGAGTAATTAAAAAAATAAAGTGAAAGCAGCACTCAATAACGCAATTAATTTAAGTCCATTTAAATTTTTGCTGCATTTTTTTTGTTTAGAATTTGTCTCTCCAAATCACATCAATTAAAGCCATTTGGTATTAAATTAAATAAACACATGCACTAATTTCTTTTTCACACAATTCTATTCCCTTCAATGGGTTTTTCTAAAGAATTGTATTTCCTTACAAATCTTTCTACTGTGGCTTTTCAAAATTAATGCCATCATCTGACAATAAACAAGATCAAAGAGAATGTTGTTGAAAAAATAAAGAGTTTTATAAATAAATTAATATAAAAGAAAAATAAAACAAAAATTGCTAAAACTTCAAACGTTATAAACTGCAAGTGCAACTTTAGAAAACAAAAAAAAAAATTTTCTTTCATAAACACTAGCTGACATATTAAACTATTTGTAACTCGTTGAGCATATTATCGCCACTTTTCTTCTTTCTATTTTTTTCTTGAATTATTTTTCATTATTTTATTTTTATATAAAGAGTTAGTTTTTGGCGGCATTCTTTTATTGCAATAAATAAGAGTTAGTAGTCTTTTACAATTACGCTGGATATTTAGACTTTTGTGACGACATATTTCCTAGACATTGTTATATTTTTTTCTATAATTTTTTTACGGGATTTAGCTTTTTGCTTTTGTCGATTTTGACCAAAACTTAGAAAACTAGAGACAAACATGTGATTTTTTATAACATATCTTACGCTCGAATTTTATTTTCATAACTCAGGTTCAAATGAAAAAAATTCAAAATCAGAAAAATGGGTAAGAAGAAAATAAACTATCAGTAGCAATGGAATTTGTTGTGATAGAACACCAAATTAACATAAATTTAGTAGTGATTTAATTCTCGTATTGTATTTTCACGAAAAATTTTAATGTATAAGTAAGCAAGTTGCAATCGCAAATTTCAATTGTTGCCTCTGTTTGGCGGTACCAAAGCAGAGTTTGTGGACTATAGGTCTACACCAGCAGAATGGAATACGTATTTTCTGTGCCGCAAGGCTCTTGGTCAGGATTCAGGTGTCTTGGGTGTCGTTGAAACCTAAATAATTTGAGGGTGCTGTTGGCTGAGTAGTTAGCGCGTTTGACTACCAACCCTGAGGTCTTGAGTTTGAGACTAGTTTCAGGCAAGCCAACAATATGATGCATTTTTTTCATGTGCATTGGTGTGTTATTGTGTTGGTTGTTGTTGGACTGTTAAAGTGATGAAGGCATATCACTTTGGCGGTACCGGCAGCAAGTAATACTAACATATCCTAATGCTGTTCACAGCACCCTCCTTCGTCGGTATTGTAGCAAAACCGTCGGCGAAGTAAAAGAACTAATAAAATGGCTACACAGCTTAAACAACTCGATGCCTCTACTTGACACCAGAGGAGCTTGCAACACTGCTCTACATAAAAAAAACGCGCAATAGCAGTGTTGTAAATGAATTAAGCTTTCTATCTCTCTCCCACTTCACCACCTTTTCTCTCTACACTATCCCTGTCCCAAAGAAGGTAACACATTAATTAATTAACTGGTAGGCGTTAATTGCCTGATTGTGTTACTTCTCTTATAACAAAAAAAAATTATAAGAATTGCAATCACATTCAACAGAGCCACCTCACACGTAGTGATAAGAATAGCACTGATGATGGATGTATAGCGGCTTGACATCGGATGAGAAATAAAAAAAAGTAGCAAGCAGTTAAAAACTTTACATGGCCGAAGTGTCCTACTTTCAGACTTCATAGCGCATCTCCTGAGCAATTGCGAGAGCTGATACGTAAAATATAAATGGAAATTCTCTGCTATGACATTGTGAAATTTTGTTCCGATAGGACTCTCTGTTTAGAAATGCCTAATTTATATTCTAAATATATTGATTCTATGCCACTGTGCATTGTTGTAGTGAATCCGAACTCTTTGGTATAAGGTGCGTTCAGCAGTTTTATGCAAGACACCACAATGACAATTTTTGTAGAATATTTTAATCCTCTATCTCTTTGTTGTATGGGTATTTTGTAGAATATTTTAACCCTCTAACTCTTTATTGTATGGGCATTTTGATCCTTTTCTTGAAAATTAAATAACTCAAACCATTAAATATGTTTAAGAGTTCATTTCGTACTTATTCACAATTATTATTAAAACATCCCACAAAACCGAACTTTATAAGGCTTTTCCTTACGTAAAATTACACTATATAAGTCACCACACAAACGTAAGCTGGAGATATATGTAATATTTATTAATAATAGACATATGTCCCCATGATGGTCTTTGTAGGCTTCGACGAAATAGTTGGAGAGTCAGTCCAACTTCTTTTCTGTGACTACCCGGCTCCGCAGGAACGCAGACTTGGTTATCTAGGCAATTGTTTTCTATATGACCTGGACTATCTCGGGGATGTAATTGGCTGGCTGTTCGGCTTTAAATAAAGTTCTGGTTGATCTGAAATACCTGAGGTTCGCAGGAATGTGTAGGGTTTATATAGTACTCTGACCATCACAATGGGCCCAATGAGCTCCAAGTGTACTCGAAATCAAATTATAATTAAAGAAAATGTTAGTACAATCATTAATAATCATTATTCTCATATTCTCTTATGCTAAAAGATTTTTATATAAGATTGAAACTGACATACAACCAACGCCACATAAAAAGTTGAGATACACCACATGAAATACATATGAACACTGATGATGAAGTTGTAGCATCACCCATGTTGTTATGTTTTAACGTTAATGTTGGAATTTATACAATTCTTTCTTAATAAAGTTACAAACTTTTTAATATGAAAAATATTTTAATCCATATTAAAAAAAAAATCAATTTTAATCTTAAAAATACTTTAAAATCACACAATCTTCTTTACAAAAAAATATGCCACCTCTGTCTGAACAATGTTATACATAATACGCTTAAGAAGGCAAAGTTATTGAGGTTGTATGGAATTACATTGAGATTATGTAAAAGTTTTTTTTTTTTATCGAAGAAACATAAAACATCTGTCTCTGACAAATTGTATTTATTTTAAAAGTATTACTTGCTATCTTCACTTGGAACATACATATACATATAACATACATATATTACTGGCACACTTATGCTCAGGCGTATTGATTAATCAACCTCCCGAAATAAAATAATCACTAAAAAACAATGAACTTGGCGCCATAGAAAAAATACAAGAAAAATACAACTTTAGATGTGGAAGCACTCAAGAGGATTAACCCAAACCGCAAGTAAACATGTCAGCATCTAATCAACTGCCAAAATTATAGAATTTTTAATAACTATCTCGACTGTGCTAATGATTGATCAGTTTTTTTTATGAGCGTATTTAGGTAGAATATAATACGAGTGCATATGTCTGTATACAAACAAAATTTCTCGCTTACATTGTAACTTGAAAAATATAAATAAAACTATATTTTACTTTATAACTTGTTAAATGTTTTATATTTTATTATGTTTGTTAGTACAAAAAAAAGCTGGAGAAAAAGTTTTCAACGGGGAGGAGGACGCACACTCAAACTGAAATGAAATGGCCAAGTAGTAGACTACGTAGAGTTTAAAGTGTGCACAAATTTCTATTGCATATTTTGTACATGATGTTTTTCTCATAATAACTTTTTCTTTAAATAGAAAATGCAGCACTATAGAAAGAAACATATTTTTTTTTAAATCATTATCAAAAAAGTACTTGAGTTTTTTCTTGCACATGTTTCACATATTCACTCGACTTCTTCTTTGCTATTAAAAAGTTCAACCTCAGTTCTAAGGAACCAAATGCATGGAGAAAAATACTCAAAATTATGGAGAATATCTTGTAAAAATAAAATATATGCAATTTATAACATATGCCTAAACACGAAACGTGCTAATAATAATGTTGCATAATGAAGTCAATAAGAAGGAAAAGTATCATCATCATCATCAGGAAGCAACCAACCAGCCAGCCGTCTAGCAACAGCACTAGATTATATTAGCGAATGGCTCATATATCAAGTGTAAAAAAAACTGTAAGAACTGAACTATACTCTATTAAATTTATTACAAAAACATTTCGAAGTTGTTTTTTTCGCATTTTCATAGAAATAAAGAGTTTTGAAAAAAGAGATTTATTTAAAAAATTACATAAGTATATACGTTTTTAAGCGATCGAACGAACTATTAAACTTTTTTTTTAGTTAAAATTTTTATTATGCGATGGTTGACATTTATGTAGTCTGATATATTGTCTAGAGTAGTCGTAAGAAAATGAATTTTGGATTTCTTTAAATCTCATACCACAAATCGATGGATATTTATTAGGGTATTAATTTAATCGGGCTTCTGCTTTCATCAGTGAACCCTGTTGAACATAAAGCATTGATTTTTTTTTTGGTTGTGAAGAAAGAACCCTTATGATACCTTGTCATAAGTTTCATTGTGCTGAAATATTATCTTCTGAAAAAAAAACCAAGGCACATACTCTTAAGCCTTTTTGGGATTTTCTGCAGAAAGACCCAGGGTCTAGGTAGGAATCGAACCCGCGACGCCCTGCTAATAGTCTAGCACACTATCCACTACACCACGGGAGTACCCAACAAGGCGCGAAGTTTTATAAATTTAAAAATATGCTCAACTTTGAGCTTCAAAGAAGCCATGTGGGGATATAGATATAAATCTATAAAAATCAGAAAATATAAGACAGTACTTCGTTATTATGTCCACTTAATGCCGCTTTGATATTTTCACTATATGACGAGATATACAGCCATGTCACAGATTCCGTTCGGATTGGATTTGATTCCGTAGTTGTGATTCCGAAAAAGTACATATTTTTTAAAATTTTTAAGTTTTTATACCTTGAGGCGTTTGTTTACTCTTGTTTTTAGATGCAAGGCTCACATTGAGCTTTTTATTAACATCGAAAGCTCATGACCAAATATTTATTTGACGCTCCTAAAAGTATGCATGTTTTTTAGTATATACTGCAAATGAAGTCGGTAGAAAAGTTTTTTTCAATTCCACTTTAAAATTTAAAAATGGTTTGATTACGAAGAAATTTTTCGTTTTTCGTTTTCTGAAGAAGCAACTTACGGAATTGAAACCAATTCCGATCGGAATGGTATTCTGTGACATGGCTGATGATTTTTTTAAAAGTGCAATTTTTATCAAAAATAATGGGCCAAAAAATCGATGTGGGGATACAGATAAAAATCTGAAATTTTTAGAATATATGGCCTATACTTTGTTCATTATGTGCACTAACTGACAATCTGTTATTTTCATTTGTTTACGAGACATAATTTTTTTAAGTGAAAATAATATAAGAAATATATATTTCTGAGACCTTTTTATTTGCCTCATATTTTACTTTAAATTTTTTCTAAAATTAGAAGCCATTGGGTATTTAAACTGCCAATACAAACCATATATTTTTGATCGATATCACACCAGAAAACCAGCTATTTTTGACATTTATCGTGGTGCTACCACATTATTATTGTTTAAACTAGGGATTATACATACGAAATTATTTTCTGCTGTTGAGTTTAAACTTCATTTAAATTTTAGCTTAGTTTAACAAAACAAGCGCTTAAAAGTTCACTGATTTATTAGCAGTTAGTAGTGTATGATGCTGAGCTTAGACGCGATGTGTTGAATGAATGCAAACTGCCACACAATTTCAAAAAACAAGCTAGGCCAAAAACAAATTACTCAGTTTTACAATAGCAGGTATAAAAACACCACAAATCAATGTGTGATAACAACTGTGCTTAACATTATGAAGGCTCTAATAAGACAAATGTTAACAGTATAAAGTTGATACTTTAAGTGGAGTTTCTTACCTTGTAGTATTTCCTACAACCTTCGATTGGCATAATCATGGTTATAAAAGAGTTGTGGTTGAAGCAGGATAAGTAAGTCTTGCGTTAAGAGTAGTCGTGTGTGTTAACTTCTTGTTGTTGCTGTTTTAAAACTTTTCATAAACTCATTAGATCAGGATTGCACTTTCTACGGAAGTCGAACGGGTTGTGAGATAGTGTAAAGCAGCTATAAAGAATAGTATCAGTGTAGATTTAAGATCGGCGACTGTGCACTTTGTGTTTTGAAATAATATTAATTTTTTATCTGCGCACACAGAAAAAAATACCAATGTAAAATCAGCATGTCGCAATGTTGATTGGAAGCATAGACTTTATTTAAAATAAAAATTTTTTCGTATTCATTTTAAACAAAGAATTGTTAATCTAAATTTAAATCCTATTGATTTAATATTTTTCACTCTTAAAACAACATTGTTCAGTATTGAGTCCATAAAAGCCTGTTTTATATTAAAATAAATTTTTATCACGTTTAATTAAAGTTAGATCTACTTTGATGAATCAATGAAAAATCAACGTTACATTTCATTTTAAATCAACATAACTATAACTTCACCTTAAAATAAATTTAAACCATATTGAATTAAAATCATATTGAATTAAAATGAAATATATGATATTTATAAAATAAAAGTACACACATATGTATATCTAAAGTATATTTGAGGCTGTTGTGGATACAGTGCTTAGCGCGTTGACTACAAAGCATGTGACGATGGATCAGCCGAGCTCAAATCTTGGCTGTAGACAGCCAAATGCAACACAAACTTTTCTGATGCCTATCTAATAAACATCACGGCGCCCTCCTTAGCCGGTAATTATATCTATATATGGTTGGTGAAGCAAAATAATTAATAAAATATGTCTACATTAAATTCATGTTGTTTTAACTTGAAACAACTTTCATTCAACATGATTCTTCAGGTTATTTCAGTGTCAAATTTACATTATTTCAACTTAAAATAATTTTCGATTCAACATGATTCTTCGTGTTATTTCAGTGTCAAATTTACATTATTTCAACTTAATGTAACTTTGATTCAACGTGATTCTTCGTATTATTTCATTATCAACTTCATTTTGCTCTAACTCTGCTGGAATATTAAGTCAACACTATTATATCTTTAATAGCAGGCCAGCGCTCATTAAGCTCAATCGCAGATTATTTTATATTGAAGCCAAATGAAACAATATTTGCTTGTAGGAGCAGGTCGACCAAAGACAGAAGGCCGGTTTGAAAATATCTAATTTTTCCAGAAGTCTAAATAGGTATGTACTTAACAAATATCACTTCTGTTTAATAACACCCTGTGTCACAACAAAACCAAAAGTCTCTCAGATCCTTTAATTACGAAAAGATATTTTCTTCTTAGTTGTTGTTGTCATTTGCTTTTTGAAGCAAATTTAATTGAGACTCTTCAAAGAAGAAACTAAAGCTGTTTTAACTTCTTTTTTTCGAAAGTTTAAAAATTACTCTTCTATTATTTGATTGTAAATAACAGCTAAAGTAACACAGTAACTTACATATAAACAACCGGCAAAATATATTTACAAAAGTTGTGAAAAAGTAGATGTATTAATGTGCGTGTGTGTGTGTGTGTGTTGTTGTTGGCTGTTGAAAATAAATTAAAATCTGCTGCTTAAAGGGCAGAAGCAAATTAATTGCCAATTGCAAAATTTTAACAACCCGGTAATGGAATTTTTTATTATTTATTTTTTCTTTCCTCAGGTGTCATTTTCATCGTTGGCATATTGTTTGAGATGCTAAAGGGAAACAAAAAGGAAAGAAAGTGCAAATTATACAAATATAGGCAGGATGAAAATGAATTGGATATCGTTGATGAAAATGTTCATTATTTTTGTTTATAAAAATGTGGTTGCATAAACGGAGCTTCAGAGTTAACAATGTAATTTTCTCTTAAGAGCGAAATGTGTAATATATAAAAATTTACTTAAAATCACATTTCAATAATCAGGTAGTATTTTAAATTTTATTGTAGAAAATTTAATAATATTACTTTTAATTGATGCTCATAAATTCCAATATTGATAGAAAATTTTGTCCAATAAATCTTACAATTATGTATTTGGATTTATGAAAGTTCTAATTGACGCACCCAATGCAACAAGTCTCTAAGTCTGATGGTTAGGATTTCTCCCTGTTCCTTTGTCTATATACGAAGGATAGTTTCTTTCTTATAATTTTATTGAAAAAAAAATTTATTTGAGATTTTTATTTTTGTTTCCAAAAACTGATTTTTTTCATTTAAAAAATGTATTAGCCGCTAAAATTTCTTTTTAAAACCGAAAAAAATTTCCAAATAAATTACACGTAAAACAAAATGATTTATTTCATCAATTTCATTTGCATCAAAAGTTTACATCTGGGCTTCATTTTAGTAAAAATTAAATATCTATTCCCTATTGGATATATTTATAGTAACTTGGAAGAGGAAATCTTACGTTTAATGTTTAAGATCTCTCCAGCATTTTTATGTAAAACATCATGAGCAAAATTTTTGTGCAACACTTTAACTCTTCGCTGTATCGGTTTTTTTGTCCCTTTCTTAAAAGAGAGGCAAAAAAGTCCCCTTCAGCGGCGATATAGCGGGCTGAAATGTTCAACACAAATACTTGCCATAAAATTGTACTTTAGGCCTTCATAAACATCTACGCTCAACCTGAACGCCAGAAATCACTCAAACTTAAAATGTGTTTGAGAGCAAATTTCGTTTGTACTTATTAACAATTAGTATTCGGTATATAAATCTTGTAAGCGTTACGTTGAGCAAAATTTTTATCCAAAATTTGAACCCTTTAACTCTTCGTTGTAGCGGTCTTTTTGTCCCTTTCTTAAAAAGGGACAAAAGACCTTCCTTCAGCGGCGATATAGCGGGCAGAAATACTCTACAAAAATATTTGCCCTAAAATTCTACTATAAGTTTTCAAAGACACTTCAAGCTCCACACTCAATTTGAAGGCCAGAAATTATTCAAAATTTAAAATTTGTTTAAGGATTAATTTCGTATTTATTGCAAAAAGTAAAAAAAAAATTTGGAAATGTGGCAATTTTTTTTCGTAAAATTCACTATCAAACTACCCGTGATAAGATATGTTAAGCACTTATTTAAAACATTTCGAGGACCATTTTTGACATTGTTGTTGTTGTAATTTTTTAAATCTGCATGAAAATGTGTTGTTTACTAAAAAATATAATTCGAATTCAATACTTTTAAATAGGACTTTGTACAAAAATTTATGAATATAAGGAACTCAAATAAAAACTTAAAGTTTTTGTAAGAAAGTAGCAACGTGGTTGTGTGCTTGATAAAATTCAAATAAAAAAAACTGGTACAGTAAAAAGCATTTACTGAATATAAGGAAACGTTTGGTTTACTTTTTTGGGAATAAGTATTTCTGTGTGCACACCTAAATTTTATCTGTTTGCTACTTACTTTAGGTTTGTTACATCTTCTGATAATTTTAAAACATCTAGGGTCATTAAAACTCAGAAGCGAAAACTTTAAGATTTTTCAAGCAAAACTCACTTTAGATCTCCTTTCATTTGAAAATGTTGAAGGGTCAATTAACTCTTGAATATGCGATCGATTACAAAATTTATAATTACACAAATATGATGTACTAGAAACAAATACTGCAACAACAAGCTCTTTTGTTTACTCAAAACGTCATAGTCTATTAATAATATGCTTACAATGCAAACAAAACAAAAATAATAAACAATAAAATTGCATATTTTAATCTTTAATTTCTTGCCACACTCACTTGCCTCAAGGCAGAACAGCCACATAGTCATCATTTATATTTGATGGGCTCTTACAACTTCCTTATTTAATTGCTTTAATGCCTGCTTGTTGCAAATGGGAAAACATTCAACCCAACAAAAAATATTTGGGGTATTCACAAGGTAGTCATAAAGTCATACGCTTTAAAATAATAACACGAAAAAATATGACAGCTATGAGCAACCCCTCATAATATAGTGTGCGTGTACACAGCCGACAATTTACATGTACACAACACAAACAAACAAAATAAACAACAACAAGGGCAGAAGAGTCATTTGTACCTATCAACAATGCAATTAAACACCAACCCAGTTAAACAACAAATTTTTTCTCATTTATTTAGTTTTCTCTTTGTTCCACTCAGATTGGTACTATGTAGTTATGACAAACAATAAACACACCACACAAAGTCTTATTATTTTAGGACTTTTTTGTTTGAAACGCAACAACAAAGTTTTTAAAATATTGTAAAATATTAAGACATTATGATAATATGACTTTCTAAGACACCGTTTGAATCTCCCAATTGTATTTACAATTTAAATAAACCATTTTAAAGAGCAGCATTTTTATTTCTTTTAATTTTATATTTCTTTTTTCTTAGTTTTTATTTTAGCAGCTCTTAAATTTGTACGAAGTTTCCATAATAATTTTTTGCTTCAGCTTTTTATTTTATTTTGGCATATTTTTATACAGACAAAACGGAATGTTTAAAAAAAAGAGCAATTTATTCAAAAACTATAAATTTATTTGCGTTTATTTTTGAATTTTGCAGTTAGATGTTCGTTTAAAGATAAAACATGCAAAAATAAAACTTCATATTGCAGAATTACAACAGGCACCAGATGATAATTTAAATAATTTATTGCAAATTTAACAAGCAAATGGATTTGTTTTATGTTATTCTAGCAAATTTTTGTTTGCTACTTTTTACGTTTAAAAATATAAAAAACTTTTGGTTTAAAATTTTTTAACTTGAGTTTTCTTTTAATAGGTTTGAAAAAAATTTTTTTTACTTTGATTAAGGAGATTTACATATTGACGAAATAATACATAGCTTTAAAAACTGAAAAAATGCTTTATTTACACTGTATGGGCATGGCACAGCCCCCTTTTTATCATTAAATCGTATTGTCAGGGGTACTCAATGGGTGTGAAAAGTTTCATAAAAACCGGTTTAGTTTTAGTAGTTGAAAATAAATATTTTTTTTGTATAGGCGTGGCTGTGCCCACTTTTCTTATATTTAAATTTTATTGCCAGAAGGGGTTAATGTGTGTGCAAAGTTTCATAAGAATCGGTTAAGGAGTGGCCACTGCCCACTTTTGTATCATTAAATTTTATTGTCAGAGAAACTCAATGTGTGTGAAAGTATCATAGAAATCGGTTAAGCAGAAGTATTTTAAAAACGATATTTTCATTACATGGGCGTGGCACTGCCTACTTTTAAATCCATCAGATTATATTTTCGTGTTAGCCTAAAGTGTAAAATTTTGATTATCGGACGTCTTGAAAATGGTGAAAATTACGGTCCAAGATTCTATTACATTGTTGGTTTGTTACAAGTGAAGTTTAAATAAAAATAAAAATTCGCATAAAAACTAGGAATGCGTACGAGTCCGATACTTCGGGGTTTCCGATATTTCGGTATTGACGATATTATTATTTTCGAGACAGCGGTAAGATTTTTTGAGTACACGTTAACAGTCTAATCCGAGGAAGATGATCCCCCGTACATTCAAAGATATAATTCTTCTAAAATATAATATATTATGTCAATAGACACCTAAGACTGTGATAATAAGGAATAAGTGCTTAAGTCGAGATAAACTAATTTCGAGTTTATATCAAAATTGTATTCTCAGGATGTTATAGCGTAAAGACTTGCTGCTTATCATTTTTCAACTTATCATCTCATATGGAATAATGGCTTAATTTACCTTATAATATATTCAGTTTCCCATTTTTCGTGATATATTCAATTTCACATTTCTCATTTTACAATTTCTATAATTTCCGAAAATTAGTTTTAAACTACAATCCGATCGAAAGCAAAATCTTATCAAAATCTTAAGGCTCGTTTCCGCACACACCGTAATCGTCGATGAAAACGAAATTCCATACATTAGCAACAAAGAAAATTCGTTTCGTTGGAATTACGTTTTCGTCGGCACTTACGGTGTATGCGGAAAAGAGCCTTTAACCTACAAAAAGTCGTTGCGATCGTAGCATAGGTGAAACTTCAGTTTGATGTCAGTTTTCGGTTATTTGATTGTATTCTTAATTTGTTTTGTTATCACCAGGAAAGCTGCAAATATGCAATTGCCTGTTTTTCCTGGCATCGATTTGTTAGTGCATATTTTACACTTTGCAGCATGTTTTTGCATATTTTACAGTAAGTCACATGTTTAGGTAATTTTTTCTATTTATTGTGGCATATTTTATTGTTTTTCTTCATATTTTGGTTTTTTAAACTTTAATAAAAAAGTCTATTTTGCCATCGAAAATTTTGAAAATTTTCCACATTAAAAAATTGTTCTTTTACGATTGTAAATTTATTCTAATGTATTTTTTCTCCAGTTTCTTGCAAATTTTTCCCTCATTCCAATGATTTATTTCCAAATAATTCATAGCTTTAACAATTTTCAATTATATAGTTTCGAGGATTTTTTGAGCAATTTCAATTTTGTCGAACTTATTTGCAAATATTTTAGCTATTTATGAGATTTTGCTGATTTGTTCCTAATAAGAACCGTAAAATAAGTCTTGGTATTTTGGTGCCCAACATTTTATATTCGGACAGATGAAAGGCCAAGCTGGCATTGTTAAATCGTCTCCAGTACCGACAAGGAACCAGAATAGGTGGCATGCAATATCGTGCAATGAAATAGTGCCCATGGACGTTATTTCCACGTTGAAAAGGAAATAACGATCTTGAAAAAAATTCAAATAAAGTTCACGCAATAGTACTGCAAAGTGAAGATTGACTGCATAGCTGGGCTTTGGACGGGATTAATTGTTTTCTTCTCTGGGTATGTAGAATAGTGGCTTCGCAGATTTCAGATTTTTGACTTGGCAGAAAGCCTTTACTCTGCGAAGCAACTACTCGACATTCCTATGAACATTACTTCCTCTTTGAAGTGGAAATAATGTCCGTGGACGTTATTTTCTTGCACATTATTGCATGCCACCAATATGTACATAATTTGTGGTATCAGCAATGAATGTCATATAAATTATAAACGAAATGATAAAGTTTTAAGAGCATATTTTTTTACATTTTGGGAGCATATTTTTAAGTTTTTAGGGCATATTTCCGGTTTTCCTGGCTATCACTAATAATATAGTATCGCTACCTATCAGCAACAGCAATTTAAAACTTGCTATATGTGTGTTTAAACACAGAAAAATAAACACTCACATTCCAAAACTTTTTAAATGAATTTGAAAAGAAAAAACGCAATGAGTCATCCTCCACCACTCATTCTTCTTTTATGTTCGGGTTTTAAGAACGCGATTAGATATTAAGTTAAATTTAATATCTGTATTTACTCTTTAAGTTGAAACAATTTTGAAATTCTTTTTGCTAGATTGGCCGCTAAACTAATAAAACAGATTAAAAAAAATTTAACTCAATGATTAAATACAGATATTAAATTTAACTTAATCTCTAATCTCGTTCTTAAAAACCAATTCTTAAACACCAAAGATTTTCTTTCAGATAAAATTTCACTAAATACATTAATAATGAATAAAATAAAATGATGTAACTCCAACACAGTTATGAGTGAAGTGAATAAAGTTAGTAAATATTTGCAAAAAAATATATAAATAACAAAAACATATAAATTAAAATATAAAGAACAAAATAATACTATAAACATACAAATTTTGTAAATAAAAAAAATTAATTAATGTAAATATAAAATAACAGCTACAACAGAAGCAACACAAACATAACAAATGTTTAAATTTAATACCAACATAAATTCTATATTCATTTATTTAGTCTGTATTTATTTGATTTTATTGAATATAAATATGTAGCTAGAATGGGTATGAATATGAATTAAATAATATTCAAAATTGCCTAAATTAAAGAAAAATACAACACAAGTTCTTTAACATGCTTTTCAGACGGATTTTTACAAGAGTTTTGGGAAAAACGCTTAGGATAGCGTCGCCCATTACCAGACTACAAGATCCCTCAAAAATCTCGCCTAGTCCATACATGCGTTTCAAGAGTACTCCATAAGGGACCAGGACTCGTCCCAAACTAGTCCAAATGTAAGAGCGTGATTCTCATTCTAAAAGTACATTTTGTGTTTTTTAACTCTTCTGTGACATCCTTGGTACAATTGTACCAATTCGGATTTTGAAAACGATTTTTTTATATTAGGTTTGTTACCTTTTAGCTAATTTACCAGAAGTTTTTAAATGTAAATAAAAATTCCTTTTTAATTACAGTTTTCCCGACGTTTCGTAGATTTTTTGTCTACTTTCTCAAGCGATCGTCTATTTAAAATAATAAAAACAGTTTTTATAAAGTATTTTACAATACATTTATAAATTACTTACAATGTGGGAAATTTTACATTTACAATTAAATTAGAAACCAAAAAGTATTTAGTTTAGTTTGTAATAAGTATAAATATAAATTTAAAAACATATTAAATTAATTATTACAGTGCTTATTATTTGTTAATGTAGAACCACTCTGTTGCTTGTATTTATATTTGCTGTGTCTTCTTTTAAATTCATCGTTTTGCTTATTTTCTGCTGTATACGCACTCTAAAACACTTTTGTTGAAAATTAGGTCGATAATAGTCGGCAGCACCTTACCGATTATTATCGACTTAAAATTACACAGGCATTATTTTTGAACAAAATGTTTTTACTAAAAAAAGCGATTGGCTGCGTGCAGGTTTAAACCGCGACCTCCTGACTGATTGTCTGACGTATCTACCATTCAGCCATAGCCGTATTATACTTTAAGTTAAATTTCTTCCACTTGGACTAAATATGTTTAATTTGAAAGATTTTTTTCTTTAATAAAATAACTACAAAGTCGATGTAATTTTAGACAAGGAAACATTTTCAACACAAATTTAGACAATATATGATCCTAAATTTGAAGTCATGTTTTAGACTGCGTAAGCTCTCGATTGTGAATCTCATTTTTACAATGTTCACTATGTCCAGTATTTTTACGTTGTCAAGTTCAGCTGAGTGTCCAGTTTGCAGAATGTACAAAGAAAAAAGAAACAACAGCACTCGCACAACACATTCTGCAAACTGGACACTCAGCTGATCTTGACAATGTAAAAATACTGGAAATAGAAAACATTGCAAAAAAAAACATTTTCACAATCGAAAGCTTACGTAACGTTGAATACATTTTTATACGAATTCAATATTTTTTTCAGAATACACACTATATTTTGAATTTAAAAGAATTCAGAAGATGTATTTTAACAAAAACTCCTTAGTAATTCACTAAAAACTTTTAATTAAGGGCCTAATTTTCTAAGACACGACACGAAAGTGAAATTTATATAGCAAACAAAAACAAGATTACTCAATTTCTATAAATTTGTTTTTGTTTTTCATACAAATTCTTCACCGAATAAACACATAAAAAATTCAGGCTTTGCTTTGCCTTTCATAATTTTTAAAATTTGTATGAAAACAAAAACAAATTTATAAAATTTGACTAATTTTGTAATTTCACATTCGTGACGTGTTTTAGGAAATTATGCCCCAAATTAAAAAAATATGAATAAAACTCAATACATTTTTTGGATACAAACCATTATTGATTGATGAATCGTTTTGCAATATAATAATATTTAATAAAGTTCGCAAAATTATGAAATATTTAGAAGTACGAAACTACGCTGTTATTTTAGTGTATGTTCCTAATGAAATGTTAATAATTAAACTGCGTAATGAAGCGTACTAAAAAAGCATAACACTCAATACACAAGATAGCGGAAAACAACACTTTAAATAAAAAAATTATGCTTTCTAATATTTTTCAAAAACTTGATGTGTGTGTGCTATAAGATAAGCAAATGCATATATTCTAAAACCATTATAAATTTAATTGCGTTATTGGAAAAACTCATAGTTTCTTAAGGTGGAAAATCAGCAGCATGCATTACGGACTCGCCATTTTGTATGAAAAGAGTATAAACAGTATTTCAGTTCTTCGTTTTTAACACACGTTTTTCACAAAAAAAAAAACGTATGTACATTTGAGTGGAGCGTTGGCGTATGAAGGAAAAAAAATTATCCAATAAATTTCGAATACCTCCAGAATGATGCATCTGGCTAAATTATATACAGTTGCATATTAGAACTGATCAGACTAGCATAACATATCAGCCTTCATTGTTGACTTTTACCACTTTTGACGGTGTATATTAGTATCAAAGAACCTTAACTATTTAACCAATTTGTTTAACGAAATTGAATACGAGAGTCATGTAACTTCTTATACTCATTTTCGCCTTTGGTGAGTATGAGTATGACTATTGGATATTCTAATATTCCCTTCTTAATAATAATTTGAATTTACATTAATTCATATAATGAACTTAAGCCGAAATAATAACTTTAAAAATTAAACCTATTTAGTTCAAATAAAAATTACGTAAAAAAGAAAGCATTTATTTTTCACTTTTGTGGCCACACATTTTACCTACCGAGTCCAGCTATGGAATAGGCAAAATTAGTATTTTAGACTAGTTACCTTCGTGTCCTCCTATGAGCACAACACACTTCGTTGCAAAATGTTAAATTTCTCATAGAGGATTGAAATCTCGAAACGAAATATTTTACAATTCGCTGATTTTGAGTTCACAATTGAGATTTTGTGCTCTTCTGAAAAGTATCTATTTGCATAGTCGATTATTGGACATGGTAGCGATGCTATGTAACACGAAGAAAACATGTTATATTCTTAATTACTTTATACATAAAATTTTAATGTTAGTACGCTGGCGATAACATGCGCTTTCCATCAATGCCGTTTAAAACATTTTGTGCTGATACAATGGCCATGTCTGTGCGAGCTTTCTTGGTAGCCGAACCAAGATGTGGAGTAACAACTGTAATGGAATAATGTCATAATTTTAATTATTTTATTTGTTTAAATAATCAAGTAAATGGTTAAACCTGCAAAATGAAATATCTATTGGACTTCTCAAAATTAAAATAATTTATTGAGAAAGTGTTTCAAACTTACCCAAATTAGGTAAACTTAGCAATTTATGATCGGCTGGCAAAGGTTCTGGAGTCATTACATCAATACCGGCCGCAAATATTTGACCAGATTTTAAAGCATCATATAAATCATTCTGATTAACAATTGCTAGTATTTCAGAGGAAGTAACAATATAAATACATAGTTTCAAATCTCTATTAAAATCTAATCATTCTTGACTTACGTCCTCTTGCAATATTGACTAACACAGCATTTTTCTTCATTTTGACAAAAGCAGTGGAATTAAAAACTTCCCGAGTTTCGGGTGTTAAGGGGGCAGCAATAAAAATAATATCACTTTCCGTCAAAAGTACGTTGAAGTCAACCTTGGAAGCATTAAATTGTTTCTCTAAAGACTTTAAAATTGGTTTACGGGTAGTGTAAAGTATGCGATTGATATCGAAACCGCTCAAACGTTTAGCGATGGTCTGGCCAATACCTCCAAATCCAAAGAAACCTACAGTAGCATTGATAATATCTTGGCCCCACATCCATTCGATGTGGTAATTTTCCCATTTTGAGCTTTGAAAAATCAATTTTAAGTTCAAATTATTATAATTTGATACATAATTGATAATTAGTTGAAAAGCTTACCCAACAATCTTTTCTCTGGCCTCATGAAAACGTCTGGCAGCAGCCAACATTAGACTGACGGATAGATCTGCAATAGCGTTATTACTTACAAAAGGTGTGTGACCCAGGGATATATTACGTTTCTTCAGTTCCTCCACATCAATATGATCAATACCAACAGTCATAGTTGCAATCGCCTTCAACTGAGGACCAGCAGTATCTAAAACTTCAACATCAAGATGTTCATTTGGGAATAAAAATATGCCGTCGACACCTTTCACTTTTTCCAATATTTCCGATCGCTGTGTTGGCAAGTTTTGACAAATAAGCAATTCACATCTACTCATTAAATCTAAGGCCTTTTGGGGAACTTCAGGATGTGTAACCAAGATTTTGCAAGTCTTTTCCACAGATTCATGTAAATCAAAGCAAGAGCACAATAATATTGCGAATATAACTAAATGTGATTTGGACATTTTATGAAATTTGCACAAATCTGTATAACTTTTCTTTTTAAATTAGATACGACTGTGTATTTAAGTTGTCGGTTTGATACTGAAAGAACAACTAATTCTATTGTAGATAAAATGGTTTTTTATATCTTTTCTGTGTAATACAGCCAACTTTAAAAGTTAAGAGCCTATCGTACATGTGCATGAAGATAGCTCCCCAGGAAACATTTTTTGCCTATTTCGGTCCGAAGTCGGTCAGAAAGTCTGAACAAGATGCCGAATTCATATCCGAAGTCGGTCAGAAAACGTACTGGAAATCATTTGAGTGGTTGACCTCTTTTTCTGGGGAAATTATAAAAACTATGCGCGAAATGTCTAAGATAACTCTCTACGAATTTTGGCGTATTTTCGAGTTTTCTTTCAGAAATTTTCTTTAATTCTCTTTTAAACTTTCAGTCATGTCTACACATTGAAATTTTTTCAATTAAATTTAAAAGAAAATGTAAAATTAAGCTGCAACCAACATCAGGTTGGCCATTACGAATTACAAAACAAAAGGGAATTTCAAAGAACATGAAAGTGTGTACCCCATTCCCATTCTTCTCTCCCCGCTCCCCTCTCATCCAAATACTCAGACTTTCTGAAAGAAAACTTTCATAGTGTGAACCGGGACTAAAGGAATTTTCGATATGTCTGAACAATTGTCGGAAAAATGTCTGACAAAATATCAGAAAACGTTCCGATTTCACTGATACTTTTTACATTCTGTCGTATTAATGTGGGAGAAAAGTCGGACGTAAAATAGGAAATTTACCAGAAATATCGATTAAAATTCACCGTGCATTGCTTTGCAGCTTATGGCAGCTCACAAGAAAACATTTACCCATATTTTATAGTTTTAAAAACTCAAATATTTGTTAATATAAGCTCAAGAGATAAATGTGCAGAAGTGTTGCTAAAAGTCGTAAGACGTAGATCAGAAAATGTGCAGACTATTCTGTTGTATGTCTTAAAGGAAATTAAATTACCTTCGGATAATGTGCAGACTAGTCTGATACTATTGGATAATATTTCAAAAAATGTGCAGTAACATCTTACCAGAAAGCTGCTGACTGCTCTGCCAAATGTCTGAGGGAATTTTAGACAACTCGGTTGATTGTAAAGTAAAGTAAAGTCTCAGATATTTTCTGGCGTTAGACATGTCGGCAATAAATGTTTCCCGGGTCCGTCTTTTACCTCCGTTTTTAACATCCCTGTGTTACTTTACATATCTCTCGATCAGACACTGTGAGGTAATAAAAAAATCGCTCACTTGAACACTGTTAAATTAACAGAGTAGATATTTTATAAAATCAAAAATATTAATGTGTATATGGGAATTTTACTGGTGGTCAAAATATTGCCCAAAATTTAAATGTTGGTGCCATACCACTAGCTGGGCTCGCAAGCTAAGACATGAAGTAATTTAGAACGGCACAGACTGTATTTATTACTAATACAGTTTTTGAGATATAGCATTTTAAAACTGTGTAATAAAACATTTTCATTGTATGTGGGAACTTTTTTGGTGGCCAAAATCGAAACGGTGGGGTTATACCGCTAACTGGGGTCGAAAGCTAAGGGATCTAGGCCGCTTCTAAGGTAATTCTAGATATCTTATCCCGAAACTGAAATTTATTTCTTTTTCGTACGAGCCGTTTTCGAGATATACACGAAAAACGTGATTGATTGAAAAAATTACGTTTTACGCGCATATCCCGAAAACTGTTCGTAGTAAATTTATAAAACTAATTATTTCTCTTAACTACTCTATTTTAAAATGATAGCAAGAATAATTTATTATCTTGTTTTTAAAATTCACATTTATGTATTTATTAATCATAAAAACCAAATTTTAATGACGCAACTATTATTTTAGATATGCGTTAAACTCCAAAATCTAAAAAAATATTTAAAAAGCGTGTTTACTACTTTATTAGGGCTGATAAATCAGTACAAGATAATTTCTTTTTTTTTTTTGGTTTAATATACTGTGAGCGTCAAAAGATATTGTACATCTTGATTTTATATTTAGAAATCGGCATTTCGGTATTAAATAAATGTTTTTTATTCAACTTTGTCCACAGTTATAAAACATTACACAATGTTCTTATGAACCATAAATAAAAATTCAAAATATTTCATACACAGAAAGAACTAAATTTCATTTTCTGCAAAGGAATTCAATGAAATAGTAAATATTTTGTCTATGAACGGACCTACAAACGAATTTGTAAATATAGACAAAAATACCTCAACAATTTCATTGAAAAAATATGTGTTTTTTTTAGTGAACAAATTGTTTAAATCTTTAAAATAATTTGTCTAAAAATATTTACAAATTGTAAACAAAACAATTTACTAAATCAAACAAAAATATTTACTGGATTTTCTGAAAAATATCAAACAATATTTTTGTCCGAATTTAATAAAGAATTGTTCTAAAAAGGCTAACATTTATTAAACAAAATAGTTTACTTAATCAAACAAAAATATTTAGTGGATTTTCTGAAAAATATCAAAAAATATTTCTGTCTGAATTTAATAAACAATTAGTCTAAAAATGCTAGCAACTATTAAGCAAAATAATTTACTTAATAAAAAAAAATACAAAAAAAAATATTATGTGTTTGTGTTCATCATCATACATTAAGCATTTATGAGATTTCACTTTGTTAAATGTGTTAAAGTCTGCACGTTTATCAAAATACTCTAAAAAAAATGAATGAGAATTAATGCAACGACATTAACTAATCGATTCACTCAAAAATCTTTTGTAAACAAACTTGGTACAATTGCACTCCTCTTGCTATGATTGTTGTTGTTGTTATTTGTGTGTATGTCGTCATCGGGGTGGTTTTTTACGACACAGTTTTTATTGTTGTTTTTGGTGTTTGCGTTCTAAATAGAAGTCAAACAAACAATTCACAGATTAGTGAAAATTTAATTTATTTTTAGACAAACTTTTGTTTGAAAATTTTTTGGTGATAATTTTTTCTAAACAAATTGCAATCGGTAATTGCGGCAGTTTTATCACGATTATAGGTCTACACCAGCAGAATGGAATATGCCGCAACGCACTTCATTCAGGTGTCTTCATTGTTCTTGTTGCTTATCATTTTTCAACTTATAATCTCATATAGAATAATGACAAAATTTTTTTTTGGCCGAAATCCCGACGGTACTGCAATACCGGGCCAGCCCGTGACAGAGGTGGAGCAAGCCCCTAGACACTCCGTCTTTCCACAAATCAGTTTAACATTTGTTGTCCTCCGATGGAGCATCTATCAGATGTTAAGCTGATAAGAACAGATACTACACTTTGATCTTATCAATAAGGCTGAGAAGCAATAATAATGCGATAATGTACAAATATTAAAACGTACAAATATTAACATTTGCGACGGCACCCGCAAAAAAGTTAAATACATGTGTGGTCTAAGCGGTCTAATTTAAAAAACTGAAAATCAGAATCCAAATTATAACATAAAGAAACCTGTTTAAAACATGTACAACAACACTAGCTTGATTTATCGTGGGTGGAGCTTACGTACAAGCAAAATCAAAAATAAAAAATAAAAAAAAAATAAGAGTTGGAAAAATTGGAATAAAGAATTAGAAGGTGAAATTTTTTCAACTCACTATATTAATAAAAGAAATAGGACTCATATTCTATTTCCTCATAAAATTTGGTTAAATATCTGATGTTTCATTAATACTAGTATCCACGATCAAACGTGGTAAAAGCGAACAAAGGACGCTGATGATGACAGCGTAGCGGCTGTCAAAATTAGTAGTACTAATCCGTTTTGTTAGTCTGATTAGATATTCTAATATTCCACTCTTAAAAATAATTTGAATTTACATTATTTCAATTATTGTGAACTTAAGCCGAATAATAATAACTTCCGACTTATATAAAAATTATATAAAAAATTATAGTAGTAATAAAGGCGTATACCAACATAAAAAATTAAAAAATATTAAAAATTACAAAATTTAGATTACAAAAATAGCAACAAAAAATATAAATAATCAGTTACATATCGTAGTGACGAAGTTATCTTCACGTATATCACAAAATTAAACAAATTGAGATAAGTATTTATAATTTGGAGTATACAACAAAATGTAAAAATTTTTTCGGAGGTGAAAATGACTATAACTTAAAAATTTTATCTATGACTTTGGATATTTTTACATAAATCGATAAACAACTTCAAGCATAATACCTGACAAAGATATGGAAACACTTTTTTCGCGTAAATTTTTTTGTATAAAATGTTTAATCGTTAAATGCAATTTCCAAAAAAAAAATTGCACGAAAAACAAAACCAAAGCTAAAAAATACCGAATTTTACACTGTCGATATATTTTGAAAAAATATCGATCGATATATCGAAATTAAAAATATCCATGATATATATCGATTTTTTTAAAGAAAATATCGATATATCGATATTTTTTGCCCATCTCCAACATACACAAGACATGTGTATATTATAGCGACACCCCATATGATTCAGTTTTCATGTTTCCGAAAAAACGGGCTTCTTCAATGAAATTGTTGAGATATTTTTGTCTATATTTACAAATTTGTCCGTTTCAAGACAAAATATTTACTAATTCGTTGAATTTCTTTACTGAAAATAGAATTTAGTTTTTTCTGTGTACTACACTGGACATATCCCATTTTCCAATTTGATCTGAGAAGGCGAGTGTTCCTCCTTCTCAGCCGAGTGTAGCATCTATAATTTAGAATGTTGCGGTCTAGCGGGTTTGGGTGCAACTCTTGCTTCTTGATATCTATATGTTGTCACATGTTTTCAAAACACATCTTTATCATCGGGACATCTAGATCTTTGTGAATGAGCGAATTCCTAACATTCCTGCGAGAGGCTGTAATCGTACGAAGTATTTTATTTTGTCACCGTTGAATTTTCTTACCAAAGTTGAATTGACAAAAATGAATATAAGAAGTTACATTGACTCTCGTATTCTAGTTCGTTAAACAAATTGTTTAAATAGTTGATGTTCCTTGATACTCGTATCCACCGTCAAAAGTGAACAATGAACACTGATTAATTAGATGGCGATAAGATATTATATTATTCCACTCTTAATAATTATTGGAATTTACATTAATTCAACAGAAAAACACAACACTCAACAAATTATCTTAAGCCGAGATAATAACTTTTCAACTTAAACCTATTTAGTTCAAATAAAAAATCAAAATTGCTTGAAAAAATATTTTTATTTTCCACTCTTGCGGCCACACATCGTCCCTACCATGTCCAACTATGAAATTTGCAAAATTGTTTTTTTTAGATTTATTACCTGCGTGTCCTCCAATAAGTACAACACGCTTCGCTACAAAATGTTAAATTTTTAATAGAGGATGGAAAAGCCAATAGGAAATATTTTAAAATTCCCTGATTATGAGTTCATAATTGACGAGTTTTTACACTCTTCTGAAAAGTACGGATTTGCCTATTCGTTAATTGGACATGTTAGGGACGATATGTAAAAGAATAAAACATGCTATATTCTTAATTATTTTATACATAATATTTTTATGCTTTGTACGCTGGCGATATCATGCTCTTTCCTTCAATGCCGTTTAAAACATTGTGTACTGTTACAATGGCCATGTCTGTGCGAGCTTTCTTGGTAGCCGAACCAAGATGTGGAGTAGCAACTGTAATGGAATAATGTCATAATTTTAATTATTTTATTTGTTTAAATATTCAAGTAAATTTGTAAAATTAAAATAATTTATTGAGAAACTATTTCAAACTTACCCAAATTAGGTAAACTTAGCAATTTATAATCGGCTGGCAAAGGTTCTGGAGTCATTACATCAATACCGGCCGCAAATATTTGACCATATTTTAAAGCATCATATAAATCATTTTGATTAATAATTGCTAATATTTGACAGAAAGTAATAAATTAAATTCATAGTTTCAAATCTCTACAAAAACCTAAACATTTTTGACTTACGGCCTCTTGCAGTATTGACTAACACAGCATTTTTCTTCATTTTGGCAAAAGCAGTAGAATTAAAAACTTCTCGAGTTTCGGGTGTTAAGGGGGCAGCAATAAAAATAATATCACTTTCAGTCAAAAGTACATTGAAGTCAACCTTAGAAGCATTAAATTGTTTCTCTAAAGACTTTAAAATTGGTTTACGGGTAGTGTAGAGTATGCGATTGATATCGAAACCGCTCAAACGTTTAGCGATGGTTTGGCCAATACCTCCAAATCCAAAGAAACCCACAGTAGCATCGACAATATCTTGGCCCCACATCCATTCAATGTGATAATTTTCCCATTTTGAGCTTTGAAAAATTAATTTTAAGTTTAAGTTATTACGGCCATATTTATAAAAAATAGTTTGTATTTATTAAGACCATATTTCACATTTTTCTATACAAGAGTTGTCAAATAAATCTTTAATAAGCATAATATACTATTTATAGATTAAGGCTGTTATAATTTAAATAATAATTAAAAATTATTGAAAAATCTCACCCAACAATCTTTTGTCTTCCCTCATGAAAACGTCTGGCAGCAGCCAGCATTAGACTCACGGATAGATCTGCAACAGCGTTATTTAGTACGGTAGGTGTATGACCCAGAGGAATATTACGTTTCTTTAGTTCCTCCACATCAATATGATCAATACCAGCTGACATAGTTGCAACCGACTTCAACTGCGGACCAGCAGCATCTAAAACTTCAGCATTAAGACGTTCATTGGAGGACCAAAAAATGCCGTGGACACCTTTGACCTTTTCCAAAATTTCCGACCGCTGTGTTGGTAAGGTCTGGCAAATAACCAATTCACAGCTGTTCATTAAATCTAAGGCATTTTTAGGAACTTCGGGGTGTGTAACCAAGATTTTGCAAGTCTTTTCCACAGATCCTGAAGAGGGTTCTCTACTTTCAGGTTGTTTTGAATTTCTTTTACATTCACTGAATGAACAACCTGCATCATTTAAATCAAAACTAGAGCACAATAATATTGTGAATATAAGTATATGTGATTTGGACATTATCAAATTAGCACAAATCTATATAACTTTTCTTTTTAAATTAGATACGACTGTGTATTTAAGTTGTCGGTTTGATACTGAAATAACAACTAATTTATTCTAGATAAAATGGTTCTTTATATCCTTTCTGCATAACACAGCCAACCTCAAACATTAAGAACCTATCATACAACTCTTTAATCTTTAGACGGCATAAATATATATATAAAAGATCTTATTTTTTAAAGTGTTTGCTCTTGTCATATGACAAGAAACATTAATATATTATGCTGTCTTTACGTATGCTTGAATAAATTTATTTTCTCTTAATTATTTAGTTCAAAAGAATGGGACCAACTTTGAATGTACGGGTGAATCACATTAAAAATGGCCCACCTATGAAAGTTGTACGTAGACACACCACAAATTCTCGTGGCCACCGCCATATTTCAGTGCAAAGTGCAAGCGCTTAAGTCTTGCGCAAATTAAAGTAAAAGTAAAGTTGTTTTATATAATAAATAATTTATATAAAAGTATGAAAATACCAAAATAATAGGTGCGTCCTGGACGAAAAACTACTTTCGTAAGGCAGTTTTTCATTTCCACATTCCTTGGATTTTATTTTGAGGCTAATCCTGGGATTACAAGATTATCAAATGTTATAACTTCGTATTATTTATTCTATATCCAAATACAAAATTAATGTTAAACAAGTAGCAATCGGTAATTGCAATAGTTTTCGCTGTTTGGCGGTACCAAAGCAGAGTTTTTGGATTATAGGTATACTACTAGCATAATCGAATAAGTACATATTTTGTGTGCCGTAATGCACTTCATTAGCATTCAGGTGTCCTCCGTTTTGTTGAAACAAAATTTAGCGTCAACTAGAAATGTCATAACGATCAAACCGCTAGACCATTTGAGTACAAATTTCCACTATATATTTCTAAAGGCCACATGAATATTTTTCTATATGAATAAAAATTTGCCTGGTTATGGTAGTAAATTTATAATTATGTCTTTTAACTATTCTATTTTAAAAAGATATCAAGATTAATTTATTATCTTGTTTCTAAAATTCGCACTTAGTAGCACAATTATGGTAGATATTTGTATGCGTTAGACTCCCAAAGTTAAAAAAAAAATGTTTAAAAAGTGTTTAATTCTTTATTAGGACCAATAAATCAGTTTAAGATAGTTTCGTTTCACATAATACTGCGAGCGTCGAAAGAACTGTGTATCTTGATTTTGTACATAGAAATTAGTGTTTCGGTATTAAAAAATTTGTTTTCAACTTTGTCCTTACTTATAAACCATTCATTACACAATTTTCTTATAATACATAAATAAGAATTCGATTTATTTCAAAAACAAGAAAAAGCGTTGTATTTTATCCAGAAATACTCGAAATACTTTTAACGCAGCTAAAGAAACTGCACAGCTCAAGTATATTAAAAAAATAATAATGGCTAATAATTTGTTTGATTTCCTTTTGCCTTAAGAACTGCTTCCAGCCTTCCAGCCTTCCGGCCATCCATTTCACCAATTTACATGTAGGAAACATATCATAAAGAAACACGTTTAATCTTTTATTTGTTCAATATTAGTTAGATTTTAGATTTTAGTTAATATTAGCTCAATTTGATAGTTGCAATAGTTCAATTTAATAGTTTAATACAGTTCGAGTTATGCTAATTTCATTAAATTTCCGTCCGAGTAACTTAAGTTCTCACAATTAAAAGTGCCACATACAATATAGACTCAACTTTTCAACTTTAAAATGCCTAAGCATGTCTGTGGATTTCACAACTTATTTCTTTTAAACGACTTGAACGACTGATATCAACATTATTCATCTTATTGTCCTCTTTTCTTTCATTGTCCGTCTGTGCTGCAATGTTTGGTAGATCAGTGTTGCTTTTTTCGTAAGTCAGTTCTGTAAATATATCTGTTCGTGATAATAGTACTTCCTCCTACATACATGTTACGTAGATTAGAATTTTTGACCACCACTTCTAATGCAAGATGTCCTTCAGGGAATCTCTGCTGTTTATGTTCCTTTTTCTGATCTGTCTGCCAAATTTCCCCACCGATTTTCGAAAAAAAAACATGGGACCAAACTGCAGGCAAACAATTTCAAGCAAATGACAGACTTACACAGAAAAAACTAAATTTCATTTTCTATCAAGGAATTCAATGAAATAGTAAATATTTTGTCTCGGAACCGACCTACAAAAAATTTTGTAAATATAGACAAAAATATCTCAACAGTTTCATTGAAAAAAGTAATTTTTTTCAGTGAACAAATTGTTTAAATCTATCAAATAATTTGTCTAAAAATATTTAAAAATTTTTAACAAAACAATTTACTAAATCAAACAAAAAGATTTACTGGAATTTCTGAAAAATATCAAACAATATTTTTGTCAGAGTTTATAAAACAATTAGTCTAGAAATACTAACAAATATTAAACAAAATAGTTAAATTAATCAAACAAAAATATTTACCAGATTTTTTGTAATATATATCAAACAAAACTTTTGCCTGAGTTATCCTCATCATCGATTAAGCATTTATGAAATTTCACTTTGTTAAATGTGTTGAAATCTGAATGTTTATGTAAAGACTCTAAAAAAATTAATGAGAATTAAAGCAAAGACGTTAATGAATTGATTCACTCAAAAATCTTCAGTAAACAAACTTGGTACAATCGCATTCCTTTTGCTATCATTGTTGGTGTTGGTATTTATTTGTGCGTATGTCGTCATCGGGGTTGTTTTTGTACGACACAGCTTTTTGTTTTGTTTTTGGTGCTGGCGTCCTAAATACGAGCCAAACAAACAATTCATTGATTATGTAAAAAGCATTTACTGAAAATGAAATTTATTTTTAGACAAACTTTTGTTTGAAAATTTTTTGGGGATAATTTCTTCTGTTTGCCTGTGCAAATATTAAAAAACAAATGCACACGAATTAATAACATCCTTCTTTTTTAACGTCGATTAATAAAGGATATTCAGACCCTCGGTCACTTGTTATTCGTTATAATTTTTTTCCATCCTCATATTTTTATTTTTATTGCCTAAAATCCAATTTTCAATTTAATTATCCAGGCTCACAAAGTGCGCTAGACCAAATTTCGAATACACAGTGTGTATTAGAGTGGTCGTAAATGATTAGAATTGGGATTTCTTCAAGTGTCATATCGCAAATGCGGGTCAAACATTTAATATTAATGCGCGTCCGCACGCCCACCAAAGTGTGAGCAAATACTCATTTTCTGTATTTTATGTCTCATTACTTATTAACTATAGTATCTGCTAAACAATTTTCTTCTAAAAAGTTGTTGTCTGTCAAGTTTCCAACTGCTTTTGCCTTACCGACTTTTATCTAAATCGTATATTTAACAAAATAACCAGTAAATTATCGAATAGCCCATAACTATTAAAATAACAAAATAAAAATTTAATTTAAAATATCAAAAAATTCGACTACAGAAACAATTAGAAGAAGAAAAAAACCAGTCCAGTTTGATTTAAAGATCCATATTTTAATGCTTCCCGACTGTAAAAGTCGTTATGTTTGATTTTTTTTCTTTTAATTTTTACGCAGTCCGATTTTTTCATTTTTTACATTTTTTTTCTTTTTAGTTTTCGTACACAGTTTGGTTTTAGATTTTTTGTTAAAAGTTCACTTTTTACGCCATTGAGTTTTTTGGTTGTTAACCAACTTTAAATCGTTAAAGCTTCTAAATGGTCATTGGAAATGAAAAATGATAAGGAAAACCTAAAGATTATATTCAAATACCTCTTTAATTATATCCATTTCAATATAGTTCACCGACTTTTTATTCTTTTCATTTTCACAAAATGGCGTCTGTTGGCCGCCATGCCAATTTTTGACTACTGTCATATCTTTAGTGACACTCGCAGGACTAAGACAAATCGATTGACGTAAGAGTTACCAAAATCTTCCCACGCGTTCGGTTTATATAGTGCCGCAAAAGAACATACATATATACATACATACACATATATACAGACATATATACATACACAATACCCTTCTTTGCCTCGCGCAGTCGGGTAAAAAGCCCATAAATTTAAAACTTGTTCATTCCCATTTGGATCTTAGTACTTTTTACGGTCGAAATGTTTGGATAGAAACTTGGCCTTATTTTCACATTTATGTTTTTGTGCGGATTTTCTTTTCAATTTACCTCTCGATCCTTAACATGCAACTAAAGCTCTATTAAGTGATGAAATATTGTTTATATATAGAAGCAATTTATGAAGTCCTCTACAAAAGAAATGCAAAAACAAAGGTAGATACATACTTGTAGATATACATACATACATACATATTTGCTTTTAAAAGCCAACTAAAAATATTATTTTATAAATGCTGTTATTGTTGCATTGCGCTTTGGAAAAAAAGTAATAATTTGTTAGTTATACAAATACCTTTAAGCTAATAAAAAAAATGTTTCCTTCAACTATTTAAAATCTGCATCAGTCGTTTATTTGTTCATTTATTATCCCAGCAAAAAATAATCGAGATTTTGGAAGCAATACAGACTTTTCCTGTGTTATACAAATGCGCTTCATAGTAGCGCCAAATGTATTGCCTGAATAAATGCAATAATGTATGGCAAGAAATGCTTAAGCTTCTTAGATCTTTCATTTTAGTCCACTTAAAAAACAAAGTTTTGCACATTCACTTACAGTGCTGCATTTAAGGAAGCGCTACTGTAAGGCAAAGATTATAAAAATATAAATTTTACGAAGAATGACGATGAGTTTCGATCTTAAAACGACAAAACAATAGTATGATTTTATTATATACTCAATGCGCTGAAATAAGCGTTTAATGAGAAATAGTCCTAAGTTGGTCATCACGAATATATATCATGCAATATGTAAGCATGTTTGTAAGCTACACTAACAAAAATCTCCTTTACAAACCTGCTTATCGTGAAGCTGTAGTTTTTGCTGGGATGATATAATTTTTGCAGTAAGGAGTGTGTAGAAAAAGTTTTCAGAAAATATATTATTTAGTAAGATCTTAGCTCCCTAGTCATACATAAAATTATATATAAATCATAGAAATTATATATGGCTGATTTTCATTTCAAATGCTTTCTTCGTGTCCATTGAAAGTATACTAAAATATTTCAGAAAATAAACGCATAAATGTCAAAAAGAAAATTGCTTTAGCATGATTTAATAGATTAAAAATAAATGTAGATAATTTTTTTTTTGTGTTTTTACTCTCTTCATACAAAATGGCGTGTCCGTAATGCATGCTGTTGATTTCCCACAATAAGAAACTATAAATTTTTCCAAAAGCGATTTTAAATTTATGATGGTTTTAGAAAATTTGCAGTTGCTTCTCTTATTTTGCGCAACAAATTTTTTAAAAATATTAGAAATTATAATTTTTTTTTAAATTCTTGATGTCCGCAGTCTTGTGTATTGAGTGTAACGCTTTTTTAGTACGCTTCATTACTCGGTTAAATTATTAAAATTGGATAAACAACATAGCCTAAAATAATAGCGTAGGTTTTTACTATCAAATATTTAAAAGTTTTGTGAACTTTTGTTAAATAGTACTGTATTGCAAAACGTTTCATCAATCAATCATCGTTTGTATCCAAAAAAAATGTATAAAGTGTTATCCATATTCATTTAATATATGTAATTGTAATGTGTTAGTGAATACTTAAGGGATTTATGTTACAATACTTCGAAGATTATACATCTGAATTGTATTAAATTAAAAATAAAGTATGTGTTCTGAATAAAATATAAAATTTGTATGAAAATGTATTGAGCGTTACGTAAAAATATTTTTTAAATATAATTTATCTATACATTTTAGAACGTTAAAAAAAAGTTAACATCAGCTGAAGGGTAGAAACGATATACATACAGAACATTATCTGTTAACAAATCTCTGATTTTCTTTGATAATTTTTATTTTGTTCTTTCGCACTATGGACTATTATATTTTTGAACAACGTATTAGGTGGGTCGTATTTTGCTAGAAAAAAATTATTTGAAATGGACATAATTTTTGACATTGTTGGTTGATCTTATTAAAATACGCCTTACTTGAAAGCCTTTTTGCTTATGTATAAATGCTTGACATTGTTGGTTGATCTTATTAAAATACGCCTTACTTGAAAGCCTTTTTGCTTATGTATAAATGCTTGTCAAAAATTCTTTTAAAATATAAAAATTCTTTATTTTTCCATGTGAACCCAAGTCAAAATTGAAAAAGTGGTCATAACTTTTAATCTCGTCTTGCGATTATTATTATTTTTTGTTTTTAGAGACTAGATGTGTAGTGCTTTCAATCCCTGAACTCATTTTTTGTGGTCTATTTTTTCCAAAAATCATTCCTGGAACAACCGCGGAAGCAAATGTAACGCACAAGTATTAGTTCCGTTGGTAAAGAAAAAAAAAAACAAAATGTACGTTTGGAGAGTTCAGGTACATACAAGTCTGAATAGTTTTAATCACTAGCTCTCTGTCCCCCGAAATAAACACCATTTGCGTAATTATTACAACAGAACCATTTAATTCCACTTTATGAATCTTTGCTTTTAAAATATCATATTTAATATAAAACTTAAAAAGTAATAACAAGTTACTTTTCAAGAAAAATCAAACCTCAATGTCATTGTCAGATATGAAAATGAATCAACTATGACAATTGCAAATGTGGTTTAGTTGCTAGCTTAAAAACGTTTAACAAAGACAGAATTTTTTGGTACTTACAAAAACCACATATTTTCTTGTTTTGTATTCTCTTTGATTATCTGTATGAAATAGAGTTTTGTCCTAATACTTTGTAGACATACTGTACAGAATTTATATGTCCTGACTTTACAGAATACCTACAAAAATAATACAACTTAAAATGTTATGTAAAAAAATTAAAGCAATCTACATTGCATTATAAATAATTTCTAGATTAAGTATTGTCAATGTAGCAGAGTCTTAGAAGAACAATTTCGATAACAAAAAAAAAGTCCAGGTAAAAACATACATGTAAGTATAATACACGGGGAGGTCAATAAGTCTTTTCAACAACGTAGAAAAAGCTTTACAGTCTTCTACTTACTTGATACCGAAAATTTCCAAAGTTTTAAAGCTTGCCACAAACTACATTCAAAATAAAATTTTGGCAAATCTAACCAATTTCATAGGGTAGAATTGCGCCAACCCATAGAATACAGTAAAATCAACCAATCGATTTGTAGTTTAGTTGATTGTGTGTAAAACTACTAACCGAAACGTCGCAGCTTCGATGCCTGCCAAGGCGTAAGCAGGAAGTGTGTTTGTTAAAAAAAATTTGTTTGCTTGTTTGTAATTTGTTGGTCTTGAGATGGGGCTCTCATGTTTATAAGACGGACGCCTTTACCATCTCAGCTAAGTCACCTTGTTGTGTAATCATAGCACTTGCTTGACTTAAATATAGTAATTGACTTGACTTAAATACAGCAATTTTTGTAAACGTAACTATTTTCATTGTTAATATTATAACGGCCCTTTTCACAATGTTTGATTAAGAGTTAAATTGAATTTTAACGGCAAGTTTTATATGCCGAACTTGCCGTTAAGCTCTATGTTAACTTTTAACCGTACATTGTGAAAAGGGCAGTAATGTGGTAATTTTAACCATAAAAATTGGTAATGTTAACCACAAAAATTGTCAAAACTTAAATTTTAACCATCAAAAATAATTTTAATTTTCAAACGTGGTTTTTCCCAAATTTATTTTTTACAATTCAAATAAAATGTAATATTTCAGTCTTGAACTCAGGTTCTCATGTTTACAAACCGGGCGTCTTTACCATCTCACCCAGTTCATCTTGTTGATTGATGATAGCACATAGTAACCACAAGCATGAAATGACTTACAACTATAAAAATTGTTTTCAACCAATGAAAATTGCTATTTCATAAAAATTTCAACAACAATTTACATTAACAATAGGTTAACTATTTAAATTGGCTAGATTTACTTATAATTTTATTTTGAGTGTAAGATTTTAGAATGTGCTCAAAATAAGCTACTTTCGCCGTTGGCTGGATTAGTTAGCGCGTTGACTACCGAGCAAACGATCGCTAAGAACTTGAGTTCGATCTCTGCTCAGGACAAATCATCAACATCATTAATTTCTTTGATGTGCATTAGTATGGTATTGTGTTAATTGTTTTTGGTCTGTTTAGGTAATGAAGATATAGCACTGGCCACTAAACAATAGTACTAGACAGCAATTGATACTGTTTTATGCTAATGTAGATCACAGGATCTTCATTTGTGAGTAATTTCAGCAGAATCTTCGGCAAAGTAAAACAATACAAAAAGCTTAAGAAAGATAATGAGTCTACCTAACACCAGAAGCCCTTCAACACTGCTCTAAAATTAATATCTCGGCAGACTTAAGGCCATATTTTTTTAGCAATTAATTCTTTTATTCTCCAGCAATATCTTATTATTCTAAAAAAATTTTTAAATTCGTGCCGAGTATTTTGTGTTAAGGACTTTCAAGATATTAGTTTTGTACATTTAATTGACAATTATTACAATAAATTTTCTCTTTTGAGAATATTTTGCAAATTGTGGTTAACCATAAATTGTTGCTACTATTCATTTATATAATCTAGTAAATATGTATGTATGTATCAGAACAAAATCATATAAACAGAATTCTTTAATAACAAATAATAGTTTTAGGAGAAGAAATATTATGACCTTACCACACTAACCTGTTGTACATACAATAATCAAATATATTAAAAGTGACAATCTTAATACCAATACGACAAGCATGCTAAGATCAAAGAAGAAAATAAAGGTCATCAGCAAGACAAACGAAGATATTAACAATATATTTTTGTAAAAATAATTGAAATTATTCCGAATATTATTAGACTCAAGAAGAGAGTTTTTAATTTAAAGCAATTTGGCATGAATGACCTAAAATTTAAAACAGTAGAAGAATTCCTCTCTGTCTTTTAAATTATTTATTTAAACCAATAAAACATTCTCTTCAAATGTAAAGAGAGGAAACAGATGTCAAAACCAAATTTAATCCAACATGTTGGGTGGCGCTCAACATTATTGTAGGAAAGAAAATGGTCGATACATTTGATCAAATTAGGATACACCAGCACGTTTCAATATTTGAATCGATATTAATTCTTCACCCTTATCGTAAAAATAATTTCACGTGAAATTTGTTTGGAGTTGTTTTTTTTTTGCAAGAATTATTTACCATTTTTTTTGTTCATAGAAAATTTTCCAATGACGGCGAATTTTTATTTTTTGAAAAATTTACTTGCGTTATTTGTCTTGAAATATCTGTTTTTGGTTTAATTGTTTTTGTATGATTGTTGTTGTTGTACTCTTTCTTATTATTTTTAGCACCAAGCCACAAAATTTAACGTGATCAAATTGAACAATGATTCAATATTGAACAATGTTGTTATAGCTATGAAAAATATTAAATCAACGAGATTTAAGGTTAGATTATTAATTTGTCGTTTAAAACTATTATAAAACAATGACAATTTTAAATAAAGTATAAAATTTTTAAATTTTTTTTATAATTTTCAATCAACATTGCGACATATTGCTTTTACATTGGGATTTTTCTTTTGTGCAAGCATGTGTGAGTGTTTATATATGGTGAATACTGATTTGCTTCTATTTTACTCATGCATGGTTTTGTTACAAATTAATAAAGATTTCTTTTTGAATTATTATAACTTTGGTTGTGGACCAGTTATATTGCAACTGGGTACTAATACTTTTGTCGGTTTATAAAAGCAATGCTAATAAAACGCAACAAAAGTTTTTTGCACACATCCATGGATTGCTTGCCACAACCATAATATAATCGCCACAATCATATCACAACTATGTATTTTCTCTGCGTGTGGATCTGTAAGCTTATTGATTTGTTACCCTTATCACAGATATTTGTACATACTGAAGGATTCTCATGTAAAGACATGGTAAAAACAGAAACGTTTTGTTTGTAATTTATTTTTAGTTATGTTAAAAAATTTGGTTCTTATATCCAATATCATATTTCTTTTAAGTACATTTACATTTTATTTCACTATATTTCTTATTGCTTTGTATATCGAGCTTGCAATAGAAAAAATCTTCATTCTGTTGGGATACATACATATTTTAAATTGTTTACTCTATCTAGTCAATTCAATTAATTTTTTATTATTATTTTCTCCTGTTGTTTAGTTTTACTTGTTTTCTTTGTGCAACACAAGTTTTTAATCTAAAACATATGTATGTATGTTTAGAAAAGAAAATAATTGGAATTTTTTCATAAAACCATAATAAAATTTAAACTATTTGTCTGGTGGACAATAAAATCAAATGAACAGTCAGTCAGCAGTGTTGGTAAAAATAATAGGCGCAGCCCAGAAATTTCAATATAGATATATAAAATTTTTTTACGATAATTTCTTTCTGAAATTAGTTCACATAAGAAGTTCTTTTAATCTATTTGAAGTTTACATTCAAAGCAAACTATGTTTGTTATAGTTGCAGTTTAACTGGAATTTATTTTTTTTTGTTTAGTTAACTTTTCAAGTAATGGAATTTTAATCTAAAAACTATTTCTAAGCTTTTCGACCTTTATATATAAATATCTTGCTTAGTTTCTTGACCTCGAGCTTTATGAAATTAGGCAAGATAGTTATCGAATTTTTTATATAATTTTGGAACTAATCTTAAAACGGAGCGAAAATTCCTAACAGTGATTGTTTTACTTCGATTTATGATAGGAATACATACCAGACAACTGCTTAATGATAAAATAGCCTGTGCCTAATATTAATTCCAATACTGCATCACAATCACACTAGTACAGAAAATTTTATTAATACTTTTGTTCTTCTTATTTAACACAAATTCAAATGTATTTTACACATCCCTACATAGTAATTTTGTTTTGACCAGTATTACTATTAAAACTACTGCTGTTGCTGAAGTAGCTTTTATTGACCAGATTATATGGATATGCAGTAGTATCCCAGCAAAATTATCCGTCTACCGAAAGCAACTTTGTAAGGAAGAGAGAGAGCGTAACTCTTCCTCGCCAACTGCTTCGGGATTACATGAGTTTTGTATGGGATGTCCAGTGTTTCTATAAGATGAAAGAGTAAAAGTGCTAAATTGTTGGAAGAAAGTGCGAACATGTTCTACAGCTCAGAAAAAAGTGTTAAAATAAGTTAATATATTAAATTTAATTTTTTTAATATGTGGGAGATCTAGAACTTTATTTTACTCAATTAGAGTTGAGTTTGCTTTTTTACTAAGCCCAAAAAAAAGAAATAAATGCTCTATTTTAGCGGCATTAAATAATTTTCCAAGTCCTGAAAAGGATTTTCATAAATGGAATTTGCAAGTTTGTTTACTTTAATCCATTTCTACTTTTTAGTATTGTTCAATATTTAGCTGAACTAATTTTTTCCAGAGAGAAATTTGTTTGTAAAAATACCCATTACGTAATCGCTGATGTAAGCAGTACTTAGTAGCTGCTAGTGATGACGCTTTGGCTTATTTTCCAACTTAGATTTATCATAAGCGTGTCATAGGCTGTTTAATCGGTGCGCTCTCGCTTACAAAGTAAGCTACGATGTCAGTACCTGTCGCAACTGTGCGTTTACATAATAAGTGGAACTGTAAGCGGGCTTGTCCTTGAAATAGCCCAAAATAAGGCCACAATATTTTACATTGAACATATAAGGGATAAATTCTATGAAATAGAACGAAATACTCACATACACAATGGATCCTGGCATCATTGATTATTATCTAAGTACTTCGTTTCATTTACCACTGGGAAGCTTGACCCGAGCGAATAATTAGCACTGTTTCCTGTCGGTTATTTATGTCTCGTCATTAGAGGGAAAAATAATATTCAAAATGGCGAATCAAACATTAAAGCGGCCCATCCATTATACAATATTATTGCATATGTAATGTGTATATGCATATGTAATGTGTATATGCATATGTAATGTGTATAATTATTGTCGTTTTGGCCTATACTGCGCAATAAAAAACCATATTTTCAAAGAATATATTGTCCAAATTTCTGACAGTGAAAAAGTAAACATAACATTGAACAATGTTGCCACCACATTACACAATTTCTTTATTGTACAATAAAAATCAAAGATCTTTTGATTTTTGCCAATATATTGTGCCATCTTTGAATATGGCATACACATTGGCGATATTATTGTACAATATGAAAAATTGGACAACTATATTGCAAGTGCGTGGGCCGCTTAATATTGATACATTATTAGGGGAGACATTTCAACTGACAACGAAACACCTTTGTCATCTAATATATAAATATATTTTTGTTTGGTTCCAGGTATTATCTTTTGAAAATGTATGAATGTAATAAAATTAAAAATTAAAAAAAGTGCTAGGCTAGCACTTAGCACTTTAATGGAAGAGTTTAGTGCTAGGTTAGAAAAACAAGTGCTAGATTATCACTAAAAGTTCTAAAATGGCAAGCCTAAGGATGTCCCACCTGGTAGGTCTCGAGCTATTATCTTCTTTCTGCACATCCCAGATGCATTAATCTAATGTCTTTTTATATGTATATAATTAAAAAAGTTTTTGCTCTGTATATCACAAGTTTACAATTACGTAGATTAAATTTTTACTGGCCATTATTTTATATTATTTTTATATTTATTTATGTATTAAATGGTACAAGTATAATTGACTAAAATAAAATTTGTCAATACAGAGAAAAATGTTTCAACAATTTCATTAAAAAAAAAAACGGGCTGAAAAACAAATTGTCCAAAACTATAAAACATTTTGTCTAAAAATATAAAAAAAATTCTATACAAAATATTTTACTAGATCAAACAAAGATATTTACACAGTTTTCTGTAATATCTATATCGAACAATATTTTTGTCTGAATTTATAAAACAAATTGCTAAAAATACTTAAAAATGTTTAACAAAATAATTTTAAACAGAATCAAATAAAAATAGTACTTGACTTTTTGTAATATATCAAACAAACTTTTTGTCTGAGTCAGTAAAAACTTTTTTTGGAAACATATTTTTAAGTTTGAGAGAATAACATCATCATCCGTTAATCAATTAAGAAATTTTACTTTGTGACATTTGGTTAAATGTATATGTTTATCTAAAGACTCTACAAAAATTAATGAGAATTAAATCAACATTATGAATTGATTCACTCAGAAATCTTCAGTAAACAAACTGATTACAATCGCATTCCTTTTGCTGTCATTGTTGTTATTTATGTGTCTGCTGTCATCGCCGTTGTTCTTTTACGACACAGAAAACTAGTTTTTGTTGGTGTTTGCGTCCTAAATAAAAGTAAAAAAATTCACTGATTCAGTAAAGAACATTTACTGAAAATGAAATTTTATTTTAGACAACCTTTTGTATGAACACTATTTGGTGATAATATTTTTCTCTGTGGTTTAAAACAAAAAACATAAAAAACATACGCTATACTTCTGCTCTGTTGATAGCTGACAAGCTACTAAATGAGGTTTTTGTTCTAAGAAGTAAATTATTTTGATGTTCGCGTTGAAGAAATATAAATAGACGACTAACTTCGTAGTGTGTGCGGTAAATTTCTTCGCTAGCTTATGGTATTGTATGCTCGTGAGGCAGAGAGGGTGCAATGCGTGCTTTTGCGCTTCTCCGAAGCCCGTCTAGCTTATCTTAATGGCTCACTTGTACCACATTTATTTTTGCTGGGATGTATAGTATATGTACCTATAAAACATATGTATACAATTAAATAATTGTATGTATATACATACATATAATAATGTAACACTACAGCTTGGTCATTCTTAATCAAGCGACTTTAGAATAAAGGAAACTGGAATAATACCACCACATAACTTTGTGAAAATTATTTTTCAGATATGATACAATGGTGCTTTTAAACCTACTAAACACTTTTAGGTCGATTCAAATGTATAGATATACGTCGACATTTTTTTTGTTCCTTTAAAACGTTTAATTGCTTTCTAGTTTGGTAACTGTCTTTTCCAGTCTTGTTAAAACACAACATGTTTTCATATTAAAGTTATTTAATAATGTTTGTTATATTCTGTTTACCTGTGGTAAACGACCAATAGAAATATTGATTTTAATTGTGTTTCTATACATACATGAGAACAATCTAAAGGAATATAAAGGAAAAAGTTTCCTAAGTACCCAGCAGCAACGTCATTAAAATGCGAATTCTAATCATTCCCAATAATTTTAACATTTTAATTTTTAGAGAAGTTCTCTTACTTCATTCCTATTCACAGAATTTGAAGCAATGTTCCTGATGTTTTAAAGTTCTATGAAGTAGTTTTCCTCTGGAAATATTTTTAAGAAGGGGTAACAAATTTACGCAGAGCTCGTTTCTGCTTATATGAATATAAACAAAACACAATTGTTCAATTCCCGACCGCAGATCGTTTTTGATGTGAAAATTACCAACAAGATATATACGATCTACAATATCTAAAACAGGGTGTGAATTCACCAAATATTTTTATATATGTATTTTTAATTAAATAAATATATTTTTTTTAATTAAAGAAGATCATTCTAAAATACACGTTATAAGATCTTATCAGAGGCAACATTTGTATATAAACCATATTGAAAAATAAGGGTTTAACTAAATAATTAAAATTTTGTAGCTTACGATAATTTGCCGTTAAGGGTTTGAAATAAATGCAAATTTTTAATAAAACATTTGAGAAGCCAAAAATATACATAAAGTAAAAATATATGGAAATATGATATGTATGGAAGGGGTTTATTCAAATAAAACTTTTTTAGGAGGGCTTCATTTTCTTATTATTACGTATTAAATTAAAATTATAATTTATGCTTCAATGAATAAATTTAGTTGGCTTTAATTTTTTATTGTTTTATAATGTGATCAAAGAAGATATTAAAAAATAAAAATGGCGTAGTTCCATGTCCAACGACTTGGTCCAATTTTTCTTTAAAATATCATCTTAGAAACCACATTTATGTAAAATCTTACGAAATCAATGTCAGCACTGCGGATGGAAGTAATGCCACTTGGCTTGGCACTAAGTATCACTTTGAACCCAACACGGGGTATAGGAGTATTCTGGACCTTATACATAAAGACGTTAGGGAGACTGAAATGACTACACAGAACAAACTAAATTTCATTTTCTGTAAAGGAATTCAATGAAATAGTAAATATTTTGTCTATGAACGGACCTACAAACGAATTTGTAAATATAGACAAAAATACTTCAACAATTTCATTGCAAAAAACGTGTTTGTCTAAAAATATTTACAAATTGTAGACAAAACAATTTACTAAACAAACAAAAATATTTATTGGATTTTCTGAAAAATATCAAACAATATTTCTATCTGAATTTAATAAATAATTAGTCTAAAAATGCTAACAGTTATTAAGCAAAATACTTTACTTAATCAAAAAAAATACAAAAAAAAAATTTTTGTGTGTGTGTCATCATCATCATCCATTAAGCATTTATGAGATTTCACTTTGTTAAATGTGTTCAAGTCTGAATGTTTATCTAAATACTCTAAAAAAATTAATGAGAATTAACGCAACGACATTTACTAATCGATTCACTCGAAAATCTTTTGTAAACAAACTTGGTACAATTGCATTCCTCTTGCTATGATTGTTTTTGTTGTTATCTGTGTGTATGTCATCATCGGGGTGGTTTTTTACAACACAGTTTTTATTGTTGCTTTTGGTGTTTGCGTTCTAAATAAAAGTCAAACAAACAATTCATAGATTATGGACAGAACATTTACTGAAAATTTAGACAAACTTTTGTTTGAAAATTTTTTGGTGATAATTTTTTCTGTGTATGGAGCACATGAGTAGAAGGATAGTCGAAAGACTGCATCGGACACTCATTTCAGGTGGTAATATACACAATGAGTACTTGGAGAGTGACATCAGCATTTTTACTGATGTATCTCTTATGGGCGGAAGAGCGGAGGAGTTATGCCTCTCCCTTGTCTTGCGCTTAGGACAGCACGTGCCCGTTTATAAGGCAGAAATGTTTGGACTGATGCACGCATTGGATGACCTCATTGAGATTCAGGTTGCGGGGAAGAGAATTCTCATCGCACTGGATAGTGATTAGATGCATGCAGCAAGCGAACGTGTACTACAAACCGGTGCTATATGGCAAAAACTTACATCCGGGAAACTAGTCATAGAATACAGTAAAAATCTTTTGCTCAAATAGATATGATTGAAATAACTCAGTAGAAGCAATAAATAATAAATATAAATATCTTTTACAATTTTAAAAATATTCGAACGATTTTCGCGATTTTATTTTATTATTATAATTTTTGTTCAATATTGTAAAAACCACCAAGTAGAATGAGTAACAACCAAATAATTGCGATGCACGTAAATAAAGCCAAAATATAACGCATTTTCAATAAAATTTCGAAATTGGTATTTAGACACGCTCTTAGCATTTTTAATACAATATTTCATGTTCTTTTCTAATTCAGCTAATATATTAAACAATTTGCACATTAAGAAGAATATTATTTTTTATTTCATTTAAACTGTTTGAAATACGTTTAGTAAAATATATGCGGTTTGCTTTTGACACACAAGTTTTCATGGGGTCAAAATGTCACATTTCTTACCAGCCAAAACATATAAGTAGTTTGCTTTAACGTAAAGGAAAATCTCAAAACTTAACATGAATAAGTCACCCATATACAATAAGATTACACAATTTGTATGACCTACAAAGCAGCTTAAACAAAGATTTTGTACGGGATTATTATGGACATATTTTTGTTTTGGACGGCAACCAAAAATAATACAAACACACTAACCATTAAATAAATACAAATTTTAAGGTAATAACATCTGTAAGCACTAAAGGTTGTACGCAGAAACATATACTTATGAGAACATACATGCAAACGTGTTAATATAATCCATAAGGGAAGTAACTTTTAAAGGAGCTTTAAAAAAATGAGCTATCAGAAATTTAAAGTTATGACCAATATTTCAAGAGATTAAAAAGCTCTACCAATGTATTAGAACAGGCATAAAAGTAACATAAAAGTTTTCTAAATTGATTATTAGGCTAAGGTTCGTAACGTTATATTCAGAAAGAATTGGGCTTGATTAATATTCCAAGGAACAAGGGAAAAATTAACATCAACTTAATTTTTCAACGTACACAGCAGAACAGAGTAGCGCCACTTTCGAAATAATCATATCAATAAACAATTAGCTACTGGCTTGAGCTTTTCACATGTTTACATGTTCATATATACTTAAGTATAAAATCAAACCAAAAAAGTTTGTCTTGAGTAGAACAAAAATCAGAAAAATGGAAATGAAGAAAAATAAACCGATGGCAACGCTGGGAAAGTGCACTTTAATATCAGCTTGAGAGTGATTTAATTCTCGTATTCAATTTTCACGAAAAAGTTGTATATATAAGAATTAAAATCACATTCAACAGAGCCACCTGACAAGTGGTGATAAGCAAATACACGTGAGCACTGACGATGGAAGTGTAGCGGCTTCCGAAAGTGGCGCTACTCTGTTCTGCTGTGTACGTTGAAAAATTAAGTTGATGTTAATTTTTCCCTTGTTCCTTGGAATATTAATCATGCCCAATTCTTTCTGAATATAACGTTACGAACCTTAGCCTAATAATCAATTTAGATTCACAAAGCAAATACGTTCGATATAATCATATCAGTAAAAGTTTTCTGTTTTAGTAGATTTCCATCAACGTGGCATGTCTTCGTACATGTCTATGTACAAAATATTAATTTCCACTTTTTAAGAGCATTATATTAAAGTTAGTACCTAAATAACAGAAACAGTTAAATGAAGAAAAGGGACTTTAATTTAAAAAAGTTTTTAAGAAACATATGTGACCTTCTCCGAGAAAAGGGACCTAGTGTGTGAAAGTGAAGTTTTGAGAAACACGCATTTAAAGTTTCATACACCCTTTTAGGTACCAGAATCCACTCTTTAGTCCAAACCCGTTTTTTGACACACTAGGTCCCTTTTCTCGAAGAAGGTCACATGTGTTTCGTAAAAACTTGGCGATTTTCAAACTTATTTGGCGAATTTTTGATTTGGCGACTTTTATGGCTATTTGTAATTTATAAGATGTATTCAACACTTTTATGCAAAATATCACGAGGAACATTTCTTGTGTAATATTTTAACCCTCTAGCTCTTCCTTTCTTAAAAAAGGACCCAAAACTTCCCTTCAGCGACAATATAGCGGGCTAAAATGCACTACAAAAATATTTGCCATAAAATTGTACTACAAGCCTTCAAAGGCACCCAAGCTCCAGAATAAACTGGCGATCCAGAAATCATTTAAAACTTAAAATGTGTAAAAGGGTTAATTTTGTACTTATTTACAATCAGTAAGTACAACAAATAATATATCTTGTAAGCCTTATGTTTAAGGTATAAAGTGTGTTCAGGACTTTTATGTAAAACACCACGGGTAACGTTTTTCTTTCATACTTTAACCATCTAACTCTTCGTTGTGTGGGTGTTTTTATCCCTTTCTTAAAAAAGGAGCAAAAAACTCACCTATAGTGTGTGATATGGCATCATCAAAAATATTTGCCATACAATTATACTATAAATGTTCAACATTTCAGCTGGCTATATCGCCGCTTAAGGGGAGTTTTTTACCATTTTTTGCGAAAGGAACACAAAAGAAATACACAACGAAAATTAAGAGAGTTAAGATCGTTCACAAAATGTTCCTGGTGATGTTTTACACAAAAGTGATGAACACATTTTATACCTTAAACGTAAGGCTTACAAGATTTTCTACGCCGAGCCACTATAGCTATGTGTAATAGGAAGGGGAGGGGGCGGAATTTAACTCTGCCTAAAATGAGCCCCAGATGTAAACTTTCAAGACGACGATATATGTACATTAAGGCTACTCACAGAAATTTTTGTTACCCCTCTCATATTAAAGATCGGTCTTTGAGCGTCGTAGAATAAAAAAAGTTTTTCAAGTTTTCTTTATTCTATGACAATTCGACTTCGACATACATAATACGGATGATTAACTCGAGCTTAACTGGTAGTTATATATATTGTTTTTTCATAAAATTACACAACCCGCGAAGCGATTAGCTTGTCTGCGGAAAGCACCCAGGGTCTACGGCGGGAGTCGAACCCACGACCTCTGGACTGACAGGCTAGCATCGCTACCAATCAGCCCCTGTAGTCGAGTGCGTAGTGTGCTAGCCTGTCATGTCGGAGTTTGTTGGTTCGAATCCCATCAAAGACTCCGCTTAAAAATAAAATACAATTTCTACTTGCATTTATAGCAATAAAAAAAATAAATAAACTTTCAATTATTAACCAACAATTACAGCTAAATGTCGTAATAGTATTTATATATAATCTATATTATTCTACACCGATGAGGTCTCCATAAGATAGTTCAGTAACAAGTCACCAGGTGTGTACAAAGAATCATTTAACCCCATTCTAGGCCATCTCCACGAAAACGTGAATGGTCCGCTTCATAGGAAATATTACATCTGCAACTGGTCCCTATCACCTGAGAACCGGTCACTTGACTTGTTTTGTGTCAGTTCCATTTACCTTATAGCGGTCCCTTTCATTTAATGTTTCAGAACTGCAACCGGTTGCTAGTCCTTGTGAACCAGCCAACTTCCTGTCTTGTGACAGGTTCTCTTTCCTCTAGGAGGCTTATTAATTTTGGGGCCAAATAAAAACTTTACAAGAAATACCTCTTTGTTGTTTTCTCTACATTCGGTGATTTTCTCTCTACTACATTTTAAGGTTACTTTCTAAAATTTTTAACAAAAACATTAATAATGCCCGCCCCTCAACACAATGGCAGAAAAGTTTTCAATTTAAAACAAACTTAGTTTAATTTAGTTTACCAATACACCGTAGACTGAATTTGGATATACCCCTAATACTAATAATTTAACAAACAAAAATATTACGCTGACCCGGAAACGTGTTTAAATGTTATATGGCTGCGTGCAAATGTGAGATTTATTTTATGTCTGCGAGTAGCTGTGATTGGTGATGGCAATTTCTTTTTTTTTTTAATAATTCAATACTATGATGCGCATGCAATACTTTAGATTTGAGTATTCAGTACTACTGGATACTTTTGATATACATACACATGCATTTAAAAAAAATATATTTTAGTTTGACCAATATTTCACCAGCGGTAGAAATCTGTTCCCATTTGATACCAATGATGGGAAAATATATAAACAAATATTTGCTGGCAAGTTTAGCCCAACCGGAGTTTATGTATATTCTGTATAGTCTTTAATTACTCTATGAGAGACTTTTTTTCTCGAGCATTTGTAGTTTAATGTTATCAAATGATTTACTTATGAAATTACTTTATATTCAATTAATTTTTTGTTCAATTCCTAATGATATCAACTCGAATTGGTGGTAAGTAAATTGAATAGTTTTACATAGTTAAGAAAATACCAATCTTTAGCTATTTATTGAATTTTCAATTTAATTTAGTTTAAAAAAAACAACTCTGAATGTATCGAGTAAATACTTGGAGTACAGACTTCCGAAATACTCGGTACTCACTAGTCAGCACTTAGCAAACACTAACGGGAATATTGAAAGCTTTTATTGGTAAACTATAGGGATTAATTGCTGCTTAATGCTTTAGCAAAAACTTCTTTGTACCTTTCTCACACAAACACAAAAACACACGCACAAATATTTACAAGATTTGCCGTAAACCCAAGCATAATAGTATTGTTAATATGCATATAGGCAAGTGTATACACATGTAACTACATTTATATTCCTGCAGATAACGTGACTACTCCATACACGCATGTAAAGTATACTCCATAGAGGACTAGGACTAGTCCAAAGGTAAACCAAACGTATGAAGAAAACATGGTCGATTTAACAATACGATGTCCTAAGGCTGGGCTATATAACCCAGCTTTGCATTACATCGGCGTAGTCTCAAAACTACTCTATGTAACTACTTGATGGAGTACTCAAGTAATCGTGTTTTAACGGTTGCAATCGTTAAAACGCGAGCACTTGTCGCTTAACTGCAACTCTAGTTTGCAAATGAGATGGTCCATGCCTGCATTACATCGGACTAGTCTTAGAACTACTCCATGTCACTATTCGATGAAGAACTCAAATGTTTGTGTTTTAAGGATTGCAGTCGTTAAAACGCGAACACCTGTCGGTTAACTAGAAGGTCTTGTTTGCAAATGGCATGGTTTATGACTGCATTATATACAACCATATTGTAACTAGTCCATTTTAGCTGAAACGGAGCACCTAGTTCAATAATGTACAGACTGGCCATGAGGTCGTTAGTACCTTTTCACTCCCAATCATGCACGCTCATGATAAAGAAAAATACTCGGGCAAACTCACGTGAGTGTAAAGAAAAATTGGACACGATGACTGAAACACGGACTCTTCATGAAAACAATAAATCAAATAAGCGAAATCATTACTTTGTTGTTACTCGTAAACTCAAAAAAGTTATTAAAACTATATTTTTAAGCTTTTAGGCAATATCGTACACTTTGCAATTTATTGAAAAGAAAAGTTATTCAGGATGATGCGTGATTATGTTTTATTTCAAGCGAATCACTTGTCCGGTGCCCATCTCCCGTTCGAACGAAAGACTATTTCCGCATAATGATTATGTGTTTGCTTTTGGTATTGTTATCTTTTTTTCACTCATTTTGTTACAAAAAGGTCTGTTATGAAAAGTCCTTTGAGATTATAGGCCTTAATTGAAATATCAAGTATCAAGTGTATTGTAATAAATGAACACAAACACATATTTACAAACTATTAAATGTTCATGCAACAATGTCTGCATATTGAAGTACGTTTGTGTGAATATGTGCTTCTTATTGGCATGTACACATTTTTTTATGTTAAGCTTAAGAGGAGAAAATCTGTGTTGAACGTGCTGCTCTTCAAGGATTATATTCCTAAAGAGTTTTAAGCTATTTAGTAGCTATTATTTGCACACGCATAATCACCACTAACTCCCATAAATGTCTAATCATGCACATATATGTATTTGTGTATGTGTATATGTATATGGATATGTTTATATTTGTGCATCTGTACTAAGGTCCACTACAAGGATACTTATGCATAAGTGTTTCGGTGTATTTCACTTGAACTTTCCTCTCTTTGTATGTAAGTATAATGTGTTGGTAATAGTTTATAAATACCCCTGATATGTTGAACATAATGGATTGTATTAAATTGGCATATTCTGTCAATAATTACATACATATGTATGTACATATGAATGTTTAGAAGAGAGAATGGGACTGTATGGAAGGAAGCATATCCTTCTACACTAAGGAACCCATATATAAGGAAGCTATTTTGCCATGCTCTCAATCTTAGAATATATGAATTTCAAATCGCAAATATTGATAAAAACTCTAATTTTATCAATAATTTCATGCGAGAAAGTATATGAATTCTATAATCAGTTAAGAAAAATATAAGTTTTAATAGAATCCGTTAATAATATCGCTTAATTTTGTAATCACTTCAATGATGTATGATCAAGTGAAGATTTGATTACATATGTATCCCAAAACGACATAAATTATTATTCTTCCTTATTCAGAAGTTCTTTGAAAAACTATTATTAGGTTAGTCCTAGTTACTCCTGTTTTCTTTTCCTTTCTTTTAGTTCATTAATCAAAACACCGCAACACAACGCAAACAGGTTTGCCAGGATATATTCACTTAAAAATACAAAATATATAGTTCCGTATTTATGTGGACGGTAGTGTGCTTGTATAATTTTCTAAGTCGACATGATAAAATATAGTAATTTTTTTCTAGAAAATCCTTATGTTACTGTTGTTTATATTTTAATCTTTTTATTATATGTATGCTATAAACAGATACGAGTAATACCTGAAGAGAATAATTCAAACATTTTTTTTTTGTCGAATTAGTCTGTAATATCTACAATTTTTATCTGCAACACCAATAAGTGCATACATATATAAAGGTTTAGTGTAGTAATCCTTTAAGCCTTTCTTGAGCATGAATTCCACTTCTTAGCAAAATATATTGTTACTTAACATAAATAAAAACACGTCGATTATATCAATGTTTTTATAATAAAAGACTGCAGAACAAAATCTAATTTCACAATAACTAAGTTCTAATGACTGACTCTAGTAGAGCGCACAAACAAATATATACGTGTATCAGCATTTTGATAGTTTACATCTGGCACTCATTTTAGGGGGATTTAAATTTCCCCCAATTTTGCACATAAATAGTTATAATGACTAGGAAATCTTGTAAGCCTTATGTTTAAGGAATAAAATGTGTTCAACAGTTTTATGTAAAACACAACGAGGTACATTTTTGTGGAACATTCTAATACCGTAAGTGTTCGGTGTATGGGCCTTTTAGTGCCTTCCTTAAAATGGTGGCGAAAACACTCCTTCAGCAGTGATATAGAAGGCTAAAATATTCTATAAAAATGCTTCTCGTAGTGTTTTTCATAAAAATGCTGAACAGATACAGTACCTCAAACATCGGGCTTATTGTGAATAAGTACGAAATTAACACCTAAACGCACAAACGACAAACTCTACATAAACAATTTTTAATATTTATTATTGTTTTTAATATAAATGCTCCAAATAAAATTTCTTTTGCATTCAGAGGAACAGGTAGTCAGTGATTTCTGAATACGCTGCACTAGAATTGTGCTAAATTCCAATACCGCAAAAGATTATTTAAAGTTAAAATTGTATGCTATTTAAACGAAAATTAATCTACTGAAAGAGTTATAAGCTTGTCTGCAAAATAAAAAACATTTTTTAAATTTACAACTGGATAAAGTTAACAACAATTGTGTCAGCACAAAAATTTTGCCATACATTTTTGGCGGTTTGTATTATTTTTTTTCTCCTTATTTGTTTTTGTCCCCAAATTGCCAACAAAAAGTATCAGTTGCAACCAAAATTAGAAATGTAAATTATAAATGAAACGAAGGCTACAACACAGCCTCGTTTAAATTAAACAAAATTCAGCATTTATAATTTACTCATATTTCTTGTCGTATTGTTGTAATTGTTTTGTTTTCATTTAGCCATAAATTTTGTTTAGTTTTTTGTATTTTAGCCTTGTTTTCTGTAAACTTTATAGTTGTATTATAAATTGCAAGTAAGTTGACAATAAAAGTTCGTAATTTAGGCATCTACGTAATTTATTTATTTTTCGTTATTAGGCCCGATAAGACATTTGGAGTGTGCTGTCTGCTCTACATGGAACAAATTAAAGTTAATTTTCTGTAAAGAATTTTCATGAATTAGTAATTATTTTGTCTAAAAACGGAACTAAAGAAAAGTTGCGAATTCAAACAAAAATGTCTATGCAATTTATATGAGAAATTCGTGATTTTTTCAGTTAAGAAAATCTTAAAAAGTTTTTTTTATTTTTAGAAATTGTTTTTCAGTTCAATTGAATGTTTGCAAACGACTTCATTTTAGTAATTATAAATGTCTTTTAATGCTCTATGATGTTTCTTTTTTACAATCTGTTTAAAAGTAATAAATAAAACTGAATGCAAAAAAAAAGCGTCTTGAATCATAAATACATGAAAAATAGTTATAATAAAAAATAAATGACAACTAGAAAAAGTTTATTGCAGCCAATAGAAAACAAAATTTTCCATAAAGATCCGTTGATATTGGAAAATAATATAGAAATAATAACAGAAAAAATAAGTTTTGAAAGACACTAATAATAAGGAGAAAAATGTTCATGTTCAAATAATCAACAAAGTTCTGAGCACGCAAATGAATTGTCTTTAAATAGCATCGGTTAATTAAGAGTATGAATGAATTAGAGCTTACCAGCTCTACACACCGGTGGTATATTTCCGCCCCATTTTTTAATACCACTTGGAACAGCTGAAAATTTACAAAAAAATATAAATCAATAAAAATTGTTTTAGAAAATTCGTCTTAGAAAGTTCCAAAACATGTCAAGGCCAAACTTTGGCTTTTTCTATTTATCTTTAAGATTTATAATTCGATGCATAACTAACTCCCTAATTTAAGAAAAGTAAAACGATTAAAGAGCATCTTGCACATGTATTTCTTGAACAAACTGTTAGTGTGTTCGTTTCAAAGCACATGAATCATAAATCACCATTTTACGATCTCACAGTAAATTCTTTAAAACAATAACAAAAATAGCAACAAATGTATAAACTAAAATTACACATAAATAATGCAAGACGCACTCTTACGATAAATTTTCATAGAGATAAAACAATATTATTGTTGATCTTAATATTTTTTGTTGTTATTTCTGTTGAAGCTGCTGTTGATTTTGCATTTGAGCAGATATTAAGAGAAACGAAAACAAAAAAAATTCTAATAAAATTTATGCTACTGAAGAAAGAACTAAATGAAGATGTTGGTGTTATTATTTTATTGAATAGAAGACATTTCGAAAGAAAACAACTAAATATTTATATAGAGAATCAAATTTTAAAGATTACAAAATTAGAAACATTTAAGTGATATAATATAATTCTTTAAAAAAAATTTACTACAAAACAAGCGTGGCACAGCCCATTTTTAATCCCTTGACCAACAAATAGGGGTGTTATAAGATTGTAGTGTGTGCCTGTGTGCCTGTGTGTCTGTACAAGTTCTCGTAGAGCTCAAGCGGCTGGAACGATTTTGATTTACCTTTTTTGTGTTTGAAAGGTGACTTGATCGAGAGTGTTCTAAGCTATGGTTGAAGAAAATCTGTTTTTACAATTTTTGGTGTGCATGCACCCTTTCGAATTCGACCAATATGTCGACTTGGGATGGGATTCGTTGGAACATCAAGAATTGTACTCAAAGAAAGATCATTTTTCGAATACACAAACGGTTATATATAAAAAATAGTTAGCAATATTTTATTTAATGAATATTGCATCGAAATTTAAAAAAAAACTGAACAAAAAACAAAAGCAAAGCTAAAAAAATATCGAATTGAATGCTGTCGATATTTTTTGGAAAAATATCGATACATTGATATATTGCAACTAAAAATATCGGTATATTTAAAAAAAAATCCCTAATATAAACCTTTATGTTTTAAACGTGTAAAAGTAATGGACTTATAAGTAAAAACTTTTGCTGATCTGAGTACCAACGAATGAAAATTTTAATTTGGATCTGTTCACTAAATATGTTGTAACTTTCTCATATTTTATCTCAGTAAACCAAGTATACCTTCGCTAAATTTGGAACAAAATTTGCTTTAAGATGATGGTCTTTAATAAATTTTATTTTGCCTTACTGGAGCGACTTAATAAGCTGAACTTTTAAAAAACGTAAAAAAATCAAAATTTTTCAAATCTTAATGCCCGTAATTCAATGAATTTTGATTTTATCACATATATTTAAAGAAAGTAAAGAGTCACAGTGTTTGGCGGGTGAGCTAGCGGGTGTAGCGCCCCCTTAAGGTTTTTTGCTTATAGCAAAAAATTTCTGAATAAAAGAGTTAAGGCAATCTAATCTATCACTGCTGTATAACAAATGGTTTTTATTTGTTAAGTCTTACCCATTTATTTATTCATTAATAGAAGTCGCTTTTGAAAAATATGCCATCACTTACCTGAAAAGAAAAATTACACAATAAAATATTAGTTATGTGCCAAGAAAACTAAACACAAAAGGAACATAACAGGAATTTTATAAATATATATTATATGTAAATAACTACTCTTACTTACTACATAATTAGTTTTTAATAAGTTAACAAACTGTTTCTTTACTTGTAATTAAAGAGATGTAATTATTAGATTAATATACATATTATATCTTTCACTCTAATAATTTTGCCTTGATTAATCGGAAAATTTAAATCAAATAATATTCTATCAGACAAAAATTTTTATTTCGAGTAAAAATTTATTCAAGCAATGTATAACTCCAGAAAAGAATTTTATTTAAATTTTATTTTTTTCCAATGAATTTTTGTAGATACAATTTTTATTCATATAATAGTACATCTGCGTTCAATAACATATTTTCAAACTCTTTTGTTCTTTTTTTGCTTTGTGTTCATTTATTCCGTTCATAGTCATACAATATTTAGTTGATTAGTAACAAATATTTTTCAGTTGAAAATAACTCTTTATAAGCCTAAAAAGCCACAATAAAAAACCAAAATAAATAAATAAAAAAGCTGGTAAAACGAAACTCTAAAACCTGCTACAACTGCGAACAATGGGAATATTTGCCAAAAATATTTGCCGATAAACGATTAAACGAGTGCACGTTATATGTTGACTTATTTCAAATACAGTCAATGTATTCAATCATACAAATATTTGTATAGCCATAGACCAGTAGTGGCCAAACTCTTGATTTCCTATGCACTTGTGCGTAAACTGTATTTTGAACATTTTCACACGTATACAGTCTATATAGTATTTAGTGTATAAAAGGGGACCACTGTCATAGATAAATGAAGAGAAGAAAGAAACGCAGCAGACCACCGAAGTGCTAACATCTAAAAATTGATAAATCTCAATAAAAAAAACCTTAACATCCATAAAAGTGTACGAGTTGTATGTAATAACTTGTAGAGCGAAGAAAAAATGTTAACTAAAAATGTATGAGTAGCAAATATTTTGAGATGTGTGTTTTAAAATTTTATTTTATTGAAAATTGGAAATAACAATAAACATTTTAGGCCATGCTAAAGGCAAATTTTGAAACTTTGCACAATAACTACACAAACAGTGAGAGGAAAACAAATGTTTCAAAATGCACTATGGGACAGGTAAAGGCATCAGGTACTAGCAGCATATTATGTTGTAATATATTAGCGAATGAGCATATAAATGTAATTAAAAATTATATCAAAACTTCTATGAAACTCTCTTCTCTGATAGTATTAATTTATAGTAAAAATTTACAAATTGAGTTATGAATTTTAGTCGAACTGTTTGGTTTTTTATCCAAAGTTATTTAATTAGTTTGGCTCGAGTGGTCTAAGCGGAAAATAATTCTGAAGAGATTAGCGGAAACTATCGAAACATATCAGTTCAACCCTCCGTGCTTCACATTTGTCTCTAAATAAAAATATAATTTAATTGAAAAATTAAAACCGAACTCAAGCCAAAATAATTATATTTCTTTGAAAAATTTTTTTTTAAGTTTAACAGATCCATTTCCATCACACTTACCTGTATACAATATTCCATATTTTATCGCTTTCTAGGATGCCTTTATAAGATCCATTGTGCCTCATTTATTTGAGTGAAGTAACAACTGGCTAAGAGAAGTGTATATATATATACATTATTTTAGTGCAAATATTGAAATTTTATCGTTTCTATTCTGATGTGTAGACATTGTTTGAGTGAATGAAGGAATCAATGTGTAGAAAATATAAGAAAGGGCAAAGTTGAGTTGTACAGAACAGATTTTTTTGTTTGTCATTTGTTTAACAATAGTTAAATAAATGCATGCACAGAAAAATATCTGCGGTTTATTTGAATAAACGCGTATGTCTAAAAATCAATTTTTTCAGGAGAGCCGAAATACTTTATTTTTAATACTACGACGGACTCTGTGTGATTTTTATCAAACTTTTTTTGGGCAATAAACATATGTAAACATATGCGGTAAGAAGTTTGTGTAAAAATTTCTGGCAAAAATTCTCTAAGGGTAAGATCCTAGAGAATGATTAAAAAAAACAAATTGCCAAGGACACTAAAAGTGTGTTCAGAAAAAAAAAGCTTATGTCGATAACAGTTGCTTATATTGAACTAATTCAAGCACACGCTATTTTTTTACATGAAAAATGCTTGCGCCCAAGTCACTATAAGTTTTTATTAACTGAACAATAACCAAAAAATATTTGGGGAATGTGTTCAAAAGTAACAACGCATGTGGCCATGTGTTTTTTCAACGGCAATAAATTGCCAGCAGTCGATTTAGTTCATTAGAGCTGAGAAATATTTGAATGAATTAAGAAGTTACGTTGTTTTTAGAAAAAAAATTCGGAATGGGTCCTTGTTATTGGCGAAATTGTTGGTCAATGTAAAAGAGCATATAAAATAATGTAATTTGGCATCAATAACTCAAAATCGACAAAAAAGGGAAAAAAACCACAGATATAACTTTATTGGGGCAACCATCAGTGTTGCCAATTTCGGCACTTTCTGCCTATATCCAGAATTTATTATTTTCATATTTTTCTAAAAAAACCCCTAATTTTCATCAAGTCACAAGATATAGTAATTTTTATATCTAAGTTTAACTAAGAAGTAAAAAACTTCTGAAAGTTATATTACAAAATAATAATGATAACATTAAATTGAAAATTTTAAAACCCCCGAAGAAAATAGAAGATTTTGGATCAAGTCACCTTTCAAACAAAATTTACTAAACTAAAATCGATTGATCCGTTTGGGAGCTACGGCGTCAAAGACACACAGATTCAACAGAATACATCTAGAAAAAATGTGATAACTTCTAAATGGCTTGACCTATTTTCTTTAAACATAGCTAAGAACACATTCGATCAAGTCACCTTTTAAACGGAAAAAAAACTAAATGGAAATCGGTGCAGCCGTTTGGTCTGTACGTGGACTCGTACAGACACACAGATACACAGACACACACACACTACAAACTTATAATACCCCTTTTTTGGTCGGGGTTAAAAATGATGTTGTATAAAAAAGATTGGGAACTTCATATATATACTAACTTAAAATGAAAATCTAACTGAGGCCGCTATTATGATTCACAACTAAATTAACAGTTCAGTTGTCAAATTCTAATTATGCATTACAACTCAACTCAAATTTCGTCAAAGTGATACAATTGATTTTTACCAGCTGTGTTTTTATATTTATTTCTACTGTTGTATTACTTTTGTTTACTTTTAAAATGACAATTTTAAAGTGCGCATCATTATTCCAGACGCCAACCTATATTGTTGCCATATGCATAAAACATAAAATCTCAGGAAAAAATTGTAAGGCCATAACTAAAAATATTTTAACTATTCTTGTATGGCTACTATCATTCCGAGCATTATTTCGAATTTTTATGTTGTGAATCACAACATAAAAAATTGTTGAGTTTAGTTGTAACATTGACAAATCGACTTAGTTGAGTTGTGAATCATAATAGGGGCAGGAGTATAATTCATTAAACACAAGTATATATATTTAAAATCATAAAACCCGACTAAATTAGAAATTTAACAATTATGTATGTAACAACTATGCAACAATTATATTTTTACATAACAAAAAATTTATTAAATTTGAATCTTAAGTCGAATGTAAAGTTACTTACAAAACCATTTATTTTTTACTCGTTTTTAATTAATTTATTTTTTTAGCATATCTTTTGTCATATTTTTAGCATATTTTAGCATTTTTTTATAAATATCCAACACTTTTTCCTCATCAGCTTTTGGCAACACTGATTTATTGCAATTTGCAAAGTAAGTATGTATATTGCCTAGTAGTAAACGATTTGATAATTTTTATCCAATACTTTCAGAAATAGCTTTAAAAGCTAATCTAATCTAACCCCAATATAAACTGCAGAAATGTAGGATCAAAAGATTTACATAAGTGAAATAATTAAATCAAATAAAGTAAGTTAAAAAATAATAATAAAATAAAATGATCTCATGTGGGTCTTTGTTGCTTATGTGATCTCATCAACCATATATTTGAAAAGTTTTCAACATCGCATGCGTCTATAAAAACTCTCAACAAACAAATGAGAACTAGAAAGATACAAACCAAGTAAATTAAAATCGTATACAAGCAACACAACTAACAAGTTAACACTAGTTCTTTGAAATATTTATTGGGAGAATATCTCAAGAAAATGTAATACTTATGCAGTTGGTAACATTGGTAGCCATACAAGTGCATAAGTTTAAGCTTAGATATACATATATACACTTATGTGAGTGATTCTCATTCTAACTGTACATTTTGTGTTTTTTTTTGCTTATCAATGTAACTAAAAGATATATGAGAAGGTAGGATTCATATTATAGTTTTCGCTTGAAATAAAATTATATTTTTCGATTTTACAATTAAGTTACGAATTTTAGTCGAACTGTTTATATCCAAAGAACTTTAATTATTTTGGCTTGAGTTCGGTTTTAATTTAATTTTTCAATTAAATAATATTTTTTTTTGAAGCATGTAGACCAAGAAAAATTAGATTTTTTCACATTTTTGTGTATTGAACGTTACATTTGCTTTCGCGGTGTTTCTGGCCATTATCTTTCCGAATGAAATCAGATGATAATTTTCAAATGAGCGTTCGAAAGCATTATACATCTGCTCTCTAAAAACAAAAATTTATAATAATAGCAGGACGAAATTTAAAGTTATGACCCCTTTTTCAATTTTGACTTTTGTTCATATGGAAAAATAAAAAAATTTCATCTTTTAAATTAATTATTTACAAACATTTATACTTAAGCAAAAAGGAAGCTAGCTCTGCTTTTAAATAAGACTAATTTTAATAAAATCGACTGACAATATTAAAAGTTATGTCAGTTTCAAATAATTACTCGTAGCAAACTACGACCTACCTAATACATTCTTCAAAAAAAAAAAAACACTAATCCACAGAGCAGGAAAAGCAAAATTTTTCAAAGTAGATTAGAATCTTCCAAATGCATAATGCTTTCTACATCGTTTCTACGCTTTCGCTGCTGTTAACTTTTCTTTGCTGTTCTAAAATTTATAGATAAATTCTATTTAAGAATATCGTTAATGTAACGCTCAATACATTTTTATACGAACTCAATAAATATTATTTTCAGAACACACACTTGGCCAATTCACAAGCTATTGTATGTGTTGTAGTTCGTAAAAATATTGTTGGCAATTTTCCTAAAAACATTTATTTAGAAACACGTTTATTTAGAAAAAACCAACAACATTAATACGATCGACGACATCAACAACAGGTTGTCAATTGAACAACTATATTTTCAATTTAGTACAATTCAGATGTATAATCTTCGAAGTATTTTAACATAAACTCCTTATATTGATTAAAACACTTCACTTAAATTAAAAAATATAGATAACCTTTAAGAAATTTATTATTTGACATATTGTCATAATTTTATTTTCAAAGTTGTGGTTGAAGTCTACTGACAATTTGGTAAAGCGCCAATGAAATGCATATAGACAATGTTTAACTATCAGCAAACAGACTTCATTTAAAATATAGATAACACTCAATACATTTTTTTTTAATACAAACCATCACTGGTTGATGAAATGTTTTGCAATATAATACTACTCGTATTTAGAAAAGTTAACAAAACTATTAAATATTTAGAAGTACAAACCAAAGCTGTTATTTTAGTGTATGCTGTTAATGCAATATTAATAATTTAACTCAGTAATGAAGCGTACTAAAAAAGCGTTACGCTCAATACAGAAGACTGCGGACAAGAACAATTAACAAAAAGTTATAATTTCTAATATCAAATATTTGATGTGTGAAATAAGAGAAGCAAATGCAAATATTCTAAAACCGTTATAAATTTAATCTCGTTTTTCCAAAAAAATTTACACTTTCTTAATGTGGAAAATTATGTCGCCATTTCGTATGAAGAGAGTGTTAACAGTATTTTCGTTCTTCGTTTTTAACACATAATGGTCAGTCGAACACAAAAAAACTTATGTATATTTATTTATAGTATGCATCAGGGATGGCAAAACTGGTACAATTGTACCATTTTTGGTACAAATCGAACATTAAATGCACAATGGTACACCAATGGCTTATTTATTACAATTAATAATGCCTATTTTTTTTTAGAAAATCTCCTTATTGCTGCTCTTTTATTATTAGAAAATTTTATCCTTGTCGTTCACTTGTACACATGCGAATTTTTATCTGAATTAAATTTAAACTTTACCAAGCATTGAGATCAAAGTTCGACTTAAACAAAGGAATATATAAAGAGATAAAAACGGTTAGCTCACAAAACGTAGTCACTGAAATTTCAAGCTCTTGCTGGTGATGATACATATTAAAGTCAGAAAATTATATATTTGCTGTACAAGTTTTTGGGTTTAAACATCTCTTGGTACAATTAAGCTCAAAAAAGTACAAATTTACACTACAATTGGTACAATTTTAAAATCTCATTTGCCATCCCTGGTATGCATGGAATATTTTATTATACATACTTTCAACGGACACGAAAAAAGCATTTGAAATGAGAGTTACCCATGTATGTATATGTGTATGTATGCTTACAAAAAATGCACATATATCATCGGTTACGTGAGCAACTGACGTAACAGGCATTTTATAAAATTTATAAGAATGCAATTTTAGAGTCGACTCGAAGTAGGGCATGCCTCCAGGTTGGTATAATTTTTCAAAATCCTATACCTGGTTGCAGAGATGTGAATTATTTGAAATACTTTTATTTAAAATACAAATATAAAATACAAAATACCATTTTTATTTTCTATTTGAAATACTTTGCCTCAAGAGTATTTTATATTTTATTTGAAACATTCCAAAATACATATTTTACATTTGTAAAATACAAATTTCTTTTTTGTGTGGTGCGGAGAAAAATAACAAAGTGAAAAGTGATAGTAAAGTACTAGTAAACAATATAAGAACCAATTTTGAGTCCCAGCTTTGTCTTCTTGCACACTCTTTTGATTATTTTGCAAAAATGACTAAAATTCCGCAAATATAGCAATAATCGATGTCAAGTACTGAAATTTATTAAAAGTCGGTCGAGCTGTATAAAGAAAAATTAATATAAAAAAATCACGCCTATTGCGGAAGTGGCAAAAATTTGCAAAAAAAAATTGCAAAATTAGAAAGAAGCCCTAAAACTTAATTATGCTCGCTCAAACTGTAAGGAATGCCAAAAACCTGGACAAAATAGAGAAAATGACGAAAATTCGCTAAATGTTGCTAAAATTGGTAAGATTTCAAAGTGCAATATTGATTTAAAGTCCCTAAAATTTTAATATAGCCAAAAACCTTGGAAAAAATACTTCTGTCACGGAAATGGCGAAAATTTGTGAAAAAACTGCAAAATTTAAAAAAGCCATAATGATAAAAAGATAATGATAAAAAGTTGCTATAACTGTAAGGAATGCCAAATGTTCGACAAAAAACGCGAAAATGGAATAAATTCGCGAAATCTGGGTAACAGCGGCATGATAGCAAAATCTAATATTGATAAAAAATCGCTAAAGCTGTAAAGACGATGAAAAATTGCAAAAAATCGCTTCTATCGCAAACATTGCAAAAAATCGCGAGAAATTGCGAAATTGGAAACAAACTCTAAAATTGATTAGCGATCACAACATATATTGTATAAAATTGAACAAATATTTTAAATTAAAATTACAATTATAAAAGAAAATGTATTTTGAAAATATGTATTTTGAAAATGTGTACATATTTTGTATTTTCTATTTCAAATACTTGTTTAAAAACTATTTTGTATTTTTAATTTGAAATAGCAAAATAAAAAACCATTTGTATTTTGAATTTATTTATTTCAAATACGTATTTTCCACAACTCTGCCTGGTTGTATCTGGATCGAGGATATGATTATGTAGTAATTTAAATTTTACCGAAATCGAAAACATAAAAATTTAGCAAAAATGTGAGTTTTGAAAATGCCTGTGTGCTGGCCCTAAATTTTAGAGTTCAACTATGATTACATTGAAGCCATGCTGCAATTTAATCGTAGCTCAAACATGTGATTTTTGAGTTATTAATGCAGAATTAATGGTCATATCATTCTTCATATTGTGTAAAATTTTAATGAAAATATCTTGTTTACATCACAATTGAGAGAAAAATTCAAAGCTTTAAGGTCGTTTTCTGGAAAACAGGTTCTTTTGAGTTATGACTCTATTGCAGCAAAGGCTCGATATAATGATTCATGAATACGAAAATTTTGTTACATATGGCCTTAGCATTTTATTTACGACAGTTGGCCAAATAAGCGATATTTGTGTATGTGTGTGGACACAGGAATTTAAGTATGTATTTGTTTTAGAATAACAATACTTTTTGTTAACCTAAATTTACTCATGATTTTTTTCCACTTCAAGTTTTTAAACAACATTGTTGTATGTAATTTTTTTTATACTTCATCTTCTTCAAGTTAAAAATGCTTAGAGTGGTTTTGTTGCAGTTCAATTTATTTTCATTTCGTTTTTATTCTTGTTGTGGTGCTGCTTCTTCGTTCTGGTATTGCTCTTTTATTGATGCATATTTGTAAACAATGGCAATATGTTTTATGTACGTCAAGTTTTTGGGTTTTTCTTGTTCGTTCTTTACCAAAAAATAAACCCGCTTCCAATATACTATAAACAATAAAGTAAAAGAAGTCGGTTAAAATAAACAACTTCAACAGCAAGTAATTGTTTATCTCGCACATACAGATGCACACACAAAACTAAACGACAACTTTGGCAACCACAACCAACCACATGAACAAGTTGCCATGAATGCTGCGACAGAGAATAATACATCCTTACAACAACTACATACATACTTATATATTCCAGTATGCACATTGTAATAAAAGCCAAACTAGAAAAGATATTGAACCAAAAAATGAGCAAAAAAAAACGTAAATAACTTAAAAGCTGGTGATGCTGCAACTGTTTGGGTAAATATACAGCAACAATACTATTGACAGCATCGACTTAAGCTATGGCAACAAAACAAAAAATAAACGGAAATAACTAACATCAATCTCGCTGGTAAAGCGTTAAAAGCCAAAACACTTCGGCTGCCTTAAAATGCAACCAGCTAACAGTGCGCACAAACACAAGCACACTTGGGTAAACACAGTCAGGCAATTGATCGTTTAGGGATTGTGTACATTCTTTAGATGCAAAGCTGCAGCAAAAACTACGAGTACCTTTTCAATCGAATCAAATATGTAGTAAAGCCAGCCATTTAGTCAGCAAATACGACGAACAACACAAAACGTGTTTTATATCAAACCGAAATAGTTTTTTGTTGCCTCTATTGTTGTTATTGATGCTGTCACATTGCCATGGTGAGCAATCGCTGACATTTTTAAATCTCTTGGAAGGTGTTTGTAAAAGATGATTTGTTGAACTTTTTAAAGAAGGGCCTTAAATTTGTTAAGGTGCGGAATACTTAGTACAAAAGAGCCTTGTTATGTTTTGTCTTTTCAAGTCCTGGAAAAGATTTGAATTTATATTTTTAATACTTAGCAATATTTACTATTTTTACTTGCTCGTTTTAATTTAAAATTTATTTTTGTACATTGATGGTATTGAACGTTAGTAACTTAATTCATCATGTTTGTAAGCCAGAAGCAGGCAGTCTTGTTATGGAACACAACGTTTGTCGGCTATTTGCCAGCTATTATTTATATTTATACAACAGGAACAATCAAAATAAACAACAACAAGAGCACAACAGTGCGCTGCAGCTATCAACAAAGCAAATATATGCCAACACACTTAAACAACAAACTATTTCTCATTTATTTAGTTTTCTGTTTGCCGCACTGTATTGTAAACCAACGCTTTAGACAACTCAGCTATATAAAAATAGAAAGACCGACAGCTAAAAGCAGCGATGGCAACTTTTTTGGTGCAAAAAGCACAATAAAATTTAAGAAAGGCACTAAATAGTACAATTTCCATGTAAAAGCAGCTTTAAAAACCACTAAAACATTAAAAACACTAAAAAATGTGGAGTTTTTAAACATCAAAAAGCACTAAAAATAGTGCTAAAAGCACTAACTTGGCATCGCTGGCTAAAAGCCAAGATGCACACCTGAAATTATTCTAAGAGTAGCTGGGAGTATACTGAGAGCAAATAAGACTTTCGTCAGCGTTGTCAACTTTTATAACGAAAACGCGCTATTCTGCTTCTCAAAATGCGCTAAATCACAGCGTTGACAAATATTTATAACCAAAACGCCTAAATTGAATTAGGATAAAAGCAGATCCATATATTGGAAAAAATCTAATATTAATTGAAAAAAAAATAACTTACTAGTAGGGATGTAACGAATACCTATACCGATATATCGGCGATATTTCAGATTTTCCGATACATCGGTATCGGCGATATTTTACTGTCGATACGACGATACTTTTAAACATTTTTTCAGAGTTTTTTTCTGACAAATTATTTATTTTTTGTTAATTTTACCATGAACTAAACTCATTTCGTTATTTTTTAAATCTTATTAATATCAATTTTAAAAATTAATAATATTTTATACTATTATTTTGTAAAAAAAATTATTTATTTTTTGTTAATTTTACCATGAATTCAAATTCAATTCGTTGTTTTTTAAATCTTATTCCAGCAAAAAAAGACACTCCAAAGAAGTCATGAAAATGTAGAATTCGCGATCCGGAAGTATTGCAAATTTGGATCATTTCTAATTAGTTTTACATATCCTTGCCATTGCAAGAAGTTCTGTTTCTCGATTACCAATCACCGAATTGGAAGCGATGCTCGGACAAATTTCCTTTTCGGTGTTCTATAATGATTTTTCCTCAAGAAAAAGGATAAAAAATTACCATTTTCACAATTTTTTAATGCGAGTATGGCGAGAATTTTTTAAAATTATAAAGGAATTAAAATTTTTTTCTTGCTTTTCTACTAATTACACTATGCGATAAATAAAGCCTTTTGGAAAAACATAAGAACTGGACTGTACAGGTTCGATTGTCCTACAATGGGGTAGTAAAACACTTTACTCAGTTTGGCGAATTTGGTGACCAATTTTTTTATGGACCTCCAAATTTTCTAAAAATCAGTGGGGCCTCAAAAAACGGTGTCATCAGTATTTGGCCAACAGCTAATTCAAACTTTATAATACCGCTTAACTGTATATGGCAATAATGTAGCTAAGAGTCTGTTTAACAGACTTTTTTTAACATTTCATGCCAAAAAATTTTTTTCGTTAACTTTTTGTTGACAAAATTAAGGAAAAAAATGTTTTTTCACTTTTTTCAGAATACTTACAGCGACTTGTAATTTTTAACTAACAATATTTATTTGGCAAACTTATAGTTACGGTAGAGCTGAACAACTTTTGTGGACATATCAATACAATCTGCACGTATCTAGGCACTCTAATAGCTCACACAGACCACTTTTTACCTTAAAACTTTTAGTTGTTCACTATTTTTTATGCTAAAAAAAATTTTGTTTGAAAATAGTATATTCAAGTGCATACTTCTTTGTTGTGTTTCACTAACATTTTGTGCCCAGAAAAATAATATGTTCCTGTACTTTTTTTGAAAAAAAAAATTTTAAAAAATTATTTTATTCACTTTTTTCAGTATAACTTGTAGGAACTCCAAATTTTTCATTACCATTATTTGGCAAAACAACAACAAACAATAAAAAATAGTAAATACTAAAATCAGCAACATAAGAAGTGGAACAATAACAAAGAAAGCAAGAAAAATGCAATAAAAATATAGCCTAACTCGTAAAAACTTTTAAGGTAGAAATTAGTTTTTCTGGGCTGTTTAGGGTGCCCAGATACATTCAGATTGTATTGACATGTTCACAAAAGTTGTTCAGCTTTACCGTAGCTACAACTTTGCCAAATATTGTTAATAAAAAATTACGAGTCCCTGTAAGTTATTCTGGAAAAAGTGAAAAAAAAATTTTTTCCTTAATTTTTGAAAAAAGGTGCACGAAAAAATTATTTTTTGGCATAAAATGGTAATAAATCTGTTTAGCGAACTTTTAGCTACATTATTGCCATATATAGTTAAGCGGTATCACCGAGTTTGCATTTTCTGTTGGCCAAAAGTTGATGACACCTTTTTTTTGAGGGCCCGCTGATTTTCCAAAACTTTGGAGGTCCATAAAACGAAATTGGTCACCAAATTCGCCAAGCTAAGTATAGGGTTTTACTACACCGTGGTAGTACAATCGAATCTATACTGTCAAGTCCGTGTGTTTTTTGGACTGTTGCACTGTGTTATCTGCATATTTTTAATAAAGATTTTTTGGAAGAAAAGAAAATGTAGCTCTTAAAAAATACTCGCAATTTTTTATACTGGGTTAATAACAATTTTAAATATTAACAATCTCTTACACTGTAATTTTGTATAATAAAAAAATTGCACTTGAGTTTTATTAATCTAAACTTTAACTCAATTTCAATATTCGTATCGGTATCGGAATCGGTATCGGCGATATTTATTTTTAAGTATCGGTATCGGTATCGGATCGGCAAAACGGCGTATCGTTACATCCCTACTTACTACATATTTGTTTTTAAATTTCATTTAGCGACAAAAATTAGATACTTACAATTATTAACAAAATGTAAGCGGTTTAAAACGATAAAAACAACTTAACATATTCTTTTGGCATATCAATATTTACTTTACTAAAAACGCGCCAATTTAGAGCGTTTTTTATTAAACGTACTAGGACGAAAAAAAGCGCGTTTGGCATAGTTAGATTTTCGTACTTGATTCAAGCCTTTTTTACTTGATTTAAGAATTTTAAACTCATTTTAAAAAATGCGATGGAGGATTGATTTTTTTTAAGTAATCCTGTTTTCGTCTTGATCTAAGTAGATTTTAGTGTTATATGCACCTAAATTCTTAAGTACGACTCGTACTAAAAGTAAATAGAAAACACTTTAATTCAGTACAACGTTTTTCTTTCGGTGTAAGGTCAACAACAACAAAAACTTTTGTCGTTGTTGTTCTTTCAATAACTTTTTAAAGTGTCCACTTTATTGGAAACCTCTCAAAAGTTTCCATTTAAACCAACAATGCAATTGTGTCTAGCTTATTTTCCCCAGAGGGCCCTTAAAACCATTAAGTTAAACTTTTCTCTTGTTAAATCTAACAAAAACAACAAAAATGGAATAATATAAAAAATGGTTTGATTTGGTTTCGTCTTTGCATGGCAGTATGAAAGAGTTTGCAGATTATGTTGCATTGCAGTAAGCCCCAATGACTTTTGGGCGCATTAAAGCTATTTATTTTCTTGCATTTGCTGTTTGTTGTTGGTTATGTTGCCTCCTGAAGCTGGCAGTAAAGTTTGGACAACAGGAAAGGCCGTTGATACTACTTAGTCAGGTAACAAATACTACTTACTACCAATATTTTTGAAAGTTCTTTAGCAAAACTAAAAAAAAAATAATTGCCGAATGTGTAAATCTGGAAAATATTTGAAATTTTTCTTTACCTTTTTTTCTGTTGCAGCAAAAGAAACTAGTTAAACTTGTTTGTTGGTTTAATGGCGCATATTGTTGCAAGCTGTATTTTAAAACAAGTTAAAAGAAAATATTTTTAATAAGATGAAACAAGGTTTGTTTGCTTACAGTTGTTTTGGTTTGTTATTTCTCTGTCATAGGAAATTTCATAAGCACTCGCACTTATATTCAAGCACTTGAAGGACTTGATATCAACTATGTTTTTCTTTGCAAATTTTTGGGATTTTTGCAGGAAGAAAAAATAATGATTTTTCAAATACAAAATTCGTGTAAATTTCAAAGCTCAAATACATACTTTATATTTTATTGTCAATTGTTTTAAGGTAAATAGTTTATTTCGTTTTTATTAAAACGTTCTGACGTCTAATATTGTTTTCTAAAAATAACATTCAATTAAAAATTTTAGAAACCCCCGAAAAAAATGGATGATAATTTTAAAACGCCTAGACTTATTTTTGTCAAATATACGTTAAAAGATTTGATTTCTTCTCTTCAAATGTTTAATAAAAATTACATATCTGCCTATTACATATTTAATAAAAAAAAGAAACGTCCAAGACAACATGATTTTGCAAAAAAAGTTAACTTATGTATATCGTTTTGTGACAAGTGCTATTTTTGATCAAACAAATTACTTTGAAATGCTACTTAAGCCAAATTTTTTGCTTTGATTTTTATACTTATGTAAGTATAAACAATGGTAATATGGTATACCTATTCTCTATTTATCTATAATTTTTAGAAACTTGATTCGATTAGAATAGATCTCAGCTGGTGTTTTACTACAATTCTTAGATCTACATACAGAAAAATATATATAATATAATTTTATTAAAAAATTAAATTAAAACTGAACTTTTTAATAAACAAAAACCAAAATAATTCAATGTCTTTGAGTATAAGCCGCGTAGTTCAACTAAAACTTATAACTTAATTATTAAACGTTTAATTTATTTAAATGATGAGCTTTAGGTCTTTTTTATAAAAACTTCATAAACTTTAATATCAATATTTACGGGGAAATGTTAAACGCTAAAGGCACCTAGCAAAAGGATATACTTGTTCAAATAAACTGAACAAGCACAGAAAAAACTAAATTTAATTTTCTGTAAGGAATTCAATGAAATAGTAAATATTTTGTTTAGGAACGGACCTACAAACAAATTTGTAAATATAGACAAATATATCTCAACAATTTCATTTAGAAAAAAACTGTTTTTTTCAGTGAGCAAATTGCTTAAATCTATAAAAGAATTTGTCTAAAATTATTTACAAATTGTAAACAAAACAATTTACTATATCAAACAAAAAGATTTAAAAAAATTTTCTAAAAAATATCCAGCAATATTTTTGTCTGAATTACTGTAAAAATACTAACAAATATTTATGAAAATAATTTACTTAAGCAAACAAAAATATTTACTGGATTTTTTGTAATATATCAAACAAAATTTTTGTCTGGGTGATCAACATTATCCATTAAGCATTTATGAAATTTCACTTTGGTAAATGTGTTCAATTCTGACTGTTTATCTAAAGGCAATCGCATTCCCTTTGCTATCATTGTTGTTGTTGTTATTTGTGATTATCTCGTCACCGGGGTTGATTTTTTAAGACACAGTTTTCTTGTTGTTTTTGGTATTTGCGTCCTAAATAAGAGTCAAACAAACAATTCCTTGATAAGTAAAGAACATTTACTGAAAATGAAATTTATTTTTAGACAAACTTTTGTTTGAAAATTTTTTGGTGATAATTTTTTCTGTGTATATTTCAGTAAAAGCGTCATTAAAATGTTAACAGTGAAAATATCTTACACGCATAGGCCACTGAGTTGCATAAAAATTTTCATCAGTTTTAATGGTAAAAATTCAGTTTTTTACAAAAAGCAATTGTGAATTTTTCTTAGTGAAACAATTCTCTATAGAACTGCATTATTAGATTTTTGAAAACTGATAGTCGAAACATTGCCTTTTTGCCAAGAAAATACCACTGTGCACTGCGGCACTCTGTATTTGAATTGAAAATAAACCCTCAATTAATGTAATGGTATCTAAAGTTCTCTTAGGTATTGCAAAAATTCAATAAACAAATTAAATTTTACGTGATAAAAACAATACACAATTCGAAAAATACGAATGGTCAAACATGACATTAAGTGCAGCAAAGAAAACTAGCACAACAACATTGGCTTTTATTAAAAATTTCAGTAGAATAGATATTTCTGCATAAATTTGTACATTTATACTTGTTTCTGTTGTTCGCCTGCATTTTAATGCTCTTAACAAAAAGTATGAAAATCTATTAGCGGTTAAAAATTATTGCTACACGTATTGCACATAAACACAGATACAAACATATACACTCAACTGCCGCTGAGGTAGTATTTGTTAGAGCGAAAACGTGCAATACTGGCGGCTTTAATAAAATTTCAACTTGAACTTTGTTTCATAAGCCTTGCAACAAATAGGAAATATAAAAAAAAACAAACAAGTAAAACTTTTATCACAAGCAATACTCAAGGAATATTAATATGTGTGTGTATGTATTAATAAAATACAAGAAAACTTTAAAGTTTAAACTCCTGGGAGCATGACCATTTGTGTATGTGTGAGTGTGTAGGAAATGTTGAAATAAAAACAAATTGCAAGTGAAAGGAATTTATTTCTTTATTTTTCTCTCTGTTTTCTTTGCAATCAAACAAAAAGAACCAGATCCAAGGAGGAAAAACAATAACAATAACAACAAATAGCCATTGATTAAAACAGGTTTATTGGCAAACAAGTTGTTCAGCGTTTTAAAATTTTTTTTTTGCTTTTTCTCAAACGCTACAAATTATCTTATTGTTCAGTTCTTTTTTACCTGAATAAAATGAATTGGTTAACTGATACCACGTTTATACGGCAGCTATTTCCAAAAAATATACATAAAATAATTTGCAAATATGTATGTATGTACAATGTACATATGTATGTATGTACATACGAGTATACTTACGTTAGCACAGTAGCTAAGAACCTGAACATATTTGGAGAGTTATATTTGTGGTGTTTTTACTGTAGTAGATTTACCTAGGGCCGGATAATTTATGTTTGAATAGTATTATTTAACTTCAATACATGACTAATTTCAAATCTTGCAACAGTTTTTCAACGGCTTTTGTTAGACCAGGCTCACCAAGCAAATATTATTATTGCGCGCAATGTTCACAGAAAAAACTAAATTTCATTTTCTGTAAAGGAATTCAATGAAATAGTAAATATTTTGTCTAGGAACGGACCTACAAAAAAATTTGTAAATATATACAAAAATATTGCAACAACTTCACTGAAAAAAACATGTATTTTTTTCAGTGAACAAATTGTTTAAATCTATAAAACCAATTTGTCTAAATATATTTACAGATTGTAAACAAAACAGCTTACTAAATAAAAGAAAAAGATTTACTGGATTTTAGGAAAAATATCAAACAACATTTTTGTCTGAATTTATAAAACAATTAGTCTAAAAATACTAACAAATATTAAACAAAATAGTTTATATCAAACAAAATTTTTGTCTTGATCATTATCATCATTATTCATTAAGTATTTATGAAATGTCACTTTGTTAAATGTGTTCAAGTCTGAATGTTTATCTAAAGGCTCTAAAAAAATGAATGAGAATTAAACAACGAATTGATTCACTCAAAAATCTTCAGTAAACAAACTTGGTACAATCGCATTCCTGTTGCTATCATTGTTGTTGTTGTTATCTGTGTGTACGTCGTCATCGAGGTTGTTTTTTTTTACGACAAAGTTGCCCTTGTCATTTTTGGTGTTTGCGTCCTCAATAAGAGTCAAACAAACAATTTATTGATTGAAAATTTTTTGGTGATAATTTGTTCTGTGTTTACTTTGATATATCTGATCTGTTTGGAAATTCTCAAACAAATATTTTTTAATTGTATGTTACACAGAAAGTATTGTTCATTTTTTCCAATATTTTCAATTAATATTTTAATTAAATCAACGCTTATTTTAAAAAGAAAAAGTATTAACATATTTTTTTAATCAAGATACCAAATGGAAAACTTTTCTTCATAACAATTGTATGCATATAAAAACCACAGCTTTCGATTGCAGGTGAGAAAATCGTATAATTTTTCGGAGTATGCGAATTTTTTTTAAGAAAATTTATATATTTGTTTTCAAATAGTTTTGTAGATTTAGACAAAACAATAAAGCTAAATAAGCTTGCATATATCTTAAAGCTATTTGTTTTGATGCTGTTTTTTTTTAGTTAAAAAATTTTTTTTGGCACAATACAATATTTTATCCATTTGTCTATATCTATGTAAGATAAGAAATTAAAGTTATGGAAGCATATATAATTATATCTCAAACAATTTAAATTTTTAATAAGTTACCCCTGACACGTTAATTACTTTCTTATAATTAAACATACCCATTAGCTGCTCTTTTCTCCCGAATACGCATAAAGTACATAGTCTACTTACATAATTGTGTTATTACTTTGCACTTACTCGTCTTTAGTGGGAAAAAATCACTGAGCACTCAGCTTCAAAATATTTAACCATGCGTTAAAAAATGAAGTATGAAAAAAAAATGTTCAGGCACTTAATCGAGCTTAAAAAACAAATTCACATCTGCAACTCATGGATAAATCAAATGTACACACATTAAGACATCAACAATTTAAAATGAGAAAATAAAGTATTATTTTGTAAAACAATGATATGAAGAAGAAAAAAAGGAAGATGAGTCGAAGAATGATGAAAGAATTTCAACTTCTCATCTAAAGTAGAAAAGTACAAAAGTTAGTTCTACTTAATTGTAGTACATATTATGAAAGTATAAATGTATGTAAGTAGTTCACGAAAGGTATGCACAAGTTTCACAAATGTTATTTAAAGTTTAAGGCATGAGTTCAGATCTTGTTGTGCATGGCTGAGTAAATGACAGTCTTAATTGCGAACAGCAGCTAATGTAAGAATTCGTATTCATATACTTACTCATACTTTTAAGTAAGTGTAAATAAAGATAGAAAAACAGATTTTATTATTTTGGCTTAATGTGTGTATGTGTGCATAAAGCAGACTTAATAGATGAAAAAAAGACTAAAATTAAAATATTTATGTATGTAAATTAGGCTGGTTCAAAATGTAGTATACATCCATAATAACCAGGGAAACCTCAAATATGCAAATTCGATGTTTAGGCACAAGTATGTTTCAGAACCTTTTAAGAAATTTGGCATAAATTTTTAGTGCATATTTTTGCATATTTTAACCATTACAGCATGTTTTTTCATATATCCGACTTAGTCGCATATTTATAGCATTTTGTGGGATATTTGGCTCTTTTTCCTGCATGTTTAGCATTTTTAACTTTTAATATGTATGTCTACAAAATAATTCTTGAAAAAACCGACTACAAAATAGATGTACTTTCACAAGAACTAATTTTGTGTGCGAATTTTCATAAGAATGGGTTAAGTAGATGTAGATATAATGAATATTTACTTTTCATAGGCTTGGCACTCCCCACTTTTCTAGCTAAAATGTTGTATTGTAACGATAACTAAATGTGTATGCAAAGTTTTATAAGAATCGGTTTAGTAGAAGTTTAAGAAAATATATTTACTTTGCATGAGCGTGGCATAACCCACATTTTAATTATGATGTAGTATTCAAACAGAAGATTAATTTGTAAACAAAGTGTCAGAAGTATCGGTTGATTAGAAGTAGTTCAAATGGAATATGTATTTACTTTGTACTGGCGCAACCCTGTCAACTTTTCAACGGGACCAACCCTTCAAATAAAGAAAAAAAAACTGAAATCAGTTTATACATGGCGGAGTTTTGAGGCAACATACAGAAAAACTAATGTGTGTGAAGATAAATATGCCGAGTTAAATATGTTTTAAATATATTTTTAAACTTTTCAGTAATTTTTCCAAATTTAGAAACTTTTTCTTCAGCGATTTTAAACTTACTATAATGTATTTGTGCCCAATTTTTAAAAAGTTTCCACATTTCATTGATTTATTACGAATTTAATCACAGTTTCAACAATTTTTAATTACTTTTTAGGATTTTTCATAGAAAAATAACTAGAAGATAATAATCGCGTCTTGCAAATATTAAAGCTGTTTCGTTTATAGGAAATATATGGAAAAAATGTGCGGTGTGCGAATATTAGTGAAAATTTCCATAAATTATTTAGAGTCTTGTTACCCAACAATTTGTCTTCGGAAAGGACAGGATGGGATTGCTAAATCGAGTCCCATACCAATAACGAACCAAAATACATAGAATATATTATCATCAAAAACTGTTCAAACAAAAGTTTGTCTAAAATGAAATTTCGTTTCCAGTAAATATTTGTTACTGAATCAGTGAATTCTTTTTTGACTTTTATTTAGGACGCAAACATAAAAAACAACAACAAAGACGAGTTTCTTGTGTCGTAAGAAATAAAAAACCATGACCACATACACATAAATAACAACAAAAACAATGTTAGCAAAAGGAGTGCGATGTCGGTATTCATACATACGTAAATTTTAATAAGATTGTTTACTGCAGATTTCTGAGTAAATGAATTCGTTAATATTGTTGCATTAATTCTCATTCATTTTTAGGGTTCGGTACACCAAAAGTGTAAATTTTAAAATATATAAAAATTAATGGGTGTTCTAAAGCGAGCAACGAAACATGTAATATACAGACACTTATATATAGACACTTTAAACTTTCAAAGTTAGTGTTAATTGGTGTAGTCTGTAGAATGGACTATACCAATTAACACTGATTTTGAAAACAATAAAAATTAAAGGGTGTTCTATCAGTTTATGTAATTTTACTATGTAACTTAGACAACATGTTGTATCTTGGAAACCGTAAGAGGTAAACTCTTGAAAATTTCAAAAACGCTATAACTAAAATGTTAAAACGAAAAATCGCCAAAATGAAAAAAGCGCTTACAGGAAAAAAGCACCAAAATTAAATAAAATCGCTAAAACCCAAAAAATCACCAAAACTAAAAAGATCGCCAAAAAAACTAAAAAACGCCAAAAACCAAAAAAAAAATCGTCAAAACGAAAAAAGCACTAAAACTAAAAATATCGCTAAAACTGAAAAATAGCCAAAACGAAAAAAAAATCACCAAAACGAAAAAAGCGCCAAAACAAAAAAAAAGCGCGAAAACAAAAAAAATCGCCAAAAACCGAAAAAGTCACCAAACCGAAAAAAAATTTTCTAAACAAAAAAAAAATCACTAAAACTAAAAAAATCACCAAAAAAATCTTTGATAAAAAGAGTTTTGTATGGGGAGTAAAATCGGCTTTTTCGCTTAATGGCTTATAACTTTCTTATTTTTTGTAGGATTTTCACGATTTTAAGCTTTGTTTATTCGGTACAAAATTCTCTTGTACATGTAGGATATAAAGAAAATACTCAAAATTGTTTTCATATTATAGAAGGAACTTAAAATAAATTCCAAAAAATTATTTCAACTTCCAGCTGAGGTAGAGGGCTTAAATTTGTTTGTATATAATTTAGAAAAAATTCAATTTTGTGGGGGTATTCGATATCAATTGGGTGACTTTTTTTTTTCCTTCCTAAATTGACGCTGTACCCTAATATATATATATATATACAATACAGTCGAATTTGAGCACTATTGTTCATAGTTATAGTTTTGGACCATACAAATTTCTTGGAGCACCTATAACAGCTTTAACTACTATAAATAATCCTTTTAAATTATCAAAAGGACTACAAAATTAGTTATGAACATAATCCTATTAAACTATCTATCACTAATATTATTTGGCCAAAAATTCCCAATGCTTCCCTAGGCAGTTGATACTACTTGGTTAGTATACTAAGTCCCCAAAATCGTTTGGTGCTGGTGATAGTGCAAGCTATTATATTATCGCTACAGTAAAAAAATGCTAGATTGATTTTCAAAACGTAAGGATTATTTTCATTTGACTTTTTATTCATTAATAGGCACCTTTTGAGTTCTTTGCAAGGTTTCAAGTAGAGAAAAAATATTGTCAGCCATGAAAGCCTGTAGACAATATGAAACTGATTATTTTCAACATTTTATATGTTTCTGCACTAAAAAAAATTCCAGAACTATATATGTTATTCTTTTTTAAGTCTACCTTTAATAACGATCATGAGTTTATGCACTTCAGCTTATAAATAAGTTTTGGAAAATGTACATCTGTTGATGCCTGCATCTTCTCTTTTAATAATGATGAATGAGTTAAACGAAAATATAAGAAATGTAAAGTTGGTCCTCTGCCACTGCAATTGTTATTTGTTTATTGGTGTATGTGTATAAATGTCTGTCAGTTCTTCCTTAATTTTTTTCTTTCTTTGCCTTCATACAATACGAATATATTATGCATAAAAAATGCACGTACGAATTTAAATTAATGGTTGCCAAATGACGGACGTAGAAAGATATGCACGAATTTTTAATAAAAATTTAAAAAATAATTACTGTCTTGAAATTTTCAGCGTTAAGAGCATTTTATAGAGCTTCTTCTAGAAAAAAAGTTTATATATACATGTCTACGGTTTTCTTCATCCCTTGTGATGTTATAAAATGTAAACTTTACATTCATAACATAGATCAACATATAAAGAAAAATGATTTGGTAATACTGAAAATAAAAATAAATTCATTCTATTATCATATTTTCATCGCCACGAAGTTGTCTCAATGACACAAATATGTCTTGTTCAATTGCGCTGATTACACAGTTAAAAAGTTTAGAAAGCCTATACAAGATTTTATAAAAAAATCCCATTTTCCTGCGTCTTACGATTATTTTTTTCACGTAGGAAATCAAAATTTTTCCTATTTTTATAATTAGATAAAAAAATATACAGTTTCTTGGCACCAAAACCAGTCTTGAGTAGTGTAATGAATTGTACTAAAATAGTTTTCCTTTTGAAGTACAGTAACCAAGTAAGCCACACGATCCTAAGAACTGCATGTCGTCTTTCTATTGCCACAAACATCGCTGCTTTGTTTCCTACACAAAAAAAAAAACTATCACCAAAAATATTTCGAACAAAAGTTTGTCTAAAATAAAATGTTATTTTCAGTAAATTTTCTTTACTGAATCAATGAATTTTTTGTTTGACTATTATTTAGGACGCAGAAACCAAAAACAACTACCAAAACGACGACATGCACATATACAACAACAACAATGATATCAAAAGGAATGCGATGGCGGAACTAACACAATTAGTATCCAACGTAAATTGTAATAAGTTTTTCTACTGAAGATTTCTGAGTTGCGTTGATTCTCATTAATTTTTTTAAGAGTTTTTCTATAAACATGCAAAGTTGAGCATATTTAACAAAGTGAAATGTCGTAAATTCTTGGATGTTGATGTTATTATTTAAAACTTAGAAATTTAAAAAAAAAGTTTTTACTGACACAGTTTGATATTTGTTTGATATATTACAAAAAATCCAGTAAATATATTTGTTTGATTCAGTAAACAATTTTGTTTAGAATTTGTATATATATTTAGACAAACTGTTTTATAGATTGGAATAATTTGTTTACTGAAAAAACGGTTTTTTTCTATTACATTGTTTAGACATTTTTGTCTGTATTTACAAAATTTGTTTGTAGGTCCGCTTCTAGACAAAAATATTTACTAATTCATTGAATTTCTTTACTGGAAATTAAATTAAATTTTTTCTGTGATAATGAAATTTTCTATAAATACCAGTCTTCCTCAAATACATATATTACATATTTTTTTAATTATTTAAGTAATCAAAGCTAAAGTTGCCATTAATTAGAAAATAAAGATTTATTTGTTGAAGTTTAAGCAATGTCTATATGCATTTCATTAGCGCTTTACCAAAACTTCATTATGCATTAATTAGTTGAAAATATAGCTCTTTTCTAATTTTAACAATACTGGTAATTGGTAGTGATATATGCAAAACTAAACAATGTTTTGATTGTTTCAACCATTTTAGTGATTAAAATCATTTTTTAATTTTTTTTGTGAACTATATATGTGATGGTATTAAAGTTTGGTCTGCAACAGCTAGGGACAGTGTGCATAGTTCCACAAAAATTGGCAAGGAGCAGAACCAAGGGTGCCTCCCATGCGATATTTTATATTTATATATTAATTTGCATGGCAGTTACCATATTCCCTGCTCTTAACCCGCCAATTTTTTATGTAACTAGCACACTGGCCCCAAACTGTTTCACACTAAAATTAAAAACACTCACTAATATACTTCTCCAGATGTACGGTAACTGGCTATTACTTTGTATAGGAGGTAGCTTGGACTCCGCTCCTATTTCATAACTTGTTTGCTAGAATACGTAACCTAGCTTTAAAGTAACTCACACCAAGTTTGAACAATTTTAGTTAACTCAAATCTCCATATTGTGTACTAAATAGCCATAGAAGGCAGTTGAAATGTAAAACTAAACTTAATTACAATTTATTAACGAAACGGTGAACATCTCTTTACTCAATAAAATCTTTACAATCAACATTAATCCCTACACAGAAAAAATTATCACCAAAAATTGTCAAACAAAAGTTTGTCTACAAATAAACTTCATTTTCAGTAAATGTTCTTTACATTTTCAATGAATTGTGTGTTTGACTCTTATTTAGGACGCAAACACCAAAAACTGTGTCGTAAAAAAACAACGCCGATGTGGATATACAAACAAATAACAACAACAACAACAACAATAGCAAGAGGAATGCAATTGTACCATATTTGCTTACAGAAGATTTATAAGTGAATCAATTCGATAATGTTGTGTCGTTAATTCTCATTTATTTCTTTAGACTTTTTAGATAAACATTTAAATTTGAGCACATTTAACAAAGTGAAATTTCATAAATGCTTAATGGATGATGATGATGACACAGACAAAAATTTTGTTTGATATATTACAAACAATCCACTAAATATTTTTGTTTGATTAAGTAAACTATTTTGTTTAATAAATGTTAGCCTTTTTAGACCAATTGTTTATTAAATTCGAAAATCCAGTAAATACTTTTGTTTGGTTTAGTAAATTGTTTTGTCTGCAATTTGTAAATATTTTTAGACAAATTATTTTATAGATGTAAACAAATTGTTTACTGAAAAAAAAATTTTTTTTTTCAATGAAATTGTTGAGGTATTTTTCTCTATATTTACAAATTCGTTTGTAGGTCCGTTCATAGACAAAATATTTACCATTTCATTGAATTCCTTTACAGAAAATTAAATTTAGTTTTTTCTGTGTAATTGTATTTATTCTCTTCCCAATGAACAACTTATAATCTCCCATTGCTGAGGGATTATAAGTTCTAGCAACCACCAGGAACAAGGGTAATTTATTCACATGTATATATAAATTTTTTTTCACAAGTAGCCCTATAAAATTGCTTTTATTTCATTTTTCGCTAACATCAATAACATTAGAGTTATCACGTCTTTAAGAGAAAATCGCTTAAATTTAAAAAAAATTTTGTCTAGAACTATTTGATTGTAAAATTTGCAACAAAAATGTGCTTAGTGGACTTGTAGAAAATATTACTAACTAAGAAAAGCTTCTCACAAAATTTACATATTCCCTATACTTTACGAGATAATCCGAGAAAACTAGTAACTCCATTAGTTTTAAGATATCAAGCGTTCTCTACCTCCCACGACCCCGAAATCAAACTTAAGCTCACGAGCACATGTGTAAAGAATGAAACACGTAAAAAGAATTGCATCCTATAAAAGTGGAATGTTTATTTAACTGTATTATTAATTAATTTATGGATTTTCTAGAGACTTGAGCTGGATATTAGCGGATAGTTGCAGGGATGGATATTCTACAAGGTCAATTATATGCCATATTTTTTAGCTAAGAAAAACCCAATTTATTTTTCAATTATACTCGTATTGTTAAGAATTTTTTTTCAATTTACATTTTTTATATATAAGTTTTATCGTAATTCATTAAATTTCTTTACTAAAAACTAAATTCCTGTGTATAAATAAACTTGTTATTGAAAAATAATGTATTTTTTTCGCTGTTTTTACAACCTGTTTTCAAGAAATAATTAGCAAAATACAAACAACTCTGTATAAAATCAAACATTCCATTTTTTCTAATTAATTATAAATTTATTTTTAATAAGTTCGTCACACATCCTTGATGAGTATAAAAACAAAATTTGATAAAATCCCATTTAATATTCACAATTTCTGACGATGGCAGTCCCATACAAATTGTATAATAAATGCCAAAAAAAAACTGCTGGTTGCCATTGCTAAAACGTGTTGCAATGTCACGTTTACTTCAATTCATAAAGGCTTAAGTGCCTGGTGCTTTGTACTTTTTCTTCCTGTTTTGTTTTATATAAAGTCTGTCTTTTTGGGATTCCTAAACATTTTTTATCTTTCTGCAATTATATTTTATAGCAAGAATTTCATGCAGGTGTATACATAAGCATATTTTTACTTGTATAGAATTTGTTGATACAAAAAATTTTAAAGAGTTTTTCATGTAGGAAAATAAAATAATGTTAAGGTGCTTAAGGAGAGGGTGTATTAGCAAAGAGTATTCAATAAAAATTAATCCAGTAGTGTCATAGATAATAGACGCAGTTAACACAGATTTCTATGTGGCTCGAAGGACAACTGATGGCATATTATTTTATTAACAATTCAAGAAATACTGAATGTTTTCGTTGTGTGTTTGTTTAACATTTAAACAAGAAGTTGAAATACTCCTCTTAAAACACCCTGTATTTTGAGTATTTTGTTAAGAAATGTTATTTTCAGCGATATAAAACGCCTTCATAATTCCACTGACTTTTTTATAAAATTTTTTTCTAATATCATTCTGAATTTTTAAGATTTTTTTAATTTGCTACAGGGGGTGCATTATTAAAATAACAATTTAAAACAATAAAAAAAAACTTTATATGAAATTCGCATTATGAAAGAGAGTACATGTATAAAAAATAAAGATATAGACAGTTTCTTTGTCTAACCGGAAGTATGAAAAATTATGCAAACAATTAAATCTTATTTGCATGTTCCCGGTGAAATGTGTCCTTTGGGTCCTTTTTTTAATTTTGTGAAACGTTCTTCACATCTTTTGCCAGCTTTGCTTTTCTTCTTTGTTAATTTTTTTAATACATGTATGTTTTTAAAGCATTTCATTGGCGAAGAGAGGGAATGAAAAAAAAATATTTTATACATACATTGCAAGAGGAGTTTTGGTTTTCAAAAATATATATTTTTTTTGTTTTTGTTCTTCCTTAATATTCATATCCTTGTCATGCATGAATGGGTGTCGTGTTCATTGTTATTGCATGAGTAAGTAACTGAGACTGAGTGCGTGTTTGTGTGTGTGGGAATTTGTCAAAAAATCTGATCTGTATGTTTATGTATTTTTAGCAAACGAGAAAAAATTAATTCTCTTTTTGACCGATTTTTTTCTTTTGTTTCCTTCCAGAATGACATTTTTTTTTTGTGAAATGTTCGAGAAGAAATAAATCTCATGTTACATTTCAAAGCTTGTTTATTTTTGTAGGTGGGTGATACGATGGTGATACACATGGAATACGTAAACACATGTCAGTAAGAGAAAAGAATGTCATTATTAAAGGTTAGATTAAACGATAAGATTTTACGTGCGTAAAATCAAAGGGAAAATAAAAGAAGTTCTATTGGCAAAGAAAACTAATATAAAGTAAGTAAAACGAAAATTGGTATAGAAAAACATCCTTCATTTAGCGAGGTGTGATTATTTTGAAATTTGCATCTGTATTTTTCTCTAGAGTCAAAAAGTGTTAAATCCTATCATCCGAAGATCTATCTTTAACTTTCAAGAGGGCAACTTTTATTTCTTTTAGAAACTCAACATATACTTTATTCGTTTTGAGAGACGAAATATCAAGTCCCTCCTCCTGGCTGCTCGCCTGAACCTATTACATGGTTCTAACAACTGATTCTAGCTGGAGGCACCAAACATATATATCAGCGTTTTGAAAGTTTACATCTGGGATTCATTTTGAGGCAAGTTAAATTACCCATCCAGCCCTTTTAGATATAATTACATTGACTCGGCATATGAAATCTTGTTGGTCTTACGTTTAAGGTATAAGATGTTTTTAACACTTTTATGTAAAACACTACGGCAAACTTTTTTGTGGAACATTTCAACCCTCTAATTAGGAAAAAATGTCCATCAGCGGCGATATAGCAGGACAAAATATGCTACAAAAATATTTTTCATAAAATACTACTATAGATCTTTAAAGACACCAAAGTTCCAAACTCAACGTGAACGCCGAAAACCATTAAAATCTTAAAATGTGCTTAAGTAAAAGTTAATTTAATATTTATTCACAATTAACACTCGCCATAGGAAATTTTTCAAGTCTTACGTTCAAGGCATGAGATGTGCTCAGATTTTTTTACGTAAAACTCCACGACAAACATTTTTGTATAATATTTCTGCCCGCTATATAGCCGCTGAAGGGGAGTTTTTTGCCTCTTTTTTTAAGAGAGGTGCTGAACACATGTTTATCATCGAACACATAATTGGCATCGTATTGATGTCATTATAGTCATAGCATTGATGGCACTTAAACTATGGCATAATACTGCGATGAAATTTGTCATCAGATTGATGTCTGGTTTCGTTTTATTGACGACATTTTTAATAGCATTGATGTCAGAATTCTGATGATAGGGCGTCATCAATGCGGTGATACATTTTTCTATGAGTGTATAACTAAGTGCAAAATGGAGGAAATTTATCTGAGCCTAAAATGAAACTTTCCAACCGCCGATGCACATATATATTTTTGTGGTGCGTTCTACCAGAATCAATAGAATATAATGTTTTTTATTGTACAGTGTTATTAGATTATTCTTAATATACCTTTATGAAACTTATTTGACATATTGTCGTAATTTTATTTAAAATGAAATTTGTTTGCTGGTGTTTAAGCATTGTCTATATACAGCATTTCATAGGTGCTTTACCAAATTTCTTTCACCAAACGCAGAAAATTTTATATAAATCGCTAAAATGTTTCTATCCTCAAAATAAAAAAAAACCAAATTAGTTAAGAGTATCTGCTAAGTAGTTATAAGTTATTTTATTTCGCTACTAGTAACGCTTTCTATCTATTTTTAATGTAACTTCTTCAACTGAAAAGTTGTCAAAATAAGTTACGTGTTGTCAACATATGATCATCGATATATCATTTTTGGAAATGTGAGCAGTGGCAAGGCGAATTCGCCTTGAGCAGTGGCAGCCTTATGTTTTTAAATTTTCGACCAGTCTACTGTCGCATTACTTACCTGCACAGATGATGCTTGAAAGTGCCACTGGTTGGACTAACTTTTGCCAATCACATTATATGCGTACCTACGCTAATGCTTGTAGGATAATGTAAATGAACTTTAAGTATGTACAAAATTCAAATAACATTGAAATTTGATATAAATTGCCTGCTGCTGTTTTTAATATTTTTTTTTTTAATATTTTATGTCATTAAGTCGAAAAGATTTGTAATGTTGATTTTTTACTTAATTTATTTTTAGGTAGCAGGATGTGAAGATGAAAAGAAAGTTTTAACAAGCATCTTTTAGTTGTTTTTATGTCTATATATATATATTAGAATTAATACCATATATACAGTTATTTTAATGGGAAACTCGTTGATATCAGCACAATTAATTTTTTTATAATGATTAACTTAACTGTGGAAATAATTGCAAGAGCATTACGAAAAGCAACTAACGATGCCTACATTTTTGAAACACAACCCACAGCAACTAAAATGCAAAAAAGGCATTAAAAGCGTAAAGGCACTAAACGCGAAATGTAGAACAAATAATAGTTGAAATTGTTTCATTGAACGAATTACATATGCATGTATGTACTATGTATCGCATAATAATCGTATATATTGAAATATTTGTACAGATAGATATGCCTAGTTTAATATGTTACAAAAAATATTGCATGCGAATATTTTTATATAAAAATTGTAAGCATTTCTTACTGAATTTCAACCTTTTTCTGCAAATAAACTCACTGTAAGCAAATCCTTCTTCTTCAAAGAATTAAACCTAGTGAAAAATTAAATGGTTTTAAACTGCATTTATAGTTTATCTGAAATGTATATGTGAAAAATTGGCCACTGTATAGCCAACGATTTATTCCCTCAACGAATCAAACCTACTGTAATATAAAGACAATATATGCCGTTTTGAAATTGCTTTTACAGTTTATATGATTTGTAATTTCGAACTAATTTATAAAATCTTTTAAAACATGACTTAGCTGAAAATCCTCCTATATGAGTTCTCAGACGGAAGGGCACCCTTCTTCCTTAGCGAATCAACCCTGGTAGAGAATAGATGATGGCTCTAATAAACTGCGTTTACAGCTTAAGAGCCAAATAGACAATGCAAGCGGGCTGCTAAGCATAGCAGAGATTTACGTTTGTACAGCCCTGTTGTGTAATATATGGCGGTGTTTTTATGTTTGACAAGCATCTTGGCAGGCCGTTTAAAGAAAAATCAAAATATTTTGATATTTTAAATGCCATATTGAATTTGTGGCAAGCTGTTTGTATAGCCTATTGTGAAATCGGTTCAGTTGCAACAAAATTTCTAGAGAGTGAGGTCTTCGTGGAAAATTTAAATTTAGATTAGTGATTAAAATGAAAAATTTATGCTTGTACGAGCTAGTTTTATGTAGTCAGTGTGCAAGTGAAAAAGTATGTTTGGCGCACATGCACATACATGATGTGTTTAAAAATTCATAAAAAAATAAAAATAGACCAACGATCGTATTTTATGTTCAGTATCCTGTAGCTTAATATATTCCCAAGGACATGAGCCTTTTTTCGTTGAAATTTGTACAAAACAATTGAGTTATAAATTTTAGTCGAACTGTATGGTTTTTATCAAAAAATATTTAATTAGTTTGGCTTAAGTCGTTTTTAATTTAATCTTACGACTAAACTATTTTTTATTTAAGAAATAAATTCTAAAGCATGTAAATATTAAACATTCAAAGAAAAATGTGGATGTACGGAAGGTTGAACTGACATCAGAAGTTTCGAGACTACCACAGTCTTCTCATCAGAGCCCTTTTACCTACAGTGCCAACGACGGCAGCAACAACACCATAGCGAAAATCCTACTTACTTTAGTATCCCAATCAACCGATTTTGTCGCCACATCGCTCCGCGTCGTACCTACCTATTAATGAACTTTTATAAAAGTTCGGAACTTCAATAACCGTCTTTAAAATAGATACATTTAAAATGCATTTTCCTTGATGTATATCCGCAACATGATTTGGAAACTTTCGACCAATGCGAAGGGTTGTACATAACCGAATTTCGTAAACAAATCGAATTTCATGCTAGATAAGACTTTCTTGCGGTTGAGGCTATAAATGTCTTATATAAACAGAACAATAGTTATATCCTCTAAATACTTAAGATTACTAAGGCATAAAAATATAATAAAAAATTGGAGATTATGGGAACAGAAACCTTAGCAGCTCAAATAAAAAGTATGCGAACAAAAATTGAACATTATGGGATCAGTAAGCTTGACATCTAAACTAAAAAGTAAATAGGTCAATATGTGAGTAGCAAGGGAGATTTAAGATATTAATGTAAACAAATTTCTTTTGGCCGGAAATGTTGGTACAAAAGATTTTTTCACAGCAGATATTTTCTAGGGTAGATTGCATCGCGGAAAGTGTGAAATTTTTTCTTAAAATGTAAAGTTTCATACTACGAGAGAGATAAATATTTTCAAATCCAAAAAAATGTTGGGCCAAACTGATACTGGAGGTATAAAGAGAACCTTTACGTAGATGCCTTATAGATATTTCAACAGCATAAGCCTGACATTACTCTTTTTCTTTTCTGAAAATTTATTTTAGAAGTTTTTACTTTAAATTTAGATGTTAATATATTTCCAGAATTGGCATAAACAAATGTGATAGTATAAAAAATTTCTCACGGTTATTCTTACACACATAATGCAATGAATATTTTCACTAAAGAACTTGCAATACTTAAGTACAATGTGAATTTATGCGTTAAGGCAAAACAAAGCTCTACTTTTTTTGTACCTTTTTTTATCTACACATAAAATCGTTAAACCTGTAATTTAACAGAGTTAAAACAAACCAAAAAAGACAATATGAATATTTTAGTAGTGATAGCTTAAGGTAGTAGTGAGTGCCATAATATGTATAACATTTTCATAAATTTATAGATGGGAAAAATAAAAACAATACAATAAATACTTAAAGAACAAAAGTAAAAAGAAACTAAGCTCCCAGATAAGTATGTATATGTATCCGGTAAATGATTGTTGTTTAAAAAAATAAAATAAAAGAACCCAGTTGGAAATTACTTTTTCGAATTTAATATTGTATTATGGGAAGTTTCTTATATGACTTTTTCCGGTTTTACTTGTTAACTTCTTATTGTCTTATGATCACATATGATTGCTTTTTTCCTCTAACTTGAATATAAAATTGAGCACGACTAGAATTTAAATGCTACTAAATTCAAAGTTTTTTCTATTTTAAAGTGCGTAGAGTGATGACTTTGATCTCACGGCTCATTTTCTATAAGGCAGTTTTTTTGAGTTTACAAATAAAATCGTCTCAGAATGTTTTTTCCTGCAACTTTTTTATTTGTTTTTTAACATTTTCAACTTGTTACAATAAGGAATTATGCCCTAAATGGTATGTTATTTATACCATTTAAAGCACTTTTACACGATGTGTTTTTGTCGTCTAAAATCTTTTTTCTGCACAGAAAAAATAAATTTCGTTTTTGATAACAAAAAACCCAGTATTCAATTAATATTTTTGTTCAAATTTCATGTGATAAAGAATTTCGCTATATTGGTAGCTAAAATTTAAAAAAAATTATCAAGTTTTTAATTAATAGCACAGGTCTGCGATAAAAAAGTTTTTTACATAATTGCATACAAAACATGTAGATTTTGGTCTATATATTGTAAATATAAACTTCGTTTAAATGTACCACGTCACATCCAGAGTTTAAGGTCAGTTCGATATCTTGTTTGAAAGGCTACTTAATTACGCGTCGAATGGTTGCTAATTGGCTTTGATCGGATAAAAAATGCCTGAGTTATAGTGGATCGAAGTTAAGATTTTATGAAATTTTTAACGTTTTTCACCAATTGTTGTACTTTCGGATGAATTTTTGCACCAGATATAATAAAATATTCTTAGTTTTATAATTTTGTTGAATAGTTCATTCGACTACGAAAATTTTAAGCTATAATGGACCTAGATCGGATATCGCTCAGCTTTCTACAGCTGAGCGATATCCCAGCTATTTTTTAATGAGATAGAACTTGTTTTAAAGTACTTACACCTATACACAGATGAGAAAATGGAATGTAAAATCCACATGACGCAATTGTGATTTGAAATCATATTAAATTTAATTGAAATAAGTTATCGTTTAAGTGTGTTAGTGTTTATTGGCTTTGTTCATTGCTACAGTTGTGTTTAGTTGTGTGACTTGTTGTTTATTCTTACATGTTTCGGCTATGTAGACGACAAAAAACGAATTACCAGCGAAAATTTACTGCTGCTGATTTAAAATTACCATTGTTTCATATTAGTTTTATATGAAAAATTATTAATGTGACCTTAAATCTCTTTGATTTTAAAATTTTCACTGTTAAAACAACTTTTTTATAAACATTACGTTTCATTTTAAATCAACACGACTATAACTTTAATTTGAATCATATTGAATTAAAATGAAATTCATTTCATTTCATTCAAAATGAAATAACTTTGATTCAACATTATTCTTCGTGTTGTTCAAATATCAAATTCACGTTGTTTCAACTCATAATAACTTTGATTCAACATGATCGTATTATTTCAGCTTTAACTTCATTTTGATTTGACTGTACTGCTATATTAAATCAACATGAAATATAGTTAATTCAAAGGGATAAATTTTGCTTCAAAATTATTTTAAATCATGTTGAATTAAAATTAAACTTCTATGAAGCAAAATCACATCCTCAAAATGTTAAATTAACCTGGTTTTCGACGATTTTACATGGAAATTTTTCTGTGTGTAGAAAATATGTCAATGCATACAACGAATTAAGTACATATATATTTGATTTGCCGGCACTGTTTATAAAATATTTGCATTTTATATCAAACATTTTTTATTGCATGATTTTTAATATGTGCGGTATTGATAAATATTTTATTAAGTTAATGAAAAATTGTAATGAAATTAGTATTTTTTCCAACAACATAGTTTTATTGAACATAATTCTTGTTTATTTTTTTTTTCTCTGTGCGTGACTAGACCATACCAAGAAAAAGTGCGCCGCACACCTTCAAATATTAAGTATTTTTGCAAAGCAATTTCAATAAAAAAAATTTTTTGCAGAGCATAGTGGTCGCCTTTTTACGTTTTTCGTTATACCTTTGGCATTTACAGTCGGACCTTAATATATTATATCTCGATGTTTTTGTTCCTTTAATAATAATTTCGAGCATTTTGGCACTTTTTTGTTGATAAGTGTAAAAACTTTATGCAAAACGCTGATTTCAAACGTTGCATTCGATCTGACAAATACCTGTTGTGTGAACACATATTTTCTTTGTAGATGCATCGCACTCATAATAATCATAAACGTCCTCATCATCATTTTCATAATAAAAATATGATAACAAAATTAAGGATGGAGGGGAATAATAATATTACAATGAATCTAAAGATGAAAAATTTTAGAAATGTTATATAAAAGATAAAGAACAAAACTGATAAAAATTTTAAATAAAAAGAGATATTAAACTGGTTTGCAAAATATGGCAATTAAAGTTAAATAATACACGAAGAAAAACCTTTTTTTAATAGTTGACTATATAAAAGAAACGATTTTACAAAAGGAAACATAAAAAAGGGGGAAAAACTATACAACTACTAGTTTAAAATGAAACGAGTCAGACAACCGGAATGATGAGCCGGCTAGTAAAGTAAAAGCAACAGCACAAAGCAAAGGCAGCCACAGCACCAGAGTCTATAATAAATAGCGCCTATACTTCAGGCAAGTAGACGCACAATCCCTCTAACACACAGAAAATTTTTGATTTTATTGTTTTTCTTTATATAAAAATGCTTGTGTTCTTGCACACGTACTTAATGATAAATGACATCAGTTCTATGACTTGGCTTTAACGTCAACAGCCAACTAACATTGTTGAATTATACTTTAAGGCCATCTCTGGTGGAAAACTGACCAAGGCAATTTTGTCTATTTATTTTTTTTCGTTTTTTCTTTGATTTAACCCATGATTTGCGGTAATGATTTAATGCAATATTTGTGTTTTAGAAAAGTTTCTCTACAATTGATGTTAAAAGTGTTCTGCGGCATTAGACTGGTAAAAAAAATTAAAGCCTTAAAATCATACACACAGAAAAATTTCATATTAAAATCGTCGGAAACGAGTTTAGTTTAAGATTTTTCGGTAGTGATTATGCTACATAGGCATTTCATGTTAATTCAACATGATTTTACAATAACTTTCAAAGAACATTTTCCTTTTGAAATAACTATGTTTCATGTTGATTTAATATTTCAGTACAGTTAAATCAAAATCTAGTTGTTACTGAAACAATACGAAGAATCATGTTTATTCAAAGTTATCTCAAGTTGAAACAACGTGAACTTGTTAATGTGATTATTTCGAACGTATTTGCTTTGTGAATCCAAATTGATTATTAGGCTAAGGTTCGTAACGTTATATTCAGAAAGAATTGGGCATGATTAATATTCCAAGGAACAAGGGAAAGATTAACATCAACTTAATTTTTCAACGTACACAGCAGAACAGAGTAGCGCCACTTTCGTAAGCCGCTACACTTCCATCGTCAGTGCTCACGTGTATTTGCTTAATATCAGCTTGAGAGTGATTTAATTCTCGTATTCAATTTTCACGAAAAAGTTGTATATAAAGGGTCCGCCAGATAACTTTTTTTTGGAAAATGCTATAAAAAAAACTACTGAATATTTTCTCAAATTTCTTTTTTTATTTGAAAGTACAATCCTTCCGGTTAATAATGAAAAATAATTTCATTCAAATGGCTGTCTCGGCTGGCCATGCAGTAGCCTAAACGATCGGTCCGATTTTTAAGCACATTATCGATTGTGTGCAGCTGTATTTCACCAATGGCTTCACGAACATTGTCCTTTAAAGCGTCAATTGTCTCTGGCTTGTCGGCGTAACACTTATCTTTGACGGCACCCCACAAATAATAGTTCAACGGTGTCAAATCGCAGCTCCGAGGTGGCCAAACGACATCAGCTCTGCGGCTAATAATGCGATCTTCAAAAACAGGGCGCAAAACATCGAGTGTAGCTTGGGCTGTGTGGCACGTAGCGCCGTCCTGTTGAAAACGAAAATTCGTTCAACATGGCCCGATAACGATCGCCATTGACTGTAACGGCCACTCCTTGCTCATTTTCGAAGAAAAATGGCCCAATTATGCCTCTGGACCAAAATCCGCACCAAACAGTGACTCGTTTTAGGTGCGTCGGCTTTTCAATGTATGCGTGCGGGTTTTCTGTGCCCGAAATGCGACAATTTTCCTTGTTTACATACCCGCCAAGATCAAGCTTCATCTGAAAAGATGAAGATGATTTTTTTGGTAAAATCGGCATCTTCTGTAAGTCGATCGCAGGCCCACTTAGCGAAGCGAAAACGCATTGGATGGTCAGTTGGCTTCAACTCCTGAACCAATTGAACTTTGTATGGGGTTATACCAAGGTCTTTATGCAAAATTCGTCTCAATGATGTCTCCGAAATGTTCAATTGTTGAGAACGACGGTAAATTGATGTTGATGGCGCTTCACGCATTCTGCCACAGCAGCAATATTCTCGGGTGTACGCAATGTTTTTGGCTTTTCACGCTTTCGCAATTTTCGCACACATTTTGCAACATTACCATGATTTTCAAAGTAATGTCGCAATATTTCCCAGCGTTGCTCAAGCGTATACACAACCATATTCGTTCAGCGGAAGGATAAAACTAATTAGCTGTCAAATCAGACATGAGCTAAGTGTTACCATTCACGAAATAAGCACTAGTTGAAAAAAAAAACGTTAGATAACGGACCCTTTATAAGAATTAGAAACACACTCAACAGAGCCACCTTACAAGTGGTGATAAGCAAATACACGTGAGCACTGACGATGGAAGTGTAGCGGCTTCCGAAAGTGGCACTACTCTGTTCTGCTGTGTACGTTGAAAAATTAAGTTGATGCTAATGTTTCCCTTGTTCCTTGGAATATTAATCATGCCCAATTCTTTCTGAATATAACGTTACGAACCTTAGCCTAATAATCAATTTGGATTCATAACGTGAATTTTATATGGAAACAACACGAAGAATCAAGTTGAGTCAAAGTTATATCAACGTGAATTTGATATTGAAACAACACGAAGAAACATGTTAACTTGAAGTTATATCAAGTTGAAACAACATCAATTTGGATTCATACCGTGAATTTTATATGGAAACAACACGAAGAATCAAGTTGAGTCAAAGTTATTTCAACGTGAATTTGATATTGAAACAACACGAAGAGACATGTTAAATTGAAGTTATATCAATTTGAAACAACATGCCTTGTATGAAGCTATTTTCTTAATTAATTTACTTACGTGATGTGTATTAGCATAGGCAAACGAAAAGTTTTATTGTAGTTGGCCGCCCCAACCAAGATTTTAGCTCGTGCCACTTGCATGGTAGTCAACGCGCTAACAACTGCAGCCACAACAGCTTCAAACTTTACTTTAGATATACACTAATAAATAATATCGTATTTAAAATGAATTTCATTCTAATTCAACATGATTTAATTCATTATTTAACATAAAATTTAATCGAAATTAAAGTTGCAGTCATGTTGATTTAAAATGAAATGTAACGTTTATAACAAAGTTGTTTTCACAGTAATTTTAAACCAGCAGCAAGCAGTAAGTTTTTGCTGGTAATGCGATATTTGTCGGCTATTTATCGGCTATATAAGAATAAACAACAACAACAAGTCATAAAACTGAGCACAACTGAGAATTGTAGCAATTAACAAAGCAAATAAACTCCAACACACTTAAACAAGAAATTATTATTAAATTTAATATTATTTAGAATCAAAATTGCGTCATGTTGATTTTACATTCCTTTCTTTTCTGTGTGAATAAACACCAACACATTAAAATAATAAAATATTTATCGTAAATTAAATGTGATTTTCAATCAAAATTGCGACATGTTGATTTTACATTTTTTGTATATGCAAAAGGGGGAAATTTAATTGAAATAGACTCTTTGGGAAAGCTAATGAAACAGTTCTGACCACTGCTCCTTATCATTAATTTCTGTTGAAATTGCTGTCTGCGGATTAGTTTACCTCTTGTGTAGTGTATTCGGCCAAAGTAAACAAATTATTTTAATTAAATTAAATTAACAATTTAATGCCTTTTTTAAATAGTTTTGTAAAAAAAAAGGTTCTGCAGCCAGAGACTGAGAAATTTTATAAAGTTCTTACTTAAAAATACCCATTTAAACCTCTTATTGTTGCTTTTTTTAAATGATGAGCTATAGGGTAGAATTAAATATGTATTTGAAAAAATAGTACATGCAACAACTAAAGTACGACAATCTCATAGAGCTAACTTTGTACTCGTATCGGCACACATGGCAGACAAAATAAAAATAACAAAGATAAATGAAACCAGTTAACCATTACTTAATACGAATCAGCAACATAGCACAAGAAGCATGGTATACCAATTCAAATGAAAAACTCGTCTTTTGACTCTGAATTCCCAAAAGCGCATACAGCAAAATTGACGCAAGAGTGGAAGTGGTGACGGTGGTTTTTGGTAGCTGCCTTTTGTCGTCATAATCATCACTTGCATCGTTTTGTAGTCGACGTAATCATTTTCATCATTATTATTATTAGCAATGTTGTAGTTTGACCATTTACAAGAGAAAACATTAAAAGAAACGAAAAAGAGGTTCCGAATGTTTGTCAAATATTTAACATCCAGGTAGATGGTGGGCGTGATATAAACATAAAAATATTTTTAGAAAAAAAAAATGGTTTTTATATGTTGCAACTTGCAATCAATCTGAAAATTATGTAAGTAAAATGTTGTTAGCATAACACAGGCCCGTAGGTAATTCAGTTTAGAGCAAATTTTAGTTTTTAATTGTTAAATTTGGAATTTAAATTTTTTTGTTATTGCTGCTCAAATTTTTGGCGATAAGTTTGATGTAATTTGTATGAATGGTCTAATTCATCGTGGCTAAAATTTGAAAAAAAAGGTAATAAGCCTGTATCTTTGAAACTGGCGAGCCGATTACACAGCGATGTATGTAAAAATCATAGAGGAGGACCTTGCTTTAAGAATGTTAAAATTTGGACTAGCCTGTTGAAACACATGGTGAGCTAGAGGGTATAAAATTTGAATACTTCGATCAGGAAAAACCTTGTTGGGCTCATAACCTTTACAAACATTATCCCATTTTAATCAATTTAAACATGTTGTAAAGTATATAAATAGATAAGGAATATAAATTTTATTTTATTAATATTTTCAAAGATATTTTGATTTGAATATTAAAATTTTGGTTCTTGGCTTAGACTTTCATTTCGTAAATATCTCTGGTAATAGCCAAAATTTTCCGAAAATTATTTTATGATTTTTAACACAATCCTTGACAATACGCAGGAAACAATTTTTAGTTATCCCAATTCATGTAGTCGTAGTCATGACTTTGAAATGAAAATTTTTACTAAAATAGAGCGATTTTTTTCAAAAATTTAATAAATTTTTTTTTTCTATATTACAGTTGAAATTTTAAATCTATTAAATCATGCACACTATATCCAGCATTGGACGAATATAGTTAATTTGTCTACGATATTCTAAATTAATCGCATGAAAAACGCCCATCGAGTTCTTCAAATTTCTTGACAAATTACATTAAATATATTTATTAATTCAACGGAAAATTTAACCAGTTATCAGGAAAATAAATTAAATCCGATGGATGGAGATAATCAAGAAATATGAAATTGCTTTTACTTATTAATGCATTCTAATTTTGTCACAGAGTGACACAATTTTTCTGGTCTCACTCCAGTTATTTGTGAATCTCTGCTGTGTTGCAACTTTAAATTAGTGGCATGAACAAGCGTTGTTACGACGAAAAGTAAAACCCCAGACATATTACTTACTGCAAAACGACAAAAGTATAATATAAAAAAATAAAGGTTAACTTGAAATGATTATATGTTTGTACATCTTTTACACATGACGAAAGTGACTCCCGTTGTAGAGCAGCATATGGTCAGAAAGACAAACAGAAACACAAGACTTTTATTCACTGAAGTTATATTGAAATTGTTGGAAAAAAAAATATTTCACATTGATGATGCGATAGCACTTGAAAACAAAAATAATATAAAAAATACCAAGATGCATTAAGCTGGAAAACTTAAGTAAACTATGAAGTTGCATTTACTTAAAAATATAAGTAAACTTAAGCACACATACAGCTCAAACACATGTTAAGCAGAAATAAACAAATTGTCTGATTGACAACTTCTTAAAACAAATTTCAGCAACAGCAAAAACATAATAAAATACAAGCTAAAAGAAGCATGCAACCTGTTTCCTGTTTCACATTCAAATTAAGTAGACGTATTTTAAACACACACACACACACACACACTCATACACAATTAAGCAGGCACAATAAATATTCTATAGATAATATGTACATATGTGTGTTTGGTCAATGTACTCATGTCTTTATATGGTATATAAAATATTTTTTATGTCTTTTTTTATTATGAAGTAGAAAATACCCAAAGGATTTTTGCTTTTTTTATTTATAAAAACTTCAATCTATGCTTTGAGAATATTTAATATTTCTTTATGTCTTTGTTATTTTTTGCTTTAAATAAAGCCTTTCATGATGGTTGAAGAAGAAACTGAAGAAAAATTTATGTATGAAAGTTGCAAAGAAAACAGAAAAAGAGTAGCAAATAATACAGAAATGTACGGTCACAAAAAACTGATATGATCAGAAGAAGTTTTAATAGTATGTCAATTTAGTGAATCATCAACGCATTATATACTTTTAAGTTTTATGAAACTTTATTCATTCATATAGGGTTATTTTTACAGTTATCAGAAAAATTATGGATACACTTATATCGGTGGTTGCAAGCAGTAAACGCCTAAGTCAAAAACATACATACTTATATAGTTTCGGAAAAAATAACATTTTATATTGAAATTGAAGAATTATTAGAAAAACATTTTATACAAATTTGCTAAGAAGAAATGCTAAGATCAAAAAATTACTATTGAAATTCCATTTCTTTAGGAGATAACACTATAAAACGAAATCAAATTTTTTCTAAATATCTGTTAAAGGGTAGCAAAAAAATATATATGTGTATCGGCGTGTCGAAAGTTTACATCTGGGACTCATTTTGGGGAGTGTTAAGGTTCCTCACCTTTTGCACATACATACATAGTATCTCGGCATAGAAAATGTTGTTCCAGGTATAAAATATGTTAAGCAATTTTATGTAAAACACCACGAGAAATGTGTTTGTGGAACAATTTAACCCTCTAACTCTTTGTTGCATAGGTCCTTTTGTCAATTCTTAAAGAATTGGCAGAAAACTTCCCCTCAGCGGCGATATAGCGGGCTAATATATTTTACAAAAATGTTTTTCGTGGTGTTTTACATAAAAGTTCTAAGCTTCTCTTGTACTTTAAACGTAAACCTTAAAAGATTTCCTACACTGAAAAGAAAAATCAGTCCATCCGTACTTACATTAATCCCAAGCGGTGTCAAAAGTACGGTAATCCCGGTTTTTCTGGAATCACGTACAGAAAGATTGATTCAAGTCGGAATATTCAAGTGCAATATACTTAATTTTAGCCTGATAAGCCTTTATTCATATAAAAAAAATCTTATTTTAAGTACGAGTATGTTTATAAACTTTATACACAGTCGTACTCGTACTGTGTTGGTGTTTGTTTGCTTGATGATAGCCACATATCACTGTTCTGCTCTTGTTGTTGTTTATTTTCATTACTAGGGCATAGCCGACAAGTAGCTGATATTCGTCGTCTTGCATGTAGATTCAAGCCCGCTGTATACTAGAATCAATCCGCCGCGTACTTGAATCAATCCTAAACTGTGTATTTTAAACAATCCAGCGCGTGATTGAATCAAGCCCGAACTAGGCTAGCTTTTACTTATTTAATTATCCTGGAACAGACTTGAAAATTTTTATTTTTACTGCTTATATAAATTTAATATTTTTACTTACTTGTGTTAATTTAAATTTATTTTTGTTCATTCCTGGTATTGAACTTAACTCATGTTTTGTAAACCAACGCCATAGACAACTCAGCTAACTCGGTATAGAAAGAACGACGGCTAAAATACAGTATAAACTAGCAGCATGTAATACAACGTTTGTAGGCTGTTAGTCTGAAGTACACGAAATTTTGTTTGTTCGTGCACCAACAACAAGACAACAACATAAGCACAACATGCAAACAAATACCAACACACTACGAGTGTGTAAAAAGTTTATACTAATAGTAGTACTTAAAATAAGACTTTTTGTACACAATTTAAAGTATTTTAGTGTTATTCGTATTTAAATTAGTCATACTCAAAGTAAGTAGAAAATACTTGAATTTAGTACGGCGTTTTTTTTCTGTGTATGTAAAATGCTAATTGTGAATAAGTACGAAATTAACCCTTAAACAGATTATAAGTTTTAAAAGATTTCTGGCGTTCAAGTTGAGTCTGGAGCTAGGGCCTCTTTAAAGGCCTATTGTACACAATGGGTCTTTAAATCTATAGAATTTTATGGCAAATATTTTTGTGGAACATTTCAGTGCGGGGTATCACCGCTGAAGGGAAGGTACCAAAAGACCCAAACAACAAAGAGCTAGACGTTTATAATATTCAAAATACATGTTTTTCGTCGTGTTTTATATAAAAATGCTAAACATATCTTAAACTTTAAGGGCCATATTCATAATAAATTATGATATGCTAATAAAAGGCTTATGAAACAGATTTCCATATAAAACATTTTTCATAACACAGAAAAAACTATAGTTCGTATTCTATTACTAAATTCATAAATTCAAATATTTATATTACGGAAATGGGACCTATCACAAAATTCGTAAAACTAAACACTAAAATTCGTAAATATTTAATAAGAAAAAAATCGAATTTTTTTCTATCAAAATTTTGTATTGGAATACTTAAAAACCAAAGAAAAAAAGAATAAAATTTAAAAACAAATTCAAACACATGTGTGTTAAAATAAAAACCTATGATAATTTTTTTTGTATTAGCTTTTCATAAACTTTTGATAAGTATTATAAATAAGGGGTAAACGTGAGGCTTACAATATTACCTATCCTGAGTTCCTATAACTATGTGCAAAAGGGAGAACTTTAACTCCCCCTTAAATGAATCCCGGTTGAAAACTTTCAAGGCACCGATACGCATATATAAATTTTTTTGTGCCCTATGCCAGAATCAGTCGTTATAGCCGTATTAGTTTTTTTGTTGTTCAGTGTAATTAATAAAACGATAGTTTATATGTTTATGGAAAATGTAAAATACAGAATTGTGAAAATTATGTCGACTTGCACACCGAGAAAAAGGAGTGTAAAATCAACATGTCGCAATTTTGATTGGGAATCACATTAAATTTACGAGAAATAATTTGTTGTTAAAGTTTGTTGGTGTTTGTTTGCTTGTTCATTGCTACAATTCACTGTTGTGCTCATTTGTGTGACTTGTTGTTGTTTTGTTGTTGTCTATTTTTATATAGCCGAAAAATAGTCGACAAAAATCGCATTACCAGCGAAAATTTCCTGCTGCTGATTTAAAATTAACATTGTTTCTTATTAATTTTAAACGGAAAATTACACTGTACAACATGAAAAAAAGATTACGGGGTTCTCACAACTGATTCTGGTAGAGTAGACAAAAAAAATATACCTGTGCCGGCGTTTCCCCCTTTTGGCCTGTTCGTGCGGTATATCGGTACGTGAACTTTACATCTGAGGTGTAGGGTATGTTCAGCAAACGTTGTAGAAAAATTAGGGCAAATATTTTTGTGGGACATATTAGCCCTCTAACTCCCCCAGATAACGGTAATTTTTGGCCCTTTTCTAACAAATCGTAAAAAAGACCTTTAAAAAGGGGAAGTGCGGTAATACAACGTTCCACAAAAATGTTGGCAATCAAATTTTACTGTAGGTTTCATAGACAACTAAGCTCCAGACCTAACTTGTACGCAAGAAATAATTGACAACTTAAACCATGTAACCCCTAAACATGGTTTAAGTTGTCAGTTATAATACTTCATACTTATTCACAATTAGTACTCGGCATAGGAAATCTTGCATGTCTTACGTTTAATATTTCTGGCGTACAAGTTAAATCTGGAGCTGGATTTTCTGTAAGGACCTATAGCCATTTTGTGGGCAACATTTTTGTAGAACATTTTATGCCCCACTCCCCCTTTTTATGGGTGTTTTTTTACGATTTATTAGAAGACAGCACAAAATGAACGTTATGTGGGTTAAAATGTTGCACAAAAATATTTTCCCTAATATTTTCTACAAAGTTGCGGAGCATATCCTACACCTCAGATGTAAAGAACACATAATTTCATGTACCGATATGCTGCACGAACAGGCCAAAAAGGAAACATTAACCTCCCTAAAACTAAATTCTGATGTGATTTTGCTAAACGCCGTCACACATATATATTTTTTTGTCTCGGTTGTCAGAACCCCGTAATTTTGGAAAAAGTTCGAAATTGTTGTATAGTCTCATTAATCTAACCTTAAATCTTTTTGCCTTAATATTTTTCACTAATAAAACAACTTTGTTATAAACGTTACATTTCATTTTAAATCAACATGACTATAACTTTAATTTCAAATAAATTTTATGTTAAAAAATCAATTAAATTGTGTTGTATTAAAATTAAATTTAACTTTACATACGATGGTATTTATTTAGTGTATGTGTAAAGTAAAGCTTGAAATTTGGGGATGCACTGGTTAGCGCGTTGACTACCAACAAAGTGGCCTGAGTTCAAATCTTGGCTGGGACAGCCACCTACAATACAAATTTTCCTAATGCCTTTGCTAATGCACATTACGTAAGTAAAATAATTAATAAAATAGCTACATTAAAGTCATGTTGTTTCAACTGGATATAACTTTAATTCAACATCAGTCTTCGTGTTTTACCAATATCAAATTAACGTTGTTTAAACTTGAAACAACTTCAATTCAAGATGATTCTTCGTGTTATTTCAGTATCAAATTCACGTTGTTTTAACTGGAAATAACTTTGATTTAACATAATTCATATTATATTAGTATCAACTTCATCTTGAATTAATTGTAGTGGAATATTAAATCAAGTGAAATATATTTATTTCAAAATGAAAAATTTTCTTTGACAGTTATTGTAAAATTCTGTTGAATGAACATGAAACAACTATGAAGCAAAATCATAACCAAGAATTATGAAATTAACCTCGTTTTCGACGATTTTAATATGAAATTGTTCTGTGTGCAGGCTTTTACTATACAAATAAATATTCCTTTCTGTACTTCTTAGATGAGTTTCTTATTAAAGCGTATGTTTTCGTTTCTGTATCGTTTACATGTACTTTGAATTCTTTGGTTACATCCACAACTGTAAATTTAAACAGAAAAACAAAGAAATATTTCAGCTCTACAGAAACTTTAATATATGCACTAAAAAAGTTTGCTGAGAACCAAATTTAGAATGTATAAAATTAGAACAAAATGAATGTACACAAACCCTTTCTATGTGTGGTGTAACCCAAATCAATCATGATAACAGTGCCACACATTCAAATAATAATGGCTTTTTTACCAAATAACCATCGCACTTTCACTCTATAAGAATGTGTGTTTAAATATTCATTAATTTTATTTTTGCTTCGTCTAACAATTTCATTTATTACAATGTTGAGTTTGAACTATTAATTGACCTGTTCATTAAAACTTGACTTGATAGTCATTATAATTGACTTTCTGCGGGCTAAACTTATTTCAAAAATTGCATTTATTTTTATTTAGCTTGTGTAACGAAAAACAAAGTATATGTACTTGGTTTTTATGCAATGCAAATAACTTAAAATATATAGAACTACTTATTTAAAAAAAATACGAACTGAATATAGAAAATGTGTTCACATTTCGTTTGAATTTATTTATTTTTTTTTTCTTAGCTAATTGAAAATAAAAAGCCAACTGAAATACAATTAGCTTAATCGTATATCAGAATAAATCAATCTTCATTAGTGACCAAAATATTTTAACCCTACATTACATAGTTTTTTTCTTACTTAAAAAGTTTAGTTTATGAAACAATAAATATTTAATGTATATTAAATAATTTGCTTCGGCAATAAAAAAAATTGTTATATATGTCTGTACATTAAAGTGGCTCGGCATCCATACAAAATAAAAAAGTTGAGCCAGTCACCACTTAGGATCAAAGATTAGTTGAAAAAAATTCCAAAAAAAACTTTATAAGTTTTTACCACGCCCCTGAATGCCGCCCTTTAAGTTTTTTGTATACTGCGTTGCCATTTATGTTCCGATCATAACATATTGCATATGGTTATTCATGGCTTGCCTATGGCTTCATTTTTTCCTGTGGTGACTTTTCAATCCGACATCAAATTCTGGACGCCACTTATGCTATCTAGGATCCTTCCCCTCTTATATCCACTTGTTTTGAACGTTAAAAGAAAGCTCTTCTAAAACTTACTATATCTTGTTTTTAATATACCTTTTTTTATTTTCACATATATATTGCATTTAACCCAGGTGATCAATATATAAAAGAAACAAAATTTTCATCAGTCACACCTTAGAATGAAAGGTATATCAATAACATTTGTAGAACTGCAAAACAAATTTTTTGCCACGCTCCAAAATACGGCACTTTGCTGGTTTTTATATACGGCAAGCGATGTAATATGTATGAGTAACGGCCCTTTTCACAATGTAAGATTAAAAGTTTACGTGCACATTAACGGCAAGTTCGACATACAAAACATGTCGTTAAAGTCCACGTTAACTCCTAATCATACATTGTGATAAGGGCCGTAAAGGAAACATTAACTTAATTCTGGGGCGTGGCATAAAAGTGAGTATGTTAAAAGGTAGACATACATAGTTTTAGAAGGGCGTTCTTGCACGTGGAAAAAAGTGGACATAAGAGGGGAAGGATCCAAGATGTCATAAGTGGTGCCCAGAGTTCGATGTCGGATTAAAAAGTCACCAGATCCAAAAAGTAAGTGACAGTCAAGATATAAACAACGATATGAGACATGATAAGATCGGACTTTAAATGGCGGCGCTACATGTAAAAAACAAAAGGTGCTATATTTTGGGACGTGGCAAAAATATATTTTTACATTCTAAGAAACGTCATTGATATACCTTTTATTCTACGATGTAATTTTTTATTTTATTTTATGACGTGTGTATTTTGTGTCGTATGTATTTTATGTCGTATTTATTTTATGTCGTATGTATTTGAAAAATAATAAGGGGCTTACCGTTGGGGCGTGGTATAAAAATCTGAATATTAAAAGATACACATGATAAGTTTCAGGAGAGCTTTCTGGCCAAAGCAAAAATGTAGCCATAGTCAAACCATGAACAACGACATGTATGATCGGACTACAAATGCCGACGCAGCGTATAAAAAATTAAAAGGGCGGTATCTAGGGGCGGGGCAAAAAATTAAAAAAATATTTTTGGAATTGGTTTCAACTAATCTTTAATCGTAGGTGGTGACCGGCTCAACTTTTTTTTCGAACCACCTTAATGTACATATTTCAACCCAGCGAATATTTTTGTGGAATGCGATCCATAGTCGGTCAGAAAGTCTGCAAAAGATGCCGAATTCTTATTAGAAGTCGGTCAGAAAACATATCGACAATCATATGAGTACTTGGCTCTTCGTCTGAGGAAATTTTGAAAACTTTGCCGAAATATATGTGAGAATTCTGTACGAATTCTGAAGAACTTTCTAGGAAAATTAAAGTTTTAAGTCCTGTGTTATTATTATTAGAAAAAGGTCGAAGCTGAATTTAAAAATTTTTCAGAAATGATGTATAAAATTTGCACATAGAATCAAAAAGTTTTAAGATATCTCTGACTCTTCGGAAAGTATTTATTCATATTAATAGGCTAATGCGCAAACTCTCAAGAAATAGATGAGAATTATTAGGAAAACTGAAATCGAATAATGTACGGAAGTGACGGATAAGTATTCAAACGTAGGCCAAACAATTTGCACACTATTCTGTTATGTGTCTTAAAAGAAACTAAATTGCCTTACCATAATGTGCAGAGTAGTCTGAGATATATATTCAGAATATTTCAGAAAATGTATAAAAACCTCGTCTTCGAAAGTTTCCGACTATTCTGCTAAATGTCTAAAGTAATTTTAGGTAACTTGAACTTGATTGCCTCGTAAAGTTTCGGATTTTTTCTGACGTCAGACATGTCGCCAAGAAAATGTTTTCTGTGTACTATTGTACATACCAACACATTTTTATTACTATTATTATTATTTTTTTGTTGAGGCATGACATCACAACTATAATAATGTTTAATAACTGAATTTATAATTTAATATAGCTTAACTTATACATTTCATTTAGCTTTCATCACATTTAATAAAATTTAATTACTAACGCCTAAAGGCATTGTATAACTTATGGTTAAAAATTATTTTCATATTCATATTAATTGACATTTATTCACTTTTAATCATTCATTTAATATGTTTCTATTTGTAACACTACAAAATTCGCTTTAAATTTAATTATAAATACAACTTTGTTGACGGTAGTGCAATGTCAAATTAAATATTTCAGCTTATTTTTTCAATAAATCCGAAACAAAGGAAGAAGTAAATTGTAAGCAAAATTAAAGTTTTGTAAGGCACAACATATAACAACTTTATAAAATTAAAAAATTTTAATTGAAATGAGCTAACAAAGATTTTTGCAAACATAAACACAACATTTGTAATTCATTTAAAGTAAACTTTAATTTTTTTCAATTAAATTTATATTTAATATAAACAAATCTAGCATTAAATGCAAGAAAATCAAACAGTAATTTTGTTCATTATTTCTGATTTAGATTGAAGCGGTGCTTTAAAGTTGGTTATATATATTTATGAATTTGGTCCGAATTTGGCTAAAAATGGCGAAATTTTAGGGTGATGTTGGCTGAATGGTTAGCCCGTTTCACTGCAAACCCTGTGATCTTGAGTTCAAGACTAGTTGCAGGCAAGGCAACAACATTATTAATTTTTCTGATGTGCATTGGTGTGTTATTGCGTTGGCTGTTGTTGAACTTTTAAAGTGAAGAAGGCATAGCACTGATCACTTTATCAGTACCGGCAGCGAGTAATACTAACATATCCTAATGCACTTCACAGCACCCTCCTGCGTCGGCATTGTAACAGAAGCGTCGGCGAAGTAAAGTAACTAATAAATGGCTATACAGCTTAAACAATTAATGCCTCTACTTGACACCAGAGGAACTGCAACACTGCTATACAAAAAACGCGCAATAGCAGAGTAAATGAATTAAGTTTTCTATCTCTCTCCCACTTCACCACCTGTTCTCTCTACACTAACCCTTTCCCAAAGAGGGTAACACATTAGTTAATTAGCTGGTAGGCATTAGTTGCCTGATTGTGTTACTTCTCTTTTATAAAAAATAATCTGAAGGAATCATCTGGGTTATAAATCTGGGTTATATATCTGATTTATAAAAGAATTTCTTACATACCATTTTGTAAAATTGCTTTTAGAAATTAAATAGATATGAGATATATTTTATTCGTTTTGGAGTTGGAAATATCCATTTTTCTAATTTTTACTTTTTAGCCGTCTTCAAAAAAAAAGGAGAAAGGTAATCAATTCGTCATGTTTATTTTTTTATGGATATTTCCTCAAAACTTCGCCATTTATAAACGGATTTCGGACTTTTTGGCTGTATTTAAAAGGATGGACAGATTGGTCCCATTGAAAAGTCGGTCGGTCGGTGTCACGCCTATGCAAAGTAAATGCACATGCCTTTTAATCTACTTCTCCTAAACAGATTCCTATGAAACTTTGTACGCACATTAAGCTTCTACTTGAATACTGCATCATGATTAAAAAAGTGGACAGTGCCACGCCCATGCAAAGTAAATATTATTTTTCAACAATTTCTACTAAACCGATTCTTGTAAAACTTTGCACACAAATATAGTTATTCTTACAATACAACATTATGGTTAGAAAAGTGGGCAGTACCACGTCCATTAAAAGTAAATATTAATTTAAACTACTTTTACTTAAGCGATTCTTATAAAACTTTGCACACAATTAGTTCTCGTGAAAGTATAGCATTGTGATAAAAATTATGGGTAGTGCCACGCCTATTTTGTAGTCGGTTTTTTGCAAGAACTATTCAAGCTTCAAATACAAATTGACAAATAACGCTTCAATTCGCACTTGATAGTATTTAATATTTAAATTTTTTAAATTATATTTTTCATTCTACTTAATACTGCTTCTGATGGGCTAAAAACTGTTTTTCAATATTTTACAAGCTAAACAGCAACAATGATAAATGTCGTTGCACGATTTACCCTACGGTAAATGGAACTGACACAAAACAAGTCACGTGTTAGGGACCAGTCCGAGTTCTAACACTTCCTATGAAGCGGACCAGCCACTTTTACATGGCGATGGCCTAGGATGAGGTTAATTGATACTTTGTATGCACCTTGTAAATTGTCTCTGAACTATCTTGTAGAGTCCCAATCGGTGTAGAATAATATAGATTATATATAAATATCATTCCAAAATTCAGCTGTAATTATCGATTAATTTATTTTTTTATTGTTACAAATCCAAGTAGAAATTGTATTTAATTTTGAAACGGTGTCTTTGATAGGATTCGAACCGGCAACCTCCGGCATGACAGGCTAGTACACTACCCACTCGACCACAGGGGAACTTATATTTCAATGTTATAAATACCAGTTAAGCTCTCATTGAAGGGAGACAATTAATATTACATAGATACTATGTGATAGGCCTTAGATCCAGGTGCATCGAATTTGTTCAGTGCCGTTTACTACAATACTAGCCGGAGTCCCAAATAAATTGACTAAAAATGGTTAATATGTCACCATTTACACAATATGTCTTTTTTCACCATTCACTACTCTGTATTTTTGGTACCAGTCTCATTTTCTCACTTTCTACTTTTGGATCATTTGTCACCAAATTTTCCGCAGGGTAGATTTATGCGAAAACTATTTGCTTGAGTGCGACTTTACACAAAGATATCATTTTATAATATTCACTTGAGGCCATTGAGGCCAATTGATAGAAGTTGTAATGTTAATAAATGCAACCATTTAACTATTGTGTAAATAATTTTAATTGAATTAAATTTGTGAATAATCTAATCAAAAACCATAATTAAAATTTTATTTAACTTCAGATATTCATGATTAATTGTGAAATTTTTATTATCAAAACCACAAGTTGGTATTAACCTACTTTTAAGCATACAGCAAAAATTCTTTATAACAAACTTCTCTATAGAGAATTTTTCTCTCTAACAAATTAGTGTTTCCAACATTACATTTTTTATTGTCATTTTCTCTTTTGCAAAATTTGTTTGAAGGTAAGAACTACAGTTTCTTATGCCAAATGATGTCTCCATAGCGATGCAATAGTTTTCATTAGGAATTTGCCGGTATTAAATATGGAAATCAAAAGCTGTGAAAATTTTGTTGACGAGAAATATATGGACAAATATTTTTTCTAGTTTTAAAATGAATGTCATTCTTTCAAAATAAGTAATTTTGCGTATTCATAGAAATAGTTTCTCTGTAACGAATTTTAGAACAGTTATACATAAATAATCATGGTTTTTAATGTGGTAAATCAAATGTATGACCTTTATTGTTTCTTTTTTACCTTGCTTTAATATATGTAAATCAATTTATAATGTTCAGCAGAAAAACAATTTTTATTTTTTAGCTGATCACTCAAATGTAACAATTATTTTCATTTCAACAGTATAAAATTGTCTACAGTGGTATATTAGGTTTATTGCTGTATTTGCAGCTAATTAAAAAGCACTAATTAATATATGCGTTACAAATAATAGTTATTATTAAGCCATAGTGGTTGCAATTGGAAAAAAGAGTAATAGATCTATATATTTGAAACTTGCGATCCAATTACTAAACAATGTATGTAAAAATCTGAAAAGGAGGACCTGGGCTTTAAGAGTGTTAAAACTTGGACCACCCTGTTGGCCGAGGCATGAAAAATCTAGTCGGCCTCATAACTTTTACAAATATTATCCGATTTTAATAAATTTAAGCTTTGTATAAAGTTTATAAACAGATAAAGAAAATACTGTTTATATCATTAAGATGTATTTAATATTTTCAAAGATATTTGGCCATGATTTTTAAAATTTTTGATTTTGTCTTCAACTTTGCTCTCTATTTCGCCAATATCTCCGGTAATAGCATAGAAAAATAGTTTATAATTTTTAACACAGTCCCTGATAACATGTGGTAAAATTTTTTTAACTATCTCAATTCATCTAGTCGTGAAAAGGAATCAAAGTCAAGCCTTTGAAATGAGAGTAAATAATTTCTGAATTTTGACAAAAATAGAGCTTAATTGTTCGTCATTTTTCTCAAAAAATCTTTTAAACTAAAAATATTTATTTTCAATATTTTAAAAGAATAGACCTTAAAAATGACTGCAGCTGAAATCGTATGTTGATTAAAGCATGCACGCTACACTCTAAAACATTACTTCAAGTTTACGATCATATATTGTCTATATTTGTGTTGAAAATTTCTCCTTGTCTAAAATTACATCGATTTGGTAGTTATTTTATTAAAGAAAAAACCTTTCATATTAAACATATTTAGTCCAAGTGGAAAAAATTTAACATAAAGTATAATACGGCTATGGCGGAATGGTAGATACGTCAGACGCTCAGTCAGGTCGCGGTTCAAATCTGTACGCAGCCAATCGCTTTTTTTAGTAAAAACATTTTGTTCAAAAATAATGCGTGTGTAATTTTAGGTAGATAATAATCTGTAAAGTGTTGCCGACTATTATCGACCTCATTTTCAACAAAATTGTTTTAGAGTGTATATCCAACATTGGACGAAAATGGTGAATTTTTCTACGAAAGTCAATATTAAGAAATAAAACGCCCATCGAGTTTTTCAAATTTATCTACAATTTTTGAAATTTTGTTTTTGTTATCATGTAAATTTTCACTTCTTCGACACGATTTCCCGAATAGCCACCATTATGAAAATAAATTTTCACCGGCAGGGCTTATAAAAATCGGTTTAACCATAACAACTCTAAACTGATGTTCTTATTAATTCTCTATTTTGCAATCCTTGCGTGTTTGATTTTTATATGTATGTTGCAATTACTTTGTACTTACTTTTGTACAAGTATTTATGTTTATACACTTGAGTGTATGCTTGTTTGGATACTCACTGCATTTAGTGAAAGTGAAAATTCGTAAAACAAAATTCACAATGTATGTAATTAAACTTTTATGACTTACATAAACAAAAGAAAGAGACACACACACATTCAATATAAAATATAAAATATTTAAGAAACATTTTTTTCCAAACATTTTCCATTTTGTAATAATAAACAATTGTTTTGTATCGTATTAAGTCTAGAATTCGAATTGTATTTAAAACTGAATTGTGTATAAAAAAAAAACATTTTATTTTTCGCTGTCACATACATGCATATGAAATTAGAAAATGTCTGACTCTGAGTATACCCAGCGAACATTTTCTGCCGAATTCTGTCCGCAGTCGGTCGCAAGATGCCGAAGTCGTATTCGAAGTTGGTCAGAAATACATATATATAACATAAAGTATTATAACTATATATATATATATATATATATATATATATATATATATATATATATATATATATATATATATATATATATATATATATATATATATATATATATATATATATATATATATATATATATATATATATATATATATATATATATATATATATATATATATATATATATATATATATATATATATATATATATATATATATATATATATATATATATATGTTCCTTTAACTCCCATTGGAGCATTGGTCAGAAAACATATCGAAAATCATATGAGTCGTTGACAAGAAAGCGAAACTCTTTGGCTGAGAAAATTCTGAAAACCTTGCCGAAATTTCTGAGAAAATACTGTACGAGTTCTGAATAATTTTCTAGAGAAATTCTAAGGAAACTTTCGACATGTCTGATCAATCTCTACTACTTTCTTCTACTTCTGCTACTTTCTGCTACTTTTTACTTCTTGTCGTATTATTAATGTCGCAAAAATTTGGAACTACGATTGAAATTTATCAGAAATGTTGTATAAGCTTCTTTCTTCTTGCGCCTTGTATTTTGCTTCTACTTATGGTAGCTCACAAGGTTGTAAAAAACTGCAATCAATTGGCATTGAAATCAAGTTGATTTTAACCAAACTGATTACATTCTTTAATTTCAAAATGATTGCAGATTTTAAAATGAAATCTTTTCAAAATTGCAATATTTTGTGATTGGAATGATTTTGAAATAATTTTTTTTTTCGAAATCAATGAATGCAGTTAATGGGTCGATGATTGATAGCAACCGCACCTCAGTTGGTTTCCCAGTTGCTAAAAATGGTTTTGCGGATGGCAACTGAGAGCTGTTACTTTCAGTTGATATTTAGTGTTTTTCTGCCAACCACAAATTCAGTTGCCGGCTGGCAACGCAGTTCGGTTGCTATCCATAATCGACCCATAATTTAATTGCAATCAATTCGATTGCAATCAAATTTTTATTAAAATCATGCGACTTCAATCAATTCCCCTGAAATTATATAATGAAAGTTCAACAAAATAATATAAAAACGTAGAAAAACGAAGGTTTGTTAGCCATTTCTTTTATTTATTTTTTGTTTCTATGTTAAAACTGATAGCAATTAAAAATTGACATTGTTGGAAATTCAAAATTATCAGAGCCAGCTTTATTTCTAGAAGATAACGATGATTTTGATTCTGATTTAATTTTGATTGCAACTACTTGACTAAATTGCAATTAAAGTAATTGAACTGATTGTAAAAAATTGATTCAATCATTTTGATCATATTGATTTCATGATTTCAAATTGAAACTATCAATGTACGATTTTGAAAGCAATCAAAAAATATGCAATCATTAGCGTGAAATAATGTGATTACAATTAAATCGGTTACAATCTTTTACAGCTCTGGTAGCTCATCAGAAACTGTGTTTACCCATATTCAAGGCGAATTTACTACAGGTGAACTTGTAAACACAGCTGTTAAAATTTGTTTGGCATTTTCTTCATGGTCGGATGTCAAAATACACTCTATGCTTTGTGAGTTTGAGTACGTTGATCTTACAAAAACAAAATGCTTGTGGTTTTTGTTGCATGTTGTACTTGTTTTATTAGTGAGATAGCCTGGTATGAATTTGCCTTGCCCATATTTTATCAGCTTAATAGCTCTCACAGCTATGCACAAACTCTCAAGATTAAATTGAGAATTATTACGAAAACTAATATCAGACAATGAGCAGAAGTAACGGACAAAATTCGTAGGTCAGATAATGCCGCCAAAAAATGTTCCCTGGGTATAAGCATACATGGGCTTGTGTCCACTTGTGTCTCTGTCTTATAAATTTGTCATTCAACTTGTTGCCCCCGTTCAATTAAAATATTTATCTTTATTTTATCTTTTTTCCATATATGTATGTATATTCTTCTTTTTGCATTCATCAGAATTCTGTATGCAACATGTACATGTGTGTTCTAACCTACTTGATATGATTTATATATATTCTTTGTTTGTGCAAAAGAGGCATGTCAGCCTGGTTCAGAAAGCCTTAAGCCCATTGAGGCTCATTCATATACATAAACACACATCCATTTGCGATATCAAAGAATGAATAACTGATCCATTCGCATAAGTTTGTATGTTTTTCTTTTTTTACAAATGCAAAAGATATACAAAATACAAAAAAATAATAATTGAAATCCATGCAAAAATGTACATTGACTTGCGTCGAACACCACTTTTCAAGATAGTGTTCAATTATTATTATTGCTTATGTTCACTCATACTATGTATGCGTTTTTTTATTAAATTTTTTTAGTTCTTGCTATTTGTTGCAATTGTATGTAAATTTATTTTGAACTTTAGAATTTTTTAATTGAAGTTCAATTAGTCGTATTAAAGGAGAAAAGTTATTCAGAGAAATATTCTTAAGAAGTGCAATTTCAAAATACATTTTACTGTTTATAAAGTAATGGATATATTTTATTTAAGAAAAATCAACACGTCGCATTATTGCTTGGAAATCACATTAAATTTCTGCAAAAAAATTACATTGTTTCATATTAAATTAAAACGAAAAATTATTAATCTAATCTTAAATATCGTTGACTTAATATTTTTCACGGTTAAAACAACATTGTTCAATATTGAATCCATAAAGTCATGTTTTTTAGTAGAATCTATTTTCATCATCTATCTATATAAATAAAAGAGTAACGTTATTGAGTGACTGACTGACTGATTCATCATCGCCCAGCCCAAATCACTAAAGCTAGAAAGTTGAAATTTCGTATGTGGGCTCCCCTCAGGATTTATAGAAATTCAAACGCTAAGGGAGCAAAAACTGGTAAGAACGGGTAAATTCGGTAACCTTATATCTCCGAAACTAAGTAAGGTAGACAGACATAAAATTCCAAAAACTGCATAATAAGATCAAAAAATAAGCAGACGGGTATTTGGTACTTTTGTGAAATTTTTACATTTAAGGGTCGAAAAAGGGTAAAAATATAATTGTGGTACTTTTTTTGTTAACCGTTTATCTCCTAAAGTAATGAAGATAGAAATTAAATTTAAAATGCATTCTTCTATCCTTACGAAGCTCTCAAACATGTTTTGGTACTTTTCTGTAATTCGAATATATAAAGGGTAAAATTGGTTGCTCTTTTTGGTACTTTTTTCCATACAACTATTTTTTATGCAAATTGATAAACATAGTGTATGAATATGTTTGTATATTTTCAATAAGAAAGGATTTTTGAACATTTTAATTCTAAGGGGATTAAAAGGGATAAAAACGGGTAGAATCGGTAATCTTATATCTTCGAATCTAAGTAAGGTAGACATAAAATTCTAAAAGCATCGTAATAAAATAGAAAAATGAGCGGACAGGTGTCTGAAACTTTTTTAAAATCTGTACATTTAGAGGTCGAAAAAGGGTGAAAATATAATTTTGGTACTTTTTTTGTTAACAGTTTATCTCCTAAAGTAATAAAGTTAGAACCCAAACTTGAAATTCATTCTTTTCTCCTTAAAAAGCCCTCAAAAACCGTTTTGTATTTTTTCAAATTTGAATATATAATGAGTAAAATTGGTAGTTCTTTTGATACTTTTTTCCCTACAACTATTTTTTATGCACATTGATACACATACTGAATGCATATGTTTGTATATATTCTCTAAGAACGAATTATTGAAAACTTAAATTATAATGGGATTAAAAGGGCTAAAAACGGGTAAGCTCGGTGTTCTTATATATCCGAATCTAAGTAAGGTAGACATAAAATTCCAAAAGCGTCATAATAAGATAGAAAAACGAGTGGGTAGTTGTTTTGTACTTTTTTGAGGTTTGAACATTTAGGGGCCGAAAAAGGGTAAAATAAAATTTTGGTACTTTTTTTGTTAACCGTTTATATTTTAAAGTAAAGGTACTTTTTCAAAAACCTACTTTTTTGAAAATGTAGTTTTAAGAAATGGTACTTTTTGAAAAATGTTTTTTGAAAAGGGTACTTTTTGAAAATGGTACTCTTTTGAAAATGGTTACTTTTTGAAAAGTTACTTTTTGGAAAAGGTTCTTTTTAGGACTATATACACCAAAAGTGTAAATTAATGTTATTGTTTTCGATACGCTGTCCGTCTGTCTTTCTGTCTGTCACAGGCTGTTTTCTCAAAAGCCGTCAGAACTACGGGCTAAAGATTAAAGGGTGTTCTAAATTGAGCAACGAAACATGTTGAAATACTAATGTAATTACAGACACTTTTATATAGACTCTCAAAATTTTCAAAGTTAGTGTTAATTGGTGTAGTCTGTAGAATATTTAACACAACAAATATTAAAGGGTGTTCTGAAAGTTAATGTAATTTTGACTGTGTAGCTTAAACAGTTTGCTGTATCTTGGAAACCGTAAGAGGCAAACTCTTGAAATTTTAAAAAACTCTAAAACTAAAAAATTCCAGAATTAAAAAATTCAAAACGAAAAATCGCCAAATATGAAAAAATCGCTAAAACGCTAAAATTCGCCAAAACTAAAAAGATCGCCAAAAAACTAACCAATTTTATGGTTATTTCTAAATCAGTTCACTAATTTTTCTATATCTGCACAATGGGGTAGCGAAGCACGCCGGGTATAGCTAGTGTTAAATAAAGGTTGGATCTACTTTAGCGAATCATTGAAAAATCAATGGTACATTTCATTTTAAAGCAACATGGCTAGATAAAACTTTAATTTCAATCATCAATTAAATCATATACCAAAAGAATTTTGTTCATAATTTCGACATTAATCCAATGAAAAACTTCGTTAAGACTCAATCAATATCATCGCATAATATTTACGCCACCATTAAAAATTTTCCAACAGTATTTCAAGTACATGCATGATCCTTTTACAGTTTTATAATATGATTATATATTTTTTTCAACGCTCGGTACCTCATTTTTTTTAATCAGCTACATAAACGATTAAATATAAAGAGATAAATTTACCTTAAGTTAAAATTTTCAACAAAGAACTTCAACTTACCTGTAAAAGAAAACAAAATAATTATTAAAAATCAAAAATGCATTGGAGCTAGTTTTACTAAAAAAAATATTCAATAAAGTATGAGATAAGAATACAAAACTATAATTTTATTATATTTTAGTTTTAATGAATAAATTTTAATAAAATAATTTAATTGTTTTGTATGCAGCAATAACAACTTGTTGAACGACAGTCATTACAGAAAACGTCGTCAGTAGCAACATAAATAAATCTACTTGATTATAATTCAAAATGCATCATTTTATTAGTAAGTTTATTTTTCAATTATCTATAGAGAGAGAATGTTTCCAGTAACGTGAGAAGTGAACAAAAGGCAAGGAAAACTTCTAAGTGGGAGTTCTTCATATAAAAATCATGTCTCTTGCTAGCAGATTTTTAAGGGGAAGCCTCGTGTTATTCTAAATATCATGAAAAGTCTAAAACTCTATTTCAAACATAAAAAATTCTATATAAAAGGGTATTTGCACAAATATATTAGAAGGGATTTATTTCAAAAATTCATCCGGCGCACCACACATTCAGCAGCAAGGCGAAAGTAGGGCACACAATCTGTAAAGCATGGCTTTATTGGGCTATTAATTTGATGATAAGAGAATTTCTTGAAAAGAAATACTTTTTTTTAAGAGAAGTAACACAATCAGGCAACTAATGCCTACCAGTTAATTAATGAATGCGTTATCTTCTGTGTAGAGAGAACAGGTGGGATAGTGGGAGAGAGATAGAAAGCTTAGTTCATTTACAACCCTGTTATTGCACTCTTTTTTTGAAGAGCAGTGTTGCAAGCCCCTCTGGTGTCGAGCAGAGGCATCGAGTTGTTTAAGCTCTGTAGCCATTTTATTAGTTATTTTACTTCACAGACGGTTCTGCTATAATACCGATGAAGGAGGGTGCTGTGAAGTGAATTATGATATGTTAGTATTAATCGCTGCCGGTATTGCCAAAGTGATCACTGCTAAGCCTTCATCACTTTAACAGTCCAACAACAACCAACACAATAGCACACCAATGAGAAAATGCATGATGTTGTTGGCTTGCCTGAAACTAGTCTTGAACTAACGACCTAAGGGTTTGTAGTCAAACGTGCTAACTACTCATTTTAGACAGAAATGGAAATGGTATTTAACCGACTAAACCCGTTCTTTAAATTGCTTTTATTTTTTCACGTTTTATTTATGGACTTATTTTAAAATTTTTTCGTTTTACTAACAGATTGGTCCTGTTACTTAAATTTTTATATTGGACTAGTGGTCCGTCCATCTCTGTTTTTTTAAATTATTTTAATTAGTTGGTACCAAGTAAAAAATATATGAGCTTGGCCTGGCGTACTAATTTGCGCCTAGATAAAATTCGTTTTATACGAAACAGAGAGATGTACAAACGTACAGCTGGAGATCGAATCGAAAACAATTTTTATTTTGTTGTCGATCTCTGAGATATGTTTGAGATTTGAGTGCATAAAGTGAAGGGAGGCTGGTTACCCCATGTTTGGACTAGACTAAGGATTAAAATTTTTTGAAAGTTTATATCTGGGGCTAATTTTAAGTGGTACTTAAAGTTCCGACCCTTTTGCATATATTTATAGTTAGTCGGCATAGGAAATCTTGTAGGCTTTAGGTTTAATATAGAATATGTGTTTAGCAGTTTTTGATGAAACACCACGAGAAACACTTTGTGGGATATTTTAACTCTCTAGCTCTACGTTGTATGGGTCCTTATATCTCTTTCTTAAAAAAGGGCTGAAGTGTTCTAGGAAAATATTCGTTATAAAATTCTGCTAACGGTTTTTAAGGATACCCAAGCTCCTTGAAGGCCAGAAATAATTTTAGACTTAAAATGTATTTAAGAGTTAATTTCGTACATATTCACAATTAATACTCGGCATATGCAATCTTTTAAGCCTCAATTTTAAGGTGTAAGATGTGTTCAGCCTTGTAAAAAAAAAATGTGAAAGACTACGTGAAACTTTATTGCAGAATATATGGTCGTACCCGTGATGGTCAAATTGCCTTACCATGATGCCATGAGGGCTTACCATGATACTCATTGCGCACACAGAGTGGACTGGCAAGAGGATTATGACTTACTCAAACGGGACAGGGGATCTTTTATGGTTCGCCGACTAGAAATTTTTATGTGAACCAACTGGGTCCCAATTGGGATGTTAAGTCAAAACGTAATTGGGACCCAATGGGGTTCCCGTCGGGATATATTGAGCACTCCCAAAAATTGGCTGAAATCGGAAAAATAGCAAACTCTTATATTGATTTAAAATTCTTAAAGCTGTCCGAAGGACTAGAGTAAGCAACAATCAAATATGTATTAGATTTTTCCAGCAAGTTCCCAATAGTTTCCCACTTGGGAAGAAGCTATGTATGTTAAATCACTAATTTGTACAGGGGCTATCCCAACAATTTCCAGATTGGATACCGAAAATTTATCCCTATTGGGTTTGCCATATGCATTTCCAAGTGGTTCTAGTGTATTGGGAAAATTTATGATCTGGTCATTGTTTCCGACGATATCTGACGCAACGTGGTTTGTCGGAATATAGCCGCTGCGGTGGGCTATGGGCCACTTAAGGCTTCCCTATATAAAATTGGCCTAGAACAATTCACCAGATGCAGGTCTTGCGATATGACATATAATTTTCAACTGCCCATGATACAGTTCACAGAAGTCCGCATTTCCACATATTCTGAGACACAGCAGCCTCAGTGACTTCATATCAGTCGAGGCCGTATGAAAGTTAGTAGGATTTATTGAGACTACGAACATCAAAATTTTAACCATTTTTCGATAGCACTCCTTCCCATTTGATATTTGATACATTCCATAATTGGCGATGGGATTATGAAATTTTTGGAGGCCAAATAATCCTTCACAAGTGACAAAGCCATTGTTGGCAAACAATAAACTGCCTTCATTTGTCAAATATTAAAAGTTCAGTGCTTTTCTGATTATAATTAAATTTTTGCTTCTTAATTTTTCGTAATTATTCCGATTATATTATTTTTTTAACGATTTATCCTTGTGCACTTTTGATTAAAGCGAAAAATTAACTGTTAACTAACAAACAATTGTGCATTTTCCACTTCGGGGGAGTTTTACCCGCAAAAAGTTAAATAACAGTTAACCAGTGCATATTTATTTTTCACTTAAAATCCATTTATTTTTATCCAGTAGTCACCCCAACTGTCTTGATTTGTTAAAGCAATCAAAGGATAAGGGAGATTAAAATAAACCCTTTCAAAGAGTAAAACCTAGTTTGAATACACAAAAGGGGGAAAACTATTACCACAAGTATGACTAGCAAGCATACTGTGAATGAATACATATTTAATTAATTGTTGTTATATTTCCTATTGTCACCAGCAATTAAATAAATACAACGCAAAGTTACTTTACAAAACACTTCAAACAACATTAAAATGATTACACTAAATGTTAATAAAAGAGTAGCAAAGGTAAAGAGGATGAAAAAAAAAATAAACAATTACTAATCGCATTTACTCATACATTTTATGATTTTTAACGAACCAACCAACAGTGTGCGTGGTGGTCTCAATAGGATAATTATGTTTTTCAATTAACACAAATATTTATATGACTAGTGAAAGAAAAAAGAAGCGGAAAAGCCATTTTCTATATGTGGTTGTGTGGTTTTTATTCTTGTTTAAAGTTGTGTTTTACTCAAATAAAAAAATCACCAGTAAATAACCAAATTGACCCAATTTGCAAACAAAAAAAAAACAAGAAACATTTTAAACTAAATGTTGGCAAAAAAAACGAAAATATGTTCAGTTGTGTAATTAAAGTCATGTTTTTATGAAAAAAAAAATATTTTTTTATGTTGTGGTTACATGCACGCACAAAAATATATACTCGCACAAATATGTAGAGTAGTGGGATGATGGTGTTTACTCATACAACTTACTCTATTATATGCGAGATCAGTCTGATAATGCTAAACATTTCGACTTAGTCCCTTTCTAAGTAATCAAATAAAAAACTTGCTGATTTTTAAAATTTCTTTAATTATTCAAAGAATGCACTTACATCTTCGCACACAATCGAAGTCTTAATTCATAAAAAAAAAACTGTTGCACTTGCAGACTGTCCTCGTGCTCAAATATGTTTAATTAATACTTATGTATGTAATAGTTCTAGTAACAATTTAATTATGATAATCGTATTTAATCTTTTTAATGAATTCTTACGCACATACAATATTGAACATTAGCAAAGCCCCAAAAATTTTGGGTGTAAAAAATATATGAAGGAAATAGACATCTTTTATCTATTAATAATAAAAAAACTTTCTTCAGTTTCAAGAATAAGAAAATTATAACTCTTGAATTGTCCAATTACCTTAAGCTTAAATATAAAGGGTTTTGATTTTAAAGTTCGAAACCTTAAATGAAAATTAAACAAATGAAGTTGGCTTTATTGGAAAGATAGTTTTATGTCATATGTGTCAACTGAATTTTATACTTTTTCTACAACTCCGCTCACTGCAACCATACCCTTCTTTCTCCGAGAATAAAACCTTATGGATAACAAACACAAGCCGCGAAGCTATTAGCTTGTCTGCGGAAAACACCCAGGGTCTATGGCGGGAGTCGAACCCGCGACCTCTGGACTTATAGGCTAGCATCGCTACCACTCACCCACAGTTTATCTGAAAAGTATTTGTGAAAAATTTAAACATTTTTGAATATATGACTTATCCCCGTAATTGCAACAAATAGATATCTAAGGCGTAAATTAACTATTATATAATTAACATAGACGGTAAATTAATATTTGTTTGCAATCCCTAACTACAAGTTGAAATTGTTAAATATTTTTACACTATACACGCAAAGAAAAAACTTGGTTGAGGCAATCATAACTTAAGAGCAACATACTATGATTGAATTATATGGTTGGAGTCAAATCATACTATTATGAAAATAAATATGTTCTAACTATAACAATGTTGTCTTATATAACACTAATATGATTCATACAACCTAATGGTTAGTTGAGTGTTAATATACCATGATTTAAACTAATTATATTATATTTGTATATAAAAATAGCATGGTTCTAATAACCATATATACATTATATATATACATATTTTTTAAATTAAATATAAAATAAAATATTTTGAATCTGAAATAAAAAGTATTGTCTATTTTTACATAGATAATGCATACATGCAGACATATTTGTTGACAAATGTTTTATTTGCAATCGACTATGCTCAGGAAAGCATTTCGTTTTGAAATCGGCCACTTTCACAAAAGAGTTCAACCAAAAAGCTCCTTATCGCAGCTTTTCAGTTAATTTTTATGTCTCAGATATTTAAGTTAATTTATCCAAACTAATCTACGAAATCACTAAATTGTCCGATTAAAAGAACACTGTTTTACGTTTTTGAAATTTCAAAAAGAAATGGTTTTTAGAACATGGCCGAATATTATTTGCTAGCTTTTATTCGTTTTTGTTATTTTATATTTATTTTTTCTTATTTTTTTATATTTTTTAAGTGTCACAAAAAACCAAACACAGCTCTCAAGTAAAACAAAAAACGAATAGAAAAAGCATTCTACCAAAGGATAGAACAAAAACTTTTTTGGAAACAAAAAGCCATGTGTCTTTTGTAACCAAACAAACTGCTTGAAAATAGTATGGACAAGAACCATATTTTATTATTATGGAACCATACTGTTATTGAATTTTCAAACAAACCATGATTGCAGCTAGATTTTTTCAACAATAAATTTAACGATATTGCAATCAATATGAATGCTAATAATGTCATGATTATATGTAAGCATAAGTTCTTTGTCGTAAGCTAATTAAGGTTCACAATTATTTAAAACAATAATAACTTATTTGCCACAACCATAAGCTGTATCCGGAAACATCACATTGTTGACGCAACCATGCCAGAACCATATCTCTTCTTTGCGTGATATCTATTTGATAAAATTACGTGCATTATACCCATATTCGAAGCTTTGTGACAAGTGACAAAATTATAAAAAATTACAGTTTTTATATTCTGAATAATATAAAAATTGTAATTTGTTATAAATTTTATTTTGTCACATAGCTTAGAATATAAGGTGTTAATTAAAAATTCTCTCATATCAGTTCTCTAAGGGATATGGCCACTGTGTCAAAACCCTTCTTCCTCATCGAATCGAACCTGGTAAATCAAACCTAGAAAACTGTAAACTCAACTCAGTACGAAATGATTAGAATGTGTATAAAAAATCTTGCATGCGACATTTTTTTAAAAAGGCATTTAAGCCCTTACGACACTACATTTTTTTCTTCATTTTTCAAGTTTTGGAGTGCAAATAGAATATAATGGGAAATTTTACCAGGTGCAAAGAGTTCAGCTATATTAAGATAAATACCAAATTGTCAAAGCTTTTACTAAGGTTATCGATAAAAAAAATGGGGGCCTGTCAAAAAAATATGTAAAAATGTTCAACTTAAAATTGACATTTCAAGCTTGAAACATTAAAGTGTTGCCGAGTTAGCGGTTTATTCACGAATTCAGCGACTTAGCGACTCTTTTTTCAACTTTTTTTTCTTTTGTCGTTTTATTATAAATAAAAAGTAGGCAGCACTTAAAGAAGCCATTACGTTTTGTTTACATTTTGCACAGTTGTTTCTTCCTATTATTTGCTATTTATTTCTTTCAATCCTTTAGCAAAACAATGCAAGAAAAATGTAGTGTCATAAGGGCTTTAACGAGACATATTTGTCTTCACACACTACGAGAAAAAATCTTCACCAAAAATAAAAATTTAATACTTTTCATGCAAGCTTTCTTGGCGCGATAAACTTCTGGGTTATCTAAACAGTACTTGATGATAAAAAAGTAAAGCTTATAATTTTATATTCGTTTTTATTAAAAAATGCACAAATCCCATGAAATGGAGCCAACCTAATATCCACAAGTTACTTTTATATGTTTTACAATCGTCAGCATGTTGCACATGTGGACGGGGTTTAATTTCTGCTACATTTTTTCATTTAACTATTATATTAAGTTCATATTTGTCTGCTCTTTTTTCTTTGTTGTTATTGTCATTGTCATTTTTGAATATAATAAAAAATAATGTTGAAAATAAATTTTACAAAATGTCACCTGATGATTGAAAGACTACGTACACATACATACATAAATTATAAGAAAAATAATTACATTCAATTAAAATGGTCATAGTGAAATAAAATTATTACATGAAAGTTTCATGGAATTTCACCGAGATATCCAGCAAATTAAAATTCCAAAAAATTATACTCTAAATTAACTACATACACATGTATTAAAAAGCACTATCATTTTTTTCTTTATAAAATAAAATCTTCGGGAACATATAATTGTTGTGCACATGTTTAAAAATTATCTTCACAGACATGATTTTAAACAAAAAATAAATTAATCAAATTTATTTACTTTTTCCACTGGACCATGCCGAATTCTATATATTTTGCAGCAACATTTTTATTTTAGCCCATATCCTTTAAAATCCCAAAGCTTGTACTTAAAAACAAATACCACTTCCAGAAACTCTCATGTATGTGTATCCATTTATTAGCCAAAGTATTTTATGGGCCTTGAACCAAATGTTAGCTTTATGGGCAAAACCATAATAAATAATTCATTTTTTGATTTTTTTCAGTTTTCTTGGGAATTCTTCAATTTTCAGAAGAAGGACAATAAATGTTAGTCTGATTTTTTAAACGATCTACTGATGACTTGGCATTAGCACCCAACGAAATCCCGGTGTATAGATTAGCTAACCACAACAAATTAATTAAATTTTTGCATATAAATTCTTGAGAATATCTCAAATAGATTAATACATTTTGTAAATCGTACATCATTAATTTACTTTATTCTCGCGAAAGAAAAACGAGCATGGTAACTCTGGTAAAAAAACACGTGTTGGAGTGATTCTGATTGTTTAAATTATAGCTGCCTGTATATTTGTTACAAATTATTAACAATGAAATTATGATCTCATTATAGTCGTATAAAAGTGTGGCTACAAATGTACAAGCACACTTGTCTGAGCATATGAACAATAAATTTATTTGTTACAATGAACAGATAAAATTATTTATTTTATGATACTCTTATTAGATAAATAGCTTACAAATAGATAAGAAATATTATTTTTAATACAATAAATGAATTTTCCAATCAGATTTTTTAAGCAGAAGAAGAAAGTAGATGTGATATGCAAGATATAAAATTAGCGGGAATAATTATTCAAAATTAGGAATGCATGTATGTATAGTATATTCAATTAAGAATACATAATTGAATTTATAGAACAAACACAGTTAGAAACAATTAGGAATCGACAGGTACCAGCCGAAAATACAAATACATATATAAGACATGACAGTTCATTAAAATAACCTTGATACTTTATGTTGAAATCTGCGAATAGCAAAAAACAAATATTTTGTCTAGAATCGAACCAAAACACAGAAAAAGTTCTTAGTTGATTTAAATTCAGGTTGATTTAAAACTTTTTGCTTCATAAGTGTTTCATGTTAATTCAAAAATTTTCAGTACAGCTAAAGCAAAATGAAGTTCATATTGAAATAATACGAAAAATCATGTTTAATCAAAGTTATTCTAATTTGAAACACCGTGTATTTGATACTGAAATAACGTGAAGAATCATGTTGAATCAAAGTTACTCAAAGTTGAAATAACGTGAATTTGATACTAAAATAACTCGAAGAACTGTGTTAAATCAAAGCTGTTTCAAAAGTCAAAAAAAGATGCAAGTTGGAAGTTCTCTAAACTGAAACCGAGTAAATTGTCCGTTTTCCAAAAATAAATAATGATCCACTGCTGTATTTTAAATAATACACTGAAAATAATCCATGTAACAATTTACGAAAAAAACTCTCGTTTTTTACTTTTTTCGTAGAATATACGAGACTTTCGTACATATTACGAAAAAATTAGGCAATATTTTGTTTTAATTTACGAATATAACGAAAATCTTTCGTAAACATTTTTCCTTTGCTGAAAATATATATACATATTTAAAGTAAAAAAATAAATTACAATTATGTTTTATTAATGGACATAAAACATAATTTTTGATTTATTTTTTTACTTCAAATATGTATATATATTTTTTAACAAGGAAAAATGTTTACGAAAGGTTTTCGTTATTTTCGTAAACTAAAAAAAAAACAATATTGCCTAATTTTTTTTATTAATTGACATGAAGCCGGAGTTCCTCAAGGCAGCATTATTGGTCCTGTATTATATATGATATATGCCTCTGAATTGCCGGTAAGCAGTAACATACACATATCAACATTCGCTGATGATACAGCTTTTCTAAGTGTTCACAAAAGCCATAAAGAAGCTTCCCGCGAACTGCAAGATTATATGACGGATAAAAATTAACGAACAAAAATGTCTACACATTACTTTTACATTGTGCAGAGAAACCTGCCCTCCTATACAAATAAATAACGAAATTATAACTCAACACACTGAAGTAAAATATCTCGGTGCTCATCTTGATCTAAGCCTAGATTGTAAACTTCTTCTATACAACTCCATTTTAAAACCAATATGTGCTACGGTAGGCAGTTATGGGGCCTCGGCATCAAATGTAAAAAAATTCAAAGGCGACGAAAAGGCGTAGCCGGAAACATAATTAACTTTAGAGGCCACACTCGGCTGAGAAGGAGGGACACTATTGCTCTCAGCCGGACACGAGAGACGTAGACAACCAAAGAACCAACCGCTGAAACAAATATTTTTGTCTGGAATTGGCTGGACTTAAAAATTAAAATTTTAGAGTTAAGATTTGATTACTTATTGTTAGTTCAATTTTATTGAAGTAACAATAAATAAATATAAACGGGAAAAAAATTAATTGACATATTTTTCAGAAGTTATTAAATAAAACTAATTTTTAGCTCTTATAAAATAAGTAGGGAGTGGCTCAGTGGGTAGAGTACTTGCCTTGATATATGCAGATTACGAGTTCGTGCCCCGATTGAGCTTTTATTTTTATGTTTTAATTATTTTCGAACATTTCGGATATTTTATTGAAATTGCAATATATTTCGTAATATACACGAGCGTTTTTGTATATATAGTGCATGGATTTTTTTTCGGTGGCTATAATAAACGACTCGATTTGCAGAACTGGCGGAAGCATCTATTTAATGTTGGCATTTTATTAATTATTTTACTTGCGTGATGTGTATTAGTATAGGCAACAGATGAAACTTATGTTGTAGTTGGTTGCACCAGCTTGCTCATCGCTTGATAGTCAACCGTGCTAACCGCTACAGCCACAACAGCGTGAAGGCACTAAATAAATATCATCATAAGTAACGTGAATTTCATTTTAATTCAACGTGATTTAATTGATGATTTATTTGAAATTAAAGTAATAGTCATGTTGATTTAAAATTATATATAACGTTGAGTTCTCATTGATTCACTAAAGTGCAACCAACTTCAATTTGACATGATAAAAATGGAGTATACTATAAAGCAGGATTTTGTGGATTTAATATTATAAAATTTTGTTTGAAAAGTGAAAAATTTTAAATCAACGAGATTGAAGATTGCATGTAATAAGTAGTTTGTCAGCTATTTACATTTACACAACACCAACAGCCAAATGAATAACAACAAGAGCTCAACAGTGCGTTGTAGCTATCAATAAAGCAAATAAACATCAACTCAGTTAAACTAAAAATTATTCTCCGTACTTTTCCAATAATATAATGATTTCCAAGCAACATTGCGACATGTTGATTTTACATTGGTATTTTTCTGTGTGCACAAAGGGAGCACAAACATGCTATGACCATGACACCACGCGTGGCTGCTTAAACAGTTCCCTCATGTGAGCTTAACGTGAGCTAGAAATAGCTGAAATAAATTTTTTTTCGTCTATTCTCTCTAGCGGTTTGCCAACAAATATTGAACTAACATATGTTATCTTCGGTCAGGTGTGTTTAATGCAGTATTTGACATTCACGTGTATTCTATTTCCATATCAGATCACCCAGAATTCTGCTGCAGACATTATATTTCCGTACAAGTGACCTGAGACTTGGTTACTTATTGCAATAACGAAGTACAGTTGGATGGCACTTTATCAACTTCAACTTTAAGAATTCTTAATAAAATTCTTTGGCAAAAGACATTCATTTATGCAAACCTCCCTTAAAATTGTCATCACATAAAGTACAATTTATTCATAAAATTGAAGAACGACAAGTTTCACATTCATGCAGAAGTACTATGTACTACGTACATATGTATATGAATACTATATTAGCATGTAAAAGACTCCCTTCAAGTTTAACAACAAATTAAAGTGGTAAGAGGTTCGTGTTTGGATACACAAATAAATGAATGAATGCCTCACAATTAAATATAAAGCAAAATTAAAACAAAAACTTAAACGTCATATAAACAAAACATTGCAAATACGACTACTTAAGAAAGAAAAAGACAAGAAAAAATTGTTATCACGAGTACTAACTTTACCTCAGCCATCATATTCAATTATTACGCAGACATTTTGTTTTTAAATCTTGTGGTAGGTACTATTAAAACCAAAAAGGTACTATGCATATTCATAAAATCTTATAAGTACTTGGCACCAAGCAAGAGTGGTTAATTTTTACATTTTGTTGGTACGTTTTGAACCAGTTTTTATTCACAAAATCCAGGAATGGAAAATTTAACACTATTGTACTCTTGCTGCATATTTTGACTTTCGATATACTGCAATGCCTCCACGGTATAAAAAGTAACCGCTAGAAGTACAGCCTATAACTTCTAGTGGAGACAGCTGTAAGCCAGATTCTGATTGAATTATAACCACCCGAAGTTGCGGAAAAGACTCGTTGTTCGACAAATGATTGTAGTTATTACATGGCATCAACAACAATGTATCTCAAGAGGTAAATATGTTACTCCCTGAGTTAGCTTTATTTAGTATCGGAGGATCGAAGTTTCTATTACGAAGGAAAGAAGGAGTTTTCTGTTGCTGGATGCCGTTCATCTTGTTGGATAACACTCATGGGTTGTTTCCTGCGCCGACGAATCCGTGTTGATGCAGTTCATGCCTAAACGCAAAGAATTAAACGAAAGAGGAAGGTATGCACAGAAAAAAATTTCCATGTAAAATCAACATGTCGCAATGTTGATTTGTAGTCATATTAAATTTCTGCAAAAGTACAAAGACCAATTTCTTGACTTTTGTAAGGATCGAACTGAACATCAATGTTTTCGGGATTAACCACAATCCCATCGCCAGAGCTCTCTATACCCTAAGCTACTCAGCCTCCAAAGTCAAGCGGTAAATATCTGGCATTAAACCAAATTGCATTAAAGCTCTATGTTTCCTGGCTTTTAAGTATAGAGAGCTCTGACGATGGGATTGTGGTTAGTCCCGAGAACATCGATGTTCAGTTCGACCCTTACAAAAGTCAAGAAATTTATTTCCAAATAATTTTTATGTTAAATCATCAATTAAATTAATTTGAAATTCATGTTTCTTATGATGCTATTTATATTAGTGTATATCTAAAGTATATTTGAGGCTGTTGTGGCCGCAGTGGTTAGCACAAGCAAGTGATGATAGATGAGCCTGAGTTCAAATCTTGGCAAGGGCACCCAACTACATGCAACACAATTTTTTCAGAAGCCTTTGCTAATACATATCACTTAAGTAAAATAATGAATAAAATGTCTACATTAAACTTATACTGTTTCAACTTGAAATAACTTTAATTCAACATGGTTCTTTGTGTTATTTCAGTGTCAAATTCACGTTGTTTTAACTTGATATAACTTTGACTCAACATGATTCTTCGTACTATTTCAGTATCAACTTCATTTTGCTCCAACTGTAATGGAATATTAAATCAACTTGAAATAAAGTTATTTCAAAAGGAAAAGTGTTATTTGAATGTTGTTTTTAAATCATATTGAATTAACATGAAACATCTATGGAGCAAAATCACTGCCGAAAAATGTAAAACTAACCTTGTTTTCGATGATTTTAGCATAAAATTTCTCTATACCGCCAAATGGGACAGTTATACAAAATTTTTTGGTTGCCCAATCAGTCGCAATCCCTGAGGAAGACGGGTTTTGGGCATAGTGGGCATATCCTTTAGAAAAGCCATATGAGAGAATATTAACTAAGTCATATTTTCAATTGTTTATAAAAATTTTCACAAATACTTTTGAAATAAACTATAAGCGCAGTTTATTAGCCCTATCCCTCGCCTTTATTTTCCGTGAGCTTTGATTCCCTGAGGTAGAAAGGTTTGGGCACAGTGGGCATATCCCTTAGAGAATCCATATGAGAGAATGTTAGCTAAGTCATATTTTCAAAAGTTTATAAAAGATTTCAAAAATAGTTTTGAGATAAACCGTAAACGAAGTTTATTAGCCCTACTCCTCACGTTTATTGTCCCGTCAGGTTTGCTTCCATGAGGAAGAAGGTTTTTGGCACAGTGGGCATATCCCTTACAGAATCCATATGAGAGAATATTAGCTAAGTCATATTTTCAAAAGTTTATAAAAAATTTTAGAAATATTTTTGAAATAAACTGTAAGCGCAGTTAACTAATCCTATTCCTCATCTTTATTTTCCGCCAGATTTGGTCCCCTGAAGAAGAAGGGTTTGGATACAGTGAACATATATGTAGAAAAAGTCTAAAATTCAGTACGAAATACTTAAAATACGTATATAAAAGTAAATCTCACATGCAATATTTTTTTTAAACATATTTAACTCTGCATATTTATCTTCACACGCATACGCTTTTGTATGATAGAAAATAATATTGGAAGTAGTTTGTTAATCCTTTTTACTCGAAAAAAGTACTAAAGTATATAAAGCATTCCATACTTCCGTACTAAAATTAGTTTATTTTTTAATTTTAAATAGTACTTTTTTAGTTAAATTTATTTTCACTTCAAAATTTTTATACATATTCCATACCTGACACAATATCGCCTGCCACCTCTGTTTAATTCTCAGCGTCTCTTGAGTATCTCTAAAGAGATTCGAACAAAGCTAAATTGCCTTTAACAGGTTAAGAAAAGATATGTACACATAACAAACGAAACAAGTTGATGTTGAAGCTAAGGGTATTGTGAAATAAAATACACATACACAGCTCTTTACAAGCACCGGAAATGTCTAATGAGTGCTTGAAAGACACCGGCGATCCACGGAGCAACCGACGAACCAACAAAACTAACTAACTGGCAAATATTTAGCACTTTTTAAACAAGAGCTAAAATGGGCTGCCAGGACACAAAGATAAATAAGACAGAAAAAAATTTTTGTGTTCGAGGCATGACTACGCAGTTAAATGTTTGCAACAAAGTGTTTGACTCTTTAGGAAAATGTTTTGTGCACAGCAGAATTTAACTCTGCAATTGCATTTCATTTTATTTTATTTTTTTAAATATGGAAATGTTTTGTTTTTCTTTTTTACACTCCTCAAAGTGCGAAGAATTATAAAGGTGATTGTTTGTGAACTGGTTGTAAATAAGAGGTAATGGCGTAAGACTGTTAATGAATTTGTTTGGTGTGGTGGAGGCAGAATGGGAAATGTGTTTGATTGCTCACACAGTGGCGGTGATTTGTGAATAAGTGATAACTACAAATTCTCTGCGGGAAATGTTGTACCAATTGTCTTGAATGTACTTGTCCTATGACTGGTGAAAATGGGAATGAATGGTAGAAAATCTTTCAGAGTGTGACCTGTGAAAAGGAAATATATCACAATACTAAATAGCCTAAATGTACAAGCAGATTTTTTCCAAATAAAAAAGTTAACTACACTGAACTAAAAAATACATAAGTTGAAGGAAAAAATGCATTAGTTTCAACGATTTGCTTATTAATTTTGACTTAACGTACCAGTGCGTTAAATCAATGAACTGGTTCATTAATTTTGTTAAAGAACAACAACAATGAATGCTTTGAATGTACCGTTTTACATCGAGTTTCATTGAATCAATATATTCATTGAAACAACGTATGTGTTCGTTGAATCTACGTATTTTTGCAAAAAATTAACGAATCTAGATCAATGAATTTCATTCGTTGAATTAATGTAAAATCAATGAACTGGTTCATTAATTTTGTTAAAGAACAAAAACAATGAATGCTTTGAATGTACCGTTTTACATCGAGTTTCAATGAAGCTTTTCATTGAATTAATATATTCATTGAAACAACGTATGTGTTCGTTGAATCTACGTATTTTTGCAAAAAATTAACGAATCTAGATCAATGAATTTCATTCGTTGAATTAATGTAAAATCAATGAACTGGTTCATTAATTTTGTTAAAGAACAACAACAATGAATGCTTTGAATGTACCGTTTTACATCGAGTTTCAATGAAGCTTTTCATTGAATTAATATATTCATTGAAACAACGTATGTGTTCGTTGAATCTACGTATTTTTGCAAAAAATTAACGAATCTAAATCAATGAATTTCATTCATTGAATTAATGTAAAATGATTTTTTCAGTGTAGTATTAAAGAAACTACCACAGGACCATTATGTTAAGTTTGGGTCTAGAACCTATCACTGAGTATCTTAATTATGTCAATTTACCACTACACTGGCAACGGCATGTAAAAGCTAACGGTACCTTTCATGTAAATTTCCGTAATTCAAAATTATTGCTAGTCCTTGGGAACCAATCACGTGACCTGTCTTGTGACAGGTTTTCTTTCCTCTAAGGTTTGTTTCAGCTTTCACTTTACACAACACTTTTGTTATTTACTGCCATCAAATAGAAGTAAAACGAAAAATGGAAAACATATAGTCAAAAAATGCAATGAACTGAAGTACATATCTGGGAAAATGAGAACTCGCAAGTAGAAAACGTACAAGAAAGAACAAGGCGTATTCTCATACATACAATTAAAGAAAAACTTCAAGAACGGCAAGGACATTAACAATAATATTAACAAAAGGAAACAAATCAACGAAAACCCAGACTAGAAAAGGTAAAAATAAGAAAAGGACAAGAACGACTAAACACACACACACCCATACAAATATATCTAAGTGTCATTGCCATGATAAAGGTTTTAAGTGCAATTCACACACACACACACACACACACACACACTTAGACAAACAGGCATGCATTGCAGGCATAAAACTTTTATTACTGCCATTATTCTTATACTAGTGTTACTGTTATTACGAGGTTAACCGTAATTACAAACAAAATCGACAGACTCTACAATCGTTCTCTATAGATTTTGTGTGTTAAGAGTTTGCCGTTATTAAATTTGTTTTTCAAATTAAAATATAATTGAATAAAATTGCGGAACAAAATACACACCAAATATAATCAAAACAATATTTAGTATAGAAATAAATTCATATGTAATAAGTATCTACATATATGCTTGTTTATGCATCATTTCTATAGCTGAATGTTAATTTAAAATACTCATTATAATACTTTGGATTTTCTATGAAAATTATTTTTAAATTAGAATCTGTTGTAAATTTTTTCGTTTTAATATGACCAAACACAACATAAACCAACTAAATAGATTTACCATATTGTGTTGCTAAATAAGCGAACAAAATAAATTTCCAAATTTTATACATATAAACAACAATGATGCATTGAAAATATTTGAAGAACGTAATATTTAAAATATTCATCTGTTCGTATGTGCGTATATTGGATATAATTGAAGCCAAGATGGAAAATCTAATGCTTTGATACTTTTCGTATATTTTCCATTTCCTATGTTAGTTGATTAGAGTGGTTAGTTAGTTGGTTCTAAAGCACTCATAGAGAAAAATAAACTAACCGTAGTTATTAATAATTCTAGATAAAAATCATCTTCCATCAAAGAGCCAATTGAATCACTAGAATACAAAATGGACACAATAATGGATAAGTCTAAAATCTGATATAATCCATAATCTTATGTAATAATAAAGGGCGAAGTGTCCACCCGGTTTTTATTGGAACCGAAACTTGTATGCCCTTTCAAATAATTTTTTTTTAATTATTCAATAAATGGCGGAATTATGCAATAAGCAATATGTCAACGTTGTCCATCCGATTTCCATTTAAATTTCTTTAGGACGAAATTGCAAGCATAAACTCTCAAATAAAACATTTCAAAATCGTTCTATAAATGGCTGAGTTATGAGCAATAATTAATATTTTCGAAAAAAAATATGGGACCAAATTGCAAACAAACCTTTTCAAACAAAGAAAAGATAAAAATATATAAAAATATGGGACCAAGCTGTAAGCAAATCTCACTTATTGCAAGAAATTTATGGTTACATGCAATAATGTCCATGGCAATAATGTCCATTATTTCCACATAAAAAAGGAAATAATGTCCATGGCCATTATTTCTTTTATATCCTTTATTGTTTCTAGGCAGAAAATATTTACTCAGCGATGCCACTATTCGACATACCCAGAGGAGAAAAACCTTAAGCCCGGCCGAAGGCCTGCTATTCAAAACAACTTTACTGTGCAATACGTAGACTTCATTTCCGTTTTTTATGGACATTATTTCCATTCCAAAATGGAATTAATGTCCATGGACATTATTTCCTTTTCAATGTGAAAATAACGTCCATGGACATCATTTCAATTGACGTTATTGCATGCCACCAAATTTATACTAATGCACACGATTTGATTTTGTTTTTCTCTTTTAACGAAGCAACAACGAAGTTAGACAATCACACAATTGAATTATACTATAATACGATGAGACATGATTTTAGCTCATTTTTGATGCATTTGATGCACCGAGGGTTAAACTGACTGCAAACCACCGACTTTGGCCGAGTGGTCTACGCGGAAAAGAACTCTGACGAAAATAACTGGAGTTAATGAAACATGTTAGTTCAACCCTCCGTGCAGTAAAATGTTTCTTTGTCTACATGCTTCACATTTAGCTCTAAGTAAAAATTTAATTTAATTGGAAAATTAATTAAAACCGAACTCAAGCCAAAATAATAATATTTTAAAATTATTCACGAGTTTTCCCGACATTCGTAATTTTTTTTCAAAGATTTTGGTTTTCTTACATTTTTATGGACTTTTAATCAATATTACGCCTTTTAATCTTTATAATTTTATTAAATTTATCGATTGAAGATAATTTTTGATTTCACTTTCACGTAAAAGAGGTCTTGATATATATTCACACAATATTTTTTTTTCTGTATCTAGCAGGAGTTTTTCTTATATCGTAAACTATGTCGAAACTGCTTAATAATAACAGAATCCGACGCTCTCCAACCCTGAGTTAGATGTGTGTAGTTAGCATTTGATAATTTATACATGAAAACCAAATACTATATGTGAATAAATGACCACTAACAAACAAAAACTGGAAAACGTATCCAAATAATTGTTACTAAAATAACTTCAAATAATCAGTTATGTTGTCCGTGCTGACAAAAACACATGTACATAAGTATATTTAAAAATAGGGCGCTGCACAGAGGTTGTTTATATATTTTCTTATACGAAAAAAAGAGCCAAAATTTACAGAGATCATCTGTTACTTAATTTGATGAGCACGTTTGTTTTGACTGCAATTACTTGAGAATGTACATTTCCTTAAATGTTAATCGAAGCGGGTAATAAATGGAGCCTCCAATAATGTTCGATCAAACAAAAATCTCTAACTTGGAGTAAAAATTTTTACGATCCATTTAGCTCGATTAATCGAATAACTCGATTAAAAAATTTTATAAAAATTTTCTTTTTTCTTAATAAAAACATACAAACATTATAAATTTAATGAAGCATTGCGTCGATGCTCTAGTTAGTCAATAGCATTGGCTACCCTAGTGTCACGGAAGAACTTCTTCGCCTTCTCCTGTCCACAGTTGAGTTAGTTCAAAATACACTTTGAAGCATAATTTTCGGTCGGATATAAATAGGTGGTATAAATATCGGATGGAGTGAAGTATCTCTAACACCTTCTGAAGAAACCCGGGCACTTGAATGCTTCTCTTGAGATTTGAAAAATGTGATCAGTCCATCGAACGTCACACTGGATTTTCAAGCGGATTTTCAAGTAGCAGCAGGTTTGTCTGTGCGTAAGCATGCAACATTAAGTCTTACGAGCACTAACAATTTGAGCGACTCCTTTCAGAGATGGTTATAAGATCATTATTAAGTGTGTCATTCATGTTTTGCCTCATGGCTCCGATCACCGAAAGCTAGACCTATTACATAATGAATATAAATAATAGATGCTACTATCATGTACTAAGGAGTAGGTAGGATTGTAAGTCAGACAGAGAAGGTCATTAAGAATAATAAGAAATACGACAGGAGAAAGGACAGAGTATTGCGTTACCCCTGAATTAATCTTGAAGTCGTTTGATGACATCCCACCTATAGCAAATCATATAGTGGGATTTCTGAGAAAGGTCGAGATAAATCGAGAGCCAGGCATCACCCTTTTTTTTGGTATGGCATGGAGTGACACAATTTTTCCAATAAAGTCATGATATAAAGTGCTGAAGAGGAAAGAATATGTGAATTTGCTTATTCACATTTTAACATTTAATTTTAGAGACATATTAAATTACACAAAAAACCCTAGAGGTATGTGTTTGAATTATGTTAAACACTATAATATAGTGCATATTATGCAACAACAATATTTACATTATTATTACTAATAAAGGGTGTTTTTTGCGAACATATTAAAAAAACATGGCACAAAATATCTTATGACTTGTTTAAGATATTTCTTTTGTTTCAAATAAATGCATACGTGTAGAATTTGTAGAAACCCTTCTTCATATAATACAAGTTTAAAAAGATGTTTTTTAATAGTTCTTTCCAGTATGGCTTCGCCACTCCTCCTTCAAGATGTATTGTTGAGCACTCTAGTACATACATATGAATGTATACTTTATGCATCGCTAAATTTTCTAACTCATTAATCATCTGTGGCAGATCGAAGTAGGAAAGACTTGTGATAAACCGACACATACACAGAATAATATACCAATGAAAAACCAAAATTTCACAATTTTGATTGAAAATCATATTTATGAGAAATAATTTTTCTTTAATTGTGATAGAATTTATTTGCTTTCTTCATAGCTGTAATGCACTTTTATTCTCAGTTGTGGGCTTAGTTGATGTTTATTTTGATATTCGTGTTGTGTAAGTGTGAATAGCCAACAAATTGATGGCAAACGTCACATTACCAGCGATAATTTCCTGCTGCTGATTTAAAATTACCATTGTTTCATATTAATTTTAAACAAAAAATTACACAGGCCTGCGAAATAATATTTTTTGTATGTTTTTTTTCCACAAAATTTTATTATTTGTTGTTATTGTCGTAAAAGTAACGGGAAACGATATTGATATGATTCATAGCACGCCACATTTACTACATTTCTATTTACGGTACATTTGTATTTTTCTATGAGCCTTTAAGGCGCCATCCACAGTCCAAGGCTGGTTCGATAAAAGCAAATGATTCTTGTACGAAAGGCTACTAAGTTACTTGTTGAATGGTAGGTAATTAGCTTTTATCGCAGTAAAAGTGCTTGAGTTATAAAGGCTCGAAGTTAATATTTTATGAAATTTTTAACGTTTTTCACCAATTTTAGTACTTTCGGAAGCCGTTTTATGCCACAAACAATTGAAAATCCTTAGTTTTATAATTTTATTGTATATTTCACTCCAATACGAAAATTTTAAGACATAATGGACTGAAATCGGATGAAAACCAACAATTCTATAAAAAAAAAAAACAAAACCTAGCATTTCACTTGTTTTTATCGAATCAGCCTTTGACTCTGAATCAGCGTTACCGTTGTGCGACTAAAGTCGCATTTTGCGACTTCTTACTTCTAAGACTAAAGTACTTCTTTATTATTAGTATAAATTTCATAAGCTATTTTCTATTTTTAGTAGTTATCTATATTTTTAAAATTTTTAATATGAGAAATTTATTTTCAATTGGTTGTGATATTTTTTTCGGCTTATGTACATATTTATATAAAAATAACTTAGTAAATATGTTTGCTAATCTTTATTGAAACATATATGATTTCTTTTTGAAATTCTTCCCGTTTTTAAGGTTGCCCCTTTTTGAATAGAAACCCCTTTTTTGTGCCCCTTTTATTTTAAAAATCCCCTTTTAGTGTCCCTTTTTGAAAATTTTCAACGGTAACGCGGCTCTGAATGGCGCTTGAAAGAAAAGTATATATCGAAAAACACAAATGTACCGTTATGTAGTAAATCTGACATGATACATTCAAGCGAAGTTTATATTTGCAACATATGGACCAACATGTTTTATGTGTAATTATGCGAAAAACTTTTTCTTCTCAGACCTGTGTTATTAATCTAACCTTAAATCGCTTTGATTTAATATTTTTCACTGTTAAAATAACATTTTTATCAACGTTACATTTCATTTTAAATCACCATTACTATAACTTTAACACACACTTTTCGGATGCCTATGCAAATACACATCACGTAAATAAAATATTTAAAAAATAGTTACAACTTTAAAAACTTTTGATTCAACATGATTCTTCGTGTTATTTCAGTATCAAACTCATTTTGATTTAACTGTACTGGAATATTAAATCAACATGAAATATAGTTATTTCAGGAAAAATTTTCTTCGAAGGTTATTGTAAAATTATGTTGAATTAACATGAAACACATACATATGAAGCAAAATCACTACCGAAAAATGTTAAATTAATCTTGTTTTCGACGATTTTAATATGAAATTTTTCTGTGTGCCAAAAAAGCTTTAGAATCGCTGAAATGTGCGATGCACAAGGCCAATGTACAGTTCCTTAATCCGAATAATGTGTGAATTAAGCAAAACAACTATTTAATGTTGAACGTACAATGAATGAGATTTTCTTAGAAAAAAAAAACAATTCTCCAAGTGCTGTGCAAAATAATTAGGGAGTTGACAACAGCGTTCTAAAATGTGTCTTAATATAACGACATTTCAATTAGTCTTTTATTATGGGTTGGCAAGTTTGTTCTTTTTATTTTGCATGTAAATGAAATTTACTACTACATGACAATTTTAAACGTATAAGAAGCATGTTTTTTTTCAATGCCGCAATATTTTAAATAAAAAATTTGTGTGTGGTTAAGTGTATTGGTGTTTCTTTGGCATATGGATAGGTACCAAGCACTATCGTGCATGTGTTGTTGATTTGTTTGTTGTGTATTTGGAGTTCGTGTTCTATACATGTAAATAGTGAGAAATATTCGGCAAACTTCGTAGTTACTTTTATTACTTTAATATGCTGTGCTTTGTATCGTTGCTCACAATAAAATTTTAAGGTGTAACAATATTGCTATTTCCAAATTTTAAGATACACATTGTGAATTGAATAAAGTTAATTTTATCATGTGTGCTACTTCCTTTTTAATACATACATACATCTTAAAATAACACCCTCTACTAAATCTGCTATTAATTATGCAGGTAGTTTAGCTTCTATATTAAAATTAAATTGTTTATACGAGTAGATATACTAAATTCTAAAATTATTGATAACGCATTATAAATTTTTAGGGGCTCAATATCAGTCGACCGCAAAACTAAAACCTAAAATAGAAGCAAAAAAAAATAATAAAACCCGCAACAAATGCATGATCCTAAATATATTACAATAAAATATCATATTACACACATATTTGTAGCATGTGTATTTTGTGCGATGCACAACCACTTGATGTAAAATGTATTTTATGCTAAACTGTGAATGGAAAAATGTGTGTATGTGCGCTTTGAGAAGGAAATTCAGAATCTGTAATGTTTTTAAAAACCAAACCGTATTATTTAACTAACATGTGTAAGACACAAAAAAAATACAGCATGACACAACTTATATAGGCAAGCAAATTTAGGAAAGATAAATACATATAGCTGCACAACAACAAGAAAAATGGTGTGCAAAACCTAAAAGCGAAGTTTTAAAAGATAGAACAATTTTTACTACGACATCAGGCTGATAATTTGTTATACACGTAGTCTTGCAAAAGTTTACTTCGCTGTATTTATTATATGAAATGCCACTTTTGAGATCCGTATGTCAATTCTTGTATAACAGATAATTGTTTTACAAAAGGTTTTAATTTCTATAGTCATACAATAACAATATATTTAAGACAGATGTTAGCAGAGGGTTGACAATTGCATTTAAAAATGTCATATGGTACACGTGAAAACAAACAACAAATATTTGTGAGGAGTTACATCTGCGTGAAGAGTTTAGTTATGGAAAAATCGACACGCCTTATATCAAATATTAGAGTGGTCGCAAAAAATAAGGTTTCTTCAAGGTATTTATAAAAAACTACCTTAAAAAATTGCAGGTCAATCATTAAAGATTAAGCTTAAGATTTAAGCAACTGCTCTTTTTCTGTCTTTTATTTCTCATAACTCAATAAATATAGTACATATTTATAAAAAACTTTTCTTGTAAAAAGTTATTGTCTGTAAAGCGCCCAACAGCTTTTGCCTTACCGACTTTTAACAAAATAAACAGCAATATCGAAAAAACCTATAAAAATATTAATATCAAAATGATTACTCTAATTTACGAAATGTTGGTAAAATGTTTCGTTCTCTAGAATTGAAAGCTATTTCCTTAGTTATTTGTAGGGATGTAACGAATACCGATACCGATACCGATATATCGGCGATACTTCAGATTTTGCGATACATCGGTATCGGCGATATTTTACTGTCGATACGACGATACTTTAAAAAAAATTTCAGAGTTTTTTTCTGACAAATTATTTATCTTTTCTTAATTTTACCATGAACTAAATTGATTTCGTTATTTTTTAAATCTTATTAATATCAATTTTAAAAATTAATAATATTTTATGCTGTTATTTTGTAAAAAAGTTATTTATTTTTGTTAATTTTACCATGAATTCAAATTCAATTCGTTGTTTTTTAACTCTTATTCCAGCAAAAAAAAAAAGAAGTCATGAAAATGTAGAATTCGCGATCCGGACGTTTTGCGAATTTGGGCAATTTCTAATTAGTTTTACATATCCTTGCCATTGCAAGAAGTTCTGTTTTTCGATTACCAATCACCCAATTGGAAGCGATGCTAGAACAATATTCTTTTACCGTGTTCTATAATGATTTTTCCTCAAGGAAAAAGGATAAAAAATTACCCATTTTCACAATTTTTTTTTAATGCGAATTTAAATTGAAAACTTATTTTTATGTAAATTTAAGTGAATAAATATAAAATTTTAAAAGACTTTTAATAATTAAGCTGTTAAGTTATTTAGAAGACTATTAGTTGATAAATATCCTTTAAAAATCGATTTTTAAAAAGCATGGAGATTATTTTTTAAAATTATAAGGGAATTTAACATTTTTTCTTGCTTTTCTCTAACTATGTGCATATTTTTAATACAGATCTTTTGGAAGCAAAGAAAATGGAGCTCCTTAAAAATTACTTCCAATTTTTTATACTGGGTTAATATAAATTTTAAATATTAATAATCTCTTGCACTGTAATTTTGTATAAGAAAAAAAATTGCACTCGAGTTTTGTTAATCTAAACTTGAACTCAATTTCAATATTCGTATCGGTATCGGAATCGGTATCGGTATCGGCGATATTTATTTTTAAATATCGGTATCGGTATCGGATCGGCAAAACGGCGTATCGTTACATCCCTAGTTATTTGCCGCTGAACGCGAATATGCACTCCAATTTATTTTATAAGCTCTAGCTTTCGAGACATACCTTTATGTCAAAAAAGGAAGGCACTTGCACGACATATATTAGCATAACTGGAGAAGGGTTTGCCCTTTCAGAGATATCGTAAAACTTTGAGCCTAAAAATTAAAATTTTTATAAAAAATGTTAAAAAGTTCCCTTACAAAATTGTGGATAAAATCAAAATTTGTGCACCAATCTCAATTTTGGCTAATATCCTTTGGAATATATTAAGCTACATGATACTGGGAAAAAATGGGATCGTTGGTATATTTAAATTTTTTTTTATTAATTTTTAAAAACAAAAATATTTAAATTTTTTTATGACATTTTAATTTTTACTAATGGGCAAATTTAGAAACAGTGTTCGCTCGGTAGGGGTAATTAGCTAGTTCCTATGCTCATTGGGACTAATGCAACACGTCAGGGAAGATTTACCCAAAAATCTCATAGAAAAACTAAAGATATTATGTTAAACTTCTTTCTAATCATAGGAATAATGCTGAGTACACATTCAGCCATGCCACAGAATACCATTCCGATCGGAAGTGGTTTCAATTCCGTAAGTTGTTTCTTCAGGAAACGAAAAACGAAAATTTTCTTCGTAATCAAACCACTTTTAAATTTCAAAGTGGAATTGAAAAACACTTTTCTACAGACTTCATTTCCAGTAAATATTAAAAAACGTGCATACTTTTAGGAGCGTCAAGAGTAAACAAACTCCTCAAGGTATAAAAACTTTATCATTGTAAAAACGAAATACAAAATAAACGGAATCTAAAGCACCAAAAATGTACTTTTTCGGAATGACAACTACGGAATCAAAACCAATCCGAACCGAATCTGTAACATGGCTGATTATGTCATTTCGTGACATCACAAGCAAAAGCATCAGTCTCTACAAGTGGCAATGTTTGCCATTTCCGATACTTTTCTGTATGACACCACAAAATGGCAACAAAAGATATGCCAAATGTGTTCTCAGTATAAGAAGTTTATAATATCAATGACCTCGATAATCAATCATGTTTTTTATTATCTTCCAACTCTAAATTGTAGTTTTAAATATAAACTTCTTATTCGTATGATTAGAAGTTTAACATAATATCTTTAGTTTTTCTATGAGACTTTTGGGTAAAGGTTCCCTGACGATTTGCATTAGCCGCAATGAAATGCGCATAGGAACTAACTAATAACCCCCCCTAATCAATTTCAACGTATTTTAAAAAAACTTTAATAATATTTGACTGAAAAAGTTAGATATTAATTTGGAAAGAAGCACGTCACAAAACTAAATTAATGTAATTTGATTTTGTTGTGCAGGGCTATTTACTAATTCATTAAATATCTTTACTGAAAGTGAAATTTATTTTTTCTTGTGAAGGAGTAAAAAATCAATTGTTAATAATAAATTATTAATAAATGATCAAACATTCCCTTTTAGCTATATGTTTTGAATGATTTTTTGGACAGCCTTCTTCCTCGCTTTATACAAGTACTATGCTGCATTTGTGTTATTTTTTTTTTAAGCGACTATGCCACCCAAATTGTCAATGTTTACAAATGCCCATAATAATAAATAGTGTTGGTGGTCTCATCTTCTGCCATTTAGAACAGCTCTCCGTCTCTTATTTTCGATGCAATGCGTTATTGAAAGGATACTACAACAACACATCTGTTGTTCCGTTTTGGCATTAGTTATTGTTGTTTTCCAAAGTCAATGACAATCAAATATGCAAACCGCGTAGTTTGGCTGTTAGGCTGGCAAATGTCACAGATGGTTTTGTTATTTAATGAGTTCGTTTGCTGGTTGCTCGATTTATTGTTTGGTTGCTTCATGTCATCCATTCTCTTATCCAACAAAAGCTTATCAATATGAGTACATGCTTATAAATTTATGTGAGTGTAAGTTAATGGAATAATCTAATGGTTTTCCATAACTACTTATGTATGTAGCCACTTATACAATACCTATATTGTTAATATTTTATATTTATTCGAATACATATCAATATAATATATTAATATATCCAATTGTTATCTTATCTTAAAACTGAATGCAACTAATTTTGCATACATGTTTATTAGTTTTACATGCCCAGGTCGTTGGGGCGATGGAAATGAAGTTTCCCCTAAATGCTTTAGCTCGATACACACTTTTAGTATCATGTGTGGAAATGTTAAGTATGCATGTATACTTATACATATAGCATAAGTAACTTTAGTTATATGTTACATGCATCAATTTGTGCATGCAACAAAGCAATATAAAATATATTATACAATACACGTAGCACTACTCTCACACACATTCTCAATATCCATAAAGTTTATAACAACAATAATAACCTAGCCCATTAATTTACCCATTAGTTTACTCTGCCTAACAGTTATTAATAAGAATGCTCAAATACGATAGCGCACAAACGTAAATACCTATGTAATCAATTTTAATTCATTATTTGAAACTGCCTTACAAATATTTTACAAAGTTGTTAAACCACAAATTGAAAATACTTTAATTGATTTGTAAATAAAATTCGTACGTTTCGAATTTTAAAGAAAGAACCAACAAATAAATGTTTGGGACAAGTTAGCTAACGGTATCTTAAAAAAATAATAATAATAAACAAACTAAAAAACATAATAGCCCAATTCACAATCTTGTGCAAATGGTCTTGCATCGTAGCATTTGCAAATTGGTATAGTATATTGATACTCACCATTTTGCAAATGCGACAATGAAACACCATTTGCACAAGATTGTGAATTGGGCTATTGTAAATAGTCCTGGCAAAAAATCGATTTGCAATAGCGATACATAATATGTGAATATCTCCTTAACCTCCTAATTGTTTATGGGTTACGAAGTGATAATTAATCTATTGATATAGAAATAGAAATATAGAAATATTTTTTTAAAATTTTATGGTGGCATAAACAATAATCGATGTGGAACACAAAACACCAGCTTTTGGAATTTTTGTCTGTCTGCCCGTCTGCCTGTATAAGTTGTTTGTTTTTATGGACAAAAAAGAAAAAGGAAAGTATATAAAAAATATTTAAATAGTTTTTTAATTATTTGCCCATTATTTATCTTCATATTCATAAAAGTTTTATAAATACAAAAGTAATAAAGTGAAATATATGGAATATTTATAAAATGGCGTGTAATATTTTAAGCAAACATTGAAAATTGTATTGATATTAGAGAAAAACAGGATTATACTACAATTTTCTTATGTGAATCAAAATAAATTCCGCTGTCACTTAATACGTTTTATAAATATTTCAAATAAAGTCCATATATTTATGAAATAATGTATACTTTTAATTTCCCGTTTTCCCAGGAAAATCTCAAAGATTTTCCGTGAATATTGGATAGTCTTTTCCCGAGAATTCCCGATTCCCAAACTCTACCCACAATCCATAATCAACTTCAACGTATTTTAATAAAACTTTAATATTCTACGAAATAGTAAAATATTAATTAAAGAAAAAGCACATTACCAAATTCGACTTAATTATAGTCCAATTTTGGTTGACAATACATAAATGCATTTATAAGATAAAACAAACAAAAAATCAAGTTTGGGGATAAAAGACGAAAGAGGGGCTAAATTTATCATCGAAAATGCAAAGCTGGCAACACTGATAGCCTGTAAAACCGTGGATCTGTAGAGATTTTCACAACTACATATCTTAATTGAAGAAGACGCAAAAGTCAGATGCAACATTGGTTTTTATCGATTTCATAAAAACTGATTATATATATGGTAACCAATTTTGTAGACCACCAATAACTTCTTCTTCGGGATATGAAGATGCTCGCTTGCGTGCCAGTTTGTAAAGACCCCACATTGCACGTAGTTATGCTGAATCAACACAGGAAAATATTGTAAGCCTTATGTTTAAAGTATGATATGTACTCAGCACTTTTATGTAAAACACAATGAGGAACATTTTTCTGCAACATTTTATCCCTCTAACTCTGCATGGTATGGATCTTTTTGTCCCTTTTTTAATAAGGGAAAAAAACTCCCCTTCAGCGACTATATATAGTGGTCTAAAATGCTTTACATAAATGTTTCTCGTGGTGTTTTACATAGAACTCCGGAACTCGTTTTACGCCTTAATCGTGAGGCTTAAAAGATTTCCTATCCCGAGTACTAAATAATTGTGAATAAGTATAAAATTAACCCTTACACCGGGTCTTGACGAAACGTGTGATTTGAAATTTTTGTGTTTGCAGTTGTCAAAATCCGTTGCTAGTATAAAAAATTACTGTGTGGACAGTAAATGTTACTCTTCGGACACATGTTTGGAAATTGATGTTCAAACACAAGACAGAGCAATTATGTTAGGACGTCACTCTGCCGACGTTATTGCTTAAGCTGTCTTTACATGGTAATACAAAGTATTAAAGACTTTGTAGAATCAATATATTATGAAATTCTCTTCGTGCTTAAAAAGAGAGAACAAAAGTCTGCTGTAAGTATTTTTCATGTTTACACCTCTGGTATGATGATAATACATAAGTTTCTAAAATGGTTTAGAAAATAAACATATACCGTACGCTTGTCAGATTTTGTATCCGTATTCTCTCCTACTCAATACATTTTGCGTTTACATGATACGATTTTTAAAATTTTTAGACATATCGTAATACATGTATTACCATGTAGACACCTTTAGTCTGCTTTTACACAGATCAGTTTTTCTTGAAGCAACTTTTATATTCTAGTGAGAAAGAGCGAGAGAGGAATACAGAAAATATACATACTCTTCTATCGCTCTTTCTCACAAGAAAATAAAGGTTGCTTCAAGAAAAATGTATCTGTGTAAAAGCAAACGTGTTCAGACATAAAAATTGCACGTCTGGTCACATTGTTAAGGATATTATAAGAGAGAAAGGCGTTTAATCCGATTTTAGTCGTGGTTATTGCTTGAATTTGAATGAGTCCTTAGAATTCAAACGTAAAACTTTAATTGCAAATTTATTTCATTAGGCCACATTAACTTTCCTACAAATTAATTAGTACAATTCAATTCACAATTGAATTACAATTAGGCTTACCTAATTATAATTCAAAGTTTAAAGTATATAAAGAATATGCGCGATACAATTTAAGACTTCTTTCTCGTGTAATTGTCGTTCAGGAATGGCCTTTTAGAAATTTTACGCGAAATTCATTAGCTTTTGCAAGTTTGAATAAATCTTTTTATATATTTTTTATCCTCTTTTAAAATTTTACTTAGATAACAAAATGAGCTTGTAATATTACAACAACCAAGACAGCGCAGAGACAGCATAAAGCGCAGAGTTTGGCAACGGCGGTAACACACATTTTAAATTTTAATTGATTTCTGCCATTCCCGCTAAGTCTAAAGATTGGGTATATTTGAAGGCCTATAGTAGAATTTTATGACGAATATTTTTATAGAGCACTTCACCCCGCTATATTGCCGCTGAGTGGAAGTTTGTTTCCCCATTTATAAGAAAGGGACAAAAAGACCCATAAACCGAAGAGTTAAATGTTTTCCGTAGTATTTTACACAAAAGTGCTAACTAAGTACATAGATAACAATACATTTGTGGGGTGTAACAATACTTTAGAGTGAGTGGTTTTCTACACTATAGGCACTACAATTCAAAGTGCATTGCGTCCAAATTTTAAGCGAACAGTTGTTATACATACAACTCGCAAATTATATATGTACATAAATGCATATCAGCAATTGGAGAAAAATCGTGGTAATAGTAACTGATGAAAAGCAATCACAGAATACCCTTTTAATTGAGGGCAAATTGCTGTGTTAAACAAGCCAACAAATAAAAACAGGAAAAGAAAAAAACCAAAAGAAATGAAATGAAACCAATGAATTCCAAACCAAATTGTATAAAAATTGAATTTTGCAAAACTGTTGACACTCAATAAAAAGAATCCGCTGAAGGAATGAACGAACAAGTAAAATTGGATTATAACAAATGAATGAAAAAGCAGCAAAAAAAGTTGCATATATTTATTTATGCAAAGAAAAAAGAGCAACTGACAATTCACGTGCTTTTATTTAAATGTTTTACATATAAAATTGTGTGTAAGTTATTTTTTGTTATTTATGAATAAGTGACAATAGTCAGTCATATTTATTGAGAACTTCTGCTTAAACTTAATTGAAGAGCTTTGAACGAACAATGATACATAAGTAAATTGATCAATTTTAAACAGTAAATTTTAATGAATTTTTAGACTGACCCATTTTGTGAAAAGTAGCAAAAGAAACTTGAGTATTTAGGTATGGATGCATACAATTCGTAACCCGAAAACTATACATATTAATTCATTATTTAATACACAAATTGCTTATAAGACATGTGCGATAAATTGCTAATAATTATGTTTATTTTTGGTTTGTTTGTTATTTTTAAAAATACTCAAGTAACAGCAGAAATTGTTACAAATGTGCAGAGAAGAATAAAAAAAACATGCAAAATCAACAAAATACAATGGGAATGGTTTTTCATTTATTTTTTTAATTACTCACGTTACTATAACAGGAAAAAAATTATTTCATGAATATGAATTCACCCATTTATCTGTTTTTGTTATTAAGAGAACTAGAGAACTGAATTTGTCAGTAAACAAAATAAGATAAACATACATAAAATGAAATAGGCTTACCATATTTTTTAAACTGGCCCAGCAAAAACTTTTGCCATTTTTGTAATCGCTCGTACTCTTTTAATGGGCTACAAGGTAATGAGTGGTACTTCATTATTCTATTACTATGCTCCGAATTAGAACTATCACTTAGTTATTAATAAATTAGTATGTATTTATCTCATTACCTGAAAGTAGTTATAAGTGTAATAATAAGTAGAAAGTGGTATAATCTGAAAGAGCACGGTTCGTGTCCCAGCCGGGTCAAAAAGCGAAGTAAGAAAATATATAAATAAAATATATTGTGCCTAAAAAATGTTTGTTTTTAGTTTGCTTATTTGACTACTTATTTTTTAACTTCAAGTAAGTCATATAACAATTAGTTAATCGCTGTGACAATATAAATACATATGTAAGGGTTACCCGCTATATTTTTAACCTTTCAAACAAAAATCAGTAGTTATGGAGTCAAATTATAAGTAGTTACGATGTAAATCCATATATACTTTTTTGTCTACCAGTAAGCAAAGTTTTGTTCACAGGTCAATGGATACAATGTCAATTGACTTTATTTCCCACCATAAAGGGAAATAAAGTTAACTGAATGCGCCAAGTCAAGTTTGGTATCAACTAAAAGCCATATTCTATTAGTTTTTTCCATTATAATTACAAAATTTTAAGAAATTTTATTGTCATTACTAAAGATGATCTACGTAGCCGGCCTTCGGGCGGGCTTAAGGATTTTTACCTCTCAGTATATCGAAAAGCGGCATCGCTGACTAAAGATTTTTGCATAACCGGCCTCTAGCCGGGTTTAAGGTCTTTCTCTGCTCACTATAGCGAGAAGCCGCTTCGCTGCGCTAAGATTTTCTGCCTATCCAGGCTTTACTAGTGGGAGATATTTATTCGACAAATTAAGAGAAGAAAACCCATAAGCCTCACTACATAGAAAATCTTACCGCAGCGAAGCCGTCATTTGCTTAACCAAAAGAAGAACATCGTTAAGCGTTGCCAAAGGCCAGCTTTGCAAGAAGATTCAGTCAGCGAAACCGCTATTCGATGTACTGAGAGGAAAAAAACCTTTAAGCCCGGCCAAAGGCCGGCTATGTAAAATACTTTACTCAGCGAAGCCGCTTTTCGATAAAACGACAGGAAAAAGTTATAAAGCCCGACCGAAGGCCGGCTATGCAAAAATCTTTACTCAGTGAAGCTGCTTTTCGATATACCGAGTGGAAAAAACTCTGAAGACCGGTCAAAGGCCGGCTATGCAATCACTTTATTTCAAAACTTATTTCACTTTTAAAAACGCAATAAGTTCAATTGACTTTATTTCCATTGACCTTATTACTTGTCACCAAAATTTTTGCTGAGGTGCGTAGCATAGTTAACGGTAACGCACTAAATTGGAAAAAAATATTTTGCACTATTTTTCAACGCTTAAAATAGTTTTATACTATGTGTGTTTTGCATCGGACTCGTCAAATTTCCCAATGCAAAAGCTATGCATGACGTGTGAACCTTTTGAAACATTGTCATCTGAAATTAAGAGAACCAAAGTCAGGTTACAAAATTTTAAATTAGAGCGTGTTCCTTTTTCGCCACTTAGAGGTTATGTCAGATGTGATGTCCATAAAGTGGCAATTTTGACAGACACGCAAAGTTACATGTGGGTCGCGAAATATAAAACCACCTTTAGTAACAAAAACAAACTACATTTCTTTACTAGCACTAAACAACGTTAATGGTAGTGCTAATTTTTCCACTATCACTAAATTAGTGTAAAATTTCAACCTGCAATAAAAAAGCTGAATTAACTCTCACTAAACTTTAAAAAATTTCACGTTTAATTTAGTGCAAAGTTTCTACGCTCCTATCAAATTATTGAAGAAGAAAAATTTGCAATAAACTGAAGATTGGTTTTTTTAACTCAAATAATTTCCTTTTAGTGAAAAATTTTTTAGCATCCCCAAAAAATCGTAAGCGCCAATAAGTAAATTTTACAGGACACGTATTTTTTAATTATCCTGGGTTTAAATCGAAGTAGAGCCTTAATGGAAAATCAGGTAGTTTAATCATATTTTTTTAAAACTAGTATATTTTTTTTAAGAATAAACACAACCCGCAAAGTGATTTAGCTTGTCTGCGGAAAAACACTCAGGGTTTTTGGCGAGAATCGAACCCACGACCTCTCGACCAGAGTTACAAGCTGACCGGCTCAAAAACGGTGGCTAACCGCTGCCGGTCCTTATTCCCCAAGCTGCGCCGCCGCCGTTTGACTTTTGGTATACAAAACAATTTTTTTTTATGAAAGATTAAAATTTTTTAGCTAAACATTTTTTTTTCGATATTTTTATTTTAAAAATTTTTTTCAGTAATTTTTCGTTCAAGCCGACATTTAAGCCGCCACCGAGTAATCGTTGTAAACGCCGACGCCGCCGACCAGTATTGTCCACGCCGCCGCCGCCTCGGGTTGGAACTCTGCTCTTGACTGATAGGATAGCATCGCTACCATTCAGCCACAGCGGCAAGCTGTTCTTTAACTCTTTCATTGATATCATTGCAGTTTTTGATACTAGTTTTGGTCTATTTGGAAAAGATCATTTAAGCGACAATTTGCAATTACAATATATGTAAACAAATTAAAGATTTAAAGGGAAAACGTACTTAAACTAAAATTTCTTTTGCTGTATTTCCGTAAAGGTGCTTGACATGACTTTAATATTTTCACAGATAGTCCGAGTTATAGTAAATAATCGATTTTTGTCAAAAAACGATTTTCGAATATCATGTCGCTTAAGCTTTTTTTTTGCGATTATTGGTCGATATTCTTGTCATTGTTATGTAGTAAATAACATTTTTATTAAACGTTACAAATTGTCAATGGACAAAGGCTATGGAAACTCTGAAAAGATATATTATCTTAACGGAAATGACGTCCATGGGTACGTTATTTAATTCTTATACTGCTATAAAAAAGTGATTAATTTTTTGTTTTGAAGTGTATATTTTAACTTAGAAATAAACATGCATACATACAACAATATATAAATTGTTAAACAAGGTTCTAACAACTGATACTTGCAGATTCTTGCGTTTTGAAATTTAAAATCGTTGGCTTACACAGAAAAAAATAACATCAAACAGCCACTAACAAATCAAGTCATTAATATTGAATTTAAATTCAAAAATATATTTAATTAATATAACAAATCAGGATGTTGATACAACAAACACAGAAAATTGTTTCAACAAACTGAGTTAATAAAATTTTTTGCTATGCACGGCGCAAGAATCCAACAGTTTTTGTAAATATTTTTGATAACAAAAACTTGTGAAAAATTCAACAATAATCATTATTGATATTACAAATCAAAAATTTTCTCATAGAAAACCTTGTAATCCTTACATTTTAGGCATAAAGTGTGAACAGCTTTTTCATTTAAAGAACCACAAGGAACATTTGTGTGGAACATTTCACTGTATGGGAATAAATATGAAATTAATCCTTAAACATATTTCTGATTTCTGGCATTCAAGTTGAACTCAGCAGTTTGATGTCTTTGAAGACTTATATATATTAGAGTTTCATGGCAAATATTTTTATAGAACATTTCAGACTGCTATATCGTTGTATTACAAGAGTTTTTTACATCCATTACAAAAAAGGGACAAAAAGTCCCATACAGCAAAGATTTAGAGTGTTAAAATGTTCCTAAAAAATTTTTCTCGTAGTGTTATTCATAAGTGCTGACGGCTTATACCTAAAGTTTAAGAATTACAAGATCTCTTATGCCGATTGACTATAAATAACTACGTATGTGCAAAAGGACTTTAACTTTCCTCAATATAAATAACAGATGTAAACTTTCTACCATAATCAGTCATTAGAAAAAGTTTGTCAAAATATTTCAAAAATACATTAAATAAATTTACGTACATATAACAAATAAAAAATTAGACCCATATTTTTGCTTTCTCACAAATTAACTTTCATAATTATTGACTTAGTTTCACGCACTAAAAATATTTAAACGTTGTCTATCACGCACACACACACAAACAGAATGTTTTTAAAATCACTCAAGTTAACGCACTGCAATTAAAGTGCTTTATACTAATTTATATTTTGTATAGTATGAATGTTTGGTTACAATGTAAATAGTTAAAATCACAAAATATATTTTAATACAAAATTAACAACTACTAAATATTACACTTACAGTAATAGTAGTCACCAGTAATAGTAGCCACCATAATTTGTAACCAAACATATAAAAATAGAAAATTGCTATTCTGACAATATTTTATCGTAATAAAGGTATACAAAATTATTACCTACACAAAATTAGCTAAAAAAAAATTCATTTTAAATAGTTTATTTTAAACAAAAATTTATTTTAAATTTTTTTAAGTTATTTTAAATTTTTGTAACTCGATTTGAAAAACATATCGAGAGCCTATATTCAAAATGTGTAAACTCAAATTTGGGAGAAAACGAGTTTTTGATGGCAAATAATGTATTAACGTGTTCTCCACGTTTAGTGAAAATTTCAGAGCAAAAATTTAAGTTTTGCGACTTTAACCACATTTTTTATGATATTAATAATAATGCTATCTCAAAGTACATGTTTTGTTTTTAGAAAATAAATGCTAACGCCCATAGTAATTTGACAACATTTTTTATTTTACTAAATTGTTTAAAATTTACATCGACTCTTATTAAATGGAAGATGCTGAACACAAATATACCAAAAATGAACATATCGAGCGGCGAGTTTTTAAGATATGACCATTTTTAAGCATGCACAATAAAGTTTGTTATAGACTTCGCCAAAGTTGCGCAATATTTTTGAATTGAGACAGTATACTTTTAGAAAGTTGCGCTTTCTGGAGAAAAGCGTAATCGGTTTTTCCAGACATTACCTTTGGCTAATTACCCATAAAACTTATGGAATAACAGAGCAACATGCGTGCATATAAATATTTAAAGGAAGTATGCGAGCTGGTATCACCACATATGACCTGCGTTCTAGATGGTTTGAGAGATGATACTCGCCATTCTGATATCGGATGCTATCCGGCGGTCTTCGTCTTAAGGTGGAGGTACATACTACGCGTTACGCGGCAACGCTTTTCTTACTTTTCGAACTTTTAACGCTTTAAGAATGGCAAGTTACACACCACGCTTTTGATGCTCTTCTGCTTATACAATTTCAAGCCTTTGCCGGCTATATTTTGTCTTGCCTTTACGTTTTATTTTTCTTTATATATTTAATGCAGTTTTCATCAATTCTTCAATAAAAAAATTAATTTCTAATAATTTATTTCCATTAAACAAACATTTTAGCATATGAATCTGGCAGCACTACCTGTCATTTTGTATACGACGCGTGAAAGTTGAAGAATGTTCAACTTTTTGCAAATTACGCACGTCGCAAACTTCGCTTTGTATCTTGCCTTATGGAAACACACTATTTCAACTTTTTTGACAGAAGTCTGTAACGCATTAGATTATTTAACGCATGCTAAGTACCTTCACCTTTACTCTCAACAAAATGGATGATTCTGTGACCGGTTTTTTGTTGAAGTCTCCTTCGGGAGTCCACGTGGTGGCTGTGGTTGCTACCAAAATCGCTGGCAGAGGTGTTGGTTTAATAACTTATGCTCGACCAGTGCTAGTGGCTGGTTGGACTTTGGTCGAAAAATAAGGAGCTTCTTTGCGCTGGTGCTAAACCAACAGTGGCTGCATCGGTGGTACTTTGTGGTCGGGTGCTTGGGAAGGATAGCATAGCTGTCGTCTGTCTTTGTGGTAGACTTCTAGCTTGCTGGTTATTCCGTGGTTGAGCTCGGCTGCATTGTGTTAGATGCTGATGCATTAGAGTTTAGATAGCTCGAACATTTTAAAAATGTGTTTATGCTTGAAGGGCGGCCATGCATAAGAAGTTGCTTCCTTGCAAGTCACACAGATTTGTGTTCGGGGATACTCGGGGGTGATGGTGAGCACTCAACTTCATTTGGTGTTAAGAGCACCGTCAGGCTATGCCATCATGGCAGGTAATGACGTTAATCTTGAACACATCTCTCTGTCTGTCCGAACACACTCCGCGCAAAAATCACTGAACGGATTTTTATGCAATTAAGTATGGAGGTACTTTACAGTAATGGTTCAAACTTACGATACCTTTTACCGTGAAAAATATCTCATTTATAAGTTAAAATAGAAAAGATCGAACACACGCAATTTTACTAATATAATGTTGCTGGAAATTATAAAGAAAAAACTTTACGTTGGTAGCACTGTTTATTTTTTACAACGGGAACTTTAAACAATATGTAAAGAACTTTATAATATTTTGCTTAATTCACAACAATTTGTATGGTCTATTTTGTGTTAAATACACTTTTTGTTTATCTGTTTGTGAATACCAGTGATGCCATTAGGATACGAAAGATACATTTTTCGTATCTTTTGATGACTTTACGTACCATGTATAATCCTGACATTTTTCGTATACTTTGAATCTGTACGCACAATGTACAGAAATAAAATATTAAACTTTCCGTCTCTGACAAAATTATCATTTATCATTTCGTTATGAATACTAAAAAACGCCTTTACTCGTATATTAATTTTTACAAAAATTAATTTGTTTTGACAACATCCAAAGATAGTTAGATATCGACCCCTTAGCGCCAAATGATCGTAACCGACATTTTGTAATAAACTAATTTTTTTAATGAAATCAAAATGTTGTGATCCTACCCATAGTTTAAAATCATTAAAATGTTAAATTTGTTGTTAACTTTTGAAATACAGGCTATAACATTTGATCGTAAGCGACAGTTTAAGAATATAAATCATGTTTAAATTAGGGATGTAACGATACGCCGTTTTGCCGATCCGATACCGATACCGATATTTAAAAATATATATCGCCGATACCGATTCCGATACCGATACGAATATTGAAATTGAGTTCAATATTCGATCAACATATTTAGATCAACAAAACTCAAGTGCAATTTTTTTATTATACAAAATTACATTGTAAGAGAGAATATTTAAAATTGATTTTAACCAAGTATAAAAAATTGGAAGTAATTTTTAAGGAGAAACATTTTCTTTGCTTCCAAAAAATCTATATTAAAAATATGCAGATAATTAGTAGAAAAGCAAGAAAAAATTTTCAATTCCTTTATAATTTTAAAAAATACTCGCCATGCTTTTTAAAAAATCGATTTTTTAAAGAACATTTATCAACTAATATTCTTCTAAATAACTTAATAGCTTAATTATTAAAAGTCTTCTAAGTTTATATTTATTCACCTAAATTTACATGAAAATAAAGTTTGAGTTTAAATTCGCATAAAAAAATTGTGAAAATGGGTAATTTTTATCATTTTTCCTTGAGGAAAAATCATTATAGAACACCGAAAAAGAAATTTGTTCTAAAATCGCTTCCAATTCGGTGATTGGTAATCGAAAAACAGAACTTCTTGCAATGGCAAGGATATGTAAAACTAATTAGAAATTATCCGAATTTGCAATACTTCCGGATCGCGAATTCTACATTTTCATGATTTCTTTGGAGTGTCTTTTTTTGCTGAAATAAGATTTAAAAAATAACGACTTGAATTTGAATTCATGGTAAAATTAACAAAAAATAAATAATTTTTTTTTACAAAATAACAGCATAAAATATTAATAGTTTTTAAAATGGATATTAATAAGATTTAAAAAATAACGAAGTGAATTTAATTCATGGTAAAATTGAATAAAAACAAATTATTTGTTAAAAAAAAACTCTGAAAAAAATTTTAAAAGTATCGTCGTATCGACAGTAAAATATCGCCGATACCGATGTATCGGAAAATCTGAAGTATCGCCGATATATCGGTATCGGTATCGGTATTCGTTACATCCCTAGTTTAAATATAAAAATTTAATTTTTGTCGCTTACGATCATTTGGCGCTAAGGTGTCGATATAATTAATTTTAAAGTTTGCTTACTGTATTTTTAAAAATTACATACCTAATATTTATGACTTAAATAAATATAAAAATGAATTTATATGATATCATTTTCTTTACAATTGGGGGATTCACAAGGTAGTCATAAAGTCATATGTTTTAAAATAATAACACGAAAATATATGACTCCTGTGAGCAACCCCTCATAAGTTAATGTGCTATTTCACATTTGTATCAGATGATAAAAAAAAGCAATTATAAATACTTGAAATCAGAATGCCAAGAACAAGTGAAAAAATTTAAATTATAGCCAGTTTGTTTTTAAAATAATCAACTTGTTAATAAAGTGAATAAAACCCAGCTGAATATCTTTTAAACTCTTCATTTCTAATTAAAGTAAAAACAAATTTCAACGCACACAGAAAGTGAAATGGTTCAAATACATACATAAACATAAACGAAACCAGCAGTTGCCGGTGACTGATCCGACTAATTTTCCACGCGGATGCTAGTGGCTGCCAGCCAGCTAAAGTATACAAAAAAAATTTTCTCACTTGCATATTTTTAAATGTCTCGATTTCTTATTTTTAGTTGTTACACAGCTATAAAAATATAATCAAATGTGAAGTTATAAAACTGTGAACAATTTTAGGACATACTTTACTGCGTATTACATGCATTCATTTATATCAATGGCGGCGGATTGTAAATATTATCACCGGCTCGACGAAAGAGTTTCGGCCGTTCGGCTCAGATTTTTACTGTGTAGTTATAACAAAATAATAAACAAAGCACAAAAAGTCGTATTATTTTAGGACTTTCTTGTTTGAAGCACAACAACAATGTTTTTAAACTATCTTAAAATATTAGCATTTTATGACATTATGACATGATAAGACACCTTGTGAATTCCCCAAATATTCATTAAACATGAAATAAAAATGTTATGTTAATATATCATCCCCTTTGCGCGAAATGATCGTAAGCTTCATTTTGTAAAAAGCAAATTTTTTTATTGAAATCAAAATGTTATGATTTTTTTAGTTTACTATCGTAAAAATGTCAAAATTTTTGATAACTTTTGAAATACAGGCTATAAAATTTTATCGTAAACGACAGTTTATTAATATAAACCATGTTTGAATACAATAAAAAACCATCCTCCTGAAAAATAAAATTTTTGTCGCTTACGATCATTTGGCGCTAAGGGATCGATGTTAAAAACTGATTTTAAAACTTTTTTCAAAATGTATCTTTTTGGGAAAAAATTTATCTTTTTGGAAACTAAAATGTATCTTTCTCGAAATTTCACTAGCAACACTGGTGAATACTCAGTGTATGTTGTATTGGCTTGTAATTTGTAGTGATGGACAAAAGAAGAACAAGATACATACAAATACTCTCTGAGAGTACATACAAATACTCTCTGATAATAGTCATAAAGTGAACTTTAAGAGCGCGAAGCGGGTAGGTACATCTAGTATCCAATAAAACATATAAGTTTGATTTTAATCGTAAACTATTAAAAAACTTTTGCAAATGACTCAAATAATTAAATAATAATTAAATAATGTCGAAAGAAGACCTATTTGTATCTCATGCTTTAAAAAAAGGTCTATAAGTACCCTGCAAACATTTGCAATCAAAACTGTTACTTAAAAGTAACAGCAAGAAGTGCAAAACTATCATTATGATAATCCTTTCTTTTCATAGAAGTGTCACCGCTCGGGAAGAAACGAGCAACTACGGTTATACCTACCAGACGAAACTATTTAGTGGAAGTGTACTTTACATTTTGTTTTTGTTGCTTAACAAATTAGTGTGTCGCTTTTGTTACATTTTGCATCATCTTATAACTAACTCTTTAGTGACTTCTTCGAGAATATCACTGATATTAAAGTCTGTAGAAGGAAGTTTTAAATTTGATACCGATATATTTGTTTTTGTAAAATTTGCCAAATAACATCTAGATGTGTTAAAGAAGTCACTTTTTAGAAAATGTATCAGAAATTGCACTTCCAAATGTTGGCAGGGTATCAGCCAATAAAATAGTTTCTAGATATGTACCTAGTTTTGAAAGATTGATAGATTTTGCGAGTTTTTTGAGCATTCTTGGTAGGATAAAAATCATGTTTCAGTGACATCACTGGTTATGTAGATATTTAACTTTATAATTTCCTAATAATTTACTCAAATAACAATACCAATGACAAATTGAATAAATACCGGTATATTTTTAAAAAAATATTTTATAAAAGATTAAAAATAAATTTTGCTTACCTAAAGAATAACAGCTGTTGATTTGTAGCAGCACCTCAAAGATTGTTAATATAATCCACAAATTAATCTCTGATTTGGGCAGCATTGTTGAACGGTTCCTACTATAACAGCATCTAAGGAATTTTGTGGTAAATCGCCGCTCAAGTTCTTCCATTTTTTGTTTGGAATTAATAGATAATGGAATATTATGATGAATAAATAAATAAATAAGCACACAATAGCACAATTCTTTTGAAATTTTTATTAAGATATTTATTTTAATTTGCCATTTTTTCGATTTGATCAGGCAACTAACTGCAGGTCTAACAATTGAATAAAAAGAGTTCAATAGCGAGTGATCTTGCTTTTTTCTTTGACCCTCTTTCGCTCACAAATAAACACACCTGCCTGCCTGCCTGGCGCTCAATTATTTTTATTTATCTTCTTCTTCTTCTTTTTATAACAAAAACAAAGAAACAAGGTAAAGAAGAACTAATACAACAACAAATTCAAAACTATAGATACTATTTGTATGTAGTGGTAAAACGGCTTCGGTTTTTTTCAAATATTTTCTTTAGCTTCTTTTGTTAAAATTTTTCGTACGAAAGAATTTTATTAAGCGACTTTTACCAATTATTTAAATAATTATTACACAAAACTTCACATTGTATCACTTTTGTTAACTTAAATTTAATTATTTTATTTAGTTTAACCAGCACTTTTCGTATTTCTTCTTATTCGACATTTTTGTATGATTAATGCTTCTTGCAAATGCTGTTGTTGTTTACTAAAAGTGGTTTAACAACTTTTTCTTGTGGTTGTTGTTAGTGTAGCGATACAAAACAACTAACAAAAATGCACATTCCTCCTCATTTTCTTGTTATTTTGTATTAAATTTAATGCAGCCATTCACAAAAAAACACATTTTAAACATTATTATTAATATTTTTATAACTTAATTATTTGTTTACACACTTTTATTAATATTTTGTGACCATTTTCTTAACACTTTTGTTGGAAAATGTGTGTTGAAAAAAACATGAAATTGTTTTACCGCCAACCGCCATTCACACTTTTACGACATTTTCACAACGAAACACAAATTACAACTGAGTGCTCGTGTGTTTTACCAATGAGCGTATTACTAGTTAATTGAGTGCTTTTCTGTTAGTTGAGTGAAACAAGCGGCATTTTAGTAGATTTCTGTTAATTTCAAGTGATGCCAAGTCAGTGCAATATATTTAAGTTGCATGAGATATATATATTTTTTGCATTTATTGAATTTAAACTTTTAGATACTATTTAATGCAGAAGAAAAAGAAAATAAAAGATATATTAAAGTGTTTCAAATAAGCTTTATTTTAAAAGTGTTTTTTATATACATAATATTTATGTATGTAAATTCTGAAGCGCATATGATTTACATGTGTGTGTGAATGTTTGCACATAAAATTCAATTGAATTTAATTACGTACAATAATGCAAACCTATAGAATCTTATTCAGGGCAGCTTATTTTATTTTTTTTCTGAAGCTATTAAATATCATCCGATTAATCTTGATTTGATAGATTTTGATTATATGTAGTTTGCAACACAATAAAAAAAAATAAGTTTTGGAGTTAGTAGTGCAGATTTATTCATCATATCGACCCCTTTGCGCGAAATGATCGTAAGCGACATTTTGTAAAAACAAATTTTTTTATTGATATCAAAATTGTATGAGGATACCCATAGTTTAAAATCGTAAAAATATTAAAATTTTTGATAACAACCATACAGCTCATAACCCAATTTTTGATAACTTTTGAAGTACAGGCTATAAAATAGAAATCATGTTTAAATACAATAAGAAACCCTCCTCCTGAAAAATTACATTTTTGTCGCTTACGATCATTTGGCGCTAAGGGGTCGATATCGTTCTTTATATTGTGTAAAAATTTCGTAGAAATATATTGTATACTCACGTCTTGAGAGCAGAATAAAATTTTATTTTTCCCTTAACTTGAATGTAAATTGAAGCCTTTGAAGTCGTTTTTGCATAACTCGTTTTTTTCATTTATGACGTTGTTTGAGTAAATGAGAGATATGTATACTAGTGTATCAGCGTTTTCAAAGTTTACATCTGGGAATCCGTTTAGGGGAAGTCAAAGTCCCCCCACTCTTTTAAAAAAAAAAGTTATAGCGAGTGGGCATATCGTCGTTGCTCTGACAAAATCAGCCATGTGTTTTTTCTATGTTTGCAGGAGAGCGAGAAAACCGATTTATATAGTAGTCTTGCGATATTTTTAGAGTTAAGCGCTTTATTGAAGTAATTTTCACACTACTACAAGTATTTTGTAAAAAAAAACAATAGGAATAATTGCACATTGGCAAGCTATAATAACATTATTCGAAAAACTACACATAACTAATTTTTCCTTAATAAAATTATTTTTTGATTTAGAACATTTCTTAGCATATAGCTGTTTTGGTTTATAGAACATAATAAATATTATAAATTTCATCAGAAATAAAGTATTTTTGTTTGAATTTATACACATAACTCCCTTGGAACATTATATATATGGCTTTCACATATCTACTTTTGCTAAGATATCCTTAAACCCTTTGCTGGGTAGATGTATGACCAAAAAATGCTAAGAATAGTGCAACAAAAAAATTCCGAAAATTGTCACATAGCTGATTACGTCAGAGCAACGACGATATGAAATCCTGTAACGGTTAAACCGGTTAATTTCTGTCGATTAACCAATTAACCGATGTAACAAAATTTTTAATTTTTTGTAGTATTATAACATATTTTTTGTATGTTTAATTATTTGCTTCGTCTCATGTTTAGAAATAATTGTTTCATACAAACAAAGAAGTGTGTTCAGTGATATTAACTTAAGTAAGGATTAGATTTAATGAGAGAAAAATTCAAGTTTTAAATACACTCATTTAATATCTCCAATCAGGAATATTTTCTTGTAGCGACGGTGTTTTAAAATACAATACAAAAACGGAAACTAAGGAAATAGGAAAAAAAAATTTTTTAGAATGTTTGGTGCTGAGGTTTGCCAGGATGAGTCGGATGATAACCTGACAACAGAAGAAACTATCGATATTATCAATTATTAACACAAGAAATCTTTTGACAGAATTACCCGAAACAATTAAGTGTTAAGAAATTTAAAAAAATTAAAATAGGACTCTAATGGCATAATGGAAGATTTTATATGTTTAGAGAAATCCAGGAAAAGGATTGAGAAATTAGATATTTTGTATTATGGTTCGATTTCTTCAAGATCTACGATAACTGAAAAGATTTTTCAAAAGCAAGTGTCATCAAAGAAAGGAATCGCTTAAATCCTAAACATTTAAACCAAACTCTTGTTCTAAAAGATTATTTAAGAAGATCGCCTTAAACTATTTAAATAACTAATATAATTATCTCAATAACTTATTTGTTTTTTATTTTAATTAATAAATTCTTATAAATTCTTCTTTTTTTGCTTGATTTAGTTCAAGAATTGTTATGTTTGTTATGTTTTTGTTGCTTTCTTACTAATAAACTCAAAATAATAAATAATTTTTGCATTTTTATTTGTTGAAACTACTTAATTTATGAAAAAACTTTATTAACTGGTTAGCCGACTATTAACGAAATTAACCGACTATTAACCGATTAAACCAAAATCTCTATTAATTAATCGAATACCCTAGTTAGTATTTACTTGTATCTAAAACAATTTTTGGCACTTAAGCTGTATTAATATCCTGTGACTATGGATAAGGCAACAAACAGCAAAATTTTTAAGTTGTAAAAAAATTCCAACAAAAATTAAAATTAAATTTAAGACCCCAAACCATGAATGGAGAACTACGTATTGAAAATGTAATGAATGTATTTATCTTTACAACTTCTGATTTTATTGTTTAAATAAAAACTAAATGTGTGTACATTAGGGAATAACTTTTTTCAAGGTTCGCAAGGAAACGCAAATGGTAAAGGTATGGGTATTTTTAGTGTTCTGTACAGCAAAAATATAATGGAACCCTTTTGTTTTCGCTAGCTGTCCGTCCTTCCTTCTGTCTGTCCATCTGTCTGTCTATCTATCTGTCTGCCACAGGCTGTTTTCACGAGAACCGTAAGAGGTACGGACCTGAAATGTTCACAGAATATTAATAATTATGGCCGCTATAACAACAGGTATAAGAGAGCTAAAAATTAAAGGGGCTATTCACATATTACGTAACGCTCTATGAGAGGATTTGTTACGGTTAAATAATTTATACTGAAAATTTTACAAAAAGCGTTACGGAGGGGAGGGGGGTATAAAATCTCCCAAAATAGCGTTACGTAATATGTGAATAGGGCGTTCTAAAGCTAGCAACGATATATGTTGAAATCCTAATACCTATACAGATACCTATTTATAGCCACTTGGATGTTTCAAAGTTAGTGTATTAATATACATACTACACCAACTAACACTGAAATTTAAACAAAATAAAAATTAAAGGGTATTCTATTAGTTAATATAACTTTGACTATGTAACTTTAACAATTAGCTGTACTTTGAAAACAGTAAGAGCAAACTCTTGAAAAGTTCACGGCTAGTGCACCATTTTACAAACAACAGTCGCGAATGCTAAAATAAAAAACTATATAACTATTAATTAAAGGGTATTCTATCAGGTTGTGTAATTTTGAAATTTAACTGTTTTTTTTCAAACAAAACTAAAAATATCGTAAAAAAAACGAAGAGAATAAAACTAAAAACTCACAAAAAAACAAAAAAGAAAAAATCGCCAAAAACGAAAAAACAAAAAAAAAATGGCCGAAAACGAAAAAAATCGCCAAAACTAAAAAAGTTGCCAAAAACCGAAAAAATCGCAAGATAACAAACAAAAAATTGCTAAAAAACAAAAAAAAAAAATGCCAAAACGAAAAACGCCAAAACTAAAAAAAAATCACCAAAACGGAAAAAATCACAAAAACTATATAAATCGTATAATCTAAAAATATCGTCAGAAACCGAAAAAATCGCCAAAAAAAAAAATTAAAACGCCACAACTAACAAGAAACTCTAAAACTAAAAAATTGCAAAAAAAACAAAGAAACGCTAAAAAAATCGCCAAAAAGACAAAAATATCCCCAAAACTAAAAAAATCGCCAAACCCCGATAAAAATCGCTAAAAGGACAAAAAAATCGCCAGAACTAGGAATTGTAAAAACTACAGAAATCGCCAAAAAAAATCAAAAAAAAAATCGCAAGTAACAAGAGAATCACCAAAAACGAAAAAAAATCACCAAAACTAAAAATCACAACTAAAAAAAATCGCAAAAAACGAAAAAAATCACCAAAAGCGAAAAAATCGCAAAAAAACGAAAAAAACACCAAAACTAAAAAAAAATCGCCAAAAAGGAACGGAACCTTTCGTGTGCGAGTCAAAGTCGCACTTTACTGAATTTATTTTCGCTTTCTGTTGAATTTTTTGTTAACCCTTTCGAAGTTTTAGTCCCTTTTGACCAATGTGGAAGCTTCTTCATAATATTTCCACTTGTTTTTTAATTTTCGATTTTTCTACTTGTTTTTTATTTTCGATATATCTGCTCTTTTCGCTATTATTATGCTTTTTAGTGGTTTTGAAAGAGTTTTAATTTTTGGACAAGAAATTAAATGCTTTTTTCGTTGTTTAATTTGTGTGAAAAAAGTTTAAAAGTGTAAGCAATAACAATAAAAACAAGCGTAGTCGTAGTATTTTCAAAAATATCGATTTTCATTTTTTGTGCAATGACGATATATTAGTTTGCGATATGCTGCAAAAAAAAACAAGAGATAATAAATCCCACTTTTCAGGATATTCTTCTTTTCAGGATATTATTCTGAACATTTCAAATGTTATTTCAATTACTAAAATCTGATGATGCGCTGCAAATAGGGATGCCAGTCCCGAAATCCCGAATACCGAAAGCCCGGGACTATTCCAAGAAATGAAGTCCCGAATCCCTGGATTTTTACGCGAAAATCCCTGGATTTCAGTAATAGTAAAAATATGGTAATTATTTTTAACCTTCGAACAAAAAAAGGGGTGTTATAAGTTTGTAGTGTGTGTCTGTATGTCTGTGTATCCGTGTGTCTGTACGAGTCCACGTACAGACCAAACGGCTGGACCGATTTTTCTGTTTGAAAGGTGACTTGATCGAAAGTGTTCTTAGCTATGTTTGAAGAAAATCGGTCCAGCCATTTAGAAGATATCACATCTATTTTAGATGTATTTTGCTGAATCTGTGTGTGTCTTTGACGCCGTAGCTCCCAAACCGGTCTATCGATTTGAATTTAGTAAATTTGGTTTGAAAGGTGACTTGATCAAAATCTTCTAACCTATGTTTGAAGAAAATTGGTCCAGCCGTTTCGAAGATATCATCTATTTTCTTCGGGGGTTTTTAAAATGTTTAATATAATGTTATTTATATTAATACATCAATTTTTATGTTTGTAAATAAACATGAGTTACCTAGTTATAAATCACTTTAAATATTTGAAATCCAATCATAACGGGACCTACACGTTGGCTTTGTTTGATGATATTTTTTTTTAGTTTAATGACGAAATTAAATTAAAATTAAATAAAATTAAAAATATGTTTAGCGGAGTAGCATCTTCAAACTAGAATTTAAAAAGAAGTCACGCAACAAATTTATCGCACTCAAAATGCAACTTATGCAAGGAGGTTTTAAAGAACTTCAGGGAGTTCTAATAAAGGTTTTCTGCCACATATTCAAGAAAGTATACTTTTTCAGATAAATATTTTAAATATTCGGCTACAAAGCAAGATGAAAAATAACCACCCCTACCAATCTTATTAAAATGTACAAAGTTCCTTGGGCCACAGAAAGATGTGTTGCTTGGGGCTGTAATAGTTAGATTGGCAGCATTAGATGGTTTGTCTCTTTCTTTATTTGGTACTTCAACTGAACTACGAAAAGGGTCATAGGAAACAAAGATTTTAATATATCATTGTCTTAATATATCGTGGTTGTACTACTAAAGGCTAGTCAAACATGAATCTATTTAATTTTTTTAATGTATAAAAATCCCGAAAAATCCCGACCCGTCCCGGGATCCCGTTTTTTTAAATTAAAAATCCCGAATTCTGGGATTTGAAAAGCCTTGTCCCGTTTGGCATCCCTAGCTGCAAAGTTATGCTTCTATCAATATTACTTTTTAAAAAATAATCAAATATCCGTTTTTATTCTTATTGTTTACATATTTTTCATAGAAATGATCGACTTATCATAAATAAACAACTGTAACTTTTTAATCGGTTTTCATCCGATCTTGAAAGTTGTACATTCTGCAAAAAAATAAAGAATCTTTAAAAAAGGTTTATTTGTTGCGGGTTGAGCAATGTCTATATGCATTTCATTGGTGCTTTACCAATTCTTCAATAGACTTCAACCATAATTTTGAAAAGTTTCAAATCTTTTATCTTATGCACAGACTTTCAAAAACCATTTGAGAATTTACAAATAATTGTTTTTGACATTCACAATAGAATACATAATAATAAATGCAATAAAGAAAATTAAAATACCATTGTCAGGATATTTAAGGAAAAGGAAACTTTTTGATCGTAGTTAGTTGTAATTGCAATCATACCAATACAAATTCATTGTAATTTTATTTGGTACGATTGTATTAACAATTACAAGTATTTTGAAATAGGCTCAGTTGAATTATTTGAAATTCCAATTGGCGCTGCAGCAATTACAATTAGAAATAATTGTATCTGTTACTAGGCCATTTACAAGTAATTTCAATTACACTAAGCCAATTACAAATTACTACTAGGTATGTAATTGAAGTAAATATGTAATCATTACTCCCCAAACTAGATTTTGTATCGGTATTAAATACCATTCCTAATACATACATATAAACGGTATTTCCCTAACATAAATATATTTATGTACCCTGCAGATAATGTGACTACTCCATACGCGCATGTAAATTATACTCCATAGAGGACTAGGACTAGTCCAAACGTAACCCAAATGTATGAAGAAAACATAATCGATTTAACATTACGATGTCCTAGTCTCAAAACTACTCTATGTAACTACTTGATGGAGCACCCAAGTGTTCTGTTTTTAACGATTGCATATAAATTTGCAATCGTTAAAGCACAAACACTTGTCGCTTAACTACAAACTCTTGTTTGCATATGACATGGTCCATACCTGCATTATATTGGAGTAGTCTTAAAACTACTCTATGTCACTATTTGATGGAGCACCATATGCAATCGTTAAAACGCGAACACTTGTATATAGAAACTTGTATATACAAACTCTTGTTTGCATATGACATGATCCATGACTGCATTACATAGTTCCATGTTGTAACTAGTCCGTTTCATTAAAAATAGACCACGTAGTCCAAAATTATCTGCATGGTATATATGTATGTACCCAGGAAACAATTTTGGCCGACATGTCTAACATCAGAAAATATCTGAGACTTTACCAGACAATCAGCCGAGTTGTCTGAAATTCCCTCAGACATTTGGCGGAGCAGTACGCAGTTTTCTGGTACGACGTTTCTGCACATTGTCTGAAATAATAGCCGATTAATATCAGAATAGTCTGCACATTATCCGAAGGCAATTTAATTTCCTTTAAGATATTTAACAGAGTAGTCTGCACATTTTCTGATCTACGTCTTACGACTTGTAGCAGTCACCTTTGCACATTGTCTGATTTTAGTTTTCGTTACAATTCTCAATTATCTCTTCAGTTTATACGCACAAATATTTGAGTTTTTAAACTTATAAAATATGAGTAAATGTTTTCTGATGTGCTGCCATAAGCAGCACAACAATACATGGAGAATTTTAAACGAGATTTCTGATAAATAATTTTGGCTCCGACTTTTCTCTGATATTAACACGCCAGGACGTAAAACGTATGAGATAAATCGGAAAATTTTCTGATGTTTTGTCAGACATTTTTCCTACATTTATCAGACATGTCGAAAATTCCTTTAGAACTTCCCTAGGAAATTCATCGGAATTCGTACAGAATTCTGTTAGACCTTTCGGTATAGTTTTTAGAATTTCTTCAGCTAAAGAGATCTGGTTTCTTGTCAACCACTCATATGATTTTCGGTACGTTTTCTGACCGACATCGGATACGAATTCGGCATATTGTGCAGACTTTCTGACCGACTTCGGACCGAAATCGGCAAAATTGTTTGCTGGGTATATAAGTAAATGTATCTACATATGTATAAATAAGTAGAAAAGTTAGCCAATTAAAACTTTATAACATGCCCATTTATCATTCGTTTCACAAATATTCACATGCAAATGTATTGTACTGATACGCTTACGTACACTTACATGCACACACATACATACATACATATGCAAATGTAAACGTATTTCGTTATGCTAATGTAAAATTATGCTCATCACCGCGAGAAACTACAAGTTAGCCAACATTTTCAACTTATGATATGCGTGAAAAACTTTTTGTATCAACTGAAGAGGATTAAAATAATAAAATATTTGAAAAAAAGTTCTTCTTCGCGAATTAAAACAAATACTTGAGTTAAAATTCTATCAAAATCTCCTAATTTATAATTAAACAGGCACCCACAAAATCAGGCGTGGATACAATTGGGGTGGGGTGAATGGGATATCCCCCAAAACGAATAAAATATACCCAATTTTCTTCATCGGCGATATAGTGGGCTAAACAAATTTTCTCGTGGTCTATTACATAATTGTTCTAAACATATCTTATACCTTAAATGTCAGGCTTACAAAATGTTCCATGCCGGGTACTAATTGTGAATAAGTACGAAATTAACACTTAAGCAAATTTTAAGTTTTGAATGAATTTTGGAGTACAAGTTGAGGCTGAAGCTTGAATGTCTGTAAAGACTTGGGGCCTGGCCACACGGGCGTTTTTAAAACGCGCGTTTCTGCTTTTTTATATTAAATTTGAAAGTTCTAAATTTTATAAAACTTCAAGTTTAATACAAAAAAGCAGAAACGCCCGTGTGGCCTAGCCCTTAGAGTAGAATTGTATGGCAAATATTTTTGTCGGACATTTCGAGCCACTCCATCGCCGACGAGAGTTTTTGTTCCTTTTTTGGGAAAGGGAAGTATTTCTGCACATTTTTTTGGAAATGGGCAAAAATACTCATACATCGAAGAGTTAGAAGGTTAAAATGCTCCACAAAAATATTTCTCGTGATGTTTTACATAGAAGTGCTGAACACATATTATGCCTTGAACGTAAAGCTTAACGAGTCACTGTAGCTATGTGTAATTTTTTTTTGTGTTGTACAGTGTAACTTGTTCAGTGCTTTTGATACAATGCCAGCAGTGAACAAATAAAGTTAAAAATAACTGATGTGTGGTAAAGCAGTTTAAAAAGCACGTGTTCTGTTTATTCTGCAACTGCTGCAACATCCGTTCTGTTGATAATTTTTTGCCATTTTCGGCTTTGGTAGCTCGTTTGGGGGAGTAAGGATTCTAGTGTGGATGTGTGTGTGTGCTTATTGGAGTAATCTCAGCAACCACTCAATCTCATTTTAGACTCTAAAATTTAAAGGAATATGCGCAGTATAAAATTACATGCAACAAGTTGAGTTTTCGCAATATTATTTAGCTCTGATTTGAGTTTTGTTTGACAAAAAATTATATTACTGCAGCTCTGTAATAGTACTATTTTCTTATTCATGAATATAATTGATATATGTATGTATGCTCGTACATATGTGTATATGTAAGTATAAGAGCTCTGTTCTCATGATGAAGCAAACTTGCACTTTTAATGGAATGTTGAGTACTCAAAACAATGGATAACATATCAACAAGTAAATAAGAACTACATCCTTGTATGAATGTATGTATGTCTATAAAAATGTTTATAAATATTTTGTTTATTTTGTTAGCATGCAATAATGTCCAAGGAAATAGTGTATATAAACGTTATTTCCACTGTAAAATAAAATTAATTTCCCTTGACATTATTTTCAATTTCAAAAGGATATTCATTATTTCTTTAAAAAAATTTTTTTGGTTTCCTGTCTAGCTAGTCTTGGGCTGAGCTTAGGGATTTTCTCCTCAAAATATGTCAAATAGTGACTTACACAGAAAAAACTATATATCATTTTCTGTAAAGGAATTCAATGAAATAGTATACATTTTGTCTAGGAACGGACCTACAATTAAATTTGTAAATATAGACAAATGTATCTCAACAATATCATTGAAAAAAAATCGTGTTTTTTTTCAGTGAATAAAGCAATTTGTCTAAAAATATTTACAAATTGTAAACAAAACAATTTACTAAATCAAACAAAAAGATTTACTGGATTTTTTTAAAAATATCAAACAATATATTTGTATGAATTTATAAAAGAATTATTCTAAAAATACTAACAAATATTAAATTAAATATTTACTGGATTTTTTGTAATATAACGAACAAAATTTTTGTCTGGATCATCATCATTCATTAAGCATTTATGAAATTTCACGTTGTTAAATGTGTTCAAGTTTAACTATTTATCTAAAGACTTCAAAAAAAAATGAATGAGAATTAACGCAACAACATTAACGAATTGATTCACTCAAAAATCTTCAGTAAACAAACTTGGTACAATCCCATTCCTTTTGCTCTCATTGTTGTTGTTTTTATTTGTGTGTATGTCGACATCGGGTTGATTTTTTTTTAAGGCACAGTTTTTCTTGTTGATTTTGGTATTTGCGTCCTAAATAAGAGTCAAACAAACAATTCATTGATTATGTAAAGATCATTTACTTAAAATGAAATTTATTTTTAGACAAACTTTTGTTTGAAAATTTGTTGGTGATAATTTTTTCTGTGTAGCTCAAAAGCTAGCTAGGCAGAAAATCATTACTCCGAGAAGGTAATATTCAAGTCCCATAGGTAAGCAGAACATCTTTACTCAGCGAAGTCATGAAATTTATTTCTACTATTTCTTGAGGAATTAGTATAAACTAGGGATGTAACGATACGCCGTTTTGCCGATCCGATACCGATACCGATATTTAAAAATAAATATCGCCGATACCGATTCCGATACCGATACGAATATTGAAATTGAGTTCAAGTTTAGATTAACAAAACTCAAGTGCAATTTTTTTATTATACAAAATTACATTATAAGAGAGAATATTTACATTGGAAGTAATTTTTAAGGAGATACATTTTCTTTGCATCCAAAAAAATATATATTAAAAATATGCAGATAATTAGTAGAAAAGCATGTAAAATTGTTTAATTCCTTTATAATTTAAAAAAATACTCGCCATGCTTTTAAAAAAATCGATTTTTTAAAGGACATTTATCAACTAATATTCTTCTAAATAACTTAATAGGTTAATTATTAAAAGACTTCTAAGTTTATATTTATTCACTTAAATTTACATGAAAATACAGTTCTGAGCTTAAATTCGCATTAAAAAAATTGTGAAAATGGGTAATTTTTTATCCTTTTTCCTTGAGAAAAAATCATTATAGAATACCGAAAAAGAAATTTATCCTAGCATCGCTTCCAATTCGGTGATTGGTAATCGAAAAACAGAACTTCTTGCAATGGCAAGGATATGTAAAACTAATTAGAAATTATCCAAATTTGCAATACTTTCAGATCGCGAATTCTAATTTTCATGACTTTTTTGGAGTATCTTTGTTTTGCTGGTATAAGATTAAAAAACCGACTTGAATTTGAATTCATGGTAAAATTAACAAAAAATAAATAATTTTTTTACAAAATAACAGCATAAAATATTATTAATTTTTAAAATTGATATTAATAAGATTTAAAAAATAACGAAGTGAATTTAATTCATGGTAAAATCGAACAAAAATAAATTATTTGTTAAAAAAACTGAAATTTTTTAAATTATCGTCGTATCGACAGTAAAATATCGTCGATACCGATGTATCGGAAAATCTGAAGTATCGCCGATATATCGGTATCGGTATCGGTATTCGTTACATCCCTAGTATATACCATCATAATTTTCCACTGAAAAAGGAGGTTACAAAGCAGTCAATAAAATCCTGAACTTATAATACGGAAGTGAAATTTGTGATACATCATATGATTCAACAGTAAATTTTTTATTGTAAACAGTAAATTTTTTATTGTTGTTGTAACTCATCTAGAGATCTAGACCCAAACATAAGCTACTTGTCCTGTAATGGTTTCGTTAATGCTAGCTAAATACTATACTTTAACGACTCAGGAACATTTTGTAACAATAACGTTGAAGACAATTGGTATAATTGGTACATTTCCCATAAAGTCAGTACAAATACTTGGAAATTAGAAAACTGGCATTATAACTTCATCTTAGGTTTATCTGATATCTGGCCTTATCCGATAAACTTAAGATGAAGTTTTAATGCCAGTTTTCTAATTCCTAAGTTTTTGTCATAACTTGAAAAAAATCTAAGCTAATTCGAGATCGCTGAACACGAATACGAAACTCAGTTACATCTCTGTAATTAATAGACAAACACGTTTTTAAGATCCCTTTTACGCCCGTAATACTAAACCGATTTAGGAAAGATTTATATGTTTTTAAAGGGGTTTTTACATAGAACCGGACAATCTTAATTTTATTTAATTCGGTTCAGTACTTTAGGAGTAATACGACTATAAAGTTCTTACTAACACCAATAAACAAATACATGTTCTTTTCTCAGCTACAAGTAAAACACACAAGTAAATATTTGTTTGTTTTTGCACAAATAAAAAGCAAAAATACAAAATAGAGTAAGTTAAATGTAGAGTTTTTTCTCTTTAAAAGAGGATAAAAATTAAATTCTGGCCTACATATTTATATGCATATATATATTAATTTTTTTATATTTTTAGAATGCGGTCGATTGAGTCGACCGTTGGCTACATTATTATTTTTCTTAATATGCATTTTCGCGACTTCCACGAAAAATAATTGGTTTGTTTTTTTTTTTGTTTATTGCCAAAAATTCAGAGATGGTGTCATTTGAATAAAATAAATTTTGCACTGTTGCATAGATCTCTCTCTCTCTCTTCTTTTAGCCAATATAACGATTGTCTCGATCGGATCAAAATGTATTGAATTAAAGGCCTTAAAATTTAAAAACGAATGTTTTAGAGCTTTTTTCAAAAATTATAATTTTAAATTGCAAAATTAAGATGAACAAAAATACTAAGTAATTTTTTTCACTATTTTAAATATAATATTGTAAAAATTGCTATTCCTGGGTACAATATAAGAAAGTTATAAGCCATTAAGTGGAAAAAGCTTATATTATTTTTCATGCAAATTAATTTATCCAGTTTGTAGTTAAAAAAAACTCTTTGATCAAAAAGAATTTTGTATGGAGTTTTTCACTTAATAGCTTATAACTTTCTTAATTTTTGTATGGTCTTCATGATTCTAAGCTTCGTTTATTCGGCAAAAAATTGTTTTTTACTTAGATATAGGCATAAAATATATTATTAAAATTTTTTTCAAATAATTAAAATATTCTGTAAGTAAAATTAACTGAAATTGTAATATAAAATAAGTTAAACTTCAATTAAAAACCGTTCTACATATTTTTCATTTAAATTTAACAAAAACTTTATTAAACTTTATATGTTAAAAAATTAGCTGACTTAAAACCGTAAAAACTGAATGATTAATTCCTTGTTTCAAACAATTTAACTGTCACAAGAGCTAATCGCAACTTCCATAAAATTAAAAATTTGTTTCCCTTGTTTCTGCTATTTTTACTGTTAAATAATCAATCCCAAGTTCCGTAAAAATAAATAATTTTTTCTTTATTTTAAAATGTTAAAGGCTTATTACTTAATTATTATTAAATAATTTTATATTTTTAGTCACTGTTTCCACTGGAAATCCAATAAAGCTTCATCAGGTTTGAAATCCAAGGTTCCAACCACTTGGCTAAAGCATAGTGTATAAACCAGCAGCACCAAGTTAACATAAACTTGCTCATTTTAATGCATTTAACATTAAAAATGAAAAAAAAGCACACGCATGATCTTGGCTGAAATTGAGCATGTGACCTCCTGGTTAATAGTCTAGCACACTATCCACTACACTACTGATTTTCAATAAATATTCATATGTTTTAAATTACAATTTCAGCCAAATATTATGTACAGAATATTTTGAGTGCTTGTGTGTGTGTGTGTTATTTTTATGCATATAATTTTTTGGTACTTACACCAAGGTGAATCCATTACCAGGTGGCAGTATAACGGCAGATCACTATTTTTTGCTCTACTCGTATTTTAACCAAGAAATGTCAAAAAACATTGTCGGTGTGATCTTCTTACTTTGTGTGAGTGTTTTTTCTTACTTTGTGTGTGTGTTTTCTTGCTTTTCTTCTTTATGTTTTTGCTTTTCTTCTTTGTGTTTTTTGACATTTCTTGGCGATTTACCCAAACAAAAATTCACGTTGTTGTTGTATTGTTGTAATTGTTGCCCTAGTGCTGCCCCCTGGCATGAGTTCACCTTGACTTATACATAAACAGCGGACAATATTGAAACAAACCGAAAATCCGTATAAATGTGTAGTTTTTTATTGAATGTTAGAATCAGTTAAAAAATAAGATTGCTTAGAATTTTAAATGTTTATTTATTTAAAAATTACTGCACGGAGTACTTCTTAAATAAAGTTTATTCCGTTGCTGTCATAATATTGTGAGTGTATTAATAAAGCAACTTAAAATAAAATTGAAACCGTGGCTAGAACATATATTAAAAGAAGGTATCCGAAAAGGAGATATACGAAATCGATTGGATGACTGTTCTTCCTTCATACATCGAACTCAACCTTAATGTATCTCTTTATGTAAAAATATACGAGTATACAGATACATTTGTAAGTTTAGTGGTATGTAATTGTTTTACAGTTTTCAAATTACATTGTCATATTTGAAAGTTTTGACAGTTAATGTAATGGAAAGAAACATCAATGTGTCAGCAACATACTTGCCAATTATATTATTATTTTTTTTAATTATAATACCAAAAATTGATATCTGTGATTACAATAGATAAACTGTAAGAAGTATTGATGCATTTTTTATTAGCAAATTTAAATGCTAGTGTTTTTGTTTTTTCATTATATAATTTTTAGTTTTCCATTATGGCTTAAAATTTTTGTAATTGAATGGACTATGAAATAAATTTTTAAAATCATAGATTTTGTTATTGTTTGTGGTACAAAGCAGCTTCTGAATTGACAACAATTGGTGTGCAAAACCTTAAAAATTTTATAGTTGACTCAGTAATTTTTTTATCATTTCAAACAAGATATAAATCATTTTAGTCCAACCAGCGTTTGACTTTAGATCAGGAACCGGCAAAGCACATTACATGGAGTTTTTAACTATTTTACTGTAACACGTATGTACTCACACGTATTAAATAAGGGTAAATAAAATCAATCAGTGTGGCATGAACATTCCAACAAGCAGGTTGCGTTATCGCTTGTTTCTTGCTATTGCTTGATATACACTAACAAAAACTTTGTAAGAGCGAGAGTTGCAAAATAAAACCCATACAAGCAAAATGTATTACTATGTGTTTGCCGATTGATGCTTCCTTCCAGAAAAAATAGCTAGTATGTAGTTAGAACTATACTAGTTGCTTTTTACTTCAGACTAGTTACCTATCTGTCCTTTTTTTAAATATCGAACTATCGATTTTAACATTAGGTTGTCATAGAAGCCCAACTAGTTCATTTGTATACAGTTATATCCCAGTTGGAATCCTAGTTGTTGTAAACTAGTTCTCTTACTGATTTTTTTATTTAGATTTTGTAACTCTTACAAAAACATTGCTTCAACCAGGGTACAAACACACATTCCTCTTATTTCAAGGCAAGTACTCTACCCTGACTGTCCCAAAGCGTATCTAGTTGTAACTTTAGCTGCTGGGTTTTGGTGGTGCTTTAAAGAGAAGTACGTATACATAGAAAAACACAAACGTACCCGTTATCTGGACAATGACCGAAATTAAATTTTTTTTCTTGTGCTTAGCACATCTTATTAACCCTAATAAAATGCAAATAATCCATGCAACATTTTACGAAAAAAAATTTCGTAGTTACTTTTTTTTAGAAGATTATACGAAACTTTCGTAGATATAAAGAACAAATTTAGGCAATATATTTTTGAATTTACGAAAGTAACTTAAACCTTTCGTAAAAGTTTTTCCTTGCTAATATAATAATTTAAATAAAAAAACTAAGGGTATAAAAAGCTTTTTTAAAACAACCTTTTATTTTAATGTTTTAATTCTGTATGGGGGTGGCACTGCCCACTTTTCTAATCACAACGTTGTATTGTTGCGGAACGTCAATGTGTGTACTGCCTACTTTTTTCATCATAATTTGTTATTGTGACGGTATCTCAGTCTTTGTACAAAGTTTCACAAGAATTGACTATATATAAGTAACTGAGAACAAGAAGTTTACTTTGTATGAACGTGTCGCTGGCCACTTTTCTAATCACAATGTTGTGTTGTTACGAAAGCCCAATGTGTACGCAAAGTTTCATCAGAATCGTTACAGTTTAACTAGTATAAAGAACTGTCGCAAGATTTTCCATTAACAAATAAAGTAACACTGCAAATTAAATTATTTTTTATAAATTTACATATTTTTCAAGTGTAAGTAAGTAAAGCAAAGTTTTAGCTACTATAAAATAAGTAGAAATTGGCGCAGTGGGTAGAGAAGTTGCCTTGAAATATGAAGATTGCGAGTTCGCGCCACGATTGAGCCAAACTTTTTTTACTTTTATTTTTATTTATTATCGTGCATTGCGTATATTTTATGAAAGAATTTCCGAAATATTTCGTTTTCATGAATATGTTGCATGAATTTTTTCGGAGTACATTGATGTATGCACATATTTATTGTTTTAACACACAAATTTTCATAAAAGAAAAAAAATCAAAAATTTATTATAAACTACCAAAAGTTGAAGACAAGCTTTTTATTTAATGATAAAAGAAATTGATACAAACTTAATTTTGTGGCAAATTTTTTACGAAACTCTGCCAAACTGTAGAGAATTTAAAAATATTTAGATTTTTGATTTGATTAACATATCGCTATTATTTTTAGTTTACTAGAAGAAATTCAATAGTATTTTTTTGTTATTTTTGTTTTAATTAAAATATGCTTAACTCATAAATATGTGTGTGTATGAAACACACAAATGCATATATGTATGAATGTATTTTATTGTATGCATAATTATTTTATAAATTGGAAAACAAATCTTTTTTATCTATGCGCAACTAGTAGCAACCGTGAAAGTAAATAATCCACATAAACGCTAAAAGGCTTTTATCAACAATGCAAGAGTATAAAATGTTTGTATTATTTCAAAAAATTATTATTGCAAAAATGAAATATGAATAAAATCATTTGATACGATCGCGTTTTCAAATATACAATTACCTTCCAGAATGCACACATCTGTGAAATGCTACACGTTATTGTTTGTGAGTAGAATACTACTAGTATTAGGGTGGCCAATCGGAACCTCGACGAAAGGGGGATAGCAGGACTTCTATTTTTAGAGCCAGTTTAACATCTTTACAACAAAAAGAATAAAGTCCTAGGTACTATTTTTATAAAGTTAAAGGATTTCTTATTTTAAATAATCTTAGGATTGATATCCCTACTTATGCCACAATGGCTTTTGTCATCTGTGCAACATTGTCAACTTGTCTGAAAATTTTTACAACTTGTTTTAAAACCAAAACCGAACTAGTCTTAAATTGCAAATTGTATTTTCGTTCTTGTTTTATTTGTTTGATGTGATTAGATTTCCTTGTATTTGTTTTAACAAAAAAAGCTTAAATAAAAGTAATATAAAGTAAAAATACAATAAAAAAAAAAACATTAATGGTAGATATCAAGGCATATTTATCTGGTATATTTATCAAGTATATTCGTTTTAATTTGGCTTGAAAAATACCTTCTTGGGATAGCAGAAAATGTAACGAAAAATGTGTGTTGACATCTGAGGGTGGCTGAAATTACAAGGGGCGAAAATAATCACGTGGGCTGTCGAGGACACCTGGTATGAATTCGCCTTGGCATATATTATACTGAGATCACGGTAAGTAAATTTTTAGAGAAACGAATGGAAAATAAATTTAATTCTTCATTTTTTATTATCATATTATGTCAAAAACGGCTTTACAAGTTGAGGGTTGTAAGTGTTCCGTTACAACTTGTACATCAGAATTTTCAACTTTCTTTTTCAGAGAATTATTTCGGGACTTTCTTTGAGACATTTAATGTATTTTAGAACATTACAATTATTTTTATATCAGAAATCTTGTTTTGCAGCAACTGCAAAATATACCTACCAAATAAAATATCACAAATATCTAACTGTTGCGTCCTAAGCAACACCCTTAAACAACCGATGAATCAGGATACACATATATGGCACAAAAACCTCTTTAACACTTGCAGTAATTATTGCAAATTCATAATTAAAATTGTTATATAAAAACTTCTGTTTTGCAACATCAAACCAGCCATTTAGTTTCTTCTAGCAGCCTCTTTTTGTTGTTTCAATTTCTCAATTCTTTTTGTGTTAAATCTTATACTAATCGCATGCCATGACTCTGTGTAAAAAGTGTTACACATTAAATACACAACAACACGCAAAGTACAGTACAAAGGACTAAAAAAGGAACCAAAAACACAAAACATATTTAACAAAAGTTCTTATACTTTGCAGTTGTAAATAGAAGTACACTGTTTCCTAGAAAAAAATTAGACAACTAATAAAAATGAATATTGAGTGCCTCAGAATTGAGGTAATTTACGTTTTCTATATAATTAGAATTTTTATACAAAATAGTTCAAATAGTTCATGAAAATTTTTATGAAAAAAAATTTCGCAGTCAATTTCTGCGTAGTGCGTATAAAAGCTGAAAAACAACTTAACACGTGACTCAGCAAGAATTAATTCAAGTAAATGGTATTCAACTTTTTGACTGCCTGCCGGCTACCACATTGGCAAAGTGGTATATGCGCTAAAGAACTCTGCTAACGAGATCGGGCTGTTTGGAAAAACCGTGCAGTCAAAATTTTCTTTATCTATATTTATATTTTTGCATTTTTGCACTAAATTAATAGTTTTTATTTATTTCCATTTACAGAAAAAAGTGAATGTAGTCCGCTAAGCTTTTAAGGTTTGAATTTCGCAGATATATCCAACAAAAAAACAGAAACGTGCCTTTTAAAAATGTTCCATAATGGTTACAACTAGAGACAAACGGGTAATAAACATGTATCTTTGAAATTTACCATTCGATTGCAAAACGATGTCAGCAAAACTCATTGAGAAGGAAGTAACCTTTAACAATATTAAAATTTTGACCACCCTGTTAAAACACACCTGAGCTGCAGAATGTCGAAGTGGAGTACTCCTGGCAGGAAAAACTTTGTTGGACCCATAACTTTTACAAATATTATCCGATCTTAATATATTGAAATTCGCTGTAAAGTCTATGCATAGATAAAGAAAATACAGATTTTTTCATTAAGATGTCCTCAATATTTTCAAAGATATTTAGCTTTTTCTCTATTTCGCCAATATCTCCGGTACCAGCATAGCTAAAATTTTCAAAAAAAATATTTTATGATTTTTCACACAATCCTTGATAATATGCACAAAAACTTTTTTAGTGAGCTCAATTCATGTAGTCGTGTCAAAAATAATCAAAATTAAGACTTTGAAATGAAAAATTACTAGATGTTGTCAAAAATGGAATAGACTTAAAAAATTACTTCACTGGAAATTTTAAATCATTTAAAGCATGCACGCCACATCCAGCATTGGACGAAAATAGTGAATTTGTCTACGAATTTCGAAATTAATCGCTTAAGAAGGAAGAAACGCCCATTGAGTTTTTCAAATTTCGTTACAAATTATATAAGACCCGGCGTGCTTCGCTACCCCATTGTTGTGCAGATACAGAAAAATTAATTAACTCATTTTAAAATAACCATCAAATCGTTTAGTTTTTTTGGCGATCTTTTTAGTTTTGGCAAATTTTTGCGTTTTAGCGATTTTTTTAATTTTGGCGATTTTCTGTTCTGACTTTTTAAATTCTGGAATTTTTTAGTTCTAGATCTTTTTAAAATTTCAAGATACGGTTTCAAAGATACAGCAAACTGTTTAAACTATATAGTCAAAATTACATTAACTTTCAGAACACCCTTTAATTTTTGTTGTGTTAAATATTCTACAGACTACACCAATCAACACTGACTTTGAAAATTTCGAAAGTCTATATAAAGGTGTCTGTATATTACATTAATATGTTTCGTTGCTCGCTTTAGAACACCCTTTAATTTTTAGCCCGTAGTTCTTATGGTTCTCGAGAAAACAGCCTGTGACAAACAGAAAGACAGACGGACTGACGGACAGATTAATTTACACTTTTGGTGTACAGAGCCCTAAAACGAATCTTTTCCAAAAAGTAACATTTTAAAAAGTAACAATTTCCAAAAAGTACCATTTTCAATAAGTACCCTTTCCACAAAACATTTTTCAAAAAGTACCACTTCTTAAAACTACATTTTCAAAAAAAGTAGGTTTTCGAAAAAGTACCTTTCCTCTAAAATATAAACGGCTAACAAAAAAAGTACCAAAATTATATTTTTACCCTTTTTCGGCGCCTAAATCTACAAATTTCCAAAAAAAAAAGTACAAAACTCCTATCCACTAATTTTCTATCTTATTATGACGCTTTTTGGAATTTTATGTCTACCATACTTAGATTCGGAGATATAAAAACACCGAGTTTACCCGTTTTTACCCCTTTTAATCCCGTTAGAATTTAAATTTTCAAAAATTCGTTTTTAGAGAATATATACAAACATATGCATTCAGTATGTGTATCAATGTGCATAAAAAATAGTTGTATGGAAAAAAGTACCAAATGGGCTACCAATTTTACCCATAATATATTATAATTTGAAAAAATACAAAAATGTTTTTGAAGGCTTTTTAAGGAAAGAAGAATGAATTTCAAGTTTAGTTTCTAACTTTATTACTTTAGGAGATAAACTGTTAACAAAAAAGTACCAAAATTATATGTTTACCCTTTTTCGGCCCCTAAATGTAAAAATTTCAAAAAAGTACCAAACACCCGCCCGCTTATTTTTTAATCTTATTATGCTGTTTTTAGAATTAGTTAGATCCGGAGATATAAGGTTACCGAATTTACCCGTTTTTACCCCCTTAGCCTTTGAATTTCCCAAAACCCCATCTTAGAGGATCTATACATCCTGAAGGGAGCCCATATACGAAATTTCAACTTTGTAGCTTTAGTGGCTTGGGCTGGGCGATGATGAATCAGTCAGTCAGTCATTCACTCAATAACGTTACTATTTTCTTTATATAAAGATATATTTAACATATATAATTAATCTGGCTTTTAATTGTTACCCGCCCGCTCAAAAATGTGGCCAGTAGATCAGATTTTCTAAAAATAGCAAAACTTTCAGAAGTATGAAAATAGTGCTAAACTTAATTTTTTGTTATTTCTTAACTATTTATTAAGAAACATGAGAAGCTTCTTATGTTAAAAAAATGTTAACGATATTCTAAGCAGGCATTTTTATGTACATATTTTTACTTTGAAAAACATGTGAAGAAGCAAAATTGTATACGTATGAGTAATATAATAGTACATACTATCATATTACTCATACGTATACAATTTTGCTCACTCTAAAAATTTTTAGATTCGATTTTTTTCACATGATTTTTTATTTAAAATTTCATTACAAATTCCTGTTTAATATATCGCTATATATATAAATAGTAAAGAAATGAAAGTTAAGAAATTATGTTTAGTAGAATGCAGGTAAATAAAGTGCTTATGAAAATTCAACTAGTTATTTGTAGAAAATCTGCTCTCCTGGGAAAATAAAACCAAAAAAAGTTTAACTTGATTAGAACAAAAAATTAGAAAAATGGGAATGAAGAAAAATAAACCAACGGCAACACTGGGAAAGTGCAATTTAATATCGACTTGAGTGATTTAATTCTCGTATTAAATTTTCACGAAAAATTTTTATATATAACACGCAATTTATACGGTGATTTTATCACTTGTCTTTAAAACACGTCTTATATTGTATGAGAGTGAGCGGGGTAGAGAAGAAAGCGGGGTAGAAAAAAAGACAACATTTCTGTTTTCGAGATTTTTTTCATATATTTCTTTAGTTCCATTTGCATTTTCTCTCTCTTATGTGATTTTGTTAGGGTTTTTGTTGTTATGAACGAGTAAATAAAGCAAAGTTTGAGAGTAATGTACAAAAAAGACATGAAATGAAAAATCATCGTATAAATGGAAAAAGTTTTTGGTAGCAACTTTAAAAAAGAATTAAAAAAAGACATGTCTTAAGAATCACGGTAAATTGCGTGTAAGAATTGAAATCACATTCAATAGAGCCAACTGACAAGTGGTGATAAGCAAAACACACGTGGGCAATGACGATGGAAGTGTAGCGGCTTCCAGAAGTAGCGCTACTCTGCACTTTTGCGTACGTTGAAAAAGTAAGTTGATGTTAATTTTCCATTGCTCCTTGGAATATTAATCATTCCCAATTCTTCCTGAATATTACGTTACGAACCATAGCTTAATAATCAATTTCGATAACTTAACTACATTTTTTTATATTTTTCCATGGAAACACTATTTACACAGTCATTGTGTTGAACATAAAATAAATATAGATGATAATTTTGCTGTGTATTTGACTAAAAACTTAACCTTGTTCTCTGAACTCGAACGTTTGCTAACTTTTTTTCTTTCGTTTTCAGATTTATTTAATATCAAAATTTTTGAGAGCTTTTATAACCATCTGCTTCCTTCGAAATAAATGTTCATTGTAAACAAATTTCGTTTTTCCTTGACAATGCAATATAAATTGTCTTTCTTAATAGCGAACAATTTTTGCAAGACCATCATAACTCGTTCAGTATTTTTTTTCATAAAAGGCATAGTATTTCAAAGTATTTTGTATTCTCTCCTCTTGAGAGAAGAATATTTTTAAGCTTTTCTTTTAAGGTGGAAGAAAATAGAAAAATTTAAGGTTGTTTTCTGTAAAATATTGTTTGTTAGTTATATTTCTTTCTTGTCAGTTTTTTGTGCATCATCAATGTAAGCAATATATGCAAAATCTGCTAAATTAATGATAGATTGTGGAAACATAACAGTCTCCTATTAAAAATGTTTTGTTTTACCATAATATTTTTATCTTTCGTTATCTCACTTTAAGACGATATGATTCCTATATTATTTCACCTAGTTTTAATTGCTTAGAAGTCCTTTAAATTAAAGCCAATTAATTAATAAATAAATAAGCTATTTTAAGAATAATTTCCTTTGCCTTTCCCTTGCTTTCTGCTAATATTCAGCATACTAGTTTTTCTTTATAAGGTTTTTGGATCTCTTCTCTGGTTAATTTAGATTTCTATTTTTTTGAAACAATAACAAAAATTTCGCTATCAGATATTAGAAACTACCACAAGGAAATCCATAAAAGTCACGAACTACAATTTTTTGCATGTTTCTTTTTGTTAGCAGTAGAATTTTAAGCAAATGATTGAATATAATTAAACACTATACGACTGAAATTATTACGATTTTCATACAATTAGTTCTTTTCGAGCAATGTTTGCGTTTTTCAACATTCAGCTAATTCTTTTCAAATAAATATTCAAGTAACGAATGACGAATTCTTAGCAAATTGATGAAGCTCATACTACAAAATTTTGTATAAACACTTCTATATCAAATGTTTTTTTGCATTGCAATTATATACTTATTTTATTGATTTATTTGATAAGAAATGTGTGTTAAAAAGCATAAAATGTTTTTTTTTAATTTTATTTATGCTATTGCCGGAGATATTGGCTAAATAGAGAACAAAGTCGAAGTCAAAAACCAAATTTAAAAATTCGAGGACAACTAACTCTGAAAACATTAAAGATATTTTAATGAAATAAATTGGATTTTTTTATGTATTTATAAACTTTACATCAGCTTTTAAAATTCATCAAAAATCGGATAATATTTGTAAAAGTTATAGGACCGACAAGGTTTTTCAAGTTATAATTTAAAAACAAAAATTTCTCCTACCTTGATGACACCAAGTAAGCGATGATAGTAATATCAACCTCTGGATGGGAAAAGATAGTTCGTCAACAAAAAACAACTACGGCTGGAAAATAATTAGGCGATACAAGCAATACTTAGGCGATATTTAGGCGATACTTCTCAAGAATTGAGCCGAGACGCCTGGTGTTTAGTCGAGACACCTTTATTTAGCAATGGCACCAAGCATTAGCCAAGACACTAACTTGGTCCAATGATTCCCAAAAAACTATAACAAAAACCTCTCCAAAACCTTAGAAGTCTCCCGGATTCCCAAAAATTAGGACAAAATCTCCCCAAAATCCCAATACTTCCCCGAAACGGTAATACCGAAAATCGCGCAATTAACAAAGCGGCAACACTGAGTTTTTAAGGAATTTAACCTTCGCGCCGGCCTGTTGCCTTCATTTTGAAATGGCGTTACATGTATTTCCTACCAGTATTCGTTACACGTATTTGTTGCACGTATTTTTTCATTTAAAACAATTTTTTTTTACCCCAGCATAGAAAACATATGCACTTATACTGCCTATCATATGCAAAACGTGCCAAACGTGCCATAAGGAACTTCGTCCCAAGACTGATGAGACAAAAAATATGTTTTGAATGTAACCCACAAATATATTTTTCAAACGCAATGGAAATATTAGATATTTTACTCAATTTGATGGCAAATATCATTTTCCTACGTGCCTACTTTAGCGAATACTGTACTCAATTCACTACTGTACGTACCACTGTTACTGCAATTTTTCTTATCATGATAATTTTACAGAGATCGTTTACAAGATATCTTTTAAACTATGCAATTCTCTTTTGATTATGGCGATTTTATGTAATAAACTAAAATCCCTTTTACAGGAGTACAAAAGTTAATAATTTATGGAAAAACCACAAATTTCACTCCTGTGCGTATGTGTTTTCACAAATATTCTTACACACTTGTATAACGATGTAGTCCATGCGAAAAGACCAACAAACTAAAAGAAAAGGCTGAGGTAAAAATAAGCATGATGGCAAAAGAAAATTAACATTAACGAGTCCTTTTTCTGCTCTTTTCATTGCGTTTTAACTCATAAAAATTAAATTTGCATAACAATGGTTTACCTACATTTCGCATTTTACAACTTTCATTTGTGGTTGAATAATGTAAACGAGCAGCAGCATTTAAAATACATTTTCTGCACTTGCTGTTTTTGCATCTACTTACAAAGATATTATTTCTGCCCACAGTTTTTATGATTCATTTCACTATTTGCATGTTTGGCTCATAGGCGTAGAAAAGTCTATAAAGGCCTGGCCCCATTCACAAGAACATTACGTTGATTTTTTTAAGGGTATATTTTCAATGGACGGCATAAAGAGTAGCTGTCATCCTTTGAATATGAATTATATGTCACATATAAAAAATTTAATAGTTCAACATAAGGAAATTTTAATTAATTTTTAAAAAAAGCCTTCTCACATTATTCTTCCATTAAACGATATCATTATTACTACGATCATGATGATGTGGTCGATAAAAAAAAGTATTAATGAGAAAAACATATAACAAGTAACATGCTTAAATAATCCATAAGCTTTACACTGAAAAAATGCTATAAAGTGCTAACATGAATGCAAGAGATAGCCCAACGTACATTTTTTTGCCGAACATGGTCAGAAAGTCTGCACAATATGCAGAATTCTTAACCGAATTCGGTCAGAAAACGTACCGTAAATCATATGAGTGGTTGATACGAAAGCAGGCCTCTTTGTCTGAGGAAATTCTAAACTTTAAACTTTGTCGAAATGTCTGAGCGAATTCTGTACGAATGCTGAAGTATTTTCTAGGAAAATTCTAAAGAATTTTCGACATGCCTAAATAATATCGAAAAAATGTCTTGCGAATCATCAAAAAATTTTTAAATTTTTATCGTAAGTTTTTTCAGGTCGGTGAAAAGTCGGAGCTAAAATTAGAAATTTATCAGAAATGTCATGTAAAATTTGCACATACAGACAAAAAGTTGTAAGACTTCTATGACTCTTCTTGTGTCATTTCCACATATTATTTAAGCTTAAAACTCACACATTGTGCGCACAAACTCTCACGAGATAAATGAGAATTATAAAGAAAACTAAAATCAGGTAAAGTGCAAAAGTGTCGTATAAAAGTTGTAAGTCGAAGATTAAGAAATGTGCCGACTGTTCTGTTAAATTTCCTGAAGAAAATTAAATAGCCTTTCGATTATGTGCAGACTAATCTGAAATTATTTAATAGGATATTAGGTTTTTATAATAAAATTGGGCAACAAATTATGGTAAAATCGGTGAAGCAGCTTCTTCAAAACTCGATTAAAACAGTTTAAAGGCAATTTTGTTTAAAATTTTTTATTTTTTTATGTGAAAAAATTGGGCAGCTTCTTTCCAAGTTATTATCAAATCGATGGCGCAGAGCAGCCTTTTAAAAATTCCAAATTTTAGAAAAAAAATTAATATAATAAATTTATCCAAAGAATTTAAAATTTCAACTATTTTTGTGGTTAGTGTATCATAGCACATGAAAATATATAGTGGTACTCCTTGGCACTCTTCTTGTAGCATAGTGTAACTATCAAAGAAATGTAACATTGAGGACACATTTAAATATCAACAGGCGAGCGTCCAAGGTCAGTGCAAATATTTTTTGTGCTGTTTTTCAACCGAAAAAAGGCGTCAAAACGAAAAAACCACCAAAACTTTAAAAAATCGCTAAAATTACAACTATCGTTAAAACACTAAAAAAATCACCAAAATGAAAAAATCGCCAAAACAAAAAAACCCAAAACTAAAAGAGTCGCAAAAAACAAAAAATCGCCAAAAAGAAAAAAAAGTACCAAAACAAAAACAAAATCGCTAAAACTAAAAAAATCACCATAAACCGAAAAAAGTCCGCAAACCGAAAATAACCACCAAAACTGAAAAAAGCGCCGTAACTAAAATAAATCACTAAAACTAAGCAAAAGCAAATGTTAAGAATCGCCAAAACCACAAAATCGCTAAAATTAAAACAATCGGCAAAAACAAAAGGAAATCGCCAAAAAACGAAATATATCAATATGAAAAATAGTCGGAAAAAACGAAAAAAAATCCCAAAAAATAAAAAAGTTTAAATTAAGAGAAGAAGCAAAACGAAAAAATTGCCCATATGAAAAAAAAGGAAAATGATATATGTGTACTCATACGAAACCCTTCGTGTGTGAGCCAATGTCGCCAACGAATTTATTTTAAATTCAAGTAAATCAAATAATAAGTAGTGAATTGCCATTTGGTACCCCTTATTTTTTGAGCTTATCAAACAAAAATAAGTAGTTATAGAGACAAATTATAAGTAGTAACGATTAAAATTCGCATACTTCTTTGCCTATCAGTAAGCAAAGTTTTTGCTGGGTAAAAAGTTCGTAATTTCTAAATTACTAAACCGATTTGCATGTAAAAAATTTCGATACATAGAATTTTCTACTATTTATTTGACGCTTCTCTTTGTTATAAATAGGTTGCCTCAAAATACAGTCTTCGTAAATTACCTTAGTACCTTAGTCGTTACGGACTTATTAACCCTTTTTCTATTTCACGCCACTGTGCACTGGGTCAGTATCAATATGGGGTTCTTTGTTGGCGTAAAATGATTGAGGTTATAATATAACATCTCTTCTGCAATACAATAACACTGTTTCTCTTGTACACTTAGATGCATAAAAAATCCTCTTATTAAAAAAGAAAATACATACGTAAACAAATAAATATTTTTTACAAACCTTAAACTCTTTTGGTTGCGCTTTTTTCCACCCATAAATTCACTTATTGTATGATATCAATAGTTGTGAGCCTTAATAATTACAGTATTGCAAATTACCAGTTTAAAATGAAAACACCAATTCATGCGTGTTGTTCATCAATTACATATTCATAAACGTAAACATTCATACATACAATATACAGATAAGTAAACAATCATGATAATACCGCCTTTCTTTAAGCCTTGTAATTTCACGTGTTTTATTTGTACTTTATACAATTGTAGCCACACAACAATTGATTACTTATATCATTTACATACTTACGTAAACATCTTTGTAAGGTCCTTAACATACTGCACGCAATTGCATTAAATTATGCCCTTTGAATAAGTCAAAATAAGAAGACAAGCAATTTTGCATGTGGTATAGGATGGCAAAAGAAGAAAAATTGTATTCAAGAAAAAAAAAGTTTTCATATTTAAGAACATTAAGAAAGAGTCTGATTCAGAAAGAAGTAATCATATATATGCGAAAATTACTTAAAAAACATTTCATAATTAATGTTGTATGAATTTGTAAAAAAGTTGCCAATAAACATCACATGGACCACCTTTTTTTAAAACATCCGCTTTATTACTGACTTAAGGCGGTCTAAAACAAGCCTGGGTCAGATTTCCCATAAAAATAGTACTTTCAAATTTGCCTGGAAAATTTTTTTGCAACGGTCTTGAAAATACGCCTACATTTCTCAAACATAGTGTCAGCAAAGCGGTTTAAAAAAATTTACAAAAGCCATGTCAGAAGTACTTGAAGCCAGCTTAAGAACTAGCATACTTAATTAAGTGGGTGATTCTCATTTACAGTGCTTTTTTCGCGTCCGTTGAAAGTATAGTAAAATAATTCATCGTTATGTGTTAAAAACAAAGAACAAAAATAATGTTTATACTCTCTTCATACAAAATGATTTGTCCGTAATGCATGGTGTGGATTTTCCACATTAAGAAAGTATGAATTTTTTTCAAAAACGTGATTTCATTCATAATGGTTTTAGAATATTTGCATTTGATTCTCTCATTTCACACATAAAATGTTTGAAAAATAATATAAATTATAAATTTTTTTAAATAAATTGTTGTTGTCCGTAGTTTTGTGTATTGAGCGTTCCACTTTTTTAGTACTCAGTTTAATTATTGAAATTGCATTTGCAACATACGTACACTAAAATAATAGCGTACGTTTGTACTTCTAAATATTTAAAAGCTGTGTAGACTTTGTTAAATAGTATTACATTTCAAAACGTTTAATTAATTAATAATGGTCTGCATCCAAAAAAAAAAATGTATTGAGTGTTATCCATATATATTTAATGTTATGTAAATTTTTTAGTAAATAACTAAGGAATTGTTTCAAATAAAAAACAATAGCTATATTGAATTCGTAAATAAATGTATTGAGCGTTACGCTAGCAATATTCTGAAATACAATTTATCAAGTAAAAATTAAAAAAGTGGTCATAACTAACCTGACCAGACATTCCGCCTAGAATTTGCATCCCGCTTTATCCCTATTTTTCGAGTCTTAAAATTTATAATTGTACTTTTTTAATTACATATTGCCAAAATTTTGGAAAATTTTTCAATTAAATAAAAAAATATCTTTCTGCCTTTTCAGTCAGTACAACTCATTTTTAGACGTTGCTTGAAATCGCATTACATCAAAATTTCTAATTCAAAGATCTTTAGGGTCATATGCATAGCGAACACTTGGCATGAAGTTAGCATGAGTGACGAAATTGATTCGGATCTTGCTGAGTTTGAAATGGGAAATAATAACAGAATATAGCCATGAGTCTCGGCTACAATCCACAGTGATTTTTAAACTAAAATTTTATATTAAAACTCGTTAAAGTCCAGTTCGATTTCGTCATTTATGCCAAGTTTTCGTTATGCATACGCCCGTTACTTATTTAGGGTCAAGTTCATTTAATTAAATTTTTCTTTTAAATTATATTTATTCAGAAAGGAATTACCAAAGCATGTAATAACTGATATGACAAATTATTGTCTGTAAAGCGTCGAACTATTGTTTTCGAAATCAATCACTATCTCATCGTCAGAGCTCTTGCTCTCACTGTTATGGTGATGAAGTCAAGTAAGGCTCGTAACATTAAAAATTATTGATTGTTACAAAAATTAAGTTCAACGATCTTAACCCAGAATAATCAAAAATCTTCGGATTCAAACCCATGCAGTTCGACTAAAAATTCAGAACTTCAGTTTAAAAATTTCTACATTAAGATGGAAAAAATAATTAAGAAAAAGTCTTAAATGCCAAACGCTACGATAATTTTGTGTCGAATATATAAAACATAAGATGCTTAGATCCGACAAAAAAACGCCAAATTTACAAGACAGAATTGTTTCATACAAAATTGCTTTTAATCGAAAATGAAATTTTAACTATAAACTGAATTTAAGCAATTTTACAGGGAAGATAACTTCGCACTTTTTCACTTACTGGCTTACAATTTTGTTATTTTTGTTGGGTCAATTTATAAGTTGTGGGTTAGTTCATCACTATGTCTGCATTTTGTTGGGTGCTAATGCCAACTCATCAGTAGATTTTTTTTCAACGTAACGGAGAAATTATAAATGACGATTTAAAGAAAATGTCTAAAAATGCACGTTTTTAAGTTTTTGTGAACTTCCTAAGTACATATCGTTATCACGTATCTACTTTTTAAATTTTATAGGAGAGAAAATTAAATAATATATGTATGCATTTCAAGTTTCTGAAGTTAAGTTTCTTTTTTCGTTTTTAATTTGGTTGATTTTATGATAAAGATTTGAAAATTTGTTCGGATATACGCCTCAATGTAATAAGCAATAATTAAATAACAATGCGATTTTGAATTATTTATTAGTTACGTGGTTTTGCATTTGAAGTAATGAAATGGAACTGTATAGTTGCATATATTTAAAAGAAATCATGAGTATACGCGTATCATAATAGAAATGGAGTGTTTTTATATCATCCCGCTTTCCAAAAGATATTTTATAAAATTCCGCTTTTCGCTCGTATTTTTCTTCAGAATCCCGCTTTTCAATCGTTCTTGTCCCGCTTTTTGGAAAAACCTTCTGGTCACGTTAGCCATAACTTATAATTTCGTCCTGCAATTATTATAATTTTTTAGAGGAATAAGATGTATAGCGCTTTCAAGCCGTATACTAATTTGATGCGGGGGTTTTCGCAAAAATCATTCATTCACAAAAATGCTAGAAAGTCCAAAACCATAATATTATTTATGAATTATAATATGAATGAGGCAACAACTATAATATGAATCCTACCTTCACATATTTCTTTTAGTTACATTAGTAAACAAAGAAAAAAACACACACACACACACAAAATGTATACTAAAATGTATACATACTCTTATGGAAATATTCTTATACATAGATAAAAGTACTTGTCAAGAAATTTTAACGACTTTTTAGCAAAAGTCTGTCTAACTTTGTTCTCACCCCGGGTATTAAAAACCATATTATCCCATATTATCACATGTTAACAGACATACTTCGCTTTTGTTGCCTGAAGTAATTTTAATTTTGACTAGCTCACTACTTTGGTTGCAATTCATTCTGACAATTCATGAGCAAAGAATAATGAATGGAATGACCAGAAAATAAAATGTTACAGGAAATCGCATGTGTAATAATTACAAGCTTGTTTTTGTGAATTTTTTGTGGTGTTTTAAACATTTTGTACTACGCCGTGAACATGTTTTAGAGAGAAATCAAGACAGGAGTATTTAATTCCTAAAGTATCGCGGCAATACAGCAGGAGTACAATAGGATCCATATATACTTACATGCATATGCATGAATGTACTTACACCAATACATTTCTCATGAAACATCAAATGGACAATGTTCACTATTGTTTTGCTTTTAACTTGCACTATTTTTACAATAAAAGTTCACATAGAACTCATATTTTTTCCATGTATGTATATTAGGTTGGGTCAATTCTTTTTGTCAACAGGCGTCTAGCAAAAACGAAATCTACGCATAATTCTAAAAAATTACCCTAAGAAACTTGGAGTCTAAAATCAAAACCTAGCTACCGCCGAGAGACATGAAAATTCAAGCTTTTTATTTGGTAAAAACATTTACAACCAAACAATATAAGTAATAACTTGAGCCTACCCCTTCCGATTTTGATAAAATTTTGTACGAATGATGCCTCTGATATGGTTACCATTACTGCAAAATCTTGACTCATTAAATAGTCTGGTTCGCGAAATATAGCGACTACGATAACATTTTTTTCTAATTTTCTCATTTTCAAGTTGCTATATTTCGCGAACCAGAATCGGAAGGGGTTAAAGTCCAAAATTTCACTTATATTTTTTGGTCATAAATGTTTTTACCAAATAAAAAGCTTGAACTTTGATGTCGCTCGGCGGGAGTTAGGTTTTGATTATAGATCCCTACTTTATTAGGGTAATTTTCTTATAATTTTGCGTAGATTTTGTTTTTGCTAGACGCCTTTCACTTTTTTTCTCACCTCAACAATTTGACCCACCCTAATGTATATATTTGTATTTTCGAAATGGTATGCGTGCAGATAAATTAATCTTAAATATGCATGTTTGATATTATCAATACTTCTCATACAAAATTTCTACTGCGAACATTACAACATGTACATAAGGATTACAATTTTGAATAATAATATTTCGGACTAACTTAATTACATATTGCACGCCTCATAAGCGAAGCGTTGAGATGGGTACTACTCTCACTTCACGCGAAACTACTGATTTTTCAAATTTAAAATGGCTATATTATTATCATATATTGCACTTGTAAAAAATATATACACACATATATTAAGAAAGACTACTATTTTCAACACTCATGACATTTTTAATGTAATTTTTATTATTTAAACTAATTAAAAAACTGTTTAAAAAAGTTCTGTCTTGGACGTCCGTTTATGTGTATGTACGGATCCTGTATGTGGTCACGATAACGACCGAAAGACTTCACTAATCGAGTCCTTTTTTCTTTTTTACGCTTCAGTATAATTAGGAATAGAAGCCTATTTAATTTCACGGTCTAAATGAGATTATGAGGCGTGCACTTTTGGATTTTCCAAACTATTTGAATTTAGATATATTAAAAATGTTTATTGAAATTGAATATTAGACTAGCAAAAACGGATCAGTACAAATTTTAAACGTTCTTTGGTCATTTTTATCATTTGTCAAGGTGAATACTACTGAGTACTCTGATGATCAGGGCAACCACAAATATGTAATTGCATATTTTTTCCTATGCGATGTATTTGGGCATGAATAATATAATTATACGTTTCGGAACTTTTTATAAACTTTGGCATCGATTTTCTTAGTGCATATATTTCCATATTTTACACTTTAGAGTATGGTTTTGCATATGTCAGTCTTAAGCGCATATTAAGTGGATTTTTTTTTGTTTCTGTGACGCATTTGATTCCTTTATATGAATATTTTGGCTTTTTGAATTTTAATATGCACATTAGGATGTCTGTTATTTAAAATTTTTTTTCCTCTTTGGTGCAACCCCATATATTTTTATTTTCTGTCATAAAAACAAGTATCCATTGCAAAAAAACTCGAAATTCTTAAACTGAACCGTGTTGAAGTCATATAACATTTCCCATTTAAAAATACATGGGAATTTTGGACTTTTTGCATTTATTGATTTGTCTCTGAAACAAATAACAATACCGCAATGATCAGCACATATTCTAAAGAGAATTGAACGCTCGACAAAAATTGTCTTGTATGATTTTTTGATAATTACACTCTTTCGAAAGCTATTTAGGAATAAAGTTTGGTCCATAGTGGATATCATAGTTTATAAAAATTTGATTTTTGTTAATTGCTGCAGGACTAGGACTATGAACAAGGATACTCGTAAGAGAGGGGACGAAATTGCGGATAGCAGCTACTATTTAAATATATATCACCCATTACTTAAACGACGTCATAACTCAAATAAATTAAGTAATGTGCGACTTTGTCTCTCACACGTTTTTGCCCCTCTTTTCATTTTGGCAGCCTTTTCGTTGTGCTTTTTTGTTTAATTTTAGTTTTTTTACTTTTTAAGTATTTTTCGTTGCTTTTGGCGATTTTTTTTTTTTTTGTTTTGGCGCTTTTTTAATTTTTGTGATTTTTTCGTTTTTTTCTGTCGATTTTTCTTTTTTTTGCAATTATTTTGTTTATGTCGATTTTTTTAGTTATGCCGATTTTTTGTTTTTGGCGCATTTTACAGTTTTTTCACTTTTTGACGATACTTTTAGTTTTAACGATTTATTTTAGTTGTGGCGATTTTCAATTTTGGCGCTTTTTTCGGTATTGGGGACAATTTTTAATTTTTTTTTGGTTTTGGTTATTTTTTTTTGGTTTAGCGATTTTTTTTGGTTATGACACTTTTTTCCTTCTGGCGATTTTTTTCGTTTTTTTTTTTGATTTTTGGTTTTTTGCAATCTTTTTTGTTGTTTTTTGCCAATTTATTTAGTTTTCGCGTTTTTTTGGTTCTGACGCTTTTTTAACTTAATTTTAGTTATGGCGCTTTTTCAGTTTTGGCTCTTCTTTCGATTTTGAGAATTTTTTTCGGTTTTTTGTGAGTTTTTTAGTTTAAGCGATTTTGTTTTTGTTGTGACACTTTTTTCCTTTTGTCGATTTTTTTTTTTTGAGTTTTGAGATTTTTTAGCTTCTGCCTTTTTTGGCCTTGGCGCTTTTTTTGTTTTGGTGATGTTTTTTAATTTATGGCAATTTTTGTTTCGTATTTTGATGATATTTTTAGTTTTAGCGATTTTTTATGTTGTAGTATTTTTTTCGTTTTGGCGACTTCTTTCGGTTTTGGGCATTTTTTTAGTTTTATAGCGAACTTTTTAGTTTTGGTGATATTTTGCGTTTTAGCAATTTTTTTTATTTAGGTGCTTTTTTTCTTTAAGCGCTTTTTTCATTTTACCGTTTTTCGTTTTGATATTTTTTTTTTATTTTGGATTTTTTAGTTTTAGCGTTTTTTAAAATTTCAAGATTTTACCAAGATGCAGCAGTTTGTCTAAATTACATAGTCAAAATTACATTAACTGATAGAACACCCTTTAATTTTGATTGTTTTAAATATCGGTGTTAATTGGTGTAGTCTGTAGAATAGAACGAACTTTTAAAATTTAAAGTGTCTATATATAAGTGTCTGGTTATTACATTAGTATTTCAACATTTTTCGTTGCTCGCTTTAGAACACCCTTTAATTTTTAACTATCATATGTTGTAGCACTCAAAGTTTTACATATTCTGTGAAAATATCAGGTCCGTAGCTCTTGCAGTTCCTGAGAAAACTTTACATTAGTATTTCAACATTTTTCGTTGCACGCTTTAGAGCACCCTTTAATTTTTAACTGTCATATATTTATTGTTGTAGCGGCAAAGTTCTACATATTCTGTGAACATTTCAGGTCCGTAGCTCTTACGGTTCCCGAGAAAACAGCCTGTGACAGACAGACAGTCAGACAGACAGACAGACGGACAGCGTAGCGAAAACAATAGGGTTCGTTTACACTTTTGGTGTAGGGAAACCTAAAAACGAGATTTTCTAGATAATAATGCAAAGTTAATCATCATATCGTTCTTTATATTGTGTAAAAATATCGTAAAAATATCTTGTATACTCATATCTGGAGAGAATAATAGAGTTTTATTTTTCCATAAAGTTGTAAGTAAATTGAACACTTAAAGTCGTTTGCTGCAAAACATGTTTTTTTGAGTTATGACGTTGAGTAAATTAGCGATATGTATTTGTTAAATTATAGATAGTGTGGTGCCTTATTTAAATGCAGCGTGGTGTATTTACGAATTGCTAACAGCAGCATATGTGCTGTTTACATTGCACTTGCATGTATATCGAGCCCTACCCCTGGAAATAACCTAACCCCAGAAAATAGAGTTTAGAGGAGCAGGTTTTTTTTTGGAATTTGTTTAGAAATTTTTAATTGGGGACGTCGCTTACATTAAAATTGAAAGACGTGTATCTCTATAATTATTATTTTGGACTGCGTATTTTACCAGACGCCGCGTTGAAGACTATAAAAACATTCTGTACCAAAAAATCATTTTTGAAAAATGTGTCGGTTACGATATTTTTGCTTTGAAGGCTTGATATGTATGTTTTTAGATTTTAACATACTTGTTCAAAACAGCTTTAAGTGTTATTGTTTTTTCAAATGAACTTCAAAAGAATAATCAGTGTTTGTTGTAGGTTTTTACAATAAAACTATTTTGTAATATTTTCGCCTACTTTGTTGTTTCCTTCTATAAAGCTTTTAAAACTTAATGCCTTCATTTTCAATGGCTTGTGGTTGTGCCTTAAAACGGAAGTATATACATACATACACAAATACATTGATACATACATACATACACACATACATACATTTGTATTTTTCTATACTTGGACTCGATTGTTCGTTTCAGTCTTTTATAGATCAAAATTTATTTCATAGCAAAAAATTAGGTCATTCCTATCTTTTTATTAGAAAAAAATTATTGAAGGTATTCGCGTCACCAATTTAATCTTCCGAAGTTGCCAAAGTGTAGAAAATAATTTCGCACTGACTTTTTCACTTCGCACTACCCATGACCAAGTGCGTAAATTCTGTGCAAAATTTTGCACAAAATATATGTTCAAAGTCAGTTCAATTGTATTGCCAAAAAAAATAAAAAATAAAAAAAAAATTACGTGTTTACTTAAAAAAAATTACAAAAATGAGCAACTATTATATAAGTCAACTGAAAAAAAATTATTTTTCTGTACAACAAGCCAAACTAAACGGTGGTTTTTTTAACCGACTTCAAAAAACGGAGAAAGGTTATTAATTCGTCATGTATTTTTATTTTTTTATGGGCGTTCCCTCAAAACTCCGCCATTTATAAGCCGATTTTGTTTTTTTTATTTTTATTTCAAAGGATGTACTTCTAGATTGGTCCCGTTGAAAAATGGGCGGGGTCACTCCCATACGAAGTAAATACACATGCCTTTTCAACTACTTCTACTCAACCGATTCTTATGAAATTTTACACACACATTAAGTTTCTGTTTGAATACTACATCATGATTAAAAATGTAGGCAGTGCCACGCCCATGCAAAGTAAATGTTCTTGTTCAACAACTTCTACTAAACCGATTTTAAGAAGCTTTGTATACACCTTTAGTTATCGTTACAATACAACATTATGTTTAGAAAAGTGGACAGTGCCACGCCCATGAAAAGTAAATAGGCATTTAAAATTCTTCTACTTAACCGATTCTTATGAAACTTTGCACACACATTTAGTTATCGTTACAATACAACATTGTGGCTAGAAAAGTGGGCAGTGCCACACCCATGAAAAGTAAATATTCATTTTAACTACTTCTACTTAACCGATTCTTATGAAACTTCGCACACACAATTTGTTCTCGTAAGAGTATAACATGATGAAAATATATCAGGGTAGTGCTACGCCTATTTTGTAGTCGGTTTTTTTTTGTAAGAATTATATTTTTTTTATACAAATATGTGCTGCAAAAAATAATGGTGCATCATTTAAAGAACTAGTCAAAAATTATTTAACACTTCGATTTGACATTTTTTAAGAATAAACTGAAATATCAAAATAATCAAAAAATTGCTTTAGGCAATTATCCTGCTTTTAAGAGGTAGATCCCGCCTAAAATTTTTATTCCGCTTTATTCCGCTTTTTAGCGGTTTAAAATTTATAGTTCTGTTATTTTAATTGTTCCCAAAAAATGTGGAAAATGTTTCAACTGAGCAAAATATATCTTTCTTGTGTTGATCGATTAAAAACTCATTGAGCTAAAGGAACTTAAAATTGAAAAAAGTGTTTTTTAGACATTGCTTGAAAACTCAATATTTAACAATCTCTAACCCAAACATACTTAATTATTCAGGCTTAAGTTCGTTCAATTTAATTCTTTAATTAAGCTATTTTTATTGAGAAAAGAATTTTAAAAGCATGTGATAATTGAAAAGACAGAGACAAGTTCTTGACTGTATAAGGATCGAATTGAAAACCATGATTTTTCAAAATTAACCGCGATCCCATGAGGGCTCTTGCTATACCCTTTACAGTGTGAGGGTGATGAAATAAGTAACGCTACATGCCTTACTTACTATAGAAAATTATTGATTATTGCAAATTAAATTGAACGATTTAAAAACCATAGAGTTCAACTAACATTGATACCTTCAATTTAAACTTTTCTCGATTATGATGAAATGAAAATCTAGAAAAAGCCTTCAAAGACCAATATTGAAACTGATTTGGTGGCGAACACATGATACATTAAATGCTTAAGGCCGACAAAATAGAATAAAGTTACAAGACATTAAGTGAAAAAACAGAACTGCTTTTGATCAAAATTATTCTCTTGACTATAAACTGAATTTTATAAAAGCTGACTTCGGATTTTTTGACTCACTGACTTACAACTTTCTTATTTATCGTCGGGTCTTAACGACATCATGTTTCATGTGTTAAAGAAAAAATTATCTTTAGGCTTAAAAGAATTTATAAAATTTTTAATTCATAAAAATTATGAATATTTAAAAAACATCTAAAAATGTACGTTTCAAAATTTTAAGGCCTGTAACTACGGTATTCACTCGAATAATATTTGCTCGATTAATCGAACAATTTAGGCCAATTAATGTTTGATCAAACAACAATATCCAATTTCGAGTAAAAATTTATTCGAGTAATTTAGGGCGATTAACCGAATAGCTCGAGTAATTCATTTCAAGTAAAGTTTCTATTTTCGAAAGCATTTCACCAACTGGGAACATTTTTAAATTGTATGAAATTTCTCATTAAATTCAAAAGTTAAGGACACTGTTAGTTAGACATCTTGATGTGGCTATCAACCTAATCTCGGGAGTATTTCCTTCAAGCACTAACCATTTGAAGTGAAGAAGACATTTTGGAGCAACTAATATCCTAAATTGTTTCATACTAAATAAAACGAAAACGAAATGTCAAAACGAGAAATCGCCAAAATGAAACAAGCGCTTAAATGAATAAAAGCACCAAAAGTAAAAAAAAATCGTTAATATGCAAAAATATTCCCAAGACTAAAGAGATCGTAAAAAAATCGTCAACCCCTGAATAAATCGCCAAAACGAAAAAAGTGCAAAAACTAAAAATTCCCTAAAATATCGCCAAAACTAAAAAAATCGCCAAAAACCGAAATAATTGCTAAAACTAAAAAAACGCTAAAACCAAAAAACACCAAAAACCGAAAAATCGCCAAAATGAAAAAAGCGCTTAAACTAAAATAAGCACCAAAAGCAAAAAAAAATCGTTAAAACGCAAAAAATTGCCAAAACTAAAGAGATCGTAAAAAAAATTTTTCAAAACCCGAAAAAATCGCCAAAACGAAAAAAGTGCAAAAACTAAAAATTCGCTGAAATATCGCCAAAAACCGAAAAAATCATTCAAACGAAAAAAGCGAGAAAATTAGCCTAAAAAATAAAAAAACGAAAGAGGAAAACGAAAAAGTTGCCAAAATAAAAAAGGACAAAAACGAAAAGGGATATATGTGTGTGTATTCGTACGGAAGCCTTCGAGTGTGAGTAAAAGTCGCACTTTACTGAATTTATTATTTAGTATCTACGGCACGAGTATATTTCGTACTGTGATTTGGACTTTTGTATATTTAATTATGTCTTACTATTTAAGAATATGAATATGTAGATCAAAATAGATATAGTATGTATGTATAATGCACTACCAGTATAATCTATCTACTTTTCTGCGTGCATGTTTAATAAAATAACAAAATGTATTTTAACATGAAATGTTAAACGAATGATTATTTTCTTCACACATTAAAGCTTTTGTTAGTTTACAAAATTGTAGTGTAAACTTCATAAAATTTTGTCACATTATTTACACAAAATACATGCTTAAATACACATAAATATTTATTAGTTGTCAAACATACATGTCGTAACAGAAATTGCAAAAAGTCCTATCTAACACTTTACAAGTTCTTACAGGAGAAGCATAAATCTTGTTGAAATTAAAAATGTATTGACAATTAGTGCACAATTTTACAATAAATATATAAATTTGTTGGCCCTGTTTTACTAAATAGCAAGCTTTTTATGTTTAAACATTTTTAACGCCCATTTTTTATGAATTTTTAATGCAAAAAAAACATGCGAATAAAAGGCAAATTTTCAATGTCTTAAGGAAAAATTGAAGTCGTATGAGTAATATGATACCACATACTATCATATTACTCATACGCATACACTTTTGCTCGCATTTTCTTCACCTGCATTTTTGAATATAAATTAAGAATGGTAAAAAATTTTTTGATTACAAGTTATAGCCTTTTTCTTTGCCATAATACTGTTTCTTGCTAAAAGTAAATCTTTTAATGGAAATAAATCCCTCTAATTTAATAGTTTTCGAGCCAAAGCATTAACAGAAATCTCACAATAATGCCTGTGAATGCAAAAAGGAGGGAAAAAGCAACACTGATAACTTACTGCTGGTTACGGCGTAAACGAAGGTGGCAATATAAAACAATGATTATCAAATAAACTTTCTTTAAAATCAACAATTGTTTTGTGTTGGAAGGGTAAATAATTTAATTGTAACTGCGGAGTATTACAAACTTTGATGTTCAAGGCACTTGTTGCAGTAGCAAACCAAGCCCACGGAAATCTGCCAGCTGGACAGGCTTCAGAAAGCAGAACAAATGATAGAATTGGCTGGTGGCAAAGAAAATCTAAACAATTAATATTCGCTCATGCAAAAGCAAAAACGTTAAACTGCAAGAGGATAATAGCTAAAAATAAAATAAAAGTTTTTACGGGCCTTGATTTACAACAAGAAGGAACTTGATTGTTATGGTTGTTTTTGTTGCCGTTCAGTGTTTTAGTTTTTTTTTCTATAAATGAAACGTGTCTTGAATAGATGTTGTTTTTTCAAAAAGGTTTGGATTGCCACTGTTGTTCTTGCAAAGAGAAAAAATAAACGATTTTCAATTGAGATTTTGTGATATAATTAGTAAAAATGCAAATTAAGGCAGCTACATACATATAACGATAGCATTAATAGGAGACAGACTTTTGTAAAATTTTAAATTAACCCATATTATTCCAATTGAAAAAAGGATAATAAATCTGGTCCGACTACAAAACGATGTATGTAAATTTTAAACTTGTTGAAAGTCGGACCACCATTTGGTACACATGGTGAGCTACACGGTATCAAAATTGCTCTCGTAACTTTTACAAATAATATCCGATTTTAACGAATAGTTGTAAAGTTCATAAATAGTTAAAGATAATACACTTCATTTCATTACGGTATCTGTAATATTTTCAAAGATATTTAGCTTCGAGTCTTAAAAATTAGCTTTTGGACTTCACTTTGTCGCCTATTTAGTAAATATCTCCGGTAATAGCATAGCCGAAAATTTCCAAAAAATAATTTTATAATTTCTCCTTGCTAATATGCAGACAATAATTTTTGGTTATCTCAAATCATGTATTCCTAAAAAATATTCAAATTGAAAACTTTGAAATGAGAGTAAAAAATGTCCACTTTTGCTAAAAACAATAGAACAAAATTTTTCGAGGTTTTTTGCAAAAATTTTTTCGTTTCAATATTTAAAAAGAATATACTTCAAAAATGACTGCTGTTGAAATTCCAAATCGATCAAACCATGTACGCTACATCCAGCATTGGACGAAATTAGTGAATTTTTCTAAGAAATTCTAAATTAAAGGCTAAAGAAAAAAGCCCATTGAGTTTTTAAAATTTCTTTAAAAATTATATTAGATATTTAATATAAATAAAGTGGCTTTTAACTGTTACCCGCCCGGTCTAGAATGTTTATTTTAAAAATAGTAAAATTTTTAGTAGCATTTTATTTACCTGCATGAAAATAGTACTAAACCTCATTAGCACTCCCCTTATGTTTAAAAATTTTAAGGATATATTAAACGGGCATTTTTTATGAATTTCTAATTTTAAAAAAAGTGTGTATAATATGCGAATTGAAAATTTTTTAGTGCAAATGTACATATAACTAATATGAAAATTTGAACCTAGAAAATTAATTACTTCTATCTTCATGCAAGGTAAATAAAATACTTCTCAAAATGTTACTATTTTTAGAAAACCTACTCTCCTGACTACATTTTTGAGCGGCCGGGTAACAATTAAAAATTTAAATTCATTAAATCGGTTAATAATTGCAAAAATTATGAGACCAACAAAGTTTTTAATACTAGAGGCTGTCAACTTTGACAACCTGTAGCCCACCGTGTCATGTAACAGGGTGGTCAAGAGTTTTATTTCCGCAAAGCTTAAATCCTCCTCTATGATTTTTGCGTACACCATTTTGGAAACGGATCGCAAGTTTGAAAGATACTAATTTATTACCAACTTTTTGCAATAGGAACCACTGTGCACCAGCTCCTCTTAATACATTTGTTCTGCACAGCATGCATACGGCCGGCCGCAGAGAGTTTTATCTCTATTGTATTGCGAAGACGGACGTCTCTCACTAAGAACTTTCGCATGCCATCCTTGGATCGGGCGCAACGGCTCTCTCTTGAATAGTAGTTAGAGCACCAGATTCGCATATTAAAGACTTTCTGCCTAGCGGCATTTACTTTTCATAGCCATTTTTCGTTGATTCGTTTGGGGCCAACTTTAATTTTTCGATCTGAAATCTGAACCAAAAGTAAAATTCTCCCTTAGTAAGAAAACTAAAAAAGCACGCTTTAGTAGCAAACGGAACTAAAAACTAGCAAATAATTTTTAAGTATGAAGAGTTTGTGTTAACAGCAATATAAATCACAACAATCAATTATAACTAATTAATTTGAAATAAGAGGGAAATAAAACTTAAGTTATGTATTAACAAAATAATTCACTTGTACATAGTAAAGTCTCGTGGGGTGTTTGATATTAAATGCTACAATGTATATTAAATTGCACCCCACGTTTTTTTACTGTATTTCTCTTGTTGCATAGTGTAATTATTAATTACTTTGCATGAAGAATACCCTTTTCCTTGTACCAACCCCACCAGTTGTTTAACTATCTTCGTATCTTATCTTCAAATTAACTCGTAGCAAATTTGAAAACTATTACTATTATAGCTTACCAGATAACACTTATGTAATTACTAATTGCTTTGTATGAGGAGTACCCCTTCTCCCGCACCTATCCTGCTGGTTGTTATTTATCTTCTTACCTTGTCCTCAAATTAACACACGCCGAATTTTAAGACTCTTACTATTATACTTTTCCAGATAGCACGTAGTTAGTAACTACTTTGTATGGGTAGTGCATCTTTTCCTCGAACCCAACTTGCCAGTTTCTTGTGTATCCTCGTGACTTGTTTTCAAATAAACTCGCACGAAATTTGAAGGATCTTACTCTTATAGCTTTCCTGATAGCACGTAATTACTAGCTACTTTGTATGGGGAGTACTCCTTCCCCCGCACCTAGCCTACAAGTTTTTCAGTTATATTTTTATCTCTTACTATTACAGCTTTCCAGATAGCACGTAGATACTAATTACTTTGTATGGGGAGTACCGCTTCGGTTGCACCTCTTCCGCTAGGTTTTAGCCTATCCTCGTATCTTGTCTTCAAATTAACTAAAATTAAATTTGCAGACACTTACTATAACAGTTTTCCATATTGCACGTAATTACGAGCTATTTTGTATGGGGAGTACCCCTTCCTCCAATCTATCCCGCCAGTTTCTTACTCATTCTCGTGCCTTGTCTTCAAATTAACTCTTACCGAATTTGAAAACTCTTGCCATTATAGCTTTCCTCCGCTCCTATTCTACCAATATTTTGACATACTTCGCATCTTCCTCTTAAAATACTCCATACCAAATTTTAGTACCGCCAGTTTCTTACTCATCCTCGTGCCTTGTCTTCAAATTAACTCTTACCGAATTTGAAAACTCTTGCTATTATAGCTTTCCTCCGCTCCTATTGTACCAATATTTTGACATACTTCGCATCTTCCTCTTAAAATACTCCATACCAAATTTTAGTACTCTGGCTGCTATAGCTTTCAAGATATAAGATATTTCGTTCATATGGGCATGCCACAGCCCCCTTTTTTATACATTAGATTGTATTTTCATCGGAACTTAATGCGTGTGCAAAGTTTCAAGCTGATCGGACGTCTTGAAGTTGGTGAAAATTAAGTTAAAATTAAGCTAAAATGTAAAAGCGTGTTAAAAATGGACGTGAGAGCAGAAAACAGCTTTGTTGTTATCTCAATAAAAATTCTCTGGCTCATATTTAATTTTTTAGTTTAGAGATATTTTCAAATATTCATACTCTTTTTTAACTTTCTGAGTAGAACATTTGTTTGCTTTACTATTGTATTTCTGCACTAAACACATTTCTAACCCAATCATAGCGTATCGTATTATGCACACAAATGTAAATTCCAAAGACTAATGAATGGTTTCGTACGAAGGCTTTCGTGTATACAAAAATAAAAAATAAAATAAATACACAAATTTATACCACTCAACTATCTGAATGGTCAGGCATTCAAATGCAGGCAACACTTTTGCAAATTATGTGCCAAATCAACAGTAATACAGGAAGTGTTTCGTTATTTTTCCCTTAACTTTACATACACACATGTGTCAAAAATTACAAAAGAAGAAAATTGAAATAGAAAAACGATACTGTAATAGTTTATCCGGCTTTTCATAAGTTGTTACAGAAGGGTAATGCCATGACATTATACTATTTTTTCTATAAACATCTTCATATTCATTTCGCAACGATGGTTGTTTAATTTGTCTTTTTAATTTTTCTTTATAAATATACTTAATAACCTAATCTTTGACCTTTTGTATTGTAACACTAAAAGAGTACCGACAAAATCTGAATTGGTTTGTGGTGGCTTTGAGATGTCTTCTACTAGATTGCAAAGAACAACAAAAATAAATAAAATAGATCGTGACAAAGATTAAATTTTGGAAAAAAGTCTGCGCAACCATAGAAAAAAAATTTGTTGAACACTCCTCGCATAAATATATAAATTTATTTTCTATAATTTTTTTGTCTTTTTTCTTGTTGTTGTAAGCAAACGGAAGTTTAAGCAAATGAAAGGCGTCTGTTGTGACACAAAGTAATATCCTTTATTATGTAGGCTTTATTCACAATATAACAATACAAAATAATAATAGCAACAGGCAAAAATGAGTTAAGAAAAATAAAAAAAAAACATAATGTTGATAGGCAAAAATATAAAAAAGATATAAATAAATCTATAAACTATAAGCATCCCATATTAACCTCTTAATAAAGTAAATTAAATCCGAAACTATAATCAGAGAAGGACAGAAAGGTTTTAATTAACAGAAATAAAAATGGAAATAAAATGGGTGAAAAGGAAATTAATAGACAACTACAAACGAATAAATGAATTGTTCATTTGCACTATATGCTTAAAATATTAATGACTTGGCAATCAACAGATGCGATGGCATTCGGCATTATCTATTAAATTTATTATTTGAGATATTCCCCAATTTTACTTAAAATAAAGATTTATTTGTGGGGGATGAGCAAGGTCTATATTGGTGCCTTACCAATTCAAATAGATTCATATCGACTACAGATTGTTTGTTGGGTTTTTTATAAGTTTCTAAGCCTACTACACTCAAAATAAAATGATAGGTAAATCTAACCAATATAAATATTTAACGTACTCTTAATGTAAATTGGTGTTGCAATTTTTATGAAATAACAATTTTCATTGGTTAAAATAACTTTTCAAAGTTGTAAGTCATCTCATGTCTATGGTTAGTTTGTGCTATCGTCATTCAACAAGAGGAATGACTGAGATGGTAAAGGGGTCCGGTTCATAAACATCAGAACCTAAGTTCGAGACCGAAATATTACATTTAACTGAATTGTAAAATATAAATTGGGGAAAAACGACGTTTCAAAAATAAAATAATTTTTAATAGTTAAAGTTATTAATTTAATTTTTAACGGTTTTTGTAGTTAAAATTACCAATTTTAATGGTTAAAATTACCAATTTAAAATAATAACAGCGAAAATAGTTATTTCACAAAAATTACTGTATTTAAGTAAAAGAAGTCACCACATGTCTATGTATATTTTGTGCTATCCTTACTTAACAAGATGACTTAGCTGAGATGGTAAAGGCGTACGGTTTATAAACATGAGAACCTAAGTTCAAGTCCAAAAAATTACAAACAAAAAAAATGTTTTTTAACAAACACACTTATTGCTTAAGCATTGACAGGCATCAAACCTGCGACCTTCCGGTTAGTACTTTTACACACTATCAACTAAACTACAATTTCCTTGGTTGATTTTTACTGTATTTTATGGATTGGCTCAATTCTAACCTATGAAATTGATTAGATTTATCAATATTTTATTTTGAGTGTACGCTTACTCTATTGTGATTTTCAAAAATATTATATAATTGTAAATTCCCAAATGGCTTTTGAAAGTCTTTGCATAAGATAAGACTTTTGAAACTTTTCAAAAGTATGGTTGAAGTCTACTAATAATTTGCTGAAGCACCAATGAAATGCATACATTCAAAATAAAATATTGGTAAATCTAGCCAATTTCTTAGATTAGAATTGCGCTAACCCGTAAAAGATATTAAAAACCAACCAATAGAATTGTAGTTTAGTTGATAGTGTGTAAAGCTACTAACCAGAAGGTCGCAAGTTCGATGCCTGTCACGGCTTAAGCATTAAGTGTGTTTGTTAAAAAAAAAGATGCAGTCATTGACGACTGCCGACAGAAGTGAAAACCTAAAACTACGAAATCTCAGTTTTTCACATTTTTATTCTGCTTTTCATATACTAATACCTGTTATCCGCGACTTCGTCCGCGTAGGGTAATTAATAGTTTTCATGTTAGGAGTACCCTTTACCACAGTCCTTCAGCCTTATTCTTGCCTACACTGAACGAATTTCGCTTCATAAATCCAATGAAACAATTTCTTTAGAATTTGTTCACAATTCTAATGAAATATTTCACAACTATAATAAAATTTCACGAATATTGTGAAAGATTTCATCGGAATCGCTTCGTTAGCTTTCATAGTTTCGTTAAAAAAATTTCATTACATTTATGACAACAACATTTTGTCATTTTACATGTTTGTTATTGTTATACTCTTTCTTATTACTATGCACTCATAGACACATTGTCTTGACAGAGCTGTAGGCTGAAGTGGTTAAGACATAGCCCATAAAGCGAATGATGAGAATCATGAGTCTGAGTTCGATACTGTGAGCGGTCACCAATATTTCAATTTTTTCTGATTTGCATCGGCGTCTATCGTACGTATTTGTAGCAATGGACTGTTAATAAATTAAAATAGTCAAGAAAAGAGATAATCTAATGAGGTTACTAAGTCATGTGATAATTTCATTAAAACAATGAAATAATTTCATTACAATGACAGAATATCATTAAAATAATGACAGACTTTCATTAAAATGATGAAATATTATTATTATGGAACAATTTCATTAAAGCGATGAAATAATTTCACCAAAATAATGATATATGTTCATTAGCTTAGCGAAATGATTACAATGGATAAATGAAATTATTTCATATATTTAATGAAATTTTCATTAAAATAATTTTAACGAAACTTTTTTCATTAATCCAACGAAGCGTGACGTTGGTTGAGTTTTAATGAAGTTTTTCATTGGATTAATGTCGAAATTTATATAATTTATGAACAAAATTCTCACAGTTTATGCACATTACTTTCAAAGTAAAATACACAAAATTTCAGGACTCTAACTGTTGCAGCTCTCCAGATATAGAATAAATAAAACTTTTTTTGTATGAGGGGTACCCTTACTCCTCTGCCTATATCACCGGTTTTCTACTTGATTACGCACATTATTTTCAAAGTAACATACACTAAAATGGCGGACTCCCGTTATTGCAGGTCTCTTGAAACGAAATAATTAAAATTTTTTGGTATGAGGGTTACCGTTCTCTCCGCTTCTATCCCACCAGTTTTCTGTCGGTCCAAGCACAATATTTTCAAAGTAACCTTCAGCAAATTTGAGGATTCTAACTATTACAAATTTCTAGGGGTACCCTTCTGCCCACTAATTATTGTCTAAATCAGCCTGTATGGTATCAGTGTAAAAGATATAGCAAGAAATATTATTGCGTATTTATTATATTAAGAATTCTAAAACACCAGTTAAATGAATTATTCAAGAGCTTTACATATCGTTTTCTTATAACACTCTAAGAAAACAATTCTTTATACTGAAAACTAAACCCACTTCCAATACTTTAAAGATTAAAATACATCTGAATGACTAGCTTCTTAACCCTGTTTTCTTTTCGTTTTTTTTAAATCTTATCTAAAAACTGGTTGATTATTCTTGCAGAACAAATAAATGTATGTTTGCTATGCACGTTTGGTATTGCCACACTTTCTTATAGCATATACAACCTTCTAAGCATTTTACCTCATCTACACCTACTACTTTAGTTGAAAGGAAAGTTTTGCTCAACTTTGTTAAGCTATTAAGAAAATTTAATTTGAAAATTCTCTATGTATTCAATAATGAATGCATTGAAAATTAAGAATGAATTTCACTAATGTAAGTACAAAGATATGATAGTTGTTGGAAAACCAAATAATTTGTGGAAAATTTTATTACACTTGGCTAGAGCTTAAAACTGTTGCATCTGATGAATTCAAACGGTTCCTTCAGCAACTGCTTGGTTCCTTGGTTTTATTTGCTTGGATAATCTTTTTTAGTTCATGTATGTATGCATGTATGTATGTATGTATGTGTGTCTGAGTTATGGTTATTTATAATATAATTCTTCAAAGCCCCATTTTTATTTTCAGGAAAAAAACTAATGCATAAAAAATTATAAAATAAAATGCACATAATATCCGTAGCCATGAAACAAAAACAAAACGTGTGATAGTATATCGTATCATCACATTAAATTGAATAAGTTGCAACCAACCAGCCAGCGCACAGTGGTTACTATTGGAAATATAATGGCAATAAATCTGTATCTTTAGCTACTCTTAAAAAAAAAAGTTTTGACCACCCTATTGAAAGAGACAGTTGGCTACACAGTATCAAAGTTGACTACCTCAGGCATCAAAAACTTTGTTGGTCTCATAACTTTTACAAATATCAACCGATTTCAATGAATTTTCTACTAAGTTTAAAAGTATATTGGAAAACACAGTTTAAATCATTAAGATATCTTTGATAATTTCAAAAATACTTGGCTTTGAATTTTGAAATTTCTCTTTTTGGCCTCGTCGTTATTTTGTATTTCGTAAATATTTAGCAGAGATAGCATTTCGAAAATTTGCAAATAAAATATTTTATGATTTGTAATTATAATCCGCGATGATATGCAAAATGAATTTTTTTGTGAAAAAAATTAAAATCAAGACTTTGAAATCACTGTAAAAAATGCCCTAATTTTAACAAAAATAATGCTTAGTTTTTCGTCGTTTTTCTGAAAAATTTTTTTAGATTAACATTTTTCTTTTTTAATATTTCAAAAGAATAGACTTTACTGCTGGCGAATTTTTTTTTCGATTAAATCATGAGCATCGGAGGAAAATAAGGAAAAAAGTCAAATCAATTTTTTCGAATGAATCACTTCTTGTCATTCTCAGTATTATTTATAAAGCTATCCAAACAAACAAATTGTGTCTTCTAACTAAATATTATAAGTACACAAAAAAAGTCACCAGGACATCTCTTAAATTTTTGTTCAGTGGATCTTCAACTTGTCTTCCATGTCCTTGGCAGAAAAATTAATATATATTAATTAATCCAGAGACTAAACATAGGTAAACCGCGTACTTGGTTTTTTATTTCCTGATCTTTAGTCCTTTTCTTATGGTATTTTATTTTTTTCATATTGCATAATATGTAAAAATTTTTAGCAACACGTAGTGGTAAAATAATCTGTTAGAATATATAGTAAACTTGGTCTCTGCTGCTAACGCGATGCTCAACGCTCTTATTTAGGTAGGGACATAAGCATTAACGTATCTAGAAATTTTTCTGCGGGGGGCTAAAGACCACATTAGTGTCTATAGTTCGCTTATATAAAAAAAATACACGTAATATTGAGAATTTCTAAGACGGGGTGGGGCTAGAGCGTTTCTGGAAGAGACAAAATCTTAAAGTTATTGAGTCTTAACTTAGAGCTACAATATTCATGTTTAAAAAGCCTTTTGATGAAAATTTTCAACTACATCGAAGGATTATTTGAAGACAATTTTTTTTCAGGGCAAATGAAGGACAAATGTTTATAAAGTTCTACATAGCCTTCCCTTTTATTTGGTACTACTATTGCTAAAAAATTACATATTAATATAAAAAAAATTTATATATGCATTCTCAAAATATGTAAAGTCCTTAGAACAAAAGATGAGGAAACGAAAAACCAAGTATACAGTTTACCAATATTTAGTCTGTAGATTAATAAATATATAGTGGTTTTTCTGCCAACGATATTAAAGACAAGTTTAAGATCAACTGAACAAAAATTTAAAAGATGTCCTTGGAAAATATTTTTCTAATATTTCCTTAAAATTTTTATTTCATTGTTTTGCAAAATATATAAAAAATATATTAATATTAAATAAACTCATATCCGAAATTGTCAAATTTAATACACTATAGCTCACCGTGTATTTTGACAGGGTAGTCCAAGAACTATTATTCTTAAGGCTTAGTCTCTCGTCTATGATTTTTACATACATCGTTTTGTAATCGGATCTCAAGTTTCAAAGATTCAAGATTTAATACCATTTTTCCAATTAGAGCCACTGTGCGTTCATTTACTAATGTTTTTCTATGCATACTTTTGGGTAGCTTGTCGTATTTAAAATATTGTCAGATATTTCAACTGCAAAGTGGCAGAAATTGAAAAAGAGTAATAAATATACATTTAAATTGTTGGCTGGTGGGCATTTTAGTCTGTATGGCTGCAAACATTTTCTTGTTAAACTACTGGTCTAATAATATGTCAAATAAGTGAAATGTCCGTCTGCTTCTCTATTGGGTTATTCATTGACAAGAACATCTTTTGAACAAGTAAAATATATATATATACATATATATATTTTTTTTTGTAAAACATAAAAATGCTCAATGTGAGCTTTTATTGATACACATGCATGCAGAATGTCACGCATTTTCTTATCCTGTCGTTTTCGATTTATAAGCCATGTGTGTGACTCTGCTCTTTACAGTGACACACTACAAGTCAGTTGCAAATGATGAAAGCTAGATTTCTTCCAAAGGGTTTATGCTAACAGATTATACGTATTACTGTATTAAGTAGACGAGTGTATGGGTGTAATTGAATGTTAGTTTGTGCATTTCTAATGACGCCTGTTTCCTTAGAGCTTCTAAAGTGGTAGTAATATTTCAAGAAAAAGAAAAAAGAACCATACACCGAAGAGTTAAAGTGTTAAGATGTTCCACAAAAATGTTTATCGTTGTGTTTTCCATGCAAGTGTTGATCAAACCTTCTACCTGATGTTCCACAATTCTCCAGCCGGGGAGAAAACGGTCTCAATTAATGACTTCCAACGGGCTCTGCTGTTGCCTATTTTTAATGCAAAGCTGTGACGTATGAGTAATATGATGGTATGTACTCTTGCGTTTTCCAAAAAAATGGAAAATTCGCAATTTCTTTACGTTTTTTTTTAATTAAAAATTCGTAAAAAATGCCCGTTCCTTGAAATTTCTTAAATATAAGAGTATTGCTATGTTTTTTGATAAATAGTAAAGAAATAAAAATTAAAAAATTATATTTGGTACTACTTTCATGCATGTAAAAATTTTACTATTTTTCGAAAATCTACTCTCCTGGCCACATTTTTCAGCGGGCTGGTAACAATTAAAAGCCAGACTATTTACATTAAATGTATCGAATATAATTTGAAAAGAAATTAAAAAAAATTCGATGGGCGCTTTGTTTCTTAAGCGTTTAATTTAGAATTTCGTAGAAAAACTCACCATATTGTTTCAATGCAGGATGTAGCATGCCTGCTTTAATCGATTAATAATTTCAACTGCATTAATTTTTGAAGTGTACTCTTTTGATATATAAAATATACTATTTTTAGTTCTGAACAATTTAAAAAAAAAACGTCCAACAATTAATGCATATTTTTGTAAAAATTTTTCACCCGCATTTCACAGTCATGCCTTTGACTTTTTCACGGCTACATGAATTAGGTTAATTTAAAAATGTTTTCTGCATATTATCAAGGATTGCGTTAAGAATCATAATTTATATTTTCGAAAATTTTAGGCTATGCTATTACCGGAGATTTTTACGAATTTTTCAATTCAAAGCCAAATGTTTATTTATTTATTTATTTATTTATTTAATTAATTAAAGTCTATGGAAAAACTCCTTACGGACTATTTATATGTAATAACAAAATAAGTATTTTGTATGCTTTGTGTAAAATAAATACAGATTTTAGATCAAAGAAAACTTTACTTATTTAAAAATAGTTTAATATTGCGTTTAGTGATACCAGTGTTCAGAGAAAAGTCTATAAAATTATAAATTTCATGAAAACAATTGCATAATTTCCTACCGGAATCAGACATACATAGAAAAAAATATCACTAAAAAAATTTCAAATAAAAGTTTGCTTAAAAATAAATTTCATTTTCAGTAAATGTTCTTTACATAATCAATGAATTGTTTGTTTGACTTTTATTTAGGATGCAAATACCAAAAACAACAAGAAAAACTGTGTAATAAGAAATCAACCCCGATGACTACATACACACAAATAGCAACAACAGCAATGATATGAAAAGAAATGCGATTTTACCAAGTTTGTTTACTGAAGATTTTTGAGTGAATCAATTCGTTAATGTCGTTGCATTAATTCTCATTCATTTTTTTAGAGTCTTTAGATAAACACTCAGACTTGAACATATTTAACGAAGTGAAATTTCATAAATGCTACATGAATGATGATGATGATGATGATGATGATGATGATGATGACCCAGACAAAAATTTTGTTTGATATATTACAAAAAACCCAGTAAACAATTTTGTAAACTATTTTGTTTCCGCAATGAGCTGTGATGCCAACATGTATTTTTTTGCGCGGGCACTCGCATATTTATAATTAAAAAGTTCTTTTTTTTTTTTTTGAATAATTAACCCTGTTTTTAGACGTGCAAGTACTTGCATGCAAGTTCTGTGTACGTATTGTCAACGAAAATTTCGAAAAAATGCCCAACTGTCTTGCAAGTTGCTTGAATGTTTACACGGACAGGTGAAAGTTTATTTTAAAAATATCGGCGAGAGCAGAACAACTAAAGAAAATTTCTTTATTATTGATATAATTTGCTGTTCATATCCCATAAAATTGGATAGGAACGGTACAAATTTAACTTTATAATATTTTCTTGACTTAATTTTGACTCCATTTTTGATTTTGTTTACTTTTTAATGAAGAGTTGCCAGTAATACAAAAATATTTCATTTTAAGGGAACCAGATAACATTGAATTTTATTCGTATTTTTTCTACGATATTTAAGTTTTAAAACTTCATTACGTATATTTAAGGAAAATAATATTAAATTAACTTTTAAATATATTTAAAATCAGTACAAATACAACAACATTATATTGCAATCCAGTTAATGTGTACTAAACTGTTGATAGGGTAACACTGTTATTTAACTTGTCATTTTACTTGTTGCAAGTGTCAAAAAATCACTGTCTTGTAAAATCCCTTGTAAGTGAGCTGCAAGTGCGAAAAGTGTAAGTGTATTAGTAAAAAAGTAAGACTGTATTGAGTTTTTCGAACTTGCACCTGCATGTGTAAACGCTAAGTAAATTACATTAATTTTAATTTTTAACGTGCTTTTTCCGAAATTAATATTCTACTTTTTAAGTAAAATATTAAATTTTTATTAAAATACATTTCATTGGGGCTAATGCAAATCGTCAGGGAACTTTTACCCAAAAAGCTCATAGAAAAACTAAAGATATTATATTAAACTCCTAATCATAAGAATAAGAAGTTAATAATAACAAAGTTGAAACATGAGCTCCATAATACTACAACAGGTTGGTTTTTTCCAACTCTAACTTGTAGTTGTAAAGGCAGTTGAAAAGAAAATAAAAAACATGATTGATTATGGAGCTCATGTTTCAACTTTGATATTATAAACTTCTTAATTATTATTATAATATAATATCTTCAGTTTTTCTATGAGATTTTTGGGTAAAGGTTCCCAGACGATTTGCATTATCCCAATGAAATGGCCATAGGAACTAGCTAATACCCCTCCATAATCAATTTCAATGTATTTTAATAAAAATTTAATATTTTACTTAAAAAGTAAAATATTAATTTGGGAAAAAGCACGTTAAAATTTAAAAAAAAATGTAATTTAATTATTCCCAAAAAAAAAAGAACTTTTTAATTATTTTGTTTAATATTTGCTAGTAGCTTTAGACTAATTGGCTTATAAATTCAGACAAAAAATTATTTGATATTTTTCAGAAAATGCAGTAAATCTTTTTGTTTGATTTAGTAAATGGTTTTGTTTACAATTTGTAAATATTTTTAGACAAATTATTTTAAAGATTTAAACAATTTGTTCACTGAATAAAAACACGATTTTTTTGCAATGCAAATATTCAGATATTTTGGTCTATATTTCGAGCTATTGGAATAAAAAGATTCCATATGAAATAAAGTAAAACAAAGCTCTAATTGCAAAAAGAACCTTTCTAAATCAATATATCTTTGAGTTAGAACTAATTTTAGCTATTACTTTCATTTTAAGATAGCATATGGAACTGCTTTTTCGCGAAAGTTGGAACCATTTTTAACTGGCTACGGCAATTTGGCCAAAATGTTAGTTGGAACCCTTTTATTCTAAGGGCGACATGTTCTGACATATAGTGGGTTAAAATAACGAACTGAGCGTTGAGGAATATTAAAAGTTACTTTACACAACAAAAATTTAGAACAGATATTACCATTTATAAGATTGATCACAAAAGAAATATTAAGCATGGTGCTCCGTCTTTTTAGAGTTGATAAATTAATTTCAGCTAATCTTCTTAAGTATGATGGTAGTAGCAAACGGCTTCTGGAGACATAATGCAGCCATATTCTAATATTGGTCTTACGAGCGAATTGAAAAGCCTTTTAGTGATAAAGGGATCATTGAATTCCTTCGCCCATTTTTTTTTATAAAAGCCAAGATGCTAAATTTTGCATCTAACAATATTCCCATGTCCATGATTGCGTCAACCGATTGTAAATTACAGCCACCAAGAATATAAGAATAAACAGAATTTCGTACTCGTAAAAATTGCATAAGTTTACATTTCTTCAAATTTAATTCCATTAAATTAAATTTACACCATTTGTAAAAATTATCCAGGTCGTCCTGTACATGCTGCTGGTCAGAAGGAACTTTGATATTTGAAAATATTTTAACGTCATCTGCATACATCAATACATTGCTGTGTTTAATTACTTTTGGCAAATCGTAAATGAATAAAAGGAACAAAATCAGACCAAGGTGACTACCCTGCGGTACCCTAGAATTTAAAAAAAGTTTTCTTCGAAACTGCAGCATCTAATTTAACAGATTGGGTTCTACATAACAGATATGATTTAATCCAGTCCAGGACGTTACTACTGAATCCCATTACGTATAATTTCTCAAATAACAGCGCAGGATTAACTTTGTCGAACGCCTTGCTGAAATCCGTGTAAATATCGTCAGTGTGGTGGCCATTCACTAACGTTGTTAAGTCGGAAAGTATTTTCTGCTATGACTAGCAGAAAATACTTTCCGAAAACCATGTCTGAAAATATTAAGGATATCTACATGAAATAAAACGTATTTTCTTTATCTATTTAAAAGTATTACAACAGGTTTAAATTCAAACTGATATAATAATTGTAAAAGTTATGAGGCCAACAAAGATTTTATGTCGGATTTATTCAATTTTGACACCCTGTTGCTCACCGTATGTTTCAACGGGATAGTCTAAGGTTCATTATTTTTAAAGCTTAGGTCCTTCTCTATGATTCTTAGATACATCGTTTTGTAATCGGATCGCAAGTTTCAAAGATACATATAGATTTATTACCTTTTTTCTAATTGGTGCGTTGGTAGATTAAGAAGTGTGTACAAAATGCTACAAAATTGTTCGTAGAAGCATTCCTAAGCATAGATTTTAGAACTTGATGTATGTATATAAATCGCGAATACGAGTGATACCTTCAAAAAGCGAATTGCAACAATTAACGTAGCACCACTGAATGTAGCACCACTGAATATAGAAGGCGTATGATTCATATTTTACATGCCCATATATTAGAATAAATAAAGTATACGCACAATAGTTGAACATCAAATATTTTATATAAATACATACATATTTATTATTTTTATTACGAAGTAGAGGTGCTTGCCGCTTCGAGTGCTAAAAGCTCATTTTATGGCTATAAGGTATCCGTAGAATATAATAATATAAAGTGCTTTACATACCTATTAAAAAAAAGGGCTCCCAAGAAAGTCAGTAAGATTCTGAACTTGTGATCCAGAAGTGGTCAAAACCGGCTAATTTCTTAATGATTCTTACATAAGCTTGTCATTGCAAGAAATTGACGTCTACTCATTGAATCCGAAGTCATGTTCATGATGTTAACAAATTTTGATTTTTTCTATGTCGTTTTCAGTTATTTTTAATTACTTCTAGAGAGCTATTTTTTTATAAATAAAAGTATGATAGTTAATAACATATATTTCATTTGCTAGAAAAAATCAAGAAAAATCGTAAGTATTTGAGAAAATTTGTATTATCATTATTCATCAATTTTAATAATAAAAATTTTTTGATTAGTCAAGTGGTCGGCTAATCAGTTTTTCTCAAGATTTTAGGATAATCAGTAGGTGAGGTTGAGCTAATAAGGGCAGTCTGCATGCTAGAAAGTATACTTGGCGGCCATTAGTTCCATTTTGCTGCCGAGATGATTATCGACACCCTACCAACTCCCATGAAATTCTGGAAGTCAAGTCAGAAAGCCTCACAGGACAGGCAGAAGTGCATCACTGAGCCAGATCTAGATCCTGCAGTTGTTGATTGCCAAGATATCTAATCTTGCATTCCTGCAGAGACGGATAGGCACAAAGAAGACGTTAGGCTGGCTCTTCTTCTTCGTATCAGCAGTTCCTGCAGTAACCATCTACACATTCCAAAATATGTCCGATCATACAGTACCCAGTAATGGTTCCAACCAACAGTGCTAACAAGCTTCTTCCCAAAGTTAGGAATTATTTGGTCCTAACTCTACTAAATGACGGCTAAAGAATATTGGACATTCTACAAACGCCATCTGAGTGCCCTTAGCGCCTACTTTTTAATTTCATTTGACACTTTAAATATCTCTTTCAGTATCTGCTACATTTAAGGCCGATATTACTCTTGACATAAATGCATATACATATATGTCTGATATACTGGTCACTGATACGAGCGTGCTATTTTTTTTCAGCTTCAGCTATGGCGCAATATTCCGCCTCAAAATAAACAATGGATATAAAAAAAATCTACAATTAAGTTTTTATTCCAAAGCTTTTAATAATTTTCTTATTTTATTTCTTTTTAAGTTATCTATTCTCTTCTTGATCAAAGTTAAAAATAATGTTTTTATTTTTATGAGTCTTCAGCTTTAATCGTACGTGTTTGTGTAAATTTGTGTATTTACGGCAAATACGGTAAACACAAAAATAACTTCTCATGGTTATTTAATGTTATCAAACATTCTTTTGTATTTATTCCTTGGAATATTTTAAAGTTCAGCAATTTTTATTGTAAAGCTGTGTGCAGTCTGCTTGTCTGTGTTGAGGTGTATGTATATAGTTTTCCTAAAATAACTGCGTAAGTCTCAAAAGCAATTTTTTGCAGGATCGAAGCTATGATTTTAGCGTAAAGAATTACGAATCTTTGATGACACTTTCACATGGAAAAAAGGCATACATAAATTGTCGGAAACACTTCCTCGCAATCTTCAAGTAGGTTCAGAGATAGCCACGCGATGAAAGCAATTTATAATCCAATAGTAAAAACTGACAAAAGTGAAGATATACATTTATTCCTGAAAGCCATAGAAAAATGTTATTTTTCTGTTAAGTTTTACAATACTAATATGTACTATAAAGCCATTAAAAAGTTTATTTTAAGGAACTTAAAATATAAAATAGACAGATATATCGAAAAAATTAGTGGTATCTGTGCAGTTTGTTTGGTAGTATGACGGGTTGTCGATGTGACAAGTGCATTCAAGTGTAAAGTCAATATTTGTCTACATCTTTTAAGCTGTATAAATTCTTGTGTAGAAAATATTGAAAAGAATTGACAGTTTTTTCGTTCGTTCGTTTTCTTCTTTAATCCAAACATCGATTTCAGTAAGTATAAAGATAATAGATAGGATAGTGATATAGCAGATTAATTTATTTTTGTTTTCTTTTAAGTAATCTCTCCTTGAATTCTCAGCTTCCTTACAACTTTATATTGTGTAAAATTTTCTATTTAAGTCAAATAGCTTAAAAGTCTTATACCTCTTCATATCTTATTTTAAGAAATTTATGTAGAAATATAAAAGTAGCTTTTGTTCGGGGGAAAGAAGAATGAATTATTTAGAAACTGGAAAATATTTATAAATTCGAGATTTTAATATTAAAAAATGTCTTATGTTTTTTCATATGGAACTAATTTTATTTAAAAATTTATTAAAGAATATACATGTTTATTAAAAAAAATACTACTAGAAATTTAAAATGAACATTAACGTAGCACTAAGTCTCTTTTTAAACATTTTTAATTTAAATGTTGAGGAAAATTCCAGCATTGTAAAATTTGAAAAGTTTTTATCCCCAAACAAATTATGCTCGACACGAGTCTCTTCTAGTTAAAATTTTGTTAATATCACTGTGGTAGTCGAAAATTCGGGCAAAGTTTCTGATAATTTATCTTATATAATTTGCGGCCAAATAATCTAATAGCTTTCACCATTTTTTCAGATTGGGTGGATTTTTCGAGATATTGTTTAATATTTTTCTTTGGGTACCTTTTTATTCATTAAGGATCGAACTTATATGCAAATTATGTGAACAGAAAACGGTTATAACCTATGTTTACGTAATATTAAATACACCATCCCTTTTATTAATTTTTCCAGCCATTTTCGATGTTTTTTTAATTTACAATTTTCTTATATTTTCTTGCTGTTAAAATACTAAACTTTTTACACAAGATCAAGTTAATGACAAAACATATTGTCACTGCTTGCTATATAAAAAACATTCGACCATGACATTCGAATATAAAATATTCGAATATGAAATATTTGACATTCGAATATAAAGTATTCGAATAATAATCAGGAAAGACCCAGACAAAATAGTCTGAAACGGTTATTTGAGCAAGCGGTAATAATTTATTTTGCAATTAACATGATTTGAAGCAAAAACTTCAGAAGAAAAGTACCCAGGAAAATATTGATGGCAAAGTAATGAATTAAAATGCTAATAAATAATTTACCATTCAGTACTTCTACTTTGGCATTTTAACCAATTACTTTAACATCGCGATGTCAAGTACTTACCACTTTTGATTACAAATAGTAGGTTAAAATACCAATATCTGGAAAACTCAAACCGGTCTGACAAAGCGGTGAACGCCATTCGGACCCAATTTATATAAGATCAAACATCATAACCTTTGCCTGAAAAAAATTTATAAATCAATTGGATGGATGAAGGGAACAGCTATGTGTGTACAGTAGGGTGGCCCTATGTCTTTAAAAGGGCTCCGATTCTACTTCTCACTATCTCGAAATATTTGAATAGTCTCAAAACTAATGTATATAAATTTTTAGATGAATTAAAAATTATTTAGCGACTGAAGTCTTAAAAAATAGTACTTTTTATACTTTATGTTATATTTTTTCCACTTGGACTAAATATGTTTAATATGAAAGGTTTTTTCTTTAATAAAATAACTACAAAATCGATGTAATTTTAAACAGGGAGAAATGTTCTACACAAAATTTAGGCATTATATGATCGTAAATTTGAAGTAATATTTTAGAGTGTAGACAATCAGCCGATTTGTCTAAAACTCCCTCAGACATTTGGCGGAGCTGTAGGCAGTATTCTGGTACAACGTTTCTGCACATTGTCTGAAATATTATCCGATTAATATCAGAAATGTGCAGGCTCATTATCCAAAGGCAATTTAATTTCCTTTAAGGGATTTAACAGAGTAGTCTGCACATTTTCTGATCTACGTCTTACGACTTTTAGCAGTCACTTCTGCACATTGTCAGACTTTAGTTTTCGTTACAATTCTCATATATCTCTTGAGTTTATACGCACAAATATTTGAGTTCTTAAACTTATAAAATTTGGGTAAATGTTTTCTGATGAGCTGCCATAAGCAGCACAACAATGCATGGAGAATTTAAAACGACATTTCTGATATATTTCTAATTTTAGCTCCGACGTAAAACATGTCGAAAATTCCTTTAGAATTTCCCTAAGAAATTCGTCGGAATTCGTACAGAGTTCTGTTAGACCTTTCGGCATAGTTTTTAGAATTTCCTTAGATAAAGAGATCCGGTTTCTTTTCAACCACTCATACGATTTTCGGTACGTTTTCTGACCGACAATGGATACGAATTCGGCATCTTGTGCATACTTTCTGACCGATTTCGGACCAAAATCGGCAAAAATTGTTTGCTGGGTTGTTACAATCGCATTCCTTTTGCTATCATTATTGTTGTTGTTACTTATGTGTGTGTCGTCATCGGGGTTATGTTTTACGACACAGAAAACTGGCTTTTGTTACTGTTTCTAGTCTTTACGACTTAAATAAAAGTTAAACAAAATATTCAATGGTTCAGTAAAGAAAATTTACTGAAAATTAAATTTTATAAATTTTATTTTACGCAAACTTTTGTTTGAAAATTTTTTGGTAATAATTTTTTTTGTGCTTAATAGGAAAAAACTTGAAATATTGACGAATCCTTGGAAATGATATGAAGTTTGATACTAAGGAATGTCTCGCAACTAGCACGGAACTCTTCTTGTGTGAGTCGCATAAGTACGTTGCTAAATTTATTCATTTTGTGGCCATTTCCTCCTTGTAACTCAAGCTATTACAGAAAAACCAGATACATAGTGCGGTTAATGAGCAAACTTGCTGTTAATTTCTATCTAAATCTAAAAATATGTCAACTGATTTGAAAATCTTGGGAAGAATGGCGATAGCTTTGTCCAAAAGCTCTAACATACATTGTTCTATGGCTTCCACTTCAGAAATTTCGATTATATTTAAACGATATTTTTATTTTAACAAGACCAGTTTCTATATTTTGGTATTTACATTTGCTTACATTTACTCGATATGCTTAAATAAAGTTTCTTAAGATTTTTATTCATGCCAACAACTATTTGTCTGTGTGTGTGTACTTGCACAATTCAAAAACTTGTTTAAAACTTCCTCTACAGGGAATACAAGATGTAATATAGTGCAAACATGCTGCATACATCCTTAGAGCTTGTGCGCGATTATATGCAAAATGTTCTCTAGAGCAAAAGTTTATTGGAAAAAGCCAAAGTAGCTTTTATTTAATTTTAGTTTTCTTCTTTGTTTCAAAGTTACTGTTACAAAATCAAAAGAATCTACAGCTAAAAAGAAATTAGAAAAGCATAATAAAAAAATAAGTGTAATAAAACTACATGGAATACAATTTGAATTAGAAAAATATCATTATCTAGCAATTTCGTTTTTGGAAGGAATTTCATTTGTGCAACGGTCTTTATTTTCTCTTGTTACTTTCATATTTTCCTCTTACTTTCAATTTTTATTTAATGGTAATTTTGAAGGTACAAACAAGAACATTTCAATATAAAAATGGCACAAGTCATACAATAGTAAATTTAAATGTATGTGCACTTCGTTAAAGGAAATATGTATGTACATTAGACTGGTCGTAAAAAATTAAAAATTGAATTTCTTCAAGTCTCATATCGAATAAAGCCCATAACAATTAAAATTTCAAAATTATTACACTAACCTTTTTTCTTCCCTACAACTGAAAGCTTTTTCTTTAGTTATTTGAGCTGCTAAACGCGAATTTGCACTCAATTTTTTATCAGCTTTAGCTTTCGAGATATCCTGTTATGTCAAACTTGAGGGCACGTACACGACGTATATTAGCATAACTGGAGAAGGGTTCAGTAAAAAAGAAATTCGACAAAAAAATTATCCCTAATGCCCATTACACTGAAAGAATTTTGTTCACAAATTCTGTGAATTTTGATATTAATCCCAACCTGCGTCACTCAACCTGCCTCACGCTTCGTTGGATTAATGAAGCAAGTTTCGCTAAAATTATTTTAATGAAAATTTCATTAAATATGTGAAATAATTTCACTGCTGCAATGTAATAATTTCACTAAGCTAACGAAAATATTTCATTGTATTGGTGAAATTATTTTATTGTTTTAATTATACTGTTTCATCATTCAAATGAAATTTTTTCATTTTTTAATGACATTCTTGCATTATTTTAATCATATCCTGTCATTATTTTAATGAAATTATTTCATTGTTTTAATGAAGTTATTACATTAGTTAGTAGCAACATTAACTTATCTCTTTTATTGACTATTTTAATTTATTGACAATTCCATGGTTGAAATATGTACGATAGACGCCAAAGCACATCAGAAAAATTTGTAATGTTGATGACCAATCATACGAACTGAGACTGTTGATTCTCATTATTTGCTTTATAGTCAACATCTTAACTACTTCAGCCAACAGCACTGTCAAAACAATGTGTCTATGAGTGTATAATGATAAGAAAGAGTACAACAACAACACACATACAAAACTATTTTTGTTGTTCGCTTTTGGTTACCAACTGTTGAAATAAATAAGGGTGTGTTTTAAATATATATATATATATATATATATATATATATATATATATATATATATATATATATATATATATATATATATATATATATATATATATATATATATATATATATATATATATATATATATATATATATATATATATATATATATATATATATATATATATATATATATATATATATATATATATATATATATATATATATATATATATATATATATATATATATATATATATATATATATATATATATATATATATATATATATATGTGATTTATTTATTTCATAAATAAAATGAAACTTTGCATCAAAACAATGAAATACATTTCATTGAAATTATGACATTCAAGAATATAAAATTTTTAATTTTTGTTTATTTTTTATTTCAAGAATTTTAAGTATCGATTAAAATATTTTCTCCAAACTTAAAGGGGTTGCCGTAAAATGACAAAACGTTGTTGTCATAAATCCAATAAAATTTTCTGACGAAACTATGAAAACTAATGAAGAAATTCTTTCACAATATTCGTGAAATATCATTAGAATTGGGAAATATATCATAAGATTTGCGAAGAAAATGTAACAAAATTATTTCCTTGGATTTATGAAGCGAAATTCTTTTAGTATAGCTTCAGAGAGAGAGAGAGAGAGAGAGAGAGAGATCGTAAAAGTTTAAACCTAAAAATTAAAAGTTTCATAAAAAAAATTTAAATTAAAATTTCACAAAATTGTGAATTAAATGAAAAGAAGTGTTCTAATTTCATCGAACAATGGCTCATTTCCTTTGAAATATATTAACCTACATGATGCTGGAAAACATGGGGAAGCTGGTGTTTTTATTTTTTTTTACACCAAATAATAAATTTGTTATAACATTTTGATTTTTTTTTTTGGCTTAAACTTGTACGATATCTCTAAAAATAATGGGCAGATTTATGAATACTGTTCATTGGGCTTGAAGATAATTTTTTGGTCGAGTTTTGATTTTTCTTTTTTACTGAATTGAGAAAATCCTTCTCCACTTCTGCTAATATATGCCATGCAAGCGCATTTATTTTTGACATAACTGTATATCTCGAAAACTAGAGCTAATTAAAAAAATTTAAATACTTATTTGCGCTTAGCAGTCCAAATAACTAAAGTAACAACTGAAAGTTATAGGGAACGAAAAATCTTACAAAAATTTTTCAAAATTTATAGACTTATTCATTGTAATAGTTGTGGGCTATTCAATATTTTGCTGATTATTTTGTTAAATATGCGACTTGGATAAAAATCGGCAATCCAAAAGCTGTTGGAAACTTCATAGAGAACAACGCTTTAGGAGAAATTTTTTTGTAAATACTTTCGGCTTTATTTATAAAAAAAATATTTTATGTTTATTAAGAGCTTGTTTGACAACTTTCTATACAATAGTTGTCAAACAAACCTTTAATAAATATAATAAATTTTTTATAAGTAAGGTAGTATATGAATTGAGTTATGAGACATAAAAGGAAAAAATCAGCATGTTCTCAAACTTTTGTGGCCGTGAGACACACTTTAATCTCAACTGATTGACCTGCATTTTTTAGGATAGTTTTTTTAGAAAAGCCCATCGAATTTGGGCGTAAGACTTGAAGAAATTCAAATTCTAATTTTTTACGACCACTCTAATGTACATATATATGCAAGTGTATCTACATAGTTGATTATTGCCACATTCTTTGATTTTCCTTAACACATTTTCAAGACATATATTTATTTAAAAAAAGACCAGTTCTTCTACGATAGATTTCAAAAAAGATTGATGTCATTCATGATTTTAGTAAAAAACAAAAATATTGAGCAAATTTCCATAATCTTTTTGAAACTTTTTGATTCGACTTAAGATTTTTCTTACACGTTATTATTACTTTTATGCATAAGAGTTTCTTTAAGTCACATATTTGAACGTGAATGAATTTTTAAGCATTGTCATGGATGTTTAATAAGTTTACACGGAAACTATATTTTCCATAACAATAAAATTTTTTTTAATAATATTAAGTATGCGTATCACAGTGCACTATGGGAGATTTCAGCCAAAACCCCAAACCGTTTTTATTTATTGTTGTAAGGTCATATATTTTATTACGTGACTTAATTAGTTAAAGCCCATTGTAATACCGTTTTTTAAATTTTTGCCATGCCCATGAATAACGTAATAAGCTTCAGAGAAAATATTTAAAAAATTCCATCCCGTCATAATTTTTTTTATGAGCCTACTTAATATTTTCACGAGGTCTACCAGTATAACTGACCATAACTCGAAAGCATATGTCCGAGGTCGACCAATAAAACGACATAGGCTAAGTAACAAAATTTGCTTCAAATCATTTTAATATGGCTAGTTAAAAAAATCAATTATTTAAAAATACATTTTTTTTTGTAAAAATTAAAAAAAAATTTTAAATTCTTAAAAAAAATAATTTTTCAATTTTATTTTACGAATTAACTTATCATATTAAGATGATTTGAAGCTAATTTTGTTAGATAGCGGATGTAGTTTTATTAATCGCACAGAAAAAATTATCACCAAAAAATTTTCATACAAAAGTTTGTCTAAAAATAAATTTCATTTTCAGTAATTGTTCTTTACATAATCAATGAATTGTTTGTTTGACTCTTATTTAGGCCGCAAACACCAAAAACAACAAGAAAAACTGTGTCATAAAAAAACAAGCCTGATGACGACATACACACAAATAACAACAACAACAACAACAACAATGATAGAAAAAGGAATGCTATTGTACCAAGATTTTTGAATGAATCAATTCGTTACTGTCGTTGCATTAATTCTCATTAATTTTTTTAGATTCTTTAGATAAACATTCAGACTTGAACACATTTAACAAAGTGAAATTTCATAAATGTTTAATGGATGATGATGATGATGCGGACAAAAATGTTGTTTGATAGATTACAAAAAAAACAGTAAATATTTTTGTTTGATTAAGTACTCTATTTTGTTTAATATTTGTTAGTATTTTTAGGCTAATTGTTTTATAAATGCAAACAAAAATATTGTTTGAAATTTTTTTAGAAAATCCAGTAAATCTTTTTGTTTGATTTAGTAAATTGTTTTGTTTACAATTTGTAAATATTTTAAGACAAATTGTTTTATAGATTTAAACAATTTGTTCACTGAAATTGTTGAGATATTTTTATCTAAATTTACAAATTTGTTTGTAGGACCGTTCCCAGACAAAATACTTACTATTTAATTGAATTCCTTTACAGAAAATTAAATTTAGTTTTTTCTGTGCTAGCTCGGACCATACTGCCTTCGAGTCATGGTGAATTATACTGGATATACCTCGTGAAAATATTAGAAAGGCTCATAAAAACTCTGACGTGATGGAAAAAAAGCTAATGATGTAGTTTGTTTTCATATACTTAGATATATGAAAAAATTGAATGAATTTTTGAAGGGGGAAAAAAGGTTTGTGTTATTTAACTACGTTTAAAAACTATTGTGTACATTTTACCGATCCCGAGATATGGAAGTCGTAATGTAAGTAGCAAAGAAAACAAAAATACCACAAAAAGCATGATTTTCAAGCTGAAACAAAATAGAATAGAAAAAAAGTGGGCTGTTATTTGACCAGACCCACCTTTCTACATGTATTTCCATGCGTTGAGTCCGAATATAACGCCCGTTACCCCTCCAATTTCGAGTAAATTGCGAAAAACAGAAGTATTTCGGGATTTTTACACGTTTTTCGTAATTTACTCGAAATTCGAGTGGCAATGGGCCAAACGGACCTCATTTTTGGTCAATTTGAATACAAATAATACTAAGCTTCAATTCCTATAAATTACTTTTTTTGAATTGGCTCTGGTTCTCGATATTTAACGTTATATAGAACATTTAAGAGGCTGCACCACACACTTCGCTATAACTCGAGAACTAGCCGTTCGATTATAATTAATAAAATACTAAAAGAAATGGGAAGGAAATTATCTTCAAATTAAGTTTGCAAACAAACACATTTTTCCAAGAAAATTTTAAAATTTTCTTCTTGAAAAATTCTTAAGAAATCTATAACGAATAAATTCATTAATTTTATTCTTAAATATGTTACAAATAATATGAGTCCTATTTCATTAAAATCGATCCACAGCTTTTGTTTTTATTCACAATTAAGTGAGGGAACTTGAAGGAGAGTTTTTTGTCTTCGGCCGGGCTTAAGGGTTTTCTCCTCTGAGTATGTCGAATGAATAGTGGCTTCTGCCTAGCCAAAAATCTTTACTCAGTGAAGCCACTATTCGACATACCCAGAGGAAAAAATCCTTAAGCCCGGCCGAAGGCCGTCTATGCAAAAAATCTTTACTGTGCAATACTATTTTCATGGACTTCATTTCCATTTTTGATGGACATTATTTCCTTTTCAACGTGGAAATGAACATTATTTCAATGGACGGTATTGCATGCCACCGTTGATTCCCAATTTTTTTTAGTTTTGACCCTTTGCCTTTCATTTATCAAATAAAAAAACTTTAAATACATACGGCCATGTTCTGTATTTCATGTGGAATTAAAATGTGCGGAGTATTCAAAGCATTATTGTTGTAAATTAATATTTATAACAATAATGCTTTGATAATTCAGCACATTTTAATTCCACATGAAATACAGAACATACTCGATATTTTTATATTTTTTTTCTTTGTTAAAACAAATGGAATAAATACACCTTTTTTCAAACAAATTACATATTTTTATATACTTTTTTAATATTAATGAACACTTGTCCTGCTTTGTCTTGCCTTCATCAATTTTACCCGCACCGTAATTTATTTAACTTCTGCGAAGTTGACGTCTTCGAATTTGTTGTCTATACCAATCCGCAAGAGCCTTTCGTCTGACTAACGTGTCGTGGTCTGCCTGAATTTGCCTTTTAGTTTCCCGAATATTTTGAAGGTTGTTCTGTATGCGCACTTGCCTTTGTGAGTTGTTGGCTGCAAGCAACGAAATTCGTAGGTTGTTGTTTGCAATATTCCGGTCATTTTGTGTAATTTCTTGTTGCCTTCGTTGGTTATCCTCTGCCAAGTTGTTTTGGCCAAGTGCTACAGCAAATACAAGGACAACCGTAAAAACTGTTAAAATTTTCATTGTTTTTTTTAATTCCTTTACCGATGATTGCGGTTCTCAATCGAAATATCTGTTAAACTTAAATGAGCAGGTTCTGTGTTATGGCGACTATTTATGTTAAAAAAATTTTATTTGACTATTTTTTATTATTTGCATAAGAACATGCGTAAGTTAAGAAAAAATAAACAAACATGCATCATTATTTTTTATTGTTATTCGTTTCCATTTTATTAACTAAAACAAATGCGCAAATATTAACTCCGTCAAAAAACAACTGAAAAAATTAAGGTAAATATATGTATGTACGCAATATATATGTTTGTATGTACGTTGTACATACGTGTGAACTAGAAAAGTTCTATTTTTATTAACTAGGCCAGATTCGACTTGTTTTGAATTAATAGAAGCTTTTAATTTACGTAAAATTTATATGTACGCAGGAAAAATGTTCATGGCAAAGTAATGAGCTAAAATGCTAATAAACATACCCTTCCTTTACTACTTCTGCTTTGACACTTTATCCAATTACTTTTACACAATGTCATTGGAGGCAAGTACTTACCACATTGGGTTACAAATCTGTGGTTTTCTTGAATAGACATACGCGCTGTATGTCTAACAACAAATTTTTTTCAGGAAAGCCGAAATACTTTATTTTTAATACTACAATAGACTCTGTGTGATTTTTATCAAACTTTTTTTAGGACAGTCATGTAAATATATGTGGTAAGAAGTTCAAAAAAATCCATTTTGCTTCCCCGTGGGTTCAACTGCTTATCGTCTATATGATAAGCAGATAGAATACTACTCTGCCAATAAGATTTACTAGTAAATAATTGAACAGCTACTGTAAAGTAATTCAGACGGTATGTAGTTCGTAGTTGAAAGGTATGTTGTTTGTTAATGACAACACATTACCAAGTTTTTGCTGGGTACACTAGTTCACAAATCTTCAAATTTTTGTCGCAACCTCAAAAAGGGGATATTTTCTAAGCTAATTTGGGGTCGCTAAAGCTTTTTCGAGATATTGGCGGAAACGTGATTTTCTGCAATTTTTAGTTCCTATAAAATAAGTCGAAGTGGCTCAGTAGGTAGAGTACTTGCCTAGATATATGAAGACTTCGAATTTATTCCCGATTGAGCCAAACTTTATCTTTACTTTTATTTTTTAATTATTTTCGTACATTTCGTATATTTTACGAAAGAATTTCGTGATGCGAAATTACGAAATATTACGAGCATTTTCATGCATACACAGAAGAAAAATTTGTAAATACAATTAATTATTTTGTTATATCAATTAAATAATTAATTGATTTTGCACCTACAACAATTTTTGTAAATACAATTACGAAATTATAAGTTAAAGGAAAATCAGAAAAAATAGTTTAACAATTTTTTTGTTGATTTCAAATTTATTTCAATTAAAATTATTGTTCTATCAACAATGTGAACTGTTGATTTTCCGAAAAAAATTTAACCATCATAATTGTTGTATTAACAATATTTTTTTATACAATCACAATCGTCGAAGCGACTTTTTGCTTGTCTGCGAAAAACACTAAATGTCTTTGGGCGGACTAGAACCGGCAACCTCTGTAGTAATAGACTAACGTTCGTACCTCTCAGCTACAGAGCAATTCGTTATTAAATACGCAAATAATGAATACACACAAAACGTGATTTGCTTCGTTTCATCTACGTGTGTGCATTCATTTGTTATATCAACAATGATGATTGCTCATTTTTTCACAATACATAACACAATATTTGGTTAGTTCAGTTTGTTGAAAAAAATTTCTGTGTTTGTCGTATCAACAAATCAATTTGTTACATTAACAAAATATATATTTGAATTTAAATTACATATTAACAATTGAAATTGTTAGTTGCAGTTTGATGATATTTTTTCTCTGTGTGTTGCATGGATTTTTGTTCATACTGTTCTCGAGTTAATGTGAAAAATGCTAGTAGAAATATAAGATATGCCCATCAAAAATCTGTAAGTGATAGAAAAGAAATGAGGAAACAGTATTTTATGATTAGAAAAGTTTTAGTTTTGCTCAAAAACGGAAAATAAAAGTTCCAATTTGTAAAGTCTGTGTAAGTGATGGCTGATTGATAATACGGGCAGGTATGGTAACCTTCATGTTGGTGCTGTTGGCAGCGTTCTTGATATTGCTGTTGTAACCGATGATCTGATGATGTTGCTTTTTGTTGCGCCGTGTTTTGCCTTGCACTTTCTTTCAACGGACATACCGATTTGGAGTTCAAAAATATTTCAGTATCAAAATCAAAACCACGCGTTTGCTGGGAAATAAATTGTATTGTTTTAAAATGGTGTGGAAAAGAACTATGCAAAGTAAATATATTCATATAATTAACACGAAATATAGTTAAAATTATACAATATTCGTTATTTAGATCAAGTGTGATAACAGCAACTCATAACTAAACAATTGTTTGAACAGTTTTTGCGTAAGTTGAACACAGGTTATAATAAAAAATTAAGAAAGTAAATAATTATTCAATTTAACTGGAGTTATATTATAAAAAAAATTTAGAAAAACTTTAAAATGTACCTCAAGTATTGTTTAATAAACTTCTGTTATAGTTTTAATGCTACATCGTCATCAATGATTTTTTATTTATTTATTAATTTTTTTATGTTTATAGAAGTTCTATATATGACACATCTTTCGTTCACTCTAATATCTCAACCTTTTCTGCCGATTAAAATGTTATGTTGGCAAAATAGCTAAAAGTAGGTAAATTAAAAAAAATTGACTACCAAGCGCTGAGCCCGAGTTCAAATCTTAGCTGGGACAACACAAATTTTTCTGATGCCTCTAGTAATACACATCACGTAAGTATAATAATTAATAAAATGGCTACATTAAATTCATGATGTTCCAACTTGATGTAACGTCATTTTGATTTAACTGTACCGCAATACTAATTCAACAGGGAATATAGTTATTTCAAAAGTAAAAATTTTCTTTGACAGTTATTGTAAAGTCATATTGAATTCACATGAAACATTTATGAAGCAAAATGACTAACAAAAAATGTTAAATTAACCTGGTTTTCGGTGATTTTAATATGAAATTTTTCTGTGTGTAGACATCGTTAGCTATATATATGGGTGACTCTCATTTCGAATGCTTTTCTCGTGTCCGTTGAAAGTGTGGTAAAATATTTTATACAATGAGCACATAGATTTCACAATCAAAACTGCTTTAGCATGATTTAATATATTATAAATAAATGTACATAATTTTTTTTTTGTATAAGACTGTCCATTAGGCTGAACCCACACCAACATAAGACAAGCCTGTTTTTTGACTAATACGACAACAGAGCATTAGTTCTTATGAGACAACACACACCAAATGTTTTTGGGTGTGTGTTATATTCATACGAATGTGTTTGACTTAAAAGACAAAAACTAAGCGCTAAAACTTACGACGCATTCACTAAACAGGCCTTTTTACATGCCTTCCCAGACCTGAATTTAATATCCAAAAGTAATTATTTTCTGCCTTCTAAGGCAGGCCTTCTAGAAGGCCTCTACACTGGTTGCTTTTGGAAGGATTATTCTATTATTAGATTTTTCGTTTTGTTTAATAAAAATGTTCTTTAGAAATAGCAGACATTCGCGTATTCTTTTTTCGCAAATAATTTATATATAAGACTGAAACTTACGTACAAGAGGCATCATACATGCTGCTATTATGTCGCTTATGTTATACCTACTACATCATGTTCAATTCGTTCCAAATAAATACATGAAATTTAACCTCCCTCATATGTTTAAAAAATTACTTTGGATGAAAAGGAGTTCGAAATAAAACATCACGATAAACAAATATATAGGAGCCACTATAAAAATAACCAGATTAAAAATGTTACTTCATATAATTTTTAACAGACCTTCCTAGAGCAGGCCTTCTATCAAGCCTGCTGAGTATTGGGTCGAGGAAGGCCTTGGTCCGCAATGACAACGCGTGCAAAAAAGAAATGAATATGTAATGGGAGTGGAAGTACTACAGACTGCTAGATAAGGCCTTGTAGAATGCCTCTTTACTCCTTCCATTTACCGCTGAGAAACGTTTTGTCTTCTGCGGTGTGTGTATTAAAAACGAAGAACTAAAATACTGTTTATACTCTCTTCATACAAAATGGCGTGTTCGTAATGCATGCTTATGATTTTTCACATTAAGAAAGTATGAATTTTTCCAAAACCGAGATTAAATTTATAACGGTTTTAGCATATTTGCATATGTTTCTCTTATTTCACACATCAAGCTTTTGAAAAATATTATAATTTATAATTTTCTTTTTTTGAATTGTTGTTGTGGTGTTTTTAGTACGCTTCATTAGTCAGTTTAATTATTGAAGTTGCATTAACAACATACACCAAAAATAACAGCGTAATTTTGTACTTCTAAATATTTAAAAGTTTTGTGAGCTTTGGTAAATATGTAGTATTATATTACAAAACGTTTCATCAATCAATCGTATTTGGTATCCAAAAAAATGTAAAGAGTGTTATCCTTATTTCTTTTTTTAATTTAGCTAAGTTTTTTTAATGAATAACTATTGAGTTTATGTTACATCTGAATTATTTTAAATTCAAAATATAATGTGTGTTCTGGAAAAAATACTTAATTCGTATAAAAATGTATTGAGCGTTACGTCAACAATATTCTTAATTAGAATTTATCTATAAATTTTAGAACGGCAAAAAAAGTTAACAGCAGCGAAAAGGTAGAATCGATGTAAAGAACATTATGCACTTAAAAATTTCTGATTTGCTTGGAAAAAATTTTGCTTCTGCCACCGCACTGTGGGCTGTTATATATTCGAAGAATGTATTAGGTAGGTTGTATTTTGATACGACTAATTAATTTGGAATTAACATAACTTTTAACATTGCTGGCCGATTTTATTAAAATTAATTTTATTTAAAAGAAGAGTTAGCCTAATTTACGGTCATGTATAAGTGTTAATAAATAATTATTTTAAAAGACACAATTTTTTTTATTTTCCCATGTAAACCTTAGACAAAATTAAAAAAGTGGTCATAACTTTTACATTCGTCCTGCGGTTATTAAATTTTTTGGATTTTAGAGAGTATATATATATATATATATAGTTTCTTTATCGCAAAAATCATTCCCAAAACATCCTCGAAAGCATATGTAACGCTCAATACGGAAAAATTTTAGAAAATCGAAAAATATAATTTTATTTCAGGATGCATTGAATGAGGCGATTACTATTTGTATTAGTTACACTGGTAAACAAAAAAATATATATTTTAAAAACACACAAAATGTACATTAGTAATGAGAATCACCCATATAAAAACGTCCTAACACATTTTTTAATCAAGTTCTTTGCATATTTCGATAGAAAAGCCTCCAATCTCTCGAAGTATGTAAACAACTTGATTTGAAAAAAAAATGAGTTAGGGCGTTGCTATATTAAGGTAACGATATATGTATGTTTGTGCACATATTAAGTTTTCCAATTTTCTGTAATTTCCCAAGTAATCACGTTGACGTTTTAATTGTAAAAGCCACTTTGGTTCAACCTCTAATTTTTTATTATTCTCGTACATTTTTGCAAAGTCATTATTGAATAATGGCGTGATTCCTTTTTTCCTTTTTCGAATAAACCAAGGCGACGAAAAAATTTAAATTGTGTTTTACATATAATTTTAACAATTGAGGCACATAAAATTTATTTTTATAGCTTAAGAAATTTCTAACCCTAAAATTATTAATGACTTGACAAAATAAAAATAAAAAAGTAATAAAAAAGAAAGTGAAATGAAATTGCAATTTCTCATATCAACCTTTATAGATTAACTTTGTACATAATTCATAAATACCAACATTCATATTTTATATATTTCATTATTAAATAATAAACACTTTTCTTCCGACTAAAACGTGCCTAACTGCCATAAGTCTTTTTCATAATTTTTGGGTTATGTATTAGTTAAACGAATTTTAAGGCATTTAATAACATGATTGAATGGTTTTGGCAGCGGTATATGTGCCTTCAATTGAGTTTTGGCTGACAGGTTAAAACCAAGCTATTATTATTGTTTAAGGCCTCAAGTATTTAACAGTGAAAATTACATAATTTTTTGTAGTTGCTATAACATGCCATACCATATATTGGAAAATCCGAATAGCTTTTTTCCGTTCTGTTCAAATTTGAATAATTGATTCAACACGCTTTTTTATAAAGCAAGGAGTATATACAAATTTAGTCCTATTATTACAGCAACAGCAAAGATAATTATTTCGGTCTTTACCATTTTATCAAACTACACATATAACAAATTGTTGTTTCTTTTATTTCTGTTTGTAATTTCTATAATAATTTATTTGCGATCCTTTAAATTATAATTATTGTTACGTTTACATACATATTTATTTATTTCTTTTACTTCTACAGGGATCATAGGACCATATTATTCATCCACCATCATTGCTCATGTGTAAGGCTCGGACTTTCACGCAACTAAAAATTGATTTGAAGCGCTTAACAAATGCACCTAAAAATGAAAAATATGCACAAAAATATGCATTTACTTATGAACAAGGTACCAAAACTAAAATAATATGAAAATATTTTTTTAAATTATTTATTATTATTAGAGAAAAACATAAAACAAACGTAATTGGGTATATTATTTAATGCAACCGAACTTTAGTTGTCAGTCAGCAACTGAAAATTAATGGTTGCCAGAAAGGCACTAAATAGCAACTGAAACCGACAGATCTCAATTGCCAGTTGCCATCAGTAGTATCATTTTCAGCAACTGGCAACACAACAGAGGCTCGGTTGTCATGCATAATCGGCCAATTAATATTTTTTATTTAAAAATTGAGAAATATTCATTAAAAAATTTTTGTAACTCCAACAATATGCATTTATTGGCAAAATATGCAAAAAAATGTAGTTACCACCAAAATATGCAAAAATATGTAACTACAAATCGATGCCAAACTACTTAAAATTTGATGATTCGCATAGATAATTAGTCAATACCTCTTTATCTATCACCACAAAAAACATGCATTTGCATGAACGTCCGAGCCCAGCTCATGTGTATATCCGCTTATCAGTTGGCTCGGTTGGATGTGATCGCATCATTACTAAATTGATGTTAACTGCACACAATTCCTAGTGCAAATATTGTCTTATTTTTCTTCATACCCATTTTTTCTGAGTGGGGATAAAGGGAAATACAAATGAGCACATCAGTGAAAGTGTGTCGATTTCAAAAACAAATAAGTGTGATTAATATTTTGTTAGTTCGATTAGTCGATCCGATTAATAAAGTTTTTTGTCATCACTAGTTATAAGCCCCAGGTGATTTAAATTCAAAGGTATGTATTTCAATTTATACGTGTAGCATAGCTTAAGGGATATTACTAATTGAAGTTATTATGTACAAGAACATATAAATACATAAAGGGTTTCATACTAGAGGTCTGTATAAATGTATTCGTATACGTGAAGTATAGAAGAAGTGACAAAGCATGAACATTTATTCGAAGTATCGCAACAAAAAAACGTACACATTTTTGAGAATAACAAAGCTGTCAAATGAAACTACATCCTGTTAACCTCTTTATTTGCTACTGTTACACACATGTTCATCAGTTTGTACGTACTACAAAAGATCGTTATGCGCACAGAATACTTGTCTGTGTTCGTTTGTGCATGTGTCTCGCTTGTGTTCGGGTTGAAATGTGTTTCAAGTTATATTTGTTAAGCGGCCCATGCATTACACAATATAATTGCACAAGTTACTGTATATATTATTGTCGTTTTAAGATACTATGCAATATTTGCAATATACTATGCAATATATGGCAATTTTCCTGACAGTGATAAAGTAAACACAAAAATAAATAATGTTGTCAACACATTATACAATTTTCTTGATTGTGCAATAATACTCAAAAGCCTTTTGATTTGGGCCAATATTTTGTGCAACATTCTAATATAACATACATATTGGCAATATTATTGTACAATATGAAAAATTGCACAATTATTTTGCAAGTGGGTGGGCACTTTAAGGAAGTGTTTTAATTTTATTATTCATACTAGATGGGCCCGGCCGCATCGTGCGCTTAAATGACTATAAGGTGTTTGTAAAATATAATAATATAACGTTATTTACATATTGTTAAAGTTCCCGTTATGTATAAGAAAAACATACTCGATGCAGACCTTTAGTTCATACCCATGATCATTTCTTGCCGACATGTCTGACGTCAGAAAAAATTTTAAACTTTACTAGACAATCTTTACCAGACAATAACCGAATGAATACCTTACTAGGTACAAAGATTTTGCTCCTTACTTTCAAATTATGTCTACAATTTGTTTCTCATTCGTGACTTTTTTTAAACATTAAATATTATTATCAAATAAATCAAGAAAATGGTGAGTCGTATAAGTTGTGTAATTAAAATATTATGAGTAATTATTTTTTTTTGCGTGAGTAATTATTGAAATACAAAAAAGTTCTTGAAAAGATGTGAAATTATAGTGTTTATTGAAAATTTTGCAGCATGACTTTAAAAAAATTGGTAAAAATTCGTCATTCGTTACTTGAATATTTATTCCAAAAACTCAGACGAGTGCAGAAAAAAGCTAAAATTTTTCGAATATAACAAATTGTATTCCAATCGTAATAATTATAGTCGTAAGTAATTTAATTATATTAGACCGTTTGATTAAAATTTAATTGTTGAGAAAAAGAAACTCATAAGAAAATTGTAATTTATGACTTCGCTATTTATATAGATTTTGTTGTTATAGATTCTAATATATGATTTCGGTGTTTTTTTTATTGCCTGGGGCTTCAAAGAAGAGATTAACCCTAGCAGAGATTCAAAAACTTTATAGAGAAAAATTAAGACTAGAGGAAAAACAGTATGCAGAATATATGCAAAAAGCAAGGGAAAGATAAAGGGAATAATTCTTAAAACAACTTATTTCATTTATCAATTCTTTGACTTTGATTTAAAGAACTTCTAAGCAATTAAAACGAGTAAGCTCATATAGAAATTATATCGTCCTAAAGTGAGGTAACGAATGACAAAAAATATTCTAATAAAACAAAAAAACATAAAATCCACGTTTTTAGGAGACTGTTAAGTTTCCAAAATCTATAGACAATTGCTCATTCACTACATGTTTTAAAATAATAAGTTCATACTAAATTTTTTTCCTTTTTTGTTATAGAGAATCAGTATAAGAAAGATATCGTGTAAACCAGCGTTGCCCAAGCCCTATGCGCTTTGTGCTCATTTGTTTTTGTAAAAGCACTTACGTATAGGCTGTGTGTTTTAATACACACACAGCACTCAGCACTAGCAATACGAAAAGCACAAACAACTTTGTCTTCTTAGTTTTTTTGTCGTTATTAACTGGATACAGGCAAGTGCAAAGCAACAACAAATATATATATGAAATATTTTTTTCCTTATATGCATTGGTTTTTACAACAAAAAATATTGAATAAAAATTAGTTTTTCGTTAAATGTATTGTTGTTTGCTCTTCCATAAGACTCTTTTGGGCACCCCTGGTGTAAACGTTACGTTTAAGGTATTAGGTGTGTACACCATTTTTGTGGAAAACTCTACGCGAAATAATTTCATTAAACATTTTAACCCTTTAGCGCTTCGCTGTAGGGTCTTTTTGACTCTTTCTTCAAAATTGGAGGAAAAAACTCCCCTTCGACGGAGAGATAGCGGGCTGAAATACTCTACAAAAAAATTTTTCATAAAATTGTTATATAACTCTTTGAGGACAAAAAGCTCTAAGCTTAAGTAGAAAGCCAGAAATCAGTAAAAAATTGAGGGCTAATTTCGTACTTCTTCACAATTAGTTTTTAATGATTTCTGGCGTTCCAGTTGAGTTTATAAATTTATTGTGAATCCAAATTGATTATTAGGCTAAGGTTCGTAACGTTATATTCAGAATAAATTGGGCATTATTAATATTCCAAGGAACAAGGGAAAAATAAATATCAACTTAATTTTTCAACTTACACAGCAGAACAGAGTAGCACCACTTTCGGAAGCCGCTACACTTCCATCGTCAGTGCTCACGTGTATTTGCTTATCACCACTTGTCAGGTGGCTCTGTTGAATGTGATTTTAAATGTATTGTCTTCAAAGACTTATACGAGGGCGGTTCGGAAACTTCTTAGCCTAGTACAAAAAGCGCGGTATAAACAGAAAAAAGTTAAGTGTTTTGGAAACTTCCATCTCTGCTATGAACACATGTTAAATTTTGTTTCGATCTGGCAACTCCTTCATATAGAAACAGGTGTTCACAAAAGACGCATCCGCGATTTTTTAACAATGTAAAAATTAGAAATGCGTGGTGTCATTAAATATTTACATAAAAAAGGTTTATCGGGACAAGAAATTCATAATGATATGGTGAATGTGTTAGGTGAAAGTGCTCCTTCATATGCAACAGTAAAAAATTGGGTTGCTGAATTTAAACGTGGTCGTACAAGCATTGAAGATGAACCACGTAGTGGACGTCCAAAAACAGCAACAACAACAGAAATTGTAGCCAAAGTGCATGATATGGTATTAAATGATCGACGAATAAAAGTGCGTGAAATAGCTAATATCATGGGCATCTCAAATGATCGAGTCCATTTAATTTTGCATGAAGAACTACAGATGAAAAAGCTTTCTGCAAGATGGGTGCCGCATTTGTTAACAGTCGACCAAAAACGCATAAGAATGAACATTTCTCAAGCTTGTTTGGATCGTTTTAAGCGAAATAAAATGGATTTTAAGCGTCGTTTCATAACTGTTGATGAGACATGGATCCACCACCATACTCCAGAGACAAAAGAACAATCCAAACAAAGGACTGAAGCTGGAGGAAGTGCCCCAAAGAAGGCAAAAACAATTCAATCGGCTGGTAAGGTTATGGCAACGGTTTTTTCCCTTATCGAACTTTTACAGTATAATGAAGACAACCTAGGCTAATGTTGGTAGAAATAAAAAAAATGTCGAAGTTAGAAAAATTTTAATTTCAATTGGCCATTTCCGGCTTTGAACATAAAAAAATTTTTTTTTTTAATTAAATATTTTTTTTAAAGATCAGACGATTTCCTATAAGAATCAATAAATATTATTTATAACAGTGATCTTGAGCCCAAATAATAAATAGTATTTATCTAGTGTAAGATCGAATAAAGTAACAAATTAAAATAAGAATAAACTTTTTTAGTTTTTTTATTTTATTTTTTTTTTTTTCTAGCTCAAAAAAATTATTTGAAAAAAGTAAAAAACGACAACACTCCCATAACTCGACAAAGAAACATCATACCAAAACAAAATTTTTTTGCATGCACATTTATACCTGCTAGAATTGAGCTGTGCCAAATATCAAGGAATTTCGGAAAAAAACTTTTTTGGGTTGTCCGCTTCAAAAATAATGCCCCATATACTTTATTAAGGTGATGGAATTTATTTACCTAATATTAGGCAATTACTTTAAAATATAATTTTTAACTACGAGCGAATAAATATGTAATTAAACAGTGGAATAGGTTTCATTATAACAAAATTTCTAATACAATTAAATATTATGTACTTTCAGCACAAAGCAAGGCCTCACTTCACTCTTTGGACAATATTTATGAAGATTAATTATAGCCGAAAATATTTGATAAATGTATTCTATTGATGATAAACGATACCCAGGATAAAGTTTTTTCTTCTTGCTATCAATTGATTAAAGAGAATATTTTGTTCACAAACTTTTTGTAACAACTTTGCGATGCCCATTGAATAAATTAATCTTCGAAAACATTTTAATAAATTGTTAATAAATTTTCAATAAGCCGATTTGTTAATGAACCCTAATTTATTCATAGACCAAATATGCTTTTTTATACTTTTCAACGGCACCGTAAGTGAAAAATATATAATTTTATATATAAACTTTTGGCTTCAAAATTTATTAATTGTGCTTTTAAGCTATTATGTAAGACAAATTGTCTTTGGCTTACAAAGTTTATTGTTATTTGCTATGTTTTGTTTTTAATATTAAAGTAGGCATTTTCCTACTTCGATTTTCTCAAACTTCAAATTTTGTGTCATGTTTTTTCTAATTTTGTTCATTCAATGTATGGGGATAGAGCAGTTTGGGGACAGAGTACTGTGTATACTATACGTTTCCTTGTCAATTTATAAATGGTTTAAGTAGAAATATTTAAAGAATTTATAAATTTGCTTTCAGTTTCATAAAAATTCATCATTAAAAACCAATCGATAAATCTTTATTTAGCTTACAAAACTGTTTTAACTCTAATATTTCCAAGTCTACTAAATTAATATAATTTAATGTAATTTAATATAATTTATTTAAAATTGTTCTAGTACACACAACTATAGCGTCTAGCAATATAACTAATAAATAAAATCAATTTATAAAATGCAGTGGCTTACCTGCTTACTGCACTAAGCCTTTCATATGTATATTAAATTTAATTAACAAATATTTTGTTACAAGCAACATTTTCAATTAAAAGCCATTTTTGATAATTTCATTCACATAAATATACACAGCAGATGTATTGGGGCCATAAAAATACGATAAAAAATTTATGCTTTAAAAATTTTATAAATAAATATTTGCCAATAGGCGGTTATAGGAAAACAAAGACTATTAGTCAGTCACAAAAATATGTTTTAATATTTTTTATGGCATAATTTATGGTTTTAACAACCAACACCTAATCGATAGCTTTGAAAATTGGGTTGTTTGTTATGCTAAATTTAGCAGCAGCAGTATAGTCTACCAGCGAGGGAAGAAGCTAACAACATAAAGTATATTACGCATTTGTGACATTATGATGGTTCTGTTCAATAAATCTCAAATTGGATTATGCTTGGCTATGTGAAATTTCAATATTATTTCTATGGCAATAAGGAATAAGTGGTTAAGTCGAGATAAGCCAGTTTTGAGTTAATATAACCATTATATTCTCCATATTCAAAAGTACCTCTGGGCAAGTTTTCATTTATTTAGTACGACTTTTCAGGAAGTTATACTTGCCGCTTATCTTTTTTCAACTCAAAATATAATATGGAATAATTCAATATAATTCAACTTATAATATATTAAATTTCAATTTATATATCTTTTTTATAGTAGATAGAGAACCATATATTCCTAACTTAAACGAATCGAAGAACGAATTGTAAACATTAAATGCAATAGGAATCAATTTCTAAAAATCCACTTGAACGTTTGTTTAAAAGAGTTCTCCTACAAAACTATAAAATACGACTTAAACACTTTTTCCATATTGCCATAGATTTAATTAACTCTCAATAAAATTACTACAAACTTAATACATGGGCAAATCCCCGGAATGTTCTATCAAGGACACAATTTTACAGTTGTCAAAAATGCTTGTATATGTCGTATATAAAACATAAACATATCGTCAGATAAAATATTAAACCATGTAAGTGACAAAAATTTCAAATCGGAATTTTAATGAATTATTATATATTGTATCGAAGCCTATGGCCCTAAAAATTTTTTGGCTTCTACTGTCATACTCGCCGACGTTATAATCACTATTTTATAAACTTGTATTATTTTATAAACTGTTTTTCCCTCTCCTGTAAAATTTTAAAAATTGTTGTTACATGGTTTTACGTTTTATATTACGATTTATTTAACCTTTAAAATACATAAAGGAAAAAATTTTTTTGGTATCCCCTGTATGAAAATAAATTCAGTAAAGTGCGACTTTGTCTCGCAAACGCAGAGTTCCGTACGAATACACACACGTTTTGTTAAAGAGGCAGATGATGTAATTGAATTTCTTCTTTTTGGATTTCCTGTTGCACTGTGGTTTGGCCAAATGCCAAAATACGAAAATTTTTATAAGTTTCACTATCTATTATTTAATTTTTTTTTTCGATGTCAAGCTCAGATTTGAACTAACTGTTTCACTCAACTTTGATTGATTTTCTAATTTGAGACGGCCGACTATTTATAGTCAAAATTTTAGACTTTCTTTTAATGATTTTATGTTAACAAACAAAGCAAAAAAAATATTTAATAAGATTTACCTTGATATTTTCAATATTTTGATAACTTCCTATTCATAAAACAAACAAAAATTTGCAGATACAATATATACTAAATGCCCATTAGGACGTCTCACAAAGGAATTTACGATTTTTTAACGAAATGTTGATTTTTTTTGTTATGTCAGTCGAAAGAAGTAACATATACAATCAACATTTACTATGTGTAATTTTTTCGAAATATTAATATTTAACGAAATATAATGAGAAATGTGTTTTTTTTACTATGAAACGAAAACTAAGTTGCTCTGGTACTCCAAATTTTTCACTGATCTATTCTTCTCGTTTCTAAAGTTCTATTCTATGACTGTTGAGCTATCATACAGTGAAAAAATCCCATTGATGTAACTACAGACTTGTCTGTTATGAGAACTTGAAGTTAGGCACTTTTTTTGATATGTTAATCATTATAATTGGTACTGGGATTGCTGGTACTGGGTCGTATTATTAATAAATAATCAACTATAAAACATACGCAGCAGGGTCAGTTAAAATTCGCATAGAGTGAAAACAGACTTATTTTGTTTCTTTTAGGCCCAAATTTACAGTCATTAGTTAATTATTAGTAAACTAAAATGATAAATATTGTTTAACTAAAACATCATATTTACAGTGTATTGTTTAACTAAAATTTTTAATATGGGTAAAGAATGGTAACCCTTTCAAATATATATAAACAAGCAAAAATAAAGAAATAAAGAATATTACACATCTTACGGCGGCAATTTAATGCTAATGGAGCAAATATTTTTTGTCGCTCCCAAAAGTATGCTATATAAATGTAATAATTTACAAAACATGGTGCAATAAGTATGCAGGTTCAGCAAATACAACAAAAAACTAGATAATGCTTGTCAAAAAATACACGTGCTAGACGTTACTTATGTATAAAACTACCAGAAGAAAATATAATCTGCTGACGTTATGCTTCCACCTGTATACTTATGGTAAACAAAGATATGTGAATAAAATATCATTGGCTAAACTATTGTCATTAGCTAACTAATGACTGTGAATTTGGGCCTTATAGGATAAAACAACCATTTTGAGAATTCGAAATGTCAAAACTGATTTTGAAAGTATCGCAGCAAAGAAAGACTCATTAATGTGTTGAAATTACCAAGCAACATCATTTTTAATACAAAGTACATACCGTCTGCGTTATTTTACAATATGTAATTATGTATATCAATTACTTACTATTAAATAAACAAGATATTTATTATATGATACGCTTAGTAGAAGTGCCTGCGACTATTATGCAGATGGTCAGCAGTTCAATACCTGACGAAGCAAAGACAATTTTTTTATTGTGTGCCTGTTCGTTCGTAAAATCAAGATTTAAACGCGTTACTAGATTTCTCAAACCAGCTTTCGAATTATTCGAAATACCGGTTATTCGAAACTATTTTTAATAGAAAAAACCCAAAAACCGGTTTTTAAAAAATACGCTTTTCGAAAACTGGGTTTTTGTATATGTCAAAATAGTTATGCAGTAAAATACTTACAACAAAACAACACAGCAAAAATTTGCATGGCAAACTAGTAAGTTAAAATGCTAATAAACACACTCTTCAATACTTCTACTTTGGCATATTAACAAATTACCTTAACACGAAAATGTCCACAACACGAACAAAATGGAGGTCAAATTTACGGCACCAAAAAATCTGTTCCGCTATGTAATCAATGCAATTTTTTCCAAACAATATCTTTTGCTCGAAAAATTACTAATGACTTTTTTGTAGAGCGTTCAATTCTCTACAAAAGCGTACAAAAAAACATACTTTATGACGTTTCGCTCGTTACTTACAAAAATCAGAAGGTATAAACACAAATTATTTATCCCATGTAAATCGTATGGGAAATCGAAAAGTGCGATGCGCACCATCTTATCCTTAATATTAAGAGCATATATTTTAACAGGCATATTTTATTACCTAAACAAAACTTTTAAACTTGATTCCGAGATTTTTTTGAAAATCACCCTAGTGTAAAGATGGGCAACAACAAATTTTTTGTCGACCAGTGTTTGAATTGCTAAAAGATTCAAGATATTCATGTAGCTTTTAATATATTTTACAAAAAAATCTGTTTTCATTTTTATTAGATAAAATTTTTAATTTTTTCTATTGATTTCTCTGTTTATTGGATTTAACTTGTTGTAAAATTACATATTACTTGATGAGTTTTCTTGTTTTATTAAGAGCAACAATTTCTGAAAATCCTTTATGAAATCTACACAAAACATACTGGATACACATAATGAATACACATTTATCCGTTTTAAAATAGAAGGAGTTTCTTTTGTAAATACTGTTGTAATTGCTTTAATCTTTAAAGACAACTATTTGATATAATGAAAAAATTTTGAAAGTATACTTTTTTTCTAAGAATTTTAAAAAGACTTTGAGCAAAATAATACATTTTGCGTAGAGTGTTTTTACATCTTTTACTATACTATGAGACTAATATTATTTTTGTATTTTAATATGTACTGTGTATATAGTTTACAGTGTGTAGAAATAGTTGTCAAACAAATTTTAATTTTTAGCTTACAGTATTATAATACATATTGCCACTTTTACATCTTAGAAATCTTAGAAATATATGGTACATATGTAGAGAAAAATACCTGTTAAGCTATATATGTTTTATCAATAATGGTGGACAATAAGATACTTAAAAGTGTACGACAGAAAATATAAGATATATTTCCCAATTACTTACGTTTCTATAATTGGTAAGTTCTTCCAATCCTTATGTAACCTACAATAAAGAAGCGAATATATATATTATAAAAACAATTGAATGTTTTGTCCAAATACTTTACTAACATATTGTATGTTCACTTGTAAAGATTTTATTGAATAGAAGCAAAAATAAAACAACATAAATTTTTATGTTGAAAATTTAAGCCAATCTGCATTCACTTAATATTAATTCCTACAATTATTATACATGTTCACAATTGCATATAATCAAAAGAATAATTTCAATAGCAAACAAATTGAGATGGAAAGTTGAATAGTTTAAATGAAAATTTTTGGCTTAGAAAATCATTTTAAAAAATTTCTTAAATAGTCAAATTATTACATTTTTAAAATGATTCGAGGCAAATTTCTTTTTTTTTTAGCAAGAAAATCTAGCTAATGTTCTTTAAGCATAGTCAAAACTAGTGGCCAGAATATGCGACACAAGGAAATTTCAATCGTTTATACACTCATCTATGAGATTGAGAATTATGCTAAAGCACTAAAATGGTAGAAAGGTACAAAGACATATCACTACTGTTCCAAATGGGTCTGAAACCAAAGATCACATTGTTTAAATCCATTTAATTTTATCATAAAGAACTATTAAAATGCATTCCTTTAATATCCTGAAATATCTTCTGGCTCTACAAATTGCTATCAATTTATACTCAGTACTTTGTGGTAAAGATTTTAAGAATATAACTATTGTAGATTTAATTGACAATTATTAAAATAAATTTTCTCTTTTGAAAATATTGTGTAAATTGTGGCAAACCATTCGTTATTGCTACTCTATCAGGGCTGGGAAACTCAGTACTACTGTAGTTTCTGCGCCCTAACGATATAGTAAATACTTTTTACCAATCTGAAGCTTAAAATCAAATGCCTTACAAAATTTACAAGAAAATCAAACACAATCGTAAAATGATTTATATGTTGACATTTCTTTTATTATTTTTCCTAATATATTGGAGAATAGTTTTCGAAAAGCTTTACTTTAATGGCTCTATTGAACAAAAGTGTTTTTTTGGCAGTGAAGAACACAAAGAGCTGCCTTTTCATCTATTTCTTATTCTGACACATCAACGAAACTTGAAACTTCATAATAGACTATGTTAAGTCTACAATTCACAGTAATAAGAAAATGTATAAGTATAACCAATGGTTATATCCTTTTTGTTAATTTTTTTTAATTACCCTTATGTAAAAAATTTAATTTTACTTTAAAAAATGCGCTTTTTAAGTTGCAGCTTAGCAACATTTTAAAAAATTTATTGTCAATGTTTTTGTTTTATATTTATACACTCCGTTATGGGTGAATTTATCGTATGAGAAGAACTAATTTTCTGTGTTCACAGTAAAATTTTAAAATATCATCACAGTGCCAAAATTTTGTTTGTCAGGGCGACTATTGATATAATAAACTTAAGATGATTTGCCATAGTAAAAAATCGCAAAGTACTTAAAGTGAATATGGATAATTTCGATAACATCATGGCTTGGGCGCTTATTAATACAACGGTTGTATATCGTCACAGAAAATGCAAAAAGCCCTGTCTGAAATTTCAAAAGTTTTACAGGAGAAGCACAAAACTTGTTCAAATAAAAAATATATTGACAATTAGTGCAAATTTTTACAAAATAAGTAAAAAGGACCAAAAAATGTATATGTTTATTGTAAAACTTTGCACTAATTGTCAATATATTTTTAATTTAAACAACAGATAGGGCTTTTTGCATTTCCTGTGACGATAGTCGAATTAATTAAAAAATTAATTGAATTAATCAAAAAAATTCTTTTTTAAATAATTAAAAATTAATTGATTTATTAAAAAAATTATTCTAAATAATTAATAAATTTAATTGAATTAATTAAAAATTAATTGATTGAACTCAAAATATATACATATGTATAAGTGTTTTTACTGAAAATATTTTCTTCAATACAATGTAACATATGATTTTTTCATACATGCGAAAAAATAATACTACACTATGCAACAAGAAAAGTACCAAGGAGTACCACTTTATTTTGTTGATGTACTATGATCCCCCAACTACAAAAAGAGTCGAAGTTTCAAATTGTGTGGATAAATGTTTCTTTATTTATTTTTTTTTTTTAATTTGGAATTTTTGAAGAGGCTGCTCCACGGATTTTATTATAATTTGTAAAGGAATTGTCCAATTTTAATGAAATTGCTTTTAAGCCATTTTATTACATATAAGTTTTTCATTTTCTCAATGGTTTGATGAAAAATTTTTTTTGGAAAATTGGTAATATTTTTATTATATTTAAATTTATAAAAAATCCAAATATGACATAAACTTACCATTTTTATTAACTGATCATATTTTAACACGACTAAACTTAATTGAATTAATTTTTAACAAAATTTTTCGAGCCTTCTTTCCCAAGCTATAAAAATATCTGTGGAGCAGCAACTCATTATTTTTACAAAAAATGTAATTTATCTTTATTGTGAATAAAATCAACTTTTATTTATTGATTTTTATGAAATACATAAAGCTTATTTTATTTGTAGTATTTAGGCTTTATAATCAATTAATAAAAAATGGTAAATTTTTAAAAAATAAAAATTTTGCGATTTCGTAAGAAAAATATTTGTCATCATTACGGCCTGAACAATTCCGAAAACGTTGAGTTTATAAAAAAATTGATACTAGAACGGATTAAATGTAATTTATTTTAAGTTTTTTAATATACTTTGTAATAAGATTGGACAGACCCTTACCAAGTTATGATGAAATCGGTGGCTCAGAGCAGCCTCTTGAAAAATTAAAAAACGTATCCATAGAACTTTTAAATATCGACTGGTTTTGTAGTTAGTGGACAATAACACATCAGAAATAAATTGTGGTTATCAAAGATCATGACAAAAGTTTCATTTTGTTGCATAGTGTTATTTAAAGATTTTTTACAATTGTATGATATTTTGATTTTAATTCTGTACTAAAAGAACTGCAAAATCACTTAATATAAACATTGATTTAATTAAAATATTAATTAAAGAAACATTTACAGAGTAAGCATTTAATTGGAAAAAAATCGACAAAATTTTTTTCTCTACAGATTAGTGTTGCCAATGAAGAACTTGGAAATTACACGTGAGCGGATCCCGAAATACACATAAGAAGGAAAATTACACATGATATTTTTTCCATGATTTGTATAAGAATCAGCAATGATGCCTTCTCTTTTTTTTGAAGTCTGTTAAGAAAAGAGTTCTGAGTAGTGGACGTTTTCTCATTATAACAAAATATTTTTACTTATTATTTATTTATTTATTTATTTAATATTAAACTTATAGCTAAATATAAGATCAATATAAGGAAGTGAAAGCACTAGCTACCAGGGCCATCGGCTAAACAATATTTTTTATAGTAATTCTTTTTTTTTTTTTTTGTTGAACTTACATCAGTTATTTCTGCTATTATTATAGAAAACAATTTATATTTTAGTTTGTCACACAACTCTGAGCAAAACTTGATCCTAAAACATTTCCATTTCCATGCCGTTGCCTTTGTCCTATTAAGGCTAAGTTGCCCGTACGATTTTCGAAAAAAAATTTGGGATAAACTGCAAGCAAACCCTTTCAAACAAAAGAGAATTTTTAAAATCGGTACACAAAGTTGAAGTCGGTTAAAAAACTGGTCGGTTAAAAAACTGGTCGGTTAAAAAACTGGTGTTCGAAAAGAGAAAACTTAACCGTCAAAAATTAATGAAAAATTTAACACAAAGTGAAATTACGCACAGATTACACATGAAACTAATGACACATGAACGTAGAAATTACACATAATATGTGTAATTACTAGGCATGTAACGATACGCCGTTTTGCCGATCCGATACCGATACCGGTATTTAAAAATAAATATCGCCGATACCGATACGAATATTGAAATTGAGTTAAAGTTTAGATTAACAAAACTCAAGTGCAATTTTTTGTTATACAAAATTACATTATAAGAGAGAATATTTAAAATTGATAAAACATTGGAAGTAATTTTTAAGGAGCTACATTTTCTTTGCTTCCAACAAATCTATATTAAAAATATGCAGATAATTAGTAGAAAAGCAAGAGAAATTGTTTAATTCCTTTATAATTTGAAAAAATACTCGCCATGCTTTTTAATAAATCGATTTTTTTAAAGGACATTTATCAACTAATATTCATCTAAATAACTTAATAGCTTAATTATTAAAAGACTTCTAAGTTTATATTTATTCACTTAAATTTACATGAAAATACAGTTCTGAGTTTAAATTCGCATAAAAAAATGTGAAAATGGGTACTTTTTTATCCTTTTTCCTCAAGGAAAAATCATTATAGAATACCGAAAAAGAAATTTGTCCTAGCATCTCTTCCAATTCGGTGATTGGTAATCGAAAACAGAACTTGTTGCAAGGGCAAGGATATGTAAAACTAATTAGAAATGATCAAAATTTGCAATACTTCCAGATCGCGAATTCTACATTTTCATGACTTCTTTGGAGTATCCCTTTTTTGCTGGAATAAGATTTAAAAAACAACGGCTTGAATTTGAATTGATGGTAAAATTAACAAAAAATAAATAATTTTTTTTACAAAATAACAGCATAAAATATTATTAATTTTTAAAATTGATATTAATAAGATTTAAAAAATAACGAAGTGTATTTAGTTCATGGTAAAATCGAACAAAAATAAACTATTTGTTAAAAAAAAACTCTGAAAAAATGTTTAAAAGTATCGTCGTATCGGCAGTAAAATATCGCCGATACCGATATATCGGAAAATCTGAAGTATCGCCGATATATCGGTATCGGTATCGGTATCGGTATCGGTATTCGTTACATCCCTAGTAATTACACACAGACTGGCAACACTGATACAGATATGAAAACCAAAGAAAGTTGACGTATTAATAATCTTCCAAAATAACAAATTGAGTATACGCTCAAACATTTTGTGAAATAGTCAATATTATATGTTTCCCGTTTGAGCAAATTGTCACATTTTGGGGCGACTCAAAGAAATTTTCTGGTCTTTTATAATTATATCGAATCACTCCTAAATTCTAGTGGATTCTATACTTGAGCAATTTACTCGCCCATTTTTTAGGGACTTTATAATTTTTACAAAAATAAATACAATGGCACATATGATAATTCCGCCTAAAAAATTTCGATAAGCTCTTGTACATATGAAAGCAGTATTATACATATACCTTGCTGTGGCTTAACAATAATAGAATATTTTAAGAAGAAAAGCTATCACGCACATCTCTTGACATGTTCAATAGTTTAGATTATTGGATGTGACAATTTTAATACCACTAGGATAAGTGAACTATGATGTAATAAGAAAGCAAACTGAGTTGGCATAAATGTATAAGACCGAACAAGGACAGCAACTACTTTTGGAATTTCTCTTTTGTAATGTACAACAATTATGGATACTGGCAAATAAAGTGAAATTAATATTGCAAATGTAAAGGATTTTAATAAAAAACCATGTTTATAATAACTTTTTTTGAGACTACGAAAATTATTTTGCGTTAATATTTTCAATAGTTAGCTTTTCCGAAAGGTATTCAAGTATCAATCATGTTAAAGAAAGATTATTTCTATATATTTATACAAGTACAAATATCTTGCTATCGGTTTTAAATATACGATATCTAAATTACTGTAACTATTAGAGGGCTGCAAAGTGTACTCAAATGTATTCGTAGAATGTACTCGTATGAATTTCGTGTGTGCACAGATGTATGTTCTTATTTATATTCTTATGTACACATGCATGTGTATGTGTGTACATACATAGCCACGACCAAAAATACATATAAATATACATATATACATACATATACAGAAAAAACATGCACGCATACACACACAAACATACATACGAGTACTTGAGAGTATATCCGTGCAGTCCTCTAATAACTATATCTTTACTATACTTTAGAACACACTAAATTTAACGCAAAGAAAGTATAAAATTCACAAACAAAAGAAAGAAATAATAAAACAACACCATTTGCTCCTGCCACAAATTACAGAATAATGATTATTTCTGCATAAATTTGTGCATTTATAATTCTTTTTATTGCTTGCCTGCATTTTAATGTTTTTTGCACACAAAAAAAACTACCAGAATCTATTAGCGGTTAAATGTTATTGGAACACGTATTGCACTAAAATGCACAGTACGCATCTGTTGGTGGGAGGTAAACTACACCAAGTCAATTAAAATAAAAAAATGTTTGACAATTAGAGCAAAATTTTACAATACGATTAAAAAACTAATAAAAAATGTATGTATTTATTGTAATAATATATCATCAAAATAAAAAAAGGACACCCGTATATATTGACGTTTTTATTAAGGGTTTTTATTTAATAAAAAACCATTCAAAAACCATTTGATAATTTAAAAATAATTTTTTTGAAAATCACAGAATAAGCGTAGTTGGCTTAGAAACTAATACAAACCCCAACAAACAATTTATATTCGATATGAATCTATTTCATTTTTCTACACCTTTATACAAATAGTTGCCCATTGGGTGACAATAAAAGTTTTTATAAAGCAAAATGAAAAATAAAATTGGGCGAATATCTCAAATAATAAATATAATAACATCTACATATTAAACTGGTTTAATTTTGCAGCAGTGTTAGCTTTTGAGCCACCAGATTTGTCAAATATGCTGTCCAAGTATTGTACTTAACAAGAACTTGGTCCTCATTTTGATCGAAGTACTTTTAACGACCGAAATTTTAAGATAGGAACTTGACCTTTTTTTTAAAGATTTATATTTTTGCGTGGATAGTATTTATACGAACTGTTAACTCTTTGTTTTAATAAAAAAAAATTCAAATCAATAATTTTCTCACTAAAAAAACAGGTAGCACCCAACCGAAATTGAGTATGTAATAGCATTTGATTTACTCTAATCACGCTGTATAACAATATGAATAGACATATTTTCAGTATTTTTTTAACATACTGTTTATCAAAATTTATTTTAGAAATTCAATAGAAACAATAATATTTTATAATATCTCACTTTCATCTCATCTGCAACAACAAAGTATAAATAATTTAAAATTAATATTTGATTAAGAAAACATATGTGTAAATATGCTCAAAACTCGACACTGAAATAGCATTATATATATATACATATACAAGCATAAATCGGTAAAAAAACAACATTCCTAACTGAAAACATATGTGTAAATATGCTCAAAACTCGACACTGAAATAGCATTATATATATACATATACAAGCATAAATCGGTAAAAAAAAAACAACATTCCTAACTGAAAAATAAAAATAAATTAAAAAAAACCGAAAACTGCTAGCACTACCCAGTGAACATTTTTTGCCGACATATCTGATATATCTAATATTCCTTTCCCAATAAAAATGTAAGTTTATATTAGGAATAACAATCCCGAAATCTCGATCCCGAAAATCACGGGATTTTTCAGGATTGACAAACTACGATTCGCCTAAAAAATCTCGGGGAGTCCCGAAATATAAATATTACGTTTGTTAAGTAAAATTCTTATACAAAAACTCAAAATGAAAGGCAACAATTGTAACACTAATTTATGTACCGCTGAATAATGTACGCAAAGTCGCGGTCTTCTGCAACTTTCTTAAATTTTCTTTTGAAGCTGCATTCGTGTCTATATAATAGAGTGATGCGCATATAATGGAGTGTGCTTGCATTGCTGCATATTAGTATTAGTGAAGACCGCTGATGCTGCATTACATTTTTGTTTGCAATATAAATTCAAAAACGAAAAATTTTATTTTATTTTCAAAAAACAGGCGGTAGTTCCTAATTTTTGTTCGTTTCAATTAAAAAATTGTGGGGCTATTTTTCATTCTTGAGGAAAAATTGACCCAAACAGAAAAAAACTAAAAATGACCCCATTTGTAATTTTTTAGTTTGATGCCATAGTTCAAAAATAAGAAATGGCGCCGAAAATAACAAACCTAGTCCCATAATTCGTATTGTTGTTTTCAATTAAAAATGTATTGGTCATTGTCTTGCATAATGTCTTTTAGCAATAAACATATTCAATTAAGGCCCGTTACTACAACTTGACTGTAAAGTACACATTTGTAAAAGTTAACCATAGCTAAAATGAGGAATACAGTGACCTGTTACTATTTTCGTTATTACAACTTCCCTGTAAAACAAAATGTATCTTGTTTCAAGACATGGCAGTACCAGAGCAAACAACGATTACTACCTTTACACAGCAAAGGAAAACAATTTTTATTTTTCCTCCTAAGACTATGCTCGAAAATTGTTTCAATGTTTCTTTTATTTGAATACTTTCACAACTACTATGGCAGCTCCAATAGCATAAACCTCACATTAAATTTAAACACAGGAAGAACTCTCCTTTAGCTTATCGGAACGATTTTGCCTAAGTATACTTATAATAATGAAAAACGAGTTATCTGTCCGATAACATCTTAACTTTAGCTATTGGCAAGCTATAATAATGGTCCTAAATATTTGATAAAATAAAAGGCATTGAATGTTACCAAATGCATTGTTTATAATAAAATATTTTTCGCATATCATAACTTTGAAATGAAACACGAGTGTTTGCTGGATAGCTATTAATGACAAAATGTATTAAAAAAAATATAAAAAATGCATAAGCATCCGCCGCGTGTGCATTCGTCTCATCGACGGCTAAATAAAGAGCATAAGAATATGCGTGAAGAATGCGTGTTAGATAATATCTACAATTGCCGCATGGGCTGCGTATTCAATTAAAATAAAGACTCAAACTCGACAACTATATTATCTTCAAGTCGCGCCAACATTGTTTTTTAATCTGCTCAGTAGTTCACAAAGATATCGGGGAGCTTATGCCAAAAAAAAATATATATATATCACAAAAAATTTTGTTTTTAATATACCGAAAAGGGCTAATTTGATAACATTGCTTAGATCAATTATGAGATCATTAACAAAACCAATAAAACCCAATAAAGCCCAATAAGACCCAATAGACCCAAGGAAACACCCGCCGGGCTGAGTTTTATTTAATAAACCTGAGTTTTTTCCAACCCTGGCTCTTATTCATAATGCCAGAGCTGTAAAAGAATTTATTTCAAGCCAAAATATTTGTCTTCTTAATTGGCCAGCATATATTTGAATTTCTTTTAAACAGGGGAGCTAGCTCCCACTATTGAAATATTTAAAATATAACAATAAAACTTCGATATAACGAATCTAAAGCATATCGAAAAATACTTCGTTATTTACCCAGAAAACGTCTTTAGAGTTCGTACAGAGTTTTTTCAGACATTTCGGCAAAGTTTTCATAATTTTCTCAGATAAAGCGCTCCTCTTTCTTATCAACTACTCATATGATTTTCGGTGTGTTTTTAACAGTCCTCGGATACGAATTCACCAATTTGTGCAGAAATTCCTACCGAAATCTGGCCAAGTTTGGCAAAAAATTTTCGCTGGGTGCTTACTAATTAAATGCCGGGTTTTTTCTTTCCTGGCTAGTAACATTTTCATTGAAACTCTAAAAAGTAACTTCGTTATCTGAGAAATTTTTAAAATCAGCCATGTTTTGTCAACCTTCGATATTCATACATACATACGTAAAAGGTATTTCTATAAAATACATACTAAAATACTATTTTAAAATAAGTTTTTTTTATAAATACCCGGAATGCAAAAGAACAGCACAGTCATTTTTTGAACACATCTGGAAACTTACAAAATTATAATAATCAAAATGAAAGCTTTCATTATTCTAGCTGCCATTTCCTTAGTTTCCAATACTTTGGCGATACCAGTGAGTATTATAAAGGAGTAGCATAAAAATTATATATATATATATATATATATATATATATATATATATATATATATATATATATATATATATATATATATATATATATATATATATATATATATATATATATATATATATATATATATATATATATATATATATATATATATATATATATATATATATATATATATATATATATATATATATATATATATATATATATATATATATATGTGTGTGTGTACACATATTTCCTCTGACAGGTTAACCATACAGATGAGCAACTTCGAGAACTCGCGCACATTCAAGCGGAGGTGTATAACAACGCCACCGCTTCTGTGGGCCAAGTGAGTACTATTGTTAAAGATTCTTTGAATATACAGCATTGAAATGGTATATATCTTTGTTTTGACAGCTTAAGTTTACAGAAGACCAAATTTTTGAATCCTTGAAGTTAACATTGAGTTGTTTTGAAAAGCTAACTCCAGAAGAGATAAGAACGGTGGCAGAAAATGATTTTGCTAATCAAAATGAAAATGTTAAATGTTACTTTGCTTGCCATTACGAAAATGATGGCTATATAAAGAATGGAGTTTTGCAAGAAGATAGCCTTGTGAAAGAATGGAGTATTAGGAATGATAAGCAGAAGGCCCAGGCTATTATTAATCAATGCAAACATATTCATAATGAAAATCGTTGTGAACAAGCTTTCCAGTTCAATATATGTTTTACTAAGGCCCAAAAAGAAATACTAAAAGATTAATAGCTAAACTCTAAGTGAAAAGCTGTTTATAATTATATTCTGAGCATTGCGATAAATCAAAAAAATCAAAAATGGGATTTAAAAAAAATTATGTCATTTGAAAGAAGACACTTTTTCACATAACTGTTGTGCAAAACGTTTTTCTATATATATATATATATATATATATATATATATATATATATATATAGGGTGTTTTTTTTAGAGGTATAGAATTTCGAATTGAAATAAAACACAAGAAAATCGTTTTAATGTCCACCAATTTGGCTTTATTGGAAGGATAATTTTATGCCATTAATGTGTAAATATGATTTCGGGCATGTGGCCGCCGCGGCTGGCTCGAATAAAGCCAATTCTACAGGTCCAATTTTCAATCACTTTTTCGAGCATATGGGGCCGTATGTTGGCAATAACGCCACGAATGTTGGCTTCCAAGTCCCCTAACGTTTCTGGTTTGTTGGCGTAGACGAGCGACTTCACATATCCCCAAAGAAAATAATCCAATGGTGTCAAATCACACGATCTTGGTGGCCAATTGACAGGTCCATTCCGCGAAATTATGCGCTCATCGAATGTTTCCTTCAATAAATCGATTGTGACGTGCGCTGTGTGGCATGTAGCGCCGTCTTGTTGGAACCACAACTTATCCACATTCATGCCATCCAATTCGGGAACAAAATAGTCGGTTATCATGGCTCTATACCGGTCTCCATTAACGGTAACTGACTCTCCAGCATTATTTCGGAAGAAGTATGGCCCAATGACTCCACCAGCCCATAGAGCACACCAAACAGTCAGTTTTTGTGGATGTAATGGCGTCTCAAGGGTCTCATGTGGATTCTCTTCACTCCAAATGCGGCAATTTTGCTTGTTGACGTAGCCATTCAACCAAAAATGAGCCTCATCACTGAACAAAATTTTGCGATGAAAATCAGCATCGAGATCAATCTCATTTTCGGCCCATTTGTCAACCTGTTCATGATGTTCAACCTGTTCATGATGAAATGGCAAACCAAACTAAATATTAATCACTTGACAGCTGACAAAATGGCCGCCAGCTAAAAAAGTGATGCCAACTTAAAGTTCTATACCTCAATAAAAAACACCCAATATATATATATATATATATATATATATATATATATATATATATATATATATATATATATATATATATATATATATATATATATATATATATATATATATATATATATATATATATATATATATATATATATATATATATATATATATATATATATATATATATATATATATATATATATATATATATATATATATATATATATATATATATATATATATATATATATATATATATATATATATATATATATATATATATATATATATATATATATATATATATATATCTGTAATCCCAGGTTAGAGTATAAAGTCAAGTAAAAAAATTTCATTTTCAAATTGCTAAAAAAAAAATTTTTTTAATATAAAAGTTTGATATGAAAAAATTACGTTTCTCATTAAAAATTTATTTTGTATTTTAGAATGGATCTGTGTAAAAATATTTTTAAAATTATGGTCTATTCATGGTCAGGTTCATGTTTCTATGAAAAGTATAATTGTAGACTAAAGTTTTTACATTTTGATATTTCAAAAGCATAAAAGTTATAGAGATTCCCAATATTCCCCATATCTATTATATACATAATAAAGAAAGAACAGAATGGGTATATTTGCATTCAAGTTTAACTTTTTGCGACTTTTGCGATACTGCATTTTATTTAAGTTTTCCACTTTATACATTTTACATATTTTCCATTGTTGGTAGTACAGGGTGTCCAGGTGAGGTAGGGGGGGTTTATTTCTGCAGTTACATTGCATAGGTGCGGCGTGGAGGTGCAGCGTGGAGGTGCGGCGTGTGGACGATTACGTGCGCTAGCGCTTGGAGATTCAGTAGCAATGGAGATGAAATGATTAATCGTTCAGAAACTTTGAAAACATCCTTTTTAGTGATAAGGCTAATTTTCACTTAAAATGTCATGTGAACAAACAAAACAACCGCTATTGGTCTTCAAATAACCGGAAACAAAAACATGGAATACCACTTCATTCACCAAAAGTAATTGTATGGACTGCTATGTCGGCCAAATGCATTATTGGCCCGTTTTTTCATGAAGACCGCAGAGGACGAGCTGTTACTGTGAATAGAGATCGTTATTGTGAAATTCTACAGGATTTTTTAGCCTCCCAGCTACAAGAATTTGATGGCTATAATTTGAGGACATGGTTCCAGGAGGATGGGACCACATGCCATACATCTGACCAATCACTTCAGGCCGTAAATTAATTATTCCCGAATAAGGTGATTTATCGCAGAGGTAACATTAACTGGCCACCAAGAAGTCCTGATTTGAGCACTCTTGATTATTTTTTGTGGTGCTACCTCAAGGGCAAGGTATACGACAATAAACCAACCAATTTGGAACAACCGAAACATAACATCACCCTAGAAATGGCAGCAATCTCAAGAGCAACTTGTTCAAGCGTAATGAGAAATTTTCGTTCAAGATTGGAAGAGTGTTTGCAGCGTGATGGTCGACATCTCGACAGCATAATTTTTAAGAATTGAGTTTACATTTTTTGTAGTTTTATCATAAATTAAAAAAATCATTTATTTGTAATTAATATTTTTATTTCTGGCACCCTGTATTATATGGTGGGTGTTCGAAAAAAGGTTGCAGCAATCACCTCCTAGAATGAAAGTTATATTAATGACGTTTCTAAAAATAAAAAAAAATTGTTTGTCATGTCTTAATATAGTGCACTTTTTATTTTTTATATATAGCGCCGCCATTTGAAGTCCAATTTCATCATGTTGCATATCGTTCGTTATTTGTTGCTTGACAGTGGCTTAATTTTTGGCACCGATTTTCAAAAAAATTGTGGGTGCAACATGCAAGGAAACTCACAAAAATAAATGAAAATCGGTTGAGAAATGACAGAGTTATGATTGGGGGAACAAAAAATTGTGAGGCCAAAACGCGAGCAAAACCTTTCAAACAAAAAAAAAAATAACTTTGAAAATCGGTTGACAAATGACAGAGTTGCGCTTGTGGGGAGCAAATTTCAACACCGATTTCCGAAAAGAAAAAAAATTATGGGACCAAACTGCAGGCAAGGCAAAACCTTTCAAAAAAACAAATTTATTTTTTAAATCGGTTGACAAAGGACAGGATTATGCCTGTGCAAACATTATCATATCAATGATAACCTCCTTCTTTTTTGAAGTCGGTTAAAAAATGTTAATATTGCCAGCTTTGTAGACATAAACAGGGCTACCAACTATCATATATTTTCTAAAATTTTTCTGTCCAATATATATCGGGAATTGAACCCTATAAAAAATATTTAAAAATCTAAAGTTGAAAAGTTAACTTTTCGCCGCAAGATTTTGAAATTCCGCCATAGTGCACTGGCGGGCTTAAACAATTTTCAAGTTAAACTTTTCTTTTTATTTTCAAAAAATACGAGTATAAAACAAGTAGTTTAACTTTAATCAAAAGCCATACAAATGAAAGCAACTTTAAAGTGAAATAAAAAAAATTTTCAAACTTTCAACTTATATGAGTATAAGTATTTAAACATGTGTGTTTGTGTCTGTGTGTATACTTATAAGTACACATAGAAAACAGATTCGTTGACACAACCGAATTTGTTGCCAATCGAACTTTGGCTTGGTGCATAGTCAGTATCATTGAATTCTTATTGAAAAAGAAGTTATTTTACAATAATAAATAATTGCTAATGCGAACTGTTTGCTAAAGCGAACTTTTTAATCAATGATAATAAAATTAACAACTACGAGTACTTAGTTGCAACAACCGATAAAAAGTAAAGTAAATTTAGAAAGAAATTTTTTTTAGTTACAGATACCAATAAAAATATGTGGAATATATAAAATTTAATGCACTAAATTCAAATACGGTTTCAGGTTTTTCTATCATGTACAGATTTGTTTTAATGGGCATGACTAATGTTTCCACTAGGTATATCAGTATACGAGTATTTCACCATAACTCGAGAACGCCTTGAACCATTTGAACAAATAAACCAATAAAAGATGAGAAGTAAAATTTCCTTTAAGTCGCTTATACATCAATATTTAAATCTTTTCAACTGTTTCGGAGTTACTCGTATTCAGAAATTAGCGGAGAAATTTTGGTTTTTCATGCAAAATTAAACTTTTTCGTTTTCAAAAACTTATAAAAAAAAATTAAGAGGGCAAAATTTTTAAATTTTTGTTCTTTATCAGAAAGCTAGGTATATGAGCAATTAAATAAGCCATAAATTATTAAAATCGATGAACAAATGTCGGTTTTACTCGAAATTAAGTGAGAAAACTTAATTGACAAAAATTGCTATTTTCATACAGCACACACAAATCAAAATTTTTTCTGTTGTAGGCCAAATTTTATTTTTATCAATTAAGTTCCTTCCCTTAATTGAGAATAAAATCGACATTGGTCCATCGATTTTAATCAATTTTAAAATGTTTGCTTTCTTAATTTCTTTATGAGCTTTTAAAAGCAGAAAAAGTATGTAATTTTGCATGAAAGAAAATTTGTTTTTGCTGCTAATTCCGGAACAACTCCGAAACAGTTCGAAATTTGAAAACGATGTATATGAATGGCTTAAAGATAACTTTATTTCTAATCTTTTGATGCTTTACTGATTTAAGTCGCGTAAGCTGCTCTGGAGTTTTGATGACATATATTACGGTTATCGCCCTATTTCGAGAGCGATATTAGTCATGCTCATAAAAAAATCTATGCCTGAAACTAATTATATATGTATATTCCACATATTTTTACTTAAAGGCTCGAAACGTTTTACTTTTTTTTGCAGACCAGTGTAATTGGCACTAAAACCCAATTCATAATATTTTATCGGTCTAACCATTTTCCAAGCAATATTTTTTCTGGGTGTAGTATTTAAGCGAGAAACATTGAATGAATGCAGAAATGCAGGTGAAAATTTTTCCATTATTCTTTTTCCTCTATTTTCCCATTTTTTTGTACTTAAAGAAAAATAACAAGGTCCAAGGAGAAACAAACAATAATAACAAATAGCAATTGATAAAAAAGAGTTTATTGGCAAACAAGCTGTTAAATGTTTAACATTTTTTTATTTTCAACAACATATTTTATTATTCTGTTTTTCTTTTTCACTTTAATAAATTAATATTACAAATTAAAAAATTAAAGGTTGAAAACCAAATGGGCATCGTTTACGTGAATAGGATGAATCACGAATGATGGATTGTACGTAAAATATATATCTTTAGTCACGTAACATTTTTACAGATAAAATGGGACTTCTTCTTGAAAACCTTTAACTGCAAAGTGAAACAATACGCGTTGAAATTATTCATATAACATTTTTTTTCTGTTTAGACTTACAGTTTTCATACAACTTTTTTTTAATTATACTATACAAAACTGTTCAAAAATTTCATGAAATTAAAGTCATGCCATTTTCAACCGACTTCAAAAAAGAAGGCGGTTGTCAAGTCGTATATATTTTTAGACCATAAGATCCTTATGGCGCGTCATGCACATCAATGCTTTGAATAACAAAAATCAATGCTTGGGGGGTAAAACAAAAATTGTTTGAAAATGAATAAATACTGGTTAGAAATACTGGTAACAATTACATAGCATAATGGTGTTGCCACTGCGGATTTTTTTAGATTTTCAATGCTGCCATAATTTTCCGGGGAAGTTCCGTGGAACTCTTGGGATTTTGGGATTTTTTAATCTAGTTATTTGGAATCTCCAATATGGTTTGTGTCCTTACTAAAAGGTTTGTGACTCGTATAAGTGGTTCGTGGCAGTAATAGCTGAAGGTGTCTCTGCTAATTATCTTTACTAACATTATAAATGCGAAAGTAAGTTTATTTGTTTGTTTGTTGCGCTTTAACGGCTAAGCCACAGAACCAATTTTGATGAAATTTTGAACATAGATAGATCTAAGTTTAGAAGGACACATAGGTTATACGTTTTTTTTTCAACTAGGACCACGAGGGAAAGTAGGGGAAATTTCTTCCTCTCAAAAACTATCAAGACGATTTTGATGAAATTCAAAACATAGATAGATCTGAGTCTAGAAAAAGACATAAGTTGTACATTTTTTCAATAATAGGACCATAAGGGGGAGTAAGGGGCAATTTCTGCCCTTCCGACACTATCTAGCCAATTTTAATTATATTTAAAACATGGGTAGATCAGAGTCTGGAAGGACACATAAGCTACACTCTAAAACATTACTTCAAATTTACGATCATATATTGACTAAATTTCTGTTTAAAATTTCTCCTTGTCTAAAATTACATCGACTTTGTAGTTATTTCATTAAAGAAAAAACTTTCCAAATTAAACATATTTTGTCTAAGTGGAAAAAATTTAACATAAAGTATAATACGGCTATGGCGGAATGGTAGATACGTCAGACTATCAGTCAGGAGGTCGCGGCTAAAGCCTGCACAGAGCCAATCGCTTTTTTTAGTAAAAACATTTTGTTAAAAAATAATGCGTGTTTAATTTTAGGTCGATAATAGTCTGTAAAGTGTTGCCGACTATTATCGACCTAATTTTAACAAAAGTGTTTTTGAGTGTATATATTCTTTCAAATATGGGTCCCGGATGTGGGATGGAGGGTAAGGGGCAATTTCTCCCTCTCTGAAGCTATCTAATTAATTTTAATGCTATTTATAAAATTATTAGATCGAGTCCGGAAGGACACAAACCCTATATATTTTTTTCTAAAATAACCTATAAGGGGCAATTCTAAGTTAAGTATAACGTAAGGAGATAGGCTCCAATACGGTGTCCCACCACAGCGTGCTTTCTTTTCTTTTACTTTTTATGTTTGTACACGCACAACTCTGTCATTTGTAAACTGATTTTCAAAGTTCTGTTTTGAAAATGTTTGCCTGCAGTTTGAGCTCATAATTTTTTTTTTCGAAAATCGGTCAGCAAATTTTTTAATCAATTTATTTTTATAAATTCATGTATATTTACATTTAAAAGTTAAAGATAATGAAGCATAAAATCGTTGAGATCTGACGAAAACAAGATTTTTTCATATGGTAAAACTTCTAAGTTGTTTATAATCACAATTTCCTTCGCCTTTGTCTTTTTAATGCCATTATTTTTCTCTTCACCTGAGTAATAAACATATTGTCCCTTACTAATTTAATTGGTCATTATTTCAGTTTGCACTTAGAAGGAAAAAGTAAAGAGGTAATAGAACTCAGCTCCAAAAAAATGCATATCAATTTACAATTTGTTCTAGAAGCAATAGCAAAAAAAAAAACAAAAAATGAAATGGATGTTCAAGTACTTAACCGAGCATAAAAAGAAGCTAATACACAGCTGCAACTCTTGGATAAAGACATTGTGCACACATTATCATAACAGCAACTCAAAATACGATAATAAAATATTATTTGTAAAATAGTGGTACGAAACATAAAATAAAAAGGAAGAGGAGTCGGTCGAATGACAATGATGAAGAATATCAACACCTCATCTTGTGCGAAAATTACGAAATTAAAATCGTCTGAGATGAAGTGTTATTGAAGTATTCATACTCATGAGTAGTTCTAGAAAGATGTACACAAATTTTGCAAATGGTATATGCAACTAGAAGTTATAGGCAAGAGTGCATGCAGGTCATGCTTTTCATGGTTGAGTAACTGAACGTAGTAATTATCCGGCAAAAACTTTTGGCATTTTTGTAATCGGTAGTATTCTTTTAATGCGCTACAAAGTAATGATATGTATAAATAAAGATCTGATGGAATGTTTTTGCCTTTTGTTAACACTTATATATTTACAAAGCATACATGTAATTGTATTATTTTACATTGAATTCCGCTTTCTCGGTTAATCAAAAATTCCGTTAAAAGAAACATTTTAGTTTGTCATTTGTGTTAACAATATAAAATTTTGAAAACAGTTAGTTTTCCCTCGCAATCGACGTTAAGACGAATTCTCCACTTGTGAAGCAATAGTAAGAGTAGGCAAAGATACTTTGATTGGATACATATCTATCCAATATTTTTTATAAAAAACTCCCCTTGTTTAGAAATAACATTTGCAGAATTTTGCTTATTTATCTTAAAAAATAATTAAGGATTGTCAGACGGGCTTGAATTTTATATTTTTCCCCATTTTTTTAATATGACCCGTTTTTGATCAGATTTGGTGGAAACCATGTGCTCCTGATTTTTTATTGAGATAATATCTCAAATTGTTGATACTGTTTCCATGACATGGTGCATATTATGTAGCAGCTATGATCTTACTTTATGGGCCTTGTGTTTAGAATCATTATCAGTTATTCAGAGCAGGTTTATACACACTTTTCGGCAAGTTTTCTTCTAAAATGTCTTAATAATCATTTTGACTTATAATTATGTTAATAAAATGCAATTAGTTTGGTGCTGCTGCAGAAAATAAGCCCCAAACTATCACTGAACCAATAGTGAACCACTACAGTTTTACTATCGACATTTCCTTCAGGGATGACTCAATTTGCATGATATTAATCTCATTTAACTAAATTGCAAATTGAATCATCACTGAAGGAAATGTCGATAGTAAAACTGTAGTGGTTCACTATTGACTTTGTCCCTAGCACTACTGACTAATTGCACAACAGACAATGTTCTGCGCTATAGACATTTAGCATCAGAGAAGTCAACATGCATATAACTTTTGCGCGGGCCGATCGCATTTAATATTTATTTTTACTAAATTTATTATTTCGGCTTTTTGGTTCAATATCTGAATTAATGTCAATTCATTATTTTTCATATTATTTTTTAAATTTAACCTGTTTACCAGAATTCGCATAGATTTTCTCAGACTCAACAAAATACTTATACATACATACATACATACATATGTACATATGTATGTATATACGTATATAATATTTCAACAATACCCGGTTGGCCAACTCGTCGTAGAGGAAATTTTCATCAACGACTACTTGAGGAAATTTAGACATATGTCATGCACGATATTTGTCGATTACAATTTATTTAAAGACAATCTAACAGAAACCGTACTAATCAAACTAATCAACTGGCCATGGCAACTAGTTGGTAGAATTGTCCGCACGCTAGTCTTGCAACGTTCAATTTAAAATTTTTTTATAATTTCGTTACAACAAAAAACACTACGCGCTCAGTCTGTCACCAGTTTGAATCATTTTGATACATTCCTGCTTGCTAAAATTGAGCGAAATTGAGCTGATGAAAAGTTTCATTACAATGTCTATTAAAAGTTCTTGTATGTATTAAATACTCTCTGAGCGACAAATTCTTCAAATTGTAATGGGGACATTTCTAAGGATGTTGTCATTTACATGGTCATTAATGAAAAGATGGGTGACAGTGTTGCTCTTGTTATCATGTATGAACTTAGCGGCCATTTGTTCGAAAATGTCCGCACTGATCTGTTTGAGCTGTCACCAACAAGTCATCGACGCTTTAACATTGTCATGCATCGGTCTTGCAAGATGTGTGAAAGACATGGCCAACTGGGTATTTCAGCACAAGAACATACGAAAGAAATATCTGTCATTTGCTGCAACAACATCATACCTTGAAAAACATGGTTTTTTAGTTAATATTCTGCAATTATTCGTCGTTTCATTCTTCTTATGAGAAAACGAATAATATTTTCATTTTCCATTAAGTTGTGAGTAAATTGAAAACTTTAAACTCGTTTTCTGTAAAAATTGTTTTATTTTTTAGTTATGACTTTGTTGCAGCAAACGAGCGATATATGTATGCGCATATCGACACTTAACCGCAAGAAAATCGTAACCATTAAAAAGTAAATTTTACAGTAGAAGTATTTTCTAATTATGGAAGTGGCGTTTTAATATTGACTGCAAAGGCATTTGTTGCACTAATATATTGTTACGAATTGAAAATGCAGATTCAAATTTAACGATACACTGAAAGAATTTCGCTTCATAAATTTAATGAAACTAGACTTTTTTCACAATTCTAATGAAATTTCACGAATATTGTGAAAGAGTTTTATTGGAATTGCTCCATTCACAGTTTCGTTAGAAAATTTCATTGGATTTATGACAACAACATTTTGTCATTTTATGAAAAACACTGTAAGTTATAATAAAATCATTTATTGGATACCTAAGATTCTTGATATATATACTATAACAAATTTAAAAAAATTTTAAAAATATTTTGTCCTTATGTCATGCTTACAATGAAATGCATTTCATTGTTTTGATACCCTTATTTATTTCCACAACCAAAACCGATCAACAAAAGAAAATGTATGTGTTTGTTGTGCTCTTTCTTACTTACTCTTTCTTATTATTATACGCTCATAGACACATTGCTTTCACAGTGCTGTTGGCGGAAGCAGTTAAGACGTTGGCTATAATGAGAATGATAGAAGCCGGAGTCAGAGTTCGATACTGTTACCGATCATCAACATTACACATTTTTCTGATGTGCATTAGAGTCTATCGTACGTATTAGTGGCATGGAATTATCAATAAAGTAAAATAGTCAATAAAATAGATACTCTAATGAGGCTACCAACTAATGTAATCATTTCATTAAAACAATAAAATAATTTCATTACAATAATGGCAGGATATCATTAAAATAATGACAGAATTTCATTAAAGTAATGAAATAAATCTTTAAAATGAGTTAGTCGAACTGTATGGGCTTATATCCAAAGAAATTTAATTATTTTTGGCTTGAGTTCGGTTTTAATTTAATATTTCAATTATATTATATTTTTATGAAAGTTTCAGATTTTTATTTAGAGATAAATGTGAAGTATGTACACAAAGAAAATGTTGACTGTGCGGAGGGTTGAACTGACGTTTCGTTAGCTCCCGCTAATCTCATCAGAGCTCTTTACCGCTTTGCAGTCAATTGTTGAATATCATCTACTTTTAATTAATTCACACTTTTTAATATTTCTCTATTCTAGTATGAATTATCATTGATAATTACAAGTACTAGTGTGTGTGAATGTTTGTTTGTTCAGTTTATTTGAACATGTACATCCAGCGGTAAAGAACTCTGATGAGATGAGCGGGAGCTATCGAAACTTCAGTGCGACCCTCCGCGCAGACAAAATTTTCTTTGTCTACATGCTTCATATAAAAATATTATTTAATTGAAAAATTAAATTAAAACCAAACTCAATCCAAAAGTAATTAAATTTCTTTGGTTAATGAAACAATTTTATTAAAACGATTAAATAATTTCACCAAAATAATGAAATATATTCATTAGCTTATCGAAATTAAATTATTTCACATATTTAATGAAATTTTCATTTAAATAATTTTAACGAAACTTGTTTCATTAATCGAACGAACCGTGACGTTAGTTGAGTTTTAATGAAGTCAAGTTAGTTGAGTCTTAATGTCAAAATTCACAGACTTTATGAACAAAACTCTTTCAGTGTACAAATTGACAGCACTAGTTGTGCTGTATTTAGTAGCACAGAATCAAAACTTTCTGGCGCCTTCCACGCATAGTGACGAGAACTTCCCAGACTGATCAAGATCACTTGATGGGCAGTATAAATATAAGTGGCGAGTCAGTGTGTTTTTGAACTTATTCGAGTAAACATCGCCAAGAAGAGTTAGTGGCAGTATAGTGTTTAGTAATGTATTTATAGGAATTGGAAAATAAATAAACTGTGTTGCCAAGAAGTTTTTGTATAATTAAATATCCGTGTTTAATTTTTATTGCAATACAACGAACCTATTGCTTAGGTTTCAACGAAACCCAAGACACCTAAATGGTGGCACAGAAAATACTTATTCCATTCTGCTGGTCTAGACCTATAGTCCACAAACTCTGCTTTGGTACCGTCAAACAGAGACAACAATTTCAATACCCGATTGCAACTTGTTTACCTATACAAAATTATAAAGCGTTTTTACGAAGAGACCTAAATAACGTTACAACATGACGTTATATGTTTATGTGGCTTAAAATATGTTTGCTGTCATTAGAAATCAATAATTTAATGAAATTATTTTAATATCATTATTTTTTATCTTCAGCAAACAGTTATTTAACTGTTCTATTGTTAGCCTTTTAGCTTTTGCCAATCGTTTTTGGTCTACTTGAAAAAGAGAATTTTATCCGACCCAGTACTTTGTCGCTACAAAAATATGTAAACATTTAAAAATTTAAAAGCAAAATGTATGTAGGCTAACGAACAGAGATAAATTTTTAATAAATAGAGTAGATCTTAGTGAGAGATTCTTGAGATTAAATAGAAACATTATTGTTTTGAATGCAGATAAGGGAAATACTAGAGTAGCTATGAATAAGCATGATTATGACTTAAGAATTAATGATATTGTTAGTAATGTTACTGCATATAGAATATTAAACAAGGATCCTACAACTAAATTACAAAAAATAAATAATAATATTGTTGACGAATTGTTCAGAGCAAAAATAATTACAAATATAGATAAAAATAGACTTAAGACTAGTGTTGCTATGGCGCCAAGACTGTATGGATTGCCTAAAATCCACAAAGGGAATTTTCCATTAAGACCGATTTGTTCTTTTATAAATTCTCCTTCGTATGAGCTTTGTAAATATGTTACACATATTCTAAAAAAGTTAACGATAGGTTCCAAATACAATGTAATTAATTCTTTACAATTTAAAGATAAGATACGACATCTGAGGATTGATACCAATGAAAAATTAATTTCACTTGATGTAGTATCGCTATTTCCCAGTATTCCAGTAGATCTTGCAATAGATATTATAGGTGAAAAATGGGATTTGCTAAAGGGACATACAAATATAGGAAAGGATTTATTTTTGCGTATCATTAGATTTTGTATTATTGACAACAGATATTTTCAATATAACAATAAAATATATGCACAACTAAAAGGACTTCCCATGGGCTCTCCAGCTTCGCCAGTTGTGGCTGATATTGTAATGGAAAAATTACTTGATGAATGTGTTGAAAAACTGAACATTAGGCCAAAAGTTTTGACAAAGTATGTAGATGACCTTTTTTGCATTATTTCAGAAAGCGAAATAGATACTATGCTATCAACATTTAATTCATTTCATCCCGACATTAAATTTACAATAGAAAAAGAATGTGGTTCAAAGTTGCCTTATTTAGATACGCTAATAATAAGGAGAAATAATAGCTTATTAATAGATTGGTACCAGAAACCGACCTCTTCAGGCAGAATAATTAATTATTATTCGAAATATCCAAAAAGGATAATAATTAATACAGCCAAAAATCTTATAGAAAGAATATTATCAGTTAGTGATACGGATTTTCATAGGAAAAATAAAAGGATAATTATGAATATTTTAAATGATAATAGTTTCCCAATTCCCTTAATTTGCAAATTAATAAGACAATATAGGTGTATTAGAAGATATCAAAACACAGCTTCTGAACCTAAAATTTGTAAATCTTTGACATATGTACCTAAAATGTCGGAAAGATTAGAAAAGTCGAAAATATATGATAGTGATAAATATAGAATGGCACATAAGATGTATAAAACTGTAGGTAAATTGTTTAGTAAGACAATAGACAGAGTACAGAGATTAGAAAAATATAATTTAGTTTATCAAATTTCATGCAATGGTAATGATAGAGAAAATTGTAATAAGGTATATGTAGGTACGACCAAAAATAAATTAAAAACTAGAATATCTGGTCATAAATCGGATCAAAGGTATAGAGATAATGTTTCTGTACAAAAGACAGCTTTAGCAGCTCATTGTGCCAATTCAAATCAATATCCTGATTTTAGTAATGTTTCAATTTTAAATACGGAGAATAATTATAAACGACGTTATATGTTAGAGATGTTACAAATTATAAATGTTCCAACAGATAAAAGAATGAACTACAGGACAGATACGGCTAGTGTTGCTCATAGCTATAGATATTTATTATATAGGAACGGAAGCGGAAATTTAAAAGTTATAAATAATTGTTAAACACATTTATATATCCCTGAAGAAGCCACACAAAGAAGTGGTGAAATATTGGACTTGTTGAAAATTAAAAAATAAATATTGTTATTTTTTTTATATAAAAAGAGACCTTAAGCTCAATTAAAATATAAAACTTTTTTAAAATAAAATTGCTTTTGTTATATTTCCGTAACGGCTGTGTTGGAAGACTTTGAAACATCGTCAGAAGAATCGAATGATCGCTAACGATCCATTTTCATCAAAAACCGGAAATCGAAAATTATGTTGATTACGATTTCATTCGGTAAAGGCTCGATACGTCTGTATGTTACCATAAAAACAAAGGCATTGCTTTTTTATCTTCCTGTTTTATTCAAGTAAAATAGTATGCATACAGATACACATAGAACGTTAAACCCATAATTTAACCAAGTTAAACGCAAACTGAAAAACAAAATAAATGCATTTATTTTAATAGTGATTGTTTAAGGTAGTCCCAAGATAATAAATTTTCATAGAATTATATGCGGGAAAAAATAAGAACAATACAATAAATAGTAAACATACGAACGTGAAAGTAAAAAATATCACGTTTACAAGCTTACACTTAGCCGACATTTTTTCTGCTTGATACCTAGTTGGAATATAGCACAGGTCGACAAAAATAAACAACTAATTTTCCTTATCGGAGAAAAATGTCGATGAATGTGATAAAAAAAGCTCAAAGTTTATTAATTTTTTTTTCAATAAAATGTTGCTCTCGGTACCTATAAGCAATTACATAAAAAACAAACTTATTTCCTATAAGGCGATTTGACTGAGATTAAAACTGAGTATTTTCTCACAACAATTTTCTCTAAAAATTTTGTTGTTTAATATTTAACTTGTTCAACTTGCAACAATACGGAATTTCGCCCTAAATGTAGCATTGTTTAAAACAATTATGTTAGCATGCCTCTCATAACGATAATATTTAACGTCACCAACATCATTATGATTATAATAGCAACATAACGAAGAAAAGGATGAGAAATCATGCAAATCGTAAAGAGTATTAGCAAAAAATAGACTTTAAAATAATATAAGGAAAACTTTGTATAAAAAAAGAAAAATTAAATTTAAGAAAAATAAAAAATAACAAAAGCGGAGAAACCGACCAACGACAACAGTCTTTTTTTTTTAATATTTAACTGCATTAAACACAGAACGGGGAAAACTATAAAAGTACGAGTTTAAAACAAATGAACGAATCAGACAACCGGAATGATGAGCCGGCTAGTAAAGTAAAAGAAACAGAAAAAGCAAAAAGCAAAAAGAAAGGCAACAAACACATCGTCATGACCTTTTATTTAATTTAGCTAATACGTCAGACAAGCACACGCACAATCCAACTGTTGTAATACACAGAGATTTGAGATTTTCCTGTTTATCTTTGCAAGAATCCCAGCAAAAACTTTGCTTACTGGCACGCAAATAAGTATATGAGGATTTAAGTCGTAACTACTTATAGCTTGGCTCGATAACTACTTATTTTTGTTTGAAAAGTCCAAAAAAGTAAGGGGTACCACTTAGAAATGTATTTACATTGTCAAAGCAATTAACTAATTATTATTTGGCTTACTCGCAGCTAAAAAATAAGAAGTCAAATAAACAAAATAATATTTAAAAAAAATTTTACACACATTATATTTTATTTATATTTTTCGAATTTTTTATATTTTTTACCCAGCTGGGATACAAACCTGTGCTCGTTCAGATATGAAGACAAGAACTTTACCCACTCAGCTATTGTTGACTTGTAAGTTTAAGCGACAAAAATTAGTTTTCTAATTTTATTAAGAAGTTGGTAATAGTTCAAATTTGAAGCACAGTAATAAGATAAATAAATACCACTCATTACTTTGTAACCCATTAATAAAGTACTACCTATTACAAAAACCACAAAAGTTTTTGTTGGGATACTTGTATATTTTTACAAGTGTGTTATCAAAACGGCACAAGTTGTATGATTTGGTTTTAATGTTAACAGAGGCATAGTGGTGTAAATGTACTAGTATGATAAATCAATGAACTTGTTCATTCATTTTGCTAAATAATAACAACAGCGAATGCACCGTTTTACATTGAACTTTAGTAAATATTTTCATTGAACTTCAATGAATATTTTCATTGAAACAACGTATGCGTACATTTTTGCAAAAAATTAGTGAATCTAAGTCAATGAATGACATTCAATGAAATTATGTCAAATAATTTTTTCTGTGTGCCAATGTTATTAAGTTTCATTTAATTTTTAATATATTCAATTAAATTACATATCGCGACCTTAGTATTGTTTTGACCCATATGCCAAAAAGTCGGAGTGGAGAAAAACAACAAAGAAGATTTACATAAAGTATTCTCAAAATATATCCGATAGAATTTTTTTGTTTCCTCACCACTGCTTACGGCATATGTTTGAAAGAAAAATGTACATTTTTGTGAACTTTCATCAATCCGATTAGGAATTAACATCTTTTTACTGAAAGTAAAATTTCTTGTTATGTGCTCCAGTAGCCACTTTTTAATTTTATTTGTAAAAAGTAGCTATTGTTGCTCCATATGTATACTAACTGCTGTGTATTGAGTGTTATTGACTTGTTATTGAGATGAAATTTTCTACTTTTAATTGAAAATAAGCGTATAAATGTTATTAGAAAAGATATTTACATGGAATAAAAAGTTAATATTGATAAAACTTGGTAATTTACTTGATTTCTGATTTTTATTTTTTTATTAAAAAATTTTTTTTTTATTTATCAAAAATGATGATATCGAGCGCAATGAATGCTTGATATTTCAGAAACCAGGAACAATTTTGCGAAACAGTTTTTGGATTCTGAAAGATGGTATTCAAAATATATATACCCCATACTTAACTCAATTTTTTTTTAAATGGTCGGTGGTCCAAAACAACACTAATGTCGCGATATATAAAAAAAATATTTAAATTATGTCAATTATTACTAACAATGCACTTTTTTAATTTAGTGCTAATTTTTTTGGCAACTGTGAAATTTTGCACCTATCACATATGTTTATTCCGATTTTTAAAAATGAAGCGCTTTATGAAAGAACAACGCGTTATAATTGTGAAAACTTATAACAAAAAGTTATGCTGAGAACGCTCGCAAACTTCGAAGAATTTTCAGTCGAGAAAGTGCATCTAAAGTGTCAACCATTCGAAGAGTGGTAAAAAAAATTGAAGAAAGTGGGTCGGTTATGGACAGTAAGACTCCTGTGCGTCAACGTACCGGTCGGTCTCTTGAAAACATTGCTGCTGTAAGCGAGAGTGTAGCCGAAAACCCGAAAACATGGAAATTTTCATGAAAAGAGTAATGGCCAGTCATCAGATCCGTGGGGGCCATTTGACGGATATTTTATTCCATACTTAATCGGAACATGTATTTTTTAAAATCCAATAAAAAAATCACAACTACCTCAAAAAATACCTGTTTTTATTTTAAAATTAAAAAGTGCTTTCCTACTAGGACAACCTTTAGATGTAAAATCCTATAAATCCTTGCAAATCCACATTTGAAAGTTTTACTGTTTCAAATTTTAAATTTAAAGAGATTATTTTAACTTTAATACGACGAGCGCCTTTGTTAAAGCTGCCGGGTAAAATAAAAATACTACGTGCAATAAACAAAAAACAAAAAACGAGACAAAAACCTTGAATTATTAACTACTATCTGCACACAACACACAAGGCAGACATTATAAAAAAGAAAATATAACACCCCAGACCAAATCGGAAGAACAAAATCGTCATAGCTTTACAGCCAATTAGTGGCTTGGGACTAACAAAAGGGTAACATGGCAAAAGAAATGCAGCAGTGAAAACTATGGTGGTTTTGGTAGCTGCCTTTTGTCATCATTATCATCACTTACGTCATCGTACCCAACGTAATCATTATCATCATCAGGTTTCGTATTAAAAATGTTGCTTGACCATTAACAAGAGAAAATATTAAAAGCAAAAGGTTAAATAAAGTAGCATTTCTTAATGTTCTTGTGTCTTACAAAATACTGAACAAATGGCGGGCAGGCATGTTGGAAGAAGATATAAAACTTTACTGACGTTTAACAAATTTGTTTGGAAATTTTGCAAAAAAAAAAACGCAACATGTCCCAACGAGTATAAGTAAAAAATATGTACATATGTGTGTTTCATAGAGTGAGTACGAATACAGGGAAGTATATCTGTATGTGCATCAATTTTATATATAAAAGAGTAAAAACTCAACCTAACGGATGCGGAAGAAGAATATGTACATGCTAAATAAAATGGCATTGCAGAGGTGATCTTATATAGGAGCTATGACATTTATATATGTAAGGCAATGCAACGAAATATACAAATATGTCTACATTTTTACCAAATCAGTGCATCTTGTGGAAACGTAGCAGCATTAGTAAATTCTAGTAAAATTTTTTCACTGTCTGACTTTCGACGACCCAGCAATGGTCCTAATAGAATAATTGTATTTTCAAATTAACACAAATATTTTAATGATTTACAAAGAAATGGAAAAAAGCTATTTATATGTGGTTTTGTGCGTTAGTTTTATTTTAAGTTGTGTTGTGTTAAAGTAGCAAAAATATAGCAAGTCCAGTGAAAAGCAAAATTTGCACAATTTGTAAGAAAAAAAAATTAATTAAGTGTACAGAGAAACTGAAATTTTCCTAAAATGTAATTAATGTCATATTTAAAAAAAAAATAAATAAAACTTCCCAGTAAAGAGGCCTTCTAGAGGGCCTGTTTAGCAGACATAGGGCCTTCCAATCCACATTCCACACTTATTTCATTTTTACCCATGCTGTCATAGCGGCGCAGGCCTTCCACAGTCGCTTCCTAATGTAGGGATTCTTACAGGCCTCTTCTGTCATGCCATTTTGATGGCTATCTAAGGAAGGTCTGTTAAAAAACAAATGGATATACATATTTTTCTATTTCAGTATTTCTATAGCGGCTTGCTTATATGTATGTGATTAATGAGATTTTTTATTCCGAACTACTTCTTTTCATCCAAAGTAATTTTTTATACATTGATGTCTCTTGAATGCAGTGATGCCAATTTAGCATTTTTCTGGCTCAATTTAGTAATTTTTCATCGCGTTTAGCCAGAAGAAGTCCTAATTTAGCTATTAGCCATTTTTTTAGTCAGTTGTTATTCCAATTTAGCTACTTTTAGCCGTTTTGCTAACCGACCACTTTAAGCGATATTTTTCATTAAAAAACGATTTTCAAAATTATTTTTTATTTGAAAGGGTTTGCTAGCAGTTTGGCGCAATAATTCTTCTTGAAAATGAAAATTTGCTTCCCCAATCCATAACTATGTATGTCATTTGTAAGCCGATTTTCAAAATTCTTGTTTTGTTTGAAAGGGTTTGAAAAAAATTGGTCCCAAAATTTTTTTTTTGCGAAAATCGGAGGGGGAAATTTGCTGCCCGCAATCCATAACTCTGTTATATTTTAACTGATTTTCAAAATTCTCCTTTGTTTGAAAGGGTTTGGTAGCAGTTTGGCCCAATAACTCTTTTCGAAAATGGGAGGGAAAAATTTGTTTTTCGAAAATGGGAGAGGAAAATGGGTGGGGAAATTCTACAATAGGTCTTCCAAGACACCCAAGCTACCCAGGCTCAACTTGAACACCAGAAATCGTTCAAAACTTAAAATGTGTTTAAGGGTTAATTTCGAGCTTATTCACAATTAGTACTCGGTATAGGAAATCTTGTAAGCCTTACGTTTAAGGTATAAGATGTGCTCAGCACTTTTATGTAAACCCGTCGGGGAACATTTTAGTAGAGCATTTTACCCCGCTATATCGCCGTTGAAGTCGAGTTTTTAGCCACTATTTTAAGAAATTAACTCCGTATAGAAAGAATCCCTTATGTAAACTTTCAAAACGGCGATGCATGTGTTCATAAATTTTTTTAGTGGTCTTTAACGTTGTTCTTTAATATACCAAGGCAGATTTAAATACGCCTTAAGATATGTTAATATGGGGCTAAGTCTTTAGAACTTTGTTATTTTAATTTTGTTGTAGTTTTATTTTTCATACAATTTGTGAATTGTGACTAATTTTACAAACATATCGAGCCATAACCGTCAAAAAAAGCTTAAGCGACTTGACTTTCGAAAATCGTTTTTTGACAAAAATCGACTATTTACGATAATTTGGACTATCTGTCAACGTTTCAAAATCATTTCACAGTTATGGCAATACAGCAAAATTTTTAAAAACTTTTGTAACTGCAAAGTGTCGCTTGTGTTTTTCAAGTAGAGCAAAACTAGCGTCAAAAACTGCAAGGATATTAATGAAACAGTTACAGAACAGCTTGTTAAGGATAATAATTACCAATTTTAAAATAATTTTCAAGAATATCTTAGCACATTCGATAGTAGGGCATCGTAGGGACGATATCAAAAAATGAGTATCATCTATTTCATTGTTGCTTACTTATATTTCTTGGAAGAACAGTATATTTAACATTTTTATAAATTGTATCCGGCTACGATGATCAAAAACGACTTAACTGACTATTCTGTAAACATACGCGACTTTATAAATTTGAGCTAATAAAAATAAATCCATTAATAGTGAAGCGAACCTAATATTCTTACAAACATTTTTTTTTTAATATGCTTTAATATCGTCAGTAAGTTGCAGATGTGACTAGAGCTTATTTTCATTGGCTCATTTTTCAACTTTATTTTATGTCGCTATTAAATTAATTTGAAATTTTTCTTGTTTGTTTTTTTTTCCTCTGCCGTTATCACTTTTTTACATGCATTAAAATTAATGCTGTAAATAATTTTTTACATGTCACCTGATGATTGAACGAGCGTGAATATGAAAAAATAATTTATTATTTCTTTTGGTAATGAAAAGAGATTAATTTGACATATACATGTATATGTAGCTCGTGAACGCAGCACCGTATTGCGAAAATTGTTTGAGGAATGTTTTAGACCTTTACAAACAAGAAGATGACAAAGAGCGCAGAGTATTGATTGTCACTTTTAACTGAAACATACTATTTTGCAAAATTTCTTTTAGAAACTCAATAGAATTGAGGTATATTTTATTCATATTGGGAGGGAAGGTGGAATATAGCATTTTCCTCCTCATTTTCTAAAAATAGTCATAAAAGCTTCTTAGAGCCTCAAAACGTCGATATCTGAGGAAAACTCGATTTTCGAAAGTCGGAGTGAAATCAATAGCTCTCAATTTTTTGAAAGCGGTAGGATAAAAAAAATCTTTTTTACTACCATAATAGTTTAACTGAAGCTGAAGTATTATTTCACGGAAAATTTCCGCCGACTCGATAATTATAGTTTTTCAAGTCAGAGTATCAATTTGTGGAAATCATCAACTAGCTTTTAGTTAACCTAAAATACTAACAAATACTAATTTTAATATTAACTAAATGAGGATTCTATCATACATTATCGTACGCACTGTACCACTCACTATACCTCCTTTTTTATTAAACATCTGAATGCTTTTAATATGACTTCTTAAGAGATCTAAAATAAATACTTAAGGCTATTTTATGAGTTAGGAAGAAATATTTTATTAAAAATTACTTCTACTATATATTGGTGGATACTTACATATTTTGTACATAGGAGATCAGATATAATATCTGTGTCGTTATATCATAATATATTAAGTCTAAAAATCGAGTTTGGAGATATTAACGATTTAATGTAAAATCGATTATGTTGGTGTTCTAGAAAGCTAAAAAATAGACCGTGATATCTTTTTCCAAAATCGCAGTATTTGAAAATGGATTGGACCCGATTTTGACCTAACTCGACTTACCATCTCAGCTAAGCCATCTTGTTGAATAACGATAGTACAAAATAACGATAGACATGAAATGACTTACACTTTAAAACAGGGACCGTATCTTTTTTCGAAAAAGTTAAATAATAATAGTTATTTCTGACCAATATGTTTTCGGTCAAAAAATAATAGTAATTTTCTGACTATTATTTTTTTAGGTCAAAAATAAAAGTTAAAATTTGACTGATATTTTTAGGTCAAAAATAAAAGTTAAGATTTGGCCGATATTTTTCGGTCAAAAATAAAAGTTAAAATGTGACTGATATTTTTTAGTCAAAAATAAAAGTTAAAATTTGACCGATATTTTTTGGTCAAAAATAGAAGTTATATTTTGACCGATATTTATTTGGCCAAAAATAAAAGTTAATTTTTGACCGATATTTTTTTTTAGTCAAAAATAAAAGTTAAAATTTAAAAAAAGAGCGAATAATATTTGGAGTTAATAATCTCACATGTGAATATAAGGAGCATCAATAGCTCTTATATACAATTTCGTTAAATAAATTGGTTCAATAGTTGATGCTCTTGCTCACTATTATCAAGCATGACAACTGGTTAAAATAAACAAAGAATGCTGGGGTAGCGACTTATAAATCCGTTTAAATTTTAATTTTTTTTATCAAAAAAATATCGGTCAAAATATAATCTTTATTTATGACAAAAAAAATATCAGTCACAAAAAATTAAACTTTTATTTTTGACCAAAAAAATATCGGTCAAATTTTAACTTTTATTTTTGGCCAAAAAATTATCGAGCTCACGACCATCACAATGCTATACTCAAATATCGTATAGACGAATTATTTCTGTCTGACTTTTTGAACTGAAATGTTGATAATAACTGCTATTTTCGGCCCCTGCTTTAAAAAGTTATTTTAATCAATGAAAGTTATTATTTCATAAAAGTTGCAACAATTATTTACATTAACAGTAATTTAAATATGTATTTAAAATGGTCAGATCTACCTATCATTTTATTTTGAGTGTACTATGAAAGAGATGCTGACCAATTTTAAAATATAGTAAAACTTAGCTCTTGTATAGGCATGCAAACAGGAAAATCCCCCAGAAATCCCCTAAATATAAATGTATGCCTCCTAAAAATGTTAGCACCCTAAATTTTCTCCAACACGAAATAATCAACCCTATCGTGAATATTTTTTCCCTCGAAATGTTTTCCCTTTCCCTTCTTTAGCGATCGTGAATAAATACATCATGGATAAATGGAAATTTGTATCTTAATACTCGTATTAACACATTTGCATGCAACACTTCTCGGCACACATGAAATAAGTTTCGCGATGATGCAATAGCGAATTATTTTTCCGCGTCCGTAGAGAATCATTCATTGCGTCCAAAATGTATAAAAAACTAATTTTACTTACTCTTGAGAAAATGTAATATAACACCAAAAGACTATTTGATTGAATTAGGCACCCTGAAATGGCTCGGGTACTCCAAGACATTGGATGCATCTAGCAATCCTGGACGAACAATTCGATTTTGTTTAGATTCTTCATGGAATAAAAAGATAATTCCAATTCTTAGCACTGCATTTTTTAATTTTTTAACAAAAATTTCTTTGATTTTTAATTTATTTTATTAAGCTTCTTCCTTATTTACATTCACTGATAGCGGGAAAAAATGTTCAGGGGAACTTCACGATAGCAATTTTTATCTCAAAGGGAAATGAAAATTTCATGGGAACATAAATTTCACTTGTTATTCGCGATAGGGGTGAATAACCCCTAAATCTAAGAAGAAACTCCCTAAACTGGCAACTCTGGTCTATGTTTATACACTTTCGATTAAAGTAAATTAATATTTAATGATGTTTGCTGAAAACATGGAGATTATCATTAAGAGAAAAATATATTTAAAGCTTCTTTACAAATCGCGTAACAAAATGTAATAATTGCCTAATGGAAATTGTAGATTTAATAATTTATATATTTAATGTAAATACATAAATATATTTAAGATACCACTTGTCGCCATACTTGTCTCCATATTGTTTTATTGGCTGCAAATCGTTGATTGTTATGTAGAGAACATCGATGAAGTGGCGTTGGTAACAACTGAGACTACAGGGATACTTTCTTATCCCCAAAAGTATGCCAACCATTTTTTTAATATTTCATTTAAGAGTTTATAAGTTAATGTAGTGTTTATGAATACTATTTTTTAACAAAGGCTTTTTAACCTTAAAGTGTTCCGTAACTAATTTATATTTTAAACGTAAATGTTTTTATGATTATGGCCATAATAAATAAGTTATAAATGTGCTTAAATGTTACTATATTATTATTATATAATTTTCTCTATCGGTTATCACAAATGTGCTGCTTGCAAATTAAAATACCTTAACAATTCCAATGCATATATATTTAAAAATTAAAATATATCGTTTTTATACACACGACCATATAAATACATACATATATACCCACATATAGGTACCTTACCGTTACATATTTACTACATAAATCTATATTGTATTTTATTTATTAATTAAATACAATCCGTTTGTGATGAATTGTTTTAATTTCTGGGCATTCTGTATTTTATGCGACCGAGAGGTCTGAATTATGAAATGGTTTTCAAGCGCAGCACAGTCCTATTGTAATTATATAAATTTATTTTATACACCATCTACCGACAACAATTTACATACTGATGATATTATGTGGCTAAAGTATTTGCGAAAGATTATAAGCCATAATAGCGTAGAGCTGAAGGGGAAAATTACGCATTAAAAGTAATAGAAATAACTAAATCTAGTTTGAAAAGAGCTAAATCGGCATGACTGGTGATCAGGAATATTTCAAACAAACTTAGTGATCGTTTGTTCGAAATATGCCTGAGTACAAAATGGTACATATATGTAGTAGGTAACGCAGATTAGGGTAGTGCAGTAATTTTGCATTATTTTCACTAAGAGGCTATTCACATATTACGTAGCGCTATTTTAGGAGTTTTTACAACTCCCCCACCCCTTTCATAACGCTTTTTCGCTTATTACAAAATGTTCAGTATAAATTATCTAATCCGTAACAAATCTATAGCCTACTCCCTTGAAGCGTTCCGTAATATATGAATAGCACTATGCAGCAAGAAAAATGCCAAGGAGTACCAATTTATTTTTAACCGACTTCAAAATAGAAGGATTTTATCAATTCGTATGTATTTTTTTTAATGTTTGCGCAAGCATAACTCTGTCATTTGTCAACCGATTTCCAAAATACATACTTTTTTTGTTTGAAAGGGTTTACCTGCACTTTGGTTCCATAATTTTATAGCTGTACTATTTTTGGCGGACTACGAGCTAGAAGTTTTGTTTCGTGACAAAAATAGTCGACACTATTGGAGTTATAAATTTATTTTTGTTTTGTTTGTACTTAAAACTCGAACTTAAATCTAAATTTGTTTTTATTTATTATCATCAAGACGCGATAAGAGGTTTTTGTTTCTTTTTGTTTTCATTTTTCATTTCACTTGAAATTGTTGTTGTTTTATAGAATTGTTTATGTTATATTGTTGTTGTTTTTAGGGTTGAATATTGTATTCGCATAAAAATTCGAAGCATGCTTTAAGGAGGTTCCTTTTTTCAATTTTCAAACCCACGAACTTGGAATTTGGACCTTGTTGTTTGTTAAAGTTCATTTATAATCATCTTTTTATTTTAATATGGACAAGGAGCATATATGTCTATAACCGGGTGTCCCCAAGACACCATTCGTCTATTTTTCTAATATCGGAGGGGGCAAATTTGCTACCCCCCACCTCCACTCCTTCATGTCATTCGAAACTTTTTTTTTTGTTTGAGGGGGTTTGCCTGCAGTTTGTGCTCTAACTTTTTTTCGAAAATCGGAGGGGGAAATTCGCTCCGTCCCCCTTGCACAGCTCTGTTATTTGTCAACCGATTTTGAAAATCCATTCTTACTTTTGTTTGAAAGGGTTTTCCTGCAGCTTGGTCCCCTAATTTTTTTTTTTTAAATTTGCTCCGCCCCTCTCTCCCCTTCGCAAGGCTTTGGCATTTATGATCCGATTTTCAAAATTTGTTTTGTATTTGAAAGAGTTTTTTTATTTGAAACTGTTTGCCTGAAGTTTGGTCCCGTAAATTTTGTTCGAAAATCTGTGGGATATTCCCCACCCCCTCCTTCGGAAATATTGATTGGAGCATAACTCCCCCATTTATGAACCGATTTTCAAAATTCTTTATTTGTTGGAAATGATTTGCTTGATTGTGCTTTCATAGAAGTAAAAATCGGGCGGACTAAGTGGTAGCCCGTTATATTAATTAACGCCATTTCTTGACCGATTTTCAAAATATTTTATTTAAAAGGACATGAAAGGTTTTGTACTATGAAAAATTGCGAACACCGCATTTGTAGACAAACACACCATTTGAACTAACGCAAAGTTGCGTCTGTTTTCTAATCTGTTCAATAAGATCTTTGGATTGAAGCCGGTTTTTTTTTGGCAGAATTATTATTATACGAAAACAGTCTAGTTTCTTAATTATGTGAATAACTTTTTTTATTATATTTTTTTTTCTAAAATTTAGGATTTTTGAAGAGGCTGCTCACTGGTTTTATCATAACTTGGGTAGGGCTTGCCTAATTTTATAACAGAGACCACTAAGAAACTTGAAATACAATTGCCTTTAAGCTGTTTTAAGGAGATTTTTTTATATGCTCAAGGTTTTGGGAATTATTCAGACTGACTGCAATGATGAAAAATATTTTTAAGCAAAATTGTAAAAAAAAATTTATAAAAAAAAAATCTAAAATGCCAAAGACTTACAATTTTTATTAACTGATCATAAAGCCATGTATACTACAATTAAAATTTATCTTTAAATCATGAAAATCGATGGATAAATATTAGTTTTGTTCACAATAAAGTGAAATTACCTTCTTTCTTTAGTTCGGAAAAGGCTACTTCACAGATTTTATTATAACTTGTGAAAATTTCGATCAATTTTGTTAAAAACTAATTTAGATAATTTTAATTTTAGCCCTTTTTAAGATATTTACATCTAGGATTTATTTTAGGGGGAGTTAAATTTCCCCCCTTTTGCACATGATCATATGAAACGTAAAACCATGTAAGTGACAAAAAATTCAAAATCGGGATTTTAATCAATTAATGTATATTATATCGAAGCTCGTGACCCTTAAAATTTTTAGGCTTCTGCTGTCATGCTTGGCGATGCTATCCCCAAAAAGAACACAACGTATCCAGTATAACTTGGACTATTTCATAAACTGTTTTCCCTCTGCTATAAAATTTAAGAAATTGTAGTTAAATGGTTTTACGTTTTATATGACGACATAGGATTGAAAAGTCTCAAATTTGAGAAAACAAATTTAAAAAAACGTGTCCATAGAATTTAACATTTCAGTTAGGAGACCATAACACATCAAAAGAAAAATAGAAGTCATCAAAGGTCATGACAAAAGTTTCATTTTCTTGCATAGTGTAGTTAGTGATAGTGCAAAATTATTTTTTAGTGCTGAATTGAAAGCTAGCAGCCACTCTAAGCATTTGTGATAGAGATGTTAAAAAATTTGGCACTGAAATTAAATTATTTGAGTTAAAAAAACAGTCTTCAGTTTGTAGCAACTTTGTCTTCTTCACTAATTCGAGTCCAACGTAGAAATTTTGCACGAAATTTATGGTAAAATTTTTTAGTTTTAGTTTAGAGTATGTTCATATGCACCTTTTTTTAATGCTGGTTCAAATTTTACACTAACTGAGTGCATTGCTGATTTTTGCACTAAATCTGCTTTTAGTAATAGTGAAAAAATTAGCATTACCATCAAATTTTTTTAGTACTAGTGAAGAAAAAAAATATTATCACTACGGTAGACAAAAATTATGCAAAATAAAGTTTTCCAATTTTCTTTAGTGCTAGTTCAATGCTTATTTCAATCAACGTTTATTGCTCTACCCCCAACTATGGCAGCCAAATTAAGTTTTTTTCTCTTTTTATTCAATTTAATTTTTATGTATGTAAAACTCTTCCCCGTTATAAGACAGACGCCTTTGGATGGTATCAAATAAATATCATAAATTAAATTTTATAAATTGTTTGGTCAACAATCAGAGGTTAAATATAAATTTAATAAAAATGATAAATTTATATGAAAATTAATAACAAAAGCAAAAAATATTTAAAACTGAAACTGAAATAACAAACATATTTGTATATAAATTTAATGGCAGTGGGAGTTAGAGACCGAATGAAGTAACAAAAATGATTGTTGTAAATAAGTAATTGGAAATTTTTTATGTTTCTCTTGTGTTCTTTTGACCAACAAATTACATATTTGCATTCATATTTTTAAGCATGGCAATTATAAATGCATGTGTTAATGTAAATTAAAATGAAAATGAAAATACGTTATTCAATGTAAGAAATTCCTTTATTTACCTTGAAAATTAAACTGACTCAATGAATTGGTTGAAAAAATAATAATAATGTTTTGTTTTGTACTTTGTGGCCTTTATTTTGCATTTTGGACGTACAATAAAAATTTTCTTATTTTACTACAAATGCAAATTGTCAAAGTACTGAATAATTCTAGCAATGTACTTAAGAAAAAAGCAACTTAAATATAACAAATCCGTTTAAAGAGGTTCTCAATGGGGACCGAATAATTAATTCTTGTGTGAACGCAACATTAAACTATTTTCCATCTGGCAACGCCAAAAGAGGCGTGAAACAGCTACAAAACGAAAATGGAATAAGTCCCCCCAGCATATGTACAGAATGCAAGAACAAAATTTTTTGGGGATTTTTTTCCTTTTTTTTAGGAATAAACAACAATAGTAGGCCAAAAATCGTTCATGAAGCAGATCAAAAAAATAAGATATGTAAGGACTTATTTAATTTTCAAGTAATAGCGGTTTCGCTAAATTAAGATTTCTTACTTAACACACTTATTTACAACCAAAGTTTGATTAATTACACAATTCTACAATTTCGGGTCAACTTTTGGGACGCTGAATTCGAATCTTCAGTCGGTTTTGTTATAGGTTCTAGTCTTCGAGATATACATTTATTTCAAAAAACAACCAATTGCACGACAAATGTTAACATAGCTGGTGGAGAACAGTTTGTTCTATTGAATTGAAATAAAAAAACAAAACTCGACAAAAATATTGTCTTTAAACCATACTAACATTGTTTTTTATTCTGCTCAGTAACATCAGAGATATTGTGGAACTTATTTCAAAAAAATTAATTTATAAAAATTTGTGTTATTAAAAAGTTTATGACTATTAAAAAAACACCAAAATTCCATTATTCTTCTATAATCATAGAGATAGATACGTTCCCAACAAAACAACCCATATTTCATTAAAATCTATCTACAACTTTTAATTTTATTCACAATTAAGTGAAAGAACTCAATTGATAAAATTCATGATTTCCATGATACAGTAAAATTTTAATTTTTGTAGTCTCATGAAAAAAATGTTCTCCACTTTCAAAGATGTCCGAATAACTAAAAACTTTTCACATACTTTGTGTTACCATATGACAATACAATTTGGTTGATATAAAATTGGACATTGCCACGCCCATACTCAGCAAATATCCTTTTTAAACTAATTCTACTAAACCGATTCTATGAAACTTTGCAAACACATTGCGTTGCCCTGACAATAAAATTTTGTAATAAAAATGTGGGCAGTTCCACGCCCATGCAATGTAAATATCGTTTTTCAAATACTTCTACTTCGCTTGCTCTTATGAAACTTTGCACACACATTATACTTCTCTGAGAATACAATCTAGAGATAAGAAAAGTGGACAGTGGCACGCCCATACAAAGAAAATATTCTTTTTCAACTACTTCTACTAAACCGATTCTTATAAAACTTTGAATACACAAAAGTTCTCCTAACAATACGATTTAATGATAAAAATGTAAGCAGTGCCACGCCTATACAATGTAAATAAAGCGCCTTTTTAGTTTTTTAAGCTACGTATTTTATTATTGAAATATTTTTAAACAAAAGAAACTTAATAACTTGAACATTTTGATTTTGAGGTGCCGAAAATTATGCAACTAGACTCTATTAAGGAATTAAAGAATTTCACCTAGCGCAACATTTCCATAATAGAGGTTATATTGAACCAATTTCTCGGCGATGTAAATAATAGCCCAGCACAGCCAATACAGATTTTTGTGATGCCATCTTAAAAGAATATTATTAGCCCGAACTGGATTAATATGAAGTTATATGCCATAGAATTGGGCAAACTATACATTTATTATCATGTCCTTATTGGAAAACATGCTATTTTTTTATATGAATATGTTTATATACACATATTTTTCATAAAAATTAATTTGCATTGCAATGGTTAAACCACATATCGCCTTTTAAAGCTTTCTTTTGTAGTTAAATGTATTCGATAAATGGAATTTTTAATACAGTTGTTGTTTTTATTAATGCTGTCATACAATTGGCGATGATTCATTTCACTTTTTGAATGCATTACGTGCGTATACTACTTATCGCAAGTCAAATGTATTAATTGAGGATTTTGCCATCTTGTACGAAACAAACTGGACTTGTTCTTATATATTACATGAATAAAAGATAATGCTGAAGGATATAGTACAAATACATATGTACATATTACTAGATATATTACAAATACCCAGCAGCTAAATTTACAACAGTCATATACTAGTTGTAATGATACTAGTCAAAAAACAACAGTCATATTACTAGCTGTAACAAGACTAGTAATAAAAGGACAATTATATTACTAGTTGTATCGAGACTAGTAATGATACTAGTCAAAAAAGAACACAATTTTCAGGTATACGATTTATACATAAAACATATTCACAGAAAAAAATAGACAAGAATTATATTCAATAAAACCATGTTATTAAAAAGAAATATGAATTTCAATAACATTTATCTTTAACATAATAAAATATTTCGTTGTAAGTATTTCTTTTCCATGCCGGTTATTTCTTTTCTTTTTATACATAAGTACTTAAAACAAGTTGTATCCCATAAAAAATAAATGGGATATGGCTCAGCTAGAGAGTGTATGCTTTACGTCCGGAAAGCCCGGGTTCGTATTCCAGCCATGTCAACATTTTTTTAATTTATATATATATTTTTATTTTGAAATAATTTTGTTATCAATATAGGGGAATTCTTTATCACAGGAAATTTGAAAAAAAAATTATTGAATACCGGGATTTTTGTTATCAAAAACGAAACTTATTTTTTCTGTGTTTTTAGCTTTTAAAAATATATAATTTTACATTGAAGTTTTGTTTAAAAAATTGTAACATTGCCAATTCCCAACCGATTTTAATCATTTAGGGCTTATTGTAATCGCTATAAGATACACTTTTTAAGAAGATAAAAGAATGAGTACGTTTTCAAGTAATGTGTTGCAAAAAATACGCAAAATTTTAAACAATCGAAAAAATAATAAATATCATTTTTTTATGATATTTCCTTGAAACATATGTAAGTCAAAGTGAAATCATGAAATTATATATAGAAAGCTTAAGACCTTCTCTATTCGGCATCGATAACATCCGATTTTGAGGGTGTATTGCAATTTCTTAAAATGATCTGCTCAACTATACCTACAAGTCTCACTAAGTCGTTTTTCACGAGTAAACAAGTTGCTATTTTATAACAGCGTGTTATTATTTTAGTAGTTATTTTAGTAGCATTTTTTCATTTAAGGATATAAGGGAAGGATACGAATCCTTTCACCGATATCAGCTATATTTTCAATTTTTGCAAGACTTGCCAATTTAAACAAATGTGTCAAATCGTATTGCTCTACGGTAACTCCTGTTATTTTTTCGCTAAATTTATGAAACGATACCACTGTGTGCCGTATGAGTATCATTATTTAATGTACATATTGATAAGATATTAAGTATACGCCGTGATAATCCTATAATTTTTTTGTCAAATGTAGAGATGGGCGCGTGTCATGTTTTTTTCGTGACACGTACACGCACGAGTCAACACGAAGTGTTTGTGACAGAAAATCTGATTTCGTTCGTGTTCGTGTCGTGTCGTGTTGAGCAAACTTGACACGAAAAAAACACGAAACGATTTTCAGATTAAAATATGTATGAATGCAGAAGCTTGCTGCACAAGATTATGAGCGAACATCTTGATAAGTTAATGTTTCTCAACAAAAATATGTAAATAAAAATACAAATAGAACATGAATCGTTTAAATAGAAGAAAAATATGTCTTTGAATATAAAAAAATGTTTTTTTTTTGTGACTTGACTTCGTGCGTGCTGTGTAGCATTCGTGTTTTGAAAATTTTGGGCGTGCGTGTTGGACATCCGGGATTCGTGCTCGTGACGTGTTGGAAAATATCGACACGCGCCCATCTTTAGTCAAATGTTAGTTGACCAAGACTGAACTACTACCATACCAATTTTTATTCTATTCACTGCATTGCAATAAGGAGGTTTCCTAAAAAATAGAAAAATCATTAGTTGTACTAAATAAGCCATTGGCGTACCGTCGCATACCAAAATCGCTCCATAATGGACCCATAAAAACCCCTCAAATTTCAATTCGTGCCTTTTTTTCTTACCCCGCTAGCTTCTCATCACCTCTCTCTCAAACTAAAAAAGGCTGCCTTTAAAGGCAGGCGATAAAGGCACAATGTAAATTGCGTGTAAGAGAGTAATACTCGTCTTCTTCCTGCACGAAACAGCCCAATATTATAAAGCCCAATATATAAAGCAAATATTAAGCTGTAGTTAACACTAAATTCACAATATAAATCTTGATAAATAAAATTTCATTAACCCTACGTCTATACCTGATATATTTTTATCATGACAAATGTCAAACTTTATATTGAAAAATAATTTGTTTTATATTAGCTATTTTTAATATATGGAATTTGACATTTGTCATGATAACAATATATCAGGTATAGACGTAGGGTCAATAAAAATTAATATCAAGTCAGTCAGAAGAGGTCCAACGAAATTGGTTTTAAGAAAGTATAAGTTACCAATAAGTTAGTTGAACTGCTTTAAATTTTATTTAGGTTCCACCAGAAAAAATTTTTAGTAGTTTGTGCAAAAGTATTTGATTTTATTATAATTTTGGACAGTATTTTTTAACGTTACGGATTGGAAAAAGCATTTTTTATGTCGTGGGGGTACTGTGGTATTTTAAAAATGAAAAAGTACTGAAAATTTTACAGTAGTACTCAATTTTCCATCCCTGATTGGAAAATATATTTGGTACTGACTCAGTACTACTGAGTAGTCGGTACTGAAATGCTCAATACCTTCACAACACTATCCTTATAGTCTGTTCAACAAGAAATTTCGTGTATTTTCTTTTGCTATTTAAAACAATAATTAAATAAAAAAATATTGATTATTTGTGCGTGAGGTTTAGAAATTAACATCTATAAACATTTTTGCGTGCTGTGAGTGAAAAAAAGGTGTCTTGGAAAACAACTGTGCTTTCCATAAAAGTAAATGTTCCAGACTTGCTCGTTTGGGTTAGTTAAATACGTTTAATAAAAAATACATACTGTTTACAGAAAAGAACATAAAATTATAAAAAACTATTTTAATGTTGCTAAAAAGAGTATAAAATATCACCAGACATACAATATTCATTGAGTTTAGTAAGTAAATTGAATAATGTGCACTGCAAATCCAGATGAAAAAGAAAGGGAATTTTTTGTAAATCAAAAACATACATATGTACATACATATCTACGCACATAACTACTATAAAGTATAGGCCAGAGTAACAAGCCGATCGGCTCAAAATCGGCTGCTAGCCGCCGCCGTTCCTTTTTCTACAATACGCGCCGCCGCTTGACTTTTGTTATACAAAACAACTATTTTTCGTGAAATTTAAATATTCTAGCTAAAAGAAATATATTTGTCAATTTTTTATTGTAAAAAATTTGTTAGTATATATACGTTCAAGCCGACATATAAGCCGCCGCGCCGCCGATGAAAAGGCCTCCGCTTGGAACTCTGGTATAGGCTACTTTTTAGAGGCGGGAATTTTAAGTTGAGGTAAACCAGGGCTGCCAGACCATTTTGATCAAAAACTGCATTTCAATTCTAAAAATCGGACAAATAAAACTAAGTGAAAAATTTTTGTGAATGTTTGCAGCAAATTTACGGCTTAAATTTACTTTAGCTACACTCCTCCAAATAAAATAAAAATTTCCTATCTGATAGAAAATTTAATTCTAAAAAAACAAAAAATTAAAGTACAAAAATCCTCGGAAACGCATATATTAGGAGTTAAGGACATACAAATTTTTACAGATCTTAAGGATTTACTTACAAAACTTTTAACTCAGTGTATCAATATGGGTATCATATTATTCGATGAAAAACATATTATAAAAAAATTAACCCATTTAGTACCGGTATTTTTATTTTTTCAAATTAAGTGTACTAATATGAAAGTTTACCAAACTAAAAAAGAACAGGCTAGAAGATCTTTACTCAGCGAAGCCACTATTCGACATACATAGAGGAAAAAATTTTTAAGACAAATTTAAATTTATAAATCAACTAAACACATTTATTAATTTATTTAACACAGAAATTTTATCAAAAACATCGCCTTTCATTTATTTTAATAAACACTCACACATGCACACTATTTTATTTTTATGTACATGTGTTTTTTGACAGTTCATCTCATAAGATTGTGGTTATAAGAATTCTTATAACAACGCTCTCATAAAAATTCCTATAACATTGAGATAACACTAATTTGAAGTCTACACGTAACATAATTCTCTCTGCGATTGAATTTGACTATCTCATCTTACATATTATGTTACATGTAGACCTTAAGTAAAGCTAATAGCATGATCCAATAATACAGGTCTGTGCAGCAGTAGAACAAAAACGCCATCCTGCTGTGATTGTCAAAATAACTATACATAAAATATATTGTTTATGTTTTTTATATGAAATTTGACAAACACAGCATGAAAACACACAATCAGCTGATCTCTCGTACATTGTATTCGTTTCTTCAAAACGTTTTAAAAATATTTACCTTAAGGTATGTATGTGCATATGTATGTATGTACATATATGTATATATGTCTAGTTGTTTTCTTTAAATTATACCCTAATGATGATATGCATATATAAAATGATTTAATTCGCTAATACAGGGCTGTAATGAACATACATATTTACGAACATAGCTTAAATATACATATAAATAAAGAAACATTGTTCCGAAAAAATCAGCTCTGAAAGAAATAAAGGAGGAAAAATAAAACATACTGTTCAATAAAGAGGAAAGAAACAAACTCGTAATTGTGAGAGCCAAAACACATCTATGACATCGTGAAGACTAAAGCGCATTCATTAACAGGTAAGCATTCGCCAGACAATCTTCATACAAAGTACTCGCACATCTGCAGTAATAAAGTGCATATATCAAATACAACGATCTGCGTGTATTTTGTTGTTGGATACAGAATCTAAGGATGTTAATCACAGCTGATTATAGAAGGCAAGAAAGTGGTTCAAAATGCAAGTATTTATGTACATATGTATATGTGTATTAAATGCATTATGTATACATGTTATATACATTTATGTAAAAAACAAGTAGATATTTTTGACAGTATCGGGAACAACAGTTGCGCTGTCAACACCACTTTGTATAGATACCTTTTGGGGTGTCTTTTAAGCAGGGACCGTACCTGTTATGACTTTTTTCGAAATAGTCAAATAATAGTAGTTATTTTTTGACCAATATGTTTTCGGTAAAAAAATAATGGCTATTTTTTGACTATTATTTATTAGGTCAAAAATATTTTTTGGCCAAAAATAAAAGTTGAAATTTGACCGATATTTTTTCGGTCAAAAATAAAAGTTAAAATTTTACTGATATTTTTGGTCAAAAATAAAAGTTAAAATTTCAAAAAAGAGCAAGTAATATTTGGAGCTAATAATCTGACATGGTAAATATCCTATCAATCAACATCGATTTAACTTGTAAGTGAATATAAGGAGCAGCAATGGCTCTTATATTCAATTTCGTTAAATAAATTAGTTCCTGCTCACTAATATCAAGCATGACAAGTGATTAAAATAAACAAAGAAAGTTGGGTTAGCGACTTCCAAATCCGTTTAACTTTTACTTTTGACCAAAAAAATATCGGTCAAAATTTAACTTTTATTTTTGACCAAAAAAATATCAGTAAAATATTAACTTTTATTGTTGACCAACAAAATATCAAAAATAATATCTCTTATTTTCGGTCCTTGCTCTTAAGGGTCACTTTTTTAATACGATATTAGAGATTAAGTTTAGTATCTGTATTTACTCTGGGTTGACTTTTTTATTATTATTATTTTCTTTTTTCGCTAGTTTAATTGACCAATGAAATAGAGATATTACTTTAGCTAAAATCGACTAAAAAGAGCCGCCGACATACTTGGTGAAGTAGTTCTTATTTAAAAAGTGAAATTGACATCACTCAGTCTAACGGTAGAAATTAAAATAATCGGGAATCAGAGGCATTGGAAAAGAGGTGGACATTTTTCTGGGGGGGGGGGGGGGGGGGCTAAAGCCCATATTTGAGCAAAGTACATAGTACAGTAAAACAACAGCAGCACAAAATTGGCGATCGCAATTTTAGGGAAAGGGAACACATGTCACGTGAATTTTTATTCCCTATAAGGGTGAATAAGGGTGTTTGTGCGAGAATCATATATAAATAGGCCACACAATTTTTTGTCGTACACTTTTAAGTATCTTATTGTCCCCCAATATGGATGAAACTTATATGGTTTGAAAAGTATTTTTCTCTAGATATGTACAATATAGTTTTTGGCCTATAAAAACCGGTTACGGATAAAGTGGTCGAATTTCGACCACCGGACGGGGTCCTAGTTTAAATAAATTGCTCTATAATGAATGAATTGAACCAATGCATGTTCCCCGATTCTAAGACGTTTTTTCATCTAAGATTAAAATAAAAAGTAATGCCGCAGGTGGGATACGAACCCGAACTTTAAGGCATGCTCTCTACGACCGACCCATTGTCTTCTTATAGCTTTAGCGCTATAAACGAAAATGAAACATAATGTAAATATTTTTTTTACATAAATAAGGCTTGTCGATCTAAGTTTATTTTTTATTAAAGAAAAATAACTTGTATAGGTATAGTTTATTATTGAGAATATCTCCATAAATATGAACTTTATGAAAAATTCAAATGACACCTTTTTTTTTTTGTAGAGAATTGCATTCCATACAAACATACTTTTATGACGAATATGAGTCTACTTTGAGAGATATGTTGAAAAAAATACGATTTTATCAAAAATAAACTTGGATTGGCTTGCGGCACACGTCTTATTTTTGTTTAAAAAACTAAATAATGAATTTACATAATTTTTTTTATCAAAAGGGATGTTTTGGGGTCTGCAAAAAAATTTAATTTTTAGCGGCCACTAATGAATTGGTTGGTTTCTGAATTTTTTCAAGTTTGTGGCAGTCCTGATTGGAATTCAAGCCATATTTGTGTATGTCGTAGTCCATACGAGTCAACATTTGCTGCTGCAACATTTTTTTGTGGGAGAGTGATGAAATAGAAATATATATTTTATGTATTCCTCTCTCACTCTTTCTCATTAGAAAATAAAAATTGCAGCAGCAAAAGTTGACACGTATGGACTGCGACTATGAGTTGTTCAAAATCAGGCCAGCTGATTGATTATCGGCTTCAGCCGGCTTTGAGCCGCCGTCGAACTTTACTTATTGCACCGAAGCCGAACTTTACTTATTGCACGCACAACAAGAAACAATTTTAATATTTTTGCGATCAATTGGTGTATTAAGCTGACAAAATAATTCATTTATTATACCATAAGAGCCGACTGTAAATTTCTGCACATCTGTTTTTTAAAGAAATTAAATTTTTAATGATATTTCGAAGTAGTGGAATATAGTGATGCAGGATGACCTCCTTATATATGGCTGCATGAAATTTGCAGTCATATTAAAAGAAATTTACAGCCGGCTCTCGTACTATTAAAATTTTTAGTTGTAAAAACAAATAAAAAAACTAAAAACACACACTAAGAGCTTATTTCACCAACGCCGGCCGTAAAGCAGCTCTGGACGAGTCAACATCAAGCGCTGTTGGCAATTACTTCGTAAATGCAACCAGGCTACTGTTCGTTGATTGGCCTTCGAGAGTTTTGCGTCTCACTTCGCACGTTTTAATGGAATTTTGTGGAATTTTCCATTATCGCGTGCAACTGTTTTTAATAAGATAACACTGGTGGAGACCATAAAATACTCTAGGAGTGGATATTACGACTTCCACTTCATATACGACGGTATAGGTCGCTTGGCAATTCCTGAAGGAAGCTTCTATTCGTGGGATACCCTGGCATTTTGGCGAACTGCATCCGCCATTTTATTTTTAAGAATCCGACAAAAAAGATTTTCACCAACGGTATTTAAATATCATTGTTGTACCAAGCAGTTGCTCGGTAGCAACATTACACAGAAAATACTAAATTTCGTTTTCAGCAAAGAAATTCAATGAATTTATAAATATTTTGTCCAGAATCTGACCTACAAACAATTTTGTAAAAAGAGACAAAAATATCTCAACAATTTCATTGAAAAAACCGTTTTTTTAGTAAACAAATTGTCCAAATCTATAAAAATATTCACAAACTCTAAACAAAATAAATTACTGAAGCAAACAAAGATATTTACTGGAGTCAGTAAAAAATTTTTTGGGAAAAAATTGAGTTTAAACGAATAACAATAACGTTTTCTGATACGTTTATAATACGTATGTACCTACCACAATAAAATTTGAAATCTCTAATTTTAGACACAAAAAAAGTTTGCGCCATTATTATTTGATGTTTTTTTTTTTATTTCACTCTTTTTCTATTTTTGCTCATCAGGCGCTTTTTCTTATACTATATTGCTGTCATAAACTTTTGTGTATTTCGAATTATTGATTTTGAATGTTATTCACATCAGTTTGAACACTTCACATTACTTGCCTATGAGAGAGTGTCAAAAATCTGACACTATATTTTTTACGCAAAATTAAAACTAAAACTATCAAAAAAACTCAAACTTTTAATTAAAAACACACATTTCGGGCCAAATACTCCTCTGTGCGTTTCTTTTTAAAAGTTTTTGATGACAATTTTTGGTGTTCTGTTCTCTTGAAAGCGCCATTCACAAATATATATAAATTACGCGCCGAGTAGTCTATAATTTGCTTTGATCGGATAAAAATGAGTAATTTACAGTGAATATAAGTTGAAATTTAATGAAATTTTTAATGATTTTCACCTATTGTTGTAATTTTAGCAGCTGTTTTGGACAACGAACAGTAAAAAAATCCATAGTTATATAATTTTATTGAATAGTCCATTCGATTAAAAAAATATGTAAGCCATAATGGACCGAAATTGGATAAAAATTAAAGATGCTACAATAAAAAAACGAACACACTAACAATTAATTTGTTGAATCGAATAAAGACGTAGGCGCCACTTCATTGTAACAAAGTATGTAAACAAACAAAGAATTGTAAATCTTAATTGTTTCCGCTGTAAAATTATAACGGTACATTTTACAGCTATGAAATTTAGTGACATGATGCAAATGATCGAGAACTATAGATTTTTATTAAAAAATGAAAATCGATAACCATGGCGCTTACAGCTTTTTGACTTTTGACATTTGACTTGATATTACAATAAAATTTTATAACTCTTTCTCAAAAAATTCAAAATTTTATAAAATATTGATGTGCGAATAATTTGTATGAATATTTTTGCTACTCGTAAATCTACAGCAAATTTCTTGCCTTTTGTCGTTATACATTCATACTAACAAATTAACAATTTTAGGTGATAGAAACAACGGAACAACTTGTCAATAAATTCAGCTCTTTAATTATTACGTACAGCCCATAAGCACCTCTGCCCAAAGAATATTTTGGGCAAATCTTGAGCTCTTTAATAAACATACAATACGACAGGAGCAGCTTTTATAAGAGATATTACCTGATATAAAGACGTCTTGCTGAAAAGAACAAATTTGGGAATGCTTGAGAGATATTACTGTAATCTAAATTTTAGTCGTATTTAGAGCAGAAAAGCTGAGTAGATAAACGATTCCAAAGTAAAATTGCTGCTGTCTGACTGTGGAGAATTGGCTACCATATATAGATTTAAATAGTTTTAAATACTTGAATTTATAACAAAGACAAACTAACTTTACTTTTAAAGTCCTTTGTCAAATTGAGTTGCAAACCAATTCATGCACACATTTTGATACATCCAAGAATTTAAGAGAGAGAAAAAATTAATCAACAAAAACTAAGTCAGGAACATCCAAACTAACAAACCGGTGGAAACAAAAACTTCATCTGGCATCCTACCATCCTGTTATCTTACCTAATTTAAGCAGTACAGTTGCGGGGCGCGTACTATTAAGTTTTTTAAAGAATTTAACAATGAATTTAACAACAAAATGGCATGATAATTATGATCATAAGATTTTATTTTGTTTAAATATACTAAAACAACCTGAATGCCTTGTATGTAACAAAGTCTTAAAAAAAACGCATTACAAAAGCTTAAAACGACATTATGATGGACATAAGGAACTACATTCTGTATCCGGAAAGGAGAGGGATGAGATGGTGATGAAATTAAAAGAAGATTTTCGAATCAAAAACATTCGGATTCAAGCTAAATGTGCAAGGGGTTATTCCTCCCCTACATCTAATATTGAAATTAAGCCTATATTTGCAATAAGTGGAAGCTGCTATGACCCCTCCACTGCTAATAATCAAGTTAAGGCTACATATGCAATAAGTTTAGCTTTAGCACAAAAAGGTAGACCTTTTGAAGATGTAGACTTTTTCAAAGATTTATGCTTATCTGTAATGCCTTTATTTGGTGAAGCAGGACAGCAGATAGCAGACGTTATTCAGGCAATGCCTTTGTCTCCAAACACAATAATTCACTGCGCTGAAGATATTGGACATTTTATACATCGAGAAACTAAAGAACGAGTACAAAATGCCAGATTTGTATCCGTTTGCTTTGACGAAAATGTTGATATTTCCAATACAAAGCAAATAATTATTTGCATAAGAACGGTAGATAGCTCCTTCAATTCATTTGAGGAAATTTTAAAACTGGAATCATTATCTGGAAACATTACAGGCGAAGCCATTTATGAAACCTTTAACAAAAATGTTTTATCCCTTGTGGAAATACAAAAACTATCTTCAATTTGCACTGGTGGTTATCCAGCAATGATTGGTCAAAATCAGGGATTTGTTGGTCAATTGAAAAAAGCGGGGATAAATGTACCCACTTTTCAATGCGTTATCTATCAAGAAGCATTATTTTCGAAAAGTATGGGTTTTAAGGAAGCCATGCAAACAGTGGTTAACGTAATTATCCGTCTTAGAGAATCTCGTAATGTCCTTACTAATAAAAAACTAATAGTATTTTTAAACGAGGTTGACGCTGATTATGGTGGGGTCTTAACTGAAACCGAAATTCGTTTGCTTAATCGAGGAAAGTGTCTAGAACGTCTTCTCAATCTGAGAACGGAAATAGAAAAATTTTTACAATCACAGTCATTTTCGAAAAATGCAGACATTTTAAATTCGTTAAACTGTCACAATTTTCTTTACGACTTAAGTTTCCTTGTAGACATGACACAACACATTAATGACTTAAATGTCGCACTACAAAGAAAAGACATAACTATAATCGAGATGTTACATGTAATTAATTTGTTTTTAAGAAAACTTATCACTTTGAAAGATCAAATTACTTTCCAAAACTTATCAAATTTTCCAAAAACTCAAGAAATTTTCACACAATTTCCAAATACAGAGATACTTCAAGTATTGATAGAAGAAATAAATTTACTTTTAGAGAATTTGCAAACTAGATTTAAAGATTTTTTGAGCTTGCAATGGATTATTGATATTTATAACAGTCCCCTAACATGTTCAATCGAAAATTTACCGGATAATATTAAAGCAGAATTGACTTTAATGAGACAAGACTTACTCGTACCCATGGAAACAGGTATAAACTTTTGGAAATATATTTGCCCTCAAAAATACCCAACAATTAGAGATTCAATATTAAAACTTTTTTCCATGTTTACCTCAACCTACATTTGCGAGTCTGCATTTTCAGCAATGTCTCTGATTAAACACAAATATAAAAACGTAGAAACAGATACTCATCTTGAGACATTGCTAAAAATCAAAATCTATGGTAAAGAAATTGACATCAACAAATTGATGGAATTTATTAACGTACGTAAGCAAATGTAATATATTTAAATGCATAATGTAATGATTATTTTAAACAATCATATCGATATCGACCACATAGCTCTAAATCAGTGATTGCCACTCAATAGCCTCGCGAGGCAGTCAATAATCGTATTTTTCACACAGACACGGTCGGCTGTGGAGTGGCAATCACTGCTCTAAATTATCGCAAGCGACACTTTTTTCAAATCTTGTATTATTATAAAGCATCGGTCGATATGTGCGCTATAAATACATTAGATATATAATTTCTGTACATGTATAAATTATTTTCAACTATTTTATGTTTTATAATACATATGTATATATATAATAGGCTTAGTACAATAACTCGGTAAGTCACATAAACAAAATATTGAATAAGTCGAAAAAATTTCTACTGTAAATACGCAGCATAAGTATTTGCAAAATACTACAAGTTATCTAAAAATGTTTCAAGGACGGAAAGCTATGGTACCTAGCAAGAGAATGAGCACATAAAACCAATTTTTGTGGCTTACAGAGTTGTTGCACTAAGCCTTTCATATATAAAAATAGCAGTGTTGGATCTTTTTTCTTTTTTAAGTTCTTCTTATATAGAGTGATCCATTTAGAACTTTGCTTTGTTCTATTTAAGTGATTTATATCACTTAAATTGAATTGGATGTCGGAATCTTAATTATGACCCGAAAGAATAATATCTGACATTTGCTTTTTAAAGATATATAATTTAAATCCAATGTGCTGTTGGCTGAATGGTTAGCGCGTTTGACTACAAACCCTGAGGTGTTGAGTTCAAAACTAGTTTCGCGCAAGCCAACCACATCATGAATTTTTTCTGATGTGCAGTGGTGTGTTGTTGTGTTGGTTGTTGTTGGACTTTTAAAGTGATGAAGGCATAGCACTGATCACTGGCAGTACCGGCAGCGATAAATACTAGCATATCGTAATTCACTTCACAGCACCTTACTTCGTCGGTGTCGTAGCAGAACCGTCGGCGAAGTAAAATAACTAATAAATGGCTACACAGCTTAAACAAATTAATGCCTGTACTTGACACCAGAGGGGCTGCAACACTGCTCTACAAAAAAGCGCAATAGCAGAGTTGTAAATGAATTAAGCTTTCTATCTCTCTTATATATTCACCACCTGCTCTCTCTACACTATCCTTTCCCAAAGAAGGTAACACGTTAATTAATTAACTGGCAGGCATTAATTGCATGATTGTGTTACTTCTCTTAAAAAAAACATTCCAGCATTCAAAGAAATAGACTAAATATTTACTAATTCATTGAACTTCTTTACTCAAAATGAAATTTAGATTTTTTTTGTGATTTACAGTCTAAATCAGAGCGTTGAGCGTCGCGTAAGCAACAGGGTACGTATTTACAGTACATTTTACCATAAATAATTTACTCTGAATGTACTGTAAATACGTAACCTGTTGCTTACGCGACGCTTAACGCTCTGATTTAGTTTGTGCTGTTCGCTTTTTTCTGGAGAGAGTAATCTTCCGAATTGATCACATACAGCGTAGCCGGGACCAACGTTGGAATGAAATTATCTTTAAAAATAAATTTCAGATATTCTTTCGGGTCATAATTAAGATCCCGACATTCAAATAAATTTTAAGTGTTTTATTTGCAATTAAAAAACAAAGGTCTGAATGGATCACACAATACAATACGTTTGTCCAACACGTCTAGAAATTTTTTATATAAATCATTTAAAAAAACTGATATGTTTTCTAAACGAGTGCTGTTTGCACAATTAATTTTAATAATTTTATAAAATAGTTTAATATGTATAATTTTACTAACACTATATTCAGTCATTAAACTATTTTCTTGCGAGTTGAACATTAGTAACATATTTAGTTTCTGGTTCATATATTTTTAAATTTCAGAAATAGTTTTTTAACAATAAATTGTTACAAATTGGGCCCTATTACTGTTGTCCAATCGAATCGAATGTTTATCTAGTACAACATGTCATCCGTAATAGGGCCCATTAAATTACAAATTAAATAAAACCTCAATAGTTGCGTTTTATTGAAACTACGTGCATATATGTATACTTATGTATTTCAGTCGTAAGTAACAATTTCTATTTTTATATCATTCACCAGAAATGAAAAGTTTTGTCATTCCGTTTCTAATTTCTACAATATTCAATGTTGAAATGCAGTTAATGAAAGTTCTATATAATTGGCATAAAGTAATTACACGTGGTGAACACGAAAAAATATATTTTTTTAATTTCTGCCATTGCCCATATAACGGTACATTTCGTTTTTTCATTATACCATTTTCAACTTTAGTCCGATTTCGGTCCACTATGGAAAGAAATCCCTAACATGAAAAAAGTCACTGAAATGGGGGAAAATCTCCAAAACGAAAACGAAATTGTCATAACCGAAAAAAGTCGTCAAAACTAGAAACAAGCGCTCAAATAGAAGCAAATCGCTAAAACGCAAAAAAAAACAAAAACGGAGAAAAATTGGCAAAACGAAAAAAGTCGCTAAAACCGGAGATAAATCGCCAAAAACCGGAAAAAATAGTTAAAAGGGAAAGAATTGTCAGAACGGAATCGCAATTTTTTAAGGAAATGAGCAAAAACGAATGATTAAATAGTTCAGAAAATGTCCTGTCAGACATTATTGTTGTTATCGGAAGAATAGGCGCCCTGCACATAGGGGTATATGGATTATCTACGCGGACAAAATTTGTTTATGTTATATAACTATTCTACAACACAAATTATTAAAAAAAACGCAAAACATATTTTTAATAATGTTCATCTTTGCCACCCTCTGAAAACACAGCGGAACAGACTTTTTGGTGCCCGAAATTTGACCTCAGTTTTGTATATGTTGATGATCCCTCAATACTGTGTTATACTAGTTTTTTTTTCCAGTCAGCTCGCCTTTTCGAAATATCGCGGTTTTTTTTATTCACATGATATACCCTATTTTTGAGTTTTTCATCTAAATTTTGAGTGCTGCACCTTAAAATGGGAATTTTGTTTGACAACAAACTAGTCTACGCAAACATATGTTTCTTTTGAGTACAATAATTCCGGTGGTTATTTCGAGATATCTGTCTGATATTTCAAAGATGTTGAAATTTAGCTATTTTAGCCTTAACATCAATAAAATTTTGTATCTCAAAAATTCCCACACAAAAAATTATACAGCATATACAAGGCGATACAGGGAACAAAGTTTTTAATTAAAATAAAAAAACTAGTTCAAAATACCACGAATTATTTAAAAGATTCGCTAGGAATTTCAGTCTATTTTCCACATCCTAAAGACACAAATGGGTTAATATCCTCTAATACCCCATTTTTTGCAGTAAATATCTCTCTTTCGGAAGTATTTTAACAAATAACTAGTCTACACTAAAATATCTTTGAATTGAGTATAATAATGAAGGTGCTTTTAGCATTAGACTTTGGTGCTATTTTAAGGATATTTTGTCCTTAGTTATGTCTTGTTTTATGCTTATTTCAGGACATTTCAAATGGATTCCAAATATTTTCATAAAACATTGTTTATTGTAGTATCATATATGTGCTTACTAGAAATATTTTAAAATTTTAATCAAATGTAAGATTTATAAGGATAAAACTGAAAATAGTTAATTTTCAATATCCTCGCAGTATCACCAAAATATCCTGGAACGTACATCAACAAAATATGTTTAAAATAAAGATAATTTTGTGTAGATTATTAATCTAAATAGCAGTATTTAATTTTAAAGTCCAGTTTGGGAAAATTAAGCGAAGCAAAAACAGAGTGAATGACTAAAAAAAATAAAAAGCGCGATATTTTAAAAACTACAGCTGAGCAAAAAAAATAAAGGTAGTTTTGAAAATGGTACGTCCCATATATGTTTTATCAATTATAGTTTTCGCTGCACTAAACCAAAATGTCCATTTTGTTCCCCTGTGTAATTTGTCACGAATATTTGGCTTCGCTGACATAAGCAGAGCAATTTTATTAGCTCACAACTATTTCTTGTTATGTCAGAAGTCAACTTCGGGTCTTCTAAAAATCTCCTACCGGTATTACCGTCATTGGTATTCCCAAAATTTGCCTTTGGTATGTCTACTAATAAACCACACATTCGAGTTTTCGCTATTCATGTCTCTAAACTCTCAATTATGTTAGAAATTATGGCTAACCTGGGATTACAGAAAGACATTTAGAAAAAAGTTAAGAACAAAAGCTTTGTGAAAAATGACATATTTTTCTTTTTAAATCCCATTTTTAATTTTTGGTTTATAGTGTGAACTCCCCATATGTCTGCCCCTATGTGCAGTTTAAAAAAAAGTAATAAATATGGAACTTCTAGCCTTATATGGCATATTAAGACAAAGAAAAAATGTGCTAACAATTGCTTTTGTATCTTTTATATTTTAAGAGATATTTCACTTCGAAATTAAAATTGTTCATGTTTGTTGTGAAAGTTGTCTTTAATATTGCCGTTGAAAAAATTCCTACCAAATTTTTAATTCTCACATAATACCAATACCAGATCACCTTGGACCTTCCGATTTTTATAAAATTTGATACGATTGATGCCTCTGCCATAACTAATACTACTGCAAAATCGTCAAAAATATACTAAACCGACTTTAGAAAATTATGTAGTATATATTTACACCTACTTACCCTAGATGTTCCATTGTGGTGGCATATTAAAGGGCTCAAAATGGACTTTAAAATTACATATATTATAATTATTTCTCAATCTTGAGATCAAATTTTAGTGACCTCATATCTCTAAAATTTTACCTCTTGCTCCGTCCGATTTTTATAAAATTTGGTATAAAGTATTAGTGCGAAATCTTGACTCAATATACTTTCTAGTTCTCGAAATATAGCGACTTTAAAATGGGAAAATTCAACAAAAATGTATTAAAAGAAAAAATTCTACAATAACATTAAATTAAAAATTTTAAAAACTCGCGAAAAATAGATGATATCTTCGAAATGGCTGGACCAATTTTTCTTCAAAAATAGCTAAGAACACTCCCGATCAAGTCACCTTTCAAACAGATAAAACTAAATCAAAATCGGTCCAGCCGTTTGGGCTGTACGATGGCGTGTACAGACTTATAGATACACTGACACACACTACAAACTTTTAATATCCCTCTTTTTTTGGTCGGAGGTTAAAAATATGCTATAAAAGTATGTATATAATTAAACCTAATTAACGTAGATGTTGCATTGAGGTGTCATAGTAAAGGGTACAAAATGAACTTTACTATTATATGGTACCAAGTCGACTTTACATATGTTATGATTTTATTTTTCAATCTTCAGAGGTCAAATTATATAGATATAAGGTCAGTAAAATTTTACCTCTGAAGATTGAAAAAAAAACATAACATATCGCGACTTTAGTATTGTTTTGGCCCACCGACCATTTAAAAAAAAATTGAGTTAAGTATGGCGTATATATATTTTGAATACCCTCTTTCAGAATCCCAGAATCCAAAAACTGTTTCGCGAAACTGTTCCTGGTCTCTGAGATATCAAGTATTCATTGTGCTCGATATCATCATTTTTGATAAATTTTTTGTAAAAAAAAAAAATTTTTTTTTAAATAAAAAAATAAAAATCAGAAATCAAGTAAAATACCAAGTTTTATCACAGCAGATAGTATACACATGGAGCAACAATAGCTACTTTTTGCAAATAAAATAAAAAAGTGGCTACTGGAGGACATAACAAGATATTTTAATTTCAGTAAAAAGATGTTAATTTCTAATCGGATTGATGAAAGTTCACAAAAATGTACATTTTTCTTCCAAACATACATATGCCGGAAGCAGTGGTGAGAATACAAAAAAATTCTATCGGATATATTTTGAGAAAACTTTATGTAAATATTCTTTGTTGTTTTTTTCCATTCCGACTTTTTGCCATATGGGCCAAAATAATACTAAGGTCGCGATATGTCGTTTTAAAGCCCATTTTGTGCCCTCTCAAATTAAAGGGTACAAAATGAGCCTAAGTAGGTTTAAATATAAATATACATCATTTTGTAAAGTCGGCTTAATACATTTTTGTCGAATGTTTCCATTTTGAAGCTGCTATATTTCGCCAAGATTGATACTAACTACGCCAGAGGCATCATTCGTACTAAATTTTATAAAAATCGGAAGGGACAAATAAACTGGTTTGTTGGTTTATTTGTTTTGACCTATACATATAACTATAAAACTTCATGTCGATTTGTGCGGGCTAGGAATTTACTTCCGACCCATGGTTTCTTGGCGAAAATTTCTTAGAATTACCCGTAAGTCACGTTTCTGCTATACGATTTTTTAGTTATTTTTCCCCCATACAAATTGCCCGCTCTAATATACATATGTATGTATGGATAAAGAATAAGGTTGAAAAATAGACAGCAAATTTAAAAATCAGTTATGATAAAATCAGTCTCGTGAAAAATTAAAAAAAATTTATAAAATATTGATGTGCGAATATTTTGTATGAATATTTTTGCTACACGTAAATCTACAAGAAATTAATTGACTTTTGCCGTTATACATTCATACTAACAAAATAAAAATTTTAGGTAATAAAAACAAAGGAACAACTTGTGTCTGTAAATTGACCTCTTAATTTATTATTTAGAGGCCATAAACAGCGCGACACAAAGGATCATTTGTGCAGATCTTGAGCACCTTATTACAAATTGAACAAATCGAAAAACACATCCAGGAGCAGCTTTTTAAAGAGAAAAAGAAAGAATTAGCAACTGCCGTATGATATAAAGATGCCTTGCTTAAGAGAAAAAAATGGGAAGTAAATTTGCGGCTGTCTGACTGTGGAGAATTGCCTAAGAATATAAAAGTTGTATAGGCTTCAAGAGATTTAAATACTGCAATTTGCAACAAAATGAATTAAATTTATTTTTAAATTAAAGTCCTTTATCAAATAGAGAAGAAATTTGCATACCAATTTAAGCATACAATATGACCCATTCACAAAAGAAGTAACGATTTGAAGTTGTAAAGAGATCTAATTACTCAATAGAATAATAGATTTAAATCTTGTTTAAAAAGATATATATTTTGCACGGCCTACGAAGTTGGTGTGATATTAAAATTTACTCACCGGTGACACTGAAATCAACAACGTGTGGAAGCAAAAACTTCATCTACAATCTTATCAACTTTTAGGAGAACGAACGATTGTGAAGCGTTTGTTTTGAAGAGTATATGATTATTTGTTATATAACACTTCAGTAATTGTAAAAGAATTTAACAATTATGGATGAAGAGTGGGAATATATGTATTTATTTTCTTTAAATATACTAAATGAACCTGAGTGCCTTGTATGTAACAAAGTCTTAACTTACACGTTAAAATATAACATAAAGCGACATTATGATAAATGTCATCCGCAATTACATTCCGTATCAGGAGAGGAGAGGGCTCAGATGGTAATGAAATTAAAACGAGATTTTCTACTCAAAAACCTTCGGACTCAAGCCATATGTGCAGGGCCTTCTGCAACCATTGCACCCGTCACAAGTAATAGTCAAGCTAAGGCTAGATATACAATAAGTTTAGCTTTAGCACGGAATAGTCGACCTTTTGAAGATGTGGAATTTTTTAAAAATTTATGCTTATCAGTGATGCCTTTATTTGGCGAAACAGGACAGCAGATTGCAGACGCTATTCAGGCAATGCCTTTATCTTCTAGAACAATAGTTCGCCGAACTGAAGATATTGGTCAGTTTATACAACATGAGACAGAGGAACGATTAAAAACTGCCAGATTCGTATCCGTGTGCATTGATGAAAGTGTTGACATTTGCAATACTAGGCAAATAATTATTTGTATAAGAACGGTAGACAGCTCCTTCAATTCATTTGAGGAAATTTTAAAACTGGAGTCATTCTCTGGAAATGTTAGTGGGGAAGCCATATATGAAGTCTTCAACAAAAATGTTTTATCGGTTGTAGAAACACAAAAACTATCTGGAATTTGTACTGGTGGCTATCCAGCAATGATTGGGCAAAATCGAGGATTTGTTGGCCAATTGAAGAATGCCGCGATACATGTACCCACTTTTCAATGCGTTATCCATCCAGAAGCATTACTTTCGAAAAGTATGGGTCTTAAGGAAGGCATGCAAACAGTAGTTAAAATAATTAACCGTCTAAAAGAATCTCGTAACACTATTACTCATAAAAATCTAATCATGTTTTTAAATGAGGTAGGCGCTGAAAATAGTGAGGTCCTAACTAAAACGGAAGTTCGCGGGATTAATCGAGGAAAGTGTTTAGAACATCTTTTCAATCTGAGAACGGAAATAGAAACATTTTTACAATCACAGTCCTTTTCGAAAAATGTAGACATTTTAAATTCGTTAAACTGTCACAATTTTCTTTACAACTTAAGTTTCCTTGTAGACATGACACAAAACATTAATGACTTAAATGTCGCACTCCAAAGAAAAGATAAAACTATAATCGAGCTGTTACATGTAATTAATTTGTTTTTAAGAAAACTTACCACTTTGAGAGATCAAATTTCCTGCCAAAATTTATCAAATTTTCCAAAAACTCAAGAAATTTTCACACAATTTCCAAACACAGAACTACTTCAAGCATTAATAAATGAAATGGATTTAATTTTGGAAAATTTCCAAATTAGATTTAAAGATTTGTTCAGTTTACAATGGATTATCGACATATATAATAATCCCCTTACATGTTCAATAGAAAATCTGCCGCATAATATTAAAGAAGAATTGATTTTAATGAGACAAGACTTACTCGTACCCATGGAAATGGGTATAAACTTTTGGAAAAATATTTGCCCTCAAAAATACCCGACAATTCGAGATGCAACATTGAAACTTTTTTCAATGTTTACCTCAACCAACATCTGCGAGTCTGCATTTTCAGCAATGTATCAGATTAAAAACAAAGAAAGAAAAGCTTTAACAGGTAGTCATCTGGAGACATTGCTCAAAATCAAAAGTTATGATAAAGAAATTGACATTAACAAATTGATGGAATTTATTAACGCACGTAAGGAAGTGTAATTTTTTTAAGTGCGTAATGTAATGATTATTTCAAACACATGTATATTGTGACCCCATATCGCCAAATTAAACTGGTCTGCAGACAAAAATCGTCTCCGATTTGAACGAATAAGCCACTAAAAGATGCGGAATAAAATTACCTTTAAACCGCTCATATATGTATATTTTTAAAAAATATTAAATAATTTTTTATGTTTCCAACTGTTTCGAAGCTATTTAAAAATGAGCGGCGAAAAAATCGTTTTTTATGCAAAATTAAATTTTTTTCGTTTTGAAAACCCCATAAAAAAAACATAGTTCAGGAGCCAGCGACAAATTTAGTCAATTATTTCTTCTCGAACGATAATTAGTGAGACGCATCAGGGAATAGCATCGTAAAGCCTCGTGGAAGTCAGCTGCAGTTCCGTTGGGGGGTTGAGCGGCGGCAGCCTCCAAAACACGTAAAAAAAATTCTTTTCAGTCAAATCCTCCTAACTAAAAATTTACCTGATGATAGCTTATATGGAACTTTAAAAAAAATAAAAATATATTTTTGCTGGCTGTCCGTTTATTGTAAATTTGTATGGAAGCCCCCTTAAGGTATGAAGATATGGGGTAGATATGGTCGGAACAATTTTTGGTGCTGAAAAATTAATGGGAGTGAGTCATACATTTGACCCGTCTATGAGCATCTAAAGCGCTGATAGGGCCAAATTTTACAATTTCATTAAACCACCTTATTTGCATGGGAGTCCCCTAAGGGGTGGGGATAGGGGTAAAGTACGTTTTGAAAAATGTTGGTAACAACAAACTAACTGAGGCCAGTCATGCATTTTACCCCCCTAGGGGGAACTCATAGGCAGTTATGAGACTTTTGCTTAAATATAATTCTAGTCTGTATTGTAAATTTTGTATGGGAGCTCCTTAAGGAATGGAGATAGGCAGTAGTTATGTTCAGAGAAATTGTTAAATAGAAAAAAATAAGGGGGTCGCTCCTACATTTTACCCCTCTAGGACCATCATAGAAGCTGTACGGGCCAATTTTTTAGAATTTAATAAAATTTTTGACTTTGTTTCGTAGCCCCCTTAAGTAATGGAGATAGGGGATATGTATGATCAGAAAAAATGTCGAAAAGGAAAAACAAAGGGGGTAGGCTCTACTTTTACCTCTCTAGGAGTGGCTCTGTGGCAGTTATGGAGTTTTTTTTTTTAATTTTTTCCTTTTTGTCCCCACTTTAAAAGTATCAGCTGACGGTCTTTCCATCGCTATACAGGCAGCAAAAATATATATTTTTATTCATATGTAGTTCCATATAAGCAATCACCAGGTAAATTTTTGGTTAGGAGGAAATGACTGAAAAAATTTGCTTTATGATACTACTACCTGAGGGAGGAAGTTGGTTTTGTAAATCTGTCACTGGCTCCCGTACTATTAAGAGGGTAAAAATATTACTTTTTAATCATTTATCAAAAACCTATGTATGGGTATTAGGAATAAAATAAATCGATGGACACATTTTGATTTTATTCACAATTATGTAAAAGAGCTCAATGGATAAAAATTACGATTTTGTGCGTGTGTATGTGTTCCCTCTCTCACTTAATTGTGCATAACAACGACATTTGTCCATCGATTTTAATGAATTATGGCTTATTTCAATCCTAATATACAGTTTTCTGATAACAGATTAAAATGTAAAATTTTCCCCATCTTAACTTGTTCATGAGTTTTTTAAAACAAGAAAAATTTTAATTTTGAATGCCGCTAATTTCTGAATAACTCCGACACAATTGGAAATATAAAAAATTATTTATGGGTGACATAAAGATAATTTTATTCCGCATCTTCTGATGGTTTATGCAAATCGGCCAAACTTTTCTCGAGTTAGGAGAAATAGTCATGCCCAATAAAAAAAAAGTATTTACGTAATAGAAAAAAAAATCTAAACGGATTTGAGTTCAGCGCATTAAACTTTGTACACCTATTCCAAATATTTTTATTTAAAGACTCAAAATTTTTAATTTTTTTTTTCAGACCAGTGTCATCGTAAGCCACACTTTTTATATAAGCTCTAATTAGATTATATATATATACACTCTATATCAATAATTTTTAACTGTTAGAGCTAGTTTCTTACTTTTTGGCTAAACTTAGTTTAACATGTGTTTAAATTAAAACAAACAAATTTAAACGTCTTAAGGGCTGTCAATTTTGCCAGCTCTGCCGTACTTTTTTCAACCAATATGTGGCATTCTTGAATTTTTTTATTATAAGTAATTCAACACTCTAAATTTTAAGATAAATCGCAATATTTACTTCATTTGCAAACATCCGAAATAAAGTTTGCCACTTTTTTCCGCATAATAGTATTAAATAAATGAATTTTTTATTCAGTTTCTTACATACTGATTGAATTTTTGTAAAAATTGTATAAGTTTCTTTTCAAGTATCGAAGTTTTCTAATTTATTTTTTGACAATTCCAACTTGGGTTTAACTGATCAATGTTGCTCGATAAAACTTAGATTATTAACTGGATAATCTTTATTTAAAAAATAATATTCTAAGTTTAAGCTACAGTTAACTGACAAATGTCGGTTTTCTTTAACTAAAAAAAACTGGCTCTTAGAGTGAGTTTTTGAGTACAAGATTAGAGATTAAATTGAATATAATTTTTACTCTTTGAGTTGACTTTTTTTAATTTATTGTTTCTAGTTTAGCGGCCAATGTTGTTGATTTAGCCCAAAACTAGCAAAAAATTAAGAAAAAAATTTCAACTGAAAGAGTAAATACAGATATTAAATTTTATTTAATCTCTAATCTCGTACTCAAAAACAAACTTATGGTGTTTTCTTTTCTAAGTAGTGCATGTCTAAAATGTCTTGTTATTGCAGTTAAGAAAAAGTGGATTGCCCCGTTTTTAACAGCAGACAAATAAGCGTTATGGGGGTGGGTATAAAACATAAGAAAATAGCATTACGTAATATGTGAATAGGCCCTAAATCCTGTTTATATAATACGTTTTTCTAAAAATCAGATATGTTGCTTTTCGTATACATTTTCTAAACTCTAAGATTATCCAACCCGCACTTTAATTAATTTTATAAAAAAATTTAATATGTATAAGATTAGTAATAATATTAGTTATTAAACTATTTTTTGTGAGTAGAATATCAATAATATATTCCAGTTCATACGGGGTAGCTGATGAAACGTGCTACCAAAATAAAATATAATAACTTTTTTCTAAGTATGTAACATAAAATGAAAATTGTGTTGTCTGTTATATTGTTGAGTCTATAATTTCCACCTAAAGAGGCCGCTGCACAATTCCAAAACACAGTAACAATAAAATGCCCCTCCTGGGGGGATGGGGCTAAGCCACCCCCAGAATAGCTCTAGAATCAGGCAAATATTGTATGAAAAAAAATTTAATTTTCATGAAATTTATATCGAATCATGTGCACAAGACTCTACAGAACCTAAAAATAAAAAAGTCAATTTCGACAAATTTTTCACTTACTGTGTTTCGAAATTGTTCAGCTGGGGAGCTTCGGTGCATAGTGAGAGTTTTAAGATCTCTTGCCAATCGTGGTAAAATAGCTCGAAGGCCTTACAACCGAAGTCCCAAAGTTCAGACTTCAGAAACTACTTCAGCTTTAGCAGCTGCCATAAAGGTCACACCGAGCATTTGACAAATGGGTATCTGCCAACAGTCTCTGCAGACAATTTTGCACAAAGACTTTAGCTTGCTTCCCTATTATGTTCAAATGGGAAGTAAATTAAGACCAGAAAACTTTCTGATCCGCTTGGAAGATTTTCAAAAAATATTTCATTTTGGATGACCGGTATTTTGAATTTGTAAATTTATGGCAAATAGGATGTTTGCAGATCGAAACTATTAAATTAAAATAATTTAATAGAATCGATTCGAAATGAAAGCGATCCCTAATTCAACTCTATAGTCGGATTTGTTTTGGTAAGATGGCGCGCATGCGCCTGTCAATTGTTTGTGAAAGCCATTGAACATTAAATTAAATTATGTTCTAAATGAAATAACATTAAATTAAAAATTTGAAAAGCCCCTGAAGAAAATAGATGAGAACTTCAAGTCGGCTGGACCGATTTTATTCAAACATAGTTTAGAAGATTTTAGATCAAGTCACTTTCAAACAAAAAAATTAAATCAAAATCGGTCCAGCCGTTTGGGCTGTACGATGGCGCAGATAGACACAGAGATACACATGCACACACTATAAATTTATAAACCACCCTTTTTGGTCGGCGGTTAATAAAAATAAATAGCTTATATAAACTGCAAAAAAGCTTTTTGAGTATCTCTTTGTAGCAAAATTCATCAGCCCCCCTGTATTTTTGGAAATTTGAGATATAGATTTTAACAAAAAACTGTTACATCTCGAAGTCAATTCGACAAGCGTAATATAAATAAAGTACATAAATTAAAATTAAAAAAAAAATCAAACGTTGCGTTTTATTGAAATTACATGCATACATAAATACATGCATACATAAATACATGCATACATGGGTATGTAAGTATTTAAGACGTAAGTATAAATGGAGTAGTAACAATTTTTGTTTTTATACTTTTCATCAATATCAATTACGATGTCAGTCTGTATATCTGTCCGATGTTGAAACGTAGTTCATCATGAATACCCTAAATAACTTACGATCTTAAATTATGCATCAATCTGCTGGAATATTTCCGAAGAATTGTACTAATATAATTTAGCGAAATCGATTCATGAATTACTAATGATGGGTCGACTACACTAAGATACAAAAGTTGAGAAAAATATTATTCTGGGGTTCCCATGCGAATATACTATATTTTTATAGTTTAGCATATTTATTGTATCACAAAATAGTATATTAGCAAGAAAGGAAAAACAAATATAAATCGTCAGAAATGATTTTTTTCTATTAAAACAGAAAAAACCTTAAGATCTAAAGTATGCTACATATTCGCATAAGAAAACTGATTTTAGAAAGAAAACGATTCAAAACCAAAAAAGCTCTGATATGCGCCTTTCATATCGACCCCTTAGCGCCAAAAGATCGTAAGCGACATTTTGTAAGAAACTAATTTTTTTATTGAAATCAAAATTTTGTGAGCCTACCCATAGTTTAAAATCATTAGAATGTCAAATTTGTTGATAAATTTTAAAATACAGGCTGTAAAATTTGATCGCAAGCGACAGTTTATGAATATAAATTATGTTTAAATATAATAAAAAACCCTCCTGAAAAATTTAATTTTTGTCGCTTACGATCATTTAAAAATTTAATCATTTAATTTACGATATATTTTAACACATTTTCCAATCATTTTGAATGAATTTATTTCTAGAACTTTCTCATATCGTTTGTATTTTATCTCCAGGGGACCATTTCTTGGAACTAGAAGAAAAATACTTAAAAAAACGAAAACTGTATTATCGTGTTGTTGTTTCATTGGTGTTTTGACCAGGGGCCCATTTCTCGAAACTCAAGCTATAAATCTAGTAGTTTCGAGAAATACTCCGCAAATGGATTTTTTTAAGTCAAAAGACTACCACAAAACGTTAATACATGATTTCGAAAAAAATCGAGATACGCCGTTTCTATATTAAGCCTATATGTATAAACTCTTCCTAAAGTTTTTCTTGCAAAGCGTCCTTCAAATGCATCGCTTTTATTATCAAAAAGACAGTTATAAACTTGTTCTGTACACAAAACTACAGAAATTGTTTAAGGATTTGGCAATCAATTCTTAACTTTTTAAAAAATTTCAGGATTATTAAGATTTTTTTATTAGATTGTACAATATTTTAAGGCACTAAAATCCGCGGGAATCCCCGCACGAATTTCACGGAAAATCGGGGCTGAAAATTTAGCGGAACTCTCGGGAAATCCCGTGAAAAGCCTTAGTTGCTATCCATAATCGACATATAACATATAGTCAAAAACTCTACTTTTTCTTATGGCTCCTTCTTGTTTACTGTTCTGTAAACTGATCTATCAAGTACCTACACGGTCTTATCACGCGTTCCGATCGGACTAGTTTTAATTGCGTTCCTGCATTCTAATCATTTTTCTTTTACTATCTACCTGATATAAAGACGTCTTGGATTCCGATTTTACGGCAATAAAGTTCTCATACCTTGAGGCGTTTATTTAAACTTTTAACTTTCCACTATAAGAAATAGGAGGTTACTGATTTCATTACGATTTTCGAAAATCAAGTTTTCATCAGGGGGGTTACTCTATAATTCAATCAAATGTAAACAACATACAAATTCGAACAGTTTTCCTTTCGATATCGATGTTTTGAGAATCTATTATAACTATTTTTACGATAATGTCCATATGAATGTACATACGTAGAAGAGGTCTGCACAAATATACTTTACGTAAAGCGCACATGAAGTGTAAAAGCATGGACAATTATTCCAAGTATCCCAACAACAAAAACGTGCACATTTTTTATTCAAACTTTCAAAAACCATTTCAGAATTTACAAGTGATAATTACTTTTGAATTTTCAAAAAAGGCACATATAAGCAAATATTGCGGAACCAAGAAAAGTATAATGAACTAGATTTTCATAAAATTGCATGATTTTTACATATTTAATTTTTTTGGCCAGAAATAATTATATTCTGATTTTTACTTTTTTTTTGGAAGAAATAATAATTATTTTATGATTTTTATTTTTTTGGGCAGAAATAACAATTATTTTCTGATTTATATTTTTCGAGCAGAAATAAAAATTTTTTTTGCTGCAAAATTTTTTATGAAGCCCTGAAATTGGTTAAAAATCGCTCAAACTTAAAAGATTACAAAAACTTGGAAAACTTACGCCTAACGCAGAAATAACAAAAATTCGTGAGCATTTGCAAAAATTTTTAATTTATCAAATAGCACTAAAATTGTGAGGAGTATTGTCGAAAAAGATTAACTAGCATCGGAGAAAAATCTATGTATGTCTGTCCAATATGGATTAAAAGTCGCTCAAACTATAAAAACAACAAAAACCAGCATAAATCAAAATCATCATAATTATTACGATCTCTGATATTTTAAGTTAAATAAAATAAGCGTAGTAGGCCTAGAAACTTATATAAAACACAACAAACAATGTATATTCTATATGAATCTATTTTATTTTTCTACATCCTTATACATTGCGAGACTATCTCAAATGATGAATTTAAAAAATGATTAATTTGCATTTTATTTTTCATTTTGCCTTGTAAATACTTCCATTGCCACTCAATGAGCGACTAATGAGCGATTAAGATTAAACCGCCAACATTGGCCGCTTAAACTAGCAAAAAAATTACAAATATGTCAACTCAGAGAGTAATCTTGCATTCAAAAAGTTACCCTAAAAGTCGAAATTTTTCTAAAAAATAAAATGTTGATGTGCGAATATTTTGTATGAATATTTGTTACTCGCAAATCTACAACAAACTACATATCGTTACCTGAAGCGTACAACGTCATAATTTACAACAAAAAAAATTGTAATCGACTTTTTTACGAATTCCGATTCCGGAAAAAAACAGCGGTTTTATTAAGAAAATAGAAAATCATAAAGACAACTAATTACATTATTTATATCTATGCACCATTTAACTTGTAACTTTCTTTTATTTTTGTTTTGTCATTTAATACACACCGTGTGAAAATTTTTACGGTCAAGAAGATACAGCCGAATGCCGAAATTATATTACTTCCTCTGAACACCCTTTAAATTTTAACTTTTATTTTATTTTTACTATTTGTTGTTATAGAGGCCATAGTAATACCGTGTGAGAGTTTCAAGTGTCCATCTACTACGGTTTAAAAGATAAAGCCGATTATTAAAATTGCACGCAATGCTTTAGGTCAACTGTCAGTTTTTAACTTTGTTTTTATTTTTCGGACTTTTGGTGTCAGAAAAATGTTGCTTTACATTTTTACAGAACTAACTAACAGAACTAACATAACTACAGTCCTAACATAACTACAGTACTAACATAACTACAGAACTAACTAACATAATCACAGAACTAACTAACATAATTACAGAACTAACTAACATAATTCTTAAAATATATATTCGTGATTCGTAAGGTTTTTTCATATATTCGGCCATGTCAGCGAATTCAATTCCGTTCGGAAACAGAATTCAATCCACCCCATTCTTGTAGCAGCTGGTGTCCAAAAAAGAAAACTAAAATACCCAAATTTGTGAGGTGTGTTCAGACTGTTGGCGGCGCTGGTATGCTGGGGTATGCTCCGGCTACGGCTTGACATCTTGGGGTGGATTGAATTCCGTTTCCGAACGGAATTGAACTCTGTGACATGGCCGATTATTACAATTTGTTGTTATAGAGGGCATAGTAATACCGTGTGAGAGTTTCAAGTGTCCATCTAATACGGTTTAAAAGATAAAGCCGAATATTAAAATTGCACGTAATGCTTTAGGTCAACTGTCAGTTTTTAACTTTGTTTTTATTTTTCCGACTTTTGGTGTCAGAAAAATTTTGCTTTACATTTTTACAGAACTAACTAACATAACTACAGAACTAACTAGCATAATTACAGAACTAACTAACATAATTTTCAAAATCTATATTCGTGATTCGTGAGGTTTTTTCATATATTACTAGAGAAATTCGCATTGAAATCGCTAATATTTTTCATTAAGCATCTTTTTTGCTTCTACCGTAAAATTATTAAAATGTTAGATATGGCGTTTTGCATTTCAGGTAACGATACGTACTTGCCTTATGTTTGTTATACATTCATACTAACAAATTAACTATTTCAGGTGATAGAAACAAGGGAACAACTTGTCTGTAAATTGAACTCTTTAATTATTAATTAGAGGCCATAAACAGCGTGACCCAAACGATTTTTTGTACAGATCTTGAGCTCCTTAATATAAATCCACAAATTTGTATTGAAGACATAAAGTACGACAGGAACAGTTTTCTCGAGGCAGAGGAAAAAATGAGCAACTGCCCGTGTGGGGCTACCTGATATAATAAAGACGTCTTGCAGAAACGAAAAAATTCTGAATGCTTGAGAGATCTTGCTGTAATGAAATTATTGCTGGTAGTTATTGCAAAAAAGCTTAGTAGAGAAATTATTCAAAAATAAAATTGCTGCTGTCTGACTGAAGAATTGACTAAGAAATATAAAAGGCATAAAAAGGTGTATAGACTTAAAGAGACGTAACTACTTCAATTTAGGACAATTTGACACATCCTTTCAATGTTATTTTCATAGAAGTTTAACAAGTAAAGATTTGAAATTGTAAACAGATTTAAATACTCAATAGAATAATTGATTTAAATCCTGTTAAAAAAAAAAATATATATATATATATATATATATATATATATATATATATATATATATTGCACAACCTACGAAGGTGGTGTGATATTAACATTTACTCGTCGGGAACATCCAAACCAACAACGTATGGAAGGAAGCAAACACTTCATCTACAATCTTATCAACTTTAAGGAAAACTGTTGTAAAGCGTTTGCTTTGAAGAAAGAGTGTATGCTTATTTTTTTATATAACACTGCAGTAATTGTAAAAGAATTTAACAAATATGTGGGATGAAGAGTGGGAATATATGTTTTTATTTTCTTTAAATATTCTAAATGAACTTGAGTGCCTTGTATGTAACCAAGTCTTAACAATGCCATATTACAATAACTTAAAGCGACATTATGACAGATGTCACCCGGAATTACATTCTGTAATAGGAGAGCAGAGAACTCAGATGATAATAAAATTAAAACAAGATTTTCAGCTCAAAAACCTTCGGACTCAGGCTATATGTGCAAGGGCTTCTGCACCCGTCACGGTTAATAGTCAAGCTAAGGGTATATATACAATAAGTTTAGCTTTGGCACGAAATGGTCGACCTTTTGAAGATGTAGAATTTTTTAAAAATTTATGCTTATCAGTGATGCCTTTACTTGGCGAAGCAGGACAGCAGATTGTAGAGGTTATTCAGGCAATGCCTTTATCTTCTACAACAATAATTCGTCGCACTGTTGATATTGGTCATTTTATACAATTTGAGACAAAGGAACGATTAAAAAATGCCAGCTTCATATCCGTTTGCTTTGACGAAAGTGTTGATATTTCCAATACCAGGCAAATGTTTATTTGCATAAAAACGGTTGATAGCCATTTCAATTCATTTGAGGAAATTCTAAAATTGGAGTCATTCTCTAAAAATATTACTGGCGAAGCCATTTATGAAGCCTTCAAAAAAAATGTTTTATCGCTTGTAGAGACACAAAAACTATCTGCAATTTGCACTGGTGGTTATCCAGCAATGATTGGCCAAAATCAAGGATTTGTTGGCCAATTGAAGAAAGCCGGAATACAAATATCAACTTTTCAATGCGTTATCCATCAAGAAGCATTATTTTCAAAAAGTATGGGCCTTAAGGAAACCATGCAAACAGTCATTAAAATAATTAACCGTCTTAGAGAATTTCGTAACGGCCTTACTAATAAAAAGTTAATAATATTTTTGAAAGAGGTAGATGCTTATTATGGTGAGGCCCTAACTAAAACAGAAATGAATTGGCTTAATCGAGGAAAGTGTCTGGAACATCTTTTAAATGTGAAAACGGAAATAGAAAACTTCTTACAATCACAGTCCTTTTCGAAAAATGCTGACATTTTAAATTCCTTAAATTGTCATAATTTCCTTTACGACTTAAGTTTCCTTGTAGACATGACACAAAACATAAGTGATTTAAATGTCGCACTCCAAAGAAAAGATAAAACTATAATCGAGCTGTTACATGTAATTAATTTGTTTCTAAGGAAACTTATCACTTTGAGAGATCAAATAGCCTGCCAAAATTTATCAAATTTTCCAAAAACTCAAGAAATTTTCATACAATTTCCAAATACAGAAATACTTCAAGTACTAATAAATGAAATGGATTTACTTTTGGAAAATTTCCAAATTAGATTTAAAGATTTGTTAAGTTTACAATGGATTATTGACATATATAATAGCCCCCTTACATGTTCAATGGAAAATTTACCAGATAATATTAAAGCAGAATTGACTTTAATGAGACAAGACTTGCTAGTACCCATGGAAATGGGTATAAACTTTTGGAAGAATATTTGCCCTCAAAAATACCCAATAATTAGAGAATCAATATTAAAACTTTTTTCAATGTTTACCTCAACCTACATCTGCGATTCTGCATTTTTAGCAATGTCTCAGATTAAGTGCGGATATAGAGCCGGTTTAACAGATAGTAATCTTGAGACATTAGTCAAAATTAAAACCTATGATAAGGAAATTGACATTAACAAATTGATTGAATTTATTAACGCACGTAAGCAAAAGTAATTTTTTAAAGGTATTATGTAATAATTATTTTAAACAGATATAGCGAATCCATAGCGCCAAATTATCGTAAGCGAAACTTTTCAAAACTTCTTTCATTATCAAATTTATTTTAAATTGATGCATAAAATCCACCTTTTTTTAATTCTGTCAGTAAAAGAAAATCGCTCGTATATGTTTGAAGAAAAAATATAAATGCGTTTGATTTTGGTCAAACTCACCTCAACCTATACATACATGAATTTGATCAAACAGTTTGATACGTTGCCAAACCCCTTAAGGGGTCCTATAAATACGTTAGGTATGTAATTTCTTTATATTAATTATTTTTAATGTTTTATAACAGCGGTATTCGATGTTTGTTTGCGTTTTGTATAGCAACTGTCCAGCAGCTAAAGTTACAACTAGATACGCTTTGGGACAGTCATATTACTAGTTGTAATGCTACTGATCAAAAAAGGACAGTCATATTCCTAGTTGTAGCAAGACTAGTAACGATAATAGTAAAAAGAGAACAATCATATTACTAGTTGTATCGAGACTAGTAACGATACTAGCGAAAAAAGAACAACATTTTCAGGTATACGACTTGTATATAAAACATATTTTAGCTCTTAACAAAATAAGTAGACAGTGGCTCAGTGGGTAGAGTACTTGCCTTGAAATATGAGGAATGTGTGTTCGTACCTTGGTTGAGCCAAAGTTTTTTTAAGAAATAAAAAAATCTAAATAAAAAAGCCACTAAGAGCACTAGTTTACAACAACTAGGATTCCAACTGGGATATAACTGTATACAAATGAACTAGTTGGGCTCCTATGACAACCTCATGTTAAAATCGATAGTTCGATATATGAAAAAAGGACAGATAGCCAACTAGTCTGAAGTAAAAAGCAACTAGTATAGTTCTAACTACATACAAAGACAAAGTAACTAGTCTGCAGCAACACTTTTGCTAGTATTAGTGAGCACTTCTTTTGCTCACTTTGAAACACTACCCAGAGGGAAAAAGAAGTAGTACGACTGCCTTCTAGAAGGCCCTTTACTCCTTCTTTTGGATGTAGAAGGCCTGCTCGCTCCATTCCATACTCATATATTTTTAACACGCGTTGTCATTGCGGGGAAGGTTTTCCGTTTGCTAGTTCTGAAAGGCCTGACAAAAGACCTTGTAGAACAATGATCACCAAACATTGCCCCAAGGGAAAAACACCTACACCAATAAAAACACGTATAAAATACGTGAGTGTACTCAAGAGAGCAAAACGTACAAAAATTTCATTTAATAGCAACAACAATGAAGGTTTGTTGCTTTGTTTTATGAAACTTTCAAAAACACCAATACATTCTTATTTTAAGTGTCTCTCTTTCTGGTGGACTCTGCTGTAGAAACATCCAGTGATGCCAACTTTTGAAACCCAAAACGCGCAAAAATTTTTGTAAAAGCTAAAAAGGGCTAAATGGAAAAAGGCACGTATAAAGCCATAAGCACTCAAATTTTTCGAAAAAGCGCAAAAAAAGGCTTACTTATAAAACACGTTTAAATTTTGGGACTAACTTAAAATCTCAACCAATTTTGAAAGAAATAGAAGATTATTATACATTCTTCTTTTTATTACTGGTACAGCAAACTAACAAAAGAAAATGAGTAAAAAGATGCGAGGACGTTAATTCAGAAGTCGCTATTGCTAGAATAAAGGAAGAAATAGTTGCCAAAACGAAAAATGTACCCATATTGACCAAAAAGTAAAAAGCGGTTAAAAGATAATTGTTAAAAGTGCTAAATTTGCGCGTTATCTTGTTTGGTGCTAGACATTTTTTTCGTGTTTTGAGTGACTAAAAAGTGGATAAATCTAGCCCGAAAAGAGCTAAGTTCGCATCCTTGGTACCAATATTATCTACGTAAATGACGAAAAGACGAACCAAGAGGGTAAAAACGGGAAATTTTAATGAAAGTTGCAAAAAGTGCCAGACGTGCCGTTTACATTATTGAAAATAGCCGTGTTAGCTCTTTTTTCTAAAAAAAAAAGAGCTGAAGGGAAAAATTACGAGTTAGAAGTAATCAAGTAGAACTAAATCTAGCTCGAAAATAGCTAAGTTGGCATCACTGGAAACATCATTTTGAATTACATTTTTTTAATCTCGGAATTTTTATAGCGTCTTCTTTATTTTAGATTAATGTGTTTTTTTATTTCGAATTAATTCCTTTCATCTAAAGTAATTTTATACGAATGTATTTATTAAGAAGGAAATGGTGTTGAATAGTTTCGGCGGAATAAGTATAAGTTAATCAGCTCCAGTTTAAACGACATAATAGCATCATGTATGATGTCTCTTGTACGTAAATTTCAGCTTTATATACAAATTACTTGCGAAAAAAGAATATGAGAATGTTTGTTATTTATAAACTACATTTTTGATGAACAAATAGAACGCTACTACTGCTCTTCTCCCTTCTTTTAGAAGCGAATGTGGAATGTCTATCTTATCTTTTATACGGAAGAGCCGAATCCTTCTGTAAAATATTCTTTAACAGTTAGATAAGAATGTAATTGAATTTGTCTAAACAGGCATTTAATAAGGCCTGAAGTAAGAAGGCCTTCCGAGTTATCCCGTTGGGTAAATACCCTGCAGACAAAATGACTAGTAGGTGGCTAAAAATATACTAGTTGCTTTTTTATTCAGACTAGTTGCCTAACTGTCCTTTTTCCATATATCGAACTATCCATTTTAACATTAGGTTGTCATAGCAGCCCAATTAGTTCATTTGTACATAGTTATATGCTAGTTGAAATACTAGTTATTGTATACTAGTGCGCTTACAAAGTTTCTTAGTTTATAATTTTTTAAATATTAAAAAATAGTTGGCTCAACCGGTGTATGAACACACAGTCCTCATATTTCAAGGCATGTACGCTATCCACTAAACCACTTTCTACTTATATTTAGAGCTAAAATTTTTTTTTACGTATTTATACTAGGGATGTAACGATACGCCGTTTTGCCGATCCGATACCGATACCGATACTTAAAAATAAATATCGCCGATACCGATTCCGATACCGATACGAATATTGAAATTGAGTTCAAGCTTAGATTAACAAAACTAAAGTGCAATTTTTTTATTATACAAAATTACAGTGTAAAAGACTACTAATATTTAAAATTGATATTAAAGGAGCTACATTTTCTTTGCTTCCAAAAAATCTATATTAAAAATATGCAGATAACACAGTGCAACAGTCCAAAAAACTCACGGACTTGACAGTATAGATTCGATTGTACTACCACGGGGTAGTAAAACCCTATACTTAGCTTGGCGAATTTGGTGACCAATTTCGTTTTATGGACCTCCAAAGTTTTGGAAAATCAGCGGGCCCTCAAAAAAAGGTGTCATCAACTTTTGGCCAACAGAAAATTCAAACTTGGTGATACCGCTTAACTATATATGGCAATAATGTAGCTAAGAGTTCGCTAAACAGATTTTATTACCATTTTATGCAAACAAATTATTTTTCGTGCACTTTTTTTTAAATTAAGGAAAAAAAGTTTTGTTTTCACTTTTTCCAGAATAACTTACATGGACTCGTAATTTTTTATTAACAATATTTGCTACGATAAAGCTGAACAACTTTTGTGAACATGTCAATACAATCTGAATGTATCTAGGCACCCTAAACAGCCCAGAAAAACTAATTTCTACCTTAAAAGTTTTCGTTTTTACGAGTTAGGCTATATTTTTATTGCATTTTTTTGCTTTCTTTGTTATTGTTCCACTTCTTATGTTGCTGATTTTAGTATTTACTATTTTTTATAGTTTGTTGTTGTTTTGCCAAATAATGGTAATGAAAAATTTGGAGTCCCTATAAGTTATACTGAAAAAAGTGAATAAAATAATTTTTTAAAATTTTAACAAAAAACATTTTTTTAGCATAAAAAAATAGTGAAAAACTACAATGTTTAAGGTAAAAAGTGGTCTGTGTGAGCTATTAGAGTGCCGAGATATGTACGTGCAGATTGTATTGATATGTTCACAAAAGTTGTTCAGCTCTACCGTAACTATAAGTTTGCAAATATCGTTAGTTAAAAATTACAAGTCCTTGTAAGTTATTCTGAAAAAAGTGAAAAAACAATTTTTTCCTTAATTTTGTCAACAAAAAGTTCAGGAAAAAAATTTTTTGGCATCAAATGTTAAAAAAATCTCTTAAACAGGCTCTTAGCTACATTATTGCCATATATAGTTAAGCGGTATTATAAAATTTAAATTAGCTGTTGGCCAAATACTGATGACACCGTTTTTTGAGGGCCCACTGATTTTCAGAAACTTTGGAGGTCCACAAAAAAAATTAGTCACCAAATTCGCCAAACTGAGTAAAGGGTTTTACTACCACATTGTAGGAAAATCGAAGCTGCACTGTCCAGTTCTTGTGTTTTTCCATAAGTCTTTATTTGTCGCATAGTGTAATTAGTAGAAAAGCTAGAAAAAATTTTAATTCCTTTATAATTTTAAAATACTCGCCATACTCGCATAAAAAAATTGTGAAAATGGGTAATTTTTTATCCTTTTTTCGTGAGGAAAAATCTTTATAGAACACCGAAAAAGAAATTTGACCGAGCATCGCTTCCAATTCGGTGATTGTTAATCGAAAAACAGAACTTCTTGCAATGGCAAGGATATGTAAAACTAATTAGAAATGATTCAAATTTGTAATACTTCCGGATCGCGAGTTCTACATTTTCATGACTTCTTTGGTGTGTCTTTTTTTGCTCGAATAAGATTTAAAAAACAACGAATTGAATTTGAATTCATGGTAAAATTATTAAAAAATAAATATTTTTTTTACAAAATAATAGTATAATATATTATTAGTTTTTAAAATTGATATTAATAAGATTTAAAAAAATAACGAAATGAGTTTAGTTCATGGTAAAATTAACAAAAAATAAATAATTTGTCAGAAAAAAAACTCTGAAAAATTTTTAAAAGTATCGTCGTATCGACAGTAAAATATCGCCGATACCGATGTATCGGAAAATCTGAAGTATCGCCGATATATCGGTATCGGTATCGGTATTCGTTACATCCCTAATTTATACCTGAAAATATGTCTATTTATAAAAAATAATTTAAATTACTAGTGTCATTACAACTAGTTGCATGACTGTTCCAAAACGTTGTTTTTTGAGTAGAGAACGTCGGCAGAATAATAAAAACAAAATGTCGATTTTTCTCATTATCCCATACAAGGGGAAGACGTAATTTTACTTTTCCTATAAAATTTCATTTTATGCAAATGCTTATCGAGTTACCTTCCACTACTTTTGCATAACTAGTTATTTTAATTTTAATTTTTCACAGAAATTTTAAATATATAAAATCACAGAACTTTAATCATAAACATCGCTTGTAATTTATTTTAATAAACACTCCTACATGCACAGTAATTAATTTTCCTGTACGTTTGCTTTTCGACAGTTCATCTCATAAGATTTTTGTTATAAGATTTCTTATAACAACGCTCTCATAAAAATTCTTATAACATTAAGATAACACTAATTTGAAGTCTACACTCAACACAATTGTCTCTGCGATTGAATTTGACATCTCATCTTACATATTATTTACGTGTAGATCTCAAGTAACATGCCGTCTACATTAGACATGAAATGCTGTTAAGACATGATGTTATGAAATGCTCTAACAATCATGTTAAAACATGAAGATATCATTAACATGAGCAGTCTACACTTAACATTAACATGATGTTAGGTGTTAATGTTAGTCATTTCATATCTAATGTAGACGTACAATGTACAGTTATTAAACTATTTTGCTGTAAGTCGAACATGAATAATATATGTATGTATTTAGTTTCTAGTTTATATTTTTGGAAATTTTCTATATATTTTTTTAAAAATAAATTGTGTATATGGGCCTTGTTACTCTTGTCTAATCGACTCGAAAATTTATACTGGATTAAAGAAAATTCTTTTATGATTCTTTAATCTAGTACAACATGTCGAGGTCGATTCGACAACCGTAATAAAAATCATTAAATTACAAATAAAAAATCCAAGAGTTTTGTTTTATTGAAATTGAGCCGTAAGTATAATTGATCTAATAACTATTATTATTCATTTATTCACTAGCTTTTACCCACGGCTTCGCTCGCCTATGTGTCCTCCTAATTATGAATCTTTCTATGTTTCAAGTTTCATTAAAATCGGTTGTATAGCTTCAGAGGCAGAAATTGTCCCCTAACCTCCTCTTGATCCTAGTTTTGAAAAAAATATGTAGCCTATGTGTATTTTTAAATAGGCATCTTGTAACCCTAGAACCCTACCCAAGGATACTCAGGCGCCCAGGCAACAAGTGCAAAACGCCTTCTAAATACGAATCTTTCTGTTTTTCAAGTTCCTTTAAAATCACTTTGATAGGTTCAGAGAGGCAGAAATTGTCTTTTTAATCCCCATTTATCATAATTTTGAAAAATCCTTATATTATGTGCCTATCTAATTGGGGATCTATTATGTTTGAAATTTCATTGAAATTGGCTTGATAGTTTTGGAAAGGCAGAAATTGCCGCCTACCCTCCCTCGTGGTCCTACTTTTGAAAAATGCAGAGCTTATGTGCAGCTCTGACTCGTAACTGAAATTGACTCCTTTAGAACGATTTTTTTTAATAAACCAGACCGAAACGTTTTTACACACTTCATCATATAATGCCATTTCAATATTCTCTTTCTATTCTCTATAGTTAAATATATATTTTTGTTGTTGTCTTTCTGCTTTATTTTACGTTTATTTTTGCTTAAAGTGTTTGGCTTATAAAACTACATAAATATTAAATTTCATTAAAAATTCCTTCATTTTGAATTAGCACGTCCTCCTAGTACACTGACACACACCTTCCATTTCTACAAACATAACAAGAAAAACGTTTTGAAATCTGAACAGAACTGATAAAATTGCAATTTCCTTTTGTCCTTAGTGCGTGCTGTGGTCCTGAAAATCGTCAAGTTTGTGTGCCGCCGAAAAATGTTGATTTATCAATTCTAAATAGTTCTATTTCCGTTCTGTGCGTCAGTCAGTCTATCTGGAAGTCTTTACTGACTACTCGTGTGTTTGTGTTAATGTCTGTATAAATTTGACTCTAGTTAGCTCTTTTGACACTTGATTACGGCTACTTTCTTATTCAACAACATCATTGCAATCATTTTATGGGAATAAGATAAACCAACAATGTTAACGATGATGATGATCAGGGCTCGGAATTTCATGCAACTAAAAATTGATTTTAAGAGCTTAAAAATTAAAAATATGAAGTTAACTACGAACAAAGTACTAAAACTAAAATAATATGAAAATATTTTTTTAAATTTTTTATTATTATTATTAAAGAAAAAAACATAAAACAAACATAGTTGGGTCTATTATTTAATGGAACCGAACTTTAGTTGCGTTGCCAGTCGGCAGCTGAAATTTAATAGTTGCCAGAAAGGCACTAAATAGCAACTGAAGTTGACAGCTCTCAGTTGAGGCTCGGATGCTATCCATAATCGGCCTAATAATATTTTTTGTTCAAAAATTTTAAAATGTGCATTAAAAAATTTTTACAACTCCAATAATATGCATTTATTGCCAAAATATACGCTTACAGCAAAAATATGCAACTACAAATCGATGCCAAACTACTTAAAATTTGATGATTCGTATAGATAACACTGCACAACAGCATTTCCGATGATTGGGTTATGTTACATGATATTAGTAAAATTTTTTATGACTATTTCAATTCCGTGATTGAAATTTCTGTATCAGCTCTAGTTAAAAAAATATGACACTATAAATTTAGAGATAATTCTAATTTATTTAATTCTTATAATGAAAAAAACTTTCTCTTATATGATTTTCTTGCTAAAGCTGAAGGCAGAGAGCTATTCCGAATGCTCCAACAACAAGAAAACTTAGGTGCTAGACAGATCAATATTTTAGCTTCAATATATGTGCTTGTGTGCGTTTGTTATGAAAATCAAAAGCATTTTGATATTCTTCAATATATCCCCTCCGTATATGTGTACATATTTCTTGTAAACAAACGCACACAAACATATGTATATATTGAAGCTGAATATTGACCTGTGTGGCATTCGCTTTAATTACAAGCAAATTAACACACCAACACAGCGATTTTTCGTTAAAGCTATACCCATTTCGTAAACAAGAGCTGTTAGAAAAAAACTGAGGGTATATTGGAAATCAACGACGTAAGCTTAGTAAACGCTGCCATATTGTTGTGCAGTGTAATTAGTCAATACCTCTTTCCCTCTCACCACAAGAAACATGCATTTTCATGACAGTCCGATCCCTGATAATGATGATGAAAGAAATTATGTTGCTACTCATGATTTACAATAATTTTTTTATTATTATTTTATATATTCTTTGATTGGTATAAATTTTGTTTGCCAGCTGCATTAACCTCTATTTGCTCTTTGGCTTCAAGTTGCATGTTTCCCGTTTTCTCTTTAATAAATTTGATTTATTCTAAGAGGAAAAGTATCTAATAGATTCACTTTTTGTTCTACATAGTTTTCCGTAAATAAAAATAGAAATAATGTTATTTCTACCATAGTAATATGTTTTACTTAAGGTACGGTCACAATTGGCAAATATTTGCCCAAAAAAAAAAATAAACGTAACCACTACTTTTGTACAGGGTTAGTCTGATTTAACTTGGTTTTCATATCACATTTTTTTATATTTTTTTTAATAAATGCGAACCCATATTTAAAAAATATTGGAATTAAAGAAAATGCAATTTTGGCTTGTCTGTTGGTCACGTTTTTTTTCGGCAAATATATGCCAAGTGTGACGGTACCTTTAGTATGCATATAAAAAGAAAAAATTAAAAAAAGTGTGCTTATAGTAAAAAGAGATATAAGCTTTAAGATATTAAGTACAACTACGCTTAAGAAAAAAACAATATATAGAGCATAAACTTTCCAACTTTGCCCTGGAAACCATGAGTCTGAAATGGATTTCAAACTTGTGAAAATTCTAAATCATATATGACGCATTTATTATAGAAAAATTTACAAAAAATGCTTGAAGCAGTTTGGCGTATATTTTAAAACTTTATCAGTATACTATTAAAAATGTAACTATTTAATTTGTATATAAAAAACAATAAACAACAAAGTAGTAGTGAAACATTGAAGAAATAATAACATTAAATTAAAAATTTTAAAACCCCCAGATTCAAAACGGCAGGACTAATCTTCTTCAAACATGGGTTAGAAGATTTTGGATGAAGTCACTTTTCAAACAAAATTTACTAAATTAAAATCGATCTAGCCGTTTGGGAGGTACAGTGTCAAAGACACCCAGATTCAACATGATACATCTAGAAAAGATGTGATATCTTCTAAACGGCTGGACCGATTTTTCTTTAAACTTAGAACACTCTCGATCAAGTCACTTTTCAATCAGAAAAACTATATCGGTCCAACCGTTTGGGCTGTACAATTAATTGTACAGATACACAGACACACACTACAAGCATATAACACCCCTCTTTTTTTGATCGGTGATTAAAAATACAATTGTTGTTTATTATTTTCTATATAAAAAGGAGACCTTGTGCTTAAAAATTAAATACAAAAACTAATATTTGTAGGTAAAAACATAGATGGGCAATTCAAAGTAGTACGATGTCAGTCCTATTTCTTATATTTCATATTATTTTATGCATGCATAAAATTTTACTGAAAATTTTCAAACAAAAAATTCATAAAATTTTACACATGAATGGCATGTGTTTTAAAAAAATTTTATTTCATATTTTAAAATTTTCTTTTACATTTTAAATAAACAGAAGTTTTTGTGAAAAAGAAAAGTGTAAAAGACATCACAATTTAATACGTGCGAATTTTAAAATGAACTTTTCGGGAAAAATAAAAAGAAATATTACCGTTCTGAGACATAACCTGTTCAAAGTATCAAGTACTATTTAAATACAAAATACGGGATAGAACAATATGCAAGCTCGCTTTGAATTGCCCAAGAATTACTATATCGCGACCACAGTATTGATTTAGCCCATATGCCAAAAAGTCGGAATGGAGAAAAACAACAAAGAAGATTTGCATAAAGTTTTCTCAAAATATATCCGATAGAATTTTTTTGTATTCTCACCACTGCTTCCAGCATATGTTTGGAAGAAAAATGTACATTTTTGTCAACTTTCATCAATCTTGTTATGTGCTCCAGTAGCCACTTTTTTATTTTATTTGTAAAAGATAGCTATTGTTGCTCCATGTGTATACTAACTGCTGTGTATTGAGTAACTTGTTATTGAGATGAAATTTTCTACTTTTTATTGAATATTATTAGGGATGTAACGAATACCGATACCGATACCTTCAGATTTTCCGATACATTGGTATCGGCGATATTTTACTGTCGATACGACGATACTTTTAAAAATTTTTTCAGAGCTTTTTTTAACAAATAATTTATTTTTGTCCGATTTTACCATGAATTAAATTCACTTCGTTATTTTTTAAATCTAATTAATATCAATTTTAAAAATTAATAATATGCTGTTTTTTTGTAAAAAAATATTTATTTTTTGTTAATTTTAATATGAAGTCAAGTTCAAGTCGTTGTTTTATAAATCTTATTCCAGCAAAAAAAAAAAAGATACTCCAAAGAAGTCATGAAAATGTAGAATTCGCGATCTGGAAGTATTGCAAATTTGGATAATTTCTAATTAGTTTTACATAGCTTTGCCATTGCAAGAAGTTCTGTTTTTCGATTACCAATTCGGTGGAAGCGATGCTAGGACAAATTTCTTTTTCGGTATTCTATAATGATTTTTCCTCAAGGAAAAAGGATAAAAAATTACCCATTTTCACTTTTTTTATGCGAATTTAAACTCAGATCTGTATTTTCATGTAAATTTAAGTGAATAAACATAAACTTAGAAGTCTTTTAATAATTAAGCTATAAAGTTATTTAGAAGAATATTAGTTGATAAATGTCCTTTGAAAAAATCGATTTTTTAAAAAGCATGGCGAATGTTTTTTAAAATTATAAAGGAATTAAACCTATTTTCTTGCTTTTCTACTAATTATCTGCATATTTTTAATATAGATTTTTTGGAAGCAAAGAAAATGTAGCTCCTTAAAAATTACTTCCAATTTTTTATACTGGGTTAAAATCTATTTTAAATATTCTCTTTACAATGTAATTTTGTATAATAAAAAAATTGCACTTGAGTTTTGTTGATCTAAACTTGAACTAAATTTCAATATTCGTATCGGTATCGGAATCGGTATCGGCGATATTTATTTTTAAATATCGGTATCGGTATCGGATCGGCAAAACGGCGTATCGTTACATCCCTAAAAATTATCGTATAAATGTTATTAGAAAAGATATTTTCATGTAATAAGTTAATATTGATGAAACGTGGTATTTTACTTGATTTCTGATTTAAATTTTTTTTTATTTAAAAAAATTTTTTTTTTACAAAAAATTTATCAACAAAACATAAATTTAAAAAATCAAAAAACCCGACTGCGTAAAAAAATAAAAGAAAACAACTTTAAACTGTCACAGATCCTAAATGGTCATTGGAAAATAAAAATCATAAGAGAAACCTAAAGATGATTTTCAAATACCTGCCGATTGATACCCATTTTGATATAATTCGCCGCCTTTTTATTTTTTTCGTATAAACGAAATGGCGTCTGTTGACCGCCATATTGAATTTTGACTACTGTCATATCTTTAGTGACACTCCCCGAATTAAGACGAATCGATTGACGTAAGAATCGTCAAAGGAACACACATACATACATACATACATACATACATACATACATACATACATACATACATACATACATACATACATACATACATACATACATACATACATACATACATACATACATACATACATACATACATACATACATACATACATACATACATACATACATACATACATACATACATACATACATACATACATACATACATACATACATACATACATACATACATACATACATACATACATACATACATACATACATACATACATACATAAATACATACATACATACATACATACATACATACATACATACATACATACATACATACATACATACATACATCCATACATACATACATACATACATACATACATACATACATACATACATACATACATACATACATACATACATACATACATACATACATACATACATACATACATACATACATACATACATACATACATACATACATACATACATACATACATACATACATACATACATACATACATACATACATACATACATACATACATACATACATACATACATACATACATACATACGGCTGATAAACACAATACCCTTCTTTGCGTCACGCTGTCGGGTAAAAATGATGATATCGAGCACAATGAATGCTTGATATCTCAGAAACCAGAAACAATTTCGCGTAACAGTTTTTGGATTCTGAAAGAGGGTATTCAAAATATATATACCCCATACTTAACTCAATTTTTTTAAATGGTCGGTGGGCCAAAACAAGACTGAGGTCGGTCGCGATATGAACTTATATTAAAAAATGATGCTGATACGCTATCCTGTATTGAGACAAACGGACTCAAGCACTTTTTGCAATATTCATTTTTATTCTATTCGGAGGGGTCTGGCCCAATCACCGGCTGGTTTAATACGAACAACATTCATATTGTGGAATATCCATAATCTCAAAATCTATTATAGAGCCATGGACTCTAGGGCAAATTTGCTTAGAGTTCTTGGTAGAATCATTTCCCCCTACGATTATGAAACTTTATAGCTAACTAAAATAATTTGTTTTAATTTTTATTTACGAGTATTTTTGACATTATGTACATATGGATGTTCTTATCTTATTTAATTTATTTGTTTTTCTTTTCAATTCACACATTTATTACGTCATTTTGTCAATAATATCGACTGACACGTGCGTGACATGAGTGATATTGATATATGGGCTCTTCATTCACTACATTACATTACACATATGTACCATGTACATGTGTAATGTACATTGTACATACACACTAGCAAGCAGTCATTATGGTATTTACAGCCACATAGCATTTTTTCTTTTTTAAAAGTGAAAGTTAAAACAGCTACAAATACAATTCAAAATGGGAAAAATTTTTTAAATAAATTGCAATTGATTTGTATGCTGGTGTTGACATCTATAGGAAAATAAAAATTAAATACTTGTGTACGTACACATACACATGCATATAAGAGAAAAAATAATTATCATTCAGTTATGTATTTGTGAATTTGTAAATTGATGTAAGCAACGATAGATGGGTGGCGTATGACTTATATTTAATATGCCTTAATATAAATTAAGTATACGTACTCTTGAACACTAGGGCCTGAAAAACTATTTTAAAAACAGAGTGCTTTTTATAAAAATTTTTAACAAGACGTTCTTGTTCGTATTAGTGAATCAGGAGGCTACATGAAAAATGGCCCCAAAACAAAAATGAAAAATGGCCCCAAACTTTTTCATTGAAAACAACAACACAAATTTTGGGCCCATTTTTCAATTTTTATTTTCAAATCGGAGCCATTTTTCTTATATTTTGGGGCCATTTTTTATTTTTCATAAAATGAAAAATGGCCCCAAGCTGGAAAATGAAAAATGGCCCCAAAAAAGGAAAAAAAGCCCCAAATTTAAAAATAAAAAATGGCCCCAAAATAGGAAAAATGGCACCAAAACTCTTGTTGTTTTGTTTTTAATTAAAAATTTGGGGACATTTTTCAGTGCAGTGCCATAATGGCATATGCCATCTGCTTCTCAATGATATTGGGCAATAACGCTATACGCAAAAAGTGCACATATGGGAAATAAAACCATATTTCATTAGCTGATGCCATTATGATCTGCCTTCAGGCAGTCGTGATGAAGGATTTTATCCACTCAAAGAGCGGCTTCGCTGAATAAAGATTATTCCATAGCCGGTCTTAAGGGTTTTTTCTTCTAGGTACAGCCGAAGGCCGGCTATTCAAAACTATTTCCTCAGTTCGTGAAAAATAGTCCTCAAAATAAGAAAAACGGTCCTAAATTGAAAAATTAAAAATTGTCCCAAAGTAGGAAAATGGCCCCAAACAAAAAATGAAAAATGGCCCCAAAATAGGAATAATGGCCACAAGAAAATTTTTTTTTTTGTTTTGAAGGGAATAGTTTTGGGGCCATTTTTCCTATTCTGGGCCATTTTTCAGTTTGTGACCTTTTTTCATTTTTAGTTTGGGGCCATTTTTCAAGGAGCCGAAGGATGTAAATTTTTAAAATTGATTACAGTCGAATTTGGCTAAGCGCACGCTGTTTAATTGCTCAATTAAAATCAGGGACTGCAAATAATGATTATTTTTAAAATTTCAACCAATAAATGATTTAAAATCGGTGAAGTAGAAGTACATAGTTAAAATTAGGGATGTAACGATACGCCGTTTTGCCGATCCGATACCGATACCGATATTTAAAAATAAATATCGCCGATACCGATTCCGATACCGATACGAATATTGAAATTTAGTTCAAGTTTAGATCAACAAAACTCAAGTGCAATTTTTTTATTATACAAAATTACATTGTAAAGAGAATATTTAAAATAGATTTTAACCCAGTATAAAAAATTGGAAGTAATTTTTAAGGAGCTACATTTTCTTTGCTTCAAAAAAATCTATATTAAAAATATGCTGATAATTAGTAGAAAAGCAAGAAAAAAATTTTAATTCCTTTTTAATTTTAAAAAATACTCGCCATGCTTTTTAAAAAATCGATTTTTTAAAGAACATTTATCAACTAATATTCTTCTAAATAACTTAATAGCTTAATTATTAAAAGTCTTCTAAAAGTTTATATTTATTCACTTAAATTTACATGAAAATAAAGTTTTGAGTTTAAATTCGCATAAAAAAATTGTGAAAATGGGTAATTTTTTATCCTTAACCACTATAGAACACCGAAAAAGAAATTTGTCCTAGTATCGCTTCCAATTCGGTGATTGGTAATCGAAAAACAGAACTTCTTGCAATGGCAAGGATATGTAAAACTAATTAGAAATTATCCAAATTTGCAATACTTCCGGATCGCGAATTCTACATTTTCATGACTTCTTTGGAGTGTCTTTTTTTGCTGGAATAAGATTTAAAAAACAACGACTTGAATTTGAACTCATGGTAAAACTAACAAAAATGTAAATAATTTTTTTACAAAATAACAGCATAAAATATTATTAATTTTTAAAATTGATATTAATAAGATTTAAAAAATAACGAAGTGAATTTAATTCATGGTAAAACTGAACAAAAATAAATTATTTGTTAAAAAAAACTCTGAAAAAAATTTTAAAAGTATCGTCGTATCGACAGTAAAATATCGCCGATACCGATGTATCGGAAAATCTGAAGTATCGCCGATATATCGGTATCGGTATTCGTTACATCCCTAGTTAAAATGAATATTTATTTTTCATGGGCGTGGAACCTGCCACTTTTCGGGCCATAATGTTATGTTACAACTGAAAGTGTAAGCAAAGTGTCATAAGAATCAGTTTAGTAGAAGTTGTTGAAAAACTATATTTAACTAGCATGGGCGTGGCACTGTCTACTTTTTTAATCATTATGTATTATTCAAACAGAAGCTTAATGTGTGTGCAAAGTTTAATAAGAATCGGTTGAGTAGAACTAGTTGAAATGGAGTGTGTTTTTACTTTGTATGGGCCTGACCCTGGCCACTTTTCAACGGGACCAATCTAGAAGTACATCCTTTTAAACAAAGAAAAAAAATCTCAAATCGGTTTGCAAATGGCGGAGTTTTGAGGTAACATACATAAAAAATACATGACGAATTTATAACCTTGCTTCGTTTTTTAACGGCCCTTTTCACAATGTAAGACTAAAAGTTAACATGGACTTTAATGGCAAGTTCGGCATACAAAACATGCCGTTATAGTCCACGTTAACTCTTAATCATACATTGTGAAAAGGGCCGGGCCATAAGTCATTTAAAAACAATATAAAAATAATATACATATTTTGGTCCCCTTTTTTTAATTGAACATTTAAATTTCTTTACGCCAATTCCTTATATGTGAATACTTAAATAAAATATATATGCAATTTAAGTTTCTTTAGATTTTATTTGATTTAATCTACATTTCTGCATTTATACATACTTATGTGCAGCTTTAAAAGTTCTTTAAAACTTAGTGTACATGTATTCAAGGAATACAACTTGTGTTGTATAAAATTGCTACATCCTTCTTATGAAGCATTCTTTATTTTTCTCCCAATAAAATATATGTACATTGTACATAGATGCCAAATATTCTCTAGTGTAAAAGTTTATTGGAGAAAAAAGTCAAACTATTTTTTTTTTATTTTAGTTGTATTCTTTGTTTCCAACACCCAAAGCTAAAATAAATAAATTGGAAAATAATAAAAAAAAACATGAAATAAAATTCAAATTAGAAAAAAATCATTATTCGGCTATTTCGTGTCTAAACTTTAGATTCTAAAGCAATATCATTTATATATCGATTTTTTTTATTGTGATTCTGTTTCTTTTATACTTTCAGTTTTTATTTAATGCAAATTTTGCCAGTACACATACAAAATGAACAAATACTAAATTTAAAGATGTGTGAAGTAAATATTTCCACTTTTAAAATATTCTTTACAATTCTCAAGTGATTTATGTCACTTTTTTATATTTACTTTAGAATTTGCGATTTCTTTATACTCGTAGCAAGTGTGAGTATTATATTCGCTTTTGTGTTAAAATACAAGAAAAAGAAATGTTATCTATACAACGTTTGTTTTTCGAAAAGTTTCAAAATACATTGATAATATGTATAGTCTGTGGAAAAGCAAAAGTAGTGAAAAAATTGCCATAGTCCTTTGGAATGCATTTCTTGATTTGACTTAAGATTCTTCTTGTTGTTGCTTACATGTGAATTTCTTTGAATCACATGAACTGTTGTAAGCGAATGAATTCGTGTGCATTTTTATGGATGTTACTTTTTTTGCATAAAATTTTAAGATAAATAATGTCACAATTTAATTTAAATTTTAATAGTACAGTAAACTAAGCATTACAATTTTTTCACATCTTTAGTTACACATGTGCTAGTGAGCTTAAGTGAGAGTTTTCTGAGTCGGGGGAAGTTGGGAACGTCGGCTATCTTGAAAGTAAGGGAGTGACTAATTTGGCACATTATCTCGGTAAACTATAAGGATAATGAAAATTTTGTACGGTGCTTTATTTTACTTAAAGCTGTTTTACACTATCTCACAAGCCGTTCGACTTCTGCAAAAAATGCAACCCCGATATAATGGCGCATATTCATAGTCATAAACAAAGTATACTTTAGGAACTTAAAACCAGTATTGCCATACAAAATACTGGTTTTAAACTCTTAAATTATACTTTGTTTTGACTATGAATATGCGCCAATGTGTTATTATTGCTTTTTTTAAATGTTCCATAGACTCATTAGATCAGGGTTGCATTTTCTATAGATGTCGAACGGCTTGTGAGATAGTGTAAAACAGCTATTAATAACATTTTCTACAACTCCCACTAAATACAGTTTTGTTGTAAATTGTACAGTTAACAAGATATAGACAAAAACAGTTTGAAACTTAAGCGATTTTTCTATTAAAAACGTGATAACTCTATTGTTATTGATATTAGCGAAAATTTTATTAAACGCAATTTTATAGAACTCCTCCTAACAAAAAATTTGATATATAGTATACATGTCTAGGGTTTTCTTCATTCCTTGAGATGTTATAGACACTCAAAGTAGGGATGGGCACAATATATTGATATATCAAAATATCGATATTTAACAAAAAATATCGATATATATCGTCGATATTTCAAAAAACGATATATCGATTCTTATTTGCGAGTATCGTTTTCGATATTTTGAAGAGCTTTATAAATTTTAGCAGTTTTTCAACTGTAAACGAAACTGGCCTCACCGCATGCATTATGTATTTTATTAAGCTGACACGAAGAACTTTAGTGACGTCAGTGGGGACACATGCGCAGAAAATTTCAAATTTATGCGCGGGATTTCGTAGTCTTGTATTCTATCATTCTTGGAGCTGTTCGAACTTGACGTGAATTAATGTATTCTAGCAAAAAAGTGATGAAATAGCAGCGGACCAGGGCTAATTTTAATGTGAGACAGTTGGGGTCCATTCTGCATAGTTACACAAAAAACTGTCAGGGTAAAATCGACGAAAATGTGTACCACACATACAAAGTAATGTTTAAAATTTAAAATATCGCATGTGAGGAAACCTTCCTCCGGTCCTATCCCGCAAATTTTGTGTGTAAATATGCACATTGGCCCCCAACTGTCTCACACCAAAATTAAAGACCGTCACATAGTTCTCCAGATATGATACAATTAATAATTGGTTTTCATACAAGATACCCTTCCCTTCGCAGCTATCCGGTCAATTTTCAGTTTGTATTCAAAGTAACTCACACCGAGTTTATACTCTCACTAATATATGTACTTCTCTAGATATACGATAATTAATTATTACTTTGTATAGAAGATAGCCCTGCCCCCGCTCCTATTTCATAATTTTTTGCTGGAATATGCAACCTAACTATAAAGTAACTCGCACCAGAAGTTTTGTTGTACTTTTATATGTTTTAAAGTACAAATATGCATATTATTAAGGCCCTAAAAATCACATTCCATTTAAACACTCTCTATAAGCCAATAGGGAGGGATCTATCTGTGGTGATTTATGCATATTGTTAATGTTAAATGTTTAAAAATCAATTTATTATACTTTTTTAATTTTAGGAATGATGAAAAAGTAAAATGAAGCAATGTGAATTGTATAAAATTTATCTTTAGCGGTCATTTTCATTTAATAAAATTGTTTTCAATGTGTTGATAAAAAGTTTGCTTTCCATTATCACTTAAATCATTATCTTCAATAATAATTTCGTTAACCGATTTGTTATTGTTTTTTTTTAATTATTGCGAACTTAAATGGAATTTAATGCATTTGTTTATGAAGTGGCATGTTTTTCATTTGCGTTGGCTTTATTAATCAATTTAAAAGCTTTTTTATTTTTTCATTAATTATAAAAGTGTGTTAATACATATTGTAATTAAATGTACTAAATATTACTGAAAATCCTTTGGTTGTTTTTTCACTTGTTTCTTTTAATTTCGTTTGCAATCAACTTAATTAATTGTCATATACTTCGTGTAAACTATTGCATTATCCTGAACACTGCTGTTACTAAATTAAATTGTTAAATGAACAAATGAGATAAGAATCTTATACGATTTATATACGAATTCCTATATACAATTCCTAAACGAAGTCGAAATTTAAGCTTCCTATTTGAGTTTTTTATGTTCATAGATTTTTGTACAAAGTCCCATTTAAAATCATTGTGTTCAAATTACAATTCATCTTTTTTAATTTTGTTGTAGTAATTCTCGTTAACTTTATTCCAATACAAGATCATTTTAACGTCTTATACATCACAATTTATTGCTAATAACCAGCGTTGTCGTTTTGGTTATTTGTAACCGAAATTTGTTACTTTTTTCTCCAATGTGTACATTACAGGGTGATCGACTCGGTCTTTCAACCGGTTTTTCTGCAATACGGTTGTCAGTTTTTTTCAAAATTTTGATTTTTCGAATGCCGAATAGTTCGGTTTCTTTAAATTAAAAAACCGGCACGGCACAGTCGAATACTTTTCGATTCGTATATTTTATTAGTTGATTTTCCTAAGTATTTTTGTACAATAGCACTTAATGAAGTATACAATTAAGGTGAAATCCTCTAAATGTAAAGGCAATATTATGATATTAGCCTACAATAAGATAAAATGAGGTAGAGAGATAGCTATTTTTTAGGGGGAACGTGAAGTTAATAGACTATTTAACAATTTTGCACAGAAATTCGGACAATTTTGCTATCTATATAGTCTAAGATTACGCTATTGATTTGGATCATTTTGACGGGATACAGCATATACCTAGTCCCAAATGCTAAGGACCTGGGGCAAAATAATGTCAAATTGGTACATTTGGCCACGTAGGAAGCTTCTATTTAAGCCTCATCGGCAACAGCTAGGACAATATGGGTTTCCAGATTATAAATTTTTGAATTAAAGGAAATGAAAGTCTTTGAGGTGCACTATAAAATAATTTCAATAAAATTATGACAAATTACACAGGAAAATTGGCAAATTTTATTTCGAATCGGCTAAGGGACGTAAGAGAAGCAAAATTGCATACATAAAGTAATTAAAATGTTTGCTTCTGTATACAAGTTTTTCTTTTATTTGAAGTGTACAAGTTTTTTTTGGGCTTTAGAAATTTGTGTTTTTCATAGCTCTCATGTCCCTGAGTAAAACAATCTAAGAATGCTCACAGGCTTCCTCACATGCCATTGCAGACTGAGAAAACACCTCAATAGACTTGGCATTGAGAGTAACAGCCTGTGCAGGCTCTGTGATTATGACGATGAAACTCCAGAGAATATTATGAAGGACTGCACAGAAAAAACAAATTTTTCACTTCAAATACCAAATTCCCTGAATCAAATGTAAATTTGTTCAATTTAGGTCTTATAAAGAAATTTGTAAATTCAAATGCGAAAATTTGTAATAATTTGTTTGAAAAAAAAATCTGATTTTTTCAATAAAGAAATTGTTTCAATCAAAAAATGTTTTAGAGAAATATAAAAAATAAATCAAAGAATTTCATAATTTTAGCAGGTTGCCAACATTGGCGGTAGGTAAATCAAATGAAATAATAAGTCAAACAAAATTATTTATCAAACTAAATAGAGACAATAATAAAGATTTAAAATCAGTTTCAAAAACATTTTTGTTTAAAAAAAAGCTATCATAATTTTTTCTGTGTGTGAAGCGTTATGCAACAGAAAATATAGCCAATTGAGCAAGCACCTATTGTAGGATTGGGAACTTCCAACACTAGACCCACTGGCAATCTCGAGATTCCTCAGGAGAGTAGGTCTAGATGAGGTGCTCTAGCATCTGGCAAGGGATGCAATAGATCCACTTCGGTCGCAGTGTCCTGTGTTTCCCGTTTAGTTTAATTCATTCATTCATATATACGACAATAATATTATATATATAACAGATTTAGTTTCATAATAGTATGGTTGCCTCAACCATATATTTTCTTTGTGTAAAAAGAGAGGCAGGACACTCTTGCTCTCAGCCAAACATCAGAGACGTAAACAACAATCTAAGAAGCAGCCGTAAAAACAAAACTTTTTGCTTGGCATTGGCTAGACTTACAATTTAAAACTTTAAGTCTTAGTTTAACGTAGTCAGAAACTCTGATGTTTTCCAGCGAAATGTCAACATTTTAGGCAAAAGTGTTTATACAAACTTGGTAATGGTGGCACAAATCTGTTTTCAGAATAACTAAACCTAGTTTAACTGGGAGCTACAAAAACTCAGCCTTAGAGTTAAGATTTAATTACTTATTGTTAATTAAGTTTTATTGAAGATACAATAAATAAAATAAACGCAAAAAATACTGAATTTGATGCTAAATATTACTTTTATTTAATATTTTATTAGCGAATTTCTTCTTGCTTCCATCAGTTTTATTTGTACAGTTGCTATTTTAACCACCGAGACTGTAAAGCTCTTTTTGAAGCTGTTGCACACGCTGCCGTCCAGAGGCCAACTCTTGATTGAGCTTCTCAATTTCTTGTTCAGTGCTCTCTATGATTGCGTCATTTGTCTGGATGATTTCATGATGTTGTGTGATATCTTGTTTAGTTCTTACAATTTGTAATTTGCTCTTTACAATTTTATTGTGCTGTTGAATTATTTGGATTTGGCGTTGTTCGTTTTCTTGTTTTAAATTGTTTTGGCCAAATGCCACAGCTAATACAAAAGCAAATATAAAAATGTTTAATAATTTCATTGTCCTTTTCTTGATCTCAAGGCAATCAACTACCGAACTAGTCGTGTCTGTTTTAAGGCGGCTATTTATGCCAAACATTTTCAGATGATTATTAACTGGCGTAAAATTAGCACAAATAAATATTTATTTTACCTAAATTTTTTTCTTTAGCTAATAGCTATAATTATTACTTTATATAAGTATGTATATACTTATATTCAGATATTTCTAGTAAACAAGATAAAACAGATGAATATACAGAAATTAAATCAAATATTTACTCTAATAGAATAATATTTTATTCAAATCTTTATTTGCTTCATATATATCTGTTTAATGTTTTTTTTAGCAGAAAAACAATGTTTGCCAACGTACCAAGCTATTGAAAGTACCCTGCGGGAAATGTTATACCAATTGTCTTGAACGTACTTGTTGTTCTATGACTGATGAAAATCGGAATAGTACAAAATGTTCCTGAGTCGTGACCGGTACAAAGAGAACATATCACAAAACTAGAACAAAAATTTTGGCAAAACACCTCACTGTACAAGCGGATTTTTTTCAATTAAAAAAACTTGAAGTACCTTAAGATTGGGTCTAGAACCTATCACTCAGTATCTTAATTATATCAGTTGTCACCCTCCAATGAAAACGCCATGTAAAAATTACCGCTAGCTTTCATAAAAATATCCGGAACTCGAACCGGTCGCTAGTCGTTGGGAACCAGCCACGTGACCTGTCTTGTGACAGGTTTCTCTTCCCTCTAGGGTAATTATATTCCACATTTTATAAACTATTACAATAAAAATATTTCTTTCCTAAGTAAAAGTGCGTAAATTTTTATTAAGAAAGAATTGGAAATAGAAAAAGGAATTAAAAGCTAATTAATTCTAAGCTACGCGGAAGAACATAACATCATATCATATCTTCGTTGATATATTTTATGTTTCCGCTCACTTAATAGGTATTGGTTGTATATACATATGTACATACAAATATTTTATGAGAAAATAATATGGAGATTAAGTTTTCAATTAACTTGATTCTAATATATGAAATTGTATAAGAGAGATTACACGTCCGTTATCTCTGAAAAGAATATACTTTTTTTGTTTTTTATTGGTGTCTATAATAGCACGGATAGCCAATAAATTAATGTCTTATTATTTTCTTATAGCCCCCGACCAAAGAAAGGGGTGTTATAAGTTTGTAGCGTGTGCCTATACGAGTTCACGTCAGAGCTGTGAAAGATTGCAATCAATTTAATTGCAATCACATGATTTCATGTTACTGATTGCTAGTTTTTTATTGCAATCAAAATCGTAAATTTGATTTCATGATTTCAATTTGAAATCATGAAATCATTTCAATAAAAATTATTGCAATCAATTTTTTAAATTCATTGCTATATTAATTGATTGCAATCAAATCCAGTGATTGCAATCAAAATTAAATCAGAATCAAAATAGTCTTTCTCTTCAAATGATACTCATTTTTCTAGAAATAAAGCTTACTCTTGTACTTATACTATTTTGTTGGACTTACACTATAGTAATGAGTTCAGGGAAATTGATTGAAATCACATGATTTCAACAAAATCTGATTCTAATTAATTGATTGCAAAAATTGATTGCAATCAATGATTTCAAAAAAAATTATTTCAAAATGATTGCAATCATAAAAGATTCCAATCTTGACATGATTTCAGTTTGAAATCTGAAATCATTTTGAAATCAATATGATAGAAATCATTTTGATTGCAATCAAAATTGATTGCAATTTTTTACAGCTCTGGTCCAGGTACAGACGAAACGGATGGACCAATTTTGGTCTGTTGAAAGGTGACTTGTTTGAAGAAAATCGGTCCAGCCATTTCGAAGATATCACATCTTTTCTAGATGTATTCTGTTGAATCTGTATGTCTTTGATGTCATAGCTCCCGAACGGAACAACCGATTTTAATTTAGTAAATTTTGTTTGAAAGGTGACTTAATCCAAAATCTTCTAACCTATGTTTCAAGAAGTTATCATATATTTTCTTCGGGGGGTTTTAAAATTTTTAATTTAATTTTTCTTATAGTACTTACGTTAATGCAATCAATAGAAAGTCACACCCGCTTTATTTTAAAAATAGTTTTTTTTTTAAGAAAAATGATTTTTTGTCAAACAGTAAATACATAATACAATCAAAAACAATGTGATCAATTAGCTACGCCAAAATTAATGTGTACGTTATAGTAAAAATTTTACAGAAGTTATCTTAAGTCATAATTCTTTAAAACTGAGGATTGTAAGGTCACACCCGTTGCAGCTTTTTGACGACCACTCGGAGTAGAAATCGTGTTCTTTCAGTGTCTACCCGTTACACGCAATTTATACTATGCCTTTTCTGCTTGCCTTCAAAGGCAGGCTTTTTTAGTCTGTAGTTGGGTGAGAGGTGTTGAGAAGCTTACAGGGTAAAAAAAGGCACGAATTGAAATTGGAGGGGTTTTTTGATATTTCTCTTTGCTATTTTCGTACTTTCGGCAATAAGTGGCTTTTCACACTATGCCTTTTTAGCCTGCCTTTTTTTGCAATTTTCTTTTAAAACCTCTGCGAAAAGTCACGCACATTTACATTACAAACTTTTTCTCCATGCATTTTTATCGATTATAAACATGCTTAATGCTGAGAGTACGACAATGATAAAAAGAAATATCAAAAAACCCCCTCAAATTTCAATTCGTGCCTTTTTCTTACCCCGCTAGCTTCTCACCAGCTCTTTCTCACTCAAACTAAAAAAGCCTGCCTTTAAAGTCAGGCGAGAAAGGCACAATGTAAATTGCGTGAAAGCATTTGTATAAACATCAAAAAAGGCATGCAGAAAAAGTCAAAATGTAAATGCCCGTGACTTTTCTTTGTTTCTAAAGAAAATTGTAAAAAAAAGGTAGTCTAGAAAGGCATAGTGTGAAAAACCACTTACCTAACGACTTTACTGGGGGTCTACATTAGCCATGAACTTGGTATGAACATCATGTCGGACATCGCATATGGCTAATGTAGACCGCTCATGTTCATGTTTCGTCCATGCTCTGACATCGATGCCCGAACATATGGCTGAGTATCAATGTTCGCAATGAGATTCGCCGTCATCAACCACTTTTAATAGAAAGAAAAGAGACAGAAAGAAATTGTTAAATATTCCATTTCTATTGCACTACCACCAAATACATTGATAAGGCAGAAAATGGACATCGTACATATTCACCACAACAAAGAAGTTAATGAATTTTTTGCAGTTGCTCTGCCGGCGTCATGTTCATGTCATGTTCAAGTCGATGGCTCGTGAAGACGTAGGGTTAAGCTTAAGGTCCTGGCGGGTCGCAACCTCTTTTAGCCCCCGACCAAAAAAAAAATGGTGTTATAATTTTGTAGTGTGTGTCTGTACAAGTCATTGTACAGCCCAAACGGCTGGACCAATTTTGATTTTGTTTTTTTTTTTGTGTTTGAAAGGTGACTTGATCGAGAGTGTTCTTAGCTATGTTTAGAAGATATCACATCTGTTCTAGATGTATCCTCTTGAATATGTGTGTCTTATATACCGTAGCTCCCAAACGGCTATATCGATTTTAATTTATGTTGTAAATTTTGTTTGAAAAGTGACGATCCAAGAAAATTGGTCCAGCCGTTTTGAAGTTATCATTTATTTTCTTTGGGGATTGTTAAAAAGTAACAAATTTTGTATTCTTGATTTATAACAAAAAATATGAGTAAAATAGTCACACCCGGCTAAATGATATAAGATATTTAAGGATATTTTTTACCCATGAAATATTTTTTGCCGATATGACTGACGTCAGAAAAAATCTGAGACTTTACCAGACAATCAATCAAATGTGTTGTCTAAAATTCTCTCAAACATTTGGCAAAAAAGTTGGTAGTCGACGTTTCTGCACATTTTCTGAAATATTATCCGATTAGTATCAGACTAGTATGCACATTATCTGATAACAATTTAGTTACCTTCATCGAGACATATAATAGAAAAGTCTACACATTTCCTGATCTACATCTTGCGACTTTCAGCACTCGCTTCTACACATTATATGATTTTATCTCTTGAGTGGGTCTGAGACGACCAAACTACATAGATTCTGCGAAACGCAAGAAGAGATGTCGAAACACATTCTCTGTGAATATCCGGCGGTAGTGGAGCGCAAAATGAAGTTCCTTGCAGATCCTCCAGGTGAAGTATACAATCTCTCACCATAGAGAATAACTATCTTTATATCTAGCTGCTTCAGTGAACATTTGGGCTGCACAACATTTTTTTTTTTGGTTTCCGATGATTATGGTCTATACATAATAGTAATACGTAATTGTGTAAAAATCACAATGTGGGTTTTAATAGGCTCAAAAGTTAGAGGCCAAGAGCCCGTTGCTGGCAAACTTATGGCACTTTCAAAAACCCTATACATTTCCTACTTATTCTCTTGTACCAACAATACTATCCTATCAGGCCGCGGTTCTTACGGCGTTAATCAGCTCTGCCGTAAGTAGCTCTGCATTAAGTAAAAGTTTAGGAAAAATCGAACTACAGGGTTCTTATATACAAGCTTAAATGCTTGATGTCGCAAAAGTGGACTTTCCTGAGGAAATACCCATATGTATATTTTTTATTTTAATTATTAGCTAAGAAACCACTATTAGAGGACGATGATTCACTAATATGTTAACTTTCCAAATGCTTGATTTTTATCCAAAGTTTTAAAACATTTTATTTCTAAATTACTATCAGAGTATACCGGTTGTCTTTTCATTATTCTTTAATTTAAATATCTTCAATTAAAAAAAATGATTAAAGATATAATTTTTATATTGCTAATATGTACAAGTCTACATTTAGAATTTCTAAGTTCATCCCCAATTACCAATAATAATAATAATGTAAAGCGTTATGAAAGATATTTGTTTAGTATACCTTGCAGATATATAAGACATGATGGCACCTGTCTTGACTACAGAGGAGGAAAAAATCCCAATAATATGGTTAATGTATCTAGTTCGGACAATTCCCATCAAATTCATGTAGGAGTAGAGGTAAGTGTATAAATTTTTAATATTTAGGCCCTAATTGTGTAAATCGCATCACTGAAGAGAAATTTTAAAAATCTTAAAAAAAAATTTTTCGCCAAACAAACGCATAGAAATTAAAGCGTTGCTTTGCATTTCAAAAACTTTAAAATTTTTATGAATAACATTAAGCTAAAAATTTAAAAAAGCCACGAAGAAAATGGATGATAACTTCAAAATGGCTGGATCAAGGTTGGACATAAGTTACTAAATTAAAATCGATCTAGCCGTTTATGAGCTATGGGGTTACAGACACACAGATTCAAGAGGATACATTTAGAAGAGATATAATGGTGGCTATTCGGGAATACGCGTCGACTAAGTAAAAAATACATGGAAAACACAAACAAAACTGCATAAATTTAAAAAAAAAAAATGTTTGTTTATCATACAAAATTTACCGGTTTTAAAATTCTCACGTTTATTTAATTTTAGAAATTTATAGAAAACATAAAAAATTTTTTTAAATTTTGTTTTTGTTATCATTTAAATTTTCACTACTCGACGCGTTTTTCCGAATAGTCACCAATATCTTGTAAGCAGCTAGACGGATTTTCTTCAAACATTGCTAAGAACACTCTCCATGAAGTCACCTTTCAAACAGAAAAATTAAAATCGTTCCAGCCGTTTGTACTCTACGATGACGCAGACAGACACACAGTTACACAGAGTCATAGGTTATCTATGCCATTTTTTGATCGGGGGTTAAAAATAACAAAACAAATTATAAAATATTTAAAATTTAGTTTTTACTATCTATACAGATTTTATTTTACACAATTAAGGCCTTAATATATTTTGATTTTTTTTTTAATACTGATTTTTGTCTTGATTCCAGAAAAAGGAACATGATCCAGTCGGCGATTATAATTTATTTAACAAATCTGGAATTTTCGTAGATAAAAATCTTCAGAAGTCTAAAGTCTATTAAGCGTAAAATTGTTAATATCGGACAAAAAATGAGAAAGTTACAATATATTAAGTGTAAACATCCGAATTCTTTCGCTTTTAATTTTCTTCAAGCAAGAAATAAATTTATTACCGAAATTACCTATTAAATATCTGGGTGTACTTACTTAAAATTGCAAATAAAATCAACAATTCTCCATCGATTTTCATGGTTTATTTATTTCGTAATTCAGCTATCTTTGCGAACAATAGTAAGAAGGCAAAGCTATAAAATTCTTATTAGTTTTTAGAAAGAAACAGTTTTTTTTAATTTTGGATAAAAAACACACTAATTTTTTAATAAATAAGAGACCGTTGTTAAGTAAAAACTAATAAAAAATTATAGTTTGAGGGTAATTAAATTATGCATCTTTTGGTGTTTTTTTTAAATCGAAATTGAGCATACTACTTATAGAGTATGGATAAAGCTTTTTTAATGAGCTGTCATAATCAGCAGAAAAATGCATCATACCACTCCTTTATTGCAACTTAGTTTAATGCACACAAAGAAAACTTCTTAAAGATAACGAGAATTGCAAAGCAAAACAGCAAACAAATAATATTTCTACCAAAATATTTACTCCAAAACAGACAGGTGGAAGAAACAGATTCGGTCAGTCAAGTAGATGGACATGGAATCCGAAATATAATAAAATAAACAACGGAATCAATCTGGAAGTACTTTTATAAACATATGTATGTACATTCAAATAAAAAATTTGTTTAAGAAATTATCGGCCGTGTTCTGTAAACCGAATTCGAGTAAATTTCTCGTTTTCGAAAAATAAATAATGCTCCCCATTGGTATATTTTAAATCATATATGGGTAATTCCATGTCAAATCAACTAATAGTTAGACACGACCCCTTTCGATTTTAATGAAATTTGTTCAGATGTTTTCTTTAAGCCTATAACGACTTACGCCAAAGGGAAAAAATTAAAAATGTTTATTTCAGAAGTTATGACATATCCAATATATCATTATTTCGCCAAATTTACCGAAAGTATTGAGTTCAGTTTGTATGTCATTTTAAGCAGAATATTTGGGGCTACAGAAAATGTATAGAGCAAAAGTTTTTGTGGAAAAATTACTTATACGCAAAGTTTTGAAATTTTCAAATCAAAAATTAAATTAAAATTAAATCAAAAACCTATATTTTTTTTGCTGAATTTTTTTTTACATAATATCTCTAAACGTTCTTAAAAAATCCTGAAATTTTTAAGGAGGTGTTTTTTTTTTGAGATATCACAAAAAAATTTACCTTTTTAACACAAAACTTCATCGAAAAAACAAATGCCCAAATTTTTCCACTTCAAAAACTGTAAATTAAATTTAATGCTGATTGCTCAAAATTGCAGATTTAAATTATTTTTGATACTATATTGTTGAAGGTATCTCAAAAAAGAAAAAAAAACACCTCCTCCAAATTTCCACGATTTATTAAGGACATTTAGAGGTATCATATAAAAAAATTCAGACGAAAAAAATATAGGTTTTTGATTTAGTCAGTTTTGAAATTTTCAAAACTTTACAGATAAGTAATTTTTCCAACACAAATGTTTGTTCTATGTATTTTTGTTGCCCCAAATATCCTCTTTAAAATGGCATACAATACATCCTTGTATATAAAATAGTTTTAGAGATATTTAAAAACGAAGCTCAACACATTATGTAAATTTGGCGAAATAATGACCTTTCGAATATGTCATAACTTTTGAAATAAACATTTTTCTTTTTTTTTCTTTTAACATAAATTCGTTATCGGATGAATGACAACATCTGACCAAATTTCTTCAAAATTGAAAGGGGTCGTGTCTAACTCTTAGTTGATTCGACCGACCCATATAGTAAATTGATTTTAGATATGCTATTTTAAGTTCTAAAAAATAGAACACTAGAAAAAAATCTGAAAATTTTCGCTATTAGTATATTTAATTTTTCTAAATCGAGGGTTTTTAAATCGACTCGATATACAGAACAGGCAGGTATGTATATGTTGAGAAGAAATTGCCGTACGCAAAGACTTTTAATTAAAACAACACCAATATTCATAAGCAATAGTTGAACTAGGATCGCGGTGGTCCAAATTCGACCACTTGATCCGCAACCGGATTTATTTGTAACCAGTTTTGTAGACAAAAAACTATACTATGCATATCTAGGGCAAAATACTTTTTAAACCATATAACGCCAGCTTATTATTTATTGGTTTGGCGCATATGCCACAAACTCGGAATAGAGAAAATGACAAAGAAAGTTTTCTGAAAATAATACACGATAGATTTTTTTGTAATTTTTACCATAATCCACTCCTGAAAATTTTATTGTAAATGGTCGGTGGGTCAAACCAATAATAAGCTGACGATATGCTGCATCCATATTGGTGAACATTAAGATACTGAAAAGTGTGCCACAAAACAAGCCACGTTTTAGTAAAATCGATCTAATTTTATTCACAATTAAATGAGGAAACTTAACTGATAAAAATCACAGTTTTCACGCAGCACCAAAAATTCAATTTGTGTGTGTGTTGTTTGAAAATCGTAATTTTTTGTTAATACTCGTAGAGTTTCCAAACTTAAATGGTTTTGAAATTATCGTATTGTTAATGAAATTACCTTACTAGCTTTTAGGGCCTGAAATTACCGTACAAAACGGTAATTACTGTACGGTTAACATATACTATATACATACAACGATTTAATTAATAAACTAATGGTGGCTATTCTGGAAAGCGCGTTGTAGAAGTGAACATTTCCATACGTTATTTTTTTGCAATTTGTTTGTTTGTTTCATGTGTTAGGCGCCTCACACACTTGCAATATAATTGTGCATTTTTCATATTGTATAATAATATCACCAATGTGTATATCATACTAGAAGATTGCGCAATATTTTCCCAAATAAATAAATGTTTATTTTACCTAAATTTCTTTTATTTAGCTAGTATTTCTAGTAAACAAGATAAAACAGATGAATATACAAGAATGAAATCAAATATTTACTCAAATAGAGCAAAATTTTATTCAAATCTTTAGTTGCGTCATATAATTCTGTTTAATGTTTTTTTTTAGCAGAAACAATGTTTGCCAACGTAGCAAGCTATTGAAAATACCCTGCGGGAAATGTTATACCAATTGTCTTGAACGTACTTGTTGCTCTATGACTGATGAAAATCAGAATGGTACAAAATGTTCCTGAGCCGTGACCGATGCAAAGAGAACATATCACAAAATTATAACAAAAATGCTAGCAAAACACCCTCACTGTGCAAGCGACAAAATCTGTTAATTGAGCTTACTAAAATAAGTAGGATTTTCGCCAGGATGTTGTTGCTGTCGTCGCTGCCAGTGTGGATAAAGGGCTCTGATGAGAAGACTGTGGTGGTCTCGAAACATTTGATGTCAGTTCAACCTTCCGTACATCCAAATTTTTCTTTGAATGTTCAATATTTGCATGCTGACTTATTCCATATAAAACCACCAACCACCAAAATATAACATAAGAATATTTGAACCCTTGAAACAAGATTGTTTAACTTGAATACCAATCGTTATACGCTTTATTTCAAGCCAAATTGCTTATTGGGTTAAGTCAAACACTCCAGTTTCAAGGGTTGAAATACACTTATGTTATATTTTATTTCAATAGCATTCTCCAGTAAAATGGGAACTTGAATTCAAGTAAAACATTACAGTTGTAAAATAGTTTAATTCACCCTTGAACCCTTGACAGTATTTCAAGCCTTGTATTTAAGTTTAATTCGAGCCTTGAAATATAATTTACACCAGGAATTGAGTAACAGTGTTTTTCAAGTTAAAAGTATTATCCATTGTAAGCTTTATTTGAAAAGTAATTACTACATACAACGATTTAATTAATAAATTAATGGTGGCTATTCCGGAAAGCGCGCTGTAGAAGTGATCGTTTCCATACGTTACAAAAATCAAATCAACGTATTTGTATGCATTTCACTCACTTTTATGAATAAACAGGCATTGCAAGCAGTGACATGCATGTATTAACAACAGTCTCGTTGATATGAATCATGCATTAGCATCATTCATTTTTTAATGTTAAATGCTAGCTTAATATTCATTTTAGAAAATGCAAAACTATGCGGTTTGATTCATAATCATGCAAATCCACTGGTACATATGCATGTATGTATTTTTTTTTTTTTTTTGCAATTCGTTTGTTTGTTTCTTTTACAGCTCGTTTTCCAGAATATACGTCAATACAATACTAATACATGTGTTAAGCGGCTCACACACTTGCAATATAATTGCGCAGTTTTTCATATTGTACCATAATAGCACCAATGTGTATGACATACTAGAAGATTGTGCAATATATTGCCCAAAATCAAAATACTGTTGAGTTTTATTGCACAATAAAGAAAATTGTGTAATGCTTTGGCAACATTGTTCAGTATTGTTTGCTTTTTCACTGTCAGAAAAATTGAGCAATATTTTGTTTGAAAGTTTTGTGCTAATTATTGCATAGTATAGGTTAAAACGGCAATAATATGTACAATAACATATTCAATAATATTGTATAATGGATGGCGCGCTTTATTACATAACTGGTAATTTTTTATCATATTTTAATACCATGGTCTGAATTTTACAAAAAATTTCCTATTTATTTATTTTTCTAATTTTGAAAACAGTTTTAATTTTTAATTAAATCAAACTTAAAATGAACTTAAAACAAAGCTTCAACTGTAGTTTACTTCCAGCTGAATTTCAAGTACTGGAATTGTACTTGAGTTTCAAGTACTGGAATTGTAATTGTATAAAAAACAAAAATTTTTATTTTTTTTGCTGAAAACAATATTATCCTCGTCCGTTGAAATTGCTTCTTAGGAATCTAACTTGGTTTTCCATTGCCCATATCGTGGCGTTTTGGGTTCTTAACATCTGTTTAAGCATTCTCAGTTTAGTGCGTAGAATTTTCAACAGTTTTAATTGTCGGTTTATTCTTGCCTTTTGGGTTATCTGAACATTCTGTTGTCTTTTCTTTTTCGCCGCTTGTTCTTGCATCGATTTATTTTGTTGGTTCAATATCTTCATTTGATCTGTCTTAACTTTTTGCAGTGCCTGTTGGGTGCTAGATGGAGAGGGAGTTGTGGGAGATGCAGTTGTGAGAGCTGCTGTTGTGGGAGCTGCAGTTATGGGAGCTGCAGTTATGGGAGCTTCAGTTGGAGCTGCAGTTATGGGAGCATCAGTTGGAGCTTCAGTTATGGGGGCGTCAGTTGGAGCTTCAGTTATGGGAGCTTCAGTTGGAGCTTCAGTTATGGGAGCTTCAGTTGGATCCAACTGGGCCAATGCCGACGTCATTAGAAGGCAAAATACGAAAAATGGTAAAACTTTCATATTTCTTTTCTATTCTTCACCTTGGTACCTTGACGAATTTGGTCAACCCTGATGGATTCTCAGTCACAATTTCGCTATTTATAGGAAAAAATTTTCTTTCTTATTCTTAAAATATAAACGCTTAAAACATAATGCCAAAAAAATTAACTTTTTCTTTGTTTTTAATTAAAACAAATACATAATTATTTAATCAAATGTTACCTACATACGATTAAATACGCCATAAAGTACAAACAAGCTAGCAGTTTGTTTATACAAAAATTGTTTATACATTTACAGTAATGAATCGAATTACGTCGAGGTTGGTTCCGAAAAAGGCAACGTACATACGTAAATATATCGAAAAAATGTAAGTTGACATTGAAATCGCTCATACTTTTCAATTACTTTGATCAATTACAAATTGTACAGTAAGCTTCTTGCAGCGAAGAAATACTTGAAAGCACTTGTTTAACACGTAAAAGCTAACACGTTCAATAAACATCTGTTGTGTACATAGGCGCATACTCATAGTCAAAACAAATTATACTTTAAGAATTTAAAACCAGTGGCGCATATTCATAGTCATAAACAAAGTATACTTTAGGAATTTAAAACCAGTATTGCCATACAAAATACTGGTTTTAAACTCTTAAAGTATACTTTTTTTGACTATGAATATGCGCCAGTATTTTGTATTGCAATACTGGTTTTAAATTCCTAAAGTATACTCTGTTTATGAGTATAAGTATGGGCCATTATTTTTTTCTCTCCAACATTATTTTACTGAAAATATTTGAAAAGAAAGCCAATATTTTAAGCATGGTGAATTCATGGTAGTGAATTAGGTCCTATAAAACAATTTGCAAATTCAGACAGCACATTTGTCCAAATTTACAACTTTTTTTATTGAAATCAAAATTTATTAGGTCCAATAGAAGGTTTTGTAAATTAAGACATATTATTTGGACATATTATTTGGACATATTATGTCCAAATTTACAATTTTTTTTAATTTTTTAAATTTATTGTATTTCATTATGAAAAAGCTAAATTCAAACAAAATCAGATAAAATAAATGTAATTTTTTTTTTCATAATCAGCAAAAATAATTATAAATTCAGAAAAAAATTACTGAAATAGGACCTATCAGCCGCGCATCCAGCTTGAGACTTTGGGGGAGACTTCTAACTGAAACACACTATTTTGCAACATTTTTTTTTAGAAACTCAATAGAAATTGGGTATATAAACGATGTTTGTAAATTTACTGAAAATTAAACTGGTTTTTGTTATCGCTTTTTAGTGTAAATAAGAGCTCAAAATTAAACAGTTATTGAATCAGATAAACTATTTATTGAATTTAAAGCGAATTTTAAACAAATGCTGCCGCCTTATTCCGTAATTCGCTAAAGCTAAATCTCGATCGCTAAAATGCTGAACAAATACAAAATTAAAAATTTTTGACGATGACATAAAACGCTAAAATTTCGGTGGACTCAATTTTTAAGTCATTCCAAAATTTATCAATACACGTTGCAAAATTGTATTCGTAGCCAAAAATTGATAAATCGACTTTATAGATTTTTAGCGATAGAGATTTAGCATCATGTTTTTCAATTTCTCAATAAGCACTCAAAAACTTAAATTTCCAGTACTTGAAATTCAATTGGAAGTAAACTTCACTTAAGCTTTGCTTCAAGTTCTTTTCAAGATTGAAAATAATTGAGAAGCAACAAAAATGTATGCTCAAACTTTCTTTTCTTTGTCAAATAATGAAAAATTAAACCATTTTTCAGAATTAAAAACATAACTAAACTGAATATTTTTCTAAAATTCAGTAAAAAATTAACCATTATGTAACATATGTATGTATCAGTGGTGGATATTCTAGAATCGCGTTGTGAAAGAAACATGCAAAATAAAAACTAAATTGCAAAATTTTCAAAAATACGTAAGGATGTACCTACCTACATGGTATGTGTTTATAAAAGTGAGTGAAATGCGTACAAATACGTCGATTTGATTTTTGTAACGCATGGAAACATTCACTTCTCTGACGCGCTTTCCAAAATAGCCACAATTAATTTATTAATTTAATATTTGTTTGTAATAAATAATTTCCTAATAAAGCTTGAAATGGTCTATATTTTCAACTTGAAACACACTTTTGCTCAACCCTTGATGTAGACTACTCGTATATTTGAAATAAACTCTAATTCAAGGCTTGAATTAAACTTTTTATAACTGTAATGTTTTACTTGAATTCAAGTTCCCATTTTACTGGAGAATGCTATGTATGTATTTCAACCCTTGAAACTGGATTGTTTGACTTGAATACCAATTGTTTTACGCTTTATTTCAAGCAAAATTGCTTATTGGGTTCATATCATATAAAAACTAAGTCGATGTATAATAAAAAATTGTGTTCTCTGGTTATTACACGCAATTGAGGCGACGCAAATCGAAGTAGGAAGTATCAACAATTTTTTAGACGTAAATCGAGGGAATACTGCAATTCAGTAAATTTTTTTACGTGCGCTCTGGCCTAATTTATTAAAAAAAGAGAAAACTCCATATTGAAAAGTGGAACAACTAATGCAAAGTTGGCCGGCCTTTCGCGCTACCAGTGTTATTTATGAGATTTCCAAGTAGCATTAATACACATTGATTTTCTAGTATGTGCTTATATGTGATGATCCTGATGAAAAGGGACCAAGATGTTTGTGCAAATTTTGTCGTTTTTGAGATTATAGTTGGTATCAATGCTCAGACATGCTCCCCCTACATTAGAAATTAATTTAAAATAGATTTTTCCGAACCTCTACCTTTAGAGAGAAAAGGACCTTAATTTCCCTCATATGAAATGCAATGGAAAGTTATGGTTCCTTTTCTATTTTTTCGCTTGAGGCTTTTAATAACTAAATTAATTATGTTTAAATTAAATGAACGATAACACATGTTTACAGATTTTGATAACATTTTTTGTTCCCTAGAAATAAAAGTTGTTTCTCTATTTATTTGGACGCTGAACGCGAATATGCACTCCATTTTCTTATCAGCTCTAGTTTTCGCGATATAGCGTTATGTCAAAAATAAAGGCTCTTTCACGACATGTATATTAGCACAACTTGATTTAGAACAAGGCTGCCCAAAATACTTTGCAACTGTATTGCTAATGCTGACTTTAGACGACATGTATTTTACATCTGACTTGTCAAATTTCCCACTGCAAAAGTGATACATGCCGTGTGAAACATATGAAACATTGTCAGATGACATTTACAGAAGCAAAGTCAGATGAAACATTTTCAATTAGAGCGTATTCTATTTTCATCTGACAAGGTATCTGACATCAGCTGTATTAAATTGCCAAAAGTGTGGTTTGGCTGAAAAAACATTAAATAGCAAAGAGCGCTTTATATATTTACGAAAATTGTACAAAAACTAAGCTGTTGTGAACACTCAGAGGTTATGTCAAAATACTTTGCAACTGTATTGCTAATGCTGACTTTAGACGACATGTATTTTACATCTGACTTGTCAAATTTCCCACTGCAAAAGTGATACATGCCGTGTGAAACATATGAAACATTGTCAGATGACATTTACAGAAGCAAAGTCAGATGAAACATTTTCAATTAGAGCGTATTCTATTTTCATCTGACAAGGTATCTGACATCAGCTGTATTAAATTGCCAAGTGTGGTTTGGCTGAAAAAACATTAAATAGCAAAGAGCGCTTTATATATTTACGAAAATTGTACAAAAACTAAGCTGTTGTGAACACTCAGAGGTTATGTCAGATGTAATTGCACATGTACGTGTAAAAGCAAATATTATAAATCGTCTGTAAATTGACAATTTTGACAAACATGCGAAGTTACATATGTCTCACACACCTAACAAGCCATATGTAAAAAACATGTCGTCTAAAGTCAGCATAAGACTACAGTAACACGATAAAGTAAACGCAAAGATTTTCATTAAAATTTTATCACAAGAAATTATGTTGGTCGTAAAAATATATAATAATGAGGTTCACACTGAATTTACTATTTCTTTAATTCGTAAAATACAGAAATTTTCAATACATTTTGCCAGAATCCCCTTTGTTTTTCCAAAAATATATTTTTATTACTACGTTTATACGCAGGGCTTATTTGCAATTAAGAACGTAAAATGCTGCCAAATACTTTTTTATTGTCATTTACTAAATCACTGAATATTTATCTATTTATTAATATATTTATTATTTTTTATTAACAAACATGTGTAAAGGTGACATCTCAAACTTCTTATTTGCAAATAGTACGTTAATCAGCAATTGTTTTCGTGAGTTAATAAGTTACAATAAAAATACATACTTGGCAGCACTGCGTTTTTATTTGCAAATAAGTCGTGCGCGTACACTTCTTTTCCGTCATCATTATTTTACACACTGTATATGGCAAAATACTAACGCAGCTGCTATACATGTACACTCGTCGCTCTCGCATTAACGACTAAATAGAGAGTAAGGTGGATTTATACAGGTGATATTATAAGCACAGCTGTTCTACTTTTTTTCGCAAATTAGATGCTCGTATGTCAAAATTTGTATACGTTGATATAGGGGTTGAAATGTCAAATATTATTGTAATGTTGTAGTTGTTTTAGAATCAACACCACCTGATAAAATTAATTCACCTTGATAGAGAGTATAAAAAGAAATGAAATAGAGAGTATAAACAATTGTTTGGTGAAATGAACAACTTTGATTTAGAAACAATGTCTGTACGTCTTGAAGATAATTTTGTTGTCGAGTTTTGAATTTTTTATTTTACGGAATAGGGCAAACCATTCTCAAGTTATGCTAATATATCGAGAGCCTATATTGAAAATGTGTCAACTCAAATTTTTGAGAAAACGAGGTTTTGATGGCAAATAGTGTACACGTTTAATGAAAATTTCAGAACAAAAAGGTAAGTTTTGCGACTTTTACATATGTACATCTTTGTAATAATGTTATCTCAAAGTATATATTTTTTAGAGAAAATAAGTGCTAATGCTACGTACACACTGTACCATTTTATGGCATCGCAAGCAAACATGATAGTGTGTCCTAGCAGCAACATTTGCCTTTTCCGGTGTTTTTCGGTACGGCATGATCCAAAGATGAGGTCAATGCAACTCGACAGCTGTTTATTGTTTACCATCGTAAAGATGTCAGATTACATATCGCGACCTCAGTATTGGTTTAGCCCATATGCCAAAAAGTCGGAATGGAGAAAAACAACAAAGAAGATTTACATAAAGTTTTCTCAAAATATATCAGAATTTTTGTATTCTCACCACTGCTTCCGGCATATGTTTGGAAGAAAAATGTAAATTTTTGTGAACTTTCATCAATCCGATTAGAAATTAACATCTTTTTACTGAAAGTAAAATATCTTGTTTTGTGCTCCAGTAGCCACTTTTTTATTTTACTTGTAAAAAGTATCTTTTGTTGCTCCATGTGTATACTAACTGCTGTGTATTTAATAACTTGTTATTGAGATTAAATTTTCTACTTTTTATTGAAAATAAGCGTATAAATTGTTATTAGAAAAGATATTTACATGGAATAAAAAGTTAATATTGATGAAACTTGGTATTTTATTTTTTATTTTTTTATATTTTTATTTAAAAAACTTTTTTTACAAAAAATTTATCAAAAATGGTGATATCGAGCACAATAAATGCTTGATATCTCAGAAACCAGGAACAATTTCGCGAAACAGTTTTTGGATTCTGAAAGAGGGTATTCAAAATATATATATCCCATAATTAACTCAATTCTTTTTAAATGGTTGGTGGGCCAAAACAAGACTGAGGTCCCGATATATCAAAAACCTAAACAAAAATTTTTATATATGAAGTTTGTTTGGCATCTTTATGATTATGGCATTTTTGTTGTAGAGATGCATAGACCTAATTATTGGGTCATGGTGTACGGTTGTCACAATAATGCGACAATATTTCAGTCACAGAAACAAAATAACAGCATGTTGCCATTTAACAGTCATGTTGTCAAAAACACTAATTTCTAAATTATATTTTTCGGGATTAAAAAATCCCCAAAAACCCGGAAACTCCGGTTCGGGGTTTCGGGATTATCGGCCATATCACAGAGTTCAATTCCGTTCGGAAACGGAATTCAACATACCCCGTTTTGGTAGCAGCTGGTGTTTAAAAAAGAAAACTTAAATACGCAATTTGTCCAGACTGTTAGCGGCACTACTATTCTGCGGTATTCTCCAGCTAGGGCTTGACATATTAGGCTAGATTGAATTCCGTTTCCGAACGGAATTAAACTCTGTGAGATGGTCGTATATTTATAAATCATACTAAAATACATATCGATAGCTTAATATAGAGAAGTCGTATCTAGATTTCTTCGAAATCACTTTTTTAACGTTTTGTAGTACTCAACTTCGAAATACACCGTCCTTCATAAACTAAGCAAGCTAGGGTTGAAAATAAAGTATTTATGGCCACTTAAAAAAATTTTTTTTGTATGTAAGCATTCTAGTTTTGGTTTTTTTTGTGTTTTTCCTTCTCCTGTAAAATAATAAAAAGTCGAGATATTTATCTATATTAAGCTATCGATATGTACATATAAAATTATTTCAACTTCAGAGTTCTTCTAAATACAAGGTAAAATTTTAAAAAGTTATCTTTATTTTGAATAAAATTTTTTTTTGTTATTTTATATTATCAGTATGTATATTTTAAATAAAATATTAGAAATTAAATTAAATTACTCAACAAAAAATATAACAATATGTTATGCCTCAATTAAAGTAAAAGTGAGCATTTCAGTCGTTCGAAAAGTATTAAATAAAATAACTTTAAAAATACACAAAAATTAATAATTATGTATATCTTTGGTTTTTAATTGTACCATATATTAAGACTTTGGCATTTACATTTTTACAACCCGATTTAAGTGGATCAATTGTTTCAACAATTTCGTCATAGTCTTCTTTTGTCAATAAAACATTCTCCATTTCAGCTTCACGTTGTATACAATCTCTTAATTCATTCTGCGTGAATGATTTAAAGTTAATTACATTACAATCGGGCAAAGATTGTAATAATTTCTTCTGTATCGCATATTCCTCCGCAGTCAACATTGTATTTAAGTTAAATATATAAAATAATACTACACGTTTATGCCGTTCATTGTTGGCTTTAATCAACAATTGATTGATTATAGCAACTGCACCATGGTCGCAAGCATGCAAGTTTTCTATGACCAACAAATTTCGCCCACATTCTGATAGGTTCTCAATAAGTACTCGAATCAAGTGGAATTTTTTAGCTTCGTCATCAACATAAGTGTTCCAAGCATAAGTGTGCACATTCTCCTGCCATGCAAAATTTTGTTGTAGTGCTCTTATAAATAAAGTTTTTCCGACACCAACTGGACCAACTAGAGCTATGGCGTTAAGATCGCTTTCATTTCGTAAGGCTACCTCTATTTGATGGATTGCCTGCTCTTGATGAAGTATATCATTTTGTCTTATACGTGCAAATAATGTTGCAGTGTCAAGTTGTTTTGGATCACAGTAATTACTTTTACCATGTACGATTGCTGAGTACTGATTTCGATAATTTTTAAGGAATTCTTTAAGAAGTTTCCTTGTGTTGGAATTATTTTGAGTAAAATAATTGCCTAATAATAGGGCTATTGTAAATATTATCAATCCTGTGGTTACTAAAATACGTTTACATTTGTTGCCTCTTTCAATTTTCGTCTTATTCAGGTCTCCAGAATCAACTAGTCGACGAATTCGTTTACGCTTATGGGATTTTGGTTTCTGAAATATTATGAAGAATAAGTATTATTTGAGATTTTTATTTTCACGTTTTAAAAACTGACAAATCGGAGAATATGTCGAAAATTCTCTAATAAAAAAGATGCAACCATTGAAGACTGCCGACAGAAGTGAAAACTTCAAACTACGAAATCTCCGTTTTTAAGCTTTTATTCTGGTTTTCTTCAAGTACCTATTCGCGAGACTTCGCCCGCGTAGGGTAATTAATAATTTTCATGTTAAAAATACCCTTCTCAATAGTCCTAGTACTCCCGCCTCATTCATTCCTGCGAACATTATTTTCAAAGTAACATGCACCAAATTTAAGGGTTGTAACTATTGCAGCTCTCCAGATGTAGGATAAAAAGAAGTTATCTATGGTGGTACCCTTATTCCCCTTCCTGTGCCGCCAGGTTTCTCCTTGATTACGCACATTCCCCCTTATTCCGTAACTATTTGTCGACGTCACGCCAAGACAATACCAAAAAATTGGCACTTGTCTACTCGCTGTCAACAAAAATTTACTACTATTAACAGCCTCTTCCCATTTTCTATGTCTTAGAGATTAGAAAGTGGCTGTCCGTAATAGTGAAGTGTTGTCGATAACGAGTTTAAATGTACCATTTTTTGTATTGTCTTGACGTGACGTCGACAAATAGTTATGGAATAAAGGGGATTATTTTTAAAGTACCATACACTTAATTTGAAAATTTTCACTATTTCATTTCCCGAGAATTATGGCCAATATGTCAATTTATTTATAATTTTTGTAATATACTTAATTTTAACTTACCTCGAAGCTTTTGTAGTTGTCGATAATCTGAGTTTTGTCAGCTATATCACATTCCATCATTGGTTCTACTTTCATGTTTTAATAACTAATAATTTTTTATAAACTTGATTTCAACTGTAATTTCTGATTAAATAAACATGTATTTATTTAAAAATTTATGAAAATTAAAATTTATAGCAGACCAACAAAATAAAAATTGGCGGGTGTAAGTGCTGCCGGACTACATTTATTGTTATTCTTGACATTGCTGCCAGATCATTCTGATGAATCTGCACTTTTCGGGCAAAAATCGGCATTTTCGGAACATAAATTCGAAAAATCGGCAACAAATCGGCATAAATAAAACTAAGCATTTTTCGTGGTTATTAGTAATTCTTATTAATAACACCGCGTCTTCACGAGACATTAACTTTGATATAACATGAGAGAACGTCGGCATAACAAGAAATCTAAAATGTCGAAGTTTCTCTTCATGTCATACAACAGGACAACGCATTTTTAATTTTGTTAAGAGATTTCATTTGCTACAAGTACTTATTGGGTTAAAATTCAATATTTTTTCGTAATTAGTAGTTTTATTTATGATTTTTCAAACAAATTTTAATTAAAAACTCAATTAAACAATTTTAGATACACAAATTCACAGAAATTTTATTAAAAATTTTGATTTAAATTTATTTCAATAAACACAAACACACAATTTATTTATTTTTTTATTTTTTGACATTTCATATCATAAGATTGTTGTGATAATATTTATTATAACAACGCTCTCATAATAATTATTATAACATTGCGATAACACTAATTTGAAGTCTACACGTAACAGAATTCTCTCAGCGATTGAATTTGACGCTTGCTAACAGAAAAATATTTGATATTATGTCTCGTGAAGACGCTGTGTAAGAAAACAGAAAATAGCAATCGCCAATAAATTTATGTAGTTTATAAACATAAATGGATAACATAAAAATGATTTCACAAGCTTATATATATACCATGGAATATATATGATTTTCTGAATGAATACAATTCCGAATTTATCACTTTTGCAAAATCGCTTTTAATATGAGTGTCAAAACAATTGGTTTTATGAGTTTCAAATAATCTTTAGATTAAAGAATTCCTTCTAAATTTTCATTTTCTACGGAACATCGAAATTTAGTTTAGTGATGAGTGTGAAAATTGTGCTAGACTATTAATTGGGAGGACGTAGGTTCGATTCCTGCCAAGACTATGGGTGTTTCTGCAGAAAAGATCAAAAAAGCTTAATCAGTATGTGTGTTTGCTACAGTGACTGCACTAAATATATGTCCGACATTTGTAGACGAATGTGGCGGAACAATAATTTGTTTCAAAATTCTGCTAAAACTGAAAAAGCTTTTTGTGGAACTGCCTCGCTTTATTTTAGAAATTGTCTTCAAAAATTATATACATATATTACAAGTGAATTAGTGGATATTAGAAGTGAATTAGTGGATATTGGAACTGAAAGGGACAGAGCTTATGAAGCGTTTAGGTCGAATAGAACAGGTGAAAAATAGCAAATTTATTACAGGTTTAGAAACAAGGTAAAGTCTCTTATTCGAAAAGTTAGGAGACAGTATTACATGGAATTGTTTGATCTGTAAGGGCAGCTCTGTAGGCAGTGCAGAGGCTCAAACATATAATGTCGATGTGAATAATCTTAATCAATCCTTTGTCTTTAATGATTTATATAGTACTTCCAGATCATTTGATTTTGGGCAATTTAACGGTTCGCTTGAAGGATATCCTATCGGAGCTATAGATTCTAATGAGTCTTTATCGAGGGTCAGATCTAAGTCTGTTGGAACGGATAGCCAATTTTGAAAATCGTTCTCAATGCCAGAGTTATTCATGGGGGAGCAAATTTCCCCCTCCGATATTCGAACAGAATATTCGGCAAAAACTGTTCGAATAATTTTTTATTCTAAATTGAAAAATTTTGTTCATTCGAACAAAAATTTTAAAAAGTTGTTCGAATATTTGAATAATTCTTATTCGAATGACAACATACAATGTATGATATGTATGTATATACAATGTTTTCCATATTATCTATCAACATACATATATTTTTAGCTAAAATAGCTAAATATTCAAAAGCTACCTATACCGTAAGTAAGCTAAAATTATCTGCATTAAGCCGGCCTAGTCTTGTCTTTTTGTACGAGCCGTGCAAAAAAAGGCTAGCCGATGCAGTTGTCGCCAGGTAGATTGAACAGGTACCACTACAAGCTGTTTTAGTAAATTTGAGAATGTATGCGTCATACAGACAATCGATTTTGACACACTTCTGGGAGTTTTCTATTAACAACGGGCATGTGTTTGTAAATTTGAGAGAGCTTATGAATGTGTGCGACTCACAGTTAATGGAAGAGACATATTTCTGGGGTATTTCTACCAACAAAATACATGTGTTTTTTGGTGTTGTATTTGTTTTAGTTATGGTGGTACCTGTAATGAATATGCCTTGAGTTGTCGGCTGACAGCCGATATTGAGCGGCCACCGACGATTTTCGTGCCAGCCGTCGCCGCCGATGAAAATTCTTCGGCGCAGGCCACTGCCGCCAGGGCTAGTGAAATTTTATTCACCTCAGAAGTGCCAAATTTACTTACAGTAGTACTATGCTACCGTTTGGCACACACCCTTAGCAGATTTTGTCAAAACCTAGTGGCGAAGGAGATTTTGTTTTGTATGGGAAATCTAGTAAAAAACTACTAGACTTAGCTCCAAATCTCGTAAGTACTAGATTTCGCTCTAATGCAAATGCACTATTATTATGGTTTTTGATATATCAATCATTCATTTTGCTCGATATCAACAATTTTGATAAGTTTATTGCAAAAAAAAATTTTAAAAAAGACAAGAAAAAACCAAATAAAATTCCAAATTTCATCAATATTGACTTTTTATTATATGTAAATATCTTTTCCAAGAACATTTATAAGCGTATTTTAGCTAAATATGAAAAACTTTCATCTCAACGACAAATTACTCGATACACAGTAATTAGTATACGTATGCAGCACAAAAATCCATTTTTTAAAAATAAAAAGAGTTGCGTATGCAACACAAAACAAGATTTGCTACATGCAGCAAAAATATATTAATTTCTAACTACATGCATGAAGTTCACAAAAGTTTTCACAGTTGTGAAAATGCAAAAAAAAAATTATCGGGGATATTTTGAGGAAACGGCATGTACATTTCCTCTGTCGTTTTTCTCGATTCAAAATTTTCGGCATATGCGTAAAACCAATAATGAGCTGACGATATATCTCACACTAAATCAAAAACAGCAACAACTCTAGAAACGTCCAAATGTTCAGGAAAAAACTGTTGATCCTGTAGAAGCGACTCAGGTAAACTGAATTAGAGTCGGATTTATGAAGAAAATAGACTTTGATAAATATTGCATTGCGCATGCTTTTTCTTTAAAGTGCGATATGTACATGAAAATACCTGTTTTGGATCGTTTTTGTACATATATAATTATAAGAGATTTTTGGTCTATTTTGAAAACAATTTTGTAAGGAAAAATTTTTCTTGTGGCAACGCTGATGATATTAACAAATGCGGTTGCTTCAGAGAAATCAATACCAAAATCAACAACCGAATTAAGGAAACCAACATTTATAAATGGAAATGTAAGATTTTTGCCGATATTTATGTTATTTTTACTAAGTTTTATATGTAAATTTTAGTGTGAATCCCTGCTTTTCCGTTCTCTCTAACTACGAGGTAATGGAGTCTCTTAAAAGTATCAAAGACACCAAAAAGAAATATGGTTTAAGAAATTTAGCTACAATAACATATGAAACACTTCAATATTTGGAAGATTCACCATGCAAACACCAAAGTAGAGAAACAATTTTGGCTTTTATAAATGACATGAAGCAGTACAAACTGACTACGAACGAATGCATGATGATGGTTAATGACCCACCTTCAAGTGCACTACATATACAGTTGGTAAGTTGGCATGCGTCTTTAATTCGTTTTATAATCTTTTCCTTTCTAGCTTATTGAAGATAGTGAAGAACGTTTAACAGAGGACCAAGTTAATAATATAATCAAAATATCTAAAACTCATTTCCCAGGACCACCACAAGAAGCTAATTAAATGTATAAAATGTTTTTTTAATGTTTCCATTTATTATTTTAGTAAACTTTGTGATAAGCATCTTAACGTTTTTGATCTCCTAAATCTTCGATAAAGTCGGCATCAATTTCAGGCCATTTATCTGGTATAACATCAAAAAGATCATCTTTCACATCACCCTGAATGACTATTTCATCTTCACCCGTTACCGAAGATCCGCATGCAAATTTCGATCCAAAGAATTTAGCAGCCACTTTTAAGTCAATTTCTATAAAAATGGATAGATGTACCTATAAAACTGCATACAAACAAATGTGAAATATTAAATCTTACCAAAAGTGTTTAGACCTGTTACTACAGTTACAGACTTCTTTTTACCTCGGGGAGCTCTTGATACTGTAATTCTTTTGTTTACCTCCTCTTTCTTTTTGATTTTCATTAAGCCTTTACCACCACGTTTTTGCCTTTTCTTGTCATCATCTGTCCCGTCACCTGCTTCTTCCTCCAATTTCACACGTTCAAATTCTACCGGCAAATTCTTTTCCAGCCAGGCTTTACATTTTTCATACTCGGGATAATATTCACAATACTGTATTTGTAATGATTGGTTAGTTCATCAATATATTTAATTTTTAATATATGTATGGATATTATGTATGTACGCATTATCGTTTACCTCTATTGGCATGGAACAATTACCACAGTACTTCACAGTTAAGGGATAAGTAATACCCTCACGAGGTCCTAACTTAAGACGTTCAGCTACTGGATTTTTGGCTACTTCTGTCATGTTTTATTTGTGATTTTCTATTTCAGATTTATTTTATTGCAAAAAAGTTCTTAAAAATATAAGTTAATAAACAGCTGTATCACAAAGTAGCCTACGAACACAGGCTACTGATTCCAAAAATACAGCTTTTGTATAGATTTTAATATATGGAACGTGTCTTTTAACGATAACTAGCTGTTGATGTGTTTTTCACAGCTACATGTATCACCAGCGTTACCGTTGACAAATTTCAATTAGGGTCACTAAAAGGGCCTCAAAAAGGATGTTTGGGCAATATTTTCTTTAAAAATGTGTCATTTATTGCATAGTATAGGTCGGAACGACAATAATATATACAATACCATATGCAATAATATTGTATAATGGATGGGTCGCTTAACACTACTTTGTGATATTTTCCAGCACATATGACTAACACGGATTCATATAAATATATATATATATATATATATATATATATATATATATATATATATATATATATATATATATATATATATATATATATATATATATATATTTATATATATATATATATATATATATATATATATATATATATATATTTATCTATATATATATATATATATATATATATATATATATATATATATATATATATATATATATATATATATATATATATATATATATATATATATATATATATATATATATATATATATATATATATATATATATATATATATATATATATATATATATATATATATATATATATATATATATATATATATATATATATATATATATATATATATATATATATATATATATATATATATATATATATATATATATATATATATATATATATATATATATATATATATATATATATATATATATATATATATATATATATATATATATATATATATATATATATATATATATATATATATATATATATATATATATATATATATATATATATATATATATATATATATATATATATATATATATATATATATATATATATATGCCTTAAGCCCTTATGACACTACATTTTTTTTTCTTTTTTAAGTTTTGGAGAACAGAGCAAATATAATATGCTAGGAAATTTTTTACTAATCTTATCAATAAAAAAAGAGGGCCTGTCAGAAAAAATGTAAAAATTTTCAACTTAAAATTGACGTTTCAAACTTGAAACATTAAAGTGTTGCCACGTGAGCGATTTATTTACGAATTCAGCTACTTAGCGCCTCTTTATTTGAACTTTTTTTTCTGTTGGCGTTTTATTATAAATAAAAAGTAGGCAGCACTTGACGTTTTGATTACATTTTGTATTTTTGTTTCCTTCTATCATCTGCTGTTTCTTTCTTTCAATCCTATAGCAAAACAATGCAATAAAAATGTAGTGTCATAAGGGCTTTACAAAGCGCTTTCAAAACATAGGTAGAATTATCTTGATTTGTTTGCGATATTCTTTCGCACATGGCATTTGGAAGATTGTTTTACCAAAAAAAACTAGCAAACTGTGTCTTTTTAGACTACCTTGGATGATCAAAAAGTGATTAGTCAGTCGCACGCTTAAAACAATACTCGAAAATGATGCCTTTGAATCAGGCGCAGGAGATGTGTTGAACCTTGCTATTATGTCACTTTTTTTGAAGTTTTACTTACAGTTTTATCGATTTTTAATCAAACTTATGGATTGTTCAAAATTTTGCAATTCTTCGCGAATTTCTGCTATTTTCACGAAATACAGAATCTGTTTGCACTTTTTGTTTTTCCTACATTTTAGGTACTTTAAAATTAAAATTTTTAAGTTTATTGCCCAAAACTAATATTTTACTAATAAGGGGATAAAACTGGAATAAAATCGCACAAATACGTTTAAAACAGCAAAACAATTAAAAAATTTGCAAAAATTCTAAAAATAGGAACGTAAAATATTGCATGCTATAAAACTTCATTAATTTGTAATTTTGTATGTATGTTTCCGATAACTTCTCTTCATCGTTTCAATATATTTCAAGAATACCAATATAAGTGTAGTATGAAGTTCTGCCTGTATTTCAGGCTGCCATAAGAAGTATGTGTAAAAAAACAAACTTAAATTCAGGTTCTAAATATTTTCAGGCAACTTTCCGTTTGGTAGTACGCGGCTAAAACGTAGTATGCAGTTCTCACTAAAATTCAGGCTTGTAGTTTTGTATTTATTTCTACACGGAAAAATTATCGTGTAGAGTTCTATACAGAATTTTGCTTGCATACACACAAATTTATATATTTTTTAATTTAAAACACTAAAAATTAATTACAATGTTCGAAAAATTAAAAATGTCAAAAATTCCTTGACCAAACAATTGTCTGAACATTGATTTTTGTTTCAGTTGATGGAAAAAATTCTCCACTTATTGTTATAACATGCCTGTAGTAGACAATAAATGCCAAAATTCCGTGTACTTTTGTTTTGGAACTACGTACTAGTAAACGGAAATTTCTTTAAGATATTTACCAACCTGAATTTCAGTTTGTTTTTTTTACACATACTTCTTATGGCAGCCTGAATTTCAGGCAGAGCTGCATACTACGCTTAAAAAGGAAATCCACACAAATTTTGTCTATTACAGGGATGTGATATCAATTAGTGGAGTTTTTTTAATATAAATTTTTTGTTTAAAACAAGGAACAAAACGTCGGCAGAGCTGTTAACAAAAATTTGCTAAGGTCTTTGTTGTGGAGAGTACGTACAATGTTTTTGTTAGGCGTAGTCATATTATTTAAAGGTAGTGCGGCAGAGATAGATAATTTCTTTTGTTTGCTATCTCTTTTTTTCGTATTGAAAACCATGATTGTTGTTAAGACATCATTGTTATAACAATTGTTTTAACAACGATGTCATAACAATGACAAAACAGTAACAACAGCGGTCCAGACGTGACAAACTCTAGTGCTCACAAATGTTATAACAAATAATTTGCTCGTCAAGATGCTATGTCAATGTTCAGACAATTGTTTGCTCATTGAATTTTAGGCTTTTTGTTTTTGTGTGGTGTGAATAATTTTTAATAAATTTAAGTGAATTGAATGAAAACAAATTTCTCTACACAACTATTTTTCCGTGTAGAAATATATGCACAATTTGGAACCTGAAATTCAGGCAGATCTGCATACTGGGCTTTACGAAACATCGATAAAAACGACAACGATATAGGAACCACAATGAAAACGACAATGCCAACGGGAAAAGGGTCGTTTGAATAATTTCCGGAATTTTGTGTTTTAAACAAAATTTTAAGTAAAAAGCAAATACTTTTTATTATTCATACTATCCCACAAATGCAACGTAGGATAAACTTTAGGCTACCAAACCAATGTAGCATCACTCAGGCTGAAATATCAGCAATCAAAAGGGCAGCCAACTGGCTAAGGTACTACAGGATATTCGATCAGGACATCCGAATTTGTACCGACAGCAAGGCTGCACTACATGCTCTATCTGGTGTTTACACAACATCGGAATTGGTTAAAGAATGCCGGGCATCTCTGAATGAGATGGCGAGACATGCGAACCTAGGGCTCTTCTGGGTACCGGGTCACGCGGGGGTGCCCGGTAACACTATTGCGGACGGTCTAGCCAAGGCCGGTGCCCGCCTACATGAAAATGACATCGACTGGTTAGTAGGTGTCCCACTAAAAAGCTGTAAGATACAAATTCAGCGCCAACTATTTAGAGAGGCGCAAACCAGATGGACAAATGAAATCACTTGTGAGGTTTCCAGATCCATCTGGCCCCAGTATAACTTCGCAAGATCTGCAACCATACTGGGGCTCCCTCGTCAACAGCTGCGTATACTCGTAGCGGTCATAACAGGGCACTGTCTTATTGGTGTCCATGCCAGAAGATTAAATCTTCCTTTTAATGATTTCTGTAGAAGTTGTCAAAATGAGGAGGAGGAAGAAACTGTTAAACACCTCCTCTGTCGATGTCCAGCACTATATAGAAATAGGGCGTCATACTTGGGAAATCCGTCACTACCCGAACTAGCAGACCTGGGGGAATGCGACGTTAGGGGTATAAATTCTTTCATAAGATACTCGGGTTGGTTTAACACCGACCCAACCTCTGCGATAGGAGGGACACCTCTCTGAACTTCCCTACTATCCATCCCAGGCATCACAAAGGGACCAAAGGACCCAAGTGGGCCGGTTGTTAGAAACCGGCAGCCTGTTCAACCTAACCTACTACCCAACGTTGCATTTCATAACATAAGAATAAATTTTTTCAAAAATCTTTTCATCGTAATTACTGTATATGCATTGACCTTGCTGACAAACTCTAATATTAATTCGACTCGTATGTACCAAGCATAACAACTCTCCACACAAGAAAAAAATTCAAAATATAATATAACAGCTGTGAAAATTACAAATTATGTATTCTTTTTTTACACACTTGTTATATTAAATGAACGAATATATAAACGATGCAACAAAATAATAAACAATATTATGAAGGTTGTGGAAAAGAAGGTCAAATACGATGCATATTTTTAAGTGAGTTTCATGCCACCGCAGGCTCTAAGATCAGCTGCCAGGTAAGTTCACTCAACCGATATGGCGAAAACTTCTAAATTTTTACAACAATCTGCTCTCAGGTTCCTCCTGACTATGTACCTAAAGACATTTTTGATGCCATCAATGTTTATATTATACCCAAACCACATTTGCAAAGATGTATACTTACTGTTAATGCAATGGATATGAAAATTGTCGGTTATCCTGTAGGAATTGAAGATCAACAAAAATATGCTCGGAATGCATTTTTATTTAATTTGTGCTTTGTATGTGATTCATGGGCACGCTCAGTGCAATATGAACCTGTAGTTAAAAAGTTATCTGAATATTTGGTATGTATTATTATTTATATTATTATTCGGCCATGTCACAGAGTTCAATTCTGTTCGGAAACGGAATTCAATCCACCCTAATATATTAAGCCCTAGCTGGAGCATACCACAGCATAGTAGCGCCGCCAACAGTCTCGACACACCTGACAAATTTGCGTATTTTAGTTTTCTTTTTTATGCACCAGCTGCTACAAAAATGCGGTAGGTTGAATTCCGTTTCCGAACGGAATTGAACTCTGTGACATGACCGATTATTTATAGTATTATTTATAGTATCATATTTAAATACTTTTCAGATTATGATGGAAGAGGAAAGTTGTTTTCTTTCTAAAGAGGATGACAATAAACTTAAACTAAAAAAAATTTTTGAAACAGTAATAAATGATTTAAACGAGAAGAAAGTTACTACGATTGTTGGTAAGAGTTTTTGTTTAATAAGAGTATTTTGTTGTAATTTTAATTATTTTGACGGAATGCGACAACTGACAAAGTACTAGTGTACACTCGAAAGGAAAAAATGTTCTTCAAGAGCAAAGTTTAACCCCAAAAATGTAAACAAAAAAAAAAAAAAAAGATGCAATCAAAACCTCAAATATTGGGACTGTTGTGTAAGGCGTTGTCGTAAACCCCTAAGTCGTTTTTTGTTGTACATTAAGGAACACAGGTTATGTGTTACTTTAATCTATTACAAAAAATGACAGGCATTTACGCCAACACCTTACACAATCAGACCCATTATACTATTCTGTACAATACTCAGTCATGTTCTGCCTTCCATGTGGAATGAAAATGTTTGGAATTATTAAAGTATTGTTGTTACAAAATTATACAACGACTAGCTGAGCCCGGCAAACGTTGTCTTACCCCAAAATGTATTGTGTTTTTAAACTTCAAATATGTTTTTTCGAAATGACTCCTCCCAATGTCCAACTATTGGGCCAAAAACAAAACAAAAAACTAACGTGGATTGAACCGAAACAAACACACAAACGATTTTATGTATATAGATAGAAGATAGATGATATGAAAAATTCCGAACGATTTCATTGCGAATGAAATACAGAAGAAACCTGTTTAATTTGGGAAACAGCAGGTTATAAAATAAAACCAATTGAATCACCGATTTCGAAAAGGAAACATATAGGAAATTTTAAACTTTTCAGTAAATGGAAAAAGACTAATTATTTTTTAATGAAGTATAATATTTAAAAAGCTTGTATATGGTTATATTTCGGAGCCAATTATCAGTCGATAGTTGCAGAAATATTTTGATGTTAACGTTATTATATATGTTATATATGTTTATTTATATTATATATTTATTTATATCGAAATTTACGGTATTGAGTACTCATAACGTAAAGAAACAACCACATTAATTTGCAGAAACTTTCATTTTAGGTATCTAATATAAATATAAAAAACAATAAGAGCAAAAGGGGCAGTAAGAGCGGAGCTGCGCTGCATTTTTACGTACTCTGAGCTTAAACAATAATTTCGAAAAGGGCACATCTCTTAATAGCTGTGAGTTTTTCGAAATTAATTCTGTACATGCCATGACGTCAATAGTAGAATGAATGCCAGGAATATACCCTTTTCAAGCATAGTGATGCAGGGAAGCATTTAGAACTCATTGATGTGAAAAACGTATTTGTCAAAATATGGGATATGTGCCCTTTTCGAAATTGCATACTCAATTGTATTCAATAATTTAGAATAGAAAACTTTAATAATTTTCTTCTTTAATTTAAAATAGAAAAGTAATAGTTTTCTTCTTTAATTTATATAGAGGGGGATACAACAATTTATTTAAAAATTGTAACACATAAACCCGATCCCCCGGTAGTTAAAGATCATATGGTGCCGCTGCTTTTAGTAGACTATAAAAATACTCCATTGGAAAATTGGGATTTAACCACACAGCAAGTACAGCCTTATTAAATATTAATAGCTCTTGAATTTCTTAAATTTTTAATTCCATATTTTTCAGATTCTTCCCTATATAAATGGCATTAATCACATAGCCCGTATAGCTGCCGAAGCAGATGTTGAAACAAATTTAGTGAAATCTTGTGTTCAGAATTTAGTCTATTATGGAGTTGTACAACTTTTACCAATACTCAAGTATAGTAATGTCTATATGACGCAAAATCTCAAAAGCTTAATTCAAAGTACTTCTCTCACGAACGCCTGTCGTAAATATGTTGCCTTAAATCCAGATAAAGCCAAACCCACTATTCAGAAAATATTTCTGTTCTATGCATCCATGACACATGGTGTTACATTGAGGGCAATTTGTCAAAGACTTTGTCCACAAAACCACAATATTGATGAAAGAAAACTAGTGATTTTTGGTTTACAACACAAATTTATACGTTGCATTCATAAATATCCGGTATTTACGGGATCTGTACCATCAGGCAGACAAAAAATGTACACTGGTCTTTCGAACTTTGATGAAATATGTTGCAAGACTGGTTTATCTCCATCATGCATTGAGAAAGATATTGATAAGGATACAAATGTTACAGTCATATGGAAATAGAATGGTTTGTATAGTTTTGTTTTATGATTTATGTAGATATTAATAGTAGATATCTGAAATTATATGAAATTTGCATAATCTTCCTTTATAATTTATTTTGTGAAATATTATGATCTAATAAAATATTTAAATATGCATCAAGAAATTTTGACGGTTAACTATATATGGAAATAATGTAGCTAAGAGTCCGCTGAATAAGTTTCATATACACTTTAAATTTAAAGTTTTAAATGACTTTCGTGTTTAGTAATAACGCAAATATAAAAAATATATTGTCTAAATTTTGCAATTAAATTATATTCTAGTCTAAAATCCCACTTGAGAAAAAATTCACATATCTGTCGACCACGTCAAACATCTATTTTAGCACTCATAAAACGAGCTAATAAAACTAGATCAGGGCTTATTATGTAGTTCGATTCGAAAGAAAGTATTTTCGAAACACTGTATCATTTATAAAAATACGAATGATTTTCTTTTCGAAACGAAATTTTTGGTAAATTTGTTTTGCACTAATCTGGTAACCAAACGAAATCATTTCATAAGAATGAAAAAATTTTGCTATGTCTATCTTTTTCCGGTCAAATACATATACATAAATTTATTACCAATGTAAAATTGGACCAGACTCGCGGTTGCCGCGGAAATTCGAACTTAAACGATTTTCATTAGCCAAAGTAACCGTGTATTGTATTGCGATTGCCAAAATGTGTTTCATTCGGTTGGTTAGCGATTTTCTTAGCTTGGCGATTTTTTGGCATTGGCGTTTTTTTTGTTTTAACGTTTTTCTTCGTTTTTTGGCGATATTTTTAGTTTTAGCGATTTTTTTAGCTTTGGCGTTTTTTTCAGTGTTGACGCTTTTTTCGCTTTTGGGATTTATTTCGGTTTTTGGTGATTTTTTTAGTTTAAGCGATTTGTTCAGTTTTGACCTTTTTTTCGGTTTTGGAGATTTGTTTCGGTGTTTGGTGATTTTTTTAGTTTTAGCAATTTGTTTTGTTTGTTTTGACACTACTTCCTTTTTGGCCATTTTTTTTTGTTTTGGCGCTTTTTTCGTTTTGGTAATTTTTTCCATTTTTGGCGATTTTTTCCGGTTTTTGACGATATTTTTAGTTTTAGCGATTTTTTAGGTTTTAGTGGTAGAAGCAGGTATCATACACGAGTATGTTTTTTTTACTTTTTTATGTTTGTACACGCATAAATCTATAATTTTTTAACCGATTTTCATGTTGGTCCCACAAACCTTTTTCGAAAATCAGGGGGGAAATCCTCCCCCCTCAAAAAAATATTGATTATCGCATAACTCCTCCATTTATGGACCGATTTTCAAAATTCTTTTTTTGTTCGAAAGGCTTTGCCTGCAGTTCGGTCCCATAATTTTTTTTCGAAAATCGGCGTGGCAATTTGCCCCCCCCCTTCGGAAATATTGATTATCGTATAACTTCTCCATTTATGGACCGATTTTCAAAATTCTTTTTTTGTTCGAAAGGCTTTGCCTGCAGTTTGGTCCTATAATTTTTTCGAAAATCGGCGGGGCAATTTGCGGGGCAAGAACCTTCAATCTTTCCATTAAATAATCTTTGTCTTTCTAACCCCCATTAACACAAAGCTCAATTGTGTTGATTTTAACTTTAAGAGTAGCTTTTTGACTGCGAGATTAGAGATTAAGTTAAATTTAATAAATTTATTTACTGTTTGAGTTGACTTTTTCTAAACGGTTTTTTGCTAGTTCAGCGGCCAATGTTAGTGGTTTAATCCTAAATCATCAAAAAAGTGTAAAAAATAAGTCAACTCAAAGAGTAAATACAAATATTAAGTTCAGCTTAATCCCTAAAAACTAACTCTAAGTTTTTTAACTTTCAGTTTGCCTAAAATTAAATTTTAACTGAAAGTTAACAATTTTCGTTAACAATAAAAAATTGAGTTAGCTTGTGTCATCAATTTTTTTGATTGCCTGAAATTAACTATTTTTGGGAAATGCAAAAATATTAGCAATTTATATAAATAATACATTGGTTCAACAGCATCTGAGTACGACCGCTGCATAAGGAAGTGCTGCATTCGTCTAAGAAGCTTTGAACTTGTTATTATTCTTAAAAATTTATGTTAAATATTTTCTGAATAACAAAAAATTAATTTATTTTCAAATGTCAATAATTTCTTCAGTTAAGAACTTAAACTCAAAAAGGTTCCAGTTAAATTTAATTGAAATTGAATATGTAAATCTGCTTTGTGTTACACTACGTCTGTAACTGATATAATTTTATCATGATAAATGTCAAATTCCATATAGGAAAAACAGCTTAACATAAAACAAATTATTTTGCAATATAAAGTTTGACATTTGTCATGATAAAAATATATCAGGTATAGACGTAGGGTTAATGAAATTTTATTTAACAAGATTTAAATTTTGACTTTAGTGTTAACTGCAGGTTAATATTTTTATTGTTAACGGCCCTAAGAGGTTTACCCCTTTATTCATAATATTTATCAAAGGCTTATGAAACAAACTCTGAATGGAAATCAGTTTCATAAAACTTTTATAAGCATTTGATAATTTATTATGAATAAGGCCCTTAGAAGATAATACACATTTTGTTCACTTCAATAAATTTTAAAGTTAATTTCAATGTTACATTGAACCACTTTTTATTTGATCATAAATTTATACAATTGACCAAGTATCATCCACTTAATTACTACGAATAGGAATTATGCGTGATATGAAGAGACAATACTTTTCAAAATTATTTTATGGGCTTGACACTTCTGGCATTTGGAATGTTCTCAGGGATTCTGGCTGTACTAATCATGATGATCAGTTTTATGATATGGACGTTGATACCTTAAATGATTACTTTGCAAACGCGGGAGTGTCCAGAGTAAGCGGAGATGTTTATGATGAATTGAACTTTCCTGAGTCTGGGATTTCATTTCGATGTGTGAGTGAGTTCGAGATATTTGTGGCCCTTAACAAAGTTAAATCAAATTCTGTGGGTATTGATGATATTCCAATTAAATTATAAAATTAATCTATCCATATGTTTCCAGTATGTTGATTCATCTGTTCAATTCTATAATAATGACGTCAAAATTTCCTACCGGTTGGAAAATTGCTCGCGTAGTTCCGATACCTAAGTCAAAAAATGTAAATGGCCCTGAAGATTTAAGACCGATCTGTATTCTTCCTGCGCTTTCTAAAGTAATGGAGCACATTCTGAAGGAGCAGATTTTTAGATGCTACATCTATGCTTATTTACCACTCCCAATATGCTTTTCGTCAAGGCCATAATACAACTTCACTTTTGCTTGATCTAACTGATTCAATCAGAACTGATATAAATAATAACAGACTTAGTGTTCTTGTTTCACTTGATCTTTCCAAGGCTTTTAATTCAATTGACTTCAATATGATGATAAAAAAACTTCAGTTTGGATTTGGTTTTTCTAAATCGGCGTGCATACTGATATCATCTTATCTAAATAACAGATCTCAGTTTACTGCTCTTCATGGAAAAAATTCTGATTGGGTAAGTCTTCTCTCAGGTGTTCCCCAGGGCTCAATATTGGGACCTCTGCTGTTTATCCTATACGTAAATGAACTTCCGTCCTTGGTTAATAGTTCTATATGCAAATCATTTATCTTTGCGGATGATATTGCATTGCTGTTTAGCTGTGATTCTGATTTTCCTGACGTTTTACAAAGTAATATTGATTATTGTCTTAATCTTGTTTCTGATTGGACTTCACGTAATTATTTGTCTATTAATGTAGCAAAGACTAAAGCAATTGTGTTCAGGCCGTATGACCGCTTTAATGTGAACTTAGATATTTTCATTAATGATGTTAGGGTTGAAATTCTAGAGCGAATAAGGTTTTTGGGTATTGTTCTGGATAAAAAACTAGATTTTGAGGCTCATATTGATTTAATGGTATGCAAAATATTGCAGACATTGCGAAAAATTTATTCTACTAACATTTTTTTACCTGTTCATATTAGGTATAAAATAGCTTTTTCTCTCCTCTTGCCTCAAGTTTTATATGTGCTTGAGGTTATTTCGGGGACTCGTTCTGTGGGAGTCGCTAGAATAACCCGGATAGTTAATACTATTGTTCGCTATGTTTTCAATATACCCTACAGAGAACATATCTCCGAATATGTTTCACAATTCCTTGGCTGTACTTTTTCAAATTTCGCTAAAATCCGCTGCTTGCTTATTTTTTACAAAACTTTAAGAACTGGTAAACCGTTATCATTGTATAGAAAATTTACTTTTAGCCATTCAATGAGAAACCCCCAAATACTTATTCCAAAAATTGCAAATTCGTTCTTTGAAAAATCCTTCTTAGTCAGAGTAGCTCGATGTTGGAATTACTTACCAATAGAACTACGTATCTTTTCGCAGTCAAACAATGCCTTCAGACTTAAACTTTTAAATTTTTTAAAATCTACTGGGTAATTTATTTTGCATACACATAATCAAGTTGACTTTTATTTCAAACAATTGTTATACATATATACATACATACTTATTAACTTAAGGAAAACTAGCCAAATTATGTGTACATGTGCAATAATTTATTTATCTGTTTTAGCGCTACTACTTAATTGGACCATAAAAAGAAAAAATTTTTGAATTTTGTTTTTCTTAGCAAACTTCTTGTAATGCTAAACATTATGGTTGGGGAACCATGTTATAATCATTATATACAAAGATGAAAATATAAATGTATATAAAAAACTTGTTGATAAAATTTATTCTTTCAATCTGTTATAGTAAGGTATTATTATGCTTAGTAATATGTTATTTGGCCTACAGGCTTTGTATTACTTCTATGAATTAATAAATAAATAAATAAATAAATAAATAAATAATTTATGCATGTAAATATAAGTTGTTGCACTTAACGTCATCATACTGAAAATTCGATAAATATAAATTTAAAGATTATAAAAAGTAGACAAAGGACTGGAAAACTGACTGAACATCAATTTGTGACATTTTCTTAAAAATAAAGTGAGAGTTTCGAACTTTAGTTTTGATGGGATCCATATCGCTACTCTGTGCAAAAAATTTTCCGATTTATTAAGAGAAAAACCCTAAAGTGAATTAAAAATTGTTGTACGTCAACCAGACCAATATACGAGGGAAAGTCAATAAGTCTTTAGAAAGTCATTAAGGCAAATCACATAACGAAATCAAACATAAGTTAGATTAAGTTCATGACTTATTTATCGTTTAAGACTCTCTAAAATTGGATAAATGACTTTAATCGTGGCCGTACATCCACAAGGCAATTGTGACATAGTGTCCATGGACATTATGACACTCCAAAAAGTGTCATAGCTTTCATGGCCAATATGCCACTTTTGAAAGTGTCATAATGTCCACGAGCTTTATGACATTATTATTATTATAGACAGTACGGGCACTTTTAAATGTGTCATAATGTCCATACTTTTAAAAATGAAAACGAATTAAAACATACATCTTTAATGCTTAATATGTTTTTCTATCCCTGAGCCCGGTTTCCATGGTGGTAAATAAAGTCAATTGACGTCAACAAACATTTCGAAATCGTCACTAATGCTTAAAGCATGTCGACTTAAAGAAATATTTGAAAACAAATTGAAAATTTAAAAAAATTTTACTTTTATTACTAAAGATTCAATACGTAGACGGCCTTCGGCCGGGCTTAGGATTTCTTTCTCTCAATATAAGCGGCTTCGATGAGTAAAGATTTTTGCAAAGCCGGCCTTCGGCTTGACACTATGTCACTGGACATTATGACATGCTACCTTTCAATGTGTCAAAAAAGTTGGTGTACAAAATCTACTGGCAAAATGGAACTTTAGCAGGTGAACTCGATGCAATGACAGTGAAATATTCTGGTAAGGTGTTTGCTAAGTTCGTTTTTGAAATTTGAGTAGAACTATCTACGTTGAGTACTTGGAAAAACTAAAAACAATAAATTTCAGATTATGCTTCCAGAGAATTTTTCCTTTTTCTAAATTTAAAGAAATTGAATAATCCAAAGAAATTTAGCTATTTTAGCTTTAGTTGGGTTTTTAATTTAATTTTTGAACTAAATTATATTTTTTATTTACAGTAAGAAGAGCCAAAGAAATATTTGGCTGCACGGAAGGTTGAACTTATATCTTTCGAGACCACTCGGTTTACTCATCAGAATTCACTATTTTTCTTTGTCTTGTGCTAAGTTTTTTTTTGTTTTTTCTCTATTCTAGTATGTTTTGCCGTCGACAAGTACGAATAATTATGTGTGAATGCTTGTTTTGTTCAATTATTTATTTGAACAGCCTTTAGACTTTATAACGATTAAGTTATGAATTTTAGTCGAACTGTATGGGCTTATGAATTTGCGAAGTATTCCGGCTAAAATGAGACAGACCATGACGGAAGATCATCAAAAATCAACTCAAAGATATATTGTTTTTATGTTTTCGTGAAGACTTATTGACTTCCCTCGTACATGTTCGTACTATTTAGTGCACAATATAAAGAGACTAAAATTTTTTTCAATGATTGTGGTTTGGAAACTTATGTTCAGTATTTCATTAACGTTCGGTCGGATAGCATGTGTTCGGTTAGTTAGACATTTACTAAAGCGCCAGTAAATCTGTTTTTTTTTCTGTTTATTTTTTGTTTTGTAGTTGTTTCAAATAAAGAGAGATATGTACATATATACTTATACATACCACTTTGCCTTTGTTTAATTGCTTTAATGTGTATAAGAGTTTCTATTTGCTGTAATTTTGCTTATTTTTTTACGATGTTTCCTTAATAGAAACAAGATCGAAATATAATTCGATGTGGACATTCTTCTTGAGCGCTGGTCATATTAAAAAACAAAAAATATTGAAAACACTACTACTTTTGTTGGTATTCGTGATAAAGTGTCTATGTAAATAAATTTTTGTTATATTGTGAATCATCTGTTGAAAAGAAATGGAAAAAATACTAAACAAAACCTTAACAAAATTTATAAAAAGTTCAAAAGCAAGATAATTAAATGAAGAATATGCAACCACAAAATTTGCCTATAATTTAATAAAACTTTAGAGAAATTCTTAAACTAACGAAGCTACGAAAATAAAAAATTCATTAGTTAACTTCGATATGTGAAAAGCATAATTAAAAACCAAACAGTATACGAAAATATCTTTTATTTTCTACTTATTTTCACATAGTGTTGCTATATTTTAACATGTCTTTATAAATATTTCTTAAAATTTTAATTTGACCATTTTCGTATAAAAAGATTGGTACTTTTTATGATTGATAAGGCAAAGAAACAAACGAAATTGTCATAGATAGAAGGTAATTAAATAGATTAAAATACAGTGGAATCTATGTAGTATATTGTATATTATTTATTCTATCGCAATAAACATTTTTATGGTTTCATTTTCTCTTCATAATTTTTTGTTGCCATAACTCTAAATTGCTCATTAATCACTCAAGTTTTTTCTATTGTTAATCAGGCAAATATTACATTTACAAAACACAAGCATTACAATACGGCACACACCCGTATATCAGACTGGATTACCCAACAAACATACAGGTTTTAATGTGATTATGTCGAAGTATATTCGGCTGCACAATTTAAAAACATAGTAACACCCAAAAATAAAATTGTTCAGGAAACCAATAAAACATGTTTATTTTTTATAGAAATATTATTGGTTTTAAACTTCAAATTCTGCCTTTTCCAAATCAAATTCAGGGGTTTTAAAAAACTTATTCAGAATTTTCCAAATCAAATTCAGCATTTTACAAATCAAATTTAGAATTTTTCAAACCAAATTTGGAATTTTAAAAATCAAAATCAGCCTTTCTCGAATGATTCTGATTTAAAAAAGGTTGATTTTGAATTTTAATTTGCCAAATTTGGTTTGAAAAATGCTGAATTTGATTTGTAAAATACTGAATTTGATTTGGAAAATTCTGAATTCGTTTTTTAAAACCCTGAATTTGATTTGTTAGATGCCGAATTCGAAATTAAAAAGCTATAGGCATATACAAAAAATGCATATATGAAAATTTCAATGGAGGTTACGCAAATATTGGATAAAACAATTTTTATGACTTTTTTTCGAATCATGTGCACAAGACTCCACAGGACCTAAAAATATAAAAAGTTGATTTCGAAAAATTTGTAAAGAACATAATTTTTATTGCGCTTAAGTTCGTAACATATACAAAAAACCTGAGTTGCACCCAAATCCCCTAGCCCGAAACATCATTAACTTTAGAGGCCACACTCGGCTGAGAAGGACGGAGACACTCTTGCTCTCAGCCAAACACGAGAGACGTAGACAACCAAAGAACCAACCGCTAAAACAAAACAAAAATTAAAATTTGATTACTATGTGAATAGTAATTTGATTACTATGTGAATAGCCCCTTGTTATTGGCTTGGGGCATATGCCACAAACTCGGAAAGTTTACATAAAGTTTTATCAAAATATACACGATAGATTGCTGTGCAAGTTTTACTATTTACGCCTGCATAGTTTCGAGCAAAAATTTATTTTTTTATTAACTTTCATAAGGCCTTCTTCGTAAAGCTTTTTAAAAAATTTTCAGTATAAATTCTTTAATCTGTAACAAACGAAAATCGTTATCAATTTAATTTTCAATGCACACAATGGAACAGCACAACGTTGTTTTAGGTAGGCGTCACGCACAAAAAACACTTGCATATCGTTAACTGACGCCGCAGGGGCTTTCTAAGGGCAAGGAATGACGGGCTTAACGACCCCGCGGACTCCATGTGAATTCTGGTAGCGTCTGCCTCGGACCGAACGGATATCGGATCGGTGTCTATACCCGATGTTAGGGCGGCTGTTTATAAGTGCCTTATGGTTGCAGACGAAAAAAAAAATAAAATAACTGCGACCTAAAATTGAACTCAACGATGCAGAAAAGACCTTGCAGAGGAATTTGTTTCTAGGCAACAACAGATGGCAGCCCCATCAGACTAATCATCTACTTAGCTTGAAAATAACCGATTACCGAAACAACCACAGAGCAGAATGATACAACGGATTTTATGGCAACGACCTTCAGAAGACTTTTTGAAGACTTCTTAGGCATAAGCGAAATGAGATGGAATGGCAACGGAGGGCTGATCACTGGAAATAGCAATACTGTGCTCTACAGCGGAAAAGAAAATGGCAGCGAAAGTGGAGTAGGATTTATAATATTCAAGAAAATCAGAAACTCCCTTCAAACATAAAAACCCATATCTGATCGGGTAATCAGGGCCCGCTTCAAGAGCAAAATAAGACACGTCACCATTATACAGTGCTATGTCCCAACAGAAGACGCAGAAGACACTAAGAAAGATGAATTCTACGCGCAAGTAGCATCAACGCTCAACGAGACTAGAAAAGGAGATATCGCTATACCCATGGGTGTTTTTAACGCGAAAATAGGAAGCGATAACACCAACATTCGCTCTACCATTGGAACGCATGGATGTGGAGTAAAGAACAGCAATGGCGACCGCCTAATAGAACTGTGCCAGATTTTCCAACTCGTCATAGGTGGCTCTATCTTCCCGCACAACGAGATACACAAATATACGTGGACATCTCCGAGCGGTAATACACGCAACCAGATATATCATATATGCGTGAGCAGGAGATGGAGAAGCTCTTTATCAAATGTCAGGAATAGAAGAGGTGCTGACATTGGAAGTGATCATGAGCGTATCACAGGCGAGATCAAAATAAAGCTGAAATGTCAAAAAAGAACCACCGGGCCCAAGAGACGGAAGCGACTTCACATACAACAACTGCAGAACACCTCAAACAGTAGCGCGTTAGCAATGGCAATTCGCGAAAGGCTTCCAATATACGAACAAAACTCATGGGAAGATATCGTTGAAAAATATAATCAAGCTGCTGAAGAATCATTGGGAATAGTGCGGCCACAACGGAAAACACGGATATCAGACGACACTTGGAACCTGATTTCTCAGAGAAGCGGACAAACAATAATTCAGAAACTTTAAAACATCCATACCAACAGCTGGCAAATCGAGTAAAAAAAGCTGCAAGAAAAGATAAACGGAAGTTCCTGGAATGGCTAGCAAGTACAGCAGAAGCAGCAGCTAGTCAAAATAACGTAAGAAAACTACATCAGACGATTGACTGCCTGACCAATCGGAAATGTAACAGTAGCCAAGCAGTTGCTGATCGTAATGGCGCATTATTAACAAGCAATGAAGCACAGATGCTAAGGTGAAGAGAACACTTCGAAGAAATCAGTAACATCGCCATAGATGACACTGAAGACATCGAAACAATAACAACGGCCATGCATAAACAACAACCTTAGAATAGCGTTCAACACTCCCAGTATAAACGAGATACAACAGGCCATTAAACAACTAAGAAGTAGTAAAGCAGCAGGCGAAGATGGAATACCCGTAGAAATTCTGCAGGTTGACATCGAAACCACGGCAAGACTTCTACGGCCCCACATCACAACAGTCTGGGAGGAAGAAAGACTGCCTCCAACTTGGAAGAAAGGCATCATTGTGAAGTTACCAAAAAAAGACGACTTGAAAGACTGCAACAACTGGAGAGGAACAACTCTGCTTAATACCACATATAAAGTCCTAGCAACTATAATACAGGGAAGGCTTAGAGAAAAAATTGAAGATTAATTACGTGACGAACAGGCAGGTTTCCGGCTAAACAGAAGCTGCGTAGATCAGGCTAACACCTTACGCATTATAATTGAACAAACTTTAGAATTGCGTACTCCCCTGTATATACTGTATGTTGATTTCAAGAAAGCCTTCGACACCATCAAACGTACAGCTATATGGAAAGCATTGAGTAGAAAAGGAGTACCCCAGAAAATAGTAAAAATCATTAGAGCTATGTACGAGGACGCAGGCCTCTCAGTTCTTCATAACGGTAACATCAGCCAACCATTCAAACAAACGCTAGAGTCAAGCAAGGATGCCCACTTTCCCCTCTATTATTCACCATCCTGCTGGATGAAATAAAGAGCCAAGTCTGTCTAGAGAGAAGAGAAATCACGTGGAGTCTCTCACGCCAACTCGAGGATTCGGACTATGCCGGTGATATTTGTCTACTCTCGCATAAGGTCTCCAACATGCAGTCAAAACTCGAACATCTAGAAAGATTGGCTCGAAATGTTGGACTTTAGATAAATATCACGAAAACCAAAGCCATGAAATTAACAACACGGGCACAGAAATCATCATACTACAAGGCCAACCAGTCGAGTACGTCGATAGCTTCTGCTATCTGGGTAGTACTATGACAACAAACGGCTGCGCAGAAACATACGTAGATAACAGACTCAACAGAGCGAGAGCAGCGTGCGGGCGCCTGCATTCCGTATGGAGAAGCTCATTCATATCTAGGCGTACCAAGCTAAGAACATTCAACGCTTGTGCAAAGTCAACGTTACTATATAGCAGCGAAACGTGGCTTGTATCTAACACCATCATACAAAAACTTCAGGTATTCATCAACAGATGCCTAAGAATTATATGTAGAGTATTCTGGCCTAATACCATCAGCAACGCAGATCTCTGGACCCTTACAGAGGAGGAACCCATACAGAAGCAGATCAAAAAGAAAAAAATGGGGGTGGATCGGCCATACACTGAGAAGGAAGGCCGACAGTATTACAGCAATGGCGCTAGAGTGGAATCCTCAGGGCTCAAGAAAGCGTGGACGTCCAAAAAACACCTGGAGATGCTCGGTCCTTCAAGAACTAAGGCTTAATAGCCAGATATGGGATGACGCAAAAATAGCTGCGACGAATCGTGTCAGGTGGAGATGCTTTCTGGAAGCCATATGCTCCCGAGAGGGGTAATGGGAAAAAAATCGTTAACTGAAATAAAAAACCACGTAACTAACAAAAATCCGAAATCGAGCAAAATCGCAATGTACATTTTCTTTGGATTTCTGTACTACTAACAGCTTTAGGTCGTCGTTATTTTAACATATTTGCAAAATATTACCGTTTATTACTTTATATGCAAAATATTCTAAGTCTCTAAACTAACATCTAGCTTACAAACTTGTTCTAATTGCAGATTTATTTGTACACTATGTTTTGGATTTTACTTTTGCATACTTGAGTAATTGAATAGAAAACATTATCCATAAAATGTGCTGTTTTCAATAAAATCTGATACACATACATATGTTATTGTAAATATGCAGAAGTGTGTAACTACACTGAAAATAAAAATTTAATACATGTATGCATATTCTGTTACAAAATTTCTGTATTTAAATGAATGCGTAGCGATGTCAAAATAATCATGAATTCGATTTTTTTGTTGCTGGAGACCTAAAAAATAATTTTTTTTTTAGCAATAAATTCCAATTCAAATTTCTAAAAATTTCAAAATTATCTACTCACCAAGGAACAAAAGCGTCACTAAATCCCCAATTCGCAGTTTTAGTGGGTTTTCTTTTGTAGACAATAATTAACTGTCGACATGTTTCTTTCTTTCGCATAATTACATTTAAAACAAAAACAAATTCTATTTTTTTTAAAGCGTGGTACGGAGTTCTTAAGGAAGTTCACATTCCCATAAGAACAGTGTGTAAAAAACGGAAATTCACGTTGGTAAATTCCTTAAAGAAATTACCGTTTGCTAGTAAGGAGTTCCAAAAGAAAAGTACACGGAATTTTTGGCCGTTATTGTCTATTACAGGGATGTCACAGCCATAAGTGGAGACAACTATAAAAGTAGTGGTGAAATCACTAAAACTAAAAAGTATAGCTGAACCGCAGAAAATCACATAGATCGCGGAAATGAAATTGTTAACATCGCGGAAATTGCTAGGTGCAGCAAAAATTTTTTGTTATTTGGCTTGTGAATTAACAATTGTTCTTAGTTTCCTTTTAATACAATTACACATTTGTGCAAAACAAGTCTAGGAGTAGATTTCCCTGTTCAATTATATGGCAACGCTTTTTTATATTTTACCTTAAAAACAAACTTAAAAAATCCTTATTAAAAAATGGAGAATGGAACTACCTTCTATTTATTATATCATGGGCGGCACTGCGTACTACGCTTAAGCCGGCGTATGTTTCGAGCAAACATGTAAATTTTTATAAGCTTTCATAATTATAATTAAAAGTTAATAAGGTTTTATGGAAAACGAAAACAGACGTGAATTGTTAAGGAAACACATCTAGAATACAAAAATCTTTTAAATTTAAAGCCTAAAATATCATGGCGTCATAGCCATATATGATTGAAAAATATTGTGTAATTTTTTTTCGGCGCGCTTCCTTTGTTCCGGAGTTCAGGGTTCAAAATTTTTATTTTTAATGGGTAACAACTTGTACAGTATACCATGGATATAAACGATATAGGTATCATATCAAAGGGCTATTAGATACGTTTCTAATGGTGTGCAAATTAACCATTAACCCATTGCGGACCAAAGCAATTTTTATAATTTTTGACATGACTTTTTCCCTAAATATGCCATTTTCTCACAACCTGATCGATATAACGGTACTTTTGTATGTATGCAATTTTATAAAGGTCCTTTGAAGCTTTCATTTCATATATATTTTATTGTTCCCGCTTTTGCAATACGTATACTATTACTTTAGCGCCGCTGTCGAATTTTTGTTATTGTTTGGTTCTCTGCTTGCACAAAAAAAGTTTTCAGTTAATCTTGCTTTTTTATGGAATAGTAAGCAAAAGTGAAGCATATACATACATATTTTTAATTTTCGCAAAAACAAAATTGCTTACACGTCCCTATTATAAGGCAAAACAAAATTCATCGTTGTGTATATGAGAACTAAAGCCGATGGTCGATATCTCAGAAACCATCTATAATTTTCTGAAACGAGCTTTGGATTTGGAAAGAGGATTTTTTCAAAAATGGCCGGTAGGCCAAACCAATAATAAGCTGACGATATGTAGTTTTGTAGAAAATAAAACGCCATTAGTTAACTAACGATTATGATATACATAACTAAAAATATCGCACTGCTTCCTGTAGAGTTTTTTGCCTCTACTGAAATCTTTTTTAGTTGGCCACCGTTACACAGCGTCTTCACGAGACATTAACTTTGAGATAACATGAGAAAAAACGTTGGCAGAATAGTAAAAACAAAATGTCGAATTTTCTCTTAATCTCATACTAGGGGAAGACGTAGTTTTACTTTTCCCATAAGATTTCATTTTATGCAAATGCTCATCGAGCTAACATGTACTACTTTTGCATAATTAGTTACTTTATTTTTAATTTTTCACATAAATTTAAATTTATAAATCAATTAAAAACATTTATTCATTTATTTAACACAGAAATTTTATAAAAAACATCGCTTTTCATTTATTTTAATAAACACTCGCACATGCACACTATTTTATTTTCATATACATGTGTTTTTTGACAGTTCATCTCATAAGATTGTTGTTATAAGAATTCTTATAACAACGCTCTCATAAAAATTCTTATAACATTGAGATAACACTAATTTGAAGTCTACACGTAACATAATTCTCTCTGCGATTGAATTTGACAATCTCATCTTACATATTATATTACGTGTAGACCTCAAGTTAGAGGAACTAGTGCGACTAGGCTTGCCAGACGGGCTTGAATGAGTTTGATTGTCAAGATATTTTAGGTGCTGTCAAGTTACAAGCTCAAATATAATTTGTCAAGCTGAAATGATATTTTTGATTAAATAATGCTTGTACATACCCTAGGGGGAAGGGAACTGACACAGAACCTGTCACGTGACTAGTCCTTGGGGGATAGGGACCGGTTCGAGTTCTAACACTTTGCATGGAAGGGACCTATCACTTTAACATGGCTTTGTCATAGGAGGGAAAAATTGATACCTTTTAGACATTTTGTGATGGGTCACTAGAGTGATCTAAAGAATCGTGCCAGTAGTAGTTTCTATGAAAGTGATTTCGGATATAGTTCCAAGGAAAGTAGGAGTTTATTTAGATTACCTAAACCCCTCCCACTCATTGTAACTCATCTGGATTTAATTATGTTTTAATTAAATGTTTATAGCATTTTTATTTTATTTATTTTCAATGACGTATGTATGAAATTTATTTATATTTTTATTTGATTTTTTCTTTTGAAAACCAAACCAAACTTCGTCAGATTTCATTCTACCAAAACCAAGAAAAGTAACTGCAAGTAATGTGGTGTGAAGAAAATCAGAGGAGTTCATTATTTGATGCAAATAGTCTTGCGAAAGTAAAAATGCAAATTACCGTAGCCTTAAGGCCTAGCACATTTTGTTGATATATTTGATGAAAAAAGCTACGATAGTTTGTATTTGCACTTTCGCAAGATTATTTGCATCAAACACTGAACTCCACTATTTTGTTTTTAATAAATGCAATTAAATTGGCATTTACACCTGAGAATGCAATATTTTTTAAATCAGAATTTCATTACATAAATTTACTTAAAACTTTCGCAGATATGGATATAAATATTTGTAAATACAAAAAAAACCAAGTCAATATATTTTAATTTTACGCAGTTTTGAAACATTTATATCTGTTAAGAGATGGGGTCTAGTTTAACCGGTCACGGTACATTCCTAACTTCACAAGTCATAGGACAGGTACTCATGGAACAATTGACACAAATTTCCCGTTGGGTAGCTAAAAGGAAATAACTTCAAAAATTTTATGAAACAATATCTCAGTGTACGTACAAGTACCAAAACTGTTTACAACTTAAAACAAAGTTCCTTATATTAATATTTTGTGTGCAGTCTGTTATTTTTCATAACCATTTGGAGTCTCTTGGGAATAGATGCGACTAATTTTTGATAGTAACCTTCTGTTGTTATTTTCATTCTTCTAATAAGACTTTTTTTGCTCAGATTTGCAGGAAACCATGTGCTCCTGGTCTTTTTTATTGAGATAATGCCATAAAATTTTCAGGTTTTCCATGGCACGGGGCATATTATGTAGCAGCTATGATCTTACTTTGTGGGCCTTGTGTTTAGAATCATTGTCCGTTATTCAGGTTGTTGATGAGCTTGCTTTCTTACTAAAGCCACTTTCAGCCATAGCAGCAAGTTTTGGAGCACTTAAGAAGGAGTTAACTCTTAGTTTTCTTGCAAGAAAACGTTCTTCTGCCTCAGAAAATAATTTTTTGTTGGCCTGTTGTGGTTTTGTTTTACACATTTTTATGTGCCAAGCTCTCTTTTGAAAATCAAGCTGATTTTAATGAAATGTCAAGCTGAATCTTTATATATGAAACATTATTCATTAAACTCTTGTCATTAATTAACCGAAGGCTGTAAACTCGGACCTAAATAATTTTTTAAATGAAAAAAGTGACTTGATCGATAGTGTTATTAGCAATAGTTCAAAAATTGGTTTAGTCGCTCTGGATCTATTATGCCACGAAGACAGTATTATAAGAACTTTGAGCTAAAACTTAGAATGTATTTTTTTTCAGTGCACATATGTAGATAAAAATAGAAATAAAAATTGTTTTTATTTATTTTTACGATTAGTTTTTTTTTATTAGATATGCATGAACGTTTAGTTTACTGCTTATTATCATTGTACATGATACACAATTGGGGACCGCACCTGTCGATTAATCCGTCAGAAATTGTGTTTTATTTTAGTGCTATTTTGTCTTAAAACAAATGAAAGTAGAACAAAAATTTTCAATAATTTATTTTAATGTTAATAAATACAAAACTACTTCAATGTTCAAGAATTAAAGAAGATATTAAATACAAATTTTAATAAAATAATGCGCTCAAGATTATTAAACCTAAATATTTATTATTATATTTTACTTATCACTGCCATGTTTAAATATTAATAAATATTTTAGTAAATAATTTACATTTATTTCGCACTTTCGGTGATAAAGTGATGAAACTGTTTTGAAAATTGGAACACATATTTCGCAATCAGACAAAAGTTTGAAACTGTTGTTGCAGAAACTTATATAATTCAGATAATAGAAAAAAGACTTTTAAATATAATGGGACTAAGATAATGAAAATAAACATGCAACAAATACTTATACATACATAAGTAGGTAATGGAAAAAATTTAACAAAAACCTAAGTGGTTTGACAACATGTTTCCCAACTAAATACGTCTTTAACACACCTCTGTGCAAGTGCATGAGAGCAACAGACAAATTCAAGAAATAAACAAAAGAATAACAAACACACCCGTAGTTGCCAATTAAAATTGGTATAAAATCGTTAAATTTAATAAAAAAAATTCCTAAAATGACTTTTTTTAAATCATAAAAAATCGTCAATATGAAATTTCACTATTTTTAATGGATGACGGATGGCAAGACCTACATAGATTATTTTCAAGGGCAATGTAACCGGTATTGCCAGAGTCGATATTGTTTTTATAAAGCTAGAGCTTCTAAATTATCCAACAAATTATACAAAAAACGAAATATATGTATGTAGGTATAAAAAGATTTTTAATAAAAAAATATGGGTTACAGTTGACCTTGAAGTCCATCCCTGGAACTTCCCGCTGATTTCGAGCTCAAAACGCTGCTAACTAAATCCATAGATTTTTGGAGTAATTAAAAATTATTTTTTTCAACTATTTCGATCACGATATCTCTCGAACCACTTAACCAATTTAAATAAAATTTGCAGTATTCGACGCAGTTTTTCAATTAAAAAAAAAATGTAAATGAATCTTTAAAATCGATTTGACAACAACTTTTACAGTTGTTAAAAAAACGCTTTTTCGAAATTTTTCGTCAACGATAAATGTCGAACCACTCAGCCGATTTCAATGAAATTTGCAGTAGTCAATGTAGTCTTATCGGCTTAAGAGCTTAATATATTTTGGATTCGAACGGTTTAGTTGTTTAGAGCTTATTTGAAAAAAAAAACTTTTTTTCTAAAACTTTATTTTAGAAAACTCTCAAAATCTACCGAACCGAATCATATCACGGAATCTAAGTGAGGTCAATGTCTTTTGAATGCCGTAAATTTGGTTGCGATCGGTTAAGCCGTTTTTTTTTCAAGAGGTTTACATACATACACACACACACTAGGGATGGGCAAAAATATCGATATATCGATATTTTCTTAAAAATATATCGATATACAGGGTGTCCCATTAATCAACGTCAAGCCGAAAGCGGATGATAGGGCAAGTAGTGACTGCTCCAATAAAAGTTAGAAACAAATCTGTCACTTAGTTTAAAAGGTGTTGCCAGTTTAAAATAAATCACCCTGTAATGATCTTTCTATTGCTGTGACTACAAATCTTCACTTTTCTTATTTTTTTCTCCTATATGATTGTCAGATATCCTTCTGTAAATGGCAGTTAAAAATTCATACTGCAGTGGACTGCTATTCAAAGAAAATCTTACATTTTGCCAAACGACGCACTTAAAATTATTACTACTCCCAACTTTAACCGGCCGTGTTGAAAGAAAAATGTACTAGCTACTTTTGGCAAGTGACATCAAAAGTTGGCGCGTTTAGCACGAATTCCAAAATTTTATAATATTTGGTCAATTTGTTTTTCAAACTTCGAAAAAAAATGTTTTTTCCAACAAAAATATAAATTTTTTTGAGTACATTTTTTTTTAGCCGTTGTTCGAACGGGGTTTTAATTTAAATAAAAATTTAAAGTCGCATTTCCAATTATTAATTATAACATCGAAGCGCTTTTCCCTACGAAATTTCAAACTGTTATCATAAAAATATATCGAATTAAAAAAGAAAATGAAGAGACTTCTTACTTCAGTCACTTAAAGTATTTTATTTAGTCTTCTTTCTCTCCTATAAAATTTCAGCTAACGATAGGTTACAGGCCTTAAAATTTAAAAGTGCATTTTTAGATTTTTTAAAAGTTCTTAATTTTTATGAAACAAAAATTTTACAAATTGCTTTAAGCCTAAAGATAATTTTGTTTTTAACACATGCAACATAATATCGTTAGGACCCGATAAAAATAAGAAAGTTGTAAGTCAGTGAGGGAAAAAATCCGTAGTCATCTTTTATAAAATTCAGTTTACAGTCAAAAGAATATTTTTGATAAAAACTAGTAATATTTTTTCACTTAATGTCTTGTAACTTTGTTCTATTTTGTCGGTTCTTAAACATTTTATGTATCATGTGTTCGGCACCAAATTAGTTTCAAGTTTTGGCTTTGAAGGCCTTTTCTGGATTTTTGTATCATCTTAATCAGGAAAAATTTAAATTGAAGGTATCAATGTTAGTCGAACTCTCTCGTTCAATTTAATTTTAGCAATAATCAATAATTTTCAATACTACGTGCCTTGACTTCACCACCGTCACTGTATGAAAGGTATCATGAGATCTTGGTTAATCTTGAAATATTATGGTGTTCAGTTCAACACTTATACAGTCAAGAATTTGTCTTTGTCATTTTTCATTTACTACATGCTTCTAAAATTATTTTCTCAATAAAAATAATTTAATTGAAGAATTAACTTGAACGAATAATTAAGTATCTTTGGATTAGAAATTGTTAAGTATTGAGTTTTGAAGCAATGTCTAAAAAATTACCAGAAAGATCTATTTTGCTCAGTTGAAACATTTTCGATATTTTTGGGAATAATTAAAAAAACAGATCTATAAATTTAAAAACTCCAAAAAGCGGTAGAAAGCGGGATAACAATTTTAGGCGGGATCGACCTCTTAAAAGCGGGATAATCCCTCCTAAAGCGGGATGTCCGGTCAGGTTACCTATGATGGGCTTATTTATACTACTTAAAACTCTGTACTTTAAAAAATTTGCTTTTGCAATGAGGGTATTTTGCTAACATTTTTGTTCTAGTTTTGTGATATGTTCTCTTTCCACCGGTCACGGGAACATTTTGTGCCATTCCCATTTCCAGCAGTCGTAGGACAAGTACGTTCAAGACAATTGGTTTTAATACTTCATATTTTTCATCGGTTCGACTCGCCGGGTTTTCAGCGTGATTTAACCGGTTTTTAACGACATTATAAACATTTTTGCTTCAATATTTTTATTAAAAAGACTTCAAATTATAATATGAAAATAAAAAATTAAAATTTTCTTGGCTTTTATAAGCTGTCTCAAAAGTATCATAAAATCTCATGTACGCGTCACAAAATATCAGGCCACAAAAGTCGATTTTTGTGAATAGCTCGGTTCCTATCCTGAATATGTTACTTACAATTTTTTAAATATTTTATATACAGCGGCACAATGAGTGGAAAGGGCTATGCCAAATTTCCATTGACCTAGGACTCCCGACCCGTAGAAACTTAGAAAATGTTATAAATTAGTTACTACGGTGCTCAAAACTTTTGTCTTAAATTAGTCATATCTTTCGTAGTATGAAACCTGTGTTATTATAACCGGTATCATTTGAAAGCTCATTAAAATACCTTTCCAGGGGTACATAAAATTCTACAATCCATTAGCCCTTTGAGAGCCAAATGCTGCAAGCGAAAGAAGTTTCAAATTAGTTAAATACTTATTGTTAAAACTGCAAATAAAGACAAAAACTCGGAAAGACAATTTTACGGTGGAAATAAAAAAAGGCGAAAAAATAGTTACAATGAAAAATAGACCCAAAAGCTGAAAACATCAGCTGCTAACGTGGCTAAAACAATCTTAAATTAAAATTTTAAATCGAGAAAAAGTTCAGAAAGTTAGAGAAATTCTGGTACAAATTTTTTTCTTCAAACATTTTGAACAAAAAAGTGTCGGGCAGATATCGATCTCATTCAGAAATCTTTTCGGGAATTAACAAAGTTTGAGAGAATATTGGCCAACTGTTGTTCATAGTAAGAAGGTTTTTTTCAAGTAATTATTCAATCTAAACACGTTAAATACATTCACAGAATTTTTTTTAATGAAGAAAAGAGCAGATTTCTTTAAAAATATTAAGTTAATGTAAAAATTTTACATTCATACATACGTTGTAGATATGTATATGGATACATGCTTGCTTACATGTATAGTACCCATATCTAATTTTTCTGTGCGAGCACAAATACTTGCAATAACAATAAAAGTTACACCCAACTTCAATATACATAATTAAGTTAAACTATTGTACATATGTATGTATTTATTTATAGTTGATAGTGTTAACAAATAATATAAAAATTTTTATTGTCATTTTCATCTATTGTACCGTTTAGCTTCCAAATTGATTAGGGTTTGGTATATATGTTTCATACTCCTGCCCTCTACCCAACTGCGTTTGAAATGCTAATTTATCTGTACAAGAAAAAGAAAAACACGTTAAACGAGTTAAACCATTAAAAAAATGCTTTACGAGGTACATTCTGAAAGCTTTTATAAATGTTTTTTTTTGCGTATAACGAAATCCGGTCCCAGTCTTTTTCTATTTGGTAGCTAAAGCTATCGATTAAAATACTTATTTAAATTAAATATTTATTAAGCAGGCGCGGATACAGGCGGGAGGGGTGTTGGGGAGGCAAATGGTATATTTCCTTCCCAAAGTTAAAAATATCTCATTTCTATTGAGTTTCTGAAAGAAATTTTGCAAAGTGGTATGTTTCAGTTAAAAGTTCACCCCGAAAACCTTAAGCTGTATCCGGCCCTGTATTAAGGAATGCCAAAATTACTTTTTTTGAACATTCTGTTAAATGATATATTTGGCAAAAATTAACTAATTTAAAAGAAGTATTTGAAGTATCAATGCACATACTTTTAATATTATTTTATATATCACAAATCCTTTGGAAAAATTTACTGTCTGTTTTGCAGTTCTTTTGTTTTAATAAAAATCTTGTTTATGACTTTAAATAGAATTGCTGATAAGAAAATTATTAAATAAAAACATAAATTACATTTACAGAATGAGACATCACGCTAATGAACTATAAGTACAGAATTGTGCAAATAAATAGTAATTATTTGGAAAACATTCATGATGACTCAGGCTTAAATAATGTATATATCATTAAATTTGCATTGAAATTGTTCTAAGTTTTCTAATTTGCGGCTTTTCGGTTAAAAAGGTTTGAATTATTTAATAATACACAGAAAATACCATTCCGATCGAAAGTGGTTTCAATTCCGTAAGTTGCTTCTTCAGAAAACGGACATTTCCTTTGTAATCAAACCGCTTTTAAATTTCAAAATGGAATAGACAAAGACTTTCTACTAACTTCATTTGCAGTAAAGACCAGTGTTGCCAGGAGCTTGGGGGAAAAAGAAGATAAATTGGTCTTTTTAAAAGGCTAGATTGAGCAAAAAAGCTACAAAAGGCTAAATATTTTCTACTGAAAACTCTAATGTTTTTTTTTATTATTAAGTAAGTAAATTTAAAAAATCAAAAAAAAAAAACCCGACTGCGTAAAAAAATATAAAAGAAAACAACTTTAAAATGTCACAAATCCTAAATGGTCAATCGAAATTAAAAATCATAAGAGAAACCTAAAGATAATACCTGTCGAAAAATTTCAGAAAAATGGGAATGAAGAAAAATATAGCGATGGCAACGCTGGGAAGGTGCAGTTAATATCAGCTTGAGAGTGATATAATTCTCGTATTCAATTTTCACGAGAAAGTCTTATATATAAGAATTAAAATCACATTCAGCAGAGCCACCTGACAAGTGGTGATAAGCAAAATACACGTGAGCACTGACGATGGAAGTGTAGCGGCTTCCGAAAGTGGCGCTACTCTGTTCTGCTGTGTACGTTGAAAAATTAGGTTGATGTTAATTTTTCCCTTGTTCCTTGGAATATTAATCATACCCAATTCTTTATGAATACAACGTTACGAACATTACCCTAATAATCAATTTAGATTCACAAAGCAAATACGTTCGAAATAATCATATTAATAAGAACTATTTTGGTCGGAATCTGCGATATGTCCGATTATAAAAAAATATCCCTGAAAGCAATGTTTATTTTAAAAATCTCAATTATGCAGCAGTGTGGAAATTGATTTAACCCCGTAATTGCATTCCGAACGTTTTTGTTTTACATTCTTCAGATTTCGTTCATTTTGTATTTCGATTTTACAGCCTAAAATTTGTAATACCTCCAGGCGCCACTTTAAACTTTTTTGTTAAATCCAAAGCACATAAATAACTTTTGGCCTAATGCTTATTTGGCGATCCTAAAAGTATGCATACATTTAACTTTTTAGTTCAAATAAATCTTTTCAAAAAAGTTTTGTCAATTACAATTTGAAACGTTTTAGTTTTTCGTTTTCTGCAGAAGCAATTTCAGGAATTAAAAGCATATTCGATCAGAATGGTTTTCTGTAACATGGCTGATTTTAACTGCAATTTATATAGCTCAATTGTAATTGCTTAATAATTATTTTTCTGCGAACTAATCGCGACAGTAAATGTATGTGTATTGTAAAAATTAATTAAAAACTGTGTACCATAACAAAAAAGTTTAGACTTAAATGTACATATTTTTGATTGATTTAATTTGTTCTCCAAACTATTTAGCAGAATAATATTATTATCATTTGGCCAAAGTCCCATGGACATATATCTAGAATTATCATAAGACGCCTTTGTTCCTGATCAGAACATTAACTTATTCAGGCATGCCACACATTCATATCAGAATGGTTTTAATTTCGTATTTGCATTTCGATTATTTTTGCTTTGTGCATTTCGATTTTACAGCTAAGGCATCACTTTAAACTTTTCTTTCACGCTAAGATCACATTAAGCTTTTTATTAACTGGTTATGGCCAAATGTTTAGTTATCGCTCCTAAAAGTATGCATATTTTTTACTTTTTACAGCAAATAAAGGTAGTAGAAACCCTGCGGGAAATATTGAACCAACTGTAATTGTCCTATGACTTGTGAAAATTGGAGCGGTACAATATGTTTCTGACTAGTGAGCAGGTGAAAAGAAGAAACACCACTTAACTAGAACAAAAATGTTAACAAAATGTTCTCAGTCATGGCTGCTGAAACAAGGTAGCCTCACTTTCATTTCCATTCTCTAACTGTCAAACAAACTCCATATATAAAAATAATTTGGTTTATTTTGGTTCTATATGGAGGTTGAAAGTTAGGAAACAATATAAATGAACAGCTGCCCTTATACCTGGTCTGAGTGCACCTATCTCTGAGTATCTTAGTTAAAAAGTGGGAGTTCCCTCCCATGTTGAGTTCCAGAACTCGAACAGTTTGCTATGGTTGTATCAGGTTTTGTGGTACGAAGATGCCGAGTTGGTTTTTCTCGCTATAGACGGCTCCAAATAGAAAAATGGTGATACCATCCACGCTTTCAGAGAGGGAGATACCCAACTTCATTTGTGTTAGGAAATTTTTGAAGAGAACGTTAAAGGTCAGGCAGCGTTCAAGGCCTTACAATTATATGAGGTCTCTAAGCGAACTTAGTGCCCAGAATAAGCGAATATTATGCTGGGTTCCTGGCCATGAAGGTTATGCTGGAAACTAAAGGTCTGCTTGTTTAGCCCGCCGTGTTTTAATAGGACAAGAGTCCTCCTTTGGCAACCATAATAGTTCTGCGAAGAGAAGACTAGATCCCGGGTTGATGTAGGGAATTAGTTCCATAATGGAGTGAATGTCCAGCATTAGGCTTTCGTAGGAAGAGATTCTGCAGCTCCAAAGGAAGCATATGGTCTCCCAGAAAACAAAGTGATTATCTTCATTCGTAACCAAAAAAGTAACTATGGGTCACGATGTACATGGCCGCCCCATCGTGATCACTCATGATAGTAAGTAACTTTATCCTTGAATCACGCGAACGTGCATGAACGTGAGCACAAAAAAAATCTGTGTGAGTGGGTGTGCATGAGTAGATTTTTAACGTTGATGGAATCAAGTGATCTAAAAAGATTGGATCAGATTAATTCCCATGACAAAGTCACTGATATCTTCAAGTTTGCACTTAACGATATCATTAATTCTCTCATGGAAACATCTGCCCAACCATTTAAGGCTATGGTGTTGCAGCCTCGGGCAATGGCTCTATTGTTTCTGGCTCCTCTACATCCTCGCACATCGGGAATGCCAGTTTCCGAAACGCTTCGCCCTGATCGAGCAGTGACGAGTCAACGCGCTTTAACATACTCTTTGAACCTTCCTATTCACACCTAGTAGTAGTTTGGATCTTCCTAAGTCTAAGCTAGAGACTCGACAATCCTCTCTACTTCCCAGAAAAGATTGGTGCTATCCATGACCCAATTACTGAGTTCCCAGTAGTGAACAATCGGCAGTTGCTTAAAGGATTCATCACTTACTTCCTCATCTAATGCCGAAAATATTGTAGGCAGTTCGTCGGTGGTCTCGTTTCCCTCAACATTATAGTATGACATTATATTTGTCCATAAGCATGCTGAGGGCTCTCCTTTAGTCACATTTTCGTCCACCAATTCCGTGGACTTTAGAATCACTAGGATCTCATTTGGGAAAACGTTACATTCCTTCGGGAGTCTGAAAAACTTACGAGCGTAGATCCTCAAAATAAAGACACCGGCGCCCGTGTATATTCCAATTTTTTATCAGTCTGTACTGACCACACTAACCTCGAAGAGGCTATTCGGTTGAACCCAAAAGTGCCTATCCGGAATAACTAATGACGTCTTCTGTTAAAATGAATTTCAATAATATTGGTTTTATGGGGAGCTGCCCATTAAAGCTAATCTCATTTGAGGTTATTGTCTGACATGTTAGTCTTGTCGTCAGCAAGCCTGCCTCCAAAAGCCCAAGCAAACCCCTTGCCGACGTTCTCACTACGAAATTCTCTATGAAAAGGAGAAGCAAAATGACGACAAAGGTAGCCTGACTCGTGCTTCTTAGGGCACCTGTGATAACGAGTGAGGCACACCTCTGGGCTTAAGCAAGTTATTTCCTATGACTCTCCTTCCACAATGCTTTGCACCATTCCACACATCGATAAGTAGCTAAGAATCGGCCTGACGACCGATGTATAAAATTGGTTTACAGATCACAGTTCTTTATTGTGGAGTTATTTTCTATGATAGCTTACTATATAGGAGAACACCCAAATATTTAGCCTCTCCTGCTAAACTCAACTCTATTACTCCAATTCTAGGTAGCTCAAAGCTATCTATACCTTTTCCATGATAGTTTACTATGTATGAAAACACCCAATATTTAGCCCCTTCCCCTACTACCCCCAATTTTACCCATCCAATTCGAGGTAGCTCAAAGCTATCTATTTTGTACCTCCTGGTAAAGAGAACTAGTTTCATTTTGTCTGCGTTTACCGCCAGTCCCTCGCTGCTAGCCCAAGAGGACAGTTGGTAAAGCGAAGATTGCATGACTGCTCTGATAGTGGGAAGAAACTTTCCCGCTACAAGTATCACCACGGCATCCGCATAAGCGACTATCTCTCGGCCGCTCCTATAAAAAAGCCCAAGAACTAGGTTTATCGCCAACAGCCATAGTAGAGGTGATAATACAGCTCCCTGTGGCTAATACACCTCTAGTGACTATTTTCCTCAGGCTTTCGCTTCCCATTCTCGAGTTGATAGTTCAACTGCTTAGCATAATAACTATCCATTTTACCAGAAAATTTCGGACACTGAGTACCTCTTGTAACTCCCTACTGCCCTCTATACTAATGTTATTAAAGGCTCCCTCAATGTCTAAGAACTCAGCGAAAGTATATTTCTTTAAGAAACTTTTTGATAAATTTTGATTGAAAACTGTCGTTGATTTAGATTTTTTTCCTGATGCTATTGATTTTCCATACGTAGATCATCTTTTTCTGTATGCTTTATCAATCAATAAAGCAATTACATAGCATATTTTTTTATAAATTGAAATTTTTTTACTGTCAAATTTTCAACCATCAATACATTTAAAACTTTTATTATGAATAAGACTTGCTAAAAGCTTTATTTCATAATTACTATTGTTTAAAATATGTAATATACATACTTAATAGACTGTTGCAATAAAATCTTCACGTTACAAACAAAGCGATATAAAGAGTCAAGTAAATAACAGATAAACTGCTTTGAATAATGGAACTTTATTCGTACTTAATTGTTTTGTTTTTAAAAAAACTACTCAGTAAAATCCAGTGAACCACACTTTAAGTGGAGTGCATTTTTATAGCTACAACATTTGTCAGATACAGATAGATGTATGCAAATTTCATACATCTTTTATCATCTGAGTGGCTATAATTGGGAACATCAATTAAGGCTATTCAGTTTATAAAGCAAAACCTAAATAATTTGCTTGTGTTTAATGTAATGTGTGTGTGTGTGTCAGATTGATACGAAAAATTTGATTCGATATGATTCAAAAACCTGATTGTTTATATGCGTTTTTGTAACATTGTAAATCCCGAACGGCTGAACAGATCAGATTACCCATTTGAGAGCTACGATGCATCGTAGATGTTAACATATTTAATTTTTAAAAATTTGTATATTTACTAGAATACCCTTACTAATCACAAACTAAAAAAAACAACATGCATAATTGGATAATTTTATTTGTACAATAAAGGAGGGTCTTTGAACCCATGACCGACCTATTAAAATGATCAGAAAACAATATTAAAATTTGTCTATATTTGATATTGCATGCAGTGCATATTTTGTTAATAATTTAAAAAGAACCAAAGTAGTTTCGTATTATAATTTTGTAATTAACACCATTCTGCTGAAACTTTAATTTAAGAATTTTTTGTTCTTCATTGTAAGAGTGTGCGCGTTTGGTTTTGTTTTTAAGAATCACAATGCAATATCAGCAAATATAAAATTAAAAACAAAAATTTTTTTTGGCTGAATTGGAAGTTTTATAAAAACAAACTCGTAAAACAAATTAAAATTTTTGTCTTCGGCTGTGTACAGTGGGCAGAATAAAAATACTTTGGAAATAAATCTGCAATTTCTTAACGGCTGGTCCAAATGACACAATTTTTAAATAAACATAGAAGAGGAGTAGAGTATTCAAATTAAAGTGTTGAGAAAGAACTCCCCACCTCATTCTAGAGGAGAGTTGCCAAATGTGCAAATTTATCTGAATTTTGCAGTTTTTCTAAGCATTGAGCAGTGTTGCAGTTTTTTGCTTAATAAATAAGTTTTTCTTACATTTTATTTTTTTCTCTCAGTATATAATAAAACTGAGAGAAAAAAAAATAAAAGTGTAAAAAACTGCATATTCGAATAAAAGCTTGAAATTATTCGGCTGTTCGAAAAAGAAAAAATCATGAAATTTTATTCGAACGATTATAATGGTGACATAGCTGAAATGGTAGAGGCGTTTGTTTATAAATGTGCGATGGATTGAGGAGCCTGGGATCAAGACCAACATTAGAAGAAAAAATTAAATAAAAAAAATAAAACTAAAATAGAAACAACTAAAAGTAAGAAAATATAAATATGTCATCACAATGATGTAAAGTGTTATAGGTTCAGAAACGAAGACACTTGACATGGGATTGAAGTCAAATTACATCAGCGTTATGACAGGTTTTCTATCAGCGACATCATATTGATGAAATTTTGTCATAAAATTGATGTCAATTAGTCATTTCCCTGATGGCGATGTGTCATTGCATTGATGATAGATGCCATCATTAGTATTGATAACCAGCCAATGTAAAGGCTGACATCACAGTGATGAAAAGTGTCATGGGGTCAAAAACCATCACACTTGACATAGCATTGATGTTTAACTACATCAGCGCTATGACGGTTTTTCTATCAGTGTAGAGCAAGCTATATCAGGCCTTTAAACTTTCTCTTGTGGTGTAGCGTAAAGGCAAAAGTGTGCAGACCTTAAATTCAGGCAGAGCCGCGTGCTAGGCTTAATAATGAAAAATTAAATGAGAAAAAATTAAAATTTTTATTGAGCTCGTGATATCGCCACATTCTGTTGAAATATCTAAAAATAATAATAAATAGCCGATTTCTTCTTCTATACAGCTTTTAATACGCTCTAAAAACTTGGGGAAGATAGGTGAAAAGAGTACGCTACCTACCATAGCTTTGTGTACATAAATACTATACACTTCCAGCTTTAACTACCAAAAAGCACCAAAAAACAACATTTTGAAAGATGGTACGCAAAGCTAACTTTTTTTTATAAGTAGCTTAGCAAATGGACAATCATCTGCTTTAATAAGTCTACCTTATCGGATCAACCTTGTTCTCATTTTGAAAAATAATTTTATTACTCGTAAGCAGTTCAATTGTGATATTTCAAATCTGCCTGCAGATTTTGGTCCGCTTCAGAAGTGGTTTACCATTCTCGGTAGTTTAACTTAAAAACAAAATATTTATTTTTATTTATTTATTCATTCACTAAATACATTGAATACTTCATGGCCAATTTATTTCAATTCGTAAAAAATCTTAAGAACGAAATTTCAATATTATTTATATTTTTGGATTTGATTTAGATCGATAGATTTTTACGAGAGTTATTTTTAAAATTCGAAAATGAATTTAAATAAATAAATATAAATTTTTTCGATTTTTTGAGAAAATTTCAATTTAAATTATTTGGTTCTGATTTAAATTAACTAAAATAACGATCATGACGTGACGCTGACAGGAATTTGCCAAATATGTATGTACATATGTAGTATGGATAAAAAACTTTTTAATTGTTACAAAATTACTTACGTTAAATTAACCATAATTCCTCTCTCTCCCTAATAAAATCTAAATCTTTTAGCAATAGTTTTTCATTGTTTTTTTAACAGAGCGTAAATATGCATCTACATTAGGCTGACCCTTAAAATTGAAAGTTAGACCTTCCCCAATCTTACCCTCTAATTTGGTGAACATTGATAAAAAAATCATCCTGCCAAATTTTCAGATCAATTAGTTTGGGAGTTTGGTGAGTGCCATCTCACTGTAATTTTGGAAAAAACCATTAAATTTAATTTTTTTTCGCCTCACAACTTCAAAAATATTAAATTCACAAACCAATTTTGTAAAAAGAAAATGTTGCTTGTAAAGTTTTCAACACTTTGTACTCTAACAATTTTTCTCTAAATCTGATAGTTAACAAAGTAAATATAAGAGATATCGGAGCACTTGCGATAATTTTTTTTTAAATATTCATAAAAAGTAAAAAAAAAAAATTCAGTAAAGTGCGAATTTTACTCGCACACGAAGTGTTCCGTACGAATACCATACACAGTATCGCTTTTTTTCTTTTATGATTTTTGCGATTTTTCTTGTTTTCGCGCACTTTTTAGTCTTAACGTATTTTTTCGGTTTAGGTTTTTTTGACGAATTTTTTCGTTTTTTTTATTTTTAGCGATTTTTTTCGTACTGATGTTTTTTCCGATTTATCCCTTTTTTTCATTTTAGAAAGTTTTTGTATTATGGTTATTTTTCTAAATTTGGTCTTTTATTATTAGTTTTGGCTTTTTGTTTTGGGCGATTTTTTCGTTAAAATGATTTTTTCTTTTTAGCGACTTTTTTTTCATTTTGGTCCTTTTTTCGTTTCAGCTCTTCTTTTAATTTTGGCGATTTTTTTCTTTTTTGCCATTTGTTTCAGTTTGGGCGTTTGTTTTTTATTTTTGCATTTTGTACTTTTTTCGTTTTAGCACTTTTTTGCATTTTGGCGACTTTTTTCCTTTACGTAAATTTTTTTAATTTTGGTTTTTTACGTTTCTTTTATTTTTTGGCGATTTATTTCGTTTCGGTAATTCTTTACTTTTGCGGCAATTGTTTGCTGCTTTTTTGTATTAGCGATTTTTTAAATTTTGGCTATTTTTAAATTTTGGGGTATTTCCGTTTGGCGCTTTTTTGTTTTACCGATTTTTTCCTTTCAGCGATTTTTTTGTCGTTTCGGCAACTTTTTTTCGTTTTTTCGATTTACTTTTCAGCTTGTTCCTTCCATTACTGGAAGTGACAACCTTTACGTAATTATTAATTTACCGAGTGTTGTGTTTTTCTTCCGACGGGGTTTTTTTGAATTTGGAACGATTTTCCGTCATCCCACGTCAAATTTGGTTTGTAAACAGACCGGTTTCGGCTATGTGCCATCTTCAGTGTTCTATTGAATTTATTAATTTACCCTTTAATTATTAATTTTGTCTGTTTCAAGTGTCTCATTAGTACGATTGAGCAGATACAGCTTAATTTCAAAATTACATTTCCTGATGGAATAATACCCTTTAATTTTTGGTTTGTGTTTTTTTAGCATTCGTTACTGTTGATTTAAAATGATGATGCACTACCTGTGAAATTTGCAAGAGTTTGGCTTTTATGGTTTCCAAGATACAGCTAATTGTCAAAATTACATAGTCAAAATTACTTTAACTAATAGAATACCCTCTAATTTTTAAATTTCAGTATTTATAAATGTTTTCAAAAATACACAAATTATGGTGGTAAACAAACACATTTTCTGCCTGTCCCATAGTGTCGACAAGTCGAGAGTTCATTCTCATAACAAATTTAAATTTGTTTTTGTTTTCAATATAAATATGAGAATGAAATCGTCTTCCCGACATTGTGGGACAGACAGTAAGTTTTGTTTTCTTTCTCCTTTTAAACACTGGGTGGGAGTGTTTGTTAAACCAGGGTGAATTATTCTATTACACTTATGCTAGAAACTTCAAATATTTCCAAATGTTATATAAAAAAATAAAAATTAAGTTTATATGGCAAGTAGTATTTTAATGATTTTACTTTTATATCATAGAAATCCTTTTCTAATCTCATGCATGAAGACTGATCATCCTAGATAATCGTTGAATTTACCCTTTTATCTTTTCAGTTGGCCATGGATGACGATCAAACAACTTGCCGACCGGTACCAGCACCCAGACGTTTGTATCCAGAAATAAAAAAATCAGAATACGAAAATGTCAAAGTAGAATCAATTAATAAGAATCTTAATATTAATGCCGAAAATATACAAAATAATGCGAACAGTAATGAGAAAGTGCCAAATAATAAAGTATTTCTACTTTATCCCACATTGCCCGAGGATATGGATAGATTGTCCATAAATTCCTTAAATACACAAAAGTCTATATTAACTGAAACTAATGATCTATATGGACCAAATGCAAATGAAAATGTGCCAATATACAGTACTCCCAGACCAGCACCACGGCCGCGTAAACCACAAAACACCGATATACAAAATTATGAAAATACTGTTATAACGCCACCACCACTGCCAACACAGGCACAACCATCATTAGAATCGTCTACAGGAGCTGTTAGCAAAGCCATACGTAAAGCTCCAGAATTACCGCCAAAAACTTATTTAAATTTTGAACGTGATAATGAACGGAGGCGTAGTAATTACTCCATCTCAAGTGAATTTTCCACCACAAGCAGTATTCACAATACAACATCACCAGTTGATATAAAAGATACAAATTTTAAACGTGATCAATTAAACAAATCATATGCAAGTTATAAATCATCAAGTTCATCATTAGCCGATTCAATTGAAAGCTCGGAAAATTCAAAATATAAATCACCTTCACCCGGGTATGTAAAGAAGGGGCACAGCGACACAGAAAATAAAGATGATGATAATATTGATGATGATGTTTTTAAACGTGATACATTAGATGATAATAATGACGACAAGTAATATATGATATTTTGTTTCATTTTGTTAATAGGTCACTTGGCATGCACTTAAATGTTTTGGTTTGTTTTGTTTTCATTTTTTTGTGGGAATTTTTTATATAACCTACATTGGTCCAGGTGTAGTTTTCTGGAATTAACTTAACACATATTTAAGACACCTGACTAACTTTGTTAATTTTAAAAACTCATTAGTTTATTTGGAATACACATGTGATTGTGGGAATTAAAATAAGATTATGGAAACTATTTGTCAATTTTGCATGAACTGTAAAATACTTAGACATTTGTTTTAGTTAACATTAACTTCGAACGTATTTTTAATACTTATTCAAATATTACTGGACAATTGTTACTGGAAAAATACGCAAACACACTTATTTTTGTTATTTATATAAAACTAGCCGACACGGCGTGCTTCGCCACAACCATCGTAATTAAATAAATTAAAGAAATGTGCATTGAAAACACACAGTATTTAATGAAAACACTGACAGAGCCACCAAAGCGATAATATATTGGTTAAATTTAGGTTACATTGAGACCAATTTGCGCTCTTAAACAAAATCCTGGTAGCGAAGAACACCGGGTGAGGCTATGCTTATTACAAATTACTTTGTATTGGGGGGTGTACGCCTCCCTTCCTCCTATACTACCAGGTTTTTGTTGAAAAGCCCAATTGGTTCTCAGTTTAACTTGCAACAAATTTAAAGAGTCTTTAGATATAGGAAAATTAATAATTGGTTTATATTTAACAAGACTCACTATTGTAGTTCTGTAGATATAGGAATATTATTAATTACTATGTATTGGGGGAAAATGCCTCTCCACTACACCTTCCCTTTATTCAAATTTAGATAGCTTCTCTGTTGTAGTTCTGCAGTTATAAGAAAATTAATAATTACTAATTTTGAGGGTACCCGCATCCCCCTCCTATACCGCCAAGATTTTGTTGTCACTTTGTTCTAAGAGTTACCCATATCAAATTTAGGGAGCCTCACTATTGTGGCTCTGCAGGTATAGGAAGATTAATAATTACTTTTAACGGTGTACCCGTATTCCCCATCTGATACCACCAAGATTTTGTTCGAATAGTGACTCCGCTGAGTAAAGATTTTCCGCCTAGTCAGATTCCGACCGGGTTTAAGGGGTTTCTCCTCAATGTATGTGAAATAGTGGCTTCGCTGAGTAAAGTTTTTCCCCTAGGCGGCCTTCGACGTATGAGTTTCTTTCTCTGGGTATATCGAAAAGCGCCTTCGCAGAGTAAAAATAAGGGCGGCTAAGCAAAAAACCCATACAGCGAAGCGGTAAGCTAAGCGGAAAATCTTTACTCAGCGAAGCCACTATTCGACTTACATGGAGGAGATTTTTCTTGGTGAAAAATTTTCCTAAATTTGGGGCCATATTTCATTTCAGTTTTGGGACAATTTTTCATTAATTTGGGGAATATTTAAAAAAAATGTTGGGGCTATTTTTCATAATGCAAAATGATCTCAAATTCGGGGCGATATTTCATTTTATACTTTGGGGGCTTATTTACTTATTTTGGATATAATAACTCCCAGGTACTTTTTACGTGTTTTGGGCAAGAACTAGGAAAATGGCCCCAAAATAGGAAAAATGGCCCAAAAAATATTTTGTTGTTGTTTGCAATAGAAAATATTTGGGTCAAAACTACAACACAGTTTTTTTGGGCCAGTTTTCCTAATTTGGGGCCATTTTTCATTTTTTATTTATTTATTTGGGGCCATTTTTCCTATTTTGTGGCAATTTTTTCTATTTTAGGAGGGCAGTTTTTTCTATTTTAGGGCCATTTTTCGTAAAACGAGCTGAAGAAATAGTTCTGCATAGCCGGCCTTTCCTCTCATTGTATCGAAAAGCGGCTTCGCTGAGTAAAGATTTTTGCATAGCTGGTCTTTGGCCGGGATTAAGGGTTTTTTCCTCTAGGCATAGCGAAAAGTGGCTTCGCTGGAAGATTTTTATTACACACTGGATGAAAAATGTATTCAATATTTAAAGAAAAATAAAACGTAAAGGCAAGACAAAAAATAGCCGGCAAGGGCTTGAAATTTTGTCAGCAAAATAGCCCCAAAAGCGTGGTGTGTAACTAACTTGCCATTTTTAAAGCGTTAAAAGTTTAAAAAGCAAGAAAAGCGTTGCCGCGTAAGGCGTGCTATGTACCTCCAGCTTTAAGCCCGGCCGACGGCCGGCTATGCAAAAATTTTTGCTCAGCGAAGCCGCTTCTTGATGTACCTAAAGGAAAGAAATTTTAAGCCCGGCCGAAGGCCGTCTGTGCAAATATCTTTATTCAGCAAACACGCTCTTCGAGCGGATAAAATCCTTCGTCAAGACTGCCTGAAGGCAGATTGTAATGGCAACAGCTAACAAAATATGGCTATATTTTCCATATGTGCACCTTTTGCGTATGTTCTTATTGCCCAATAGCATTGAGAAGCAGGTGGCATATGACATTATGGCACTGCACCGAAAAATGTCGCCAAATTATCAATTAAAAACAAGAACAAAAGAGTTTACGGGCCATTTTTCCTATTTTGGGGCCATTTTTCATTTTATATTTTTTAATTTGGGGATATTTTTCCATTTTTGGGGTCATTTTTCATATTTCAGTTTGGAGTCATTTTTCATATGTTTGCAAAAAATATCGATATATCGAAATTAAAAATATTGACTTAAAAATGAAAAATGGCCCCAAAATATAGGGAAAATGGCCCCAATTTAAAAAATGAAAAATGGCCTCAAAAATAGGAAAAAGGGCCCCAAAATTTGTGTTGTTGTTTTCAATACAAAAGTTTGGGCCATTTTTCATGGAGCCGCTTTCAAACCCTAAACTCATCTTTTGTAGTCTATTTTTTCGCAAAAAATCATTCCTGGAACAACTGCGAAAATTAAATTAACGCTCAAGACACAAAAATGTTAAAAAATCGAAAAATATAAAATAAAAAAAATATATAATTTTATTTGAGGATACATTGAATGAGGCGACAACTATAATATGAATCCTACTAGGGATAGGCAAGTGAAAAAATATATCGATATATATCGATATCGATATATTTTTATATATCGATATATATCGATATCGATATATTTTTATATATCGATCGGCATCAATATATATCGATTAAAAAATATCGATATATCGAAATATCGATAATTTTCAACAATTATAATTCATACATTTTTTTAAAAATAAAACAAAAAGAGTACTTTTCTTATAAATAATTAAGCTGGAAAGAGTTAATTTTCAAGATCCTTACTGTTCCACCAATATTTCATGGAACACATATCAACAAAATTACACTCAAAGAACGATAATTTTTCGAGTAGACAAAATATTATAAATAAAACAAAAGATTTTGTTAGTAATATTTTTTTTGATGAAGACTGCGCCGAAATGTTTTTAAAAATTGCACGAAACAAAACCAAAGCTAAAAAAATATCGATATATAATGTCGATATATTTGGAAAAAAATATCGATATATCTAAATTAAAAATATCGACGATATATATCGATATATTTTTAAGAAAATATCGATATATCGATATATTTCCCCATCCCTAAATCCTACCTTCTCAAATATATATTAATTACATTGGTAAAAAAAAACAAAATGTACGTTTAGAATGAGAATCAGCCACATACATACGAGTACATATATGCATATATATAATACATACATATCGTATATAAAAAAATAAAACAGCCAAAAAGAAATGACACAAAAGCGGAAGTAGTGAAATTTTCTTCCTATATGAACTTCAGAGATTTCCAAAAAAAAAAATCTAAAAATAAATGACAATTTTTCTCTGTTACATAGATAGCCAAGCTGTAAAATGTAAAACAGATGATGATGATCTTGAAAGCACACAATCACACAGAATATAGCGAACTAAGGGCACGCGATTTATGAAGCAACTGTTAGTCATTGGCACTAAGAAGAGAAACCAAAAGAATCTTTGCCGCTAAAGGCAAACGAACAGGGATGTTCTAAATTTAAATTAAAATTTTCCTGCAACAACAAGCAAAAGAGTGCGACGTTCTTGCATGTAACTAATTCATTTTTTGAGGAATGAAAGAAAAAACATTAATTAAATTGACTTAAAACAATGGTATTATTGTACATATTTAGTAAACGTTTGGAAGAAAACAGGCAGAAGTTCCCTTACGGTGAATTTGGGTTTCAGTTTTCATATTTTATATAATAATGATATTTCTCTTCAAAGGCTGGATTTCATCCTATTTTCTATCTTCGGATGGTTTACCATAATTTCATCCTTTCGGTTATTTTCTTCTCAAATCATTAAAAGAAATTGGATGACTGATTATCGATATGCCTTTCGGGGAAGTGAAAAGACCGCTGATCAGTGATGAAAAATTCAGTAATATTGTACTATTTTCAGTACTTTTTCCTTTTTTAAATAGTGCGGTACCCCCACGACATAAAAAGTACTTTTACCAATCCGTAACGTTAAAAAATCAATAATAAAACAGAAACTATAAAATTTTTTTCTGGCTTATTAATTTTCAATCCATTCTTTTCAAAAGTATATATGGTTGATTCTGAGATTACGGGCTAATTTCGACCTAATTTTAGGCATTAAAGTTTTTTCTGAATTTGATCTTTCAAATAAGTAACTTTAATATGTTCTTCAAAGAATAGCTAAGCAATTATCGCTGGTACACATTAATTTCTTAATATTTTACCGAATTGTGAAAAATTTTGAAAATAAGGTATTTTTTGCGGTTATTGCTCAATATTTTTGGCAAGGGAATGATGAATATCTACAAAATTCTCATAAATGATAATTTAAATACTTACCATTAAAAAATTGGCATGAATCGGTAGTTGATGTTTAAAATAAACTTAAAAAACACACACAAAATTATAAAATATATTTAGGGAATTCACAACAGCGTTCTAAAATGTGTCTTAATATAACGACGTTTTAATTTTAGTCTTTTATTATGGGTTGGCAAGTTTGTTGTTTTTGTTTTGTGAGTAAATGAAATATACTACCAGATGACAAGTTTAAAAGTCCAAGAAGCATGTTTTTTTTCAATGCGGCAATATTTTAAATAAAGAATTTGTGCGTGGTTTAAGTGTGTTGGTGTTTCTTTGGCTTGTTGATAGGTACCAAGCACTAAGGTGCTTGTGTTGTTGTTTTGTTTATTGTGTATTTTGAGTTCGTGTTCTATACATGTAAATAGAGAGAAATATTTGGCAAACTTTGTCGTTACTTTTATTACTTTAATATGCTGTGCTTTGTATCGTTGCTCACAATGAAATTTTAAGGTTGTAACGATATTGCTATTTCCAAATTTTAAGATACACATTGTGAATTCCCTAATTGAGTTTTTTCTGTAAAAAAAAACAACTCAGGGGAATGACCAACTGAAGTGTGATAGCTAATTACGAACGACAAAGCGGGATTTACTTCATTTTATTAATATTGTTGACGAAAATTCTGCCACTGTATCCAATATATTTTATTTATGCAAAAAGTAATATTTAAAAATTATACACTTTAGAAAATGTACTTTACCAAAAGTACAGCAAAATTCAATATTAGTTAAATTCTCAAATAAATATACCGAATTAGTTAGGGAACCTCTGCTCAGGGGTATTTTTCTGATATTTAAAACACCAAATGAATTGAAGCGATAATACTCATACTCATATAATTTAAAATGGTCTTTATGGAGTCTATTGTGTATAAACTAAAGGGATTTTCATTCTCTATTCATTAGTGGTGTATGCAACATCACAACATTATCACATCAGAGTACGTCGCAAGCGTGTACTGAAAAAATCCAAAGTTATTTTCTGTGGTGTTGCGCTTGTAAACGTATTATTGTAGTATTATATTTAGCAAAAAAAAGTATTTAATCATATTATATGATTCATATTGGAATTAAATTATAACATAACACATTTTAATAAATTTTATCGTATTTATTGTAATTTTTGCTTACACCAACTAGTGACCTTCTAAAATCTTTGGGTACAACATCAAAATTGCTTACCGAATCTATAGGGGAACGTATGGCCTTAAAAGCCAAAGGCGCTAAACATAAATTTGATAAAAATTTTAAATCATCATCCGAAGCTTTAACAAATATTAGCACTGAAACTACGCAGCGCCTTAAGAAACTGGGATCTAATTTTACTTTAACTAAAAGCAGATATAAGGAAAATATGGCGACAACACAATTTAGCGTGGACAGACCACAAACATTGCCTCCAAATGATCAAGTCTTTAATGGCATAACATTCACTAGCCCACTAAGCAATAAGACGAGGGGTATGTATGATTTGAGATCACAAGAGTTGGATAATTCCTACGAAGTGCCAAGAAATGTAAAAGTTAAATCAAGAAATGAAGAAGTTGCAGAACCGCCATCATATGAAGATGTTTTAAAGGATAATACAATGGAAAAACCTTCAATAAAAATCAATCCTTTGGCCTTGGAAGCAGCAAATAGAGTTCATATGAAAAAGCAACAGACAGCTTTTAGAGAAGCGCTATCAGCTGGTAGCTCGGAACGTAATTCCAATAATTCCTTAGATTTGCCTTCACCTACACCACCCATGCCCACCATTCCTGCTCCCGAATTGCCTAAAGAGTTTGAGGATTCAAAAGAATCAGCCTACGGTAAAATTAATCATATACAACCTCCTGCCAGACAAAAGAAACGTAAAAATTACGAAGAAATTCAACTAAGAAGAGCATTGCCACTAGAACCATCTCATGAGAGCAATGATGAATATGCAACTCCTATGCGCATGAATGTTGAGTCTGCCGAACTGCATGAACTGAATAAAGCAGCTGCTTTGCAAGAGCGTGAAGAATCTTTGATATTGAGAGAAAAACTCAAAGCAGAAGAAATGAACACTCCTCAACCAGATCGTAGTAATTCTTGGGAATATCATGAAGAGCAAGACAGTTCGTCGTCATTTGATGAACCTGTTTATGCCAACCAAGAGCAGACCTATGGCAATGTTTTTGAATTGGCTTCTGGTAATAAAGATATTTTAATACCTCGCAATGCATTAATCAACATATCCGAAGAAGACGAATTCTTGGATGAGTGTGATATGGGAGCAGTAGGTGGTGTGCTGAGACCACCTAAAGAAATTATAGAAGAGTTTGATCCGTTGTTGAAAAGAAAAACCTTAAAATTGGTCAAATCTGATAAAAGTAATCAATTGTTGCTGCTGGAAAATCTTCTTGAAGAAGACACTTATGGCAGTGTCAAGGGTGAACAATCTAAATCAGATGATGATATTAGTATGTGTACTTCAGAAGAAGATAATCTTCAGGCAGAGCCAAAAACACTCACACTGAAAGCTGTGCCAACACCTTCTCCACAATCACTCGAGCAAACTTCAACATCTTCATCTTCTTCCACTAAGCCTTTGCAAATAGTTCATCAAAATGCTCAACTGTTATCTGATAGTAATGAAAATATATTGGATAATGACTTTGAAGCCAGGGTTAAACCATACTTAAGCCGCTTAGAAGAAAAATCCATGAAATCGTCAGATATTGATTTATCGCGACCTTCTCACAATCGTTCACAATGGTTTGTGACTGAAGAAATGCAAAACGGGAGTTCTGTTAAACGTACTAATCCCTTTAATAACGAAAATACTATCACAGAAGATGGCGAAAGTCCGCCTTCTTATCTGGAAGCTATAGGTGCTAACGAAAATGCCCAAAAACTAAATAACAACTCAAACTCTCGTACTAGTACTTCCCGCTTCATGAACAATACAATGAGTGTTTTTTCCAACGTTAAAATACGTATGGATGCTTTAAAACGCAAAGCTAGTTTTAAAAATCAATCGAAAACTAGCGATGTAAAGGTAACCTTACAAATGATTCCACGTCCCAGCTTATCGCCCTTGCTGGTACGTTATGAGGGTCCTCTCATACGTTTTCCATCTGGAGTTGTAGAGGACATATTAAAAGAAATGCAAAATCGAAAAGCCATTCTAAGAGATAGACAATTTCAGACATTCCTCGATCAAGAAATGAAAACACCAAAAGAAGCCATACCATTGGAATATATTACGACCGTACAATGTGTCAGCAACAGTAGAGTTACCGACAATTCTACACATTTTTATTGTTTTGAAATATCAACAGCTGTACCGAAAAATGGCAATAGTTCTTCGAATATACATCAACTGTCAAATCCAAATTTAATTATAACCTCGGGTTCTTCTGGTAATGTTAAACAGCAGAGAATAGCCCATTTGTATGGTGTTGGTAAGGAGTCCGAGAGGTAAATTAATCCGAATTTGTTTAATTTTTGTTTCCATTAATTTTGTATTTTATATTTTTAAGGGGAATTTGGATGCAAAAATTGTTAGAGAGTCTCACAAATGCCATACCCACTAAGTACTCTTGTCATTATTATAGAGCTGGCTGGTGTTACTTGAAGGTAAGCAGTTTTTTCTTTTGCATGGTTATTTTAGCAATTTTATTGAAGAGAGATTCAAGTTTATTTTAAAATTTTCGAAATATGAAAATTTAGGTTAGGTTAGAAAGGAGAGTTTGCAACAGGCTTCCTCTAAGAGATTTCAACTGGGATTCCCTTCTGCAAAATATCCGTGTATACATAAATATACCGCCCGTGCTCAGAAACCTTATTAACTGTCATTAAGCCACTTAATTCCTACGATGAAGCCACTGATATTCTCAAGTTTACACTTGGCGATATTACTAATCCTCTCATGGAAACATCTGTCGACCATTTAAGTCTCGAGCAATGTCAGGTAATATGCTCTTTTGTTTCTGGCTCCTCTACATACTCGCACAGCCTACAGAAATCGGAAGTACCAGATGCCAAATGCGATTGGTGCTATCCATCACCCAATTACTTAGTTCCCTATAGTACTGACCCATGGGCAATTTAACCGACCTGCCACACATTTCCGCATCTAACGCTGACCCTATTATTGCCCGTCTCATTTTCATCAACAATATAGTGACCTGGAATCCAACATAGTCTGACATCATATTTGTCCATAAGCACGCTGAAGGCTCTCCTATAGTGCGTAAGTGCAGTTGAATTTCCATTTAACTTATCGAAGGATTCAAAATAAAGAAGTCAAATTTATAGAAGTTGAACTGTAGTTTCGATTTGACCTTGTGTTCCTTCAAAGCCTTTAGCGCCGCCTGACTGTCAACGTAGAAGGTTACTTTCAGTAACATTTAGGCCACCAATTCCCTGCCCTTTAGGATCGCTAGGATTTCAGCCTGAAAAACTCTACATTTATTCGGTAGTCTTAAAGACTAAGGAACGTCCGTCCCCAAAATAAAGACACCAGCATTCGTGCCTATTCCTATTTTTTATCCGTCTTTAAAGACCGCACAACTCTCGTAGAGTCTTATCAGATTGAACTCAAAAGTCCCTATCTGGATTAACTATTGAGGGTGTTCTGCATAAATAAATTTCTACGATATTGGAATCCAAAAACCCAAGGGTTTTGGAGACCTGCCGATTAAAATTAATCTCATTTAAGATTCTTGTGCGACTTCTTAATCTTGTTCTCATCAAATGAGCCTCCAAAAGCTTAAGAAAACTCCTTGCCGCCGTTCTCACCACAAAATCCTCATTGGGAATTAGATGAAGAATGACGTCTAAGACAGCGTGAGCACTGCTCCTTAAGGTACCTGTGACACCCAGCCAGGCGCACCACTAGACCTTAGCAAGCAATTTCCTTGGACTCCTCCTTCCTCCTCAATACCTCCCACCATACCACACATCCATAAGAACGAACCAGCCTGTCAACCGATGTGTAAATCTAGTTTATCACCTACGATTGCAGGCCCCAGTTCCTTCCGTAGTAGGCATTGAGCACTTTGTTAAGCCTTTCCTGCGTGTTCTTTTTCCATGAAAGCTTACTATCTAGGAAGAAATCCAACTTAGCCTCTGCTAACCTCACATGTACCCCTCCAATTCTAGGTAGCTAAAAGCTATCTATTTTGCACCTCTTGGTAAAGGGAACTAGCTCCGTTTTTTCGCGGGTATCTCGAAAACGGTTCGTAAGAAAAATAAATGAATTCCAGTTTCGGGTATAGCACATTGACAATTTTTCAAGGAAACTCAACTTTTATTGATATATTTTTAATTTTAATGACGTCATATCTCCACAACCGAAGGATTCAGAAATCCAAAAGTTGCTGTCCATTGCTTTAATATACTAAAAAAATTGCACACAAAGTTTTATCAAAATCGAAGATGGTGAGGTTGGCTGATTTGAGGTGGATTAACTCATATATTTTTTCTAGAATTCTATAACATCTGAATGGAGTGGTACGTGGCTAGTATTAAAGAAAACTCAAAGACGTCTCGTATTTGTTACCGAAGCTACCGGAAATGTGGAAAAAATGGATTTAAGAAAAGCCCGTTGTATAGGTAAGTGGAAAATATTAAGTCCTTTTTGAATGGAATATTTTTATTTCATTCTTAAATAATTCATTTTGCAGTGCTTAAAGATAGTGATGATACTGTAAAGAATTTACACGTCGAGTCGGGACCTATGCTCATGATAGATGCTCCCCCATTTACGGTCTACATGATTATGAGTTCCCCAAGAGAAACTAAAATTTGGCGACACATTATACGAGAGGTGGCTCACAATAATGGCTTTTCTTTAGGCGATCAACAATTAACTAAATTCAATGTTCCCGTTATTGTGGATAAGTGCATTAATTTTGTTTACATACATGGTTCCATGTCAGAGGGTATCTATCGTAAATCGGGTTCGGAAAATTCCATACTCAAACTTATGTCGGCTTTTCGTTCCGATGCTTTTAATGTTGAAATTACACGCAATGAATACAATGAACATGATGTGGCTAATGTATTAAAACGTTTCATGCGGGATTTACCTGAACGTTTGATGGGAAAGTTATCGGAAAGTTTTATGTGCGTTTCGGAACTAACGACAGCAGCGGAAAAGATAACATTGTATAAGGAATTGTTGGCGCGTCTGAGTGTCATAGAACGTGAGACTCTTAAGAAGATCGTGGGACATTTAGCATTTATAAGTTCGCAAAAATCGAAGAATAAAATGAGCATACAAAACTTAACCATGATTTGGGGTCCCACGCTAATGCAAAGTCAACAAACAGAGGAAATGGTTTATTCACAAAAGGAGGCTGATGTCTTGTGTGATTTAATAAATTTGCACAAAAATTTATTCCCCTTATCAGCAGATGAAATTGTAAGTGATGTCTGTACTATAACATCATATCTTATTTAAGGCGAATTTCACTAAATTCTACTTTTGAAATTTTTTTCTTAAACAATTAATTTTAGAAAAAAGAACAAGAGATGCTAATTTGTTTGCAAAAGTACTATGCAGCTGCTGAAACCTTATCGGATACAGTTAAAAAGTCAGGGGACTTAAAAGTTTGGATTACACTTAATCCAAATCCGGAAAATACCACAGAGGTAAAAATTTTTGTTTTGACTAATAAAATCCTAAACTTTAAAAAAACTGTAAAATATTTAGGAAAAGACTCAAGTTAATGTCACTATCTCACCTACCAAAACGGCATATGAAGTGTGTCAAGAATTGGCACCCAAAATGAAGCTCTCCACACATCAAGTTACCTTACATGAGGTTATTTTAAATGGTGCTTTAGAGCGACCACTACATCATGACAACAAAATTTTCGAAGTAGTACTCAATTGGTCATATTGGCCCGAAGATGATCGTAAAAATAATATACTTGTAGCTAAACCAATTGAAATTCTAAATGAAGTGCAAAGAGCTGTTAAAAATTTAGCTACCGTAACACCTGGCAAAGAGTTGAGATTTGCCGATAATAAGACGAAATCCTTTAAGACATATCAGTGTGAATTGCGCGATGGAAAAATTGTGATATCGAAAAAGGACAAAAATGAAAAGAGCACAATAATAAGAGAAATATTTTTGCACAATACAACAACTTATTTGGGATGTGAAAAGAAACGGGACTTTCCCTGGAGTTGGGCAATAACTTTTGTGGAAAAGACAAAAACTCAAATATTAAGGTACTTTTTCTTACTTTATTTATAAAGTGTTATTTGTAGCGATCCGATGGAAACTGTTTTTTCTTCGTATAAGTATCGAACCAAAAAAGTTTGATTTATGTACAAGAAAAAATCAGAAAAATTTGGCATGTAGGAAATAAACCAACGGTATGAACATTTTTCATATGATTTGTATAAATAAGAATTGTCATGACATTTAACCGAAGTACATAATAAGTGGTGATGAACGGAGATATATGGGGCATTCCGCACCAAATCGGACGGATTGAAATTTCTTTTCATTGACCCAATTTTGTGATATTTTTTAGTACCATTCAAATTCCTGTTAAATTTTAAGATATTTTTGATTATTCGTTTAAAAGATGTTAAATCTTAAAAAAAAGTCACTTTTTTAATAATGGTCGAAGTTGGATATATTTTTTTGTTGAAATTTTTGTTTCCCGATATTTTTTCCAGAAAAATAAGTACCAAATTAACCCTTAAGCAGTTTTTAGGCGTTCCAGTTGAGTTTGGCGCTTGAGAATTTTATGGCAAATATTTTTGTTGAACATTTTAGCACGCTACATCGCCACTGAGCAGGCACGGATTCTCCCAAAACGAATAAAATATAGCGCATTTCTATCGACTTTCTACACGAAAATTTTCAAAATTGTAAGTTTTATTTAAAAGTTCCCGTCCCAAAAGCTGCCACTGAAGGGGAGTATTTTGCCCTTTTTAAGGAAGGGGCCAAATGACCCATACGGCGAAGAGTTAGAGGCTTAAAATATTCCACAAACATGTTGCTTCTGGCGTTTTACATAAAAGTGCTGAACATATCTTATACCATAAAGTTATAAGATTTTTTATGTTTTACATAATTTTTTTTTAAATTTTCAATCGAAAATATAGTAGTTATGAAAGGTCCACTACCGGACCCGCCTTAAAAGTTGCTGGGTGGATAGAAGTTAAAAAATAGAAAATTTCCAAACAAATTGAGAGATAAACTCTTTTTCAAAAATACGATTTGAAATTTCAAAATAACAAATCGAAATAAAAAATTTTTTCTATTTTTTCTGAAAAAATATCGAAAAATAAAAATAAAAAAAAACTTGTCAAATTTTATACTAGATTCTTCACTTGAAAATTTTCAGTTTTATTGGGGACTTTACTATTTAAAAAATTGTGTTGTAGCTCATTATGAAATGAGTCTGTGTTCTTATAGTGACTGTTATTGAAATTTTAACCGAAATTAAAATATGTAAATATTTATTTTTATAACTCCTTTCAGATCCCGAGATTCACCATATATAGGACATGTTTTAGCCGGCTGTGAATGGGTCGATCGCACTATTTGGTATTCCAGTATATGGTATTGTTTATATGGCGATAACATATTGCCACCAGCAGAAATCATTATGAAATAACTTTTAAGCCAATTAATAATTATTATTCATTTTTCATACCAATATGTCATTTATTTATTAAATGTAAGTAAAAGCATTTTAAAATGTTTTAAAATAATGCATTTTTTATAGCAATTTAAGGTTTTCAATATATAAATATAATTTCATGATTGTTTGATTTTGAAAACTAAAGTCTGGAACTTTCTTTCAAAAGCAAAATCATTTTGTATATATTTAAGTACTTGTAGCACAAATTACTCGTAATGTTTAATTAAAAATTGTTTATTAAAAGGAATTAGATTTTATTGTTACAGAGAAATTAAATTGTTAAATTTTATTTAAATTAAGTACTAAAAGTAAAACTTCTTTTAAAACACCATTTAAGACAACAAAATATAAATATATGTATTTAAAATTTTGTAAAAATTTAATAAAATCCTTTTTTTAATCTAAATCATTAATAAATCGTCTTAAAATTAATTAAATTTAAATTAAGCTTAAAAGGTACTTGTACGGACGGTATTATAAAAACGCTTCGAAGGCCTTCGACAACAGGCCAATAAAACAATATAGGCCAATGAAATTACAAAACCCAAAGAGTTCAGTATAAATGATAGACCTAATATTGAGGTCCAAGGTCCGGTAACTTCTTGGCAGCTTAAGTCACTGGAATTGCAATAATTAAGCGTTAAAAAGTTTTTACAAAGTTATTAAAAAATTAAAATTTACCGGTATTCAACGTCGTAACTGTTGTCTGTAGTATGATTTGTTTCATCTTCATACACTGAAGATTCGTTTAACAAGAGTTCTGTTGCATTTACTGTTGGCGCTGCATTGAAGGTGCAAACACACGAACCATGTTCTTCTAAAAGATGCATACTTTTACATTTTGTATCCGCTGATGTGATGCGACAATAATGTATGGCGGCAAATATTAAAGCCACACAACATAATAATACGGATAACAATGAAAGTACATATGAGTCCATACGTAAAAACATGAAACAATGCTCACGAGTTTTAGCACGCTTTAAACGTTGATAACGTATAACAATTAAACCTATAATACCAGCAATTAACAACTACAAAGCACAAACAAAATTAATTGTAAATAATTTTTATTTTGAAACTTTTATTTTCTATATCTTTCACTTACCACTAAGGCACACCAGTACGGATTATCCTGCACTGGTGAATTCGGTGTAAGGAAAAATATCCATATTGATAGACTGAGTAGCAACATACCAATGATAATTTGTAATATTAATAACCAACGGGCAAGATTTGGCTGTTGAAAACCCATGGGATTGGGATGTTGTACTTCTAAATAAAAAAAAGTTAGAAATGCTTTTATACATATTTCAGATTTTTGTTGTTGATTTACTTGTTTCAATACAATACCTTCATAATTTTTATTGTTTACCACCAACATTCGACTGTGTCGTAAACTACTTCTGGTAGGCGTATGTCGTCCAGCGATTTTATTGCCTTTAATGTTTTGTGGTACTGTTGTAGCCATATAGACAGTCTGTAATACATAAAAATGTAAATACCGAAATTAAAAAATTAGCCAATTTATTTAATCTGATTTAAGTTTTGGTAATAATGCTCATTTATTATTTAAGAGTTTTTGCATAAATGTTAAATGTTTTCTGATTGCCTTTACACGTATTACGTAACGCTATTTTTTGAGTTTTTATAGAAATTTTAGTTTTTAGAAAAAAAAGCAATTAAAATTCCGTATAAACATATGTTCCAAACAAAACGAGCCACATTTCATTAAAATCGACAGATAACTTTTGATTTCACTTACAATTAAGCGAGGGAACAGAATTGATAAAAATCACGATTTTCGTACAAGTGTACTATTTTTGAGCAAAAGGTTTCCTTACTCCGAATTACATAAAATTTGGTTAGAAAAGTGTGAAAACGGAAAAATTAATGAATATGTTTTTAAGAAATTATCGTAGGCAAGGCGTGCCTAAAACATTTTAAAGATATTCCCAATAGATTAGAAGATACAGCTATTTAAAAATGATGTTTTTGATTCTATATTTTTAACATTAAACATTTTATAAATACATGTGCTAGAAATTAGAAAATATTGCTTTTAGAAGTTATCACCTCTTTTCTCGCTTTATCGTCTTGAATCGGTGTGTCTATGGCACTGTAGCTGCCAAACCGCTGGAGCGATGTTGTTTGAAAGGTGACTTAATCTAAAATCTTTTAACATATGTGTCAAGAAAATCGGTCTAGCCGTTGTGAAGTTATTATCTTTTCTTCGGGGGTTTTTAAAAAATTTTAATTTAACATTATCTCTGTAGTAGGAGCGCTAACTTGTTAACAGTTATCTCTCTTTAATGTAACAAGTATTCCAGTGTAGCCCCAAATTAATAAACTATACTAAAACAAACAAGCTTAAATTGATTTAAGTGTTTATCGAAAAGTCGGAATTTTTGGAGCAAAAATCAACAAACCGGCACTTTGATATTTAAAAAAAAAAAATCGGCAAATTGCCGATTAATCGGTAAATATGACATGCCTGTGTTTGTTTTGCCCTTGGTAATATTAAGCAAGAACAAATTCTATAGAAAAAAAAAAACAAAAGCTGTACAACAAGAATTTCATTGTATGGGCACGAATGCAACTTCAAAAGAAAATTTAAGAAAGTTGCAGAACCAAAGTTGACTCGTATGGGCGAGGACTATGCAAATTTAAAATACTATAAACAATTTTTATTTTTGTGTTGAAAAAAGTAACCAAAAATAGAAAAAACACACAAGTACACATTGGAAAAATTTTGATTAAAAGTAACCAAAACGGCAGCCCTGTGTCGAACATCGAGTAGCGAATGTCAAATTCGTGTTATGAGCTGGCGAAAATGTCGTAGTACAACGAGTTTTCAATCGAACACAATTTTGTTTCGATGCGGTATAGCAGTTTATAAAACTTATTGAAAATGTAAGTATTTGTCAATTTTTTGTTTGTTTTTTTTTACAAATACCATTTGGAAATTATTTTATTTTCATTTCATGGTCATGTTAATTAATAGTTAATTCAATTTTCTCTTTTATAAATAATTATTTATAGTGCCAGGTGATAAATATGTACGTACTATTGTGAGCAATCCAATTAAGTGAAATTCACAATAGCACTATTTTTATAGAATGCGCACCATAATACCAAATTAAAATTCGTTCGATCAATTAGTTCGATCACAATCGAAAATCGAATGCTGCTCATAATAGGCACCTTAAAAACAAAGTTATATATATATATATATGTAATGCATAAAATAAGCTGCGAGTCACTGTATTTAAAACTATGTATATTAAATTATTATTTATGGCTATTACGCCATATCGTGGGCGCATAGTCCCTATATGCACCTTTATTATTTTGTCATCAACGTGAAGTACCTTCTTATTTAATAACAATTAGCATGTTTATGCATTTTTATTTATTAAAAACTAAAGAAAACATTGAGTTTTCAATAAAAAAACATTTATTTTTTTAGCTTTTATTTTTGCCCGACTTTGCTTTTTCTAGCCTTTTGAAAATATCGATTTAGCTTCTTTTTTCCTCCAGCTCCTGGCAACACTGGTTATGAGGGACCGTTTGGCTCGTACGCCCTCGAAATTTCGAGTAAACTGCGAAAAACAGTGGTTTTCTAGAGTTTTTAGGATAAAATAATTCAGTTATGTGAGATACTTTAGCAATAATTGTGAACAGACAGAAAAAATAAGCTTCCTATCTGTTTCATGTTGATTCTACATGATCTTCATAAGCATTTTTCCGTTTTTATTAATTATTTTACTTACGCGATGTATATATGAGATGGTTTTTGAAATCATGTTTTAAAATCATGTTGAATTAACATGAAACACATATGAAGCAAAATCCAAAAATTTTTGTTATATATCTAAAATATATTTGAAGCTGTTGTGGCTGGAGTGGTTAGTGCGTTGATTTAACTTTACTGGAATATTAAATCAACATAAAATATAATTATTTCGAACGGAAAAATATTTGTTGAAGATCATGTAGAATCAACATGAAAGAAATATAAAGCTTATTGTTTTCTGTGTGAACAAGTAAGAAATTATTAACCTTTAAACACATTTTAAGTTTTGACTTATTTCTGGTGTTCAAGTTTAATTTTGACTTCTTCTTTTGGCCACTCTCTTTATTATTTTTTTGTGTTGGACAGTGCTATTAATTAAAAACTCTCATATAATTTTTTCATGTTGTTACCTTTTGCATTTTAGGAGGCAGTCCAGTCCGTCCGTCCGTCCTGTCTGTTCTGTTCGTTTCAAATCGACTCGATTTAGAAAAATTAAATCCATTAATACCAAATTTTTAAAGGTTTTTTTTTGTAGTTTTCTATTTTTTAGAGCTTAAAATATTATATCTGAGATTTATTTATTTTACTATAATAATAAAAGATGATATTCAAAGAACATCGAAATATTGACGAATGATTTGAATTGACGATTTAAAATAGAAGAATTAGACCTCGAGCTTAAATGAATTAGGCAACGTACTATTTATATATAAAGGTCGAATACAAATAATTAGGCAACGTATTATACACAAATAATTAGGCAACGTATTATTTTAATATAATGCTATGTACATATATAATTTAAAATATGTACATTATTTATTTACACGGTATCGTTTTACAGAACAGGACCGAATATGTCGTCGAGAAAACATTAAGAAAATCACACTCGTTGAATTATATTGTAATCTCACTCACACACTTGATTTACGAAAACATTACGATACGATCACTCCTCAAATATAATTATCCTTTTTTGCACCGTATATCAGCGGCTTTTGTGCACTACCACCTAAGTCTAATTTGCCTTACTTCGAACGCCCTTTACTTGCGCTTAATTTTTTTTTTGTCGGAATAGTATGGACCGATTGCGTTTTTATTTTCGAAAATAAGGTAATTTCTATATTTGACCAAGCTTTCAGCACTAACAACGTCTGTCGCAAACATTTGTCCGCTTAGTTCCCGTCCACACCATGCTAAATTTGTTGTGAAATTCTTGTGTTTGAAGGAGAGCGAGATGGATGAAGAGCATGAAGGGGTACACAGTCTCATGTACTTCAAATTCTCTTGTTTTCTCTTTCGTAATTTTAAGCAAAAACAAATTATATGTGAATAAAACGAAAATTTCACAAATAAAATTTGATATGCAAGCACCGCAAATTTAAAGGAAACTATAAAAAAAATTGTAGACACTAAAATTGCATGTGTGGATAAGGACTTATTAATAATTTGACGCACAAGTGCACTTTCGTTGTTATTTACTAAACATACATATCGTCACAGAAAATGCAAAAAGCCCTATCTAACATTTTAAAAGTTTTACAGGAGAGGTTTAAATGAAAAATATATTGACAATTAGTGCAACATTTTATAAGTAAAAAAGGACCGACAAATTTATATGTATATTTATTGTAACATTTTGCACTAATTATCAATATATACATATATATTTTTATAACAAGTTTTATGTTTCTCCTGTAAAAACTTTTAAAATGTTAGATAGGGCTTTTTGAATTTTCTGTGACGATAAATATATTTTAAACTTGCTTAACTCATGTTTCTCTTTGGAATAACCACATGTCGCACCTGTTCATCAAAAGTAACACAAATCAAAATTTACAAGTTTTCAGTAGAGGCAAAAAACTAATTACGCCAATATAATGGAATTATTGTTATAAACAAATATACCGTTGTAAAGGAAACTCAATAATATTTCAATAAAATAATACAATACCAACATTTTTACAGTGGTTAGATATGGTAATCATACACTGTTTCCTTCAAAAAAGTGGAAAATAGAATTTTTTGAGTTGTGTTACTTTTGATGAACAGGTGCGATGTGTTGACATAAGCGGCTTTATCTGCACATGCTCTTGTGTTTTTTTTGGACCGTGCTAGATCTCATTCTTGTAATACTTTTGCCTAAAATTTTTATGCTACGTTTTCAAGACTATCACTCACTTAACCGTTAACGAAACAAAACTCCCTACAGAGTCCACAGGTTCAAATAGGAAGTATTTTTTGGCTCTACCGAAAAATTTGGTTTTAATACAAACGCGGTTGTTCATGAAAACATATTTGTTGAAATTAAAGCGTCTAACGTTGTATCTAATAATTACAGACTTTGTATTAAAAATTTCAATAGTTTTAGTGCTGATCGATATCCATATTTGTTTAGTTTTTCCGTATTTTATCCCAGTTTGTTAATGTATTGTAATTAAAATTCAATTGAGAATTAAAGTTTTATTTTCATCTTTTAATACTCGTACAAAAATACGGAAATAAGTGCTAAAATTTTAAATTAACTAACAAGCTGTCACAATAATTAATTTATCTCGTATTTAACACAACTTTTTTGATTTTGTTGATCGAATGATTTAAACAACTTTTTGTAACATGAGTGTGTTAAAGGTCAATTATGAAATCATATGAATTATTTCAAACAAACGACTTGAAGTCGCAATTAAACAACATGTAGTAATAGATTTTACATTTTGACATAATGGTTTTAAAATAATTTTAGATGTCCTCGTATATAGTATAACCCTACGTCTTCACGAGCCATCGACTTGAACATGCCATGAACATGACGCCGGCAGAGCAACTGCAAAAAATTCATCAACTTCTTTGTTGTGGTGAATACGTGCGATGTCCATGTTCTGCCTTATCAATGTATTTGGAGGTAGTGCAATAGAAATGGAATATTTAACAATTTCTTTCTGTCTCTTTTCTTTCCATTAAAAATGGTTGTTGACGGCGAATCTCATGGCGAACATTGATGCTCAGCCATATGTTCGGGCATCGGTGTCAGAGCATGGACGAAACATGGACATGAGCGGTCTACATTAGCCATATGCGATGTCCGACATGATGTTCATACCAAATTCATGACTAATGTAGATCCCCAGTAAGAGCCAGTAGCCGCCTGTATGTAGTTGACTCAGTGTTGCCAAGTACAATTTTAAAAATACCCCCAACTCGAAAAAATACCCCTAAATTTGCACTGAGGCAAAATAAAAGAACCCCAAAAACTTTTCGTACAATTTTTTTTATAACATTTAACATAAATACCATTTTATTTCATTCCACGTATATACAATGTACTACTTTTGAGTATCGATTACTCTAAAAAACGACCGGTATTGAGGACTCAATACCCAAATACTCCATATTTCTACCACTCTATTCAATAAACTTTTAACCAGCTTTGTCCATGGTATAAGTATATAGGGTCGATTCATTTTCTAATTTTTTCTTGCATATTTCCTTTTGACAAAAAAAGGAGATTTAACGTTTAAGCTAAAAATCGTGCTACCATCCTTCCTTTACAAAACCAGGTTTTTATACGAATTTTATAGTTTTTAAAAAATTTTTATTAAATTGATTATTTGAGATATTCTCCCAATTTTATTTTAAAAAAGTTTTCTTTGTTGAAAAATTAAATAGATTCCTGTCGAACATAAATAATTTTTTGTGTTTTGTATAAGTTTCAAAGCCTACTACACTTATTTTATTGTGATTTTCAAAAAATCTTTTGTAAAGTTCTCAAATAATTTTTGAAAGTTTGTGCATAAGATAAGGGGTGTGTAACTGTTCAAAAGTGTGGGTGACGTCTACTGATGATTTGGTAAAGCACGAATGAAATGCAGAGATATAGACATGCTTTACCCGCAACAAATAAAGCTTTCTTGTAATCACCTATAAATTCGTTTTCTTTTTCCCATTCTTTTTTGTATTTTTGTTAATATCTTCTTTCCTTTGAGATATTTTACAGCTTTATGTTACTGAGAATTCTTTCCTGTTACCAAAAAATTTAAATAAAAAAATATAAAACATTAACAGTAGCAATATTTAGACAAATATTAATAATACTACTAAATAAAATCAACACTTAAATAACCCTAAAATATACCGAAACACCATTTTTGCTCCCTAAATTTCCCCCTAACTACTTTTTATTCCCTAAAATTCACCCTAACCGTAAAATTAAACCCTAAATTTAGGGTGAAAGTCTCTAACTTGGCAACACTGAGTTGACTAGACCTGGATTACAGAGATTCCCCTCTACCTATCCTACATGAAGTTAGGACTCACTAGTCCCAGCGCGGCTGCCACGGCTGGAAAACAGGTACGTCAGGTATCAAAATTTTTTTAATTTTCAATGTATTTGACTATGTCTTCCATTTGGAAAATTTTAAAATATATTATCATTATTATTATTATATTATTATTATTATTATAATTCAAAAATGTCACTGTCAGACCATTATCGCGCGTCTTAAGATCGTGGTAGGCAATTTTGAAGGTGCAAAAAATATATAAGAAACTGGCGCCAACAGCTCCTAGGATGCCCCGAGAACGGTAAAATATATCAGCAATCCCCATTAATTTTCTTTATTTGACATTTTCTCTGAACATACCCGGAACACACTTGCCCTTTATCTCCACCCCTTCGAGGGGCTCCCATACAAACATGGCCCTAGAGGAATCAAAGGTATGACTAACTCCAATTAGTTTGCATTTTTGCTGAATATATCTATCCCGTATCTCCATTCCTTAAGGGGTCTACCACACAAAATTTACATTTTTATACTTTGACCCCTTTGTATAATCATATATATGTATTGTTTTGTATGGGAGCACCCTAAGAAATGGAGATAGTGGGCCCCCCCGTGGGAGATAGTGGTAGCCCCCATAAGGGGTGAAAATAAAGGGCAAGTGTGTTAAAAGAAAATGTTTGGGACAAAAAACTAACGGAGGTCCGTCATACATTTTACGCCCATAGGGGGAACTGCTAGGCAGTTATGGGACTTTTTTTCAACATATTTTTAGTCTGTATTGTAAATTTTGTATGGGAGCCCCTTAAGGAATGGACTCGTATCCCAGAAGAGTCAAACGAAGTCAAAAGAGTCAAAAGAATTTCATTAAAACACCATATTTGTATGGTTGCCTCCTAAGGGGCGGAGATAAAGGGCAAGTGTGTTAAAAGAGGGCAAGTGTGTTAAAAGAGGGCAAGTGTGTTAAAAGAGGGCAAGTGTGTTAAAAGAAAATGTTTGGAACGAAAAACGAATGGAGGTCGTCATCATTTAACCCCTCTAGGGTTGACTCCTAGGCAGTTATCGGATCTTTTTTTCAATATATTTCTTGTCTGTATTGTAAATTTTGTATGGGAGCCCCTTGAGAAATGAAGATAGGGGCTGGGTATGTTCAGAGAAATGTTAAAAAAAAATTAAGAGCTGTTGCTGATATATTTTAACCCTCTCGGGGCATCCCAGGGGCTGTGGGGCAACTTCAAAATTGCCTGCCACGATCTTAGACGCGTGATAATGGTTTATGTGGGAGAGGTATAGGGGACTCACTGTACAAAAATCCAGGTCTGGTCAACTACATACACTAGTCGGCTACTGGCTCTTATACTAATATATGTATTATGTAGATAGCAAAGGTGAGAAGTGCAGACAGACATTTTTAAAATGTTGCAATTTTAAATAGTTTTCTTACCTGTGATCGTGAAGTAGCGCTATCAATATCGTTCAACGATATTTGATTGTATGTATTTGTACCAACTGGCATTTTTCTATTGTGATCAGGTGCTGTCGTTTGAATACTTCTGGCTGGTGATTGGTGTATCTTTTGATATTCAACTGGTTTTGGTGGCCGTTCAGGAGGACTACCACCAACAGCACCCTCAACTTTTTGATTACGAAATATTGCACTATTGTCTGGTATATTTTGATATTTTGGTTGGGATTTTTGTACTTGTTGCTGCTGTTGAGCTTGATGGGTGTTTGGTATTTGTTGAATATGTTGTTGAATATCGTTTGATAGTAATTGGATATTTAGAGATTCGTCGCCGTAGCTATCGTCGTAATTATGTTGTTGATCTTGTAGATGTTGTTCTTGGGATGATGACGAATAACCATTTAAGCCAAAGAATTTTGATTTAGCTTCATTTAAAGCAGCTTTCACTGCAGCTATGCTATGACTTGTATCGTTTAGTTCCGATTGTGAATGTTGACTAAGCGGTCGATTAAAATTATTGAATGTATCTAAGTTTGTTGCTGTTGCTGGTGCAGTTTGTGTTGTCGTTGTTGTTGCCATTGTTGCAGTCGTATGTAGTAATGGCGGTGATGATGACGTTAATGTGTTAGTTTCTGTTGTTGGTGATATCGATGGTGAGTGTTGTTGTTGTTGTTGTTGTTGTTGTTGTTGTTGTTGTTGCTGTGGTGTTAGAGGTGCTGATGCGGTCGTTATTATTGGCATTATAGCTGAGGTTTTATATGGAGTCGCACATACAGCTGCATTGCCTGTATTGGGAGGTATTTCATTTAAGTTCCGATTACCATTTATTTGAAGTTGCTGCTGTTGCTGTTGCGGTATATTATTGTTTTCATTAAATTTAAATGTAATATCTGTAAAGGGCGTTGAATGTGCTGCTCCATTTGTTTTCGATGACGTTGGAGGTGTTGCTGTTTCTGCTGTTGCATTTGTGCTAACCGTTGTTGGCGCTTTTGTCATTTTAGGTATGCTACTATTCCCTGTCGTTGTTGTTGTATTCATATTTGCGTTCATGTTATTTAGATTGTCATACATACTTATCGGTCTGTCATCATATCTTTCCATTATGCCATTACTATTAATATTTTTGGTATTAGTTGGATTAATCATGACGATTAAAATATATCTTTAATACTCTTTTATTTTGGATTCTCAGTCCGATTATATAGAAATGCAAGTGATTTTTATTAACCTTAATAGCGTTCTTTATTGTTGCATTGTCATTCATGTTCAATCACCTGAAATTTTTTTAATTTTAAAAATTTTGTTAAATGTTTTGCTTACAAAAATGCCTTCTGGTAGCGCTAAAGTAAGAGGAAAGATTATTTACTAGCTATATGCATGTGCATATCCGCAAATATATACACAAAGAAAAGAACATAGTGAGATATAGCAGCAAAATAATAAAATGTAAACTCCCTTCTGTTTTGAAAGTGAAATTTTTTAGGGGCAAAGGAAAAAGTGAAAATTTTCAAGCGGAATTTTTGTTTAGCATTAGTCTGATTAACATTAGCATATAGACTAGCTTATAACACACAACAAATAAGATTTTTTAAATAAAATTATGTTATATGGAATTTAATTCCCCCTAAAATGAAGCAGAGATGATAACTTCCAAAACAAGGATACACGTGCAATCTATTTTTGGAGCCCTTTACCAAAATCAGTCGTTAGAAACTTGTGAATTTGAATAAATGCGATTTTGTCTTACAGTGTAATTACTTTGGATTAAAACGAAATTAGTTCAAACTAACCACATTAAAATGGCTTGTTTTATTTGTAACATATCCAGATTTATGTGTGCGGAGTAGGGAGGGCAAGTGAAAAAAATATATCGATATATATCGATATCGATTTATTTTTAAATATCGATCGGCATCGATATATATCGAATAAGAAATATCGATGTATCGAAATATCGATATTTTTTCAACAATGATAATTCATACATAGTCCCCAATTTTTTTTTTAATAAAACAAAAAAGTACCTTTCTTATAAATAATTAAGGTCGAAAGAGTTAATTTCCAAGATCCTTACTGTTCCACCAATATTTCATGGAACATACGTCCACAAAATTACACTCAAAGAATGATAATTTTTCGAATAGGCAAAATATTATAAATAAAACAAAAGATTTTGTTGTAATATTCTATTTGATGAAGACTGTGCCGAAATGTTTTTAAAAACTGCACAAAAAACAAAAAACAAAACAAAGCTAAAAAATATCGAATTTGACACTGTCGATATATTTGGAGAAAAGTATCAATATATCGAAATTAAAAATATCGACGATATATATCGATATATTTTGAAGAAAATATCGATATATCGATATTTTTTTCCCATCCCTAGTGCGGAGTAAGGACGGAAATTTTTGTCGTATTCGATTCCTTATAAATTAGCGGTCCTTTTCACAATGTATGATTAAGAGTTAACGTGGACTTTAACGGCAAGTTGTGTATGCCGAACTTGCCGTTACAGTCCATGCTAACTTTTAATCGTACATTGTGAAAAGAACCGTAAGTAAAATAAAGTTCTGAAATTGTGCGTATTTTTTTTGTCAAAACTTTTAGGACCTGATTTTGAAAATACAAACGTTTTTTTCGTTTTGAAATTTCTATGGAAAAATTTTGCTTTGAAACACATAATAATTATAATTTACATATACATATCGATAGCTTAATATAAAAAAGGCATATCTCGAGTTTTCGATATTTTACAGGAGAGGGAGAAAAAACTGAATAAAAACTAAATCATTTACATAAAAAAAATTTTTTAATTGGCCATAAATACGTTATTTTTAAATGTAACTTATAAGCCAATATGAATTGTGAACATTGAAATCAACAGAAACAACAATTTCACTGTTCGGGCAGCCCTCAAGGATCTTCGGAATTGAATCGGAAAGGCTACCGAAGTTGAGTGTAGTTTTATACCTTACTGCGTTTGGATGGACTTTTGTACAGAAATCCGAATTGGAAATAGTATGTCCAGATGTTTGTTTTGTTTAAAAAATTCTCGCAACATTAATGCTGCGAGCAGCATGTACTAGAAACTCCAACTGGAAAATAATTTTTTGAACTTATAAATTTTGTGGAAACCTTATTCTCAAATTAGAACTTCAATTAAAAACTGATTTGCAGTATACTCGTATGTTATTCGCAACAGTTCTGTTGTGAAAGTGTTAAAGCAAAATCCAATGTCTTGAAATACGCCATTAAGACGTCTTGTGCAGGCCTGTAGTATATAAATATTTTGTCTGACTTGAATTTACTTTGTAATGACAAAATAAATGTTCTACATTTGAATAAACAATAACTCTGCCAATCGTGTTTGTTGTGCTTTTTCTTAGATAAATATAATTCCTTTTAACCAGACATTATTTGTAGTTTGTATGCATTGTATGTATTCAAGATTTCATAGTGACTTGTTTAGAATATTTAAGTTGTATATTCTTTAACTTAGATACTTTTGGCTTATTTCAAGTATCACGATATTCCACTGTACATATTTATTAATACTTATAAGAAGTAATTGTATTTTTTTTTTGGTTTATATTGCGATAAAGCTTTTCTGTGGAATTTTTGTAAGTGGTTAATGAACTACTGCGGTAAAATATAACGAAGAAAGATTTTAACATAAAATTAATGGCGAATTTGCATACAATAAAATTAATCTTTTTACTTAAGACTAATAAAGTTAAAGAAAAAAAATGAAAATGTGTGTGTAATCGTTCTATGTATGCGGTGGTTGCAACAACAATGCCAACAGGTTGCTAAAAAACACCATCCTTTGATTAAAGTGACTAATTTCATTCGTTTAATTAATTTATTCAAATAGTGCTCTAATTAATTTCAAGCAATGAATTTGAAATGTTATATATATTTAACGCAACATGCTGAAGAATCATACTGACACCCAGCAAAAAATGACATGACAAACCATGTGTATAATCATGAGTTCAAGTGATGACGAACTGGTTCGATTTAGGGCAAACATGCATGATTTTTATATTAGCGTGTCATTGGAGATCATGTGTTTACGTGAAAATTTAAATAAATTGATCTCCATTAAAATGAATGAATTGAACCCATGCAAGTTCCCTGATTCGATGACGTTTTTTCATGTAAATATAAAGAAATGAAAATAAAAAAATATTACCGCAGCTGGGGTACCTCTCTACCACTGCTCCATTGCCTTCTTAATTTTTGTTGGAGCTAAAACTTGTTTTATGAAAATGTGTAAATGTAATGATTTAATTCCGTTTTTCGGTGGATATTTTATGCAGTAAAATCGCATGCGTTTTTAACGAGTTCAAAAACTGTAGCTTTATTTACGATTTACGGTGTCATTCAGAGTGCATTTGAAGAAACAAGTGCTCAAGAAATCATGAAATACTATTTCATTTTGAATGCGTTCATTTATTTTTTGCTGGGCATGTTTATTTTCTCTGAATACGTACATATGAATGTACAAAAATACAAATTCAACAGCAAATTCAACAACAAATTCAACATGTCTTTAGAAAAGAGACAATGGTTTTGTTATCTATGAAATTACGTTGATATATCTAAAATATAGCTTTATGACTGTAATATGTATATGAATATAATTTTGGGCATGTCGATACAGCAGTGTAGGCTGTTTCGAGAGAGGCCAGTAAAAAGTCTATAATCATCAAATGCAAAGTTGCAAGGTGCTAAAATCGGGGCTTTCAATTTAAAAACTTTATCAGCATTAGTCGGCAATTTTTTGATGCGACATTTCTGCACATTTTCTGAGATATTAACTAATTAATAACAGTCTTGTCTACATATTTTCGGACTGCACTTAAATTGCATTGAAGATATCTAACAGAATAGTTTCTACATTTTTCGAACTGGGGGGTTACTCTGCAATTCGAAGCGAAAGAAATGCTTTCGCATCGCAATGTTAATAACATACAAATGCGAACAGTTTTCCTTTCGCATCGTATTACAGAGTAATCCCCCTGTTTCATAAATTGGTATACGACTTTTATTCGACATGTCTGCATATTAACTGATTTTAGATTTTGTAATAATTCTCATATATTTCTTGCGAGTTTTAGCATATGGAACGGTAATAGAAGTTTTATTTGATTCTATATGCGAATTTTGCACGAAATTTCTAATTTTAATACCCACTTTCCTTAACATTGTCGTATTAATCTCGTAAAAAGTATTAGAAAAATCGGAAAATTTTTATGATATTTTGTCAGACATTTTTAGGGACAAAAGTATATCAAAACACACGATAAATCAATTGCCATCTTTTGATAAGAAAGATTGGTAACAATGGAAAGATAATTTTCTATAAATATAAAATAGGTAAAGATATCACGGCCTTCCGAAGAAATTTATTAAAAAAATACAAAAATAAAAATATATGTATATTAAAAATATGTTACCTATATTAAAACGATAGTTATCGTAGCATCAAGATAACAGTTTTTATAACACTGAAATTTTTATTATTTCGGCTTTTTAGTTCAATATTTGAATTAATGTAAATTCAAATTATTTTTATTAAGAGTGAAGTGTTGGAATGAATATTCAAATCAGATTAGCAGAACGGATCAGTACTACTGATTTCGACAGGCCGCTACACCGTCTGTCTCATCAGCGTTCTTGTTCACTTTTACCACTTATGAAGGTGGATGATTTTTTTACAAGAAAACATCAGCTATTTAACTAATTTTTGCCAGCAAATAATAATTTATAATAATTTTTTAAAAGCTATATAAAATATTAGGTTATTCAAATTCATTATGATTTTTTATTATTTTTTTACTGGGTCATTTCTGTAAGCCTCATATATGCAAAATGACTGTGTAGTGAAAACATTTTAATAAATGTCGCTGCAATAAACTAATTGAGTTTGTAGCTGAAAAAAATTATATCTATCAAGGGCTTATATTCAAATAGTGCTATCTGCAATTTTCTCGAAAATGAGTTTATTATAGCAACGTATTCTCTGGCTGAATTGTCATCTGTCATTTTAATTAAAATAATATATATTTCTTAAAGGTTTTTTCATAAATTTTTTATTGTGCTATCTAATAACCCATTGTTTGTTTTGTTACTAAAAAAAAGTGCTATCTGCTTAAAAATATTTATCTGTAAACAAAATAATAAATACATACATATATACATTGTAATATGTGATCAACTAACAAATTGAGTAGGGTACCCTTGGGGAATCCCATAAAATAGTAGTGGTTTAATGAAATTGTTAAATTTGGCCCCTGCAGCGCCTAGGATGCCCATAGACGGGTCAAATGTATGACTGGCCGCAGTTAATTTTTCTTTCTCAACATTTTTTTCTAACATACTTAGCCAAAAGCTCCATTCCTTAAGGGAGCTCCCATACAAAATGTAAATTTTTTGTATAGGAGTCCCCTAAGAGAAGGTGATAAGGGGCAAGTATGTTTTGAGAAAATGTTGAAAACAAAAAAGCAATGAAGGTCAGTCATGCATTTCGCACCCGTAGGGGAAACTCCTTGGCAGTTATGGGAATTTTTCTTCTATATATTTCTAGTCTGTATTGTAAATTTTTTATCTGAGCGGCCTTAAGGAATAGAGATGCTAGAAACCTAATGGGAGTTGGTCATACATTTGACTCATGTATGAATCTTAGGAGCTGCTGGGGCCAAATTTAATAATTTCAATAAACCACATTTTTTGTATGGTAGCCCCCATAAGGGGTGGAGATAGGGGGCAATAATATTTTGAGAAAATGTTAGGAACAAAAAACCAATAAAGTTCGGTCGTACATAACCTGACAAGACATCCCGCTTTTGACGGGACTATGCATTTTTAAGGTCGATCCCGCTTAAAAATTGTATCCCACTTTCACTATAAAAATCTCACTATGTTGGAGTTTTGAAATTAAAAAAGCGAGATAAAACTTTTAAGCGGGATCGACCTCAAAAAATCATAATATTCACACCAAAAGTGGGATGTCTGGTCAGGTTAGGCATACATTTAACCGCCCTAGAGGGACTCCTAGGCAGTCATAGAACTTTTTCTTCTATATATTGCTAGTCTGTATTGTAAATTTTGTATGCGAGCCCACTTAATGAATGGATATATTGTGCAGATATGTTGAGAAAAACTGTTGTGCAGGAAAAATTATTGGGGATCGGTGCTACATTTTACCCTTCTGGGAGTGACTCTGTAGCAGTTATGAAGATTTTTATACTATTCAAATAGTGCTATCTGCTTATTTCAATGTTCGAATCAATGAAACTTCAATTTGCAAAAAATGCTATCAAACATATATAAGTGCGAATATCAGGAATTGATAAATTAGCATACATAGGATTTATACTTCGTTTTTAAGTAACGTTGTTAAATAAAGTTTGGTTATTACTCTTAGAGTAAATGAAAAAAAACAGTTTTTCTCTCTCCTGTAAAATTGTGATTGTACAGATAGCACTATTTGAATATAAGCCCTCGATATATGAAAAAAATATATTTTCTTAAGGTGAACATGACATACATACATACATGTATTCAGTTTAAACAATTTATTTGTGTTTTCTATATATTTTAAATTTAAATTTTTCTTCAACACATGGTGCGTAACAAATTTGTTTACATTGAGCTATTTTGTTGTACTTGGTGGGATTTTAAGTTTCTTAAAACAACTTGAGTCCATAAAAATATTTAAATAATGTAAACAGTCTAAAGCTAATTTTTACTTCTTGTTTTTATAACTGTTTTTTTTTGGTATTTTGTTTTTCATTTTTTTTTATTTTAACAATGATTAAGTGTAAACGATAAGATATTAAAAAAACCAATGTATAGCTTTTCACTAAATGAGTCTTCAAAAACCAAACAAATTTGTAATAATGGTGGACTTAAAAATAAAGCCCACGCATTTTGCTTTTCTTCAAGCCCAAAAAGCACGAAAAACAAAGTTCAACAACTTTTACTTGAAAATTAAAGAAAAAAAGCAATACAATAGGCCAGTTAGCAGTAAATTAAAAAAAAAAGATATATCCGTGTAGGTGTTTCGTCATGTGGGTCTTTTTGTTTTTTGTTTTTTAAATAAAATATTTTTTTTTTCAGAAACTTTTTGTTTAAGATGAAGACTGACAGCCCGAAACTAAAATAAAATAAAAACACAATTAAATGTCCGCCCATATTATGATTTTTTTATTTATTCATGATTCTTTTTCAAGTGTTATGAGCAGAGCTCGGATTTTCATGCAAATGCATGTTTTTTGTGGTGATAGATAAAGAGGTATTAACTAATTATATATGCGAATCATCAAATTTTCAGCAGGTTGGCATCGATTTGTAGCAGCATATTTTTGCATATTTTGGCGGTTGGTGCATAGTTTTGCATATTTATGCAATAAATGCATGTTTTTGTAGTAATAAACAATTTTTTAATGCATATTTCCCCATTAAAAAAATATATATTAATAGGCCGATTTTGGATAGCAACTGAGACTCAGTTGTGTTGCCAGTTGCTGAAAATGATACTACTGATGGCAACTGGCAACTAAGAGCTGTCAATATCACTTGCTATTTAGTGCCTTTCTGGCAACCATTAATTTTCGGCAACTCAATTAAAGTTCGGTTGCATTAAATAATATACCAAATTATGTTTCTTTTATGTTTTTTCTCTAATAATAAAAAAAGTTAAAAAAAATGTTCATATTATTTTAGTTTTGGTACTTTGTTCGTAGGTAAATTCATATTTTTGAGCATATTTTTCATTTTTAAGTGCATCTGTTAAGCACTTAAAGTCAATTTTTAGTTGCATGAAATTCCGAGCCCTGGTTATGAGAATACGTTTTTATTTATTTTGTTGTTACTGGGAAACTACTTATGTAGTATTTAATGTATTTATTCAATTGCATTAAGGTGTTTAGTGTTTTTTGACTCACACACTATTTGGCGGAAGTCAATCATAATAGTATTTACATGGATGTATATGAGTGAAAAGAAATGTTTAAGTTTTTGACACTAATTGTGCACGCACATAATTTAAGCGCGCTTACTTTTGTAGTTTTTTAATTTCTATAAAGAAAAAGAAGTTGGAGTTGTTTTGCGCCGGCGCACAGCGCAATTGGTTTGAAAGAAGGTTGCCAAACTTTAGCTGACTTGGATGGGGAACTTTAAATATTATAATTTTGATTAATTTTGTGTTAATAATATATCGGATCATATACTATACATACATAAATATAGAATATGGTACTATGTGTAGAACGAGCCTTTAGCCAAGTCAATTGAGGGTTTACCCTTGGAATTTGAAAGAAAAAGCTGAAATGTTGTATATATTTATGTCGTAGCATAGTATAAACTGTCTCAAAAGCCTGATATAGTCTCGTGTACACGTCACGAGATATCACAGGTCAAAGGTCAGAAATTCCTTTTTTATTTACAAGCGAGTATACTTGAAGACACATAACTACATATATTAAAATTGTGAAATATTTCCAAAACTTTTTGAAGGAAAATTAAATAACATTATCCAAAAAAAATTTTAATTATTTTGGCTCGAGTTCGGTTTTAATTTAAGTTTTCACTTAAACTATATTTTTATTTAGAGATAACTATCAATATAACTATAACTATCAAATGAAATATAGCTCTAAGAGTGACAGTATGAATTGATTAAAAGTATGTATATGATATTCAGCTTTTGACTGCAAACACCCGACTTTGGTTGAGTGGTCTAAGCGGTAAAGAGCTCTGATGAGATTAGCGGAAGCTATCGAGACGTTAGTTCAACCCTCCGCGCAGTCAAAATTTTCTTTATTTACATGCTTCACATTTATCTCAAAATAAAAATATTATTTAATTGAAAAATTAAATTAAAACCGAACTCAAGCCAAAATAAGTAAAATTTCTTTGGATATAAGCCCATATAGTTCGACTAAACTCATAAATTACATTAAATTAAAACTTTGAAAATGCACCAAAGAAAATAGCTGATAACTTCAAAACAGATGGAGCGATTTTCTTGAAACATAGATTAGAAATTAACTTAAAAGACCTTTCAAAAAACAAAAAAAAAAAAATAGTAAATTAAAATCGATCTAGCCGTTTGGGAGCTATGGTACTACCGAAACACAGACTCAAGAGGATACAGCTAGAAAGAAGGTGATAACTTCTAAACGGGTGGACCGATTTTCTTCAAACATAGCTAAGAACAGTCTCGATCAAGTCATATATTAAAAAAACTAACATGCAACTAAACGTGCTGATTCTCGATCTATATATGTTTTTCCAACTCTAATTATGACTCTAATTAAGTACGTTCATGTACAACGAGCGATTTTAATACATAAAATAAAACTTCGAAATCTTTTTGAAAGTGAATGTTGAGTAGAGATTTTGTACACAAAATAATATTTAAAACGTAAAAACTCCCACGGTTTCAAAATAACATCGATATGATTTTAGTTTTTTGATGAAAACAGACTGTTACGTACAGCAAAAGAAATTTTATCGTAAATGCATATTGAACAGAGATTTTAAAGATTGATAAGATACAATTTTTTATTTTTTCCAGTAAAGCTTAACGAAACAGTTTAATAACAGTTTGTTTCCTGCGGATAATAATTAATTGCTATAATTAAGTTAACTAATATTTTATGACAGCAAAAATATCGTATCCCACACAATATCACGTTTCTTTTCAAATGACTCGTTATTTATGCAACTGAAAGATATTTAATTGTTATTAAACATTTGAAAAGTAGAAATATATACCTTTCAAAAGACACTACTGGTATTAAAATCAAACGACGCACTCCAAAGTTATGAAATCTTGAATATTTACCCTCCAAAGCTGGATATGACAAATTTTTGTAATAAACTGGTATTATTCAAATTTGAATAGCTGGCCGAATTCATCACAAGATCATTTTTTTTTATAGAAAATGAACCTACGTCGATTTTCCCCTGTGGCAATAATTTATTATTGTCGACCAAAGCTCATCTACTTGTATGAAGGTTGTAATAAAAATAAATACATGGATTCATGTCGAACATCAGTTGTTTATTGTAGGGTTTCTTGAGTTATTTAAAATTGTTATTTCTATATATCTCTAATTCTTTGAGAGTTTTATATAAGCATACGAGTTTGAACACGTTTTAGAAATAATGGTTAAAGGTTTACTGATAGTTGGCATTAGTACCAACGAAGTGAAGTCATACAGGGTAATTTGACTTAAACAAATAAAAAAAAAAGTTTGGAAAAAAAATATAATGTTCGATTTATACCATTTATGAAAAAATTCATTGGATAAGTAATTTTTTTTCTGTGTACATACATATTCATATTTCCAGTCATTTCAACAAGCGGTATCACATTGTTGTTAAATTAACTTTTAGACGCTATAAACGCAACTTAATTTCATGTATAAATAATTCATGTATATTTAATAGGGTATTCATTTAATAGGGCTTCTGTTTTAACCGGTTAATTGCTCGATTAATTAATCGCGGTTTTAGTTTGATCGGTTAATAATCAGTTAATTTCGTTATTAATCGTTTAACCGATTAATAAAGTTTTTTCATAAATTAAGTAATTTCAATAAATAAAAATGCATAGATCACTGAACATACTTTTTGTTGGTATGAAAAAATACTCTTAAACACATACCTTTTGAATATCAGACGAGACAAATAAATAAACACACAAACAAGTATGTTATAATACTACAAAAAAAGAAAAATTTTGTTACATCGGTTAATCGGTTAAGCGACTGCATTTAAAAGGGTTAATCCTTAATGGACAATAGCCAGTTTGAAATTAACCGATCAGTTAATCGGTTAGCTATTAGCCGGTTAACCGATTGATTACCCTAATATTTAATAGATTTATGTTTATTTAAGATAATTCCTCGGATTTAAAGATAATTAATTTTATATAAGAGTATAAGCACGCATGTAACCGGTTTTAGTATTATTTATAAGAAACGTATGAGAGTTTACGTCAAATGATTTATGAATTTATAGGCGCTAAGCAATACCCAAGTAAATATCACTATTTATTAGTCTTATTTTTTTTATTAATTTCAATTCGGCAAGGTTAAGTATCAATAAACAATAATTAATTCATTTTCAGACAGGTTAAAACTTTCCACAAACATTTTTGTGGAACATTTCAGCTCGCTATAGCGCACAGTGGAGACTTGCAAAATAAATGGTAATAAATCTGGAACGTCTAAACTGCTGATGGGATTTATCTAAGACTTCGAACATCTTTAGAGGAGGAGGCAGGCCTTATAACGCGTGTCTTCGTGACCTTCTGGTTTAACCACGAGGGGAGTTACAGTGGGCCAAAGTTGACCACCTGGGACTCAAAAAAACTTCTGAGGCTTGTAGCTTTTCTAGATGTTATTCGACTTAAAAAATTTAAAGCACTTTGAGTTAAGCTAAAAAATACAAAGAAATACTATTTGACTTTAAAGAAAAACAATTTTTTTTTGTCTTGACTTTTTTTTAGTATTACTTTTTAGTTTACAGCTGGATTCTAAATTAAAAAGCATTCGATTATTGACAACATTCTAAGTAAAACTGGAAAAAACAATTGTTTAATATCTGCATTCTTGAAGTCGGAAAAAGGCTAAAAATTAAAAATATTTAAACTGACCTGAAAAAAGCATATTTAAAAAAATATCATTATTTTACACTCTTATTTTGCAATTATGGTCATGTAACCTACATTCAGCAATGGCCGAAAATTTTCAATATTAAAAATATTTTTTGTATTTTGTGTGGCCTATAAAAATGGTAACGACGGAATTAGAAAATTCCAACTAAACGTTTTATAGATAGTTCTAAGAATTTTGGCAAAAATTGAAGAGAACCTGGCCATAAATGTGGATATACACACAGATTTTCTGAAAAAAGTCAAAATTTAGGAAAAATAAAATTTTGTACTATAAAAAATATATACTAAAATAATTTTATTTTCTCAAATTAACATTTTTGACTTCTATATGAATCTCTTTACTACGCTTGAAAAAATTATTCGAATCTCTTTCAGTGATCTCGAGATATTCCGATTGTTGGGTATGCAATTCAAAGAATATAAAAAATTCTCTTAAATTCTTGCCTTTTATTCACACAACTGTTATAATTTTTAAAATTCTACCTGAACCTCATAAAAGCAACAAAACTAAATTTCTAATGTTATACAATACGCTTTTTATAATAAAAAAAATATTCATCGTAATTATACCATCTGTTTTTCATGTAAGAGTACTTAGTACTAATAACATCATAATCATCATAACTCGCGAACGGTTCTTTCGATTTCAATAAATAAATCACCAGAATATGCGGGATTAAATTACCTTTTAGCTACTTATACAAATTCATATTTTTTAGCTTAACTCAAAGCACTTTAGATTTTTAAAATCGGATAACATTTAAAAAAGCTACAGTCCTCAGAAGTTTTTTTTGAGTCCCAAGTGGTCAACTTTGGCCCATTGTAACTCCTCTCGTGATAAAACCAGAAGGCCACAGAAATACGCATTATAAGGCCTGACTCTTCCTCTAAAGATGTTCGTTGCTTCAGATAAATCCAATCAGCAGTTTAGAAGTTCCACATTTATTACTATTTATTTTGCAAAAGTACCCACTGTGTATCGTCGCGGAAGGGATGTTATCCCCCTTTTTAAGAAAGGGACAAAAATAACCACACAACGAAGAGTTAGAGGGTTAAAATGTTCTTCAAAAATGTTCCTCGTGGTGTTTTACATAAAAGTGTTGAACGCATCTTACCCTTTAAACGTAATGCTTACCAGATTTGCTATGCCGAGTCACTATATAACTATGTGCAAACCCCCTGAAATGAGTCCCAGATGTAAGCTTTTCAGGCGCCGATACACCTACATATGTATATATTTTTTGATGCCCTCGAACAGAACCATGTCGTTAGAACCATGCAATTGTTTTTTGTATAGTACAGTGCTATCTAGTATGCGTTCTTAACCCATTTTTCAGTGGTTAAGACACCAACTATAATTTGTAATTTTGCACAAGTTTACTTAAACTATTTACAGTTTGGCAGCACCACCACTTACAATTCGTTTCTTTAAAAACGGCGCAATGGTAGTGTTGAATGAACATTTTGCTATCTGAATGTTGTCTATTTAATTACTCGTAACTAATGCCTCACATCAAAAAGCTCCCACACGCAAGACCAATTAAGAGATATCTTTTACCTAGTTGGTATTTTTAGTTTCATTACGGAATAAATATTTCTTATGATCGGTTAAGCCGCCAAAAATAAATACTCGCAAATGGAGCTTAAATACTATTTTGGCAAATATAATAAATACAGTTGAACTTCTCTATGACAAACATAGAAAATTTTTCTCCACAGCTAATTATTTTGGAGAGCATTGTATATTTTGCTTTCTTTCAGAATGAATATACAATACATACATATTTATCTTGTGTATTCATATGTATTTCTACGTATGAAATCGAAATAATAAGGTTATAGTTACTATACACTGAACAAATTTAACTTCATAAATCGAATGAATCGATTACGTTGGATTTTTTTTTCACAATTAGAAAACTTCATTGGACTTATAACGATAACATTTTGTCATTTTATGGAAATTCACTGCAATAAAAATTATTTTAAATGATTAACTTAAAATAAAAATTATTGTAATAAAATTCATGATGTGCTTAGTGTCTATCGTAAGTATTTGAAACATGGAGTTTGTTAATAGACTAAAATAGCCAACAAAACAGTTTCAGTTCTTGAGCGCACTTTATTATGTAATAACTTCGTTAAAATAACGAAATAATTTCGTCAAAATGAAGAAAAAGCTTTGTCGAAAAAATTAAATATATTCATTGGTTAAAATTTGGTAAAATTTTCATTAAAATAATTAAAAAAAATTGTTTCATTAATCCAACGAAGCGTCGTAGCATAGGTTGTATTTTAATGCAGATTTCATTGGATTAATTTCGAAATTTACAGAATTTATGAAGAAATTTCTTTCATTGTAGATGATATTGTGAGTAAGCTCTCACACTCACAATCATCTACGCTCAAGCGTAAAAACGTTAGTTCATGTAGCCAGTGAAAAAAATTGGAAGTCATTTTTGGGGAACTACTTTTTCTCTACTTCCAAAGTATCATTAGGTGTGTATTTTCGACTTCTCAGGAAGTGGTTATGAATAATATCCAGATAATTAACTAAAAAGTTATTTTACTTATACAAAATTGAGGCTCATTCGAAATTTTCTCAATTGCTTGCGATGTTTCTTGATTTTTTTAAGCAAATGAAATAAATAAAAAATAACTCTATACAAGTATTTAAAAACTAGTTCCTTTGCACTTACTAAAAAGAACATACACAAAATCAAATTTTCTTAACATCATTAACATGACTTCGGATGCAATGAATAGGCATAAAAAAGAGAACTTCTTGCAATGACAAGTCTATGTAAAAATCATTAGAAATGATCCGGATGTGCACCACTCTCAGATCACAAGTACAGGATCTTATTGACTTCCTTGGAAACGTTTTTTTGCTAGTGTTCTAACGTAGAATAATACAAAAAATTATATTATTACAATCGAAATTTATAAAACATTTTTTTTAACGACTTGCAGCCAATAATGACCGATTTTTATTTGTATTTTAAAATTTTCGCATTGTTTTCCAAAAAAATTTCTAAATATATTTCCAAACTCTTCAATCACGCAACACTTTTATTTATGCACGTTCACTCATGCCGGAATCTCACGTTGAAGGAAAAAGTTATCCTGTGTCATGCACGATCTCGTGTAATATCCTGATCATATATGCGTACTTTCTCTGTAAAAAAAATTTCTTCTGTTACGTGGAAATTCGGGAGTCACCATTTACTACGTTCTACAGAAGTTCGCCTGTAAATTGAAACCAGAAATGTATAAAATACTCAAGTAAGCTACCAAGTTCAATTAAAAGCTTATTGAAGTTTATTTTAAAATCACTTCCCACACCGGTAACTTTTTTTGGTTGACCATAACAGTGCAACATGAAAATCAACTTATGCACGCAAAGACATGCGAGTACACACTTACGTTTAATAGTATTATTGAACCATAACGATCTTTCGATATGTTCCCTGCAGGAAATGACGATAGTAAAATTGTACTGATTCACTATTGACTTTGTCACCAGTACTACTGACTAATTGTACCCAGGGAATGTTCTGTGCTATAGACATTTAACATGTGCTTGTCATTGAGATTCCACTACTGACCTCGGAACTATTGACTTACTATAGACTAGGTGATTCTTATGGGACCATATGGAAACACTGGTACCAGAGATTCACTAGTGCATTTTAATGATTCTAGTCAACGTCTAGTCTAGAAACGTTTTACCAGCGAAGACAAATATATTAAATTTTTTATGAAAATTTTTAGTTTTCCGTTCAGCCGCATATATTTTCAACATATCAAAATGAGACTATAAAAAATCGTTTTCTAGCTGTTAAAGTCTTCTCTTCTCATTAAAACTAAAATAAAACGTGTAGACGATTCGTTGCCAACGTCACCAAAAAGTCACCAAACTTGTCGACAAAAGTGGTGACTTGGAGACACTTGGCCCCTGGCTTTCTTCAAGGTTTGAATACGAATATATTTTATTTGAAGCCAGGGGCGAATACTTCAATACACACACGTACAACAAAAAAATTTTTTATGTGTATTTTGATCGTTAATTTTTTATACCTATTTTGCTCATTTCTCTTAGCTTATTTCAATATCTTGTCTTAACTTAAATGCCTCTTAAATATTATCGTTGCATTTGCATTCAGTTGATTTCTTTTCTTTGTAAACGGTAAAGCAGCATTCCATACCAGTTTTTTTCTTTTCGAGTTTTTTTTTTCATCACAATTATTTTGTTGTGCCAAATACTTGGATCATTATTTTTATGGAAAATTTCATCTTCGATGCATTTCAATAACAATAAACGTTTGGTAATTTTTCATTCTTTCTGTACATGTGAATGAGTAGAATTTAACTTGCGGTTGAATATTTGGTGCAGAGTTAACTGTTTGCTATTAAAATGCCCTACACTTTAGATGAGGAGTAGAAGTTCTTCGACAACTAGGATACAGCTTATTGCTCTAAGTGTTTTTCTAAGCCTGGGAGCTCCATAATAAACCAAAAAATTTTAAAATTAAAATTATTAATCGTTGCAATGCAGTTAATTATTTAATTTTAAGTTCAAATATAGCGCGCCCTCTTTTTAGAGTATGTATGTCAGTTACATTGCCTTGGAAGCATATTTTCAATTACATAAAATACTTAAATACCTACATATTTTTTTAATTAATTCAATTAATTTTTTAATAAAACCCATCAATGTTTTAATTAATTCAATTAATTTTTTAATTGGCTTTGTTATTTTAAACTTGAGTAATATACCGAATTTTATTAAAATGCAACAAGTAGTTTCAGACAGCCAGTCATACAGACAAGGGAACTTGTGTTCTACATCGATTAATTTTTACGCCCCCATAAACATTTTCAAAAATATTTCATTACAGACGCGCTCTTTTTAAAGTTTTATTATGTTGGTCTTACACCCCAAAAAGTTGAAGTGTGATGAAAAATGACTCTCCAACAATTTCACGCCCCTGGGACCACGCCTTCCCATGCCGACTTACGGTTGAGATTTTATTCAATTACACTTACACTTACACTTACACGGCATGGCATGATGAGCCACAAGTCGAAAAATATGGCCCATAAATTTACAAATTGCAGTAAACTTTTTCGTTCCCTAGAAATTGAAGTTGTTTCTTTAGTTATTTTGGCCGCTGAAGGCGAATCTGCACTCCATTTTTTATCAGTTCTAGTTTTCGAGATATACCGTATGTCAAAAATGAGGGCACTTGCACGACATACATATATAAGCATAACTGGAGAATGGTTTGCCCTATTCAATAAAAAAGAAATCTAAATCTGTCTATTAGTTTCAGAGATATCGTAAGTTTGAAACTAAAAATTTAAAATTTCATGGAAAATTTTAGAAAAGTTGTGCTCCAACTTCAACGAAAAAGGACTCAATTCATTTGGAATATATTAAGCTACATGATACTATACAAAAATGGGACTGTTGGTGTATTTTTACTTTATCTGAAATTTTGACCAAGAATATTTTTATGTTTTTTATTTTTAGGCTCAAACTTTTACGATATCCCTGAATCTAAGGGTCAGATTAAGCAACAATGTTGGCTCGGCTTAAATATACTTTTGTTGTCGAATTTCGTTTTTCTTTTTTTTTCTGCAGTTATGCTAATATATGTCGTACAAGTGCCTTCATTTTTGAAATAACGTTATATCTCAAAAACTAATATATACTGATAAAGAAATTTCGAGCACATATTCGTGCTCTGCAGCCAAAATAAATAAAGATAGAACTTTAATTTCTAAGGAAAATTGTAAATTTATTGTTTTTTTTTTGTTATTTTAATAGTTATGGGCTTTTTCGATATTTTGCTGTTTATTTTGTTAAATATACGATTTAAGTCGGTAAGGCAAAAGCTGTTAGAAACTTCAAGACAACAACTTTTTAGAGGGAAAATTTTTATGATGTCATGGAAATAAATTCGGTAAAAGTACTGTAAAATTTCATAATATTTTTAGCACAACACAAACTTATTTCCTTTTAAATATATGTGCAATTAAATGCAAATATGGCCTAAGATAGAAATATGCAAAAACATGCTATAAAGGTTAAAATATGCACTAACAAATCGATGCCAAAACACTTAAAAAGTTTAAAAAGGTGTAAAGGTGTAAATATGTATCTTATTCGAGCCTTCCGACATCGCATAGTAAAGAAACATGCAACTGCATATTTGCGATTTCCCTGTACATTATCCCCCCCCCCCCCCTTAGGCATTCCCGTACTTTAAAAGAAAATTAAATTAATTTGAAGAAAAGCATTTCTAATGCGTTGCAACCCAACAGATATAATTCTTTTTTTACCGTTTTGCTTAGTAATTCTCTTTTGTAAGTTTATTCGTTGGAAAATTGAAAAAAACCTTGGCATACACTTGCAAAAAAATTTGAATAAACTTCATTATTAAGTGGTTACTTTTACTCAGAACTCAGAGAAAAATAAAAAATTATTATCATCAATACACAATTTGTTCTACAAGTTAAAATACGAATAAATACAATAAAGGAAATAATAGTAATAATAATAAATACAACAACTGAATTATGGTGTCTAGTAAATATCGTATAAAAACGAATTTAAAACCAGTTCAAAATTTATGAGTCACTGAAGAATGTCTTAAATTTAAACTAAAAAAAAGTATTGAAAAAAATCATCTAGCAAGCAACAAATCTTGGCCGCTCCCACGATAATAGCTTGATTGTTTTTTAAAAATTTTGAGGCTAGAAAACAAAGAGTCAGTGTTTATTTGAAGCCCATATATATTATTTTCCATAGCTTTACAACAATTTAGTAAATAGGTGGACATTTTATATGCTTCTGATCAATTTTTGTTTTTCACATACCAATTCTTATGATAGGTGAGGCAACCAAATGCAGTAACAAGAATCAATATCAATATATGTACATGTGTATGTACATAGGAATTTGTGTATGTGGGTGCTTCTCATTTCAAATGCTTTTTTCGTGTCCGTTGAAAGTAAAGGAAAAAATTTCATAAAATAAACACATACATTTTAAAATGAAAACTGCTATAGCATGATTTAATATATTATGTATAAATAAATGTACATAAGTTTTTTTTTTGTTTTGTGTAAGACTGTCCTTTATGTGTTAAAAACAAAGAACGAAAATACTAAGAAGCTATGAATTTTCCCAAAACGAGATTAAATTTATAACAGTTTTAGAATATTTGCATTTGCTTCTCTTATTTCACTCATAAAATTTTTGAAAAAAGAAAAATTGTTTTTGTCCGCAGTCTTGTGTATAGAGCGTTACGTTTTTTTTAGTACGCGTCATTATTATAGAAATTGCATTAAGAACATATACTAAAATAACAGGGTAGGTTTGTACTAAAAAATATTTAAACGTTTTGTGAACTTTGTTAAATAGTATTACATTGCAAAACGCTTCATCAATCAATCACGGTTTGTATAACAAAAAAATGTATTGAGTGTTATCCATATTTTTTTAATTTAACTGAATTTTTTTAGAGAATAACTAAGGAGTTTATGTTAAACTACATCTAAGATTATATATTTTAATTTTTTTTAAATTAAAAATATAGAGTATGCTGAAAAAATATTGAATTCGTATAAAAATGTATTGAGCGTTTCATTAACATGGCAAAACATTTTAATAATTTTTTTTTAAATTACATGTAAAAGGCAATTTTGTACTTAATAAACGAACTTAAAATCGTGGAGATCTGACCATGTTAAAAACCATTAAGTGAAAAAAGTCGCTTTTATTTTTTATGCAAAATTGCTTAAATTCAGTTTGTAGTATCATCGATCAGCAGCAATTTTTATCTTATAACTTTCCTTTTTGTCACATATCCACAATCTTAACCTTTGTTTATTAGGCACAAAATTTTCTTTTACGTGTAGGCTTAAGCAATTATTTTAAATTTTTTCCATGCTAATGAAGCAACTTAGAACTAAGTTCGCAACTTTGTATAGGTACTCAAAATCTTTTTTTTTTCTTCATAAACCGACACGCCACCCTAATGTACATACTACATATGGGCATTTCCACAGAAAATTATACTTTTTGTCACATACGTCATCATGCAATTAAGCGTTCTTTTTTCTTTTAGAGAAAACTCGAGTTTTTTTTACGTCTTTATATGTATATTTGTGTAGCTCTAGATTAAAGCCATATGTACACTGTCTGAGCTTTCGTCTGCTTTCAATAGCTAACTTTAAGAATATGACATTTTAAAGTCATATCGTATATTAGATAACAATTAAATAAGTTCTATTTTCAACTGAGCTTAGACGAAAAATTAGAAATTGTATATTACACACAATCTTTTTTTTTTATTTATTGAAATCACACGAAAACGCAGATATAAAGAAAGGCATGCTCTGAAAATCACATGGCCTTAAATCACATGTGATTTTAAAACCAATAATGGTCCTGCAGACGTTTTTAATATCATGTACAATAGAAAAATTAAAAAAAGAGTGAAAAAAATATCTGCATGACCATTATTGATTTTAAAATCACATGTGATTTAAAGCCATGTGATTTTCAGAACATGCCTTATAGATATGAAAATATCAAAGCACATGGTTTTTGAAATACAAGCTTAATTGCTTGGTGACGTTACGTTATACAAAATTGACATTTCTGTGGAAATGCCCATGTTTATATAGACATTTTTTAAATAACATTAAAAAATTTTTTATTTGACTTGATTCTATTCTAAATGTGACATACACGCAACGCAATACATTCATATATTCACATATGGGTACATTAATTATTTCTTCTAATATTTTCTGGCTATTTTTTGTGTGTTTGCTACAAATAGTTAAAAATAGACAATTATGACAAAAAAAAAGTAAATCTTTTTTGTTCCGCCACATGACCCAAATACAATCTTCATTTCAATTGTGTATTTAACTTAATTAACTTTTTTAGTTTTTAATTTTTATTTGTTTATTTTTCATTTGTTTATTTTCAACGGTTATAATAAAAAATTAAAGTTTATAATCAAGGCATAATTGTTTGTGTGTTTCCTCTAGTGGATTTACGCTGTTTTCATTTATGCGATAATTATTTAAACAATTTTTTTCTATTTAATTTCTTTTTTCACTTCGAAAATGTGATAAACGTTTTTTCGTGATTTTAAGCAACAATTTAACCGACGAAGCGAACAATTTGCTAAACATTTTTTAGACAGACATTTGATTTTTTTAGTGCATGTACGTTTTCTTTTTTTTTTAATGCATAATAATAAAAGTCTTATTTTTTATGTGAAAATATTTCATATGATGTTTGTATTGTTTTAGAGTTAGTAAGTAATTCACTGCTTTTAGTTTTGTTAGAGAAAGAAACATGCCATATTTAATTGACGATTAATGCAAAGAAGTCTCGAAAAAGAAATCTTCATTATATAATCTCATATGTTTTTTTATGATGCAATATTTGCATACATAACAGGAGCTGCAAAAACATTTTTTATACAAAACTTAATTAAAAAAAAAAATTACTTTTGGACCTTTTATAAAACAAATTAAGTTTTCTTAGCGGAAAGTATATAAAAACGATTAAAAGTGCAATATTCAGCTATGTTTAACCTTATATACCCTTCATCAATGCTGATTTTCAATACCAATGTATTTGAGAAAGTGCTTCTTCGCGTTTTTTTCTGAAATTAAAAATTTTAAAATTCAAAGCCAAATATCTTTGAAAATATTAAAGATATGCTAATGAAACAGGTGTGTTATCTTTATCTATTTATAAACTTTACAACAAGTTAAAATTATGAGACCAACAAAGTTTTTCATGCCCGAGGTAGTCAACTTTGACACCCTGTAGCTCAACATGTGATTCAACAGGGTGGTACAAATTTCAACATTCTTAAAGCTTATGTCCTCCTTTATGATTTTTACATACATCGTTTTTTAGTCGGATCACAATTATCAAAGACACACATTTGTTACCCTTTTTTCTAATTGGAGCTACTGTGCCGCGGCGGTTATAGGGTGGGATCGTACACTCAAAATAAAGTGATAGTTAAATCTAACCAATTTTAATATTTAACCTACTGTTAATGTAAATAGTTGTTGCAATTTTTATGAAATATCAATTTTCATTGGTTACAATAACTTTTTAAAATTGTAAGCCATTGCATGTCTATGGGTAGTTTGTGCTATCGTTGTTCAACAAGATGACTTAGCCGAGATGGTAAAGGCGTCCGTTTCATAAACACGAGAACCTAAGCTCAAGACCGAAATATTACATTTTACTGAATTGTAAAATATAAATTTGGGAAAAAACGACGTTCGAAAATTAAAATTATTTTTAATTAATTTTTAGTTTTTAGCAATTTTCGTGGTTAAAATAATACATTTTTATGGTTCAAATTACCAATTTAAAATACATAATAACAACGAAAATAGTTATTTTACAAAAATTACTGTATTTAAGTCAACCAAGTCATTACATGTCTATGTATACTTTGTGCTATCCTTATTAAAAAAGTTGACTTAGCTGATGTGGTAAAGGCGTCTGGTTTATAAACATGAGAACCTAACAAACACACTTACTGCTTAAGCTTTAGCAAGCATCGAACATGCGACTTTCCGGTTAGTAGTTTTACACACTATCAACTAAACTACAATTCTATTGATTGATATTTTCTGTATTCTAACCTATGAAATTGGTTATATTTACCAATATTATATTTTGAGTGTAACTTGCGGCGCTTCTAGTGTTAAGTGTTAATTTTGCACTTATTCACAATTATTGCGAAAATAAATAAATTACAAACATTTCATGATATATAGCTTATGTTCTTTGAAATTTTACACATTTTAGTATAAACACAACAACTTTCATAACAACATATTTAAAAAAATATTGATGACAATTCAAGGTCCTTTATATTAAGAAGAAAACATTGGCAAGAAATTAAGCTACATATGTATCTAACAAAGAGAAACGACGCATCCCAAGTAAGTTTGCAATTGCTGAAAAATAAAATAACATTCAAAACGGAAACATCAAAGTGTTATATCGCACATATTAGCAAAATATTTGATTATTTCATATTTCCAACACGAAAAATAAAAGCACACTGTATTGAATAGAAGGAAATATGTACGAAAAGCAAAAGCCTTTATTAGAAACTATGTATTATGTTTAAAGTATAATATACTATTTGTTGAGCTCCTCACAAAACGATGTAAAAATAATTTATAGTTTTAAACAGAAAGAAAAACATAAAAATATTTCTTTTTCTTTCTCATATATCTTTGGAAAAACATAGACACAATTTATTAAATACAAATGTGTAACTAAATATAGATTATGCGGCGTCATTGATATGCCACAAATAAAATTGTAGATACAACAACATGAAACGAATGGAAATCTGACAAAACCAATAAAACGCGAAACACTTGTTTTTTATTAGAAAAAACAACATTGAACACAATTAAAAAAAACTTTTATTAAAGAAAATATAATATATATTATAATGGGTGGATGTGAACACAAAAGGGAAGAACGCATAAGCATTTGAAATATTTTCGTAAATAACTAAAACTATTGTGGGAAATAATGAGCATAACCCAATTGACCTGGGGCTCAGATATAAAACTTTCATGAAGTTTTGGTAGTTGTTGTTCTAGCGGCCAAAGTTATACATATTCTGTGAAAATTTCAGGTCTGTGCTTTTTGCTGTTCTCCAGCCAGAAGCTCGTGACAGACAAACAGACGGATAGCGTAGCGCAAACAATAGGGGTGCTTTTCAACTTTGGTGTACAGAACCCTAAAAAGAGTGGTCAGATATAAAAACAAAGCCCCTTTCAATTAGTCAAATTAATTTATTGACCCCTCTTCTATTTTGTTCCTATGCCATTTCTAAAATTCTACCATATCAAAACATAGAAACAAACTTCTTATTGTTGTTACTTTCTTTGCAAAGCCAGTTGGACAACAACACATGCATGTTTTTTTCTGTTTTAGTTGTTTATTGTTTCTTTTATTCAATTTACGTGCATGAGCAGTACGTGTGTATGTATTAGTAGCAAATTTAAATGCTTATAGCTCCCAAAATACTGAACCGATTTCAACAAGTATGAATTCTACACATATATGTGAATAAATATGTTTAAAATGGTATAAACTTTATCAAAATCGGCTGTATAATGTGACCTTAAACTCCTTCACAAAGAATCGGTTTGCCTATTAATTATATAGATATCAGGCGCACAGTGTGACTTTTCGCAATTTTAGGTGCCTAAAAAAAATTAACAACTCTCGTTCCAGAGCAGATTTCGAAAAGAAATTTGTTATATATAATGTCTATACATAAGTGATGTTTTTTTAGCGAAAGTGGGCGTGGTCTGCCCACTTTTATTGGTAGCTCTCATGCATGGTGAAAAGAGAGCAGACCCACCTTTTCATATGTATTTCGACGTGCTGAATTCGAATCTGATGTCTGCTTGTCTCATTCACCTTAAAAATTTAGAGTAAATTGCAAAAACTTGTCAAAAATCGAGAAAAGCTGCGGTTTTTCGAAATTCACTCGAAATTTTAAAGGTGTACGAGCCAAACGGACCTCAGATTCGGTTTCAACGCATCGAAATAGATTTAGGTAGGTAGGACTGGTTTAATGAACAGGCCAATTTTTCATTTTTGTGTCCCGTTTGTTTATTACAATATTTTTGGTGAATTTCTTTTTCCTAGATTACCAGCTTAGAGTATAGTTATTATGGTTTCTAACCCAAAGATATTTAGCTCTTCTGGTTAGATAATTTTTTTTTGATTAGATTATTGTTCTTAGAAACAAATTCTAAAGCCCGTAACAGTTAAAAGCACAATTAAAATTTTTGACTCTACGGAAGATTGAACTGACATCATGATGTTTCAAGACCATCCACGATCTCATCATCAGAATACTTGGCCACTTAGACTTCACTGACAATCACGACAGCTACAAGCAACTAGACTGAATAGATGTGGGATAATCTAGTTTAGTCCTTCATCATCCACTAAATTTTTGCCTTAAGTGGCCTACCTTTCTTGAACTAATTTCTGCTTATAGTCAAGAGCGACCACAAAACAGAATTGATTTAATACTTTTAATGCTTAATGTCAATATGTTTACTTACGAACTTGTAGTAGAAGTAGCCCAAGAAAATTACGTTGTGTTTCTTATCACAGCTTAATTTTTTCCAACAATTAGTGAACTTATGGTATCGGTACTCAGCAAACTGGCCAATGAAAACGGTCTGGACATTAATCCTACAAACAAGGTATTGTCACGTGAATCTAAATTGATTATTAGGCTAAGGTTCGTAACGTTATTGTCACTTTTTACCAAACGATATAAAATTTCGGAACTCAAATGACTATGTTTGGATGGTACGGTATGGTTAATGAGCTTATTTTCATTTCGCCTTCGATAGTTATTGTCGAATGATTTTTTCGAAAAATGTTTGGCAAACGTTTTTGAATATCGTGGTCAAGTGGGATGCGACTAATCGTCGAAGTAACTTGAGTATAAAGTTTACTAGGGCTGGTAAAAAATGTATTGCAGACAATGTAATTTATCAAATACGAAAAATAAGGAAATTATATCGGTAATCTGAAATAACCACATGTCTTAAAAGAAATTCTGAAGAAAATGACGTACTAAGATAAATTATTGAACATCTGATAATGATGTCGATAAGGGAACGAAAACATATGTGTACCGAAAGATCCCTCAGTATCAAATTAATGAGGCGATATTTTTCAAAGCAGCTGAAAAATTTAAGCCCTTTGATGCTTTCTGTTCCAGCAACCTATTCTGGTTTCTCTTTGGTAATCTTAATCCAGTTGTGCAAAAACATATATTTTTCTTGAAAACATGGAGTTACCAACACTATAGAAAATTTGTGTAGAGATCAATCATTAAAAACCGAGCGGTTTTCATTCTATTCTTATATATTCACCCATCTAAAAAAACTCCATGTTGAGTTCCATTCCAGGTAAGTCCACCAAAACTCAAAATTCTTGGATATGATATGAGAAAGCGCTCTTGAACAAAAAATGAATAGATAGCTCTGTTGGCATTGAAAGACATGGCACATTTTAAACGCAAATAAGAAAAAAATCAAATAAAAATCTAGTAATAATGATTTATTTTATTTTGAAGAATCTATTTCCCATATGATTTGAGTACTATCTGCGTCAATACTACTGTTTTGATTTTATTACCAATTAAAAGGAAATTAAATTCATTTGAAAAAATTTTAATATTTTAATTGTAATGTAATTGCTCGAACTGTAATAATTATAAATGAATAATTATTTGAGTCGGGCTTAAGCTCGTTAATTTTTTTTCTAATAGAGAATAGAGGATACGACAAAAAGACAATTGTTATTGAAAGTGAATAGTGAGTAGTATGTATATTTCTTGTACTCTATTTCTAATTAATAGTTTGGTTAGGAGCTGTTTAAATATAACACCATAGAACAACAAAATCAAACTTTTATACCTGTATCGGCGTTTTGAAAATTTTAAAGATCAAAGTAAAACACACAATTTTCCATATCCTGTAGGGTATCCTGAAACTCATATCAGCAAAATTAGACTCAAAAGAAAGATTTTTTAGTGTAGATTTATGGATGTGTCAGAAGCTAAAAGGCCTAACTCCACAAAATAAAAATTAGAGTAAATTAGTGATGTTTGAAAAATTTATTTTAATTTTTTTGTTAATTTTTATTGTTACCATAGATTTTTATGATATTTAACAGACAAAATGAGTGGGTAGGGGATTTCTGCGAAAAAGGTGGGTTGGCTAATTTTAAAAAATTTTAGAAAACATGTGAAAAAAATTCAAATGAGATTCAAAATCTATAACGATTTTTCATATTTTTTAATGGAAAATTATTAAATAATAGAAGAACAAAATAGTTTTCAAAGAGTTCACAACTAATTAGATAGTAATATAATAAAATTGAAAATTTTCGAAAAGTGGATTTAGCCCTTTTAGGGTTTGTTTGCAACCGGTTTTGTAAATGGGTTTGAAAGGCCAAAAACTATATTGTGCATATCTAGAGAAAAATATCTTTCAAACCATATAAGTTTCATCAATATTGGTGGACAATAATATACTTAAAAGTGTACCAAAAAAAAATTGTGTTGCCTATTTATACATAAGATTTATACAATTTATGACTAAAAATAGTATACAAGAATTTTTCTTTGTTTGAAAAGTTTATTAGTTTAACACAACCATACATTATTTACCACAACCATAATATAGTTGCGGCAAGCATGTCACAGCCATACTGGAAATTCTCCCCCATAGCTGGATCGGTTCACGGAATGTATATAAAGCCGTTACATACCAACTGGTAGATAAAACTATATATAGAAATTTAACTTATTTGTGAAAAGACAAATGTTACGAACTAATTTCAACATCTAAATTGATAACAATCGTTTGCCTAGTATGAAGACAATAATACACTTAAATAAACAAATTAAGCAAAGAATGAATAATTCATTATGAAGTACATATGTACATACTTAATTCAATAGCGATTTTTTATAGATAAAACCAGCTACGATTGACCAATTGGAAGCCAACATAACTCGCCAGATTGAAATGCTCGAAAGGTACACTTGCGCTTGTAGTACCTCCAATTGAATAGCCTCATACACACAATGTTAAAATTAACTAGCGACATACTACATACATATATACTATATATGTATATACTATATATGTATATTAAAGCGGGTCGACCTCCATACAAAAAATAAAAGTTGTGCCGGTCACCCCCTAGAATGAAAGATACTCGTATGTCAATGAAGTTTCTAAAACCAAAAACAAATTTTTTATATTGCATCGCCATTTAAAGTCCGATCTCATCATATCACAAATGGTTGTTCATGGCTTGAATATAGCTTAATTTTTGCCTTTGGTGAGTTTTGAGACCTACATTAAATTATGGGCGCCACTTATGCCATTTCAGATCCTTCCCTCCTAATGTCCAATTTTTTGCACGATATATAAAGTTTTAGAAGGGCTTTTTTGCCACATGCAAAAAATCGGACATTAGGAGAGTAGGATCCGAAACGGCATTAGTGGAGTCCAGAATTTGATGCCTGATTCAAAAGTCACCTGAAGCGAAAATTAAGCCACTATTAAGCCATAAAAAACGATAAGCGATATAATGAAGTCGGACTTTAAATGGCGGCGCAATATATAAAATATTAAAAGTAATGTATTTTAAGGCGTGGCAAAAATTTTATTTTTATTTTTATTTTTTTGAAAATGTCATTCAAATATCTTTCATTTTGGGGGGTGACTGGTGCAACTTTTTTTCGACCCGCCTTAATATACATCAGAGTACGAATAAGCATTTAATCTAAGTATGCAAATGCACACTTATTGTAATTATTTGTTTTTAATTTTTTTCAGCTTTTTTTTCTTTAGAAATCTGAGCCATAAAAAAAAAATTTTAAAAAGAAGTTGTTAATAAAAGTGCTCGTATATGAAACTGGATAGTTGAATGAGTTCATGTTTTAGTGTTAATGTTAACATTGTAATTTACATTGTATGGACTCCAGTACAAAGATAATGTTAATTTTACAATTTGTCATTAAAGTTAATGAACAGAAACAATATAGAAAACGCTATGTATTTGTGACATGTTTATAAAGTATATAAAATTTCAAATACAAAAAATATATAAAAGTGTGTATGTATTTGCCATTTGTTTTATTTACCTCAATTTAGTTGTTAAAATAATATAAAAGAAACCTTCAGACTGCAAAACAATTAAATTTGTTTGTTAATGTGTTTGGGGTTTTATCTTTTGAAAATTAAATATTATTTTTGTTAGTTTAAAATTTTTGGGTGCTTTATGGGCACTTGACAAAATATTTATTTATATAAAAAAACTATTTTTGCGCAATTGCTTTGATTTTGCTTACCAACGTTTATAAAATTTGTTGCTTACTTTGGGGACACACTTTTGATATTCATAATCTTTAATGTATTATTTGTTTCTTTAGTTTTTATTTAATATTTTTTATTTTATTATATGTTAGTGTGTGTTTTTTATATTATAAATTTTTGTGTCAGCATAATAATTAACTAGCATAAACAGTTTACAATTGTACATATAGATAAAAAGACCAGCCTTTGAGTCAATTACACAACAATAAGTTTTCAACTGAAGCTACGATCAGACGAAGCAAATATTTGATGACATTTCAAGGAATTCACAAGTAATTTTTTAAAAATTTTCTATATGAAACGCCTATTTAAATTTATTATTTAAGATATTCTCCCAATTTTATTTAATATAAAGAATTAATAAATAATAAATTTAATAAGTGCTTTAATTTGTATTTTATTTTTCAGTGTGCCTTATAAATACTTTTATTGTTACCCAATGGGCGACTAATTGTACAAAAGCGTAGAAAAATAAAATAGACTCCTATCGAATATAAATTGTTTGTTGGGTTTTGTATAAGTTTCTAAGCCGACTAAGTTTATTCTATTGCGATTTAAAAAAAATTGTTAGTAAATTCTCAAATGGTTTTTGAAAGTCAGTGCATAAGATAAGAGGTTTGAAACTTTTCAAAATTATGGTTGAAGTCTACTGATGATTTGGTAAAGCACAAATGAAATGCATACACACAGAAAAAATAGGAATGTAAAATGACGCAATTGTGATTTGAAATCATAAGAATAAATAATTTGTCGTTTAACCGTGTAAGGCTCAACCCACACCGAATACGGCAAAACTGTTTTTTTTACGTATACGACAACAGAACATTAGTTCTTATGAGACGACACACACCTATTTTTTTTTTGATGTGCGTTATAATCATACGAGTGTGTTTGACGTATAAGACAAAAACGTTTTGTCGTATTTGGTGTGTTTTCAGGCTTAGGCTGTACCCACACCGAATACGACAAAACTGTTTTTGTGACGTATACGACAACAGAACATTAGTTCTTATGGGACAACCCATACCAAATTTTTTTTTTATGTGCGTTATAATTAGGGATGTAGCGAATACCGATACCGATATATCGGCGATACTTCAGATTTTCCGATACATCGGTATCGGCGATATTTTACTGTCGATACGACGATACTTTTAAAAGTTTTTTCAGAGTTTTTTTTTAACAAATAATTTATTTTTGTTCGATTTTACCATGAATTAAATTCACTTCGTAAATTCTTAAATCTTATTAATATCAATTTTAAAAATTAATAATATTTTATGCTGTTATTTTGTAAAAATATTATTTATTTTTTGTTCAAATTCAAGTCGTTGTTTTTTAAATCTTATTCCAGCAAAAAAAAAAAAAAGATTCTCCAAAGAAGTCATGAAAATGTAGAATTCGCGATCTGGAAGTATTGCAAATTTGGATAATTTCTAATTAGTCTTACATATCCTTGCCATTGCAAGAAGTTTTTCGATTACCAATCACCGAATTGGAAGCGATGCTAGGACACATTTCTTTTTCGGTATTCTATAATGATTTTTCCTCAAGGAAAAATTATAAAAAATTACCCATTTTCACAATTTTTTTATGCGAATTTAAACTTTTAAAAAGTATGCTTTTCTACTAATTATCTGCATATTTTTAATATAGATTTTTTGAAGCAAAGAAAATGTAGCTCCTTAAAAATTACTTCCAATGTTTTATCAATTTTAAATATTCTCTCTTATAATGTAATTTTGTATAATAAAAAAATTGCACTTGAGTTTTGTTAATCTAAACTTGAACTCAATTTCAATATTCGTATCGGTATCGGAATCGGTATCGGCGATATTTATTTTTAAATATCGGTATCGGTATCGGATCGGAAAAACGGCGTATCGTTACATCCCTAGTTATAATCATTCGAGAGTGTTTGACGTATAAGACAAAAACGTTTTGTCGTATTTGGTGTGTTTTCAGGCTTAAGGCTCAGTTAGCCGACCGTAACGTTGATGTAGTTGCATGTGCTGATCGTTTCTTTCACATTGAAAAGCTATGAGACGGAAACGATCAACACATGCAACTACATCAACGTTACGGTCGGCTAACTGAGCCTTTAGTGTTTATCTGCTTTGTTCATTGCGACAGTTCACTGTTGTGTTTAGTTGTGTGACTTGTTGTTGTTTATTCTTACATGTGTCGGCTATGTAGACGACAAAAAACCGAATTACCAGCGAACATTTACTGCTGCTGGTTTGAAAATACCATTGTTTCATATTAATTTTAAACGAAACATTATTAATCTTACCTTAAATCTCTTTGATTTAAAATTTTTCACTGTTAAAACACCCTTGTTATAAGCCTTACATTTCATTTTAAGTCAACATGACTATAACTTTAATATCAAATAAGTTTTATTTTAAATAATCAGTTTTATTTTAAATAATCCTAAGTGAGACTTCAATATTTGTTTGTGGAGCAGAATCTAAATATTTTTAATAAAGCTAGAACACGCGCTGTCATGGGACACTGGATTGGATCGAAGTGCCTGATCGCCTTCGGCTACCCGGACTATCAAAAACTAGGAAAAAAGTCCCCCCAAAATCTCAGAACTTTCCCGGAAAACAACGGCAGCACCGAAAACCGAAAAATACCAAAGCGGTAGCACTGAGTCTTTTTAGAAATTTAACCTTCGCGCCGGGCTGTTGCCTTCGTTTTGAATTGTCGCTACCAGTATTCGATACACGTATTTTTTAATTAAAAATTCTTTTTACCCCGCAGCATAGTAAATATTTATATGCTGCATATTATATGTACAACGTTCCATAGGGAGCTTCGATCCTAAAAAATTAGTTGGATCAAGAATTTTACAAGGGAAGCTAAGAAAATTTGTCAGTGTATTAAACGCTATAGAGCATCGATTCAAAGTGCAGGAAAATTCAAATTAAAGAAACATATTTTTTCGAGCCTCCCTAATGTACAATGTACATGCACTTAATCTGATCATACCTTTGCTAAACTGCATACATATGTATGTACTGCATAATAAAAATAAATAAAAAGAAACAACTTACATAAATAATGACAACATAATATTTTTCTTTTCTTTTGCATTTTCTACGGATTAGTTATTTGTACTTGTATTTTGCAGAAAAACATCGCAGAGCCAGAAGATAAACAAGAAAAAAACCTAATGACAGGTAACTATTGTATTGAAATGATAAAAAAAATTAAAAAACAGGAAAAGAAACAAATATACAGATCAAAATTAATAACTAAACATGGCGTAGACTTAATTACAGTTATTGCACATAAATGCATACTTACTTACAAAAAGAAAATAAAATCTAGAAATATGTAGAAAAAGATAAAAAATCAAAAAAAAATATTCAGGAGCAGCGTTCCAAGTTTTGGGGATTTGTCCCCGAATAGGGGATTTTTTGGGGGATTGGGGATAAAAATGTTGTGAAAGTCCCTAGGGGATTTTTTGGGGAAAGCCACTCGTTTCGCTGGCGATTTTTGGGGATTTGAAATACATTTCTTCTGCATAAAAATCATTTCAAGATACCAGCCACTCAAGAGCTATGGTCTGGCGAGTGGCTTACTAGACCTCTTTAAAGAGGGATATGGGAATCAGTAAAACACAAAAATAGATCCGAATCGCTTCATACAAAAACACTCTTTTTAAGCTTTTCAATAAAATAGATTTTATTAAAAAATTATATGTACGTATATACTTCCTTTGAAATAATATGACTTTCTTTTTAAGGTACTGTGGGGATTTTGGGGGACGAAAAATCGAAAATTGGGGATAAGGTATGAAATAAAACTGGGAGCCCTGTTCAGGAGTGCAGACACGTTCTTAAACTTTAAAAACAAGCCAAACAAATGAATCAGAATTGTAAAATCTTCCAGTAACAGAAAATTAAAAAAATTTCAATGTAAAAGATAATTAGAAAAAAAAAACCAAGTTGCTATTATTGTTAATTTATAAATTTAATTTAAATAAACAAAAGTTTACTCAGTTTTTGTTATGCAGTAATTTTTTTTATATATGTAGGTATGTATGCTATTTAACACACTCACACGCGATTTTATTTACGCTCACGTCTTGTTAATGTGACGATCTGTTATACCTTCCCCAAAAAAGTATTTATGGAAAATAATAATACAAGTGAGTACAAAAACGTTTATTATTGTTGATTTTGTTATTTTTTCTTATTTATCCATGAAACAAAACTTGTTCTTCACTCTTTTGTAATTTCTCCGTAAAAATATTCCAGTTGTAATTTCTATAAAAATTGTTTCGCTTTGTATTTCTGTTTCTTTTTAATAAACTTTGTTAAAATTCCGAAATAACGAACTTTTCTCGAACTCACGCAACGAAAAGCTAAAAAGCAACTGAATGAAAATGCGGCATCCACAAAATACTTTTGCTGGTGGTTGGCGCTGCTTTTATGTTGATCACCTCTGCTGCGATTGTTCTCACTCCACTGATCATAAAGCTCCATTTTTTCAACGTTTAATTTTTATTGTTTAGCCATTGCTTTTTTATTGCTGCAGCTGCCGTCTCTAATTTAGTTTGGTAAAAGAGAATGAGTGTTGAGTAGAAATCAACAACTATAACAAAAACAACAGCAACATCAAAATCTTTTTAAAGGTGTGTTTGTTGTAAAGATGATGGGAACGTGAGTAAATCTTTATGCTCTCGAGCAAACCAATTATTATGTTCACACTCACGCGTGACCTGAAATTTTTAGCCCACATTTACGTAAGGTCACATATATTCACTTTCATGACATATGTGTTTTTATAGTCAAATAACAAAATCATTGCTATAATTTTTACCAGCATTATATTAAGTAAATTATTTTGTGATTGAAATGCTCTGGAATAGCATTTCCATTTTTTGAAAGCAATTCGGAAGTTTTGATATACAAATGGTACACATGGTACAAATGGGAAAAATCTATACATATAATACAACTGTTAATAGGGCGTGACTCTGCTAGGGATGGGCAAGTAAAACATATATCGATATCGATATATTTTTATATATCGATCGTCATCGATATATATTGAATAAAAATATCGATATTTCGATATCTATCGATATTTTTCAAGTATGATTGTTTATGCCTAATCCCACAATATTTCAAAAACAAAACACAAAAAGTACTTCTCTTATAAATAAATAACCTGAAAAGACTAAATTTCGTACTTCGTTACTGTTTCAATAACATTTCATGAAACGTACATCAACAAAATTATATTCAAAGAAGGATCATTTTTCGAATACACAAAATATGATATATAACACAAAAGATTTTGTTAGTAATATTCAATTTAATTTAACATAAAATGACTAACTTTAGCATTAACTTCAAGTTAATCTTAAGTGTAGACCGCTCAAGTTAATGCTTTTTTCAAGTTAATGCTTTTCTCAAGTTATAACATAATTGTTAGTGCAATTGCTTTAATAACGCAGTTATAACTTCAAGGGTTTGACTACTAACCCTGAGGTCTTGAGCTCAAGACTAGTTTCAGGCAAGCCAACAACATCATGAATTTTTCTCATGTGCATTGGTGTGTTATTGTGCTGGTTGTTTTTGGACTGTTAAAGTGATGAAGGCATGGCACTGATCACTTTCGCAATACCGGCAGCGATTAATACTAAGATATCTTAATGAATTTGGAACGATTTTCCGTCATCCTATGTCAAATTTGGTTTGTAAAGAGATCGTTTTCGGCTATGTGCCATCTTCAGTGTTCTATTGAATATCCTAATGAACTTTACACCACCCTCCTTCGGCGGTATTGTAGCAGAACCGTCGACGAAGTAAAAGAACTAATAAAATGGCTACATAGCTTAAAACACTCAATACCTCTACTTGACACCAGAGGGGCTTGCAACACTGCTCTACAAAACAAACGCGCCATAGCCGAGTTGTAAATTAATTAAGCGTTCTATCTCTCTCCTACTTCACCACCTGTTCTCTCTTCATTATCCCTTTCCTAAAGAAGGTAACACATTAATTAATTAGCTGGTAGACATTAATTGCCTGATTGTGTTACTTCTCTTTAAAAAAAGTTACAACAGCATTTCAAGTTAAGTGAAGACGTAGAGTTATGAAAATTGTGTTGATAACTAAAACAAACTGAACGAAAAACAAATGCAAATCTTAAAAATATCGAATTTGGTACTGTCGATATATTTTGAAAAAATATCGATATATCGATATATTGCAATTAAAAATATCGACGATATATATCAATATATATTTTGAAAATTTTTATGGTGGCGTAAACAGTAATCGATTTAGAACACAAAACACCGACTTTTGGAATTTCTGTGTGTCTCTCTGCCTGTCCGAACAGGTATCACGCAAAAACCACTCAACGGATTTTTATTAAATTTGCTATGGAGGTACTTTAGGTTTCTGGTTCAAACTTCAGCATATTGACTTCAGCATATTGACTACGGTTATGCAAATGAATATTCAAAAATTGTGTGACACTTTATTTATGAGAGTGCAAACTTTGTTCAGTTTGCAAGGTTTTTAAGCGTTTCCATTAATACATTTTGTAAATCTTATAAAATGTTTGTTGATAATCTTCATGATAAACTTCATGGGACTTGTTACAACACTTATTGCATCCTTGTGTCATGAGTACAGCACAACCATTTTCGATTTTAGATCGTTTTGCCTTCAAAATCGATTTGTAGCAAACACCTGCATGTACAAAATAGAAAACAAATTGTTTATACAAAACAAAAAAAAAAAAAATCAAGGGAAAAATGCATTCTTTCAACGAATTGTTCATTATTTTTAACCCAATGTACTAGTACGCTAAATCAATAAACTGGTTCATTAGTTTTCTTAAAAAATAACAACAACGGATGCTTTCAATCAACCACTTTACATTAAACTTCAAGTAATATTTTCATTGAAACAACATAAGCGTGCATTTCATCAACGCATTTTTGCAAAACATTAATGATTATCATTCATTGAACTTATGTAAAATAGTTTTTTCAGTGTAACTTGTGCAAATTTAATAGAGTTTTGGCAATATCGCTAAATTTGATCTACCATATATCTCCTACCAAACAACAAAGCTCCGACCAAATTTGGTAATAAAAATACGAACAATGGCAACGTTGAATATAGCAGATACATTGTCTCTCCAATAGTAGAGACAAACACCACTGAAACTTTTAATAAGCTTTTGTTGGAGAGAATTGATCGCTACGATAGTAAAGACAATCACCGCTGTAAGCTTATTATATTTCAAGTTTTGCTACGAAAAAATAAAATAAAATTAACAGTTCTTTCTTTTTTATAGTGATGCAAGGTTATTTTTTATTAAGCAACTATGGTTTACTGCTGTGGATACCACAAAATTTACATACTCTGAACTATGATCTGTCTAAATGTCTTTGATTCTTAATCCAATTTCCCTTAAAACATTCTCTTCAGGATTTTAATAATAGCGTCGACTTATAACAAATATAAGTCATGACAACTGACAACGTGACAAGTTATTACAGCAGCTAGACCATGATCCAATAATACAGGTCGTTTTGAAAGCACGCGTTGGCTGTATCTGTCAATTGTTTTTTAATCGTGTATTTGTAAATGATTGGCAAAGGCATAGACACTTTTATGTGGCAATAAACAAAAGAAGGTATTTATTTTAGGCATATGAATTGTAATCACAGTTGTTAAAAGTACATTTTAAATAAATTTTCGTCTTCTGTTTTTGACATATGCGGCCAACTAGGCGAATTAATATTGTGTTTGTTGTATTATTACCACCACCTGTAAAATTAATTCGCCTTGATCTAGACCTTGAAATTCTAGAAAACTATTAAAACATTTTTCAGAAATTTGTTTTGTTTTCAATCAATTTCATCTGGCAACTATGCATGGCATTACTGAAACTTTAATAAAGGTTTTTCGTACATAGGCAGCAAGAGTAGAAATTTCAGAATAGGTATGCAAGGCGAATTCATAACATGTGGACTCTACAGATCAAATGTTTATTTTTTGCTCATTTTCTCCGCTTGTATTTTTGATCTGGTTACATTTTTTGACAAAGAAACCAAGTATTTTCCAAAGCGAATTGAGGCGAGTCTACCTGTTGTGAATTTGCCTTGACAGGTATGTTTTGTTAAAATAAATGAAAGCAAGAATTACCCCACCAGCAGCAATCATCAAAGAGATCAATGGTAATAGACGATCTCTGATCGTTATGCGGATGCGAAAATCCAAAACTAAAAAAAAGAAAACAAACATCATCTCTTGGTCTGTTCATCTTAGGTTAGCTCTGTCTGCATTTCTTGTTTTTCATTCTAAAAATGCAGTTGTTCTTGTTTTCTTTCATCTATAAAAAGATATACTGCTGCTCATCTTTGTAGGCAGTTGTTTTAACAATGCAATTTTCTTTTTTTTTAGCTGCTGTGGCTGGTTGTTTGTGCTAATTTTTAAAAATAAACAATCAATTGGGTTTGTTTGTTTATTTGTTTACCTTAATGGTGTGCCACGAGTGACCCATTTTCAGTTCCTAGTAATAAATAAATAGTGATACAAAGATCATAATTTTTACAAAATTGATTTAAGATTAATGACACTTGGAAGCTGTTTTTCTTTTACATTGTAACAGATATTTTTTTATTAAGGAAAATTAAGTCAGTTATTTCGTTGTAGCTTTTTTCTTAAAAAAGAAAATTTCCGGCTTATTGTTTAAACTAAAGTGGCGTTGCAATCGTTAACGTTATATTTTTTGTTTGTTATTTTTATAAAATTTGTACTTTTTATATTTATTTTTAGCAGTAGCGGTTATTTTAGTTGTACTTTGGCTTTTTTAATTGTGCTCTTTATAAAACGAGTTCTTGTTCTTTTGAATGAAGTCTATGATCATGCAACTACATATATACATAAGTATGAATATGTACATATGTATGTAGGTATCTGTATATTTGATTGCATGTATGTACTTAAAGTATATACATACATACTTACATACATACGAGTACTCACCGCTATCAAATTACTCTATTATTAGTTTTGCTACATATACTTATGTCGCAAATATTCTTTTTGTAGTAGTTGTTAATTTTGTTTATTTTTTTACCCACTTGACATAAGATTTGATATAAACCAATGCTAACTAAAGCGAAGAAGTTTCGAAACAAAATCGTTCGATATTTGTTCGAGAATCTAAAAAAATTGGAATGAACGCTAAAGCGAACTTCTCTCGATAATTTCTCGAATGTATGACGATAGCCTAGTAGATGTGTGCTAGTCGTTTAGCCTGGAGTGCCCTGATCGAATCTGATTGACTGCAGCGTAAGTTAAAGAACTAAAAATATAATAATAAAATAAATAAATTAAATAATAAGGATAATAATATAACAAAATTACTTTAGTTCGCACCTTTTTTCGATATCGAAATTTGTTCGATATTGGCTCACTTTTGATATTGCTAACGAATCTTCGAAATCGAATATATTTTGAAACAAAACTGAGCGATGGATAAACTTTTTTCGATTCATTTTTGAGTGTCAATCTCGATAGTTTTACAAGATAAATGTTCAAGATTTATATGAATCCTATATCATTAACGAAAGTCCTGGTCAAGTGGGTAATAGTAATTCACATTTACTAGCTTTTGAGAATGTATTGACTTGTAAAGTACGTACCTACGAGTATTATATGTACATTATTCTGTTTTTGTCTTTTATAAAACTGGTTTTTTAACTGTCTCATTGCAAAAGACTCCCTTGAATAAGTTTATAAATATATTTTTTATATGTATGTATGTACTATGTATTTGATCATAACATGTTGAATTTTTTTCAATATATTAGGAGGGCTTCTTATGTCTGAAACAGTTATTGGATAATTTTTGTGAAGTAAAAATTAAATTCTGAGCTCCCTTCGCCACAAATTTTGAGCCATAAAATCATTTCCGAATGATGCCAACGAAAGAATTAGCAAAAAAGAAATGTACTAACACTAGACACCAAGTGGTCGTGCCACTCGCACATTGTTGTGAGAGTGGTCATGAATGGTTAAACCAAAAGTGTGAAAATAGAATAACTGTTGAATGCGTTTTTAAGAAAACATCCTAGGTAAGGCATGCTTAAAATCTTTTTTAGATATTCGCATTAAACTAGGAGATGCAGCTTCATATATTTTCTCTGATAAAATGCTATAAATACATGTGTTTTTAGAATCGCTATTTGATAAAATGGGGTCAATAATAAAATATTATTTTAATGGATTTTTATAGTCCTATATATAGTTTGTATAAATATGAAAAATCTTGACAGTAGCTTCTGTCGTTTGTAATAAATTCGCAATACAGTAAGACACATAACTCTGCAAAAAAACCGACTTCAATGCAAACATCTGATGGAACAGATTACAAAACGGACACAATTTAGCGATAGATCAAATGGTATGTTTATCTATAAGTGGGGTGTCCGTCCACTATGCGATAATTAATACATATATCGGACTACCACTTTGTCCGCCCGATTTTTACTTCTATGGGATCAAAATGAGAGCAAACCCTTTCAAAAATAAAAAATGCCACAGAGATTTTCGAAAAAAATTGATGAAACCAAACTGCAAGTGAGCCCTTTAAAAATAATTTTGAAAATCGGTTCACATGTGGTTCACCGATTTTCAAAAAAATAGTTATGCTAAAAACTGCAGACAAACCCTTTCAAACAAAAAAACAATTTCGAAAATCGAATTACAAATGATAGAGTTATACGTTGGAGAGGGGGAAGCCAATTTCCCAACCGATTTTTGAAAAAAAAAATTGTGCACAAATGACAGAGCTATGCATTGGCGGAGCAAATTTCTCCCACCGATTTAAAAAAAAAAAATATGAGACCAAACTGCAGGCGAACCCTTCCAAAACAAAAAAAGGAGTTTGAAAATCGACTCGCAAATGACAAAGTTATGATGGGGGGGGTGTACAGTACAGTGTTGTTGCCACTGTCAGTGGTAGTGTGGGTAAAGAACTCTGATGAGTAGACTTAGTAGTGACGAAACAGGTGTCAGTTCAACCTTCCGTACATCCAAATTTTTCTTTGAATATTCAATATTTGCATGCTTTAGAATTTTTTTCTTAAATAAAAATAAGTTTATAGAAAGATTAAATTAAAAATGAACTTAAGCCAAACTAATTAAATAACTTTGGATAAAAAACCATACAGTTCGACTAAAAATTCATAACTCAATTGTTAAAACTCTAATGGCACTTAGCTAAAACATGAATGCGTACTGTTCCAAAAACTTGGGCAAAATAAACATTCAAAAAATCCCAGCATTGAGAATATCGATGATATTCCACACTGGTAAGACCGAAATGGAAAAAGCTTAAAATAGTTGAGCATGCTACGAGAAGACAGTTAGTGAAGTTCCGAACATATAGAAAAAAGTTCATTAATAGGTGCGACTCGCCACAAGATGGCGACAGTCTGTTAATTGAGCTTACAAAAATCAGTAGGATTTTCGCTACAGTGTTTTTGCCACTGTCAGTGGTAGTGTGGGAAAAGGACTCTGATGAGTAGACTTGGTAGTCACGAAACAGCTGTCAGTTCAATTTTCCGTTTTTCATTTATTTTATTTAAGCAAAATTAACCTGCAACCATTTGATTCCGTCAAATTTGGGCTCTCCTAATTTTTATTTGAGAGTATTACTGACGTATTAATATCATCGTAAGTACTTTTGCATGTAAATGGTGAGCGTGTGTGGTAGTGTATAGAATTACAGATGACAAAGAGGCCTGTTAAGAAGTTAAACAATTATCTTTCTTTTCTTAATTATTGTTTATTTTCTCTAGAAAATAAATGACAAAATAGTATCAAATGTCTTTGCTGGATGTAAATGCTGTGTAAAACGGTTAATTGTTGTTTTTAAATTTAAAAATAAATATTACTTACAAACCTAAAGCCAAAGAGATGTCATGGATAAAAGTTTTATTAACGCTGTTTTTTTTTAATTTTTGTTATTAATATTTTAACTCAATTATACTTTTACCCACCATATTCAGAAACGACTATTAAAGTGAATGTATGCATTAAAAGCAGATTTCCATACAAAATTCATACATTAAACCACCATTAACTTTTATAAATTTTTATGAATATGGGGGATAGTTTATTTGCTTAAAAAGTATGAGACTCACGACCCTATTTCTGATATTTGAGCAATCTATTTTTGGCATGGCATTTGCAAGTGTCAAAATTTGTACATATAATACTTGAATTTAGATAAAACCGAAATACCTACAAAGTGGTCAATTACAAGAAATACACTTAAGCATGATGAGGTGATGTTGCGTGCTCCGAAAGCTTCTTTTTTAAGTTCTGCCGTAAAGTTAATGTTTCTCTGGTTCCATGAATTACTGTCTTGTGTTCAACTCGTTCTGTAAAAATCTTACGATCTTTAGTATAAAAAAATTTTTATATATTCTTTTTTTTTTGGCATTTTACAAATATTTCAATTAATTTTTTAATTAAATCTTACACATTTTTCAATTATATTTTTTAATGAATCTTTATGTATACATGTATTTCAATTGATTTTTGTAATGGAAAAATAATCATATGTTTTCAATTTAAGCTGTTGGTTTAATACCACATATTTTGTGATAGATGTATGGTTTTATATCAAGCATTTTTTTTGAAGTGGACAACCCAAAATTTTTTTTTCGAAATTCCTTGATATTTGACATAACTATAGTTCCAGTTGGTATAAATGTGAATGCAGAATTTATTTTTTTTATAAGATGCTTTTTTGTCGAATTATGGGGTGCGAATGTGTTGCCGTTTTAAATTTTTTTTTGAATTATTGTTTCGAGCTAGAAAAAATTTAAACAAAAAAAATTTATATAAGCGATTCTTAAGGAAATTGTCAGATCTTTTCAAAAAATTATTCAATAATTGAGTTTTTATATAATTAAATTTTTTTCCGTGATTAAAACCGTACACGCAGAAAAAAGTGGAATGTAAAATCAACATGACGCAATGGTGATTTGAAATCATATTAAATTTACATGAAATAATTTGTCGTTTCAGTGAGTTAGTGTTTATTTGCTTTCTTCATTGCTACAGTTCACTATTGTGCTTAGTTGTGTGACTTGTTGTTGTTTATTCTTACATGTGTCAGCTATGTAGACGACAGAAAACGAATTACCAGCGAAAATTTACTGCTGCTGGTTTAAAATTACCATTGTTTCATTTTAGTTTTAAATAAAAAATTATTAATCTAACCTTAATTCTCTTTGATTTTAAAATTTTCACTATTAAAACAACTTTGTTATAAACGTTACATTTTGTTTTAAATCAACATGACTATAACTTTAATAAAATAAGTTTTAATAAAATAAGTTTTATGTTATATAATCATTTAAATCATGTTGAATTAAAATGAAGTTCAGTTTACGTGCGATGGTATTTATTTAGTGTATAGGTAATGTAAAGTTTGAAGCTGTTGTGGCTGCAGTGGTTAGCGCGTGGACTATCATGCATGTGGTACAAGTTCAAATCTTGCCTGGTGCAGCCAGATACAACACAGAGTTTTCTAATGCCTATCACATAAGTATATAATTAATAGAGTAGCTACATCAAAGTCGTGTTGTTTCAGCTTGATATAACTATAATTCAACATGATTCTTAGTGTTGTTTCAATATTAAATTCACGTTGTTTCAACTCGAAATAACTTTGATTCAACATGATTTTTCGTATTATTTCAGTATCAACTTCATTTTGATTAAACTGTACTGCAATATTAAATCAATATGCAATATAGTTAATTCAAAAGGATAAAATTTCCTTCAAAATTTTTGTAAATCATGTTGAATTGAAATGAAACGCCTATGAAGCAAAATCATTACCGAAAATGTTAAATCAACCTGGTTTTCGATGATTTTACATGGAAAATTTTCTGTGTCTAAATGACCAATTGAAAGTAAAATTTTTCTAACTTCGATCATTTGTATATTTTTAATTTTTTTTTACTAAATTAGCCTAGGATGTCCTCATTATACTGTAAAAGTTTGATAAGTGTAATAGTTATAAAAAAAATTGTATTTCAATTGGTCATTTCCGGTTTTGATCATACATTTTTTTTTTCATTGTAATATTTTATTTTGTAAAGATCAGATGATTTCCTATAAGAATCACTTATTTTAATATTTGCTTTATATTTTTCTACCTAGAAATAATAATTAAATAATAATAATTAAAAAAAATCAAAAACGGCAACACTTTCGCACCCCATAACTCGACAAATAAACATCATAAAAAACATTTTGCATACACATTTATACCTACTAGAACTATAGTTATGCCAAATATCAAACAATTTCTGCAAAACAATTTTTTCCCTTGTCCGTTTCAAAAACAATGCACCATATGTCAAATTAAAAATATTAACAAGATTCATAGGGACGCAGAAATTATAAATTGATATATTTTAAGGGTACTGTTTTTTCTTTAAGAAGGAAGGTCAGCATATTCTTGTATTACAATACAATTCAATTACATATGTGACTATACAAAAATAGAAGTAATAATTTGGAAAATAATAATTCATATCGCACGAAACCGTTAAAAAATATGTGCACAAAAAAGTGCGTGTTAACAAATACAATATTTGCTAGCAAGATTAATTAAAAAATAAAAAGAGTAACACAGCATGAATAATATAAATTTGTAAAATATTTATGTATAATTATAACAATGATTAAGTATATTTGAGCGTTAAGTTCTTTAACGGCAAAAAACCAACAAATTAATATGAAGTTCTCTCAGTTGGTTTATTTTTTCTTTGTTAATTAACATTTAATACTGGCAACCTTGTTTTTCGCTGCTATTTTTGTCGTTATTTTTTACACAATAACCCTATAAAGATCTGTATCATGGGAAATTTACGCCAATTTGAACTGTAAAACAAAATTAAATCTACTCCTGCTACAGCAGTTAATCTCACACATTCAACAGAAATTTAATATCAACTAATTTGTAGGATAAGTGCTGACAAATGTTGATAATAAAAAAACGCCAAATTACACAGTTGAATGAAACGAAAAACCATGCACAGGAAAAAGCTAAAAATGGTTCCAATTACCAAAATGATTCAAACAATCAACAAATTATTTAATTTTTCACCTATCAATAAAATGATAATACCATAAGACAAGGGGAATTTTTTCCCAATTAATGGAAATTTTACCCCTTTTGATTTTGATGAACTTTGGTCAGATGTTTCCTTTCATCCTATAATGAATGACTTATTCAAAATAAAATAATATATAAAAATTTACCGACTATGTTGAGTTAAGTTTTTAAATATCTTGAAAACTATTTTATATACAAGGATGATTTGTATATCATTTCAAAGAGAGTATTTAGTGCTACAAAAATTATCTAAAACAATTTAGATGCTAGTGTTTTGGTTTTTTCATTATAGCATTTTTAGTTTTCATCCGATTTCGGTCTATTATGGCTTGAAATTTTCATAGTCGAATCTTCTGGAAGCACAACAATTGGTGAAAAATGCTAAACATTTCAGAAAATCTTAAATGCGATACATTATAGCTCATGCATTTTTTTATCCAAGCAAAGCCAATTAGGCAATGCGTAATTTAATAGCCTTGCAAACAAGATCTCATTGCTTTTAATCGAACGAGCCTTTGAATCTGGTTGGCGCTTGAAAGATAAGTATACATCGAAAAAAACAAATGTACCGTTATCTAATAAATGTGACGGAGTCATATCGTTTTCCGTTACTTTTGCGTAACAACAAGAACAAATAATTACAGTTTGAGGAAAAAAATTACAAGAAATATTATTTTCCATGCTTGTGTTATTCATACCAAGATACGACCTATAGGTATTAGGTATACCTAAATGATGAAACCGAGCTAAGTCTGCAACTTCAGGCAAAAACGCTACCAAATAATCAGGCCCAAAACTAAATCGACGGCAATAGCTTCAAAATGCTCTCATATTATTGTTTATTTTCTTTTGTTCTTATATTTGGTATGAAAAATGTATGAAATTTTATTAAAACACGGCAACATTGTTGAGAGAATGAGTGGCTAAAACTGAGAGCATGAGAAAAAACGTTCTCAAAATAAAATAGATTCTATCCCATGACTGCTTTTTACGGCGTATGAGTAATGAAAATTTGTATGGAAAAACTCGTCTAGCCCCAGTTCTGTTTCATCATTAATACATTATTCGAAATATCACAACCCACAGTGCGGTAGAAGAAAAATTTTTTCACAGCTAATCAGAATTTTCTAAACAGATAGTCTTCTTTATATCGTTTCTACCCTTTCGCAATTTCGCTGTTAATTTTCTTACCGTCCTAAAATTTATATATAAATTATATATAAGAATTTTGTTAACGTAACGCTCAATACATTTTCTTAACAATTCAATATTTTTTTCAGAGCACACAATATATTTTGAATTTAAAACAATTCAGATGCATAGTCTTCAATGAGTTTTATCATAAACTCCCTAATTATGCACGAAAATTTCAATTAAATTAAAAAAAATATGGGTAACACTCAATACAAATCATGATTGATTGATGAAATGTTTTGCAATATAATACTATCTAACAAAGCTCACAAAATATAAATATAAATATTTAAAAGCACAAACAAACCTACGCTCTTTTTTAGACTATGAAATTTCAATAATTAAACTGAGTAATGAAGCGTACTAAAAAAGCGTAACGCTCAATACACAAGACTACGGACAACAATAATAAAAAAACGTATAATTTCTATTATTTAAAAAAAAATTTATATGAATTAAGAGAAGCCAATGCAAATATTCTAAAGCCGCTATAAATTTAATCTCGTTTTCAATTTTCCACTTAAAAATTAAATACTTTTTAACTCAGACTGCCAAATTTCGTCAAACGTTTTCTTAATACATTTAAATTTTGTTATATAGCTAACTAGAGAACAAATTTTAATATTAGTTGGATCAGATTTCTAGATAAATTACTAAAACAAAGTTTCGAAATATTGAGAAATTAAAATTTTCAAGTGAGTATAACTTAATAAATATAAAAGAAAAAATTGTACAACATGTGTCTTTTAGATCTTATCAAGGGCTATAATTTAACAATAAAGGTTTAAAATCGGATGAGAAACAAAAAGTGGCAAGTTACAAAAAAATTTACATGGCCGAAGTGCCTTACTTTAAGTCTTCATAGCTCCACTCTTAAGCAATTTGGAGATCTGGTAATTAAAATAGAAATGGAAATACTCCTCTACTACGCTCGTGTGATTTTTTTACAGTAGCACTATCCGTTTAGAAATGTCTGATTCATGTTCCAAATAATTGGATTCTGCCACACTGTGCACTATAAGGAACATTTTTGTGGAACATTTTAAGCCTGTAACTCTTCGCTCTATGGGTCTTTTTGCCGCTGCCATAAAAAGGCTGAAAAACCTCCTTCAATGGCGACGTAGTGGTCTCAAGTATCCTACTACAATAATTGTCATAAAGTTCTCCTATAAATCTTGATTGTAGCTTAAAAAGGTTTTCAAATGAGAAAAAGAATATAAACTTTTTCTGAAAAACACGCTAAATTATCAACATCTTAAATATATTAGTAATGTGAACGAATGCAATTGAAAAATTTTAAATGTATCGCAAAAATACAGAAACAGCATAAATTTTTGCGCTTGCGCTGTTTGTGAAAAATCTAAAAAAAAAACAAACAAGAAAAAAATGATTAAGCTCTTGGCTGAGAAGTGAGCACTCGTAGCAACGTTCAACATGCGCAAAACTTAAACCAGTTATGAGACAACTTTCATTACGTGCTGACGTTTCGAACGAACAACAACTGAACGCGTTGCGGAGCGGTTAAATTTGTATTTCTATTTAACGAGTTTTACGTCGGTCGCCAAGTATTGTTGTTTCTCTGTTTTTTCTTTCGAATAATTTTAAATAAAATGTTTAAAAACACTTTGGCATTTAAAAGAAATTTCTCAAAATAAATAAAAAGTCAAAGAAAAGGTGATGACAGTGTTTTTCTTTGAGAAAAAAAGGAAAGAAAGGTGTGAACAATTAAACAGAAAAATATATTTTTAATGCTTTATTTATAAAGTATTGAAAATAATTTGTATTTAGTCTATATAATAATGTTTTTTTAATAATAAAAAAATAAAAATAACAACAAAGCGAGGTCAGCCAGTTGTGCAGTGTGGTGTTGTGTTGAGTGTTATTTATTAACTTTATTGTTTCTAGCTGGTTATCGGTTTTCAGCTATCAATTTGGTCGCTTGAACAAATGTTTTAAGTTTACTTTTTTAATCTAAGAAAAAAAAAACAACGAACGCCATCAATCGCCTGGCTAACACATTCACAACCGTACGCCAGCAGTCAAAGTCTGCTGTTTGTTGTCTTGAGCACTTTAATGCAGCAAAGTAAAGAGAAAGGATTTTGTTTGCTTTGTTGTTATTGTTGTTATTACGTAGAATAAGTTTCAACTGATTTTTAATTAAAAGAAAAAAAAAAGAAACAAAATAAACGAACATAAGAGTATTAACCAAGTAAGAAATACTAAAGCTGTTTTTCGAAATCATTTAATCGTGGGCTTTTAACAGCCTTTAATTTTTTTCTGTTTGCTGTTGTTCAATATAAAGTGCTCTAGAAGTTTCACATAAAATGTGCTAAAAATATTAATTAAATTCCGGTTTTAACTAATTTGCTATAAAATTTTCAAAAACAAAAAATAAAGTGGTTATAAAAAGTTCTTGAATTTTGAAATGTGTGTACAAATTGAAAACGAAAGACTTAAGAAACAAACTTGTTTCTTTTAATGATTTTCTTGTTGATGGTTTGCTTTTATTGTGGTTGTTATTTGTGTTGTTGTTGTTGTTTTTGTTGCTTTTAAAATACAATTATTTTCGAAATATATAAATACAATTTTTTTGCCATTTTCTTGTGGTTTGAATTAATTTTTAGGAAATTTTTGTTTGTTTTTTTTTTAACTTTAGTTGTGAAAACTTTTGCATTTATTAGGAATACAACAATTTTTGCTCATGTAAGCATATGGTTGGATGAAAGAGGACTTAGCAAAATAATTTCACCAGAGATATAAATTTTTATTAAAACTTTGAGCGATATCGATAGAATGTCAGCTAGTTAGTTCATTACCATTATTGGTCAGTGTGACATCCCTACGGTAAATGGAACTGGCACAAAGCAAGTCACGTGACCAGTCCCCAGGTGGTAGGGACCAGTCCGAGTTCTAACACTTCCTATGAAGCGGACCAGTCACTTTTACATGGGGATGGCCTAGGATGGGGCTAATTGATACTTTTTATGCACTTTGTGACTTCTCACTAAACTATCTTATAGAGACCCAATCGGTGTAGAATAATATAAATTATATATAAATATTATTCCGACATTTAGCTGTAATAATTGATTAATAGTTGAATTTATTTATTTTTTTATTATTACAAATGCAAGTATAATTTGCATTTTATTTGAAGCAGTCTTTGATGGGATTCGAACCGACAACCTGCGGCATGACAGGCTAGCACACTATCCACTCGACCACAGGTGCATTTATATTTGAAAATTATAAATACCAGTTAAGCTGATTTTAATATCTAAATATAGTTACACGACTGGTTCCTGAGTGGCATGGCTGTCTCATTGGAGGTAGACAATTAACATTATTTAGATACAATGTGATAGGTATTAGATCCAGCTGCATCGAATTTGTTCAGTGCCGTTTACTTCAAAACTAGGCCGAGTCCCAACTAATTGACTGAAAATTGTTAATATGTGATCATTTATGTTCACTACTCCTTACTTTTGGTATCCCTCCCATTTTCTCAAGTCATAGGATGAGTACTTTTGGATCATTTGTCACCAAATTTTCCGCAGGGATGGTATATAATGTCCATGGTCATTATGACACTTTTTTACAATGAAAATATCTCTTAATAATACAATGCATGGAAATTTTAAAATATTTTAAGGCAACAACAACTTGCTTTTCATGACCATACGTTATTGCAGAGAGCATAATATTGTTGGTGCATCCAATGCACAATCATGTCTGAATGTGGGTAGGTTAGGTTAGGTTAGGTTAGGTTAGGTTAGGTTAAAAAGGCTGCAGGTTTCTAAAAACTGGCCCACTTGGGCCCTTTGGTCCCTGGGATGGATAGTAGGGAAATTTAAGAAGGTGCCCTGCCTATACCAGAGGTTGGGTCGGTGTTAAGCCAACCCGAGTATCGTATGAATGAATCTATTCCCCTATTGTCGTATTCTCCCATGTCTGCTAGTTCAGGTAGTGACGGATTTCGCAAATATGACACCCTATTTCTAAATAGTGTTAAACATCGACAGAGGAGGTGCTTGACAGTCTCTTCCTCCTCCTCGTTTTGACAACTTCTGCAGAAAGCGTTAAAAGGACGATTTAATCTTTTGGCACGGGCACCAATGAGACAGTGCCCCGTTATGACCGCTACGAGCATACGCAGCTGTTGACAGATGAATCTGGAAACCTCACAAGTGATTTAATTTGTCCACCTGGCTTGCGCCTCTCTAAATAGTTGCTGTTGAATTTGTATTTTGCAGCTTTTTGGTGGTACATCTACTAACAAGTCGATGCCATTTTCCTGTAGGAGGGCGTCAGCCTTGGCTAGACCGTCCACGATAGTGTTACTAGGCACCTTAGCGTGGCCCGGTACCCAGAAGAGCCCTAGGTTATTATGTCTCGCCATCTCATTTAGGGATGCCCGGCATTCTTTAACCAAATCCGATGTTGTGTGAACACCAAATAGAGCACGTAGTGCATCCTTACTGTCGGTACAAATTCGGATGTCCTGATCGAATACCCTGTAGTACCTTAACCAGTTGGCCGCCCTTTTAATTGACGATATTTCAGCCTGAGTGATACTATATTGATTTGGTAGCCTAAAGTTTATCCTACGTTGCATATGTGGGATGTAGATGCCTCCGCCTACTCCAATGCCCGAGTTAGACCCCTCGCGGTAGATTTCGAGCACATCCTCATATTGGTGTATTTAGTCTGTCTCAGAGGATGTGCCCGAGAAGTCCACCACGAATCTCTTCCCGGGCAGCAGATCATGTGAGCAATAGTCAGTGTGGTTGGGATATGCCCTCTGGGTAAGAAATGTTATTAAATTTCTCGTTAGATTTTGCAAATCAGGTAAATTTTAAGAAAAAAAAACCAAGTATGAAGAGACTGATTATAATTCACAACAATGAAAAGGTTTCGGAGATTTTCATCTGTTGAATTCAGAAATCACCATAAAAATTTCCGATTAGCTCTAGTTCTAAAGATAAAGTGACTTTAAAATTCTCATATATTACAGAATTTTTATTATTCTTCGCTTCATATTTGCGGACTTGTCCTTAAAATCATAAAACAATTTATAGATTATTAATCTACACAAAAATAGCTTTCTTTAGAATGCAATTCCGTTGGTGTGAGTTTCAGGGTACCTTACTGGTATTGGAAGGATGTTCGAAATTGTGTTTTTAGTCATTAAAATTTTGAAAACTTCAGAAAAAGAAAAATCATAATTTCAATGGTAAGCATATTCCAGTTAACAGTATTTTGGATAAAAACTGTAAGTCCATTGAGAGGGTCCAGAAATATTTAGAAAACAACTTAAAATTTCACTTGATGCTTTGACAAGTTTTGGTGTTTTTTCGTTTTGGTGTTTTTTTTTGTTGTTTTTTTTTGCGATTTTTCGTTTTAAAGATTTTTTTTAGTGTTGGTGATTTTTTCGTTTTGGAGTATTTGTTTTAGTTTTAACGTTTTTTCGCTTTTTGACGATATATTTAGTTTTAGCGATTTATTTTAGTCTTGGCGATTTTTGTCAGCTTTGCCGCTTTTTTCGGTTTTTGGTAATTTTTTAGTTTTAGCGATTTTTTTTGGTTTTGACACTTTTTTTCGTTTGTCGATTTTTTCGGTTTTTTGCGATTTTTTGTAGTTTTGGCGCTTTTTTTTGTTTTGGCGCTTTTTTCGTTTTGGTAATCTTTTTTCCATTTTTGGCAACTTTTTTCGTTTTTTATAAATATTTTTAGTTTTAGCGGGTTTTTTAGGTTTTAGTGTTTTTTTTCGTTTTGACGAAATTTTGGTTTTTTGCGTTTTTTTAGTTGCTTGGCGATCTTTTTAGTTTTGGTGATATTTTGCGTTGTTGCGAATTTTTTAATTATAGTGCTTTTTTTCTTTAAGCGCTTTTTTCATTTTGGCGATTTTTCGATTTGACATTTTTTTAATATTGGAATTTTTTAGTTTTAGCTTTTTTTAATACTAACTTTGAAAGTGTAAAGTGTCTATATATATGTGTCTGTATATTACATTAGTATTTCAACATGTTTCGTTGCTCACTTAAGAATACCCTTTAATTTTTAACTGTCATATATTTGTTGTAGCGGCAAACGTTTTGCATATTCTGTGAAAATTTCAGGTCCGTAGCTCTTACGGTTCTCGAGAAAACAGCCTGTGACAGACAGACGGACAGACAGACCGACAGCGTAGCGAAAACAATAGGGTTCCTTTACACTTTTGGTGTACGGAGCCCTAAAAAGCAAAATGTAGAAGAATGCAGATGAATAAAATTCGTACCCAAACTGTCTTTTGAAAATAATCCTACATTAATTTCGCATGTATCCAGTTGTAATCATAAGGCCATCTTGTTAGATACGCCATGATATAGACCAAGAAATAGATGGTTTTTAAAATACACCCATTCATGTGTAATATTTTTATTAGTTTTTGTTTGAAAATTATAATTTAAGTACATTTCCGGAAACTCGAATTTACAATAGCGGTATTCTATGTTTGGTGCGTTTTGTATAGCAACTGTTTGCAATTGCAACACTTTTGTCAATATTAGTGAGCGCTTCTTTTACCCACTTTGAAACACTAAACACAAATTTACACATGCACTTAAATATTCACATAAACATGCAGTTCTGTGGCTACATACAGATTCCAAGGAATTTTTATTGTCTTGTGTACCCAATTTTTATACTTTCTTTTTTAATTCCATAAATATTTTTTTTTAATAAATTCTTTAGTTTTTGTAGATATTTTTTATTCAATTTTTTCAGTTGTCAAAATGTGAGCTGCAATATTGCCATACAAAAAATCTATATCGATTTGGTAGAGCGTAGTTGCAAAAGTGTTTTAAGCGCAAAGTAATGTATTTTGTTGTTAGATTGCAAACAAAAAGTTACGATATTTTGCACTTGCTCATTTGCAAGACCATTCGCAACAAAACACTGAACTTCGTTAATATCTTCGGAATTGCATGAAAAGTGCAAATCGTTTAATATTTCCGCACACTTCAAAATAATCGCCATTTGTCACAGCATTAAAAAATGCACGAAAAGCGCCTCAATCCTTAACTTGACCCTAGAGGCTCTTATACTTTTCAGAATATCGATATTTTTAACATCTTGAAAGCTGCATCAAAATTGCTTTTATGTCTAAATTTCAGTACAGAAATTGCAACTGCTTTTTTGGAGTGTGCACTTTCCAAAAGGAGTTGCAATTTATGAATTCCATTTTAAAAAATATAACAAAAGTGCCTTAAAAGTTAAGGACAACGACAGAATCTTAGACTTTCCACAAAATCTAAACTGCCTCAAAAGCGTACAGATCATTCAACTGCACCACAAAACTATATATTCAAAAACAATAACAATTTATATAGTATTTTTTTTAATCCATCAAAAGAGCCTTAATCGTTAACTTGCGCCTAGCGAAACTTATACTCTACCGAAAATAGAAAATGTACAACATCTTTAAAACTGCATCAAAAGTACATAAATCGTTAAATTTAATCACTATCAGCAATAATTTGAAATATATAAAATAGTACTGATATGTCACTTTTTTGAATCGGGCAATAGTTTTGTATATATTATACTCTCATTACTAATTCATGTTCATTTTATTAAAGTGTTAAAAATTGTTTAAGCTATTTGTTAATTAATACAACTAAAGTTTGTATAAATTTTAATATCTATAAATGTTTATATCCATAAAATATACGAGTAATTTTCATTTAGGCACATATTTAGATTTTGTCTTTTTTTGCTCACTGATTTGAAACTATTAAAAATATGAGAAGGTAATATATGTTAATATTCCTGATATCATTACATTCAATGAAATCTGAAACTTTAGTTTTTTTAACGCTAAACTAAAAATGAAACTGATTTTGTATATAGAACTTTATCCTCTTCTCTAAAGGGCTCATTTTTCGTTGACAAGGTTTGCTTCAGCACAAGGTTTGCTTCTTTCCCTCAAGTACTAGTATCCATCGAGGTATTTTATTTCTTTTTAATAATTCCTCATTTCTGTAAATAGCGCAGTCCAACAGTGCAAAAAACACAGGGATTTAGCAGTATAGATTCGATTTTAATATCAAAGGGTCGTAAAACTCTTTACTCAGTTTGGCGAATTTGGTGACCCTTTTTTCATTTTGGCAGTTTTTTCATTGTGTTTTTTTGTCTAATTTTCTACATTTTTTTTAAGTATCTTTCGTTGTGTTTGGCGATATTTTTTTTTTTGGTTTTGGCGCTTTTTAAATATTTGTGATTTTTTCTGACAATTTTTCGTGTAGTGGAATTTTTTTTTGCTTTTGCCGATTTTTTAAGTTTTGGCGATTTTTAAGTTTTGGCGGTTTTATTTTAGTTGAGGCGATTTTGTTCAGTATTGGCACTGTTTTCGGTTTTGGGGATTTTTTCGGTTTTTGGTGTTTTTTTAGTTTTAGCGATTTTTTTTGGTTATGACACTTTTTTTTCGTTCTGGCGATTTTTTTAGTTTTTTGACGATTTTTGGTTTCTTAAAATTTTTATTTGTTTTTTGCCAATTTTTTTGTTTTTGGCGTTATTTTGGTTTTGGCGTTTTTTTTTTTGTTTTAACGTTTTTTTTCGCTTTTTTACGATATTTTTAGCTTTAGCGATTTATTTTAATTCTGGCGTTTTTTTAGTTTTTGCGCTTTTTTCGGTTTTGAGGATCTTTTTCGGTTTTTGTAATTTATTTAGTTTTAGCGATTTTTTTTGTTATGACATTTTTTCGTTTTTGCGATTTTTTTTTGTTTTTTTTGTGATTTATTTAGTTTGGTGATTATTTCATTTTTGGCGGTTTTTCGTTTTTTAATGATATGTTTAGTTCTAGCGATTTTTTTTGTTTTGTAGTGCTTATTTTCGTTTTTACGACTTTTTTCGGTTTTTAACGTTTTGTTTTAGTTTTTTGGCAATTTATTTTTAATTCTGGTGTTTTTTCCTTTAAGCGCTTTTTTCATTTTGGCGATTGTTCGTTTTGACATTTTTTAATTTTGGAATTTTTTAGTTTTAGCGTTTTTGAAAATTTCAAGAGTTTACCTCTTACGGTTTCCAAGATACAGCATATTGTCTAAATTACATAGTAAAATTACATTAACTGATAGAACACTCTTTAATTTTTATTGTTTTAAATATCAGTGTTAATTGGTGTAGTCTATTCTACAGACTACACCAATTAACACTAACTCTGAAAATTCTAAGTGTCGAAACTGTACTGTGCAGTCCTTGTGTTTTTCCAAAAGTCTTCATTTGTCGCATTGTGTAATCAATCAATTAATCAGCATTCTGTTTTAGTCGGCTAATCGCTCAATTAAATAGTTGATTTAATTGATTATTACTTTAATAATATATGAATTAAAAATTAAGGAAATTTTTATTTGCTTGCTAATATTTGATTAAGAACATAATTGAATCAATTAATAACTTAATTAAATTTCGATACTATATCAAACAGTACCTTTAAATGAGAAAAAATGAATGATAATTTTAATGATAACACTTCGAGAACAAAATGGACATTTTGGTTTGGTGCAGCGAAAACTATAATTGATAAAAAATATATGTGCCATACCATTTTCAAAACTAACAACATTTTTTTTGGTCTGTTCTAGCTTATGAAATATCGCGGTTTTTATTTTTTTAGTCTTTCCATCACTTTTTTGTTTCTTCCCCAAATTTTTCCAAACTGGACTTTAAAATTCAATAAGACTTTCCAAATTCTTTCTTTTAAATATAATATTGTTGATGTACATTCCAGGATATTTTAGTGCAACTGCAAGGATATTGAATGTTAACTATTTTCAGTATTATCCTTTTAAATCTTACATTTGATTAATATTTTAAAATATTTTTACCAAGTACATACATAATACTACAATAAATACATTTTTATGGAAAAATTTGGATCATATATAAAATGTCCTGAAATATGAATAACACAAGTTATTATACTCAAATAAAAGATATTTTTGTACAGATTAGTAATTTGTTAAAAAACATTTGAAAGAAAGATATTTAATTAAAAAAAAAAATCACGTTAATATATAATTCGCGATAAATAAGGGAATTTTTTTGCTGTACCAATGAATATTAAAAAATAAGAAGAATAATATAATTACTTAAAAAGGATATTTCGGATGTGCAAAATAAACACAAATTTCGAGCTAATCTCTAAGCAATTAGATACATTTTGAACTAGTTTATTATTCTAAATAAAAACTTTGTTCCATGTAACACCTTGTGCATGGTGTGTAAATTTTTTGTGGGAATTTTTGTAATACACAATTTTATTAAGGTTAAAACCAAAACAGCTAAATTTCAACATCCTTGAAAGATCAGAAAGATATCCCGAAGCAACCACTGGAATTATTACATTCAAACGAAACATATGTTTGCGTAGATTAATTTCTTGTCAAAAAATTTTCTCATTTTAAGGAGTAACAAACGAAATTTAGATGAAAAACCCAAAAAATAGGGTATATAATGTGTAAAAAAACCGCAATATTTCGCAAACGCGAGCTGAATGGAAAAAAACTAGTATAACAGAGTAATGAGGGTTCAACAACACTTACAAAATGGAGGTCAACTTAAGGGCACCAAAAATTCTGTTCCGGTGTGTAATTAAGGATAATTTTTTCTGTATAGTAGCTTCAAAGATACATATTTATTATAATTATTTTTGATTTCGGCCATACTGTGCGGTCCCGTGACTCTGTTGTCTTGTATTTTATATTACGATTTCACTAGAATCCAGTGCCTGGTTTCTATAACAAATGTGAGAGTTTCTTGCATCGAAAATTTTATCATTCTGTGAAAAACAGGATGCGTGAGAAATAAAATAGATATTTTTGTAGTCGTTTTAGGTTTGCAGGGTGCTTCATATAATAGTCCAACTAATATTCTCTGAATCGTCCACGAAAGATGGACTGACAAGTGTAATTATTATTTTTTTCATTGTGAGAACTTTGCAGAAGTTACGAAACGAGTCACATGATGAGAATTTGATTTCCTATAAAAACTCATATTTTTTTAAATAAAACTAAATATCTTTGAATAAATTGGTATTTATTGTAGGTTTAGCTATTCTAGACATTAGTGGCATGAGGCCCTAACTGTGTAAATCACGTCACCAAAGTGAAATTTATATAGAGAACAACAAAAAATTTTCAAATATTTCTTAAATTTGTTTTATTTTTCATACAAATTTTAAAATTTTTGACAGGCAAAGCAACGCTTGAATTTCTATGCGTTTGTTTGGTGCAGAATTTGTACGAAAAACAAAAACAAATTTAAAAATTTTTTTCAAATTTGTTTTTGTTTTAATATAAATTTCACTTCGGTGATGTGATTTACACAATTAGGGCCTTAATTTCTCAAAATAGTCAAAAGTTACTATTATGTGAAGCATACCCATAAAAACCATACACTTTAATTCAATTATAAATTTAGCATAATTATGTATTTAATATAAATAAAATATGCTTTAAAAACAACCATTAAAATATAACTTATGCAACCCTTCCAAACCAGAAAAACGAAAGACTTGAGGCACAAGCTTGAAAGTTTTTTTTTTCAATTAACAATTTCCTAAAACAGCTGCAAAGTTTCAGATGTTAAATAAATTAAATGAAAAACTCAAAATGACATAAACAAAAAATGAAACCGAAATAAAAAGAAACTTGAAAAACAATAGCCTTCAATTGTAAAGCAAATATGAAATATTCAAATACGTTTTAATGATTTTCAGCGATGTTTTATAAAATTTTTATGCGTTTTTAAAGTGATTAATTACTAAACAATCATAAATGTATGATTGAATTAACAATAGAAAAACATAAAACAGAAATAACAACTTTAACATAAACTTCAGCCTAAAATAAATGAATTTACTCGTAATAACAATTGAAAACCGCACAAATCCCATATGTGCGAATAACAACATAATCAACACTACACACACACACACACACACACACACACACACTTTATTCTCATACGTAAAAAAACCATACAATAAAAAGTGAAGTGAATTGAATTGATGTGAATAGAAAACGAAAACAAAAATTAAAAATATAATAAAATTTATCATTATTTAACAACAAACTTAAGCAGAAAATACTTAATATCTATTAAAATCACGAATCCATCAACTTGTTTGAGGAGATAAAGAAAATTTATTTATTTTAAATAAAAGTAAAAAAAAACGACATGAGCCAACTGTGTGTTAATGCAGCAACAAACAGCTGCCTCTTAGTTCAACAACATTTGTGTCGTGTCTTACCGCAATATTCAACAAAAATGTTTTTAAATAAATAAATTTGCATAATTTTAAAATAATTTTTTTCTCTTTTTTTCGGATCTATAGTGAAAATTTTCTGTGAAATTAAAAAAAAAGAAAATTAATATTAAACCAATAATAGTGTTTAATATAACAAAATATTTAAATATATGTTTATATGTATGTGCATAAGTACAAGAAATTATAATGTTAATACCCGTATCTACTACAGCAGCAACAACAAAAACAGCAAAACTAATTGCAACTGCAACATCTATAGCAACAACAAAATCAACACCAACTGGTGGGCATAAAAGAAAAATGTGTTATTCAAGCAAAATGTCACAGTCTGCGATGGCCGCAAAAAAATCATCTGTGAAACCGAAAAGGTTTAAAAAACTCAATGCAGTTTGGCTGTTGTGGTCGCTTTTAACAATGTGTACATTGCGTGTAACGTACAGTCAAGGTAATAAGTTTTGTTTGTTATAATACTTGTTCATATATGGGGTTGGTTTTTGAAAATCATAAAAATAAAATAAATAAATATAATTTGGTTTGCTACTTTGTAAATAAAACTAGAAAAAATGGTGGAAAAATTATGAATAAATTATATTATTTAATTGCATAAAATGTTTTACAATATACTATATATTAGTATTAATTGTATTATTACTTAACCAAGTGGTAAAAAATTAAAACAATAATTATAATTATTAATTGCTCTAGCTTTGATTGAAGGAAATTTTTTTACTTAAATTTTTTTTGTTTGAAACAATGCAGAGGTGTACTAATTTTTAAAATTAAAGCAATAATTTTTACAATAGACAACTATAATGGTTGATCTAAGTAAACCTCAAGATTATTGTTATTTTCGAAAGAAAGAATAAACAAGTTTCTTGAGTTATTTCTTTTACATTTCTAAAGTGTTTGATCTTATAATTAGTACACAGAAAAAATTATGATAGCTTTTTTTTTAAACAAACATGTATTTGAAGCTGATTTTAAATCTTTATTATTGTGTCTATTTAGTTCGATAAAAAATTTTGTTTGACTTATTATTTTATTTCAATTACCTACCGCCATGTTGGCAACATGATAAAATTATGAAATTCTTTGATTTATTTTTTAAATTTCTCTAAAACATTTTTTGATTGAAACAATTTTTTTATTGAAAAAATCATAATTTTTTTCAAACAAATTATTAAAAATTTTTGCATTTGAATTTACAAATTTCCTTATAGGACCTAAATTGAACATATTTACATTTGATTCAGGGAATTTGGTATTTGAAGTGAAAAATTAGTTTTTTCTGTGTACTTTTGTACAGGGTGTTTTTTTTAGAGGTATAGAACTTCGAATTGAAATAAAACACAAGAAAATCGTTTTAATGTCCATCAATTTGGCTTTATTGGAAGGATAATTTTATGCCGTTAATGTTTAAATATGATTTCGGGCATGTGGCCGCCGCGGCTGGCTCGAATAAAGCCAATTCTACAGGTCCAATTTTCAACCACTTTTTCGAGCATATGGGGCCGTATGTTGGCAATAACGCCACGAATGTTGGCTTCCAAGTCCCCTAACGTTTCTGGTTTGTTGGCGTAGACGAGCGACTTCACATATCCCCAAAGAAAATAATCCAATGGTGTCAAATCACACGATCTTGGTGGCCAATTGACAGGTCCATTCCGCGAAATTATGCTCTCATCGAATGTTTCCTTCAATAAATCGATTGTGACGTGCGCTGTGTGGCATGTAGCGCCGTCTTGTTGGAACCACAACTCATCCACATTCATGCCATCCAATTCGGGAACAAAATAGTCGGTTATCATGGCTCTATACCGGTCTCCATTAACGGTAACTGACTCTCCAGCATTATTTCGGAAGAAGTATGGCCCAATGACTCCACCAGCCCATAGAGCACACCAAACAGTCAGTTTTTGTGGATGTAATGGCGTCTCAAGGGTCTCATGTGGATTCTCTTCACTCCAAATGCGGCAATTTTGCTTGTTGACGTAGCCATTCAACCAAAAATGAGCCTCATCACTGAACAAAATTTTGCGATTTTGCTTGCGGTAAACTTCGCGAACTGAACCATTATTTTCGAAATAAATTTGCACGATTTGCAAGCGTTGTTCTTTTGTCAACCTGATCATGATGAAATGGCAAACCAAACTAAATATTAATCACTTGACAGCTGACAAAATGGCCGCCAGTTAAAAAAGTGATGCCAACTTAAAGTTCTATACCTCAATAAAACACACCCAATATAATGGCCTATGCAAGTCAGGGATACAAAAATTAATATGATCACATTTTTTAAATTTAATACTCTCAATGTGCCAACTAGGGCTTAGGAATCGGGAATTCCCGATTGAGAAAAGCCTACTTTTATATTACCGTTTTCCCGGGAACATCTCAAAAATTTCCCGCGAAAACAGGAAATTAAAAGTTCTCGTTATTTCATAAATATATTGACTTTTTTGACAAACATATTTATAAAATTGCGTAAAAGACCGCCAAATTTATTTTGATTCATATAAGAAATTTGTATTATACAGCCGTGTCACAGATTCCGTTCGGATTGGTTTTGATTCCGTAGTTGTCATTCCGAAAAAGTGCATTTTTGGTGCCCTAGATTGCGTTCATTTTGTATTTCGTTTTTACAATGATATACAGCCATGTCACAGAACACCATTCCGATCGGAAGTGGTTTCAATTCCGTAAGTTGCTTCTTCAGAAAACGAAAAAACGAAAAATTTCTTCGTAATCAAACCACTTTTAAATTTCAAAGTGGAATTGAAAAACACTTACTTCATTTGCAGTAAATACTAAAAAACGTGCATACTTTTAGGAACGTCAAATAAATATTTGGTCATGAGCTTTGCATGATAATAAAAAGCTTAATGTGAGCTTTGCCTCTAAAAACAAGAGTAAACAAGCGCCTCAAGGTATAAAAAGTATATAATTTTAAAAACGAAATACAAAATAAACGGAATTTAAAGCACCAAAAATGTACTTTTTCGGAATGACAACTACGGAATCAAAACCAATCCGAACGGAATCTGTGACATGGCTGATAGTTTTTATACCTTGAGGCGTTTGTTTACTCTTGTTTTTAGATGGAAAGCTCATGTCCAAATATTTATTTGGCGCTCCTAAGACTATTCACGTTTTTTAGTATTTACTGCAAATGAAGTCAGTAGAAAAGCGTTCTTCAATTCCATTTTGAAATTTAAAAGTTTCGTTTTTCGTACTGTAACTTGCTTGTACTTAACGATATTAATCGTCCTGGAAATTGTTCAAGACAAATAAAAAACATTACGGCAAGCTCTTTGTAAAATAATTTTCAGGCCTTAAAATAAAATGCTAAACTAATTGCGATATAGTCGTCAATTAGTCTTCATAGAATCCCCTACTGTGTGATAACTATAAACTCTATTTGCTTGAATTCACTTAAAAATTTTTAAAATATGTTTTAGAATTGCTTTTATATTAACTTGTATTTAAAAAGAATTAATAAAACAATCGCAATTTCGCCAATTTTAATTTAATAAATCTATTTAATTTAGAAATTATTTTTTCCCGGGAATCCCGGGAATTCCCGCGAACTTGATATTTTTATTCCCGTTTTGTTCTTTTATACATTTTTTTTTGTCCACAAGATGATACCTCACTCTCATTTCGTATTTGATTGGCTGCGTTTTAAGATGCAGTTTTACATATTATATAGTTTCCAAGAGCAGAAAAATTAAAAAATTCGATTTAGTTTCTAATTCCCACAAAATAAAACAAATTCATAAGAAAAGGCTTTGATTTTTATATGTTAAAAATATGTCTACAAGTTTTTTGTCATTCGTGACTTTTCTTTTTTTAATCTTATATTCATGATTTATGAATTTAGTCGAACTGTACCGTTTTTATCCAAAGTTATTTAATTAGTTCGGCCTAAGTTTATTTACAATATAATATTTCGATAAAATTATTTTTCTTTTAGAAAGAAATGCTAAAGCATGTAAATATTGAACATTCAAAGAAAAATTTGGCTTTACAGAAGACTGACCTGATTTCAACTCTTTTCGACCTAGAATGACACTGTCAGCGAAAGCAGCAACAACCAACGAGTGAAAATTATATTACTTTTTTCCAATTAACAGATGAGTCGCCATCTCGAGACTATCATCGGAAACAAAGCCTCGGAACTTCACTAAGTTTTTCTTATCATGTTCAACTTTTTTAAGCTTTTTTGATTTCTGTCATTACCAGCATGAAATATCATCGATATTTTCAAATGGTAGGATGTTTTTTTTCAATGTTTATTTCTGCCCAACGTTTTTGAAAAGTATACATTCATGTTTAGTTCAGTGCGTTTTAATGTTCAATATTTACATGCTTTAGAATTTCTTTCTCAAATAAAAAATAGTTTAATCGATTTTTACTTTCTTAAAGTAGTCAAGCATAACAAATTTCAAATTATTTTGTTTTCTAAAAATCATTCTTTTAATAAGTTAGAACTACTTTTAACACCATTTGATTAAAGCCATTTCGTTTAAATATTAAATCCCCATTAATCGGCTTATTATGTCAAATTTAAAAAAATTTAATAACTATTTCAGCCAATATAATAATGTTCTATGGATTTTATAAGAATTTTTTTTAAATAAACAGTATTGAATGAGAAAATAGCGCATGCGTGCGTCTATTTTAAATGTTAAATAAAAATATATTTAGTATATTGCATTATACTCGTATATAGATAATAAACAGTATGCACATTTAAACTTTGGAACTCAGTTTATTTTTCAGCTGGGCTATAACACAGTCTGTTCAAAGTCTTATCAAAGGTATGCTTCCTTTGAATCTACATATCGCCACCTGAACCGCAAAATGCCCTAACTAACTTTTTGATCATTTCGCAGGAGAAGATATGAATATGCAAACTTTTATAATTGGCCAGTTCTTTTTCCTTTTAGATTTTCTTAATATTATCGCTATTTTCGTTTGGGTTAGTCTGATTTTTAATTTTTTAATAGATATTTTTTTTAAAGAATTATTAGTAGATAGGGTTTTTTGCGTTTTATTTAAGGATATACAAATGTTTTTGTATGAACACTAGGGTGGGTCAAATTGTTCGGCGGAGAAAAAAGTGAAAGGCATCTAGCAAAAACGAACTCTACGCAAAATTGTAAGAAAATTACCCTAAGAAAAAAAAGTAAAAACATTTATAACCAAACAACATAAGTAAAATTTTGGACCTTACCCCTTCCGATTCGGTTAAAGTACAAAGTTATACTACAACGAATATCAGGTAAATTCAGGAGACCTTACATTCCACTAAAATACTAAAGGCACTTTCACATTGTAATACAAGCTTTGAGATTTTTATTAGATTTTGTAAGACGAAAATCAAATCACAATAAGAAAGATCAAAACCATACCTTACACGTTGAGACCATTTGTACAACTTGTTCGGTAATCATGTTGGGTGTTTTCCCCACAAACAATACAATTTTATGTGCAATCTCCCTGCAGAGCTTCATTTGCAAACGACTAATTTTGAGTAAAGATCTCAAATAAAAGTCGCACACAATGTATTTTTGTACACATAAACAACTAAATTTCATTTTCTTCAAAGGAATCCAATGAAATAGTAAATATATTGTCCAGGAACGGACCTACAATCAAATTTGTAAATATAGACAAAAATATTTCAACACTTTCATTGAAAAAAACCTGTTTTTTCAGTGAAGGAATTGTTTAACTATATAAAACAATTTATATACAAATGTTTACAAATTGTAAATAAAAGATTTACTGGATTTTCTAAAAAATATCGAACAATATTTTTGTCTGAATTTATAAAACAATTAGTCTAAAAATAGTAACAAATACTAAACAAAATGGTTTACTTAATCAAACAAAAATATTTACTGGATTTTTTATAATATATCAAACAAAATTTTTGTCTGGCTCATCATCAGCGTCATCCATTAAGCATTTATGAAATTTCACATTGAAAAATCTTCAGTAAACAAACTTGTTACAATCGCATTCCTTTTGCTGTCATTGTTGTTGTTGTTATATGTGTGTATGCCGCCATCGGGGTTGTTTTTCTACGACACAGTTTTTCTTGTTGTTTTTGGTTTTAGCGTCCTAAATAAGAGTCAACAAAAAAATTCATTGATTATGTAAAGAACATTTACAGAAAATTAAATTTATTTTTAGAAAAAATTTTGTTTGAAAAATTTTTGGTGATAATAATTTCTGTGTGAAAAAATCTCATGTAGAACCTATTCAAGTTGTACCTATGGTCGCAACGTGTATGGCTTGCATAGACTGGCGTCCAAATCGTTCGAACTCGTTCAGTAGCTAGTTTTAGATAGACTTGGGTCCAACTCGTTCGAACTCGTTCAGCAGCTTGTTTTAGGCACAAATCTAGGATCAAACCCATAGACTTGGGTCCAACTCGCTCGAACTCGCTCAGCAGCTCGTTTTAACACAAACCTATGATCAAACCCATATAATTTAAATGAAAGAGATTTTTACGTAGATTAATAATCCAGAAAGTATTTTAAAGTTTCGGTGGACCATTCGTGAAATATTAAGCGAATAATACAAAAAGTGGTAAAATGCTAAAATTCACTATATCTTTAAAACTAGAGCTGCTAGCGAAAAACTAATGATGCCATTGTAATCAGCAGATGATACTAGGATCAGCTATTTCTATTTAAACAACAAAACCACTGTTCCGTTGTGTAATCGTTAAATTTAAATTTAAACATTATTAATTTATGGCGTTCTTTATGGACTACAAAAGAATTTTATTTTTAAGATCCCAGCTTAATGAATAAATAAATAAAAATGCAAACAAAAAGTTATTGCAAAAATGTGTGATATTCTCATAAATACCCCGTAAGTCGAATTCTCCATTTGTTTTTGAAAATAATGACTATTCCTTCTGGTAAAAACTGATGGTATATTTGAAAAATTGTGTATTCCTTTTTTAACGTTTGGTTACATGCAACACTAACTAATTATTTATTATTTTTTACGTGTCCATTATTATATATTCTACAAAAAATAATTATAACAAAAAATCAAACGGAAGTATTAACTTGTCTGATTATGTGGAATGCATGTGCATGCATGTGTATGTCTGTTCAGTAATTCAAACATGAATCATATAAAATATTATTTCCAAGACATAAAATTTATTTACAATTTTATAGTTAAAAAAACTGTATTAAAATGAAATATAAATAAAATATGTAACAAAATATATTCGGTTGAATCGATAGGCAAAAACAAGTTTACTACAACCCCAAAAATTTAGGCTTTTGGCTGAAACTTTGAGCCAGCTGAATACATTTAAGTAATTTTTTAACATTTTGCGATTTGAGATAAATAGAAAAAATTTGAGATTAAAGAAGACATTTATTAGTTATGTAAACAATAAAATTGCTTTAACAAATAAACAAGAATTTATACAATTTACGACACTTTGCACACTGTACGATTAAAAGTTAGCTTGGACTTTAACGGTAAGTTTTGTATGCCGAACTTGCTGGTAAAGTCCACCTTAACCTTTAATCATACATTGTGAAAACGGCCGTTATATATATTTGCTAGGTATAATATTTTTTAAAAATTTATTTTGATTTGCTGAAGGGTTCAACAAAGATTTTTCGAATTAAAAAAAAAATTATAAAAAATAGTTTAAGAAATTTTAAATGAAAAACACATTGGCTCACATTGAAGTTTTTATCATTTATGACCTTCATGGTTATATCGTTTTACTTTTGTTGATCATTTAAGTTTTATAAAAATCATTTTTATATTACATTTCTTAAGATTATATTGTAAGGCGGTTCAGTTTTTTTTTGTTTTCAACTGAGAACTCAAAACGGAAATAGCCAATCTTAATATTTTGTTTATTAAACATTCAAATATGAAAAGAAACACAATTATGATGATAAAGCTTTTGTTTTCGTAAGAAAAAGGTTGATGAAATGCTTTATTCCAAATCCCTGTTTCTTATAATTTTGGATTGTGGGAAGTTTTGTAAAAAAAAACATTTTTTGCTAAATTTGTTTACGTTCCTATAAAACTAATTTATCATATGATGTTATAAGCAAAATAGAATATAAGAGGTAAAAAAAAAATTAAGAATGTGCAAAAATTGTAGCCCTCTTAAGAAATTGAGTGAAATACAACGAAACTAATTTATTTTTAATACCTTCTTATGGTTATAAAATTTATACATGAGTGATTCTTATTCTAAACGTATATTAGGTGTTTTTTTTATTCACCAATGTGAAGGTAGGATTTATATTATAGTTTTCGCCTCATTATATGGATTCTGAAATAGAATTATATATTTCGATTTATTTATATATTTATATATATATATATATATATATATATATATATATATATATATATATATATATATATATATATATATATATATATATATATATATATATATATATATATATATATATATATATATATATATATATATATATATATATATATATATATATATATATATATATATATATATATATATATATATATATATATATATATATATATATATATATATATATATATATATATATATATATATATATATATATATATATATATATATATATATATATATATATATATATATATATATATATATATATATATATATATATATATATATATTAGGGAGGTAACGATACGCCGTTTTGCCGATCCGATACCGATTCCGATACTTAAAAATAAATATCGCCGATACCGATTCCGATACCGATACGAATATTGAAATTGAGTTCAAGTTTAGATTAACAAAACTCAAGAAGGGCAATTTTTTATTATACAAAATTACAGTGTAAGAGATAATTAATATTTAAAATTGATATTAACCCAGTATATAAAATTGGATGTAATTGTTAAGGAACTACATTTTCATTGCTTCCAAAGAATTATATTAAAAATATGCAGATAATTAGTAGAAAAGCAAGTACAAATTTGTATTTCCTTTATAATTTTAAAAAATACTCGCCATGCTTTTTAAAAAATCGATTTTTAAAGGACGTTATTATTCTTCTAAATAACTTAATAGCTTAATTATTAAAAGTCTTCTAAAAGTTTATATATATTCACTTAAATTTACATGAAAACAGTTTTGTGTTTAAATTCGCATCAAAAGAAACAAGTTCTGAAAATGGGTAATTTTTCATCCTTTTTTTTTGAGGAAACATTATAGAACACCGAAAAAGATATTTGTCCTAACATCGCTTCAAATTCGGTATTGGTAATCGAAAAAGAGAACTTCTTGCAATGACAAGCAAATGTGAAACTAATTAGAAATTATCTAAATTTGCAATATTTCCGGATCGCATTCTACATTTTCATGACTTCTTTGGAGTGTATTTTTTGCTGAGAATAAGATTTAAAAAACAACGAATTGAATTTGACTTCATGGTAAAATTAACAATAAATAAATTATTGTTTTTGCAAAATAACACCGTAAAATATTATTAATTTTTAAAATTGATATTAATAAGATTTAAAAAATAACGAAATGAGTTTAGTTCTTAGTAAAATTAACAAAAAATAAATAATTTGTCAAAAAAAAACTGAGAAAATTGTTTAAAGTATCGTCGTATCGACAGTAAAATATCGCCGATACCGATGTATCGGAAAATCTGAAGTATCGCCGATATATCGGTATCGGTATCGGTATTCGTTACATCCCTAATATATATATATATATATATATATATATATATATATATATATATATATATATATATATATATATATATATATATATATATATATATATATATATATATATATATATATATATATATATATATGTTGAATATATATTCGATTTTTTAACAGCTTTGTGTCTTGAGCGTTACATTTGCTTTCGCGGTTGTTCCAGGAATGATGAGTATAGGGTTTGAAACCACTAGGCATCTAATCACTTTTTCAATTTTGACTTGGATTCACATGGATAAATAAAAAAATTTTATGTTTTAAAATAATATCTTAAAAATATTTATACACAAGTAAAAGGTAGGCTAACTCTTCTTTCAAATAAGACTTATTTTAATTATATTGGTCACTAATGTCAAAAGTTTTGTCAATTTCAAATAATTTGTTTGTAGCAAAATGCGACCTACCTAATACATTCTTCGAAAATATAATAATTCACAGTGCGAAAGCAACTAATTTTTTTCAAAGAAAACCAGAAATTTGTAAACAGCTGGTGTAAACTTTTTTAACGTCCTAAAATTTATAGATGAATTATATATAAAAAAAGTTTACGTAACGCTCAATACATTTTTATACCAATTGAATATTTTTTTTTAGAACATACACTTTATTTTAAATTTAATACAACTTTAACGGCCCTTGTTGCAATGCACGATTAAAGGTTATCGTGGACTTTAATGGCAAGTTCGGCATACAAAACTTGCTATTAACCCTCTGCGACTGACGTTGTAGTCTAGCATACACTAGTAAACAGAAAACATTGTTTTACGCCATAATTATACAATATCGACTCTGGTGTTTTCAGTACCTTCTTATTACGTACTCATGTGTACGTTAGTGCGAAGAAAGCAATTGAAACGAGCGCACCCGTTGATGTGAGCATACAAGTGTCTACAAGTCTACCACGGCAGTATTGAGTTAGACCTGACAAAATACGTTATAACTTTTTATTAAACCATTGATAATATCTCTTCTTTCTCTATATTGATTAGCTAAATAAGCTAAAATTAATGTTAAACTTTTTACCAAAAAATAAAATATGAAGCTTTTTTTGTTTTTGTATGGATGTCAGTTTTTTAAGGCTAATATACGACATGCCAATAATTTTGTTTTTAATAAAATTTGTCGTTTTGTTTTCAACAACAAATTACAATAAATAGCTAACTACTACTTTAAACTGAAATCAAAAATATTTTCAGTGGGTTTACAAACTACCACGTCAGTGGATGTGTGATAACGAAGTCACGTCAGTTGCAGAGGGTTAAAGTCAACGTTAACTTCTGATCGTGCATTATGAAATTGGACGTGAGCCTTGATGTATTTTAACATAAAGTCCTTACTTATTCATTACAAAATTTCGATTAAATTAAAAAAGTAGGGATAGCAGTCAATACATTTTTTTTGGATACAAACCATGATTGATTGATGAAACGTTCATTTTAAATATGTAGAAATAGAAACCTACGTTGTTATTTTTAGTAAATTAAATTTTAATAATTAAACTGAATAATGAAGCGTACCAAAAAATAGTAACGCTCAATACAGAAGACTGCGGACAACAACAATTAAAAAAACTTTATAATTTCTAGTACTTTTCAAAAATTTGATGTGTGAAATAAGAGAAGCAAATGCAAATATTCTAAAATCGTTAGAAATTTAATCTCCTCTTTGGAAAAACTCATAGTTTCTTAATGTGGAAAATCAACAGTATGCATTACGGACACGCAATTTTGTATGAAGAGAGCATAAACAGTATTTTCGTTCTTCGTTTTTAACACATAATGGACAGTGTTACGCAAGAAAAAACTTATGTACATTTATTTACATAGAAAAAACTATCACCAAACAATTTCCAAACAAAAGTTTGTCTAAAATTAAATATAATTTTCAGTAAATGTTCTTTACATAATCAATGATTTGTTTGTTTGACTATTATTTAGGACGCAAACACAAAAAAAAAACATGAAAAACAACCCCGATGGCGACATACACACAAATAACAACAACAACAATGATAGCAAAAGGAATGCGATTGTACCAAGTTTGTTTACTGAAGATTTTTGAGTGAATCAATTCGTTAATGTTGTTGCGTTAATTCTCATTCATTTTTTAGAGTATTTAGATAAACATTCAGACTTGCACACATTGAACAAAGTGAAATTTCTTAAATGCTTAATGGATGATGATGACCCATACAAAAATTTTGTTTAATATATTACAAAAAATACAGTAAATATTTTTGTTTGATTAAGTAAACTAATTTGTTTAATATTTGTTAGTATTTTTAGACTAATTGATTTAGAAAATCCAGTATATCTTTCTGTTTGATTTAAAAAATTGTTATGCTTAAAATTTTTAAATATTTTTAGACAAATTGTTTTATAGATTTAAACAATTTGTTCACTGAAAAAACAGGTTTTTTTCAATGAAATTGTTGATATATTTTTGTTTTTATTTACAAATTTGTTTGTAGGTCCGTTCCTAGACAAAATATTTACTATTTCACTGAATTCTTTTATAGAATATTAAATTTAGTTTTTTCTGTGTATAATCTATTAAATCATGCTAAAGCAGTTTTCATTTGCAAATTTATACGTTTATTTTATGAAATATTTTACTATAATTTCAACGGACACGAAAAAAGCATTTGAAAAGAGAATTAGCCACATACACATAAAATGAAATAATTGTAGTCTCCTTAAAATCATAAATAAAGATCGGCACATGTTTATAAGATAAAAAAAACTCCTTATAAAATCGACTTCACCAACAACAAACACAACCAGAAAAATGTTGTGCAACCTTTTCCATAAATCTTTTGTTCTTATTTCTTTGTGACTGCTCCAATGATGCAGTAATACTTTGTATTGATTTCTTTTAAGCTCACAGTGACAACACCAAAAATAGTAATAACAATAAACAAAAAACACGCTAAAACCCGTTTAAAAATGTCAAAATGTCTTCAGCTAATATTTCATAATAATCCCATGTACCAGTATTTAATTTTAAAACAGCAATACTCGTATCTTTTTTGTAGTTTATAGTTTCTTGCCGGTATCGCAGACAATTTAGTTAGTAATTTATTTAAATTTATAACTTTTATTTTCGTTTTTGCAATAACACACTCACTCAATGGCCATCATCATCATCACCATCATCATGTGAATGTTTTTTTTTATAATCAAACAGAGAAAAAAGAAGATAAACTGACAAATGAAAACATGTTAATCAACTTAATTATTATGATGCCGAAATATTTTTGTTTTTGTGCGGTTTTTTTTCCAAAATTTTGTGGTCAAAAGCAAGTTGCTAAAATCGCAAAACTTGTTCAACAAATTATTCATGATAATGGCCAAAATAATAGAAGGAGAGAAAGAGAAAAATTGTTTGCAATATTACAAAGCTATATTCAATAAATGAATGAATAATTGCAAGAAATAATTTAAATAGTCTAGAATGTAGTTGCCGGAATAAGTATTTTCTGAATGACTAAGCAAAGAAAATCTTCAAGCGGAATATATGGAGGTTTCATTATATATGTATATGTGAGGGTAGATATTATATCGAGCCTTTGCTGCAATAGAGTCATAACTCAAAAAAAACTTGTTTTGCAGAAAATGAGTTAAAAGTTTTAAGTTTACTAACAACTTAAAGGTAAAAGAAAGTTTTATTCTTCTCTCAACAATTCAATATACAAGATATTTGTATGAGATTTTCAAACAAAATGAAGAACGATATGACCATTAATTCTGCATTATCAACACAAAAATTACTTTTTTTTTGAGTTATGACTCTATTGCAGCAAAGGCTCGATATATATGTATTTGTTTTTGCTGTTCATAATTTCTTGCAAAGGATTGTTAAGAATACATAAATAAACATATACATATATTTTAGTGGCTTAACCTGTTTTTTGCATTTATTTTTTATTTTCGTTTATTATTTTTGCTTTAATTTAATAACGGTTTCATGAGAGACTGGAGAAAAAACAAAATTGAATTCAGATCTGCTATAAATAAAAGCGAAAACTAGATGGACTAGTTTAGTTTGAACTTAATTTTTTTTATTATTTGTTTGAATGCATGCATGTCCGTTTTGCTTTCAAATTTATTGGAAAGTCATTTAATATGCTAATTATTATTAAAATTTTCAAAACATGTGTCTATAGACTTATTAGACTTTTTGATTATTTTATTTAGAGATGTGTGTGTGTGTGTGTGTGTGAGTTAGTTTCGCTCATGATCATGCAGGATTACGAAAATAATATTTTATTCACGCACGCTCACGCACAACACATTTTAAGACTCCTATCCTAACCATCCTGTATGGTCACGATCAAATTTGATTTCATGACGCATACTCATGAACGCCAAAAGCTTAAACTTTCAAGATGTTTGTTTTTTATATCGCAGAAACCGCAAAATCGAAAGTTTAAAGAATTAAAAATTTTTTTAGTGTTCACAAGAAACACAGTTTTTGGCTAAATGAAATAATATTCATACGCAAAATTTTATTATTTAATTATTTTATTATCTAAGAAAATTTTTAGTAATTCACAAAAAAGATTCAAATAGTCATTTTAGGGTTTCACTGGGGAATGAGAGATAATAAGCTAAACATTCGTATAGGCCTTCATTTTGGTGTTCTAAAAGTTGTCTCAAAAGTCTCATAAGATCTCGTGTCTGCGCCGTAAGTTATTCAAGGTCAAACGTCACAAAAATCAGTTTTTCGCAATTATATCGGTTTCTATAGCTCCAATAATGTTAACCGTTATTATAAAAATTGTAGAGCAGAAAATTTGCGACAAATTTTGCTATAAAAGATTTTTTCATACGCCCAACCGTTTCTGAGATAGAGAGCAGAGAGCCCGCAGCGCTCAGCCATACTCACTGCAACGCAAGGTCAACCGTGAACCTTGTATTATATATTACCTAATTTGTATTATATATTAGTTAATACATTATAACTAATAACATTTTGCATATATCTAATATATTCGTTTTCTACTTACTTTGAGTACGAGTCGTACTAAAAATGTAAGTACAAATAACACTAAAATTTACTTAAATCAAGCCGCAAACAGGACACGGTTCTCAAATCATGCAAAAATCTTAAATCACATACAAATTTTTTAAATTAAGTACAAAAATTCTTATTTAAGTACAAATATTTTATAAACTTTATTGTATTGGTATTCGTTTGCTTGTTGATGGCCACAATTCACTATTGTGCTCTTGTTGTTGTTTTGTTGGTATTTTTGTTTGCTCGTATTACATGCTGCTGGTGTATACTGGATTTTAGGTGTCGTTCTTTCATGTACTTTCATGTAATTCGGGCTTGATTTAAGTACGCGGCGGGATTGATTAAAGTACGTAGTAGGATTTGTTCAAGTATGCGGCGGGATTGATTCAACTATGCAGCGGGCTTGAATTCAGCATGTATTACGACATTTGTCGCAACTTGTCGGCTATGCCGAAGAAATGAAAATAAACAGTAACAAAACAACAACAAGGTCACATCAGTGAATTGTGGCTATCGACAAACAAACACTAACACAGTCCGAGTACGACTGTGTATAAAGTTTATAAATATTGTCGTACTTAAAATAAGAATTTTTATACATGAATAAAGCCGAATCAGGTTAAAATTAAGCGTTTAGCGCTTGAATATTCCGTAATTGAATCAATCTTTCTGTTATTGCTTTCTGGATTTGACACCGCTTGGGATTAATTTAAGTACCGATGGATTGATTTTTCTTTTCTGTGCACCTACTTTTTGTAATTAAAAACTCATTAGATAAAATATTTATTGTATATTTAAATTCTATATTAGTTTATTTAAAGTAGATTTTAAGTAGAAATAAAACGGGTAAATATATTATTATCTCCATAACTTAATACAAGGTATTATTCACTGAGATTCATGGTTGACCTTGCATTACAGTGAGTATGGCTGAGCGCTGCGGGCTCTCTGCCCCTCTATCGCAGAAACGGTTGGCCGTATGAAAAAAATATTTCATACAAAATCTGTCGTAAATTTTATGCTCTACAATTTTTATAATAACTGTTAACATCATTGGAGCTATAGAAGCCGATATTATTGCGAAAAACTGATTTTGTGACCTTTGACCTTGAATAACTTACGGCGCAGACACGAGATTTTATGAGACTTTTGAGAAAACTTTTAGAGCACCAAAAGGAAGGTGTATACGAATTTTCAGCTTATTATCTCTCATTCCGCAGTTGGCCCCTTTTTTCTGCTTATTGGACTGGTCTATTAGGCTTAAGTCAAGAATGCCAACACTGCACATGGGGGCAAAAGTATGTCAAAACGCGCGAGAAATCAACCGCCATCTTTTGATAAGAAAGATTGGTACCAATGGAAAGGTAATTGTTTTAGATATTTTTTAAAAATTTCTTAAATATTACTTTATATGGGAGGTACCACCTGACTATAAAGTAATTCACATCAAGTTTGTTGAGTCTACCTGATAAAGTATTCCAAATTTGCGATAATTATTAATTACTTTGTATGGGAGGTACCCATTCCCCTGTTCCTACACCACAATTTTTCAGTTAAATTACGCGCATTGACTACAAAGAAATCCACGTTAAGTTTCTATGCTCTCACTCATATATAATTCCATATATGCAATAATTAATAACTACTTTGTATGGGAGGTACCCCTCTCCTGCTCCTACCTTATAAAACTCTATAAACTAAATATTTATTATTGAGGCTTGAGTTTGCTAGTTGAGTTTTTTGAAATAAATAAACCAATCATATTTGTACTTTAGAAATGTAAAGTAATCTTAATTCCATTTAGCAAAATTCTATATTAATACTTCCGTTATTTGTGTGATATTTCTAAATTATTTATTGCTCCGGTTCGACCACAGGAAACCAGTTTTGAAAGGTTTAGTAATTTTTATGCAAAATTTCTACTTTATTACTATCTGCTTTTTATATTTTATATTAAATTTATGCAAAAACACCGTAACAAAGACTCGTATAATAGTTATTAATATTTTATTATTTTTTTTAACAATATAAGAAATGCAAAAATAACTTAGCACTTGAGTTAATTTACGTCATATGATGCTTTTAAACTAAATTTTTTTAAATTTTAAATTTTGCATATTAAATAAAATAACAGAAAACTGGCTGAAAAAATATAGAATCAAGCAGACCAAGTGTGAATAGTGTTAATGTGCCAATACACAAAACTTGACGACCTTTGCAATTAAACTTGAATTACATATAAAAATTATGTATGGATGGATATAAATACATATTTATATGCTTATGTTTATATCATATTCATAATACAAACATACATACATAGATACATACAAATGTATTTATGAATAAAATGTTTCGACCTAAAATATACAAACAAAGTAAGATAACTATATCAAAAGTGTATGCATCAAACATCTAAATGAATGTGGAAGACATTGACCAACAAACTAAAAACAAGAAAAAATACATAAAAAGGTTATAAACGCTTGAAAAGAATTTTCAAATATTAACAATTTATTTTAGAAACAAAAATAAATAAAACGAATTATATTAAAATTCAGTTCTGGGGCCAGATTCCGCAACGATGAATTTTGAAGTGTTCATCAATTTCAGTGTTCCTGTTGATTTGCGCACCCGCAAGAGTGAGAATGTATTATTTTGACAGTTATAGTGAACACTAAAGCCTAAATTTTTTCACTGGAAAAAGTGCGATGAATTTTTTGTTTTTAAGTGTTCACTGCTAAAAATTCATTGTTGCAGAATCCAGCCTCTGCTGAAACTTCACAAGGGTAATATTCATTAGATCTCGTATAAAAAGACAAAGGCCCTAATTGTGTAAATCACGTCACCAAAGTGAAATTTGTATAGAGAACAAAAACAAAATTTGAAATATTTTATAAATTTGTTTCATTTTTCATACAAATTTTAAAATATTTGAAAGGTAAAGCAACGCTTTAATTTCTATGCGTTTGTTTTGTGAAGAATTTGTATGAAAAGCAAAAACAAATTTTTAAAATTTTGTCAAATTTATTGTTGCTTTAATATAAACTTCACTTCGGTGATGTGATTTACACAATTAGGGCCAAAATCAATTCAGTAAAGTGCGACTTTGGCTCGCACACGAAGGGTTCCGTACGAATACACATATATCCCTTTTCGTTTTTGCCCTTTTTTCATTTTAAAAATTTCTTCGCTTTAATTTTTTGTCTAATTTTAGTTTATTTATTTTTTAAGCTTTTTTTCGTTGTTTTCACGATTTTTTCATTTTTGGGCGATTTTTTGTTTGTTGCAATTTTTTTTGTTTTTTTTGCCTATTTTTTTTTTTTTTTTGTTTTGGGGTTTTTTTGGTTTTGGCATTTTTTTGTTTTAACGTTTTTTCCGCTTTTTGACGATATTTTTGGTATTAGCGATTTGTTTTAGCTTAGCGCTCTTTTCAGTTTTGGCGCTTTTTTCGGTTTTGGGGATTTTTTCGGTTTTTTTTTGTGATTTTTTAAGTTTTTGCGATTTATTTTTCTATTGACACTTTTTTCATTTTGGCGTTTTGTTTGGCTTTTGACGATTTTTTTAGTTTTGACGTTTTTTTCGTTTTTGTGATTTTTTTCATTTTTAGCGGTTTTTCGTTTTTTGATGATATTCTTGGTTTTAGCGATTTTTTTACTTTGTAGTGTTTTTTTCGTTTTGACGACTTTTTTCGGTTTTTGGTGAGTTTTAGCGATTTTTTTTTAGTTTTGGTGCTTTTTCCTTTCAGCGCTTTTTTAATTTTGGCGATATTTCGTTTGGACATTTTTTTATTTTGGAATTACTTCTTACGGTTTCCAAGATACAGCATTTTGCATAAATTACATAGTAAAATTACATTAACTGATAGAACACCCTTTCATTTTTATTGTTTTAAATATCTGTGTTAATTGGTGCAGTCTATTCTCCAGACTACACCAATTAACACTAACTTTGAAAACTTAAAGTGTCTATATATAAGTGTCTGCATATTACATTAGTATTTGCTCCCTTTAGAACACCCTTTAATTTTTAGCTGTCATATATTTGTTGTTCTAGCGGCAAAAGTTTTAAGAGCTCAGTTGAAAATAGAACCTATTCTATTTTCATCTAATATACAATATGACTTTTAAAAGTCATATTCTTAGTTAGCTTTTAAAATCAGACGAAAAGCTCAGACAGTGCAATGACGGCATAAGTAGCGACTGTATGTAGCGAACAAAGTGTAAATTTCAGATGAAGGTTTCACCAATAAGAATTTATAAGCCTTAAACCTTAATAAATGAACATAATATGAAAAGTGAGTAATTTTTTGATGTATAATAGAATTTTGGTGAGTTTGTATATTAGATCTATTAAATCGATATATCTAAAGTGAATTTAAGTTACACTAATGTAACTAAAGTCCCTTTTCATATGAACTTCCGAAAAAATTAATTCAAATGATTGCTATAACAGTTCTCTAGGACAATCAATTATCAAACGAATTTGAAATATTTCAGCTGCAAATATTTGCAAATTTGTTTAAAAACGCATTTCTCTACACTCTAAAACATTATATCAAATTTACGATCATATATTGTCTAATTTCTCCTTGTCTAAAGTTACATTGATTTTGTAGTTATTTTATTAAAGAAAAAACCTCTCAATTTAACATATATAGTCCAAGTGGAAAAAATGCAACATAAAGTATAATACGGCTATGGCTGAATGGTAGATACGTCAGACTAACAGTCAGAAGATCCTGCACGCAGCCAATTGCTTTTTCTTAGTAAAAACATTTTGTTCAAAAATAAACGTGTGTAATTTTAGGTCGATAATAATCTGTAAAGTGCTGCCGACTATTATCGACCTAATTTTCAACAAAAGTGTTTTAGAGTGTATGTAGCTTAATGCACTAAAATCAAAAATATTTACTGAATGGGGAAGAAATCATAAATCCAATTTTTTTAAAAAGTCCAGTTTAAAACGAAAATTTCTTTCATGCACGCTTGAAAAAATTAAAATGATATAAAAAAGAGTGCTTAAAAATTGTCACGCGTGAGAAGGCGTGAGTGTGAGTGACAAAAAAGTTTTTCTACGTGATAATAAGTGATTACAAATTTTAACAGCCTTAAGAGGGATCCTTGCAAAGGTCGTTTCCAACAAATTATTCAAATCGGTCTTGCCGTTTGGCTCTAATTAATGTTTTCCACAAAAAGCGTAAAATTTCTTATAGTGAATTGGACATTAGAAATATTTACAAGCATTTATAAATTTCGTAGTTTTGTGTATTTAACCCAAAAGCTGCTTGAACAACAAATATTTGTTTTTTTAAGTTTCTTTTTCAATTATAATTTTTTAAGAAAACTTCCCACCATATTTTTTCCAGTTGCAACATTAATTCTATGTATAATTTTTTTTTCAAGCTTGTGGCTATTTAAGTATCATGTTCTATTGTCGGTTTTAGACATGAATTGTGTTGAATTTCATGTATTTAATAAGTGCCTGTATTCTTGGAATTTGTTCGAAAAAAAACTTACTAAACAAAGTGCAATTTTGTAATTACTTTAAAGCCAGCATTTAATTAAAATTGTTGTTTAAGGTGTATTAACCTGCTTTAAGAACCTCGTTTCGTAAGTCATGAGAATTGTTGTTTATTACAAAGATTGTTTCTAACAGTCAAAGAAAAATATACATATGTAACTTTTTAACCATTTTGTAATACTTTTTCAAATTTATTTTGTTGGCATTTTTTTCGTTTTAAATAACCGGTCAAATTTGTAATGCAAACAAACTCTCACTAAGCCACTTACAGCAAGCAACTTGTCTAAAAACGGTAGGAAAATGCTTGAATAATAATTGCAAAGGAAATAGTTAACTACTTATAAAAAATGAAAGTAATTAAATTTATAGTCAGGCGCATAGAAATAGTTACAATGCATTTCAGTAATTTGTGTATTACAATTCATGACATTATATTACACTATGCAACAAGGAAAATGCCAAGGAGTATCACTATATTTTTTTGTGTTATGATCCCCTAACTAAAAAAACAGTATAAATTAAAAATTCTATGGATAATTTTTTCTTTCTGAAGTTTGGGATTTTTGCAGAACCTGCTCATCCGATTTTACAATAAATTATAAAAAATAAATTTTATTACAAAAACCACTAAACACTTGAAACAAATTACCTTTAAGCCGTTTAAATAAAAAATTTTTATATACTATACCCATTTTCAGAATTATTCAGACGACAATTATGAAAAATATATATTTTTTATACAAAATTGAAAAATTTTTAATCTTTAAAAAGTTATAAAAAATCGAAAATGGCAAATATGTTTGTATATGAAAACAATTTTTTGGTACTTAATCTTAAAATTAAACAATAGCTGAGTGAGTAAAGCATTTGCCCTCAAATCTGAGAGAGCATAGGTTCGTATCCCACATGGGCAAAAAAAACAAGTATAACAAAATATAAATAAGTAAAGTGTTTTCAACATATAATTTTTGTTTGTTTTTTTTTATTTGAGAACTTATTTTTTAGCTTCAATTAAGTCAAATAATAGCTAGTTCTTAGCTGTAACAATGTAAGTACACTCTAAAGCACTTTTGTTGAAAATTAGGTCGATAATAGTCGGCAACACCTTACAGATTATTATCGACCTAAAATTACACACGCATTTGTTTTGAACAAAATGTTTTTACTAAAAAAAGTGATTGGCTGCGTGCAGGTTTGAGCCGCGACCTCCTGACTGATAGTCTGACGTATCTATCATTCAGCCATAGCCGTACTATACTTTATGTTTCATATTTTCCACTTGAACTAAATATGTTTAATTTAAAAGTTTTTTCATTTAATAAAATAACTACAAAATCGATGTAATTTTAGACAAGGAGAAATTTTCAGCACAAATTTAAACAATATATGATCGTAAATTTGAAGTAATGTTTTAGAGTGTACATTTGTAAGGGGTACCTCTTATATCTTGAACTTCTCAAACAAAAATAAATAGTTATCGAGTCAAATTATAAGTAGTAATGATTTAAATCCTCAAATACTTTTTTGCTTACCAGTAAGCAAAAATTTTGCTGGGCAAGGAACCATAACACATTAAAAATATATATGGTTGTCAATCTAAATCTTAGAGACTTGAAAAGCTCTTAACTATTAATGCAACTGTTTTCCTTAGGAGACTGCTATATATTTCCAATTTGCAGGCAATTGCTCATTCATTATACATTTTAAAATTTTGAAATAATAAAACTCATATTTAAATTTTTTCCTTTTTGTTAAATGAATATTATTCATATATCAATCGGTCTTGTTTTAAAAAAAAACAAGACCTCTAAAGTTTAACTAATTTTCTTATTTGAAATATTTCTGTTCTTCCTTCGATCTTTATATACCCAGCAGAAACTTTGCTTACTGGTAGGCAAAAAAGTACATGAGGATTTAAGTCGTAAGTACTTACAATTTGACTCGATAACTACATATTTTTGTTTCAGAAGTCCAAAAAATAAGGGGTACCACTTTCAAATGTATTTACATTGTCACAGCAATTAACTAGTTATTATTTGGCTTAGTGGAAGCTAAAAAATAAGTAGTCAAATAAACAAACTAAAATTTAATAATGAAAATTTATACGCATTATGTTTTAGTTATATTTTTTCAATTTTATTTTATTTTTTTATTATTTATTTTTTGATCCAGCTAGGATACGAAACTGTGCTCGTTCAGATATGAAGATAAGAACTTTACCCACTCAGCTATTGACTTATAAGTTTAAGCGACAAAAATTTGTTTTCATATACAAACACGTGTTGACTCAAATAGTGGTTGTCTACTTATTTTATTAATACATATCAACAAGTTGTAACTACTTTCAGATAATGATAAAAATACGTACTAATTTTATTAAAAACTAAGTAATAGTTCTAATTTGAAGCATAGTAGTAAGATAAATAAAGTACCACTTATAACTTTGTAACCCATTAATAAAGTATTACCGATTACAAAAATGAGAAAAGTGTATGTTTTTTGTATATATGTGTGTATATATGTATGTTTATATGTATATTTGGTCGTGGCTATGTATGTACACACATATACATGCCTGTATACATAAGTATATACATAAGAACATACATCTATGCACACACGAAATTCTTACGAGTACATTCTATGAATACATTTGAGTACATTTCACAGCCCTCTAGTAGAAAAGTGTTTTTTAATTCCACTTTGAAATTTAAAAGTGGTTCGATTACGAAGAAAGTTTTCGTTTTTCGTTTTCTGAAGAAGCAGCTTACGGAATTGAAACCACTTCCGATCGGAATGGTATTCTGTGACATGGCTGATAATAAATTACTTAATTAAATTTTTATATAAAACTCATCTAAAGCTCAATAAGGATAAATTTAATATAATTTTCATATTATTATCAGTCATGTCACAGAATCCGTTCGGATTGGTTTTGATTCCGTAGTTGTCATTCCGAAAAAGTACATTTTTGGTGCTTTAGATTCCGTTTATTTTGTATATTTTTTTGTTTTTATAATGATAAAGTTGTTATACCTTGAGGCGTTTGTTTACTCTTGTGTCTAGATGCAAAGCTTACATTAAGCTTTTTATTAACATGGAAAGCTCATGACCAAATATTTATTTGACGCTCCTAAAAGTATGCACGTTTTTAATGTTTACTGCAAATTAAGTCTGTAGAAAAGTGTTTTTCAATTCCACTTTGAAATTTAAAGGTGGTTTAATTACGAAGAAAATTTTCGTTTTTCGTTTTCTGAAGAAGCAATTTACGGAATTGAAACGACTTCTGATCGGAATTGTATTCTGTGACATGGCTGTATAAATAATTTTCATATAGACAATGCTTAAACACCAGGAAATAAATTTCATTTAAAATAAGAAATTTCTAAAAAGGTTTATAATTTTCATATTTTATAACTTTTTATATTATAAATGCGCTGGAAATCGTATTTCGCATTTGGTTTTTTTGGCTCTCTTTGTTATCTGGCGCTTAGAGCGACCACTCCGCTCTATTTGGTCTATCCCAGGGCCGTGTCTGACAACTGTATTAATCAGCGAAGATGACTATATTACAAAAATGGAACCCAAAAATGGAGAGCCCACTAAATGCAGATAAATTAGAAAATATCCTAAATTCTAAACCAAGTTTTGAAATCTAAGCTAAAGTATTACCTATTATTGCCTAAATGCACGTAAAAAATCGTTTTATTTTTAGTTTAATGTTTAAAATTATGTACATTGGAGCATTCCACTGTCACGTACTGACAAATTGAACTATTTCTAGCGTATATATTACATATAAATCTTAATTGCTAAAGCAGATATCTAATCTTTTTTCTATTATTAAATATACTACATACTAGTCTTTAACTCTACATGGAAACTTTTCAAATAATTCAACAAACACTGCAGAAAAAAGTTGACATATTCAGTCACGTGTGGAACAGCTCCAGTTAACCAACATTTTAAATTATTAGATTTTAATGAAAATTCCAAGGAAACTATTACACATGGGGAAAATGCAAATCTAACAAGCAAATTATAAATAAGAATCAAGCTTGATGTTGTGCGAAAAATTTTAATAAAACAGATATTTATAATTAAAAATACACTTTTATATTTTGTCACGTACAGACAAAGCGCGTCATGTACAGAACATAGTTGAACTTATATATCTATAAAATAAACAAGAATCAATAGTTTAATACAATTTTGTGCAAAGATGGCACATAGATCATACTGGTTTTTAAAGCTAATTGATACTACTTGTTGTTACTCTCAAAAACCTAGAGGTAATTAAAAAAATGTGATGTATTCGTTAAAGTGTATATAAATTATTTTAGATGAGACGATCATAATCTCACTATATTGGTGCAAAAGTATATAAAAAACGAATGTTAATAAAATTGTTCAGATTTCCTCTTTTTCATGGAATGCTCCCATTTAACTTCTTGATACATTTAATTCGTTATCGTAGGCACTTTGTGGGTTTGAATGTTCATGACCATGACTAAATTTCGTTTTCATTTGGTGGAGCGGGGATGCTTAATCAATTTTGATACAGAAGATTTTCATATTTAAAAAGGGACATGGTTTTCTTGCCGCTAACATTAAATTTTTTTTACCTATGTATCCGTGATTTTTTCTTTGGCTTAGCCATTAATACAATTTTTTTCTAAATTTCCAATTTCCCATTGAAAACAAAAATGCCAACAACTTAAATTCCACAAGTTAGAGAAACCATTTACTTGAAAGAAGTGTGTAGCAAAGAAATATGTTTATAACATAAAAAAGTTGGATTCAAATTAACTTGAGCAAAAAAAAAAAAAAAAAAACAGTCACCTGTCACCACGCGATTTATAATAATAAACAACAAACAAATATACGACCACACACTTCATTAGTTTAGCTGTCAGTGTTTGTTATTAATACACGCATGCGGAATGAGGGAAAACTTTCATAGATTAGGGCTAACACACTGTGAACTATTAAAATTATTAATGACCATAGTGGTATTTAATACTGCTTCAAAAACTAATTAGTTTTCTTGGCGTAATTTGCTTTTATCGTTTCACATACAAAATATGAATTCTACAAGAAGCAGCCAATAATTCCAATATTAGTTCAACTTAAAAATAAACCTGAATATTATTTGTTTTTGTTGGAACAACAAGAAATTATGAGTTTTAAAAAACATGGTATTTAGACTAGGAGAAAGTTTTTTTCTTTCGAAATTCAGTTTAGTACTTTTTTATATATTTTTTTACAAACAACTACCAAAAAATTTGATGCTTGAATGTGGAAAAGAACTCAATGATGTTCAAAACGCTTTAAGATGTTTGTCATCTTTCAGATGGTTTGCATTAAGGTGTGATTAAGAAACAAAGAAACAGAAAAAGCAACTAACCAAAATGATGCCTCGTACAACGTCATAGAGGTGGTCAGTCAGTTGTTTATAAATAAATACAAGAAACAATAATGACAAAACAAGAAAACGGATAAAAAAATTACAATAAAAAGTAAGAAAACAAAAAATAAACTATAATGTGTTTTAAACTCTCTACTACTGCTGCTGCTGTAAACAATGAAAAAAGGGTCAGTGTAATTTTCAGCTGTAATTCCAGCCTTATGGGAAAATAAACAGAGCTGAAAGTCTCTTACAAATAAAAAAGAAAGCTTAAATCATTATAAATTAGCTTAAGCGACAAGTTTAGTCTTATTAAAAATTCTATTATTTAAACTATTTATCAAGCCAGACTTATTCAATGACAAAAACTTAATTTGTTTCTTAGAAAGTAGTTGTATTGAATGTGAAACCTTTTGTGATCTGTACGAGTACAATCAAATTAATTCGGAATTAGCGTGTTGAATAACTTTGATTAAGTTCGCAAATATCTAACAATGCTACTTGTGCGTCCATGTCAATTTTTATATCATTATTAAAACTTTAAAATTCATTTGTTGAAAATACTAAGGAAAAATTTTGATGGCAATCAATGTAATGAGTTAGAATGCTAATAAACATACCCTTCACTACATCTACTTTGGCACTTTAACCAATTACTTTGACATAGCTATGTCATTGGGGCAAGTACTTACCACATTTGATTACAAATAACAAGTTATAAATTTCAATAATTGGAAGGCATTGAATATACAAAACACAATAAAAATTAAATGTCTCTGCCGAGCATTGAACTCATACCTTTTTAAGTTATTGTGTTATTTTTATGTAAAACACAAAAAAACCTTTTTCTAGAACATTTTAACCCTGTAAATCTTCGCTTTATGGTTCTTTTTATACATTTCTCAAAAAATGGGCAAAAAACTCCACTTCAGCGGCGATATTTTACAAAAATTATTCGCCATAAAATTTTACTATAGGTCACTAAAGAAACCCAAGATCCAGGCTTAACTCGGACGCTAGAAATCATTCAAAACTTACAATGTGTTTAAGCGTTAATTTCGTACTTATGCACAATTCGTACTCGGAATAGAAAATCTTAGACGCCTTACATTTAAGGTAGAAGATAGGCTCAGGTTTTTTATAAACAAGAACACGAGAAATATTTTTATAGAAGATTTTTCCCCGCTATATCGCCGCTAAAGGAGAATTTGTTTGCCCCTTTTTTAAGAAATGTGCAAAAAGTCCCATAAAAAGAAGAGTTAGAGAGTTGAAATCTTCTAGAAAAATGTTTACCTTAATATTTTCAATAAAGTTGCAGAGCATACCCTATACCTCCGATCTAAAGAACACATAGTTTCATGAACCGATATGCTGCACGATCAGGCCATAAGGGGGGAAACTTTAGCCCTCCACCCCCCTAAAATAAAATTCCGATGTAATCTTGCAAAACGCCGACACACGTATATTTTTTTTGTCTCCTCTACCAGAATCGGTTTACAGAACCCCGTAATTTTGAAAAAAGTTCGATATTGTTGTATAGTCTAAAGCATAGTACTCTGTTCATCAGTTCGTGCGAAGTGCTATCAAAAGTCCATATAAAAAATCTTTTTACACGAAATGTTTCCGAAGAATTGCTGCATAAGTAGTACTCTGTTTATTTTGCGAAAAACATATGAAATGTATCTACAACATTTTGAGTCTTCATGCGAAATAATCAGCCGTGTCACAGATTCCGTTGGGATTGGTTTTGATTCCGTAGTTGTCATTCCGAAAAAGTACATTTTTGGAGCTTTAGATTCCGTTTATTTTGTATTTCGTTTTTACAATGATAAAGTTTTTATACCTTGAGGCGTTTGTTTACTGTTGTTTCTAGATGCAAAGCTTACATTAAGCTTTTTATTAACATGGAAAGCTCATGACCAAATATTTATTTGACGCTCCTAAGAGTATGCACGTTTTTTAATGTTTACTGCAAATGAAGTCTGTAGAAAAGTATTTTTCAATTCCACTTTGAAATTTAGAAGTGGTTTGATTACGAAGAAAAATTTCGTTTTCTGAAGAAGCAACTTACGGAATTGAAACCACTTCCGATCGGTATGGTATTTTGTGACATGGCTGAATATGAGCACCACTTTTATCATGTGGAATTTACAACAAACACATTGGGTTTTTTTTAAAAACGTGCACAATTGCAGCATACTTTCAAGCGCTAGTCATGATTGGTTACGTGTCATATATTTCGTATGAAAAAAACCAATGTTGATCAACATTTTTCGCAAATTTGAACAGAGTACTAAGCTTAACATATGAACCGAATGTTCTCCAATTGTTTTAAAAATTGCGCCTCCAATCCAATGAAAATAGTTCAAAAATTTAAATTTTAAATCTTAAATATCTCTCTTTCATTAAAAGCTAACATTGAGAAACGGCGAACGCCTCTGAAATTAGTGTACTCGAATTAAGTTTACCCGTCGGGTGCCGCTTCTTTCAGTCCTTTCGACTAGCATAGTGTTATTAATAGCTGTTTTACACTATCTCACAATCCGTTCTACTTCTGTAGAAAAAGCAACCCTGATCTAGTGGGTTTATGGAAAGTTTTAAAAAAGCAATAACAACATTATTGTATCAGGGTTGCATTTTGTGCAGAAGTCGAACAGCTTGTGGAATAGCCTAAAAACAGCTTAAGAAGCTTTGTACTTTTCTTTTAATTTTATGTGGAACAATAAACTTTTGCTTAAATCAATAATTACAATTTAATCAAGAGCAAACAACACTGATATTTTTTCTAGTGTTTATATTTTTTAATGTAAGCTATTTTAAAAACAAATTTACGTATCGATATTGACTTTTGATCATGAATAAAGTTAGTTGTTTACTCAACAGAAAAGAAGCAAGACGTATTTATCTGACATTTTTCTTGTTGCGTAGTGTTATATTAAGCATAAAAAAGCAAAATTTTAAAAATGAAGACTCACGCTGAGCGAGAGCAAAAAGAAATAATTGTTAAAAGCATATTCCCAAACACTTAAAGACATTAATATACCACAGTGGCATACATTTTTAATGACATTAAACAAATACAGACGTCCAAATAGTTGTAAGATTAAATTCCATAAATTATAACAATAAATATAAATTGTTAAGAAAAAATAGAAAACAGCTTTAAACGTAACATCAGGTAAATAGTTTTTGTTAATTTACTTATTTTCAAAGGTAAACAACAAAAACGTGTGGTTGGTGAGCTATTTATTTTAATGGAATAATAAGCAAAAGTAACAGTTTAATGATCTTATGACCTGTTGTACTACTAACTCGAATTTAAATTCAAAACATTTATATAGATGACACACATTTTGTTAGCAGAAAATATTACCGGCAATGTAAGAAAACTATAGTCTCTTATTAGTGATGTTAGTTTGGTTTTATTTTTACAAAATAAGGCCCTTAGTTTCTATTTTTAATGCCTTCTTTTTCTTTATTTTGAGTAGTGTTTTCTTCACATAAAAGTTGTCATCACTATTTCTTATAAAAAAACTAAAAAAATAAAATTTTGAAATAAACTTTCCAAAGAACAATTCCCTTGCAACTAAGATATCAATCTAGTTTTGAACATTTCTTTGTATGGTACTGGTATTTTATATGTAAAATAAAGTTTTATTTTTTATTTTTATTATTTCAAAACCAAAAAAGTTAGTTTAAAAGAGTTGTAACATGTTTTTGTTTATAGCTTTTGAAGGTTTCTTTCTATAGTGATTGCCATTTATTCAGTTGTTTTATATCCAAACTATGGGGCTTAATTAAATTAATGACGAAATGAAAGTTTTTTTTTTATTATTGATTCCGATTGATGTCTGTATTGGTTAACACTTACAAGACATGCATACAAATCAATTACTGATTTATTTAAACATTAAACAAAATTAATTGTTGCAGTGGTTCACTTTAACTTTGCACTTGACACGATGTGTTCAAGGTAACACTGTGAGAATTAAAGTTAATTAGTAATTAATGCGTACAGGTAGACTCGAATAGTTTTAAAGATGAAGGGAAATATTTTTAAGCGATCATTAAAGTGTTTTTGTTTATATTTGAGATTTTTATAAATGATGTTTATTTTGTTAATTAATTTAAAATGCGGCAAGAAGGAAATAATAAGGAACATATAAAATAAATACATTTGTACAAATTTGATGGAGATTATTTGTATATGGGTGATTCTTTTCTAACTGACATTTTTTTTATATGTTCAATTTTTTGCAATTTATTAATCCATTTTTAAGGTAAAAATTAAAGGGCAAGAGGATTTTGCTATAGCTATGAAATTCCGCGAATGACGATCAAATTTCAAATTTCATTATGCAAATTCAATTTTTTTAAATGTTTTTTTTTCCAAATTACACATTGCAGCAGTGTAAAAAAACACACGTACACAGTGCAAAAAACACACACTACCAGCCGTGTCACAGATTACATTCGGATTCATTTTGATTCCGTACTTGTCATTCCGAAAAAGTACAATTTTGGTGCTTTAGATTCCGTTTATTTTGTATTTCGTTTTTACAATGATACGGCTTATATACCTTGAGGCGTTTGTTTACTCTTGTTTTTAGATGCAAAGCTCACATTGAGCTTTTTATTAACATGGAAAGCTCATGACCAAATATTTATTTGTCGCTCCTAAAAGTATGCACGTTTTTTAGTATTTACTGCAAATAAAGTCAGTAGAAAAGTGATTTTCAATTCCACTTTGAAGTTTAAAAGTGGTTTGAATACGAAGAAAATTTTCGTTTTTCGTTTTCTGAAGAAGCAACTTACGGTAATGAGACCACTTCCGATCGGAATGATATTCTGTGACGTGGTTTGATAGTACAATCGAACCTATACAAGTTTAATAATGAACACACTGGCTATGACATATTCAGCCATGTCACAGATTCCGTGCGGATTGGTTTTGATTCCGTAGTTGCCATTCCGAAAAAGTACATTTTTGGTGCTTTAGATTCCGTTTATTTTGTATTTCGTTTTTACAATGATAAAGTTTTTATACCTTGAGGCGTTTGTTTACTCTTGTTTTTAGATGCAAAGCTCACAATAAGCTTTTTATGCACATGGAGAGTTCATGACCAAATATTTATTTGACGCTCCTAAAAGTATGCACGTTTTTTAGTATTTACTGCAAATAAAGTCAGTAGAAAAGTGATTTTCAATTCCACTTTGAAGTTTAAAAGTGGTTTGAATACGAAGAAAATTTTCGTTTTTCGTTTTCTGAAGAAGCAACTTACGGAAATGACACCACTTCCGATCGTAATGATATTCTGTGACGTGGTTTGATAGTATATACAATCGAACCTATACAAGTTTAATAATGAACACACTGGCTATGACATATTCAGCCATGTCACAGATTTCGTTCGGATTGGTTTTGATTCCGTAGTTGTCATTCCGAAAAAGTACATTTTTGGTGCTTTAGATTCCGTTTATTTTGTATTTCGTTTTTACAATGATAAAGTTTTTATACCTTGAGGCGTTTGTTTACTCTTGTTTTTAGATGCAAAGCTCACAATAAGCTTTTTATGAACATGGAAAGTTCATGACCAAATATTTATTTGGCGCTCCTAAAAGTATGCACGTTTTTTAATATTTACTGCAAATAAAGTCTGTAGAAAAGTGTTTTTCAATTCCACTTTGAAATTTAAAAGTCGTTTGATTACGAAGAAAAATTTCGTTTTTCGTTTTCTGAAGAAGCAACTTACGGAAATGAAACCACTTCAGATCGGAATGGCATTCTGTGACATGGGTGATTGTATACAATATATGTATATACTAACCTCATTGATAAAAATACTTTTTGTTTATATACAAGTATATTTTTATAATATATAACACGGAACTGACATCCACGAAACTTAATTTGAGAATCATCCTTATAAATTTAGCAACTCACACATTTATACAAAAACTCCCAAACGATAATTGAAAATAAGATAATGTGCAGAAGTGACTGATGAAAGCCGAAGACTTGTGTAGGTATCCTGCGGAAAATTTGGTGACAAATGATCCAAAATTACTCGTCCTATGACTTGAGAAAATGAGACTGCTACCAAAAATAAGGAGTAGTGAATGATGAAAAAAGACATATGGTGTAAATGGTCACATATTAACAATTTTCAGTCAACTTAGTTGGTACCCCGGCTAGTATTGTAGGAAACGGCACTGAGCAAACTCGATGCACCTGGATCTAAGGCCTATCACATAGTATCTGTATATTATTAATTATCTCCCTTCAATGAGAGCTTAACTGATATTTGTAACATTGAAATATAAGTTCCCCTGTGGTCGAGTGAGTAGTGTACTAGCCTGTCATGCCGGAGATTGCCGGTTCGAATCCTATCAAAGACACCGCTTAAAAATAACATACAGTTTCTAGTTGGATTTGTAACAATAAAAAAAATTAATCGATAATTATAGGTGAATTTTGGAATAATACTTATATAATCTATATTATTCTACACCGATTAGGACTCCATAAGATAGTTCAGAGACAAGTTACAAGGTGCATACAAAGTATTAATTAACCCCATCCTAGGCCATCCACATGTAAATGTGGCTGGTCCGCTTCATAGGAAGTGTTATAACTCGGACTGGTCCCTGCCACCTGGGGACCGGGCACGTGACTTGTTTTGTGTCAGTTTCATTTACCGTAGGGTAAGGAATTATTTAGACTTTTCTATTACATGTTTTAAAGGAAATTAAATTGTCTTCAGATAAAGTGCAGACTAGTCTGATATTAATCAGATAATATTTTAGAAAATCTGCAGCTTTTTCTGACATCAGATATGATAGAAAAAAATGTTCACTGGCTATGTTTACATTCTGACAGTATTTACCTTAATATAAGCGTAGTTCCTAAGCCATTGTTGGATATTCGTAACAAAAAAAAATTGATTAAAAATATAGAAGAAATTGCAAATAAACTCGAGTATATAGTATTAAGCATTATTGTGAATAACATATAATAATAATTTATTTATGTGCCACACTAACTTTGTTGCTGTTGTCTGGAATATTTGTTAAGCAAACCAGACGTTTTTAGACTTTAAATCATGACACCATTTCATCAACAATAAAATGAAATGTACAAAAATATGTATACCAACTTTTTATTTACATGACACTAATTGAAATGTCACGTTTTCTATAAAAAATAAAAACAAAATTACACATAAATTGTAATGCAAGCGCAGCGGCTTAGGACTTTACAAAGATGAACATCGATTTGATGGGAAGCTATTGTTACATATATAATTACTTTGATATGTAAATACATATGTATGAATGTAACATTTTAAAATGATCGATGCCTATCTATCCGTAATACTAGTTTTTGTTTCAAGAAAAACTTCCTTGTTTTCACTTTTTATCTCTTTACTGTATAGCGCAGTATTTTCTCTTTTACATCTACTTAAAATATGTAATTTCCCTCACATGTAACCACTTCCTTGAAAAATTGCATCTACACGAATACATTGTACATACTACGTATTAAATTACTGTTTGCAACATTTTCCAGTAATCGCTTCGATGTGTGTAAGATAATTTACTTGTTAAATTAAAGACGAAATTGAAGAAAATATATGACAACAAACAATGGCGAAATGTTTACAACCTTTGAAGATGCACTTTAGTAATATTTCAGATTAAATAGTTATAAACCTTTCGCACTAGCAAAGTTTACATTACAGAGAGAAGAAGTATTCCTCTCTCTGTCTTTCTACCGGCTGAATGAAAGCTTTGCAAAGACGGGGTTCACACAGGGCAATTTTTGTTGCGCAACTTTTAATTCAGCCACGAGAAACACAGAGAAAGAAACTCAGTTTTTTCTCCCTTTCTCCCAGCTGAATTAAAAGTTGCGCAACAAAAATTTGCCTGTGTGAACCCCGTCAAAGTAAACTTTGCTAGTGCGAAAGCAGTGTTACATTTTATCAGTTCAACATTATAGATGTACACATCTGCACTCTAAAACATTACTTCAAATTTACGATCATATATAATATATATATATATATATATATATATATATATATATATATATATATATATATATATATATATATATATATATATATACATATATATATATATATATATATATATATATATATATATATATATATATATATATATATATATATATATATATATATATATATATATATATATATATATATATATATATATATATATATATATATATATATATATATATATATATATATATATATATATATATATATATATATATATATATTTACATATATGATATATTGTCTAAATTTGTGTTGAAAATTTCTCCTTGTCTAAAATTACATTGATTTTGTAGTTATTTTATTAAAGAAAAACCCTTTCAAATTAAACATATTTAGTCCAAGTGGGAAAAATGTAACATAAAGTGTAATACGGCTGTGGCTGAATGGTAGATACGTCAGACTATCAGTCAGCAGGTCGCGGTTCAAACCTGTACGCAGCCAATCGCTTTTTTTAGTAAGAACATTTTGTTCAAAAATAATGCGTGTGTAATTTTAGGTCAATAATAATCTGTAAAGTGTTGCCGACTACTATCGACCTAATTTACAACAAAAGTGTTTTAGAGTGTAATAAGCGATTATCATAAATCAAATTTTATTTCTGCACTGAGAGAGTTTATTTACGTAGCATCTACAACGTCAAATACTTTGTGAAATAAAAATGTTTAAGGTTTTTTTCTTGTCGGCAGAAATACTGAAGGCTTTGGCTTTGCGGGAATCAAGACTGCAACTACCTCACTAATAACACTATGCCACAAGAAAAGTGCCAAGTGCCGAGTACCACAATATTTTTTTGATGTGTTATGGTTCTCTTACTACAAAAGCAGTCGAAATGTTAAATTCTATGGATGTTTTTTTTTATTTTTACTACAATTTGTCACAAAAACTACTAAAATCCTTAAAATGGAATAACCTTTAAGCAGTTTAAAGATGATTTTTTTTACACACAATGGATTCGGAGCAATTCAGACCGCAATGATGAATATATTTTAATTAGTTTGGCTTAAGTTAATTTTTTTTTAAATTAATTCTTCGATTAAATTATTATTTTAAAGCATGTAAATATTGAACATTCAAAGACAAATTTGGCTGTACGGAAGGTTGAACTAACATCAGATGCGTCGAGACCATTACAGTCTTCTCATCACAGCCCTTTTACGTGCACTACCAGCGACAGCAGCAACAACAACCTAGTGAAAATCCTATTAATTTAGTAAACCCAATTAACAGAGATCAAAAAGCTTAAAATAGTTGAATATGATAAAGAAGAAATAGTTAGCAAAGTTCAGAACTTAAAAAAAAAAATTCAGTAGTAGGTGCGACTCGTCACGAGATGGGGCGACACATCTGTTAATTGGGTTTACTAAATGAATAGGATTTTCACTAGGTTCTTGTTGCTGCTGTCGCTGGCAGTGTAGGTAAAAGGGCTGTGATGAGAAGACTGTGGCGGTCTTGAAACTATATTTTCTTTAAGGAAAATTAGTAAATTTCCATTTATAAAAAATCGCAAATGACAAAAACTGATAATTTCTTTAAATTAATCATAAAGCCAGATATACTGCAAATAAAATAAGCTTTATTTCATGGAAATCGATGCATAAATTTTTGGAAAATTTGCGAATATTTACAATGTATAAGGATATCAGTTTTGTAGATAAAAAACGGCTGATTCTGGCAGAGGCCACCAAAAAATTTTATACGTATATCGGCGATTTGAAAGTTTACATCTAAGATTCATTTTAAGGAAAGTTAAATTGTAAATTTTTTCCTTTTTACCCCAACTTTGAGTTCGATGAGCGTCCCCTTCTCCTCGTCCGACCCTCCATTTCGGGACTCGTGCATCGAAAAATAGTCAGGCCTTCTCGAAGCACTTTTCGAAGCAGGGGAGATAACAAAGCCAGCGTCTCTTGCTTACACATCTGCTTCGGCCAAAGCAGTAGCTTGTGTAGGGTAATAACACGGGTTTGCAGTGAAAAAATTAGAATAAATATAAAGATTTTAATGCTCTAAACTCAAATCCATTTAAAATTTTTTTGATCACATATATATTTTGTTATTTAATGGACCAAAAACATTTTTGCAGGCCAATGTTATATTAATATACACATATAATTTAAAAATATTAGTCCGGTCTGTGAGAAACTTCCAAAACCATCTTAGAAGAAGATATTTAAGTTTAATGAGTTTTTCAATATTATTAGAAATTTTGAAATAAAACATGATTTTTAGGTTAAGGATTACTCAACTCTTTGCTTACCCTCCCATATATTGAAAATGTTTGATGTTTTTCTTCGTAGACACAATAATAAATATTTAAAAAAAATCCAATGATGCAGTTGAGTGATTGATGTGGTGGTTGCATTTTCGTCCCAATTTGGTTTATTTTCTTTGAATTTAAAAACGTTTGTTTTTTTTTCTTTTCTTTATAACGTAATTTATATATTTTTTCTCTTCGATCTCTATAGAAAAATGAAAGTAAAATGTATTGTTTGTATTAATTTATTATGTCGGTTTGTAATAATTGCTTTAAATTGTCATATTATTAACTTGAATTGATATAATAAATGAACATACACACACAATACTGCGCATACTCACACATTATTACACAGGTATTTGTCAATATTTGATGCAAAAACAGAGCAAAAAGCTTCCTGTCTAATATTAGTTTAATATAAGAGTGTTTGTAGTTACAGATGCATGTCTGTATGTATTTTTTGTCGCATACATGTAGTTACCCAGCAAACAATTTTTGCCGATTTCGGTCCGAAGCTGGCCAGAAAGTCTGCACAAGACGCCGAATTCGTATCCGAAGTCGGTCTGAAAACGTGCCATAAGTCATATGAGGGGTTGACAAGAAACCGGACCTCTTTGTCTGAGGAAGTTCTAAGAAATATGCCGAAATATCCAAGGGAACTCTGTACGAATTCAGACGAATTTTCTGGGGAAATTCTAAAGAAATTTTCGACATGTCTGAACAATGTCGGAAAAATGTCTGCCAAAACATCAGAAAAATTTTCGATTTATCTGATACCTTTTACATGCTGTCGTATTAATGTCGGCGAAAAGTCCGAGCTATAATTAGAAATTTATCAGAATTGTCGTTTAAAATTCTGCATGCTTATGGCAGCTCACAAAAAAACATTTACCCATATTTTATAAGTTCAAGAGCTCAAATATTTGTGTACATAATCTCAAGAGATAAATGAGAAGTATTAAGAACGCTTAAATCAGATATTGTGCAGAAGTAGCTGCTAAAAGTCGTAAGATGTAGATCAGAATATGAGCAGACTATTCTGTTAAATGTCTTAAACGAAATTGAATTACTTTCGGATAATGTGCAGACTATTCTGATATTAATCGGATAATATTTCAGACAATGTGCTGAAAAGTCTGAGGGAATTTTACCCAGCTCGGCTGAATGTCTGGTAAGGTCTAAGATTTTTTCTGATGTTAGACATTTCGGCTAAGATTGTTTCCTGGGTAGATACGTCTATTGAGTTAAACGTTCGATGTACTTGTATGATTGTTGTCTAAGTAAATTATCTGTTTTTCTTTGCTAAATTATAGGTTTTTGACATACAACAATAACAAATAATTAGTTAATCAATTGCTTATCATTTAGTAACTAACTATTAGTTGTATAAGTTGTAAAGTCTATATTGTTGTTTCTGTTTTTCTATTTTGTCTTTACAAATGTTATGTGAAGTAGGTGTAATGGTTTATGAAAGTTGTCTGTTAATTCTTTCTGGTATGATGTAAACAAAAAAACTAGAGCTATTAAAGAAATATATGATTTCCGTTCAAATTTTTTGATGGAAATTCAATTATTTAATAATGGTAAAGGCGTTGATCATAATTTTTTCGAATGCAGAATTTTATACAGAAAAACTATAATGAAAAATAAAGATCGATTTGTAGGCGATATTGTGGTAACTATGTGCAAAAAAAGAAGAAATATTTTATTTTATTATTCTATATTTTATTTTATTACTTCGAAATATATATATTATATATATTTTTTGCAAAATTAGTCTCCAATCTCTAAAACGGCGTCTGATAAAATACTGTATCGAAAATAATAATTAAGTTATGAGTTTAGTTGAACTGCATGGGGTTATATTCAAACAAATTTAATTATTTTTGGCTTGAGTTTGGTTTTAAATTAATTCTTTAATTAAATTATATTTTTATTTAGAGATAAATGTGAAGCATGTAGGCAAAGAAAATTTTGACTGCTCAGAGGGTTGAGCTGACGTTTCGATAGCTCCCGCTAATCTCATCAGAGTTTTTTTTTACCGCTTAGACCACTCGACCAAAGTCGATGTTGCAGTCAAGAGTTGTCAGTTCAACCCTCCGCGCAGTTAAAATTTTCTTTGTCTACATGCTTCACATTTGTCGCTAAATAAAAATATAATTAAATTGAAAAATTAAATTAAAACCGAGCTCAAGCCACTTCTTTGAAAATAATTATATTTATAGAGAGAGAGAGAGAGAGAGATAGAGAGGGAGCGATGTAAGCCTTTCAATTGTAACTTAAACCGCATCCACCTTTTTATGATATCGTAAATAACCATCGAGCGGGCAATTACATTATGTTTTCCGCCACATTTCGGTTCAAGCTGTTGGCAATGTAGGCCACAAAATTAACGTAACTGGAAGAACGTTTTTCATACGAAAAATTAAGGTAAAACTTATCTATAATTTGTATTGGGTCGTTGGTAGGCAATACCTAAAGTTTCATTAAAAAATTGGAAAACAAAGAGAAGTGCGATTTTGACTCGCACACGAATGGTTCCGTACGAGTACCAGTGCATATGTATATTCATTTTTGCGATTGTATGTTTGGAGACTTTTTAATTTTAGCGTGTTTTGTCGTTTTAGTGGTTTTGACGAATTTTTTGGTTTTTTGATGTGGCGATTTTTTTGTTTGGTCCTTTTTCGTTTCACCGCTTTTCTCATTTTGGCTATTTTTTAAATTTTGGGGGTTTTCTTACTTTTGGCGTTTTTTTGTCCTGACGATTTTTTTTCTTTTGGCGATTTAAAAATTTTTTTTTGGGATTTCTTATATATTGCGTTTTGGTGCTTTTTTCGTTTCATCGATTTTTTTTTTCGATTTGGCGATCTTTTTAGTTTTGGCTACTTTTTATTTTGGTTTTTTTTAGTTTAAGCGTTTGTCGTTTGTTTTGGTGATTTGTTTAATTTTGGTGATTTTTCGTATTTTGGCGCTTTTTTCATATTAGCGATTATTTTTTTCGGCTTAGTAATTTTTTTATTATTGGTTTTTTACTTCGCCATTTTGGTTTTGTTTTGCCATACTTTTCGTATTGAGATTTATTTTTAGTTTTTTTAATGAATTTTTTAGCTTTGGCAATATTTTTTCTTATCAGGGTTTTTTTATTTTGGCGATTTTCTTTGTTCTAGCTTATTTTATTTTGAGATTGTTTTAGTTTTAGTGTTTTTTTTTGTATTGCCGATTTTTTTCGTTTTGACGATAGTTCCCGTTTCGGCGATTTACTTTATGGCTTGTTTGTTGCATTACTTGAAGGGACACCCTTTATCATTAATTTACCCTTTAATTACATTGTGATACACGAAAATTATTCAGCGACACTCATGCACTAATTCTATTTCCTTTGAGCCCATAGAGAAAGAAAATACCTATGGTCTCTGTAGGTCACTTCGTAAAGTGATTTTATAACGATAAATGTAGTGAAAACGGTTTTCGTAAAATTTTAATTTTGGGTAGTCATAACTTCTTTGTTTCAAATCGAATTTCTACAATCCTTTTGAAGTTTCAAAGATATGCTTCTTATCTTTCAAATAAAGCACAATGTTTGAAAATAAGTTAGTAAATGACTAAGTTATGGTGGTCTAAGTGTAAAAAAACTAATTTTTCACAAAGTTTTATTTTCCGCCTGCTCTAAGTTGCTTATGAGATACTAAACAACTATGTAATTAGTTACAATAGAAGTAAAAAAGGACCCACAAATTTATACATTTATTATAAAATTTTGCAGAAATTGTCAATATTGTTACGAATTGGAAAATGCAGATTATTATATAACGACATAGAAATGACAGCTGTGATGATAATCTGTATTTGCTACCACTAAATACAACACTGCCTATGGAATATCAAAATAAAAGAATTGGCAGCACTTTGAAGTAGCCGTTAGTCGACGTTTAGACGATGCAAGTCGTATTGATCAGCTTCTTATTCAGCTGTGAGAAAGACAGAGAAATGAATACACATTTCTCTGTTTTTCTCACAGCTGAATAAGAAGCTGATCAATAAGACTTGCATAGTGTAAGCTGGGAGCTAGAATAATTCAAATAGTGGAAATAGAACTTTCTGGAAATAGTGCCGAGAACATCCAAAATTATTCGAGAATGTTAAAATACATTGTAGATAGCGATAACATTAAACTCAAACAACCTCAGCTGTAAGAAATGTAAATTTGATAACAGCGTAATTTGTTTAAGTAGAAATCTTGAAAACATTAGGATATGTGTGTATGCAAAGATAAACATGCACAAGAAAATCTTATGCATACTACACACAAACATACATTACACCGTCGCAAGACCAAATGATCATGCCGTACACTTAAAGATGGAAAGAGACCTGCATTACAGTACAGTTAAAGATAAAGAGAGACAACAACATTCCAAAAAGTTGGAGAAGTTACCAGAAGGTTTCATAGTTGACTATAAGAGGAAGGCTGCCGGACGAACGTGATTCAGTGAGTTTTTAAACTTAGATCATGATCCAATAATACAGGTCGTGTTGAAAGCACATATGATTTGAATATCGCCGCGTCGGCTGTATCTATCAATTGTTTTTTAATTGAGTTTTTTTAAATGATTAGTAAGGCATAGCACTTTTATGTTTTAAAATGTTAGATAAGGCTTTTTGTTGCATTTTCTGTGGCGATCTATATACCAAGTCTCTGTATATTACATTAGGATTTTACTATGTACACTCTAAAACATTACTTCAAATTTACGATCATATATTGTCTAAATTTGTGTTGAAAATTTCTCCTTGTCTAAAATTATATCGATTTTGTAGTTATTTTATTAAAGAAAAAACCTTTAAAATTAAACATATTTAGTCCAAGTGGAAAAAATTTAACATAAAGTATAATACGGCTGTGGCTGAATGGTATATACGTCAGACTATCAGTCAGGAGGTCGCCGTTCAAACCTACACACAGCCAATCGCTTTTTTTAGTAAAAACATTTTGTTGAAAAATAATGCGTGTGTAATTTTAGGCCGATAATAATCTGTAAAGTGTTGCCTACTATTATCGACCTAATTATTAACAAAAGTGTTTTAGAGTGTATCGTTTCTCGCTTTAGAACATTCTTTAATTTTTAACTTTCATATATTTGTTTTTGTAGCAGCCAAAGTTATACATATTCTGTCTTACGGTTCTCAAGAAAGATGCCTGTGGCAGACAGATATGCTGACAGACAGACGGACGGACAGAGTAGCAAAAACCTCCATCTGAAAAATTTGTTTTCTGTGGGCTCGATATTCTCTAAGAATGTTTTATACACAAAATAATATATACACATACATATGTATGAGAGCATGTATTTGTTGTTTCTTTCTTAAGTCTTTTGTTTTGAACTTTGAACACCTCGGATTATATTAAAAAACTATTTGCACAAATCTAATTTAAGCTCATATTATTAAAAATCATTTAATAAACATATTATTACACTAAAGATTAAAAATTAACCTTATCTAATGGTGTTATGAATTTATTTTTGCTGAAACACTAATATGAAAGTGTAACAAGGCATAAAATATTTACCAGAAATAAAAAAAAAATTAAAAACACAAGCATGTAAATAAGTAAATAAGCTTTGTAAGTAGTTGAAGAAGTATAAAACACTTACTCATTCACTCATTGAGACAGTCATATGTCTGGGTCGTTAAGTTGTTTTCATATGAACATATTAAACCAATTTCTTCTTCTGTATAAGGTTAGAGTTATTAAAGTGTTACACATTACTAACATAATTGTTACATCATATCTTTAACTTTTGAGTATTTTTAGTGAAAAAATAATTAGTCATAGAAAGACAAATTGAAAAAATGTGAATAAGTAAAATTTCATATAAAAGCAAACTACATCAATTATAAAAATGTTATATTATTAATTAAAATTGTGATTAACTAGTGCTTGTAATCTCACATGATTTTCTATTAATCTGATATTCAAATACATCTGCATCTTTTTTATTAATATACCACACCTACTTGCTGTATACTATTTTGTTCATGCATATTGTTGTTTCAATTTTAGTCTGCTTTTGCATAATCACAAAACCATAAACATTTTTAATTTCAATTGAAAACTAAAAGGAGAACAATGACCCCACCTGTTTGCAATGTTTAAATATAGCAAAATAAACAAATAAATATTTTTAAATTGTTGAGGATGAAAACGTGTTTAAAATTAGAATTCAATAAATTGGTTCATAGTAAAATAAACCAAAAAGTCCAACTCTTTAGCCATCCGACCATCCATCGAACGCTTAACGGTTTGGTTTAGTTATTTAACACCAAAGTTTTGATAAAAGACATCCATCCGTACAGTGTTAAGATTGTATTTGAAAATGCATGTAAATAAAGCTTTTAATGAAATTTATTTTTAATACTGAAATTTTGTAAATCATTTTTATGAATCACGCAGTCACAACAACAAAATTTATTTAAAGAAAGCCGTCATACCTTTAAGAGTTTTTGAATTTTGTTTGATTGACTTAACACAAAATCAGCTTTTTTCACCCAGTTTTTAATAGTGACGGCAATTAAAGCTCTACATATAAACTTTGAAATTTATGGCAAGTCATATTGCAACAAAGGTACTCCACAAAGCCAGGTTTAATAAATTCATTAACGTAGGCTTTTATTAAAGTTATAAAAATAAACTAAATAGAACAGAGCTGAAAATATTAAATAAAACTCAACACCAACACTTGTTGCACTCACGCTTAAAGGATAATGAATAATTTATAAAACAATTAATAGTAATAAAATATTATATTTTATTGAAATTAGATGCAGGTGCATTCTATTTAATTTAAGGTGTGGACAATCTATTATACATGGTCTTAAATAAAATTTGGAAAATTTCTTTTTTAAATGTGCCTTTCGACCATCTACATCGTGTAAACGGCACTTTGAGTTTAGCGTCCCATTCTCATGTATTTCATAAACTTTTTAAGCGTCTATTAAAATATTATATTCCTAAAATATGAAAAATACATCTTAATATTAAAAATTATCTTCAATGCTAATTGTATATTTCTCATAATTATAGATTATTGTTTAGAACTCTATTTAAATGCAAATTAAATTCAAAAGAATTATACTATAGATAACAATGTATGAGAATTCTACGGTAGTAGAAAACTAAAAAAAAAGAAACAATGAACTTAATACACAGTAAAAAAATCATTACACAGTTTAAGTTTAAAAGTAATGAGCTCCCATAACTATGGTGAATCATTGATGGTTTTACATAGATTTTTATTTATTTTACACCGACAGATAGTAAGAAAATCATTGTTATTTTTATTATATGTATTTTTTCCATTTAAATTTTTTTGTTACAGCTGATTATTTCGGAGATAACAGCGAAAACCCGAGAATTTTAGGTAAAATCCAATTCAGTGACCCGTACCAACACACCAGTACAAGTTACACTTTCCGCGCTATTAGTGCTTCGAAGAATTTTTTATTTCGAGTAAATCGGGATCAAGTGCAATGTAACATCATAAAATGTGGATGAGTTATAGAATTTTTAAGCAAACCCCATTATTTTTACGTATAATTTTGTATGGAAAATCGTTCCACGTTTTGGGAAAGTACTTAAAGCTGAAACTTTAAGGGTTGGTTGGTTGTTTGGTATGCATGGTTGCATACTGCGCGCAAGCATTCACGTAGAATCAATAAGATTCCGTTTTGACTGACCACTCCAGTCGTCAGTATCAACATATGTATGTTTAAACCCAGATCCCGGCTCCGATAGTAGGTACTAGAACTAGCCCGTCGCATTGAGATACCTGATCAGGTCACCTAGACCAATCTCTTATAGCTCCGATAGTTCGTTTACTGTCCAAGAATTTGTGTCTCTAGAGGTACTTCTTTGTCGACATATCCAACCGAATTTCAGGTGGAGACTGAAAAAATAAATAAATGAAGTAAAGTGCTACTTTTTCGAGCACACGAAGGGTTCCGTACGAATACACATGTATATATCCCTTTTCATTTTTGCCCCTCTTTTCATTTTCACAGTTTTTTCGTTGTGGTTTTTTGTTTAATTTTAATTGTTTTTAATTTTTAAGTTTATTTTCGTTGTTTTTGGCGATTTTTTGGTTTTCGCGCTTTTTTATTTTCGAGTTTTTTTCATTTTTTCTGGCGATTTTTCGTTTTTTGCAATTTTTTTGTTTTTTTTGCCGATTTTTATTGGTTTGGCGGTTTTTTGGTTTTGGCGTTTTTTTTAACGTTTTATGCACTTTTTGACGATATTTTTAGTTTCATCGATTTATTGTAGTTGTGGTGATTTTTTTCTGTTTTGCCGTTTTTTCGGCTTTGGGGATTTTTTTCGGTTTTTTGGTGATTTTTTTAGTTTAAGCCATATTTTTCGTGACACATTTTTTCGTTCTGGCAATTTTTTCGGTTTTTGCAATTTTCTCATTTTTTGTTGCCGATTTTTTAGTTTTGTTTTAACGTTTTTTTCGGTTTTTGACGATATTTTTAATTTTAGGGCTTTATTTCAGTTTTTGCCCTTTTATCAGTTTTGACGCTTTTTTCGAATTTAGGGATTTTTTTCGTTTTTTTTAATTTTTTTAGTTTTAGCCATTTATATTTGTTTGACATCTTTTTTCGATTTGGCGATTTTTTTTGGTTTTTTGGCAATTTTTTTTAGTTTTGGTGCTGTATTTGGTTTTGTCGCTTTTTTTTCTTTTTGTGATTTTTTCCATTTTCGGCGATTTGTTTGTTTTTGATGATATTTTTCGCTTAAGCGATTTTTTTTTGTTGTAGTGCTTTTTTCGTTTTGACGACTTTTTTCGGTTATTGGGTTTTTTTTAGTTTTTTTGTGATTTTTTAGTTTTGATCATTTTTTGCGTTTTAGCGATTTTATTTAATTTTTGTGCTTTTTCCTTTAAGCGCTTTTTTCATTTTTGGCGATTTTTCATTTTGATATTTTTTTCATTTTGGAATTTTTTTGTTTTAGCGTTTTTTGAAAATTTCAAGAGTTTACCTCTTACGGTTTCCAAGATACAGCATATTGTCTAAATTACATAGTAAAATTACATTAACTGATAAAACACCTTTTAATTTTTATTGTTTTAAATAGTTTAATTAAAGTAGTCTATTCTACAGACTACAACAATTAACATTAACTTTGAAAATTTAAAGTGTCTATATAGTATATATAGTATATATAGTATATAGTGTATATATAGTATTTCAACATGTTTCATTGCTCGCGTTAGAATACCCTTTAATTTTTAACTATCATATATTTGTTGTTGTAGCGACCAACGTTTTATATATTCTGTGAAAATTTCAGGTCCGTAGCTCTTACGGCTCCCGTAGAAAATAGCCTTTGACAGACAGACAGACAGACAGACAGATACACTAACAGACGGACAGCATAGCGAAAAAAATAGGGTTGCTTTATACTTTTTATGTACGGAACCCTAAAAACCAACAGCGCTGTATTTTGGCGCGTGGCAAAAAAAATTCCTGTTTTAGAAACTCCATTGTCATATCTTTCATGCTTGGGGGTGACCGGCACAACTATTTTTTGTATGGATGCCGACCCGCTTTAATGAGCATCTTCGTTGAGATTTTGAAAAAAAAAATCATGTAGATGGGTGATTCTCATTCTAAACGTACATTTTGTGTTTTTTTTTGCTTACCAATGTAACCAAATGAAATAGTAGAAGGTAGGTTTTGCATCATTCAATGGATCCTGAAATAAAATTATATTTTTCGATTTTTTATCATTTTTGTGTGTTGAGCGTTACATATGCTTTCGCGGTTGCTCAGGAAATGATTTTTGCGGAAAAAATACACCACAAAAAATTAGTATAGGGTTTGCAAGCACTATACATATATCTACTCTCTACAAACAAAAAAGTTATGACCACTTTTTCAATTTTGATATGGGAAAATAAAACAATTTGTATCTTTTACAAGAATTCTATACAAACATTTACACATGAATAGGACTCATTTTAATAAAATCGACCAACAATGTTAAAAGTTATGTCAATTTCAAATAATTGTTCGTAGCAAAATACGGCCTACCTAATACATTCTTCGAAAATATAACAGCACACAGAGCGGTAGAAGCGAATTTTTTTTTCAAAGAAAATCAGAAATTTGTAAACAGATAATGCTCTGTATATCGTTTCTACCCTTTAACTGTCGTTAACTTTTTTATCGTCGTAAAATTTTTAACGCTCAATAGACAATAATGCGCACAATAACAATTAAAATAAATAAAATTATAATTTTTAATATAAATTGATTATTAGGCTAATGTTCGTAACTTTATATTCAGAAAGAATTGGGCATGATTAATATTCCAAGGAACAAGGGAAAAATTAACATCAACTTAATTTTTCAGCGTACACAGCAGAACAGAGTAGGGGTTTTTTTTTTATAAAACATTTCATTATACTTTCAACGGACACGAAAAAAGCACTTGGAATGAGAATCTGCCATATACAACACCTTGTGTGTTTATTCTCACCAACATCTTAAATTGAATGATTTGTATAGAAAAAAAGAATTAAACTAAATAAATAATTTAATTTTGTATGTGGGTTGTGCGTGCGCTGATTCAATTTTAAGAGTAAATAACAGTAACAAATGACAGATGATGAATACGACACGACATGTTTAACGTGGATGTTCAATTTATTGCTAGAATTGATGTTAAGATGCTTCACCTTTTTTGAATTTACTATGTCTGTGAACTTATTTTTTGTTCTATCTATGGTTCAATAAACTTTAATTTTAAAACGGAATCTTTGTTTTTCTTTTTAGAAGAAAAAAATAGCAATTTCTAAACATAGTCGTTTTTGCAGTAAATAAGTGCTTGTAATTGTTTGTAATTAACACATTATGTTGGTGTTTTGATATAGAAAAAATATTGATATATCTGTAGCAATAAGGAATAAGTGCTTGAGTCGAGATAAGCAAATTTGGAGTTAATATAATCATTGTATTCTTATTCATATTCAAAAGTATCTCTGGGCAAATTTTCATTTTTTTCATATGAATTTTCAGCAAAGTTATAGCGTAATGACTTCCTGTTTATTTTTTTTCAACTCTTAATCTCATATGGAATAATTGCTTACTTTAACTTATAGTATATTAAATTTCAAATCGAATATCTTTCTTATAGTACACTCTAAAACACTTTTGTTGAAAATTAGGTCGATAATAGTCGGCAACACTTTACCGATTATTATTGACCTAAAATTACACACGCATTATTTTTGAACATAATGTTTTTACTAAAAAAAGCGATTGGCTGCGTGCAGGTTTGAACCGCGACCTCCCGACTAATAGCCTGACGTATCTACCATTCAGCCATACCCGTATTATACTTTAAGTTAAATTTTTTCCACTTGGACTAAACATGTTTAATTTGAAAGGTTTTGTCTTTAATAAAATAACTACAAAATCGATGTAATTTTAGACAAGGAGAAATTTTCCACACATATTTAGACAATATATGATCCTAAATTTGAAGTAATGTTTTAGAGTGTAGATAGAACCATATATTGTTAGCTTAAAATAATCAAAGAACGAACTGAAAACATTATGTGCAATAGTTTATCAATTGCTAAAAATCTACTTGAACGTTTAAAAGTGCTGTCGTACAAAACTATAAAATTTGACTTAGGCACTTGTTCCTTATTGCCACGGATAGATATATTGTCGTGTTATATTTTTAAGCAGTAATAAAATTATTCATTATTTATTGCATAGTATTTTTAAATAGATAATTAGTTATTAAATGAATTTTAAAATTTAAGTACGTGTTATATTTTTAAGCAGTAATAAAATTATTCATTATTTATTGCATAGTATTTTTAAATAGATAATTAGTTATTAAATAAATTTTAAAATTTAAGTACGAATAAGCTTAAACTTTAAAGTTATTACGAGTATTAACTATAATTTAAATTGTAATCATATGTGTGTTT